>QXEO01000339.1:3310958-4743726 GCA_007115705.1 Dactylis glomerata
AGTGATTCAGTGCAAAGATGTTGTACACTCTGGAGCAAAATGGAAAACACAAAGATCAATCGTCAACACAATTGAAAGAGAATCAGTTGTCCCCCAAGGTACGCCAGCGAGTTACTGCTCCCCCTGTTAACTCCACCCCTGATCCCGATGGAGAGTGCATAAAAAGGGGACAAGGCCATGGAATCGACACAACACCAGCAATAGCAATCAAGCATTTTGTGTAACTCAGTACTCTGCCACCAGCCTCATGGCGACCTCAAGCTCTACAGGTGGCACCATGGGTGGTGCTGCCTCCTCTGGAGACCTCCAGCTAGCCACGCCCCTGGCTGCTGTGGAGTCGGGCGGCCTTGCTGCCCGGGAGGCGGCGAAACCTCCCTGCCACCGCGCGGGGAAGGAGCTGATGGAAGACGATAGAACCAAGGAGGAGAAGATGCCCATCCTCGTCAACTTTGCTGAAGCTCGTGGCCTGGCCAACACCCGCCTCATAGTCATCGGTGTCCTCGTCTCCACCCTATTAATCCCCTCTAGGCAACTTGTAAACTATATGAGGAATGTGTGGAGAATTAGGGGTCCGCTAGAGACATGCCATCTTGCTGACAAGCGTTTTGTGCTAGAGTTCTCCACGGAGGGAGACTTTGAGCACGTGACAAAGAGAGGTCCATGGAGGTACCAGAAGGATGTTGTGCTCATCCAGAAGCTTAAATATGGAGAGGACCCTGAGGCCGTGCCCTTCGAACTAATGCCAATCTGGCTACAGATCAAGGGAATCCCCTTCTATCTCTTGTCCAAGCAACTCACATGTAACCTGGCTGACAGGCTAAGAAAAAGAATCACCATCGACAACAATTCATGTGGTGACCTCCAAGACAAGATCCATCGTGCTAGGGTTCTCCTCCCAGTCGCAAGGCCACTGCAATGCTGGGTCACTCTCCAGGACGAGCACACCGGAAAAGAAGTGACAGTCAGCATCTTCCACGAGCGCGTCCCCAACTTCTGCCTCGTCTGCGGGGTGATCGGCCATCAGGAGGATGGATGTGATCTTCCTGCCCCATTGAGAAGAAGAAGGTACATCGCTAACCTTGGTATCTCCCACACTCATACTGCTGACCGCAGGAAGTGGTATCTACCTAAATCTGCGAGCCAAAACGGCTGCGACATTTGGCTGGATATCCCATGGCGCAATATTCCTGCACTGGGACCAAGCATCAAGGAGATAGACTCGAACCCAGCCACCATTGTGGCTCATGTTGCTAAAAAGGTGGAGAAGCTCATGGTGCGAGACAAGGAGAAGGAAGTGGAGACTACCACTGCCTCGGCCACCAAGACCGTCATCAACAACAAGACCTCCACCGCTACCGCTGCCACAAGCATCATCAACAACATCGCCATCGACAACCAAGCCACCATGACCGTCATCAACAACACGGAGATCACCACCTCCACGGATGGAAGCATCACCAACAACAAAGCAGGTACTGAGACACCAAACCGCCGACAACACCAGTAGCAAGGAAGGAGTGGCTGTGAAGGCCGCTATAGAGGGGAAGCTCAACAGCTGCAAGCTAAAGCAATGGAAGAGGATGACCAGAGCTGACAAGAACATCCAAGTCGTGGGATCTGAGGCACATGCTGAAAACACAAGCAAGCATCTGCCTCTCGGCCTGTGCCTATCGCTAGGCAAGTGCACCTAGGACAACGAAGATTTTGAGGACGATACTGCAACTGGGAGTACAGGAAGAAAGATGACAAAAGTGGAAGAGGTCGCCACCACTCTGAAGCTGACTGATGTCTACGCACGCTTCTATTCTTGTAGACAGTGTTGGGCCTCCAAGTGCAGATGACGAGGTTCAACACCGGCAATGCCCATGCTTGAGGGCTTTCGAATCATGGAGCGCTTATGGGATTCGGTGAACTCGACGGCGATCAGATGACACAGGGAAGCACAGGTTTTACCCAGGTTCGGCCCCCTTGTTGGGTAACGACCTACGTCCTGCTTGTCTGACTTTATTGATGGGGTGGTTACAATGGTGGTGTTTACAGCGAGGGCGTAGATTGGATCTAGGCGAAGGTGAGGAACCCTCGAGAATTCGAGCGCTTGGGTGGATAATGGTGAAAAGTGTCTCTCTGCTACAGGATCTCCCTCCCAACCTTTTATAAGCGAAGGTTGGGTCTCAGGATTGTCCTCCACGCAAAGTACAGATAGAATCGGTTTGAATAAACCCTAATCAAGCCCTAATTCGACTTGGTCTCTTCATGCCTTGCTTTGTACGTCAAGTCTCACTCCTGGGCTGTGCCAAGCTATCATGTTCGTGGTCCTTGCCGTCCTTTTAGTAGATATCCTTCTTGGACCAAAGACCAGGTAGGCGAATATCGATGACCCATAGGTCATTCCTTCGCCAGTAGCCCCCGAGTGCCTGGAATAGTCAAAGACTATGGCAGGGACTCTAACTCCATTAATTTGAGTCCTTATTCGACTGCGTACAAAGTCTTTTGCCCTACCCGTAGAGACAAAAAGCCATGACATGTATACGAAAGGTTTGCTAGTATGGTTAGGCTATTCGAGTAAGCTCATTGCAAGCCTAGAAGATGCATAGATTTATTGCTAGAAGGATTGGTTTAACCAGTCTGGAACTCACGTCGGGTCCAGTTAATTGCATAGTCGTAAAAACATCGGTTAGCTTACTCAGATTCGAGTCCCCCGACTCGAACCCGCGTGGACTAGCGCCACCTCGACCCGAGCCACGTGTGGACTTATCAGGTCAAATCCTAGTAGTGTGTAAGGCATTCGATGCGTCCATCAATGCAAAGCTTCGTGCCATAGGCATGGAAAATTCTCTCAGCAGAGCGTGTTTGATGCGATTACCGGGCCATCTAGTGTTGCTAACTGTGGATTTATCTTCGTATTTGACATAAGGCATCCAAATCGGTATATTGCCACCAGAATTCGGGTAAACAAGAATAGATAGAAGCATGAAACAGGGTTTCGAGGAGCCAGAATCTCCACCCGAATTGAAGCTGAGGCACTGCTAGCCCCGAATAAGAGGAAATTGGGGAACTGATGCCCATAGTTGGTAATAGTAATGGCATTGATGGCCCGAATGCATAAACTTGGTGGGCTATGAAAACACCCTCGAACAATGAAGAGGTACTACAGACCTTGTAGCATATAGGGATGTTGTAATCCCAAAAGAAGTGATCTGTGAAATCAGAATCTACTACTTGAATAGGACAGCGGCACTGATGGCCGAAAAGAAATGACTCGAGGGACCGAAGTCCACAACTCAAATAATAAGACGGCGCTGTTGGCCCCAAGAAAATAATTCGAGGGACAGAAATCCACAACTCGAATAATAAGACGGCGCTGCTGGCCCAAAGGAAATAATTCGAGGGACCAAAATCCACAACTTGAATAATAAGACGGCGTCGAATAAAGCCAAAAGAATAACTCGAGGAGCTGGCAGTCACGCGCGACGCAACACCAAGAACCTCAAGGGTTGATCCAAAGATCCAGAAAATCAATCTCGAATGAAAGGAGGGTGCTTCAAAAAACAACCCTTGCGCTTTGAATCACGCAAAGAGGGTGATGGTCCCAGAAAACTTTCGTCGTGAGGAGGATAGTGAATTTCGGTGATACATACCTCAAAAGGACAAAGACCCGAAAGGATTTCTCCCCTCCGATGAAAAAATAAGCCTCGTTAATAGTGACATCAGAGATGATGCATCACTCCTTCGAGTTGTCATGCCACCCGTCACAGGGATAGCCTGACATTGACAAGACTAGACACCCGGTGGACCCAGCGCCGTGCATGCCGGCTGTTGACTCTGTTTGACCGCACGTCCCGCGCGTAGGGTGAGAAAAATCTCCTGCACCTCCTCAATTCCCGTGCATAGTGGATGCCATAACTCACGCGGTGCCGACACATGGACGACCAGATTCACGCTGCCGTTCCCTCTTTGGAGCGAACGGCTGGGATGATCCAAGGATTTTCCGTGGCAGAATAAAAAGAAGGGAGAGGAAGTAACTGTTTACCCCACTCCGCCATCGTCATTGTCTTCCTCGTCACGCTCTGCCCTTACTGCGCATCTTTGCTCCCATTTCACGAGAGTCCCTTCTTGAGTGTCGCCGCCATGGGCAAGAGAGGTTCCTCTGCCGCCGGCGCCGCCACGGTCGTTGCGAAGAAAGCCAAGACCAAGACCACCGATGCCGACGCGCCCGCTATGGGAAATTGGGTCCAAACTAAGTTCCTGGAGAAGGACCTGCCACACGCCGCAAAGATCAGCATCCTGAAGGATGACCCGGTGGAAGTCCACATCGCCGGGCCAGAAATCATCCACCGACCACCCGCGGGATTCCGAGTACTTTTCCTCGCCTTCCTTCTCCGAGGATTTTCTTTTCCTCCGCATCCATTCCTCCGCGGGCTTCTCTTTGTGACGAGGGGTTAACTCGACAAATGTCCTAGATGAAGGACTTAGGATCGGGGGAAGAGCAACGACTAGAGATGCCGGGATCGAGATTGGCACACGATGTACCCAGGTTCACGTCCCCGCGGTGGAGGATCGCTACATCCTGCTAGCAATCTAGTAGATAATCACAATGGTGTTTACATGGTGCCGCCATAGGCGGAATATTGTATCTAGTCTATGTCTAATCTATCTTGTATCTCTAATATTGCTTGTCTATGATATTGTCTAAGATATCTCTCTAGGGGCACCCTTGCCTGGCTTTATATATGCAACCGGGCTAAGGTTTTACAAGAGTCCTAGTCGAATACGGATTAGAGTCTTTCTTCTTCTACTCCAAGTCATCTTCGAGTCCATGTAGTTCTCCACTTCCTTAATGGGCCGGACCCGGTATACTCATCCGCGGGTACCCGAAGGGCATATCCATGTCACTTTGCCTATGGGATTTAGCTTCACGATCTAAATCCCAACACCATCCTACACATAGCGTGCTTTATCATGCTGTGTGAATGTTTCCTGGGGATCGAACCCCACTGGGCGCTCTGGAGGCGAATCTTTGTTGTCCGGTGCCATCTCCATTATCAAACTGGCGGCTTTAGCTGCACGGTGTGTCCTGACGTCGAATACTTCAAGCTGCAAATGCCGAAGAACAATCCCGGTTGGAGAACAAGATGGTTTTACGCCAAGGACCAGCCCACCGTCGGTTAGGAATTTGGGCTCAAAGAATTTTGCCCCACCCTTCGGCCCCGAGCGTCTTGGGCGCACGGGCTGACCGAAGAGGAAATGGCGATCACGAAGCCCTTGATGGAGAAGATTTAGCATCTGTGAGCCACACCCGAAAAAGAGGTGTCCGGCCTCCAGTTGATCTGCACTTTCATCGAGCGCTGGATCCAGCCACTCGCCGCTTGGGCACACTGCATGTGGGACTACACTGACCGTCGGGACTCGACCCGATTCTCCTCCGACGAGCTGAAGGAGGCCGAAATCGACAATGGAGTGCACGCTGTCACATCTCTGACGAAGAAGATGACTGTGCCAAAGAATTTCGGCACAGAAGCTTTCAGTAAATCACACCCCTGCACCGAGGTATGCGTCTTCTACTCTTTGATTGAATTTCTTCGACTCTTGACAGATCCTTTTGTTGAGAATTGTAGACAGACATAACATTTTCTGCTTAGGTCCTTGACATAGCCCGCTGCTACCCGCCCTAGCCAGAAGGGGGCGAGTTTCCTGGGCGCGAATTTGTCGAGGTTCTAGAAGAATTAGCGTCCGTTGCTCCCACGACATCGGGCGCTTCGACGAAACGCAAGAATGTTGTGGACGTTGACATGGTCGAGGACTTGGAGGACTTTGACGATCATGGCCTTTCTTCTGACGGATATGACGATCAGGCCATTCCTATAAAGCCCCTCAACAGTCGCCCTCCTCCTCGAGCAGGGAAGAAAATTCTTCCGAACTTCGATGTCGATGCTTCATGAGTTACACTCTTAACCAATCTCGAATGTTTTCCTGTATGACTGCATCACACTTAGCTTCTTTGTAACATTCAGGTCTTCGAATGATGAGACCTCTAGAAGTCTAGCCGATCGGGACCGCTTCCAGATTCGGCCTCACGATGCCATCCTTGAACAGACTGCTGAGTCGCAGGAAAGGAGTAACGAGGACGCGGCGCTGAAGGAGCTCTCGAAGCCGTCGCCCCCGCCAAAGAAAGACACGGTCAAGCAAGATTTTATTCTTGTCACTTCCTCCGGCGGACCTTCCGAGCCCAATCGACATGTGAGTTCAAACTTTGTTTTTTTACTTATCGAATATTACCCATCAGTAGCCCCCGAGGGTGAGTCTACGTATTTACACTTGGGCTTGCCCTCTAATCCAAAGTCTTAATGCTTATTCTCGTTGCCTCTGATGTAGCCTGTTGTCGAAAGTCTCTCCAATGTATGCAAGAAATACCTTGCGATGGAGAAGGAAAACCAGCATCTGTCTGCTGCGCTGGCCGACATTCGCCGTAAGCGATTTTTCTTTCCATATCCTAAATTCTTTGCTCGAAAAATCTTTTTGCTTGCTCATTGAATTGTCTTTGAGGTGACTAGAGGTCGCTGCTCAAGCCGCTTCCGACAAGTCATCACTGAAGGCCTAGGTCGACAACCTCACTGCTGACAACTCGTCGTTGAAGGCCAAAGTCAAAGGTCTGGCCGCTGAAGTAGCCCAGCTTAGAGCCGACCGAGCAAAGGCTCAAGAGCTGCTCGATAAGCGCCAAGCCAAAGCTGAGTCGAAGGAGAAAAGTCTTCAGCAGCGCCTCCAAACTATCATCGACTTGCTGCGTGGTAAGTTTATACCTTGCTTGGATTGTAGCGTACCAGGGTACTCCTCTTTGCTGATCGTGCTTTGTATTTTCTTGAAGTTCCTGCTGAGCTTGGTATCGGGGAGATGACGGCAGAGCCCGCTGGATTGGATGCCAACGTCGAGACCGCGGAGCATGTCTGCCAAGAGGTGCGAAGCCTCCTGGCGAAGGTGCACTCGACGCTTGACCGCGTGTGTGATGTATCTGCTCCGGAGTCGACGAGAACCACTATGGCGTGCGTCCTTGAGGCTTTGGCGCTGAGGGAAGGTGGCGAAGACCCACTTATTACCGTGGTGCGCCGACAGGTAACAATTGGCTCCGAGTCCGTCTTCTCTATGATGATGATGCATGGGGTAAAATGCGACTTCGACAAGGTCACGGGTACATACCCGAAGGGCAAGGACGGCCGTGACAAATCTCCCAAGGATTACTCGAGCGGGATCGAGCGCTATCTAAGCACCTCGCGCAATTCCTGGTGGATAGGAATGTGAGGAAGAAGGCTGCCCGGGAGCAGAGGCGCAGCGCCAAGGGTGCATCATCTGGTAGGGCTGCGGGTAGTTTGACCTAGGATGCTTCGAGTCAAAACTTTTCTTTTGTAATGGATAATGTATCGCGAACCCCTGTCTATCGTGGACTCGTGAATCTTTTCGCTGTTTTAATTGCTTTTGGCCTCTGTGTCTTCTTCCGAAATCTTTGATGCTTGGTTGTGCTGTGACTATGATTTTTTCGTGTAACCGTGCACCTCGCTTGTAGGACACGCGCATAGTATCTGATGCCTGGCCCGTCTCATATGAAATAGCTGGCAGTTCCTCAGCTGGGAACTCTTCTATAGCTGTCGTCGAAAGGCGAGCGTCGTCCACGGGCGAATTGTTTTTGATTCGGTCCTTGCGAGATCAGTTTAGATGCACCCAGCAGGAGTTGAGAAGGGTTACCGCCAAGGTCGACGTTGCTCTCTCGAAAGCTTCACTAGCTGCAGATGCGGAGCGATTCCTTCTTGGGGAGATCGACAATCTTGGCAAGGCGATCAAGTGTAAGTATTTCCTATCCTTGGTGTGTTCTTCTTCTGATCGTCTTATGCTGATCCCCTCTTTATTGAACACAGATGCGTGCCTTGACGACGAAGCTGAGGTTCGTCGGGTTAATGCGCATCTACATGCGGCCCAGATGCATGCCAATTCGATCGAAGATAATTTTTGGGCTGATCGCTCGAAGGCTGAGAAGTTGACTGTGCTCCAAGATCGAATTTCCTAGGCCAGAGCGTTGGCTGAGACATGTCGTGCGGCTCTTGCAATTGTTCATTAGGTGATGTTTCCTTTGAATGACCAGCTCGACGGTCTTCCTGCTTTGCTGTGGCGATTCGAGAATGGGGAAGCCCTCTACCGCTTTGTCCATGAGCACCTTCGATGCGGAGTTCTGGTTGCTTTATCCTTTGTGCGGGTCCATTACCCGAAGGTCAACATTTAGTTGGTAAAGAAGTTACCCCTGACGCCTAGTGGCCGTACTGATATGGCCGCCCATTACACTGCTTGCAGGCAGGCCGCCGATTGTATAGCAGCACTGACAAGGGTATAGATAATAGAGCCCGTCAGTTGAGTACCGCTGAGGCCCGTTAGACTAGGCCCAATTGTAATACTAGTCAAAATACGAGTTCATGTCATATGTCGATATTGTCATCTGTATCGGATCCTACCCGATCCTCGAGACCTAGCCATCTATATATAGGGGCCAGGAGGGGACGGTGAGGGATAGATTGAAAGCAAGCCAGTTTCTACGCCCACATTTACTTTTGATACACACCTTGTTTGACTGATTTTACCTTCGAGTTCATCCGACGCCCTATCTCCCCGATGCTAAGTCCTTCATCTAGGACATTTGTCGAGTTAACCCTCATCAATTAGCGCCGACCGTGGGGACTCTGGGCGTTTGAATCATGAATTCGACGGCTTTTTCGCTTTTAGCCAGTAGGATTCCAGAAGTCGACGAAATCCAGATACCCTTCGGAACTGTCGATTTTCAACCTCACCAGTCAAGTTTTACGCAAGTATTCGAGAGCATGGATCAAGGGTTGGATTTGACGATCGGAAGCTTAAACTTTTGCGTCGGATCACTAGGTTTGATTCGCCTTTTCGATCCGGCAAAACCGGGTCCGTCGGCAAGTGAACCCACGACAGTAGCAATGACAGAATCATTAGAAGGCTCTTCTAGTGAGGTAAACTCGCCGGTCAGCTTAGGAGAAACAGAAGAAAGAAAAATTGCAAGAGGTGACGAAATCATGGAGAATTTCGACTTAGAAGCTCAACTCGAAGATCTCATGATCTGCCACGACAACACCTCAGATCAATCAACAGACACCTGGAAGACAGGATTAGAGCTTTCTGAAGATGACAATTCGATCTTCTCAAGTTCCAATAGCAAACTCGACAATTGATACCAGATACTCGCCATCACAGGAGACAACTCAGAAGAACTCGACGAAAACAACAATCCAGTGCTCAATCCAGCAAATATAAACAGAGAAGCAAATCATTTAGCAGAAGGAGAAACTGCAGACTCCCTAACAACTAGGGAGAAAGTATGACTATCAGTCGACGAGTGGAGAATAATCAAGACAGCCGTGGAGCACGGCACACCAATACCAACAAACTCCAGCAAAAATATGCTTCTGGGGTATCACTATGCCCTAAGGCAGCAGGCGAAGCAACTAGCAAAGGAGAGGATTGAAATACACAAGAGGAAAGACAACCATTGCAGTAAGCGACGCTGCTCGCAGAGCACGTAGCGACGCGTCATATACAAATAGAAGGCATCATCGACATGGATCAAGATATGAAAATCTCGAGTACTCAGAAAGGCAAAGCATCTCCAAAAACCTCGACTCGTCCTTCCTATTGGTCGACGAGCAAGGAAACATTATACCAAAAACTCCTGAAGCAGTACTGGTAGCAGCTCAAGCATACTTACATACAACACGGCCAAATCCAGGAGACCCGAGGGAACATATGCACCGCGCAGCACTAAATGGATTAAAGATGGTAGGCAACAAATTATCAACAAAAGAGGAGGAGGCATATCGCAACAAAGGAGCCCATAAGCCAAGATCACCGCGCCGTCACAATAGTCCTCGGCACAGGAGCGGCAGTCGACGATCTAGAACACCATCACCAGGGCGGCACAAAAGCCCGAAGTACAGAGGAACCTAAAGATCTAGGTCCCCAAATAAGGCGCATGATTACGAAGACGACAAAAAGGAGATGGGGGCATCATGCTTTACCCATAGGGTTTGCACCATGCCAGTACCCAAAGGTTTCAAGTTACCTCATGATCAGCAAAAATATGATGGATCCCAGGAACCACAATCATGGCTCTCGGATTATTTATAAGTAGTAAAAATATTAGGAGGAACAAAGGAAACAGCTATGCAAAGTTTGCAATTACACCTCACCAGCGCGGCAAGGTCATGGTTAAGCAAATTAGAAAAAGAAACAATTGGAAGCTGGGAAGAGCTCACAAAGCAGTTCACGAGTAACTTCAAGTCGACATATAAGTGGCCAGCATCCATAGAAGAAGTGAAAGCCTGTGTACAGCAACGCGGTGAAACATTAAGGGCGTATATCCAAAGATGGAGCATCATAAAAAATTCAACAGTCGAAGTTTCAGACGAGAGAGCAATAGATGCATTCATAGTTGGGTTAAGGCGAGGAGATCTAGTCGAAGAGATGGGCAGAATCAAGCCAAAAATAGTATCAGATTTAATGGACATAGCAAACAGATTTGTAGATGGAGAAGATGCATGCAATAATAAATGCACGTGATCGCCAGAGGATGATAGAGGAAATAGATATGGAGGTCAAAGGAGAAGATCCCGCAATTACGATAACTATGGCTCTCACAGCCAAGTAGCCGCAGGGTACAAGGACAACAGCTACCAAGGGAACGACCACAGAAGTTTGGGATATCGCAGCTGTGGGAAAGAAGGCTACAAAAAGTTTCAGACAAGAGAATCCAGAGAGTACAACCCATCACCAGAAGATATGTTAAACGGGCCATGTCATATACACTCCGCGTTTGTTGATGGGAAACGAGTATCCAGACACGCAATGAAAGATTTCACAACGTTCTTGAAGCTACAAGAAGTAGCACTAAACAAGCAAGCTGAAGCAAAATGGCAGGGATATGAAGGAAACACAAGCAACACGCCTGCGAATCAGCAAGGAAACAATGGAGTCCCTCAAAATCAAGACCAGTTGAATCAGGGACGCGACGATGACGGAGGATATGTTCCATCCAAAGGGCACATTACAGCAATGATACAGCCTGTGCCAAAGTGGAACAAAGAGGAAAAGAGCATAACTCGCCAAGTTAACCTAGCGGTAACCTCGCCTCCAGCAACAACGGAATATTTGCACTGGTCGGAGCAACCCATAGAATTCAGCAGAGATGATCACCCAATAACAGTACCTCGGCCAGGAAATGCGCCCTTGGTACTCAAAGCCCAAATTGGGACCTATGATGTCGACAAAGTATTCATGGATGCAGGAAGTGGCATAAATCTTATATATGCAAAGAGTTTATGAGCAATGCACATCTCATTGGAGTTCCTGAAACCAACTGATTGCTCCTTTCATGGAATAGTCCCAGGGAGTGCTAACTATCCACTTGGCCGAATAGCATTCAACATCTGCTTCGGAAACAGACAAAACTACAGAAGAGAGAAACTAGACTTTGAAGTCATGGACTGGCCATCATAGTATCACGCGATCCTCGGGCGACCCGCGTTTTCGCGCTTCATGGCAGTACCTCACTACACGTACCTGGTACTCAAAATGCCAGGACCCAAAGGAATCATCACAGTCAAAGGAAGCTTCAAACTCTCAGATCTATGCGACAGGGAGTTCCACAAGATGGCTCAAAACTTTGGCATGATGGCAAATTACGGAGAACCTAAAGACAAGACAAAAAGCTCGACTACGGTAGCCGTACAACAACTCGAAGAACACCCAGCAGAGCCGGAGGTGAAAAAACCGTGGGTACAGCCATCAGAACAAGACAAGCCTACAGGAGAAGAAGAGAAGACCGCGGCGGCGTAGGCAACAAGACAAAAAACTAGAGTAGAAAAATAAGGCTGTAAAAGCCATGAGTTATTCCAGGGCAAGGCCCTCTAAATCCAGAACACAGCTCAGGAAAAACACTCTCGCGGTTTATAAAATATGTACATCAAAACTACAATGCGGGCGGATCTGAGTCATCCACGTTAAAAGGATTCAAGTAATGATACTCACGGAAAAACCTCGCATCCTCCTGTAGTAACCTGGAGATGATCCTCTTCGCTGGCTCTAGCTCGCATCCATGTGAACTCCAACCGTAGCTCGTCCTGGAGGCAAACTTTGAGACATGGCATCATAATTAAGTCTTGGGTGCCACTTCCGCATCCATCCGAGAGCAAAGTTAGCACCAGCAATCAAGTTAAGCTTTATAAGAAGATGAACCCGCTGGCTCGTCTGAAAAGTTTCAAGTAGTTGCCTAAAATCTCTCGGCAGAGGGTTATGAGGCAACATGACAGAATACATGGTTGTCAAAGACATCCGACAACCATTGACGGCCTCTCCAATGTGCTGCGCCTGGTCTTGAAGAATCACAATGGCACGACAGTGACGGGGATTCGACCATAAGCTCTCAGTCCCTTGTGCAGCTGTCTCAAGAGCCGCGATCCGTTCAGCAACCCGACGTGACTCACCAACAAGATCAAGGCATGAACCTGCAGCGCAATAAAGAGTTAGCAAGCAGCAAACCAAAGCAAGCGTAAAAAAGAATGCTTCGCGGCAGCTTACACAACAACATTTCGCAAATAGATTCGACTATGCCAACAAGAATGGAGTCGCATTCTTCAAAATGTGTGATCTTGGCTACTAGACTCGACACTTCATCTTCCAGGATGGACACTTGTTTCATCAAACCATGAGATTTACTGGCCTTGTCAAAAACAATCTTAGCCTGGCTTTTCATCAAAGACAAGCGGCCTTCAAGGTCTGAAATCCTTGACAAGTACTCAGCACATCGGCAAGAAGAGAAAGGAACATCAGAACCAAGCTCAGCGGTAGGCGACAAACCACGATCATAGCTAGGAGACCCACCAGTACACACAGGCAGGAAGTCAAGCAGAAAGAGGCAAACAAATATCTCAGAAAGAGGATTCAAGTATTTCATAAAAGAGAAGTATTCACAGCGAGTACAAGCCCCTTGACTAGCTCTCGGGCAAAATATAACTAGAAGTTCATTACACCAAAAGATATGAAGATTACAAAGGAAGACTAGGTCTACGCCACCTCAGCATCATGCTCCATGGCAGAGGTAGGCATGGTAGAGGTAGCAGCAGCTTCTGGAGGAGGCATTGGTGCACTTGATGCTGGAGTAGAAGAAGCAGGCGCAGAGGTCGAAGAAGCCGCCGAAGGAGAGATAATTGATACGATACCTAGTGCGTACTTCTTTGCCTTCTCGAAGAAAACCCGCAGCTCCGAAAGAGGTCGACCGCGGGAAGAGCTCACTTTCTCCCAGTCGACCTCCTCGCCATGCGCATAGGCGAGCGCAATAGCCCCCTCTGCACCTCGCTTCACAGAGCGGCCCTTCATCAGAAGAATAGGGTCATCGGGGGTGTCAAATACCTTGGCAAGCTTCTTCAAGTCAGTCTCTGGCACCTCCGCTCTCTGCTTGGGCCACAACCCGACGAAGATCCGTGTAAGCGCGCGGCTAGCCAACTCGAAGATCTCCTGGATAGAAATCCAGTTTGCCTCCAGCAAGTTAACTGCGGCCATGAGAGAATCATCGTCTGGCTGCAAAGATGATGAGGACACCCTAGTATGTTCTACACGACAAAGGAAACAAAATACAGAGGAAAAAGCACACATAAGAAGGCATAAAGAGCAGGCAATTCAACACAGAAGAGAAAGGCGTGATATTCACCTCCAACAAGAGCAGACATTTTGTTAAGCCGTTCAGTCACAGCCTGCTCCCGCTAGAGGTGCGCGTTGTTAGCATCAGAAAGGGCCTTCTCCGCTTTCTTCGCCCTCGCCAATGCTGATTTAGAAGACTTCTCAGCACTGGTCTTGGCAGCAGTAGCGGCGTCAAAAGCCTTTCTGGAAGCTTCGAGTTCAGCTCCCAAAGACGAAATGCGAGCATTAGCCACCGCCAAATCATCTGCAGCACAAGAAAGATAAAGGAAAACTCAATAAAAGAGTCACATGAACGGAAAGGCAGGCAAAGTAAAAGACACAGGGTGGCAAAAGTTTACCGTGAGAAGACCTCGCCGCTTTCAGAAACTCGACACACTCATTACCCAAGGAAGAGAACTTTTTCAGAAAAGCCTGTCCAAGGAAGTGTATGAGGAGAGTGGTTCAAAACCATAAAACAATAGAACCATACGATACTTACATCGTCAGTAGGAATAACCAGCTGAGAAGCATCGAAAGAAATACTTGCAGTTGATGCTTTCTTCAGGCGTTTAGAAGCTCGAGGACCAACCTTCTTGGCAGCGGCTTCCGGTGATTTAGGCACCACAGCTGCCTCTTGTGAAGGTGGCTCTTCGACAACAGGAGCATCAGCAACAGGGCGGTGGAAGGAAATTTCTTCGGGTCCTCGTCGTCACTAATAAAAGAAGCAAAGGTCGAACACTCTGTCCAAGCGGAACAGAAAGAAGAACTTAAGCAAAAATCAGCAAGAAAACTCACGAGTTGAGGGCATCGAAGAGCTCTACTTCTTCCTCCAGAACAGGGGCCTCCCCGGCCACATTTTTGCGAGTAGACGTGCTCGAAGACAAGAACTCCTCAACACGTTTCCTTTTCCTGTCCAGGCTGGGGTCTTCTGAGTGTGCAGGAGGAGGCGACGTTGTCAAGCTAGTTCCTTCCAATGATTCTTTGGCATCATCTCCGTCCTGATTTTCTTCAGCCTCGAGGGTTTCAGAAGCAGCAGAAGCCAGATCCGCCGAAATAGGTCCCTCCTCTGGTAGAGGCAGATGAGAAACAAGGAATAGGTGGTTCTGTGCAAAGATTAAATCGCAAGGAAGTCAAGAAAAGAAGAAACAGCAACAAGAAGGAGGAAAAAGAAAATGGATAGACGGGAAAAGTACATACCGTGGCCAAGGGATGCTTGGAGTCGAAGTAATTAGCGGCCAATTCCGCAATTTCATGATCCTTGGTGAGAGTAGTAAGAGCTCTGACTCGTCTGTCGAGATCTTTCTTCTCCATAAGATCTTCGGATACTCGAGAAGAATCTCCCAAGCCAGAAAATGTCCACATTTTGGAAAGACGATGCTGCAGGGGTTGAACTCGACGTTGCAGGAAAAACACCATGAGTTGGGTACCCGAAAGCGCACCTCCTCTACCGCTTTTCAGAGCTTGGATGTGGGTTAGAAGTGGTTTGATCTCCTCCATCTCAGCATCTGTGGGAGGCGAGTCCCACGAGGCCAATTTCTTTAATTCTTTGGAGGCATCAAAAGGGGCAATGCCGTACTGGTCGGAGGAAGAGACTTTCCGGTCTTTGATATAAAACCATTTCGTCCTCCAACCTTGTACTGAGGTAGCCATGGAAAACTCTAGGTACTGAGATTCAACACGGACAGAGATAATAGATCCGCCCAGTTCAGGCTTTTTTGACAAAGGGACACTAGGACGGAGACGAAAGAGGTATTTCCAAAGAAGAAAATGGGGTTCGATCCCCAGAAACGACTCACAAAGAGTTACAAAACAAGCAATGTGGAGAATCGAGTTTGGTGTGAGCTGGTGAAGATGCACACCGTATACGAAAACAAGCCCATGAAGGAATTCGTGGGTAGGGAGAGAAAGACCGCGCAAAAGAAAAGCAGAAAACATCACCCGAAAGCCGCTCTGGGGCTTGGGGATCCGCTCGATGCTGGGGAAGATGACCTGATCGTCATCAGAGATGAGGCCATCAGCCTGGGCCTTGTCCAGATCCTTCTGCGCGAAAACAGAATGCACCTAGCTGGTCGCGGAGTTAGCAGTGCCGCTCTTGCCCATCCTGTTTTTCTGCGCAAGGTGCTTAACGCGCATCTACGGCTTGCGCACGGGGGCTGAGCAGGATATCAGAAGCACGCAAGGTATGCAGCAATGGTGGCGGCGGCGGAAGCAAGGAACTGGTAAACAGTGAAATTCCCCAATCTCCCCCTTATATAGTTTCCTGACGAAGGAACATGGGCTGAGACGTGGCGTAAGAAGCGGCAGCCCACTAATGGGAAGGAAAATTACAAAATTACCGCGCTGCCCACACAACGATCAGTGTTTAGTCAACATGACATACAGAGAGATTCTGCTACTGACATCACGAGCAGTTGCGAGGTTAAAAATAACGCGATAGAAATGGCTACTTGACAAATATTGGATATAATGTTCTATGAATGAAAGGTGTTAGACATCAACAGTAAAGGAAATCGTTTTTGAGTCTATACCCGAAAATATTCGACTATAGCCTCGGGGGCTATTCCCATCGGGAGCGCTGAGCACGCACCCGACGATATTATCAATAAAGCTACGTTTTGATGATTAAAAGTGGGCACAATATATTTGAGCCTATACTCAATTTTTTTTCAACTATAGCCTCGGGGGCTACACCCATCGGGAGCACTGGGCGCGCACCCGACGATGTCTTTTCATGAATACTACAGAGATGAAGGCAAGAGAAGCTTCAGGAACCATCATTACTCCCATCGGGAGCGAGTTTTTATTAATCAAGGTTGAATAACCCGAATATTTGGTACATTGAAACAGTCAAACAAGGCCGCGACATGCGATTCTCGAGTTGCGTCATCGCGACAAAACTTGAATGCCATGGTTGAAATATATCACGAAGGTAAGACCCCAGGATCCGTCCTGTGTGGCCCGGTATACGCACATGGATGCGCTCTGCTGGTATGTATCCGTGTCTACGACGCGAAGAAAAATCCTGTTGGATGCACTGGGTACGCTGAGAACCACTGGGACTCATTCTTTGTAAGTCCTAAATGCGGCAAAAGAGTGGGTTTGACCGGTTTCCCGAATTCAAGTCCAAGGGGATTGAATTTGAAGTAGGTGACAAGTATCTGTTCCGGCAGTTAACTGACCTCTTGATCCGTCAGAGTGGTCAGGCTTGTTCATCAAAACCCCTTGCAAGACATTATAATAAAAGATAAGTCAAAAGACCAAGTCGAAGAATTGAAGATTTGAAGAAGTCAAGTATTGATCAAGTCGAAGAATTGAAGATCTGAGATTCAACCCGAATCTGCAATTTTGGTAGAATCTCGGGGGCTACTGACAAGGGTATAGATAATAGAGCCCGTCAGTTGAGTACCCCTGAGGCCCGTTAGACTAGGCCCAATTGTAATACTAGTCGAAATACGAGTTCATGTCGTATGTCGATATTGTAATCTGTATCGGATCCCACCCGATCCTCGAGACCTGGCCATCTATATATAGGGGCCAGGAGGGGATGGTGAGGGACAGATTGAAAGCAAGCCAGGTTCTACACCCACCTTTACTTTCTATACACACCTTGTTTGACTGATTTTACCTTCAAGTTCATCCGACGCCCTATCTCCCTGATCCTAAGTCCTTCATCTAGGACATTTGTCGAGTTAACCCTCGTCAAGCACCGATCATCAGTGAGAGCGACCAGCAGAGAGCAGGTCGGGATCCTTTAGTAGCTTAGGCCGCACTTTGGTGTAGACTGTAATTATGCATTGTACATGCTCTATGAAATCATATGACGCGTCGTCGACTATTCGTGAAGTAGAATCTTGTGATGCGAGTTGGTTGAAGTAGGTGCTTAAGGCAAAACCCCCGAGCGTAGGTCGAAGGGCGGAGTTCTCGAGCGTAGGTCAAAGCTTTTTAAGGTGAAGCTCGCGAGCGTGGGTCGAATAATTTTTTAGGGCGAAGCCCCCGAGTGTGGGTCAAATCTTTTTAAGGCGAAGCCCCCGAGCATGGGTCGAATAATTTTAAGGCGAAGCCCTCGAGCGTGGGTCGAATAATTTTTAAGGCGAAGCCCCCGAGCGTGGGTTAATGTCAACATCAACTCAGAATGTGAGGAATTATACTTTATTGCTTGGTGCCAAAGGCACAATGTTGAGCGTGGACTGCTGCCGACGCCTAGTTACA
Organism: Dactylis glomerata; assembly: GCA_007115705.1. Lineage (NCBI taxonomy): Eukaryota > Viridiplantae > Streptophyta > Magnoliopsida > Poales > Poaceae > Dactylis > Dactylis glomerata. Next base: position 3,328,896 of record QXEO01000339.1, read on the forward strand.
GATAGAGAGAGAGGGAGAGTCTATCTCTTCTACGGGTAGAAGCAGCGCAGCTGCGCGGCGTTCCATGGATTCTTTTCATCCACCCCTATTTTGGGGTCGCATAGTCGATACGCTCCTCCTGGGATGACTTCGTGGATGATATATGGGCCTTCCCATGGTGACTCCAGTTTCGACGTGCTTGTTTGCTTGAGACAAAGCACGAGGTTGCTAGGCTCGAAAGACCATCCGCGTACCTGTCTGCTGTGGTAGTTGCGGAGGCTTTGCTGGTAGACTACTGATTGAGCGAGGGCTACATCTCGAGCTTCATCCAGCAGGTCGAGGGCATCTTCCAGTCCTATTTGAGCATCTTCTTCTACGTAGGCTACCACACGAGGTGCACAGTAACGCACATCTGTGGGAAGTACTACTTCTGCCCCAAAGAGCAGGAAGAACGGCATGTAGCCGGTAGAGGAGTTGGGTGTAGTTCGCAGTCTCCAAAGGACTGATGGTAATTCCTCAACCCAAGCGCCTGCTGCGTGTTTGAGGGGTCGAAGGAGTCGTTTTTCAGGCCGGCGCAGACAAGCCCGTTGGCTTTCTCGACCTGCCCATTGGAATTGGGGTGCGCCACCGATGCGTACTTGATCTTGATGCCTAGCTCTTTGGTGAATTCTTTAAATTTGCCCGACGTGAGGTTAGTACCATTGTCGGTGATGATGCTGTTGGGTACTCCATATCGGTAGGTGATGGACTCGAAGAACTTGACTGTCGTAGTTGCTTCTTGGTTGGTGATCGGGACTACTTTGATCTACTTGGAGAACTTGTCGACGGCGACTAAGAGGTAAGTGTGACTGCCTCATGACGACTTGGGTAGAGGTCCCACTTGGTCGAGCCCCCATTGCACGAAGGGCCAGGCCACAGGTATGGTGCGTAGCTCCGATGCGGGTGCATGGGGCTTTGTCACAAAACATTGGCACGCGTCGCACCGTTCGACGATGTTCTTGGCATCGTGAAGGGCCGAAAGCCAGTAGAACCCTGAGCGAAAGGCTTTGGAGACTAGAGTTCTGCTACTGGCATGATGCCCGCAGGTTCCCTTGTGGATGTCTCGCAGGACAGCGATCCCATCTTTGGGCGCTATGCACCGTTGGAGGACTCCCGTTGACAAGGGTATAGCTAATAGAGCCCGTTACTTGTGTACCCCTGAGGCCCATTAAGCTAGGTCCAAGAATAATCATAGTCGAAGTACGAGTCCATGTCGTATACGGACATTGTAATATGTATCAGACCCGACCGGTTCCTTGAGACCTGGCCATCTATATATAGGGGCCAGGAGAGGCTGGTCAGGGATAGATTGAGAGTAAGCCAAGTTGACCACCATGTTTATTCTCGATACACGCCTTGTTTGACTGATCTTTACCTTCGAGTTCATCCGACGCCCTATTCCCCCGATCCTAAGTCGTTCATCTAGGACATTTGTCGAGTTAACCCTCGTCAATTGGCGCCAACCATGGGGACCAGGGGTGTTGGAATCATGAATTTGACGACTTTTTTGCTTTTAGCCAACAGTAATCCAGAAGTCAACAGAAACCAGGAGATGGAGTTGACGATCGGAAGCCTGAACTTTCTAATCGGATCTTCGGTTTTGACTCGCCTCTCAGATCTAGCAAAACTGGATCCGTCGGCAAGCGAAATCAAGACAATTGCAATGTCAAGATCATCAGTGGGCTCCTCCAGCGAGGTAAACTCGCCGGCCAGCTACACAACAGCAGAATATACAGGAGAAAAAAATCGATGAACTCGATGAAACCATGGAAAAACTCAACATAGGAGAAATAGTGGATCAATCATATCCCAGCCTAAAGGACTTCATCACCCAAAGCGGTGGCGTCTCTGGCAATATACACCAGCTATGTGTCATCATCATAGAAGCAGCGGAAGACAACGACCATGCAGACAATGCAGCAACCCACGTACAAGTCAACAAATCAAGGAGTAACAGCAAAAAGGAAAAGGAGAAAATTCACGTCTCCACCGGAGAGTGGAGAATCATCATGTCAGCCATCAACCATGGCACAGAGGTACCCACCAATTCAAGAAGGGAAGTCTTGATGGGGTACCAGTATGCCCTGCATCAGCACAAAAAGAATCTACGGGAGGAAAAAGACAATATCAAGAGAAGTCAAGAAAATAATAGTATATCAAGTGGAGCATACTGGGATGAATACAACAAAGCATTAGAATCCAGCAGAGAGAGACATAGGGATCCAAAGCACAATAGGAGGACAATAGCACGAGCAAGGGAAGAGAACCATGCAAGAAGCATAAGCGCATGTCCATCGGACGATGAGGAGGATTTTATGCAAGAAACACCAGAAGCAGCACTAGTAGCAGCACAGACGTACCTACTAACTATGCAACTAGAACCCGGAGACCCACAGGAATACATGCATCAAGCTGCAATAAGAAGCCTCGGGTTAGTAGAAGACAGACTAAGGAAACATTCCCCAGAGAAGAAGATGACACGTTACAAGGACAGGGGAAGGAAAACATCAAGTACCAATCCTCGCAAAGCCAAACAAGCGACTCATCAGGCAATGAAAAGCGCAGGGCATGAAGGGAGCATGCAAGGAATATCATATCTCAAATGAGAGTAAACAACGCACGCTATGCGTGGAAGAAAGAAAATTATGAGGACGACAAAAAAGAGATGTGATAAGGGCATGAAGGAGGAGGTGAAGCCCAATTTCAGGACTCCACCAAGATGAGGGAAGCTCGTTGCAGATTGGCACGCCAGGACGACCTACGATATGTAATAATTAGTCTAAGGTTGTGTCAGCAATTTATATTCATGCTTATGTTATTTCGTGTGTCAGGTCATGTTATGGGCCACTTAGGTTTTTTTGTGTTTTGGGTTTGGGCCTGTCCAAGCCCAATAGTTTTCTGGCCGTCTATATAAGGAGGCCAGCAGTCTAGGGTTTAGGGAGTTCAGTTGTTTAGAGTTAAACTATCGCGTGGTGTTCCACTGTGTATCATCCCTCTAGGGAAACGGCGCTGCCGTGTTTATCGAATAAAGTTGCTGCGGAGGTTCTTGTGTTCATCAAGGATTGTCGTGCTTTGGTTTGAGGCGTGGTGTTCATCATCACGTTGCTTGCTGGATTCGTCCTCGTCTTCAGGTGACGTTCTTTGTGTTATTGGAAGATTACTATCCGGGTAGACTCGCTGTGAAAGATCGGGACAAAACTCCAAGGATCGCCGGCGTGATCCTTATCAAGATGGGCGCGCTATGCTTTACCCAAAGGGTTCGCAGAACGCGAGTACCCAAAGGATTTAAAGTACCACACGATCAACAAAAGTACGATGGGTCACAAGAACCTAAATTGTGGTTATCTGACTACCTTCAAGCAGTACAAATACTCGGAGGAACAAGAGTAATGGTGATGCAAAGTTTGAAGTTACACCTCACCGGCGCAGCAAGGTCTTGGTTAAGCACCTTACCCACTGATTCCATTGGAAGTTGGGGAGAACTAGAGAGTCGATTCGCAAGAAATTTTCGTTCGACATACAAGTGTCCAGCGTCCCTAGAAGAAGTCAAATACTGCACGTAGAGCAATGGTGAAACCCTACGCTCATACATACAGCGGTGGAGCATAATAAAAAACTCCGCAGAAGACGTCTCTGACGAGCGGGCAATATATGCTTTCTCAGCTGGCCTTCACCGTTCGGATCTCGTGGAAGAATTAGGGAGAACAAGGCCCAAAATAGTGTCAGAATTAATGGAGATAGCAAACAAATTCGCCGATGGAGAAGACACTTACAACAACAAAAGGGCACGTTCACCAGAAGTCGACAGAGCAAGCGGGCAAAGGCGCAGGTCTCGCAACAAGGATAGCCGCACAAGACGCAACCAAATAGCGGCAGGATACGAAAGCAGGAATGAGGAAGGCAACAGAAGCAGAGAGTACCGAGAAAAGAATAGTTGGGAAAGAGAAAAGCCAAAGTATTCTGGCCCATCGGCAGAGGACATGCTCCATGGGCCCTGCCATATCCACTACACATACTTAGATGGGAAGAGAGTTTCCAATCATCAGATGAAAGACTGCAGAACATTCCTAAGATTGCAAGGCGCTCTGGAGTTAGACCAAGGAGCACATCAAGGAGGTAGGAATACAAGTCAAGGATATCAAGTCCAACATAATGCAAGACATCTAGAGTCAAGAGTGTACATATCCGCAATGATTCAACCTGTCCCGAAGTCCAAAAAAGAGCAGAAGATCATATCAAGGCAAGTGAACCTAGCAATATCATCATCACCAGCTACTAAAGAATACCCAAGGTGGTCCGACCAGCCAATTAGGTTCAACAGAGCAGACTACCCAAGGAAAGTACCCAAGCCAGGGCACGCGCCAATGGTGTTAAAGGCACAAATAGGAGGATATGACAGTGGGCGAGTATTTATGGACGCAGGCAGTGGAATAAATCTGACATACGCAAGGACCCTAAAAGCAATGAGCATCTCTCTGGAGTGCTTGAAGCCGATAGACTGCTCTTTCCATGGAATAGTACCAGGGAGCGCAAATTACCCCCTCAGAAAAATCAAACACGATGTTTGCTTCGGCGACAGTGGCAATTACCACAGAGAGAAGTTGGAGTTTCAAGTGATGGACTGGCCCTCACAGTACCATGCAATCCTGGGGCGACCAACATTTGCAAAGTTCATGGTAGTCCCTCATTACGCATACCTAACGCTCAAAATTCTAGGACCCAAGGGGACCATCACAGTACAAGGCAGCTTTGAAGTATCCAACACCTGCGACAAAGAATTCAATAAGATGGCTTAAACCTTCGGCATGACAGCTGAATATGCAAGACTCAAGGGCGAAACTGATCACAATGTGCTACCCGACGTCGGTTGATCCCTGCCGGACCAGTCTTTCGATGCAACACAAGACTCCAAGAGAATCCAGGTTCACCCTACGGACCCGAACAGAACTACTTCAATAGCAGTAAACTTGGACCCCGCATAGGAAAGCACGCTCGTCTAGTTCCTCCGTGAGCGCTGGGAAATCTTCGCCTGGTGTCCTTCAGACATGCCAGGGGTTCCCAGGGAACTCGTCGAGCACGCACTAAACGTGGATCCAAAAGCAAAGCTAGTCAAGCAACCTCTACAATGGTTTGATGAACCCAAAAGAAAAGAAATAGCAGCCGAGCTACACAGGCTAGAAAATGCAGGCTTCGTCAGAGAAATCAAAGCATCGACTTGGGTATCCAACCCAGTTATCATCCCCAAGAAAAATACAGATGTACAAAGAGTATGTGTCGACTACACGTCTCTTAATAAACATTGCCCCAAGGATCCCTTTCTACTACATCGCATCGATCAGATAATCGACTCAACAGCGGGGTGCGCGAGGCTTTCCTTTCTGGACGCATATTCCGGCTACAACCAGATCAAGCTGAAGAAAGAAGATGAAGAAAAAACAGCTTTTATCACACCATATGGCATTTTTTGCTATCAAGTCATGCCCTTCGGTCTCAAAAACGCAGGAGCAACTTACCAATGGATGATGCAAAATTGTCTCGGAAGCCAAATAGGCCGCAACATCCAGGTCTACATCGACAACGTGGTCATCACAACAAGCAAAGAGGAGTCTTTAATCAGCGACCTGTAGGAAACTTTTGACAACCTCAACAGGTACAAGCTCAAGATCAACCCGACAAAATGCTCTTTTGGCGTGTCAGCAGGGCAACTTCTAGGATTTCTTATCCGCAAGAGGCATAGAGGCAAACCCAGAGAAAATCAAAGCAATACTAACAATGGGGAAATCAGCAAAACTACACAACGTATAGAAACTCGCAGGACGCGTGGCGGCATTAAGTCAATTTGTCGCACGATTAGGAGAAAAAGCTCTCCCCTTCTACGCACTCATGAAAAAGTCAGATGACAAGTTTGAGTGGACAGAAGAGGCAGATACAGCTTTTGCGCAGCTGAAAAAAGTGCTTTCCACACCACCAGTGTTGGTCGCACTGAAATAAAAAGAACCACTACTACTATGCATCGCAGCCACACATCAAGTGGTAAGCACAATACTAGTAGTCGAGCAAAGTGAAGAAGGAAAGGCGCACGGAGTCGAGCAGCCGGTATATTTCCTTAGTGAAGTATTATCACCAACAAAGCATTGGTACCCGCACTACCAGAAGCTTGCATACATCGTGTTCACAACAGCATGAAAACTACGACAATATTTCACGGTGCACCCAATCATAGTGGTTAACGAATGTAACGCTCCACCTTTGGATTAAGGTGGAGCACCTGTGTTAAGTGCTATTCCCTGGATCACTGATAGCACCACAGAACAAAATAAAGTATTCATTGCATAGTATGAAAGATTACAACATGGATCCAGATACATAAGTCTTCAATTATTACAAACCAGCTTAGTCACATGGACTAGCTCAAAGGACAGAGTTCAACACATCACAAACACAGCGGACACTAAGGTAGCAGTGAGCCTCCATCTTCACCATGTGCCACAGGCAGTCATGTTGGAATGTAGACTCGAGATCCTAATCAACTTACTTCTCACCTAAAAAACCTGCACATTTGAATATGCAGCCCCATAGATGGGGGTCAGTACAATGATGTACTGGCAAATGACACTTATTTGGTGGCTGTTGTGAAATAGCTATCTACATGATATTTGGCTGGTGGAGCTTCTGGCTGAATTGCATAAAGCAAGTTTATCCTATCATTTTTCAAAACAAACTTTTATTCTTTGAAAGACTTTGAAGGGGTACATGGTTAAATCCACCATGGCACCAAAGTCACGTGGTTAAATCCACCAAGATGACCCCATGAGGTTAAATCCACCACATGATTGAATGAAGGGGCACATGGTTAAATCCACCATGAGCACCAAAGTCACCAGGTTAAATCCACCATGATGACCCCATGAGGTTAAATCCACCACATGGTTGAAGGAATGGACACATGGTTAAATCCACCATGAGCACCAAAGTCACCAGGTTAAATCCACCATGATGACCCCATGAGGTTAAATCCACCACATGGTCCTGAGACTATTTCTAAACCAATTTTAATCATTCAGAAATGGTGATGAGACTCTTCTGTACCTCCATGTCTAGGAACTCAAGTTGTCCATAACCGGGGACACGGCTAATCGATTAGTTTGACACCCTGCAGGGGTTGTGCACTTTCACCTTAAGACCCATTCTACCCATAGAGAAGAATGAGACAAGACCTTTCAGAAGGAGCATTCAACCATCCGGATCTGACCGTGCCCAAAATACCACCCTCTGTCAGTACCCACAGATGAACCCTCACAACATACTCAATCAAGACAGAGCCCATATTGTCATAAGGCTGCACTGGAAGCTCACTAAGCAAGGAAGACATGGTAGTCTCTTTGTTCCTGGGTGGCATCCCACAAGTGTACTAACCCTCAGGAAAATACCACATACCATGGTTAAATCCACCAGGCATGTGGCCCCAAGTAGCCACTCAACATAAACCAAGCAATGCCATTTCCACCCAGGTGTTTCATTGGGTTGAAGTTAAATTTTCAAACTAATCATCAATCCATGAAATAAGTATTGGCATCATTTTTCAATATTGTCACAACCTACCAGGAGTTGGTTCAGGGGTGGCTATACACTACTAGGATCTAGCATTGCAAAACTTCACTTTGACAAACCAACCTATCATGCATACTACTTATAAAACACTAATGCATATAGTAACATGGGTAGGGGAATATGTGTGTCACTTGCCTTTTGAAGCTTAAACCCTTTGTCTTCTCTCAACAAAATGTATGGCTCTCCAAACCAATCTATAATATAGAGATACACAGAGTAAACACACCACACCAAAAGCAACAAATCAAGCAAGACAAGCAAATGAAAAGGATTGGTTTAACATTTTAAATTTCTTATGATCTCTATGATGAGAGAGATATGGCTTGAAACTTGGATTACAAGATATGGATTGAGAGTTTGGATGGCAAGTTCAATGATTGGAAAGAATGATCCTCCAAGACACAATATAGTGATAAAAATCTTGTGCTTGGCATAAGCAAAGATAGAGTTTAGAGATGACTCTTGTGGATAGATTCACATGAGTTTACTATAGTGCAACAGAACACTACTGAATAAAGTGTGATAACACTTACTCAAAATAGTATATGTTACACATAGGCTTGGGTATATATTGGTGGTACATTGAATTACTTAATTAACTTTTCTGTAAATTGAATAGTTCAATATAATCCAATATGGTCAAGTTGGCATTGGGTTGTATGTGTATGAATGTTATTTAGAAAGATGGTGATTTCTTGGTCACAAGATTTACTTGGACCAAAGGATTAACTTTAGCTAGGGTTGATTTTTGAAGATATGGCTAGGTCAAGTTTTAAATTCTTATTTGAATCATCCAACTAGTTTTGGTTTTGGATCAAGGTTGATAATGTGTTTGGATGATTTAGGACATGTGTAAATATAGGGTAGGGTTTATCACCACATTGGCAAAGGAGAAACAATTGAGATACAATGAATTACTCAAATTACCCAAGTGTAACTTGAATACTATGAAATTAAGCCCATAAGAATGAGATGACATGATATTGAGTGATGATCAAGAGTAAGCATGATAGTGATAGATGGGTATAATCTTAAGATTCACTTTTGTAGAAGGGATCATATTGAAAAGAAATATAGAATTAATTCTATAGTGAAAATACTCAAATCCTCATATTTGAATTTGAATATTTGAAAAGGGTTTCAATAATTTTGGATAGTGATGCTAATGGATTGGAGACGGTAACACAAAACTACTGCAAGTGGTTTCACTCAAAAATCATTTTTAGAATTCAAATGGTGGCCAAAATAGTGATTTGGTTAAATTTAACAGTAGCAAGTGTGTGCACGTTTCAAGATTGCAATTTTTTGATTCTAGAGTGTTCTACAAGTTATGAGGAATCCATAGACTACAAATTTGTTATTTTTGAATGATCAGAGCAAAAGATATGAATTAATTGGTGCTAATGTGCAATTTGTACCATTTAAATTTTGGTTGAAATTTTGTATTGTAACCATGTGATATTATTGCATATTTGGATTCTACACATTTGTGGAATTCCAAGGATATACAATTTGTAAAATTTGGACCAGCGGATTATTTTATATTGATTTTACAAGATTCAGCAGAAACAGCAATTTGAAAATTGAATTTGAAATCAATTTTGACAGGATTTGACTGGGGGCTGACGTGACTGGCTACGTGGCGTAATGTCATTGGGCAATACTGTTTCAGGTTGGGGATCTAATTTTGGCCTTAAGATTCAGATCCAACGGCTAGAAGTAGAAGAGAGGGGATAGCTCACCGGCGACTGAGAAAACTCCGGCGGCGGCTCTGTGGTCAGCGGCGCGGTGGCTACCATGGTCTTGGAGGTCCAGAAGAAGGCGGACGGGCTGCGGCGGAGCTCGGCGGTCGCATGTGTTTGAACGGCGGGTCTCAGCGTGGTCTTCCATGGCGTCTGCAGGCGGACGGAGGAGCTCCAACGATGGCGGCTTAGAAGAATGTTCAGTGCCGACCGCTGCTGCACAAATCGAACAAGAGGGTGCATCAGAGGGTGCAAGAAATAGAGGGAAATAGATAGATAGAGGAATGGTGGCCTTGGTCTCTCGGTACCCAGCAAAAATCGTCGCCGACATCTGTATGGAAGGTGGAGCTCCGGCGTGAAATCCGGGGAGCCTGGAGACGTCTCGGCTGTGGGGGTCTGAGGGAAACTGACAAGAGGGAGTGAGGGCTTTGAAGGAGAGCGTCGGTTTCGGAGGCCATTTCGGTCTCGGGATAGCGAGGGGGAAGAGATTGTGCGTGGCAGTTACGGGAGGAGGAGCGAAAGGTTAGGGATAACCCTGACAAGAGGGGCCCACCAGTTAGAGGTAGGAGGGAAAGGATAGGGTAACAGTTCGGGTTAGAATTAGTTGGGCCATGCCGGTTGAGCTGGGCTGGGCCGCTCGGTCCGTTTCAACCTTTCTCTTTTTTTTCTTCTTTTTTCTTTTTTCTTCTCTGTTTTCTCTTTTCTTTATATCTTTTGCATTTAACCTCCAAATGAGGTCAAACCAACTTGTAGATTTTTCTAAAATTCCAAATATCATTTTAGGACAGTAGAGAACATGTTTTCACAATTAAACAAGATTTTTAATAGAATCTTATAAATTTGGTCTAAGGGGTTTTATTGCCCAAAGAAGAAAGGATTTGGGGTTTTCAAATTAATTTCTTTCAAATTCAGAGAATAAACTCTAATAAAATAACATTTGAACTTTATTTTAAAAACATATATATTGTTTTTTTTGAAATACAAAATTATTTTGTATTAGCCCTTTTATAAACAATTCCTTTGCAAGGATGCTTGTATAAGATTTGAATAGATGCAGAATAATATTTTGAAATTTTATTTTCTCAAAGTAATTCTTCAAGCAACAAAGGAAAGTTTGGAAAAGTTTCTGAATCAAATCTTTTATATAAACTCAAAAAGTTTTAAGTCCTTGTGTAAATTTCAATCAATACAATTAAAACATTTTTTTTCAAAATTTAGTAAAAAAACTTGGGATGTTACAGACTACCACCCTTAAAAGAAATCTCGTCCCCGAGATTTGAAGAGGCTAGAAAGGAAGAAGGGTTTGGGATACCTATGTTTAGGATTCTGGGTGGCTACCACCCTTAAAAGAAACTTTTGTGGGCAGTCTAGGTCTTTGGGTACAGACGGGGCACACCTTGGTTTTGACCTGGCACTGGGTCGTCTTTTGAATCTATAGTTAGATTCCATCTTCATTTCCAATAGGTGGGTGTCTATTCACAAACTTAGGTTTCCAATATTTCTCAAGAGGCTTGAGTATCACTTCGCTCCATTGTGGAGCTCCTAACCCACAAGGTAGTTTGTTGAACTACTTTGGACACTGAAGGGTCACTCTTTGGGTCAATCAGTGGACCATGTTAAGGTGAACTCCTGTCTTCACTTCATCCTCTTTGCTGACATTCTTGAAGGTCCTTCATCTTATGGTTGTTTCCTTGATGAGTACTTTTGGGGGTCAAACGGGGTTCTCCAGGTTGGTAAGGCTCCTTCCATCACATGTCTTCTTCAACGGTAAGCTTGTGATTCATACTCACCGAAATCCTATGTTTTGGCCACACTGGCTCACTATAAGGGGTGTAACATCTTATCCTCCTATGGTTAAGGTTTAACAACGTCGTCTCACTTGTGGGTATGTCTCTCTAGGTTCACAAAGCCAACATTATGAGAGAAAATAATAAGAGTAGTAGGAATGGTGATCAATCCATCCTGCACCCAAATCATTACTTCATACATGGTTTGCAAACCTCGTATTCTAACTCTTGGTCAACCTCACTAGCTTTGACAAAAACCTCTTGTAATGAAACCTATGGTCCAATTCTAAAATTTTAAAACAATTCTATCGTTCCTTAGCTAGGTTTTGCGTAAACTCTATCGTATGGCGTTAACTCTTGAGTTACAAATCCTTCAGCTTGACATTTCATTGGAAAAATAAAATCCATTCAACCAGGTTGTCCTTAGCTCTTACAAGTTCTTACAATATTTATTACAAGGCTGTAGATGCATACAAAAACTTCCGAGTTGGCTACACCTTGTTGTGTCTTCTGCTTGTAGTGATGACCTCTTCAGTTATCCTATTTTCTGAAGTCTTGAAGTGCTTTTCTCTTCGCATCTCCTTGCATAGTGTCCCTTTTGGTTGCATTTCAGACAAATGACCAGATATGTTCCCCTTTGCATGTTTGGTTCTGGACATTCTTTCGCATAATGTCCAAGCTCCCTGCAATTCCAGCATAATGTCTTGCTATTGTCTTTCTCCTTTATCTTCTTCTTCTTCTTCTTCTTCTTCTTTTTGGGTATCTCTAAGGCTAGGAGATCTTTTACTTTGTTTTCTTCATATTCCAGTGCTATGGTAGAAAACCTTTTTCTTTTCTTCAAGCAATCTCTAGATAAGTGTCCTTCTTCTTCACATGAAAATCAACACTTGGTGGTAAGGTTGGGTGTTGTTCCCATGATTTTATCTTCCACCTTCATTTTGGTTCTTCTATTTTCAGGGGTCTTTCCCAGCATCTGGCTCAATCCATCCTTGGCTTGTTGATTCATTCATTGTACAGTGGGATAAAACTTACATTCAGCAGGAACATGATTGATTCCTTCGCATAGGAAACAAGTAACTTGGGTCATGGGACATTTTCCATATGGGTGGCTTGCATCACAATAAGGACACAGTTCATGACATTCCTTAGACATGTGTCCTATTTCTCCACATCTCTTACAGGCTCGCAGTGCCATCTCAGTATCACCTCTTGGTTCCTTGCCACTATAATCCTTTCGTGGTAGGTTGTTGTTGGTGTTAGCCAAAATCTGGGACATCATTTGTACTATGCGAGTATGATTATCCAGTACTTGTTGCATCCCTGGAGGTATCTCATTGCTGTGGCGGTTGACCATATTCTGAGTTAACACTCTTATCATTTCAGTATGCACTTCAACCATCCGTTGCATTGCTATCTCCATCTGAGTGTTGTTGTGATTGTTCTGGTGTTGAGGATGCATATGTTTGGGTTTAGGACATGATATGGGCACGAAGGAGGAGGTGAAGCCCAATTTCAGGACTCCACCAAGATGAGGGAAGCTCGTTGCATATTGGCACGCCAGGACGACCTACGATATGAAATAATTTAGTCTAAGGTTGTGTCAGCAATTTACATATCTGCTTATGTTATTTCGTAGCTAGGTTAAGTTGTGGTCCACTTAGGTTTATGTGTGTTTTGGGTTTGGGCCTGTCCAAGCCCAACAGTTTTCTGGCCATCTATATAAGGAGGCCAACAGTCTAGGGTTTAGGGGAGTTCAGTTGTTTAGTCAAAAACTATCGTGTGCTCCACCGTGTATCATCCCTCCGGGGAAAAGGCACTGCCGTCTTATCTAATAAAGTTGCTGCGGAGGTTCTTGCGTCATCAAGAATTGTCGTGCTTTGGTTTGAGGCGTGGTGTTCATCATCACGTTGCTTGCTGGATTCTTCCTCGTCTTCAGGTGACGTTCTTCGCGTTGTTGGAAGATTTCTATCTGGGTTGACTCGCTGTGAAAGATCGGGACAAAACTCATAGGATCACCGGCGAGATCCTTATCATGTGGTATCATGATAAGGATCACGCCGGTGATCCTATGAGTTTTGTCCCGATCTTTCACAGCGAGTCAACCCGGATAAATAATCTTCCAATAACGCAATGAACGTCACCTGAAGAAGAGGAATGGATCCAGCAAGCAACGTGATGAAGATCACCACGCCTCAAACCACAACTCGATAATCCGTGATGACGCAAGAACCCTCGCAGCAATCTTTATTAGAAACACGGCAGCGCCGTTTCCCCGGAGGGATGATACACGGTGGAGCACACGATGGTTTTTGACTAAACAACTGAACTCCCCTAAACCCTAGACTGCTGGCCTCCTTATATAGATGGCCAGAAAACTGTTGGGCTTGGACAGGCCCAAACCCAAAACACACATAAACCTAAGTGGACCACAACTTAACCTAGCTACGAAATAACATAAGCAGATATGTAAATTGCTGACACAACCTTAGACTAAATTATTTCATATCGTAGGTCGTCCTGGCGTGCCAATATGCAACGAGCTTCCCTCATCTTGGTGGAGTCCTGAAATTGGGCTTCACCTCCTCCTTCGTGTCCATATCAGGACAGGTTTAGGTCTTAGCATAAATGAGATTAGATAGAAGGGATCTAAACGAAAAATCCTACCCAACCACAGCAGATCAAGGCAATTCATCTTATAAACAACATCTAACAAACATTCATCACATCTAGCAAATTAGGTCAAATACTAATAATCTAGTATGGTCATACCCCAATTTGGTATGATCATTAGATTATCACAACATTGTTGGTTCTATAAACTAGAATATTGGTGGTCTAGTCTATTACTGTCTTCATTGTTCCATGTTCTCATTTACACTTCCTTGATGTATTGTTGGGTGTTGAGCAGTCTTCATATCTGTATTTCTCCAAATTCTTCGTCGGCCTTCAATGTAGTTCTTCATGTTGGGTCAAGGAGATTTTATGAAGAATCAGCCTCCCACTTCTGGCTCATTGATCTTCTTTCCTTTCTTGATGGTTTCTAGAGTTGGATCATCTAAGGTAAAGGAAAATATTTGAAGATGACGTAGGGGAGAATACAAGGAGTTTCAAGATGCAAACATTTTTAAAAAATATAAATAGAAGCAAGATGAGATAGAATTTTTTTAATCCTAGGGTCTTCCTGTTTCTAATCCAAACCTAGGGTCTCGATCCTATAGGAAACACTATGCTCTGATACTATTTTGTAACGCCCCACCTTTGGATTAAGGTGGAGCACCTGTGTTAAGTGCTATTCCCTAGATCACTGATAGCACCACAGAACAAAATAAAGTATTCATTGCATAGTATGAAAGATTACAACGTGGATCCAGATACATAAGTCTTCAATTATTACAAACCAGCTTAGTCACATGGACTAGCTCAAAGGACAGAGTTCAACACATCACAAATACAGCAGAAACTAAGGTAGCAGTGAGCCTCCATCTTCACCATGCGCCACAGGCAGTCATGTTGGAATGTAGACTCGAGATCCTAATCAACTTACTCCTCACCTGAAAAACCTGCACATTTGAATATGCAGCCCCATAGATGGGGGTCAGTACAATGATGTACTGGCAAATGACACTTATTTGGTGGCTGTTGTGAAATAGCTATCTACATGATATTTGGCTGGTGGAGCTTCTGGCTGAATTGCATAAAGCAAGTTTATCCTATCATTTTTCAAAACAAACTTTTATTCTTTGAAATACTTTGAAGGGGTACATGGTTAAATCCACCATGGCACCAAAGTCACCTGGTTAAATCCACCAAGATGACCCCATGAGGTTAAATCCACCACATGATTGAATGAAAGGGCACATGGTTAAATCCACCATGAGCACCAAAGTCACCAGGTTAAATCCACCATGATGACCCCATGAGGTTAAATCCACCACATGGTTGAAGGAATGGACACATGGTTAAATCCACCATGAGCACCAAAGTCACCAGGTTAAATCCACCATGATGACCCCATGAGGTTAAATCCACCACATGGTCCTGAGACTATTTCTAAACCAGTTTTAATCATTCAGAAATGGTGATGAGACTCTTTTGTACCTCCATGTCTAGGAACTCAAGTTGTCCATAACCGGGGACACGGCTAATCGATTAGTTTGACACCCTGCAGGGGTTGTGCACTTTCACCTTAAGACCCATTCTACCCATAGAGAAGAATGAGACAAGACCTTTCAGAAGGAGCATTCAACCATCCAGATCAGACCGTGCCCAAAATACCTCCCTCTATCAGTACCCATGGATGAACCCTCACAACATACTCAATCAAGACAGAGCCCATATTGTCATAAGGCTGCACTGGAAGGTCACTAAGCAAGGAAGTCATGGTAGTCTCTTTGTTCCTAGGTGGCATCCCACAAGTGTACTAACCCTCAGGAAAATACCACATACCATGGTTCAATCCACCAGGCATGTGGCCCCAAGTAGCCACTCAACATAAACCAAGCAATGCCATTTCCACCCAGGTGTTTCATTGGGTTGAAGTTAAATTTTCAAACTAATCATCAATCCATGAAATAAGTATTGGCATCATTTTTCAATATTTTCACAACCTACCAGGAGTTGGTTCAGGGGTGGCTATACACTACTAGGATCTAGCATTGCAAAACTTCACTTTGAGAAACCAACCTATCATGCATACTACTTATAAAACACTAATGCATATAGTAACATGGGTAGGGGAATATGTGTGTCACTTGCCTTTTGAAGCTTAAACCCTTTTCTCTTCTCTCAACAAAATATATGGCTCTCCAAACCAATCTATAATATAGAGATACACAGAGTAAACACACCACACCAACAGCAACAAATCAAGCAAGACAAGCAAATGAAAAGGATTGGTTTAACATTTTAAATTTCTTATGATTTCTATGATGAGAGAGATATGGCTTGAAACTTGGCTTACAAGATATGGATTTAGAGTTTGGATGGCAAGTTCAATGATTGGAAAGAATGATCCTCCAAGACACAATGTAGTGATAAAAATCTTGTGCTTGGAATAAGCAAAGATAGAGTTTAGAGATGACTCTTATGGATAGATTCACATGAGTATAGTATAGTGCAACAGAACACTACTGAATAAAGTGTGATAACACTTACTCAAAATAGTATATGTTACACATAGGCTTGGGTATATATTGGTGGTACATTGAATTACTCAATTAACTTATCTGTAAATTAAATAGTTCAATGTAATCCAATATGGTCAAGTTGGCATGGGGTTGTATGTGTATGAATGTTATTTAGAAAGATGGTGGTTTCTTGGTCACAAGATTTACTTGGACCAAAGGATTAACTTTAACTAGGGTTGATTTTTGAAGATATGGCTAGGTCAAGTTTTAAATTCTTATTTGAATCATCCAACTAGTTTTGGTTTTGGATCAAGGTTGATAATGTGTTTGGATGATTTAGGACATGTGTGAATACAGGGTAGGGTTTATCACCACATTGGCAAAGGAGAAACAATTGAGATACAATGAATTACTCAAATTACCCAAGTGTAACTTGAATACTATGAAATTAAGCCCATAAGAATGAGATGACATGATATTCAGTGATGATCAAGAGTAAGCATGATAGTGATAGATGGGTATAATCTTAATATTCACTTTTGTAGAAGGGATCATATTGAAAAGAAATATAGAATTAATTCTATAGTGAAAATACTCAAATCCTCATATTTGAATTTGAATATTTGCAAAGGGTTTCAATATTTTTGGATAGTGATGCTAATGGATTGGAGACAGTAACACAAAGCTACTGCAAGTGGTTTCACTCAAAAATCATTTTTAGAATTCAAATGGTGGTCAAAATAGTGATTTGGCTAAATTTAACAGTAGCAAGTGTGTGCACATTTCAAGTTTGCAATTTTTTGATTCCAGAGTGTTCTACAAGTTATGAGGAATCCATAGACTACAAATTTGTTATTTTTGAATGAACAGAGCAAAAGATATGAATTAATTGGTGCTAATGTGCAATTTGTACCATTTAAATTTTGGTTCAAAATTTTGTACAGTAACCATGTGATATTATTGCATATTTGGATTCTACAGCTTTGTGCGATTACAAGGATATAGAATTTGTAAAATTTGGACAAGTGGATTATTTTATATTGATTTTACAAGATTCAGCAGAAACAACACTTTGAAATCAATTTTGACCGGATTTGACTGGGGGCTGACGTGACTGGCTATGTGGCGTAATGTCATTGGGCGATACCATTTCGGGTTGGGGATCTAATTTCGGCCTTAAGATTCAGATCCAACGGCTCGAAGTAGAAGAGAGGGGATAGCTCACCGGCGACTGAGAAAACTCCAGCGGCGGCGGCTCTGTGGTCAGCGGCGCGGTGGCTATCGTGGTCTTGGAGGTCCAGAAGAAGGCGGACGGGCTGTGGCAGAGCTCGGCGGTCGCGTGTGTTTGAATGGCGGGTCTCAGCGTGGTCTTCTGTGGCGTCTGCAGGCGGACGGAGGAGCTCTGACGATGGCGGCTCAGAAGAACGTTCAGTGCCGACCACTGCTGCACAAATCAAACAAGGGGGTGCATCAGAGGGTGCAGGAAATATAGGGAAATAGATAGATAGAGGAATGCTGGCCTTGGTCTCTCGGTACCCGGCAAAAATCGTTGCCGGTATCTGGATGGAAGGTGGAGCTCCGGCGTGAAATCCGGGGAGCCTGGAGACGTCTCGGCTGCGGGGGTCTGAGGGAAACTGATGAGACGGAGTGGGGGCTTTGAAGGAGAGCATCGGTTTTGGAGGCCGTTTCGGTCTCGGGATAGCGAGGGGGAAGAGATCGTGCACGGCAGTTATGGGAGGAGGAGCGGAAGGTTAGGGATAACCCTGACAAGGGGGGCCCACCAGTTAGAGGGAGGAGGGAAAGGATAGGGTAACAGTTCGGGTTAGAATTAGTTGGGCCGTGCCGGTTGAGCTGGGCTGGGCCGCTCGGTCCGTTTCAACCTTTCTCTTTTTTTCTTCTTTCTTTTATTCTTTTCTGTTTTCTCTTTTCTTTATATCTTTTGCATTTAACCTCCAAATGAGGTCAAACCAACTTGTAGATTTTTCTAAAATTCCAAATATCATTTTAGGGTAGTAGAGAACATGTTTTCACAATTAAACAAGATTTTTAATAAAATCTTATAAATTTGGTCTAAGGGGCTTTATTGCCCAAAGAAGAAAGGATTTGGGGTTTTCAAATTAATTTCTTTCAAATTCAGAGAATAAACTCGAATAAAATAACATTTGAACTTTATTTTAAAAACATATATCTTGTTTTTTTTGAAATACAAAACTTATTTTGTATTAACCCTTTTATAAACAATTCCTTTGCAAGGATGCTTGTATAAGATTTGAATAGATGCAAAATAATATTTTGAAATTTTATTTTCTCAAAGTAATTCTTCAAGCAACAAAGGAAAGTTTGGAAAAGTTTCTGAATCAAATCTTTTATATAAACTCAAAAAGTTTTAAATCCTTGTGAAAATTTCAATCAATACAATTAAAACAATTTTTTTCAAAATTTAGTAAAAAAACTTGGGATGTTACAACGAAGCCCCACTATCAAATATATTGAACAACCCTGCAGCTACAGGACGTATCTCCTTATGGGGAATCGAACTATCTCCCCTGGACATCACGTACGAGAAACGGAAAGCAATCAAATCTCAGGTACTACCAGATTTCATAGCAGAGTGGCTCGAACTACAAAACATAGGACCACCTGACCTGTCGAGTGTATGGACAATGTACTTCGATGGGTCAAAAAGGGTCCAAGGCGCAGGAGCAGGTGTAGTCTTAATATCACCACAGGGGGACAAACTAAAGTATGTGTTAAGGATGAGTTTTCCACAAGCTTCAAACAATGAAGCTGAGTACGAGGCCTTGCTTTATGGAATGAAAATGGCTAAAGCATGTGGAGCAACCCGACTGAAAATATTTGGGGACTCGAATCTCGTCGTTCAACAAGTGATGAATCGGTGCGATGCCATTAGCGACAACATGACGGCGTACAGAAACTTGTATTACTACCTAGAAGGAACTTTTGATGGGTGCGAAGTTTCACATGTCAGTAGAGCCAGCAACAAGGAAGCCGACAATCTAGCAAACATCGGGTCCCAATGCCTGCATATACCACCAGGAGTCTTTTGGGAGGAAATCATAGAGAGGTCAATAACAAGTAGCAAGAGTTCGACTCCAGGGGAACCAAGCCAGCATCCAACGACAGGCTCGGTGGCTGGCAAGCTAGGCACAGGAAGCACAGTGGAACTAGAGGAAGTCATGATGGTCAAAGAAACTTCGATGCAGCAATACTTGGCGTATATGATAAACAAGACACTACCAGAAGATACAGTCGAAGCAAGAAAGATAATACGACGATCTAAAGCTTTTGTCGTATTACAGGGGAAATTGTACAAGAAAAGCATAACTGGCGTCTTACAGCGATGCGTCACCCCTCAAGAAGGACAAGATATATTAAAGGACATCCATGCAGGAGTTTGCGGGCATCATGCTAGCAGTAGAGCTATAGCAGCCAAAGCTTTTTGAGCAGGATTCTACTGGTTAACGGCCATCAAAGATGCAAAAGATATAGTTCGAAGGTGCAAGGCCTGTCAACGATTCGCATCTAGACCACACGCACCAGCAGCAGAACTACAGCCAATACCACTGTCATAGCCCTATGCACAATGGGGTCTAGACATGGTAGGGAAACTGCACAAATATTGGCTAGGAGGGCACGTCTACATGTTAGTGGCAGTAGACAAATTCACCAAGTGGGTAGAAGCAGCCCCGGTAACAACTCAAGACTCCACAGTAGCAATCAACTTCATCAAATCCATAGTATTTCGTTTCGGAGTACCACACAGCATCATCACAGACAATGGGACAAATTTTACATCCAAGGAGTTCAAAAGCTACTACAAGAGTATGGGAATCAAACTAAAATTTGCATTTGTCGCGCATCCAAAAAGAAATGGACAAGTCGAAAAAGCAAACGGCCTAATATGCAATGGAATAAAAAGAGGCTATTAGCGCCCCTGGAAAAAGCCAAACACGCTTGGTTAGGTGAGCTGCCCTCTGTGCTCTAGAGTCTGAGAACTACGCCCAATGCGGCTACCCAAGAAACACCTTTCTTCCTGGTCCATAGTGCAGAAGCCATGCTTCCAGTCGAAATTACTCATGAAGCTCCAAGAATTGTGGCTTATGACAAAACGACTTCTACAGAAGCGCTTCAAGATGACATCGACACACTCGATGAAGCAAGAGACGTAGCACTAGCCAGAGCTATGTAGTACCAGCAAAGTCTATGGAACTACCATGGTAGTCGAGTTCGCCCCCGATCTTTCGTATTAGGGGACCTAGTCTTACGATTCAAGTAGGATGGCCATGGCAAGTTAGAGTCCCCATGGGTGGGACCTTACATCATTACAGAAGTCATCCCAGGAGGAGCTTATCGTCTATAGGACAAGAAGACACGCAAAGACGAGAGCAACCCGTGGAACGCAGAGCAGCTCCGGCGTTTCTACACGTAGAAGAAGCGCGATAATAAAAAACTGCGAGTTATGACCCTCTGAACCCAGAACACGAGGCCATAGGTCGGGTTCCTTGGGTCAACTCGACGATATGTATAATATGTCTCGATTTTTCACTCGGGGGCTTCGACCCTCGAGTCATATAAAGAAATATAAAAAATTGTTGAGATCATGTGCTCACGTCTCTTCAAGAGTTACTACGAGGTTGTGCGAAACCCTACATCCTCCAAGATAAAAACGTGGCTAATAATAAAAGCACAAGTAAATCAACACACCTCGAAACACCAATAGTTCCTCTGGTCTGTTACTAAGCATGATCGCATAGAATAAAAGTTCATCACATATCCTTATTACATAAAGTAGGCCACAGAAGAACAAAGAAGAAGATTACATCAAGGAGAAGGAAACATCTACTGGAAGTGCACTTCTGCCTCATATTTCCTCTGGCACTGTGTGCCGTCGTAGATCTTCACGTCGAACTTTGACGTACCGCAGTGGTAGTCCAAGAGCATGAAGAACCCTTGATGCATCTCGTGGTCCTCTGCAAATTGGGGCCATCCGCCCCTGAAGTACATCTCACCACGCCCGTCGTAGTACACCTCCACTTCATATGGAGTTCCTCCTCCAGATTGTTCATGAAGGATCGCTTCCCGGAGCTTGCGCCCGTCCATGAATTTGGTGAATTTCAGCAGAACACGCTGCTGCTCACGGCATTGAGCACCAGCGATACAGAAGAAAGAATAAATCTTGACAGGAGGAGGAGCAACACTGACACCTGGAGCAACGGCGACAGATGCCTTGGGCTTGTTCTTACTGCCCAAGGGGCGGCCAGGGCGCTGCTTTGTAGATGCAGACGACAAAGCCACCAAGGAGGCATCCTTTGGTTTATTTTTACTATCGTGGGGACAGCCGCGTCCCCGCTTCTCCATCAGCACACCTGTGTCAAGATTACTAGCAGCGACATCCACCATTGGAAAGATGCGCTTAGTGGAAAGAGAAAACCCTAGATGAGATTTGGAGGAAGAAGATGATGCAGCGGAAAAAGTTTACCAATGAAGGGATTAGGGTTTTCACTGGCAAGCCGGTGTACTTTATTTATAAGTAACCTTTTGTGGGCCTTTACGAATTACAGGTCCAATTAAAGTTACAACTTTGACATCTCGCTCAGAGCAGAGAAAGGAATAGCAAAAACATATATAAAGGAAGAAAAAAATGTGTGCAAACCTCTAAAGATAAAAGGCGATGCAGAAGGAATTTATTTGAGTCTATAAAAGATTTCAACGCACCCCCTTCTTATAGCCTCGGGGGATAATACCATTGGGAGCGCTTGACGCACACCCGACGAATCAACACAAGAATAACATAGCTGGAAGATGGGAAGACAATATATTTTGAGCCTATACCCAAAAAATTTCAGCTATAGCCTCTGGGGCTACTCCCATCGGGAGCACTGGTCATGCACCCGATGAAAATGGATAACATTGAGTAAAGATCAAGAGTATCATCGACTACCTTTGTCCACAACAATCTTCAACTATATTGTCGACAAATTGACATCGATTACTCCCATCGGGAGCTATTCGCGATTATTTCAAGGAAGAACAACTCCAAGATTTTGCACATTTCAACAATCAAACAAGGCTTGCAAAAGAAGTTAAATGATTCTTAGGCTAAGTCATCACGACAAAGCTTGAATGTCGTGGTCATAAAAGGTCATGAAGGTAAGACTCCAGGATCCGTCCTGTGTGGCCTAGTATACGCACCTGAATGCGCTCTGCTAGTAACTTTCCATGTCTACGACGCGAAGAAAATCCTGGTGGACGCACTGGGTACCCTGAGAACTACTGGAACTCTTTCTTTGTAAGTCGTAAATGCGGCTAAAGAATGGGTTAGACCAGGTCCCAGACTCAAATCCAAGGGGGTTGAGTTTGAAGTAGGTGACAAGTATCTGCTCCGACAGTTAACTGGCCTCTTGATCCGTCAGAGCTGTTAGGCTTGTTAACCCAAAACCCCTTGCGAGATAATTTAATGAAAGTTGTTTAAATTGAGTATAGGCAAAAGAAGAAGTCAAAGATTGATCAAGTCGAAGATATGAAGATTTGAGATTTAACCCGAATCTACAATTCTGGTAGAATCTCAGGGGCTACTGACAAGGGTATAGCTAATAGAGCCTATTACTTGTGTACCCCTGAGGCCCGTTAAGCTAGGCCCAAGAATAATCATAGTCGAAGTACGAGTCCATGTCGTATACGGACATTGTAATATATATCGGACCCGATCAGTTCCTTGAGACCTGGCCACCTATATATAGGGGCCAGGAGAGGCCAGTCAGGGATAGATTGAGAGTAAGCCAAGTTGACCACCACGTTTATTCTCGATACACGCCTTGTTTGACTGATCTTTACCTTCGAGTTCATCCGACACCCTATTCCCCCGATCCGAAGTCCTTCATCTAGGACATTTGTCGAGTTAACCCTCGTCACCCGTGGTACTGCGCTTGTAAAGCTCTTGATAAGGATCACGCCGGCGATCCTTGAGTTTTGTCCCGATCTTTCACAGTGAGTCAAACCAGATAGTAATCTTCCAATAACGCAAAGAACGTCACCTGAAGACGAGGATGAATCCAGCGAGCAACGTGATGATGAACACCACGCCTCAAACCTGAGCCTGATAATCCTTGATGAACACAAGAACCTTCACAGCAATGTATTAGATAACACGGCAGCGCCGTTTCCCCGGAGGGATGATACACGGTGGAGCACACGATGGTTTTTGACTAAACAACTGAACTCCTTAAACCCTAGACTGCTGGCCTCCTTATATAGATGGCCAGAAAACTGTTGGGCTTGGATAGGCCCAAACCCAAAACACACAATAAAACCTAGGTGGCCCACAACTAGACCTAGCTACGAAATAACATAGGCATGAATATAAATTTCTGACACAACCTTAGACTAATTATTACATATCGTAGGTCGTCCTGGCGTGCCAATATGCAACGAGCTTCCCTCATCTTGGTGGAGTCCTGAAATTGGGCTTCACCTCCTCCATCGTGCCCATATCATCCTCCTCCCCTTCAAAAAGCGTTGTCCCCAACGCGTGAGGGTCTGCTCGAAAGGGTGGCAGAATATCAACAATAGCACCCTGCATATTCACCGTCTTCAAGTCTTGCTTGCCTTCCTCACCACATCCTCCCTCTTGGCCTGCTTGACTTGATACAGCCCTGGGTGGTTGCACCTCTTTTCTTCGCCAAATGAACTTGTACTTAGGCGCCTCCACCTTCTTCTTCTCAATCCTTGGTGGAACCTTGCGTTGCTGAACATGAACCTTCTTAGCACGACCCTGCAAAGTAGTAATGCCTGGGCCACACAACTGACGAACACGTCCATCTTTGCCTGTATGCATACGCACTGCTGCTCCAACAAAACATCTCCGAGGTGTTCTCACAAAACTGTGGCTGACTACCCGCGGCACCATATGCACCGGAACAAGATCAACACCACCGTCATCGGTCTGAACACCCATGTCAACATGAACTGGAAGTGGAACACATGCTGACATATCCTTCCCTTCATCAATATGAGGCTTGATTTCAACCGGCTTGTCACTAACAAGAACAACTGGCTTGTCATCTACAGGCTTGGCTGAAACATTATCACCATCGATGCTTTTCGCATCATGCTCCTCATGTTGCGGCGTAGCTAGCCCAGATTTTGGCTTAGCCTTGCGCAACTTCGCCTTGTGTACCACCAGCTCAACATCAGACTTTATTTGATCATCCTGCATAGGTTTCAAAGTCCGTTGTTTGCCATCATGCACAAAAGAATATGTATTTGCTCTCCCAGCATGCATAACATTGTGATCATATTGCCATGGACGTCCAAGTAACACTCCACACACCTCCAATGGCAACACATCGCACTCCACCTCATCAACATAATCATCAACTGTAAATGGCACACGTACCTTATGAGTAACCTTTAGCACACCGCAGCTATTCAACCACTCAACATGCTTAGGTTCAGGAATACGCCATGTAGACAACCCCAATGATGCCACCACAGCCCCACTAATGCCATTACAGTAGCTACCACTGTCAATGATCAGTTTGCACGCTTTCTCCTTGATGGTGCACTGTGTCTAAAACAGGCTCCATCGCTGATTCCGTACCACCGCCTTATCACCAGTAGCCAATTTGTGAAGCTGAATACTCATACCTCTCAATGGTGTGTCATCTCCATCAACTTTGGCTTGTACCATTGGAACAACCGCCTTGTCTGATTCCACGGTCTTGTCCAAAAATCGAGTACGCAGAAATTGCTTAAAAACCTCCCAACGAGATGTTTCAAGTGTGATGCCCTTTGCGCACGAAGTAGCTAGTCTCGTATGGGTAAGCTCCTAACACGATGATGTAGATAGGCTGTAGCTAAAGCGATCAAAAACGTGTAGAAAGGGTGCTATGTGGACACAGTGGTAATACGCTGTCGCGGATGAGAAACCGACGAAAAATATGTCAACGGCAGAGATGTACGACGCCGGAAACACACGGCAGCGCGACGGCGAGGCGAAACGGACAAAGAAATTTGTCTTTTTTTTTGAAAAATAGGACTCACGCCAGAGCACAGAGCATGTCTGAGGTCCAGCGCAACGCAGCGATTCATAAAATTTTTTTTACTCCTTTTTTTTTTTGCTTTTTGCTAGCGATTGGTGCTGGTAACGTATGCAGGCCGGACTCGCGTTGCTTTTTTTTTTGAAGTAGCGATCGGATCTGGGAAAAGAAGAACAACTCCAAAGAAACGTGCAGACTAAGGAAGAAGAAGAAGATCAAAAAGGATCAAACAAAGACGAAATCTGCGACGAAGATACAGAAAAGAACGAGGGTCCTAGACTCCTACAGATTGGATGAAAAGATATGCGAAAAGACGATCAGCAACTAAAACCAGTACCTCGATGCAATCTAGGCTATGGCGAAACTAAGAACCCTAATTTTTTTGTGTGGCTTTTTCTGGATAGGACAAAAACAAAAACGAATTTACGGGGATGAATTTGTGGATGCTCACCGAGTAAACGTTGGAATCTGATACCAAGATGATAAGGGGTGTCCCGATCTTCTCAGCGAGCGCGATGTAGATGGCGATGATGGTGATGAAGATAACTCGAGTGTCGCAGAGAACTCTCCGGCTAATCCCTGCTGCCAGCGCAACAGCTCTCAACCCTTTGGATATTCGCAACGTCACACGCTTACGCACGTAGCCGCCAACCACGAAGCGGTGATGCAATATACTAATTCCCAATGGAACAGCAGATTACACTCAGACTTTCAGTAGAACGAACACCAGATCGATACGAATTGGTGTGAATAATTTCAGAGGAACACTTGGTTCTGTCTAGAAACTAGGGTTTTGTTTAAACATGGTCTAAGCGACTTGAGGGGGCGCCCCTGGCTACTTAAGGGAGGCTGGGCGTCCTCAGCATGGACCTGGCCCAAAACCAACCTGGTTTGGGCCCAAATTGACTCGTTTCGACTCAAACGGGTACATACCGACCCATATATGGGTTCGGCCTAATTTTAGCACGCAGGCCATGTGTATAGCACGCCTTAGACATGTAGACACCGTGTCGAAGGCAGTCCTAGTGCGCCATCACGTGCTCGTGCTCATCCAGACTTGATCTCCACTTGTCTCTCGATCGCCGTCCTCCCTCTCCTCCCGCTGGCGATATCTTGACAGATGACATACCTAAATACAACATAGTACATCGCTTTTAGGTAGTATATAATTCGGAGTTATCAAGACATTCTTTTCAACTAGGAAAGAATTCACCTTATAATAATCATCAATTAGACTCAATATTTCCTTCCAGCTCAAACACTCAAAATTAGCATGATCCATGATTGTATCCTCATCAGCTCTCCTTGGATAATCATGAAGGCCTTGGAGTGTCGCATAACTTGTCGACGATGGATGGTATCTTCTGGTAGCTCGCCCCTTATCAGGTAGGCGAGGTACGACTTCGTCCAGACTGCCTCGACCAGCATGACTATGGCAGTTTGCTTGGACGGGTCTTCTTTTTCTGCTGCTGGATCGTCTTCTGAGCGGTTAGCCCCCGAGCATGTTGCTAACGCTGGGTCGGCGGTGGATGGCTTGATCTTGACGGACCACTCGAATATCTCCTCGAAGAAAACTCCTGGTGGTATCAGCAAACATTTGGATCCGATATTGGCCAAGTTGTCTGCCTCTTCATTGCTTTCTCTACCAATGTGGGTCACCTCGCATCCCTCGAAATTGCCCTCCAGCTTGTCGTACATTGCACGATATGCGATCATGGTTGCGCAGGTTGCATCGCATTCTTTCATGACTTGCTGGGCGATGAGATTCAAATCACCGTGGATCTTGTTGCGACTGGCGCCACATGCCTTCGCCATGCACATGTCGTGCAGAACAGCTTCATACTCAGCTTCATTGTTCGAGGGGTTCGCAAATTGCATACGTAAAACGTAGCGCATGTTTTCCCCTTGTGGTGATACGAGGACCACCCCTGCTCCTGCTCCCGAAATGCGCTTGGAGCCGTTGATGTAGATTGTCCATGTGTTCGATAGGTCTGGGAGCTCTAGCATCTGTGCTTCAGTCCATTCGGTGATGAAGTCCGGTAGGACCTGTTACTTGATAGCTGACTGCCACTGGTAGGTGATCTCCCATGGTCCAAGGGTAATGCCCCAAAGTGAAACGCGCCCCATGGCGTTGGGGTTGTTGAGTATGCTCCAAACTAGGGTTGAGGCCACCACTATGATGGAGTGGCATTCGAAGTAATGCGGCAATTTCTTCCCTGTCATGTATATAGCGTATGCTAGCTTCTGATAGTGAGGGTACCTTTGCTTGGTCGGGGACAGTACCTCGCTGAGGTAGTAGACCGGTCTTTGCACTCCATGTTCTTTGCCATCTTCTGCGCGTTCGACAACTAGAGCAGAACTGACCAGCTAATTAGTTGCGGTAATGTATAGTAACATTGGCTCTTTCTCGCGAGGCGTGACCAGTATTGGGGACGTCGAAAGGCGATGCTTAAGGTCATCGAAAGCAGCCTAAGCTTCTGCTGTCCAGGTGAACTTATCTGTCTTCCTAAGAAGCCGATAGAAGGGAAGAGCCTTTTCACCTAGCTTGCTTATGAAGCGGCTAAGCACTGCCAGACGACCTGTCAATTGCTGGAAATGTCGAAGTGTCTTCGGTGGTTGCATGTTGATTATGGCCTAGATCTTCTCCGGATTGCCTTTGATCCCTCTCTCAGAGATGAGGTATCCCAACAGCTGGCCTGTAGGTACTCCCAAGGAGCACTTTTTCAGGTTGAGCTTGATGCTATATCGATCGAGGTTAGCGAAGGTTTCTCATAGATCGTCGAGTAGGCTGTCTGCCTTCGTGGACTTGATGACAATATCGTCGATGTAGACCTTGATGTTGCGACCGATCTGCTTCTTCAGGCACGCTTGCATGCACTGTTGATAGGTGGCTCCTGCGTTCTTCAAGCCAAAGGGCATCTTCGTGTAGCAGTACACCCTGTGCGGGGTGATGAAAGCAGTCTTGTCCTTGTCTTTGACCTTCAACCTTATTTGATTGTATCCAGAGTAGGCATCGAGGAACAAAAGACGCTCACAGCCAGCGATGGAGTTGATGATCTGATCGATTCGAGGGAGCGGGAAATAGTCTTTCGGGCAGTACTTGTTCAACACCGTGAAGTCGATGCACATCCTGTAGATCTTGGTATCCTTTTTTTCCACCATGACTGGCGGTGACAACCATGTGGCCTCTTTTATCTCCGTGATGAATTTTGCCTCGAGGAGATGATTCATCTCTTCTCCCATTGACCATGCTTTCTCCGGATTGTAGCGGTGCATCGATTGCTTGATGGGTTTTCCGTTGGGGAATATCTTTAATTCGTGCTCGGTGAGTTCCCTGGGGATGCCAGGCATATCTGCTAGACACCAGGCAAACATCCTCTAGTGCTCATGGAGGAACTCGATGAGCGCGCTTTCCTATGCGGGGGAAAGGGAATTCGACACCCGCGCGGTCTTGGAAGGATCCATCGGGTTGATCTGGTGCTCCCGTGTGTCCTTACTAGCGTCGAATGACAACTCTGGGGCGTTTTGCTGCGCCGTTGGAGTTACGTCCATGTTGGTGCTTTCTCTGATGTGGTGAAGTTCTTCATGGATCCTGAATGTCTGGGACAAAGTGTTGAAATCTTTGTCGTAGTTTTCGGAGCGGGCAAAGCTGCCGCTAATCATCAATGGTCCTATGTTTGCGGGCATCCACAGCTTTAGGTAAGCGTAATGAGGGACCACCATGAATCAGGCAAACGCTGGTCGCCCGAGGATGGTGTGGTACTATGAGGGCCAATCAACGACCTCGAATTCGATCTTCTCCTTTCTGAAGTTTGCGGGTGTGCCAAAGATGACGTCCAAGTGTATCACTCCAAGAGGGTATGTCGGCTTTCCTCGGACGATTCCATGGAAGGAAGTCTCTGTCGGTAGAAGTTCATCGGGATCTTGATCTTTTGCAGCGTGTCAGCATAGATGAGATTCAAGCTACTTCCTCCATCCATGAACACCTTCTTGGAGGTAAAACCTCCTATATGAGCTTCGAGGACTAGAGCGTGATGTCCTGGGCGCGGGATCTTTGGTGGGTGATCTGATCGATCAAACCTGATTGGGAGTTCTGACCAGTTCAGGTACTCGGGAGAAGCTGGTGGTGCATGCTCGGCGTGGAAAACCTCCCTTCCACGCTTTCTCTGTATGCAATTTGTCGAGCGCCCCCTCTGCATCATAGGCACGAAACAACATGGTGGAGGGAACGCTTCTTCCTCGTCGACCTGCTGCCGAGGCTCAATGAGATGCTGGATTGTGGCAGCCTGATGGCCATGTTGCACTGCGTTTGGTGGCGGACGTGGTGTGTTGTAAGCCATAGCGCATGCGATAGGCTATTCTGACCGCATCTTTTCCTAAAGTGCTTGGCTGAGCCAAAGGAATTCCCTGCACTCGATGAGGAGATGTGCTGGTTTTCGCCTTCCATCCTTGTCGATGTAGGTGTTCCTGGTACACCCTCTGTTGAGCAGTTCTTCTGTCGAGGGTGGTGGTTGATCACGACGCCGACGCCACTCCATTTTTGGCCTCGAATCGCGGCCGGCACCTCTGCTGCTTCCATAGTAAGTGTTCCCCTGCCTAGGTCCATCGTGGTTGTCATCGTTGTCGTTGCTTATGTAGCCTGCTGCTACCATGTCTGATGTGTCCGAATCTCCATAACGGCCTCGGCGCCCTTTTTGTCGCACTCGCCATGACCCGGAGTGGAGTTGATCTTTTGGATCGACATCACGGTCTGGCGAGCGGTGACGACTCCTGGGATTTGCGATGGAATCTTCTCCATCGGCCCATTCGTTTGCGAGGCTCGTGAGATGGTCGATAGTGTTAAGCTTGCAGCGTCCCAACTCTTCCCTGAAATCTTGCCGGATGAGACCATCTCGAAAAGCGTCGATAGCTCTTTCGAGCAAGAAGTTCTCCGATGTGTTGCGCAAGCTGAGCCTCCGCGATATATATGACCTCGGACTTTCCCCTGTCTTCTGCACGCACAGGCGTAGTTCTTCGAACGACGTGGGTCATCGTGAGGTGCCCCAAAAGTTTGCGATAAAGGCTTGCCGAAACTCCTCCCAGGAGCGGATGCTATCTGGAGCAAGGTTGTTGAGCCATGCCCTTGCGTTATCCTTCAGGTGCAATGATAGCAACTGAAGAGCATTATCTCTGGATCCACCGCTGATGGTGATGACAGTTATGAAGTCATCAAGCCAAATTCGAGGGTCCTGCTGCCCATTGAACTTGACTACCCCGTCGCTGAGCTTAATTCCTTTTGGCAGCGGTGTGGAGCGAATTAGGATGCTGAAGCACTCTGCACCGCACAACCCATGGCGACTGTTACCGATTGTCTCCGGCTCGCACTCGTCCTCGAAGCGATGCGCCTCATGTCGTGCGCGTGCTAGGTCGACTCTGTTCTGAGCTAACCCATGTCAAAGTTCACCGTTGATTGGTTCTACGACTTGGGGCCTGGGCGCTACTGCTGGCGCCGCTGCTTGGTGTCTAAACTGCTCCGCTAAAGGGACGTTTCTTTGTGGTGTTGCATCGTGTCCTTGCTCATTCGTGCCTTGGAGCACCCTGACACCCTCGAGCGCCAAGTTTCGAAGGTGCCGCATATGCTCATCACCATTAGATGCGTTGGCAGCAATGTAAGCTACATCGGCCATGATCGCAGCCTCCTTGGTCTTGGGCAGTAACTCAGCCTCATTGAATTCTGCTTCCAAGTTTCTGGTGATGTTGTGCGCGTCGCCCCCAGGTGGGAGATGAGATCGTGATCTGCACGGGACGCTCGACGAATAATGTGATGATAACTCGGCACGTCGTCTGCTGGACGTGTTGGCTTCATCTCTGCGTCGTTCCAAGATTTGTCTCTCGCTGATGATTTGGTCCTTCTACTCCTGGATGATGAATCGAAGTGCGGCCACCTCTTTGGGGCTGGGATTAGGGCCCATAGGTACCTCGCCCGAATAGACTTTCCTTGCATGTCGGATCTTGTTTTGTGTGATCAATCGGCCGCCAGCGGTTGGCCGATCTCGATTGTTGTTGGCTCCATGCTCGTTCCCATCTCCATGTGATGCCATCATGTAGTGCCCGCGAAATGGCGGAACTGAGTCGTCGCTGATTTTGCCTTGCGCTAAAGGGTATATGTCGTCATCTCCAATGCATGATCCTGCCTCGATCATTGTATCAGAGTCATAATCGACCACGTATCCGCTGCCAGATATGGCGGATTCACTCGAGCATGAACTAACTGAATTGCCGATCATTCGCTTGGCCTCATGATGGATGTCGTCGTCTGAGCACGTGTAGTCTGAGTATAACCCTTTGACGTAATCGGGGTCATAAGGCATAGGTTGGAGCGTGAGGGCGTTGAGAGCCCGTTCGCACTCAGATATCGTCGAATAGATTGCATCAGTGCCCCCCTGGGGGTTCTCACAGCCGGCGATCTCGTGAGGCGAGAAATCTCCGGTGCCCACGAAGTGATAGGCGTCGCACTGTAACATCCCAAGATTTTAGTAAATTTTGGGGGAAAATTTTGTTTTTGTTTTGCTTGTGTTGATTGAAAATTCACCAAGATTTAAAACTTTTAGTTAATTAAAAGCTTTAGTAGAAAACTATTTCAAACCTTCTATCATTTTCTGGAAGAGTTTCTTTGAGAAGATGAAAGTTTTCCAAATAATATTTTTACACATGAATCTATGCAAGCTTGCTTGCAAAGGATGGTTTACAAAATTATTTATTTCATTATCAAAACTAAGTTTGAAAGATAATTTCAAACATTATTTTATAAGGTTTTATCACTGATTTCTAAAAGGATTTATTTCAAACCCTATCTCCATATTTGCATTTATGCAAGCAAGCCTCCTTGCCATGTTCATGAAGTTTAATGAAAAATTCCCATTTATTTCGAAAATTAGTTTTATTACTAGTTTAGAACATTGCTTGGATTATTAGAATAACTTAGGGATTTGTTTGAATTGATTTGAAGAATTCTTTTGCAAATTATATGAAACAAATAGAAATCAGAAAAAGGAAAAAGAAAATGAAAAAGATTAAAAATATAAAAGAGGCTGAGGGTGAACCGAAGCGGCCCAGCTCTGAATTCGGCCCACGGCCCAGCCAGGCAGAACCCCGAAGGAGTACGTTCTTCTCCCCCTGCCTCGCTAATGACCCGGGCCCACGCCTCTTCTTCCTTGGGCAGGAGACCTGCCCGAGCCTGACGCCTCTTCTCCATTCGATCCCGTCCAGTGCCCTAAACCCTAGCCTGTTTCCCAAGTCAAGACCCGCTATGTAAACCCCTCTGTCAACTTTCTCGACCCCCTTTTCTACTCTCTCAAAAAAATCATCTCGAGCCGACGCAATTCATCGTCGGAGATCCGCCGGACCTGCGAGCTCCCCTGGCCAAATCTAACACCGTCGGTGAGCCCCTACTCTCTCTTCTGCTCCTAACCTTCCTCTTTCGACTCTGCGCATCTCCTCGACCTTTTCTCTTCGTCTATCCTGCAGTGGATCAAGCGCATCGCCCAGACCCGAAGCACATCTCCACCCACGCCCCTCCAGCCGCCTCCCCCTCCCTCATCTGGACGTAATCGAGGAAGACGTTCACGCTCTCGAGGTCACCTCGTACTCCCGCATCTCTTCGTAGCCTCTCGTCGCTCAGAAGTCGCTGGAAAGCCACTGGAGTTAGCCACCTGCACGCCCTCGCCGGAGAATCTCTCGCCGGAACACTAACAGGTGACCTCTCCCTCCCCTTTTCAATCTGAACCATCCGATCTAGATCGCCTGGCCCAGAAAAGTTGACTTAAGTGAACCGGTACTGGACGATCTCGGACATCCAGATCGCATAAGATCTGACGGCCCTTGACTCCGATCCACACGAACCGGTATCCTCGAATTAAAGCACGCCACGTGTCGGCCTCCAGATCTAACCCGATTCAAATTAGAATTTTGAATCTGATTTTAGCTAGATCTTTGAAAAATCATATCTTTCGAACCATGAGTCCAAAAATCACAAATAATATGTCATTGGAAAGCTAGAAACATGTAGAATCTAATAGTGCCATAATATCACATAGCTTCAGTAACCAATTTGAATCCATTTTCAAATTGAATCAAACATATCTGTTAGCTTGTTTAATTCATAACTTTTGATCTAAGTGTCCAAAAATTATAAATTTATAGTCTATAGAATCCTCTAATCATGTAGAACATCATAGAATCAAGAAATTTCAAAGTTGATACGTGCACAAACTTTGTGCATTCAAATTTGTCCAAATCACTAATTTGATCGTAATTTGAATTTGATTTTTTTAGAATGAATCCAATTACATTAGCTTTGTTTTACTGCAAGCTATCCAGTATAACCATCTCATAATTTTCTTGAACCACTTCATAATTATTTAAATTCAAATATGAGAATTTGAGTATTTCCTATATAGATTAATTCTATTTCTTTATCAGCAATGCTTCTTCCTACACTAGTAAAATCCTATGATCTTAGTTAGCTATTAAAGCACATCTTGACACTACCTTGACCTATATCATATCTACCTAAACCATTTTACCTAATTCATATTTATTCAAATTGCTGTTGTGCTACTTGAGTAAAATGTGAATTCATCTCAAACCTAGATTCTATTTTTGCTAATGTGGTGTTGTTATAACCCATACCATAGTATGTGTTCATACACCACGTTGTTCAATGAATCCTTTGAACCATATTCTCGAATGCCATCCACTTATATCCAATCCTTGTCCACTTAATCATAATTTCATGTATTGAACTATTCAATTTGCAAATGAGTTAATTGAGTATTCAATGCTTCATAAAATCTATACTTAAAGCCTAAGTGTAATGTATGCTATTTAAGAATAATTGTTGTCACACTTATTCAATAGTATTGCTATTGCACTATTTGACACTTGTGTGGATTAGTTCACATGAGTTATATCAAATTCATTCATGCTTTAATAAAGCATAAAGATTTCATCAATTATATTTTGCCTAATCCAATTCTTTCCAATCATATTGAACTTTCCCAACTAAGCTCTCAAATTCATATCTCACCACTCATGATTCTTTTGCCATATCTCTCTTATCACAATATCTTAAGAAATCTAAATTGTTGAACAAACACTTTTCAATTGTTTGTCTTGTTTGATTGTGTTTGTGTGTATGTTTATGGTATGTTATTTCTATGTTATAGTTTGTGCGAAGAGCTACATGATTAGTTGAGAAGAGTGAAAGATCGTATTCTTCAAAAAGGCAAGTGACACACATGTTCCCTACCTATTTTTATTATGCACTAGTCTCTTTTAGTAGTATGCATGATAGGTGGATCACTCAACTACTTTATAAATTGCTAGATCCTAGTAGTGAGTAGCTAACCCCAAACCCTAGGATGCTAAAAGTACACAAATACTGATGCCATGCTATGATTATATGTTAAAGTTGTTTAGTGAATAAATTAACAACTTCAACTAAAATGAACTACCTGGGTGGATTGGTTTGTGATGGAAAGTGAAGTAGGTGGGTCCTAGGGCACATGCTTGTACAGATGTGTAGCTCAGGATGCTGCTCGGGACGGCCACTCAGGATTAAAGAGATTAATATGGCTTCCATGCTTAGATGTACTTCCAGTGCAACCTTATGACAATATGGGCTCTGTCTTGACTGAGTAGGATTAAGGGTTTAGCCATGGGTACTGACAGAGGGTG
Organism: Dactylis glomerata; assembly: GCA_007115705.1. Taxonomy (NCBI): domain Eukaryota; kingdom Viridiplantae; phylum Streptophyta; class Magnoliopsida; order Poales; family Poaceae; genus Dactylis; species Dactylis glomerata. The sequence continues at coordinate 3,363,956 of QXEO01000339.1, forward strand.
GTAGCATAATATAGGGGGCACGGTCAGATCCGTTTGGTTGAATGCTTTTTTCTGAAAGGTCTTGTCTCATTTTATGTATGGGCGTAAAATAAGTCTTAAGGTGAAAGTGCACAACCCTTGCAAGGTGTCTAAAATCTAATTAATTAGCCATGTCCTCGGAATGGACATTTGAGTCTCTAGCCATGGAATGTTTGGAAGAATCTCATCACCATTTCTGAATGCTTTAAAACTTAACTAGCAACTATCAGGAGAAGCTCAGGGCCATACACTCTGAGGGGTGGTGGTTTATGTACTTCAAACTTTGTTGAGTTGCGCCCAGTGCTACATAACTTGCAACTATGTAGTGTTTGGGGGTTATCTCAACCCTTATAAATTAAAATTTTGAGAAAAGGTTTTGCAAAGGAGTATAGGATAAAATTGGCTTTATGCAAATTAGCCTATGAGATCCACAAGCCAAATGTCATGTAGTATAGTATTTTCACAAATGCCACCAAAGATGTTTCATTTGCCAGTACGTTGTTGTATAGACCCCTTTGGGGTTGCATATTCAAATGTGCAGGTTTTATTCAGATGAGGAACAAGTAGTAGGATCTCGAGTCTACATTCCAATATGTCTGCCTATGGCACGCGATGAAGATGGAGGCTCATTGCTACTATGCTTATGCTGTGTACTCATCAGGTTGAAGACCTATGTAACTGGATTTACGTTGTAATATTTGATGCTATTGCAATGATTACTATATTTTGTGCTGTGGTGCTATCTACTGATCCAGGGAATGGCACATATACACAGGAGTTCTGCCTTTAGCAAAAGGTAGGGCGCTACAGAATGGTATCAGAGCATAGTGTTGCCTGTAGGATTGAGACCCTAGGTTTGGAATAGACTAGGAAGCCCTAGGAATTCTTTCCTCTACAAGAAAAATCTTCATTTCAGTTTTCATAAATAAAATTTACCGATATTTCGGCCTTATCATCTATTCTCATAAGACTTATCCTGTTCATTTGTTTTACACTACTTTTCTCTCTATCTTAGATGACCAGCCTCATCGAATCCCTCAAGAAAGGACCAGTGATGATCATGACTCTGAAGTGTGAGACATAATTTCCCAAAGCACTAAAGAACCTCATGTTAAGCATGGGAATGCAAGGAGAAGCAGTTTACAAAGGATTTCCCGTGATTGATGAAGGTCAAGAGTATTGGTGGGTACAACTCCACCTATATAGGAACAAGGAAGATGACCATAAGAAGATGGTACTCTGGATGTTTACCAACTCCGAGATGCATACCTCATTCCTCGAGTCCGCAAGATGTGTTGCATGATCAGCAATAAAAGAACTTGGAGAAAGACTCAAGTGGAGACTTCATAACACCCAGAAGGACCTCAAAGAAGAAAAGGAGGATACCACTTCATTGAAGAAAACCATAAGACAACTTCAAAGTGGCATGGAACAGTTAATATCTGAACTTAGTGTCCAAGGAGACCTCATCAAAAATAAGGATGAATAGATTGCCAATTTACAGAAGCAGCTGGACCAGAACAATGGATATGCCCAGAAGAGAAACAAGAAGTTTTAGTTGGACCTCCACTTAGGAATTTTTATAAGAGATGACGGTGATAAACATTATGATCATACCGACTTGTGGATGATCGTACATTTTCGTGTGTGTTAGAACTAGTTTGCTTGATGTGATGAATGCTTGTTAGATATTGTGTACACAGTAGATCAAGAGAATTCATCTTGCAAACAATCTGCTGTGTTGGGCAGGAATCTTCCTTAGATCCCCTCTGTCAATTCTCATCTATGCTAAGATCTAAACCTATCCTAAAACCTAAACCGGAGTATTCCCAATGATAGAACAACCACAACAACCTTCAGATGGAGATAAGGATACAAAGGACAATAGCAAGGTTCTGTGTTTCAAATACAAGGAAATAGGACATTACTCATCCAAATGTCCAAAAAGATACAACAAAGTAAACACACAAGGTAGCATGAAGAAGGACCTCAATACTATCACTTGTTTCAAGTGCAAGCAAAAGGGACACTACATAAGAAGATACACAAAGAAAGATACTCCAAGACTTCAGTAAGCTAGGATAACTGAAGGATACCGCAAGTACAAGAAGAAGACACCAACAAGATGAAGCTAACATGGTAGCAATGGTGTTCAGTTACTACTAGTAATAGAAGTGGAAAAGACATGTAAGAGCAATGGACAACTTATTGGAATGGATTATAATTTTCCTTATGAAATGGCAAACCAAAGGATCTACAACTCGAGGAGTGTAGCCATGAGTTTTGTTGCAAGCCCCTAGCTAGGAACGATAGATTTTATTTTCAAATTTCAAATCCCATTTTTGAATTTTGAAAGCCCATATTTGGAAATTTTAAGTCCATATCCAAGAAACCAGTGAGGTTGACCAAGAGTTAGAATGCGAGAAGCACCAAACCAAATACAAGATAATGATTGGGTGCGACATGGATTTGCTCCCCATGACAACAACCCATATCATTCGCTCTTGTTATGAGGAATGGTTGAACGGATCGTAAGGGCACCTAGAGGGGGGGTGAATAGGTGCTACTCAAATTTTAGTTCTTTTTCAATTTAGGCTTGACACAAAAGGTAAATTCTCTAGATATGCAACTAGGGTGAATTTACCTATATGACAACTAGCAAGCTAAGCAAGATATGATATATAAAGGCAATAAAGGATAGGGGTAACCAAGAGTGGAGCACACAGAGACACGGATGTAATTCCCGTAGTTCCTTCCTTTTTAGGGGAAGTACGTCTACGTTGGAGAGGTGTGGTTGCCACAAAGGCCTAACCAACGCCACAAAGGCTCACCCTATTCTCCGGTGCAAGCTTCCACCACAAAGGCCTAGCTCACTTTCCACTAAGGGATTCCTCAAGGCGGAACCGGCCTTCAAAATCTTGGGGCACGCATCCACAACTGAATTGGAGGCTCCCAAGGACAACACAATGCTGTCAAACAACAAGTATCAAGATATCAATCACACAAATCAAGGTCTAGGGACACAAGGGAACCCAAGACACAAGGGCCCTCAAGCAAATGAGAGGAGAAAGTAAATCGCTTTGGTGAGGATGTAGATCAAGGCCTTCTCCTTCGATTCTCCAAAGATCAAGAGCTTTGGTGGGTTGAGGGAGGCGATCTTGTGATTTTTGTGGCTCCAAATGTGGTGTTCTTCTTGATTGGGACAAGCAGCTTGAGGTGGAAGAAGGGGAGGGGTATTTATAGCCCCTCCCAAAATGTAGCCATTTCTGCCTCGGGGGGGGGGGGATTATCTGGCCAAAGTATGGCCGGATTATCCGGCCCAGAATGAAATATCTGGGCCAATAATCCGGCCCGGTTGCTGGGTGACGCCAAGCTGAGTCCTTAGCCGTTTTTCCTCGAGATTCTTGGGGGGGGGCGGATTATTCGGCCAAGAATGAAATATCCGGCCAAATAATCCGGCCCCATGCCTGGGTGACGCCGAGCCAGGTCCTTAGCCGTTTTTCCTCGAGATTCTTGGGGGGGGGGGCGGATTATCCGGCCAGGAATGAAATATCCGGCCAAATAATCCGGCCCCATGCCTGGGTGACGCCGAGCCAGGTCCTTAGCCGTTTTGCTGAAACCTTTGAGGGGGGCGGATTATCCGGCCATGGATGAAATATCCAGCCCAATAATCCGGCCCCATGCCTAGGTGACGCCGAACTAGGTCCTTAGCCGTTTTGCTGAAATCTTGAGGGGGGCGGATTATCCGGCCATGAATGAAATATCTGGTCCAATAATCCAGCCCCATATCTGGGTGACGCCGGCTCAAGACCTTAGCCGTTTTCTTGGAACTGAAAAACCTGCACCACTTTAACACACACTTAAATTCCTAATATTGTTATCTAACACACAAAACATGAGGGATACAAAGTATGATCTTTCAATTTCCCCCTTTTTGGTGTTAGATGACAACACTAGGATTTGCAAGAGAGATAATATATTTCAAACAACAAGTTTTTGAGCAAGGAACAAAGCTCCCCCTAAAAGTGTGCATCTTTCAGAAATGGAAGTGAAAAGGAACAAGCACCACTTTTAAGTTCGAAGAAGAACCACTAGAGTTTGTAGGGATCATACCACATACCACTTGATAGAAGATTCAATAAATATGGAATTTCGAAGATGATAATGACGTGAAACCAAATTCCATAGCCATCTCACATACATACCGTGAACTCACAAAAGAACAAAGTAGTACAAAGTTCTACAAGCATAATGTTCCACAAGTCACACATAGAACATAGAACATAGTCTCATACACACCATAGTAGCAAATAAACCACAAATATTGTTCCAAACTTAAAGCAAATAAATAAGAAGAAACACAAGTGCCAAAGGAATGATAAACGCTCAAGCTTGTGTTCTCCACCCATGCAAATTCCGAGAGATGCCTAAAGAACTACTTCTCCCCCTTTGGCATCAAGACACCAAAAAGGGAGAAGAACGATGCTACACGCCCCGAGGAATCAATCCTCCCAATCACCAAGGTCGTCGGAGTCATCAACATCATCATCACCGGTAGCATCGTCGTCATCCACGTCCTCCTCAACCTCCTCAAACTCTGCATGCGCATCTCCTGGAGGGGCATCTGGAGGAGCAAAGAGATGCTTCTCCATATCACAGCAGTTGTAGCGATCAGTGTGCCAAGCTGCATAAGAAATTGCTGCGGTAGGGGTGGGCTCGGCAGTCTGTGCACCACTAAGACGGTGTAGGATCAGCTGCTGATTGTCCTGAATAGTCTTCTTCTCCACGTAGGCCTGATAGTTTTCACGGTGGATCTCAACCTTCATGCACAGAACATTCCTCTCAAACCAACTGAGCTTCTTCACTTCTCTAGACATGGCAGTAGCAGCAGCCCTCTGATCACGAGTAGAAGCACTAGACCTCGCATCAGCCATGAAGGTACTAGGATAAGCAGTGGAAGGGGTAGGAGTCTTCTTCTTCTTGATGTACATCTTCTTGACATGGTGGTCCACACAATCATCACTGAGATCATACTCCCCAAGGGAATGCTTGATGAGAAGCATGATGTAAGGAACATATGGAAGTGTGTTCCTCTGAATGATAGCATTCTTAATCTCATGAAAGATAAAGTCCATCACATCAAGGGTAAAATTCTCATCCGGGTCGGAAGAAGTAGCACACTGATTAGCAAGGAAGAGTAGGTCAACTAGTGAGGTGCGGATGGCATCGTTGTTACCACCACTAGGAGCAATTTTCTCTCTGAAAATGCGGACAAGCTGATCATAGAGAGGATGCAAACCATTGATAAAGCCGACAACGCCTGTGGAGTCATAGAGATCATAGAGCTTGTCCTTGTCAGGCTTTGTACCCGGAGAGTGAACACGGCAACCCACTGGATTATCCCCATCATAAGCATAACCCAAGAGAGAGGCAAACACAGAGAAATCCGCTTCACATTGATGCTCTCCAGACATCCACTTCATTGTCTTCTGAGGGTTGGGCATGATCACAAAAGTGGCAAAAAACAGCATGATGAGGTTGGGGTTAAAGTTGCACTTCAAGGTAGCTAGCTCAGTCAATCCCAACTTCTCAAGCACAGAAACAACATCATCAAAGTAGGTCTTGCTGCGAAGGTGATTGAGGTCAATAGGATGCATAGGCCGGGTTGGATTCTTCAAGCTCTCATAAACATCACGGTAGATGGCCCACTGCTCCTCACACCAAAATCCATGGTCCTCAATGTCTTCATCTCGGGGTGTGGCGTACCAATTATTGCACCGCACGAGAATGTAGTCAGGCTCAGGCATGTTCTTGTAGTTGGGTCTAGTCTCTTTCCCTTTGCGACGACGAGCTTGAGCTTTTGCAAGCTTTTCTTTCTGAACTTTCCTAGCAGCTTCCCTCTGACGCTGATGAATCACAACCTCATCAACAAGGACTCCTTCTTCATTCAAAATGAACCGACGCTTGCGCTTTGGTACACCCGAACCACCTGTGAGAGAGAGAGACATGGATAGCACGGGGATAAGCATATGCACATGAGTTACTGAAAGGAGATCAAGAATCAGTTTGTATGGAAGGACACACTTCGCACGATAAATCAAATTATTGACAGCAACTAGGAAAATTCGTGAGAGAAAATGCCAGGTCGGATTATCCGGCCAGGGGGGCAGATAATCCGCCCCCCCCCCCCCTCAAAAAAATCCCAAAACTTGCTGTTACACTCTAATTTGGTAGATCGGAAGAAGTAGTGCCATACAAAAGGATTCATGATAGCAAAGAACAACATGGGGAAGGCCAAACACCAAGAAATTGCATGGTAAAATTCATACAAGACCACACCCTAGGGTTAGGACATATGAACAATACCCGCATCCATTGCAGAAACGCCTTGGTGAAAGCCTTCCCATGGTGGAGGGGAACCAAATCTGACGAGGACCGGCCGAGGGAATAGCCGGAGCACCGTCAGCGGCTGGGGAGAGGCGGCGGCGGCTGCTGGGAACCCTAGGGCGGGGGAGGAAAGGAACTGCCCGAAAGGGCAGCCTGACCTCGCCCTTTTATACTCAGCCATCGAGCCGACCGGATATTCCGGCCAAAGTTAGCCCGAATTATCTGCCCCCCGGATATTCCACCCAAGGGGGCGGATATTCCGGCCTGGAACGCCAGGGAGCAGTTCCACTCAAATTTTACTAAAACAGAAATTCTTTTTGACAAAAAAATTTGAACTCATGTGCATAGAGTAGATGTTTTGAGATAGGATGGCTTAGGAGAGAGAGCAAACACAGAGTGGTTCTCGGCACTTGACATTGCAAGAAAAATCATCAAAAAAATCCAATGAAAGTGCCTTCCCATAGCAAAGAAAGAAACAACACCGAGAATGAACAACAAGGCTTCAAATAAGATTTGCAAGGAATCAACTCTTCGAAAAGAAGAGGTCGGTGGCCGAGGCCACCATGTATGAGTGTTATGGCATTGGATCGCGAAGATGTATCTTGGGTCCATAACCACTACTCATCATTGAAGCTCATATATCACAAAAATGATATTAAGAGAATGATATGATTACTATCGGCATTATGGGGGGAGGGATAGCCCAATTAATTAGGACCACACTCCCCCTGTCTCCATGCCCACACCTAAACCAAACAAGTATTGAAGTATAGGTATATTTGCAAGATGCTCAAGCCACACTCCTTGAATCAATGATATTTAGCTCATTCCTCAAATATCCAAATCTTGCTTCATCTAGAGGCTTCGTGAATATATCGGCAAGTTGATTCTTGGTGCAAGCATATGCAAGCTCAATATCACCACGGGCAACATGATCTCTAATAAAATGATTCTGGATCTCAATATGCTTGGTTCTTGAATGTTGCACCGGATTATAGGCGATCTTGATAGCACTCTCATTGCCACATAAAAGAGGCACTTTGTCACAATTGACACCATATTCCTTTAAAGTTTGTCTCATCCACAACAATTGAGTGCATCCACTTGCGGTGGGGCTTCAGCGGTGGAGAGAGATATACAATTTTGCTTCTTAGAAGACCAACACACCAAAAACCTACCAAGAAATTGGCAAGCTCTGGAGGTTGATTTCCTATCATCCTTGTCACTGGCCCTATCCGAATCCGTGAAACCACAAAGAGAGAAATCCGAGCCTTTAGAATACCAAAACCCATAAGTTGGGGTATGAACCAAATATCGAAAGATCCTCTTAACCGCCATAAGGTGGCTTTCTTTAGGAGCGGCCTGATACCTTGCACACACACCTACACTCAGCACAATATCGGGTCTACCTTTTGATCCACCTCTTTACCATTGGGATCTAGTTCAAGATGACATTTAGTGGGCATTGGTGTCACGGCCCCATTTAGTTCCTTCATCTTGAACCTCTTGAGCATGTCTTGGACATATTTGGCTTGATTAATAAAAGTCCCTTCTTTCAATTGCTTGATTTCAAAACCAAGAAAGAACTTCATTTCGCCCATCATAGACATCTCGAACCTATCGGTCATAAGCTTTGAAAATTCATCATTAAAAGCTTTGTTAGTAGAGCCAAAGATAATATCATCAACATAAAGTTGGCATACAAAAAGCTCCCCATTGACCCTCTTAGTAAAAAGAGTGGGATCGATTTGCCCAACTTCAAACCCACGGTCTAACAACAACTCCCTAAGGTGCTCATACCACGCACGTGGGGCTTGTTTAAGGCCATATAGTGCCATATGGAGTTTGTAGACATGGTTAGGGAAGTTGAGGTCCTCAAATCCTGGGGGTTGCTTAACATACACTTCCTCTTTCAATGGACCATTAAGAAAAGCACTTTTAACATCCATTTGTTGCAACTTAAAATTAGGATGAGTGGCATATGCAAGAAGGATACGGATGGACTCAAGGCGAGCCACGGGAGCATAAGTCTCTCCAAAGTCAATGCCTTCAACTTGAGAGAAACCTTGAGCAACCAATCTTGCCTTGTTCCTCACAAAAATTTCATGCTCATCTTGCTTGTTCTTGAATATCCACTTTGTGCCAATCACATTGTGGCACTCTCTTGGCTTCTCCACTAACACCCACACATTATTGCGCTTGAAGTTATTGAGTTCTTCATGCATAGCATCCAGCCAATCCGGATCTTCAAGTGCTTCAAATACTTTCTTGGGTTCAACCATGGAGATATAGGCATGATGATTGCTAAATTTTGCCAATTGACTCTGGGTTGACACTTTGCCTCTTAAATCTCCAATAACCCTCTCAAGGGTATGACCTCTAAGTTCCAAGTTCCTTTCAACTCTTCTCTTGCGACGGGCTTCGATCTCCTCATTTGACCTTTGAGGAATCACTTGATCATCTTGATCATTTTGGTCCCCGACTTGACCATCAACTTGACCTTGATCATCATTATGTACATCATCACTCTCTTCATGAGTAGGCTGATCTTGGTCTTGTGAAGAGTTAGGGGCGGTTGAGATAACCGGAGAGGATGGTGGTGCCCCTACTTCTTCATGAAGGTCCTTGTCTTGTTCTTCGGTTGGTGCCTTAGTTGCTTCTTCAGGAGAGGCTTGTTGAGCTTGTGTAGACGAGGGATCCACTTGAGTAGAACATAGTCCTTCTCTGTCCGCCACAAGGTGTCCCTCAATGGGGCAGAAAAATCCCACGCCCATTCTTCTTATGGCATCTTGAGGTATTTCATCATCTACATCACAAGCAACAACATCTCGCCCCCTTGGGAGCTATCATTTTCTTCAAATACCACACTACAAGATTCTTCAACACGTCCAGTGGACTTGTTGAAAACTCTATAAGTGTGGGATTCGGCACCATAACCAACAAAAATATCTTCTATTGCTTTTGGATCAAATGTACCTAAACGAACTCCTTTTCTAAGAAAGAAACACTTACAACCGAAAACCCGGAAGTACATGATGTTGGGCTTGCTTCCGGTGAGAATTTCATAAGGAGTCATGTTCAAGCCTTTGCGGAGGAAGAGCCGGTTCGATGAGTGACAAGCCGTAGAGATGGCTTTGGCCCAAAAGTTTTATGGAGACTTAAACTCCGCCAACATGGACATAGCCATATCCATAAGAGTCCGGTTTTTCCTCTTGGCTACACCATTTTGTTGAGGGGTGTATGCAGCGGAATATTGATGTCATATCCCCTCATCACTGAGAAAGCCATTTAAGGTGTAGTTCTTGAATTCGGATCCATTGTCACTTCTTATTGCCAATATATTTTGCCCATATTGATGTTCAACTTCTTTGGCAAAGTCGATGACGGTTTGTTGAGTCTCACTCTTGTGTGTGAAGAAATAGACCCAAGTATATCTTGAATAGTCATCAACAATCACCAAACAATATTTCTTCCCACCAAGACTTGCATGAGAGGGAGGACCAAAAAGATCCACATGAAGGAGCTCCAAAATCCTCTTGGAAGAATTGATAGTCTTGCTTGAATGGGGAGAATCATGCATTTTTCCTAGAACGCAAGCCCTGCAAACACGATCTTTGGCAAAGGAAACATTCTCTTTTAGTCCGAGGATGTGGCCACCCTTGTGAACGCTTTGCAAAGTTCTCATATTGACATGGGCTAGTCGGCGATGCCAAAGCCAACCCACATCGCACTAGTGGAAAAAAGCCTATTGGTGGCGCACCATTTTGGCATATGCGTGGCGCATATGGGATGCGCCACCAATGCCATGCCACTAATAACAGTTTATTGGTGGCGCATCTCAATATGCACCACGCATAGTTTGAATATTAGTGGCGCATATAGCATATGCGCCATTAGTATCTTATGCGTGGCGCATATTGCTATATGCGCCACTAATACATAATGCGCCACTAGACACCTACAATATGCGCCACTGATATGTCGTACAGGTCCAAAAAAAACTAATATTTTCTGGTATTTATACACAGCAATGCACAAGAATATATATAGGTATACAATATAACTGCAGAATACACAGCATGCAGTACAAAACAAATATATCATCATCACAAACAATTAGAACCATAATAGTGACAAAGTTCCCGAATATTAGAAGTGTTAGAGCATATATAGCCCAAGTCCATGCATTACACACATTACACATTACACACACTACACATCTCACCAAAAGACCGAGTAGACTACACCTGCAATGGTGAGCAAGACCGGGAGCACGATCATCAAGGTCTTCATCCGGTTGTTGTTTCTCCGCTCTCCTAAGAGGTGGATCCTCCACCTAGCTTCCGCTAGCTCTCTCGTCGGATACCCCTTGTAGGAGTTGCCGCTGAACTTGTTCACTTGCTTCTGGCAATCCTCCCACTCATCGTAGACTCCTGGTACCCATCCTTTGTACACCACATAGCATCTCGGCATCTCTGTAGACAAAGCCATATATATAGTATTCAAGTTATAAGAAAAGAGTTACATATGTCGACAAAGCCATATATCATATGCAACCGAAAGAATGAAAGGATTCACATGCATGTCGACAAAGGAAAGTACTCGAGCTAAGAAATGAGTTATATATAAGTATCCCGCATACAAAAGTAAATAAGTCCAACAACGATGCTTTCGACTAAGGCAAGTTATAAGTTTACACCTCACACATATACACACACCGGAATGAGTTGCAGACGGTAAAGTTTATGACTCAAGCACACACGATTGACATACACGTGAAAACGACTAGGAAGAATCATGAAGACTTTGGTTGACATGGCTCCGGGAACGGTTTGTAGCAATCTTTTGTTGTCCATGTCCTAGTGTCACGCTGTTTCCGGAGCCGGTCTTCGATCTCGCGCTTAGCCAACGGTCTGGCGTAGGACAAGGTTCCGCCCCTTGTGATGACATCTTCTTGCAAGATAGTCGCAATCTGATTCTGGATGCGGAAGAAGTCATCCCTAAGTTCAGCATCCTCGATCCTTGCATGCTCTTTGGCCCATCCTCAGACACTAGCTAGCGTCGTAAGCCTGTGTTTGTTCTGGATGATCGCCCGCATGTGATGGAGGGCATAGAAGGCCTTCTTGACACTGTTAGGCGGCTGCTTGACACAGGGGAACTTGATTACATGCTTGAACATGTGTCTGCCATCCTTGACATTTTCTGCCCCCTTCCTGAAGTCGCCTCCCTTCCTGCCGTATCCCTCGAGAGCATCATCTAGAACACCCTTGATGTAGGCGTAGTTTTTTGTCTTTGCCTCACTCCCCGAGTCTAAGTAAACGGCTACCGAGTACCTCGGGGCAACGAGGATCAATGTGCAGTATATGTCTCTGTGCAAAACTGTTGAAACAAAAGAATGTTGGAAAAGGAGCTATTGAAAACTAAGAAATGACAAGTTATTACGGCGGCTGAGCGAGTGTGCACTTACTCGGGAAAGTAAGGAAGAAGAATGTCTTTTGTACTCTTGTTGTCCAGCAGGAACTTTTGGAGGTACTCCTTTGCTCTGGAACGGTTCGCTGGATTCATCAACATGCCTTCACGCATGAAGTAGGGGTCCGCTATCGCGACGCCAGGGTTCTCCTCTCTGTTGACCTTCATCGCCCGCTGGAGCGCGTATAGGCGGACCAAGTTATAGTCCAGCCGTTTGGCGTTGAAAAGCTTGAAGATGTCCTCGTATGATATGAATAAGATATCCGCGGGGTGATCATCGACGAAGCCCACGCCTGTTGGAACCTTCACCGTGAAAACGGGGTACGATGGATTTGTTTCCTTAAGAAGGCCCTCCTCCAGAAACAGAATACCGTGCATAAGGCTCACCATCGCTCCACTCACGTGGGCGATCTGCTCCTCAGTCATAATCGGTTTTCCAGCTTCATGAATTATGCCCTGCAAGGTGCCCTTAGCGGGTTGTGACATCGGGTCGTCGTGAACCCTGGGCCTCTTCGGACCGATCGGCTGCTGGCTCGCAGACGGCTTATCCTTCTTGGTCCTCTTCCGGTGGTGCTTCTTCTGGATTGGACCACCGGTTTCCAACTGCTCACCACAGTCGGTTGCCAACTGATCACCGCCGCTCACCACCTTATGGAGTGTGTTGGGGCTGAAAATATTTCCCGTATTGACTTTAGGATCAGCGGCGTCAGCATCCGGAGGCGTCTCCTCTAGGGCACCATGGAAGTCCAAACGCGTGAATGCTTTGTTGCGAGCATTTTGATCTTCACGGACATGGTAGGGTTCTTCCATGTTTGGCATGAACAAAGAGTTGGTGGCGCCGGTGTTGAGCCAGTCATCTGGGTTGTCGTCATCATCATCGTTGATGTCCTCAACCAGTACTGGGTATGATGCAGTGACGGCCTTACCATGTGGTGCTGTTGGTGGCTGCGGAAAAGCGGTGGCCAACAACTTCTGGTGACGGGAGGTGTTGGCGAAGACAACTTGTTGTGGCCGCCGAGGCGGTGGCGCCATATGTGGCGGCGCCGGCTCAGTAACTGGTGCCGAACATGGCGGCGGCTCAGTAACTTTTTCCATGCGTGGCGGCGGCTGAGTAACTTGTTGTTCCTTCACAAGCCGAATCTGGGTCTTCGGCCATGTCAAGACCCAGCCGAAGCAACCCGCAAGGGTCTTATGTTCATCGGGGCCTTGAGGTTGGGTTGGGGGGTCAATGTCTTCACATCCCGGCAACACCCGAGCCAGCCGGACCTTGAACACCGCTGAGACCATCTCCTTGTGATGCATGACTGTGCTATTTGGCTGAATGATTGTGCCCTTGGCAACATCCTTCAGCTCGCCGTCCATGAAATGCAAAAGTGTGCAAGGTGTGTCCTATGGGAAAACAAGTTTGCATGCATATCGTGAGATGTCGCTGGCTAGCTATAGTCATCAAAGGCAAAGGAAATGAAATGTGCTGGCCGGAGTCATTACCTTGGAGATGGCGTTGAGCTCGGCTAATGTCGAGACACCGGTATCATTCTCCCGCCGAGATGCCTTATGATGAAGCACCGTCAGTTGCGCCTTAGCTGTGGCGGGAGGAGGCACCGGTGCGATCGGCTGCTCGGTGTTGGCGTCGGCAGGAGGTGGTGTCACCGGAGCGACCTCTGGGTGCGCGTTCATGTTGGCGGCGGCGGGAGGGGGCACCGGAGTGGCCGCCGGCTGCGCCTCCTCGACGTTGGCGGTATCAGGAGTCACCACATCCGGCGACACATGCTGGATAGAGTTGCTGCCAGAGATGCTGGGCACCACTAGCGCCCCTCGTCGATCTGCCGCATTCCAAGCAGCAAGCCCCTCCCACAGCTTGTCGGGAATGATCTCGCAGAGCTTCTGTTGCACTTGCTGGGCAATCAAGTCCGGCATCTGCTCCCGGAGCTTTTCAACTTCGCGTCTTTCACTTGCGGCGGCGGCCGCCGCCGCCGCCACCGCTGCCGCGGCCTTCCTCTGTTTCTTCGCCTCGGGGTCCTCTTTCTTGAAGTCGCCAACCTTGTCGTACGTACCATAGCTGGCTACACGGCCAGCTGAAGTCGGCGGCAAGGACTTGGCTCTCCCCTTGATCATGTTTATCGCCCTGTTGAAGGGCGTGTCCCACTGCGGGTCTGCCGTCGACCCCTGGGACGAGCTCGCACTTCAAGCACAAGATCTTTCTTCGATTCTCTGCAGAGAAGGAAAGAGATGGCCATTTAGAAATTTAGAACGCATATCGACTCGATTGAGATGCGCGGTAAATTCCTTACCAGCTTTTTCTGAAACTTCCTCACATCATCGTCGTCGATAATGAATTCCTTGAGTTCGGGGTGGAGATAGTAGCGGGCACGGACAAACTGCATCACCTGCTCGTCCGTGAATTTGTGCGACGGGTTCTCTTTCCCTAGATGGGCATACTCGGCGTCCTCCTTTGCCCAAATGGCCTTCTTTCCTCGGTAACCGCCGCCTCTGCAGCGTTGGTTACCTATGTTGAGGTCCCGCATACGCCTCCCCCACTCGGTTCATTCGATACCTTCCGGAGTGAGGCACGCATCCTTGAACTTGATGAACTCATCTTCGTCGAGCATCGGCTCGGCCTTCTTTATCTCCTCTGATGAGGACATCCCATCTATTGATACACCCGCTGTACCTACAGCGGAACACATACAAGGACCCATCACTCGAGCTCGTGCCAAGCAACTTAACTATCAGGTACTTTCGTTTCTTGGAACTCTTTCTCACATACATGAGAATATGATGCTGCCTAAATCAGATATGTTTGTTACTCTTAGGAATGATGGACCTAGCATGGATGAGAGGGACAAGCATTGGAGCATGATCGTACATGGAGATGGCAGCATGCGTTTGAGGATTGAAGAAGACGCCACGAGTGGAGATTTCAGAACTTTGAAGCCACCATAATGAAGGATGAAGACTTGGACGAAATATACAAAGAGCTACTTCATAATTTCGTCCATAGATACATATGGTGCTGCGTCACTTCTATTTTTGGGCCAGGCCCATGTAATTTTCGCAGCAAATAAGACAGCTACTTGTAGGAGTCCGAATTTGAGGAGAAAAGGCCTGTTAGGGATCCGTTCGACCACCCAACCCATGGCTGGTCGCACCCCTACCTTTTCCTCCTCAAATACCCCCCGTAGCCGTCATTAGAACTCGGATTTTGTTTAGACTAAAAGTTAGCCACTGCTGCAACTACGAGCTCGACTTTTGAGGCCAATCGCCCAGAAGAAGACCGCCTATTCGGAATCCCACCTTTTGAATAAAGCATACATCTTTCATCCGCAATATCTTGATTGCAGTATTAGTTCTTACTTGTTCTCGATTTCAGGTAGGAATTAAGACCCTCGCTGGTCAGGCTGATCGTGCATCCGCAAGATCAGTAACTCCTGGAGATTGTCCTAGCGATTGCATTGGCGCACGAGCTTCGCACGTGTAGTCGGATCGTCAAGCACGAACTCCACCCACCAAATCGACATATCAAGATCTCATCGAAAGATCGGCCACCATTGCCCTATCATCCTCCCAACTTTTGCCGGCGAGAATCCTCTTCTTCATTCGGCTTTTCTAGCTGCTCAAGGCTGTGCTCATCCTCGTGAGGGCTAACTTGTTGACCTTGTTCCCTTTGAGCTTCTTGTTATTGAACGGCTCTGGGAACTGGTACCGGTTGTGAAGCTTCTCAATGAGTAGCTCGCGCAACCGCGTATTGCCCTTAGCTCTTATGTTCTTCTGGTTGATGCTCATGCTCTCCCGCACGATGCACCCGAGCTGTAGGCCGTACCCAGCGGCAAGCTTCGCAGACTCCACGGGTTGGCCACTAGGTTTCACATATGTGAACTCTTCGAGCTTGGTGCCGAGTACCGACGGCGTCCGATCCTGCCTTTCCTTCTTCTTCTTCTTCTTAGCGGCAGCGTCCGATCCACCGACGTCCATGCGGTCACCGCCACCATGACTACTTAAGTCATCCTCCTCGTCGCCATTGCTGCTTCCGGCGTTGTTGCCATCTTCGGCCTCTTCGGCCTCGAAGTCATATTCAGACTCCGAGTCAACTTCATCGGCCGCACCTTCTTCGGCCTCCTCGCCAATTTCATCGGCCGCAGCTTCTTCGGCCTCCTCGTCGGACCCGCTCAAGTCATCGCCAAGCCACCAAAACTTTAGGTTGGCTTTTCTTGCTTCTTCTTCGACGCTCATGGGCTGAGAAGGGCCAGTCCCGACGTCTTTGTCTCCGCTCGACATGTCGGCACTTCATACAAAATATGTAATAATTTAATTAGTACAATAATTAATTAAGCTAGAGTCGACCAAAAAATTCTGATAAGGATCACGTCGGCGATCCTATGAGTTTTGTCCCGATCTTTCACAGCGAGTCTACCCGGATAGCAATCTTCCAACAACGCGAAGAACGTCACCTGAAGAAGAGGAACGAATCCAGCAAGCAACGTGAAAACAATCAACACGCCTCAAACCTGAGCCTGATAATCCTTGATGAACACAAGAACCTTCACAGCAATGTATTTAATAAACACGGCAGCGCCGTTTCCCCGGAGGGATGATACACGGTGGAGCACACGATAGTTTTGGACTAAACAACTGAACTCCCCTAAACCCTAGACTGCTGGCCTCCTTATATAGATGGCCAGAAAACTGTTGGGCTTGGACAGGCCCAAACCTAAAACACAAATAAACCTAAGTGGCCCACAACTTGACCTAGCTACGAAATAACATAAGCATGAATATAAATTGCTGACACAACCTTAGACTAATTATTACATATCGTAGGTCGTCCTGGCATGCCAATCTGCAATGAGCTGCCCTCATCTTGGTGGAGTCCTAAAATTAGGCTTCACCTCCTCCTTCATGCCCATATCATCCTCCCCCCCCCTTCAAAAAGCGTTGTCCCCAACGCGTGAGGGTCTGCTCGAAAGGGTGGCGGAATATCAACAATAGCACCATGCATATTCGCCGTCTTCAAGTCTTGCTTGCCTTCCACACCACGTCCTCCCTCTTGGCCTGCTCGACTTGATACAGCCCTGGGTGGTTGCACCTCTTTTCTTCGCCAAATGAACTTGTACTTAGGCGCCTCCACCACCTTCTTCTCAATCCTTGCTGGAACCTTGCGTTGCTGAACATGAACTTGCTTAGCACGACCCTGCAAAGTAGTAATGCCGGGGCCACACAACTGACGAACACGTCCATCCTTGCCTTTGTGCACACGTACTGCTGCTCCAACAAAACGTTTCTAAGGTGATCTCACAAAACTGTGGCTGACTACCCGCGGCACCATATGCACCGGAACACGATCAGCACCACCGTCATCGGTCTGAACACCCATGTCAACACGAACTGGAAGTGGAACACATGGAATACATGGTGACATATCCTTCCCTTCATCTATATGAGGCTTAACATCAACCGGCTTGTCACTAACAAGAACAACTGGCTTGTCATCTACATGCTTGGCTGAAACAATATCACCATTGAAGCTCTTCGCATCATGCTCCTCTGATTGCGGCGTAGCTAGCCTAGATTTTGGCTTAGCCTTGCGCAACTTCTCCTTGTGTACCACCAGCTCAACATCAAACTTTATGTGATCATCCTGCATAGGTTTCAAAGTCCGCTGCTTGCCATCATGCACAAAAGAATATGTATTTGCTCTCCCAGCATGTATAGCATTGTGATCATACTGCCATGGACGTCCAAGTAACAGCCCACACACCTCCAATGGCAACACATCACATTCCACCTCATCAACATAGTCATCAACTGTAAATGGCACACGCACCTTGTGAGTAATTTTTAGCATACCGCACCTATTAACCCACTCAACATGCCTTGGTTCGGGAATACGCCATGTGGATAAACCCAAAGCCTCCACAACCGCCTTGCTAATGCCATTACAGTAACTACCACTGTCAATCATCAGTTTGCATGCCTTCTCCTTGATGGTGCACTGTGTATGAAAAAGGCTGCATCGCTGATTCCGTACCACCGCCTTATCACCAGTAGCCAATTTGTGAAGCTGAATACTCATACCTCCCAATGGTGTGTCATCTTCAGCAACCTTGGCTTGTACCTTTAGAACAACCACCATGTCCGACTCCACAGACTTTTGCACAAATCTAGTACGCAAAAATTACTTGAAATCCTCCCAACTAGAAGTCTTACTTGTGATGCCTTTCACAGACATGTCGTCGCACCACCAACTAGCTACAGTTGTATCCACTCGCCGGTAGGTAATAACATATTCCATATGACCACCAAACTTGCTATCAAGTGTACGACATCTTGCAAAACCACAGACCATATGAGATTCCCAAGTCTCATATTCGGCGAACGTTGCGGCACTGTCCAATCTCCACTGAATTTTGGTTGCATCAAATGAGTAGCCGACCATAATATTAAGATAGTCCTGGTATACATCATCAGACTTATCAGTTACGCGAGTAGGCTTTGACAAACCCATATCTAAAAATACTGCTCTACACTTTGTCCGTCACGCAGAAAAAAATTGCACAACAATTTGTTCCAAACTGAACGGAGTAGTCTCCTTGCTGTATGCAGACTGTGTTTAGAAAACCAATATAAATTTTGCACTCATATACACCAAAACCGAGGCCTAACTGATTTGTTTATCTTTCTTGTTTTGTCGTAGTTTGAAACGATCAATCAGATGCAGTCGGGCGCGGCCAGTGCGACAGACGGGCGGAGCAAGGCGCTAGCTGCGAGATCGAAGCGATCGTGCGCCCGACCACGGAGTCCTTCTGGGGTCTAGCGACCTCAGCGAGCGCTCCCAGACGTGAGGGGCGAGCGCGTGATTGCAATTGGGCCAGCCCACTTTGGCAAGGCGCTGACCGGCCCATTGGGATCCCACGATCCCTGATCGGCAGAGGCGCGCGGTGCGTGCGCGGGCGAGCGAGGCGTCATAGGCGGGGCGAGCGCTCGCGCGGGAGGCCAGACGATCTCCGGGCTGAGGCGCCACAGAGCGATCTTTTGCCTCGATCGGATCTGCTGAACCGCCCTGATCTGCTTTGCTCCCGATCGAATCTGGAACGCTATTACTTTGGAAAACAATACCAGGAAAATTGGATCTGATTCCCGCTGTTCTTTCCACTTTCCTATTCTCTGTTGGATCTTCCAGACGCAAATTCTGAGGACAGATCGGAAGCTCACCGAAGAGCACGGAAACTCCAATCTGTAACAACAACGGTGTTCCTCTCCTTGGCCGAACGAGCAGATTAATCTCAGCAGAAAAGAATCTCACCGATCTTCAAGAAATCAAACAGAAACTAGCAGATCGATCAACCAAAAATACTCGCAGTGATAAACCCAGTAATCTGATACCACATGATAAGGATCACGCCGGCGATCCTATGAGTTTTGTCCCGATCTTTCACAGCGAGTCTACCTGGATAGCAATCTTCCAACAACGCGAAGAACGTCACCTGAAGAAGAGGAACGAATCCAGCAAGCAACGTGAAGAGAATCAACACGCCTCAAACCTGAGCCTAATAATCCTTGATGAACACAAGAACCTTCACAGCAATGTATTTAATAAACACGGCAGCGCCGTTTCCCCGGAGGGATGATACACGGTGGAGCACACGATAGTTTTAGACTAAACAACTGAACTCCCCTAAACCCTAGACTGCTGGCCTCCTTATATAGATGGCCAGAAAACTGTTGGGCTTGGACAGGCCCAAACCTAAAACACAAATAAACCTAAGTGGCCCACAACTTGACCTAGCTACGAAATAACATAAGCATGAATATAAATTGCTGACACAACCTTAGACTAATTATTACATATCGTAGGTCATCCTGGCGTGCCAATCTGCAATGAGCTGCCCTCATCTTGGTGGAGTCCTAAAATTAGGCTTCACCTCCTCCTTCGTGCCCATATCAAATTCGGCATGACCTTTGCTTTTTTTTGACCTAGGAGTGCCCATTTCTCAACCGAAACGGAAGTAAATCAACATTTTGGGAGAAATGGGCAACTCATTTAGAAATAACCTGCAGCAATTCACATATATACATATTCCAGCAAAGCACCAGGATCTGCAAAGCCGTAGCAAAGCACCAGCAAAGCACCAGCATCAGCAAAGCAGTAGCAGCAGCAAAGCAGCATCAACAGTGCACATATAAGCAGCAGCAAGAAGCATCAGCAGAACATCTCAACAGGAATTAACAAATTTCTAAATAACATCAGCAGAAGCATCAGCATATAAGCAAATTCTACTATAATTGCATGCAGGAGAACTGCTATTGCTCAGATAACAAATAACCTTCAAGATAGACAATGCTGAGACCTTCCAGATAGTAAACAGTAGCATGAACAAAGTTTCTAAAGCTCAACTTTTACTAATAAACAGAGACAATGTGAAGTCATCATCATCCCATTTCTGCACATACATAACAGCTAAATAGATTTATGCAACATGACACAGTTAAGTTCATAGGCCATCAACAAAAACTTTGAATCATAGCCATCAACATCATATTATTGTTATTTAAGAAATTTATGCTTGGCTGTTAAGTGCATGAGCAAGCAACCAGTGTGTCATAGAATGTCGCTTAACAAGTGTGGGTAAGATACAAACTTTTAGGACTTGGGTAATCTAAGTGAACCAACAGCACCTTATAGGAAAAAAGCAAACTTTTATTGTTTTTAACTTTCTAATACAAAATAATAGAGGAAGGTGAACACATCTTTTGATATGCAATATCCCGGGCTGCACTTTTGTGTTGGAACTCATGAAACAGTGAAAGGTTGTTTAAACACAATATACAAACATTTTTTATTCACCACTATTAACCTGCATAGTAAAAAGAAGTGGGTACATTGCTCCGAAATTCTAAATGGGCCAAAATCTGCCCTACTGTTAAGAAGGCCTGAACTGGCCTACAGTAGGGGAGTTCCCTGCTGAAATACACTAATATATTTAAAATAAATTCAGGATCTACAGCCACAGGAAGCCTAAACAATCTGCAAACTGAAGTAGTTGAAACCTGCAACCAGAATAAGGAAACTAGACAAGCAACAAACAGTACGGAAGAATGACTGAGATCATCCTAAATCAACTCAACCTCTCAACTAATAACACAAAGAATTCGCTAACTATCAAAAATCTCTAGCATTCCAAATATTCCTTGTCCATATACTCCAGCAAACATGTGTGGGCAGCTCCATAAAGAAAAATTGTTCACTCCCAGTTGTGATTCAGCTAATTCAAGCTACTTAAAAACTTGAGGAAATAAATCCAAGCTCCCAAACTAAACAGTGTAGAATGATGCGGCAGCGGAGTAATAATTAAGTTGACAAGGGCAAAACTGGGATTCAACCATTAAACCAAATTACTGCTCATTAACAGATTACTTCTCCCAAAACAGCGGAGTAATATTCTCAGTTCAGAGGTGTGCATGTGTATATTCAGTTAGCAACCACTTATACATAATACAGGTAATGATGTTAGATGAGAAATTGATTTCTAGTGCTCTTGCGTGCACGTGTGTACTGATACTAGTACATCATACTTGTAATGGTTAATTGCAGCAATACAAATGAACACTTCTGCTTACCAGGTTATTAAACTGCAAGGGAACGTGCATACACCGACTATACTGATACTAAAATGTGAGGGTCCAATTCATAAGTTTACAGAAATTTCTGACCAAAACAAGCAATCGAATCAGCAACTATTTATCATCCAAAGAATAAATATCCTGCTTCTCCTATTACTTACCTACATCAAGTGCAGCTTTTCATGCTAAAATCTGGTATGCTTATATACAGTGACGCAAACATTTACTTGTTTAGCTTCTTTCCAAGTTCGTAACCATCTCTGGACACACAATTTTGAAAAACTTGAACTAAAACTACCTATTTTCCCACACTTAGTTTTTCTATATATTATGATAGTCTATAAATTCAAGTAAACGCATGCATGCATCACAAAAAATGCATGTCATGATCTCGATTCCGCGCTAGCTAGCTAGAGCTAGTGTCTCTTTGCAATCTTCTTGCCCTTCTTCCTTGCGGTTGAATACTTTAGGCCGGGAATGTTGAGGTTTCTTCTCGTGAATAGACAACCTTTAGTAGGTAGGGTGGTCTTCCTTCTTCCTGCGGCAGTCGGCTTGTCGAAGTACTTGTCGAATTCCTCTTCGATCTTTGGATCGCTGTTCTTTTCTAAGTCTTGCTCGTTGGCGGGTCCTTCCATTCCGATGACGCTCCTCTTGCCCCTCCTCATGACAACACGGCTTGGCTTTGACGGGTCGGTGATGAAGAAGGATTGGTCAACTTGGCTCGCGAGTACCCATGGCTCGTTTTTTGCGGAGGCATTCTTCGTGGAGGCATCGGGTATAACCATGGTGGTGAAATACCGGCCCTCTTTCTGGATGCTCTTGGCCCATCTGACACGGAACATCGGCACCTTCTCTCTGGCGTAGTCGAGCTCCCAGATCTCCTCGATCCTTCCGAAGAATCTTTCCTTGACGGTGGCTTCATCATCGGCATAGGATAGCATCGTTACTCCTAAGTTATGATATTCGCTACTCCTGTCCCTTTCCTCGGTGTAGAATCTGTATCCATTGATGTCGTAGGCCTGATATGTCCTCATGTTGTGCCCGGGGCCCTGTGATAATGCAAAAATGAGTTTTTCATCCTCCGTAGAAGGCGTCGACTGCAGGCCGTGAAGCTTTTCCTTGAACCAAGCCGTGAAGCTGGAGTTGTGCTCTCTTGTTACGTCTCCCTTCTTCCTCGGCCGACCTAGGTCAATGAACTTATGCTCTACAAAGCTTTTGTGCTCCTCCACCCAAGGGTCAACCAATTCGATGTGTTGTAGCGCGACGAGGTGTGCCCGGACAAAGTTGGGGCGTCGACCCTTCGCGCCGACATGCAAGGCGCGAAAACCCCCGCGGTGACCATATCCGGCAAGCCTACCGAGGTGCATCTTTTTGGGCAGACCAATAGGGTCGTCCGTGTCATCCTCCTCGGTGCGTAAATAATTCTGGCAAAATGAGACACACTCGTATGTCAGAAAGCCCTTGGCGATGCTTTCATCTGGACGGGACCTATTGCGGACGAATCCTTTGATAACACCATTCAGCCTTTCGAATGGCATCATGTTGTGCAGGAATGTCAGACCGAGATGAATGATGTCATCCACGAGATGGACGAGCAGATGCACCATGATATCGAAGAACACGGGCGGGAAGTAAATCTCAAGCTCGCACAGTATCATGACGATCTCTTCTTGCAGCGCGTCGAGCTGCTTCAAGCCGATAGATTTCCTCGAGATGACGTCGAAGAAGTTGTAGAGGCCAAACAACGTCTCACGGACATGCTCGTCCATTATCCCTCGGATCGCAACGGGAAGTATCTGTGTCATCAACACGTGACAGTCGTGAGACTTCATCCCGCTGAACCTCTTCTTCGCTTCGTCCAGATATCTGCCTATGTTCCCAGAGTAACCATGAGAAACTTTAACTCCTAGGAGGCACTTAAAAAACTGCTCGAGCTCCTTCTCACTTAGAGTGAAGCAGGCAGCGGGAAACACCACATCCCTCCTCTTAGCCCTCTTGCGGGGACCCTGAGTATCTTCGTCCATCGTCTCATCATCATCATTGTTATCGGGCGGACCATGAAGTTCTTTCTTGATGCCAAGGAATTCCAGGTCGTGTCTTGCCTTCGGCCCATCCTTGGTCCTATCCGGCATGTTGACGATAGTGGCCAGCAGACTCTCACATACGTTCTTCGTGACGTCCATGACATCAAGGCTATGGGGCATGTGGAGGTATTTCCAGTACGGCAGGTCCCAGAAAACAGACCTCGCTTTCCACACACCATGCAGCAGCTTTGTCCTCGGACGCTTCTTTCCCGGCAAAGGACAATCTTCCCAGTTTTCCAGCATGTCGTCGATTACTTCACCGCTCCTCGGACGTGGGGCTTTTTCAAGCTCTTCTTTACCGTTGAACAGGTCTCCGCGCTTTCTCCACGGGTGATCCATTCGAAGCCACATCCGAGTCCGTTGGAACACGGTCTTTGAGGAACCGGGATCCCTTGGTAGCTAGAGATGCGGGGTCTTATCCATGCACCTGACACATGCGTTATGTCCGTGGTTCACCTAGCCAGAGACGTAACTGTAACCTGGATAGTCCTGCACCGTCATGAAGAACGCGACTCTCAAAGGGAAATAATCTTCTGAGTATGCATCCCACGTACGAGGAGGCGTCTCCCACAGCGTGGCTAGCTCTTCTTTCAACAGCCCGAGATACAAATGCATGTCGACACCTGGCTGTTTTGGCCCCTGAATCAGAATACACATGTGTACGTATCTCTGCTTGGTGCACAACCATGGAGGGAGGTTGTACGGCCATACAAACACGGGCCAGGTACTGTGCGTGCTACTCTGGTTGCCAAACGGATTGAGTCCATCGGTGCTCATACCAAGCCTGATGTTCCTTGGATCGGCCCCGAACTCGTGGAAGTCGATGTCAAGTGCGTTCCACTGGCTAGCGTCCGAAGGGTGTGTCAGGATCTTGCCCTTATGCGGATCATCTTCGGTCTTCTTCCTAACCGCGTGCCATCGCATGAGCTTTGCTTCCTTAGGGTCTACGAAATACCGCTACAGACGGGGAGTGATAGGGAAGTACCATACCACTTTCCGAGGTACTTTCTTGTTCCCTATCTTGTATCGTCCTTGGCCACACACCAGACATGTTGTTCTCTCCGCGTACTCATCCCGATAAAGTGCGCAATCATTGACGCAGGCATGGTACTTAACGTACGGCAGGTCCAGAGGGCACATGATTTTCTTCGCCTCCTCGATATTAGTTGGACATGTGTTTCCCTTGGGAAGACGTTTTTGCCAGAATCTCATGTTTTTATTGAAGCTTACGTCGGTCCATTTGCTTTCCACCTTCATCTCCAGAGCCTTGAGCGTGACGCTCAAGCGTGTATCCTCGGGTCGGCACCTAGGAAACAACGGAGTTTTCCCGTCAATCTCCATCTGCTCCAGCTTGGCTTTCTCTCTGGTAGCAGCTTTTGCATTGCTCGTCTCCTTGAGGAGCAGTTCCTGAACATGTGGGTCCTGTAAGGCTAAGGTTAGTCATGTCTGTGTGCCTATCGACGCCGCGTCTTCTCCATCATCATCATGTCCGTCGCCGCCATCTCCTTCGTGATGATCATCATCATGTCCGCCGCCGCCATCTCCTTCGTGATGATCATCATCATGTCCGCCGCTGCCATCTCCTTCGTGATGATCATCATCATGTCCGCCGCCGCCATCTCCTTCGTGATGATCATCATGTACGCCCTCGTCTTCAGAAACACCATTGTTGACGTCCTCATCATATTCAGAATCATAGCCGGGCATGAAACCACGCGTGAGCAGGTGACTCTCCAGGTCTGCGGAATCAGGGTTGAGTAAGCTCCCGAGTTTGCATGTTCGACACGGACATCTTATGTGGGTCCTCTTGTTCATCCTCATGTCGGCCACCGCATGTTCCTTGTATCTAGCCACTTGACCTTCGCTCATGTGTCTGACCATGGTTGCCTGCACGGTATAGAGAAAAGAGAGTACCTTAGAATCACACATCATCATGTACTCACACACACACACATGCATGCATGCATGGTCGCCGAAAAAATTCGGCATGACCTCTCCTAAAAATAGGACGTGTGGGTAGTGCAAAAATTTGCCGAAACGGAAGTTAATCAACATTTAGGCAAACATCTATGCACCACGCCGTAGCAAGCAACATGCTCATACTTCTTCGTGACCTGTAAACATTCATACACCACACACAAGCATGCATGCGTGTAGACCGCACGCGAGACATCCACCGGCCACACAAAACATCCACATGCATGTCCTCCAACAACTCACCTTGTTGGTTTAGTAGATCTACAACTTAGAGAGGCTTCCCCTCTCAAAACTATGGAGCAAAGTAGGTTTAAAAACCAAGAATGGAGGCAAGAATGGAGAAATTGAAGTGGTGGGGAGGAGGAGGAGGACCTAGATCTAGTTTGGTGTTGGATGGAGAAGAATGAAATGGTGGTGGTGGGGCTGCCAACTTATAGATCTGGGCGACCTTATCAGTGGCGCATATTGCAAAAAATGCGCCACTGATAAGTCTGCCACCTTTTCAGAGGTGTGGGCCCCACTTGTTATGTGTGGCGCATATAGCAATATGCGCCATTGATATTTTATTTATCAGTGGCGCATATTGCTATATGCGCCACACATAACACTGCAGGGGTTAGGCCAATGGGGCCCAGGTGGGTCCCACAGACTTATCAGTGGCGCATTATTTATATTATGCGCCACTAAATTGTCAAATATGCGTGGCGCATATTGCAAATGCGCCATTGATAAGTCAAGATATTTTGTCGACGACCCTTCTGGTGGGTCCCACGTGAATATTGGTGGCACATTTTGAACAAAATGCGCCACTAGTAAAAAAAATATCAGTGGAGCATATTTGATAAGGCGCCACTAGTAAATACTAGTGGAACATATTGATTAATGTGCTCCACTAGTAAAACATCTATCTATAAGCCTTTTCCCACTAGTGTCGGCCTTTCCAAATAAACACACTGCACTTGTAGTGGTTTTTCCCGACAAGTCCACGACATACAAGTTGTTTTCAATGTGCCCAACGAAAGAGACCTTTAGAGACTTGCTCCACAAGAGTACCACAATTTCATTGTCAATGAAGATGGCAAAGCCCATCTTACCAAGTGCACGAACTGAAAGTAAATTGTAACCAAGGGTCTCAACAAGCATGACGTCCACAAGGGAAATATCCGGTGCGACCACCACCTTGCCAAGAACCAATACCTTGGATTGTGACATGTCTCCATAAGTGACAGTTATATTGTTGACGTTAGGCCTCATCTCCGTCATGATCTTCTTGCTTCCGGTCATATGACTT
Organism: Dactylis glomerata; assembly: GCA_007115705.1. Classification (NCBI taxonomy): domain Eukaryota; kingdom Viridiplantae; phylum Streptophyta; class Magnoliopsida; order Poales; family Poaceae; genus Dactylis; species Dactylis glomerata. The sequence goes on from QXEO01000339.1 coordinate 3,390,800, forward strand.
GTGCATCCACTATCAAGCACCCATTTTGATCCACCGGAAGCATAGTCCTACAAGAGATCATTGCTTGGTTTTAGGTCCCCATTTCTCAATGGGTCCTCTTTTGTTAGCAACAAGGGTCTTTGGAACCAAAATAGACCAAGCAACATAACCATCATTTGGACCAACATATTTTGTATACACATCACTAAAATAATCACGAAATAAAACATAGTGAGGGTTAGCAATTCCCGCACGATCATCATGAGTGGCTTTGCCACCCACAATGGGATCCTTCTTTGTTTGTGTGGGCTTGGCCTTCTTTTTCTTGTTGTTCTTCTTCTTCTTTGAGACAAAGCCAATCCCCGTTTTATCATTAAATGCCTTTTGCTTACTCAAAAGGTCATTCAAGTTTTCTCACCTATGGTAATGGTGGACTTGGCAAGCTCATCTTTCAACCTAGCATTTTCTTCAATAACATTTGCATGATCACAAGTAGAAGTAGAAGAACTAGGCACAACATTCTTAGTCAATTGAATTTGAATTTGTTCATGTGACTTAGCAAGAATAGAGTGTTCACTTTTCAAGGCCTTGTGAGCCTTGTCAAGATCTTCTAAATCCTTAACAAGTTTATCATGACCAACACCAAATTCAATCTTTTCCTTTTAAGCATTTTTACTTTGGCCCTAGCATGGTCACGCTCTTTAATGAGTTTAGAGATAACTTCATTATTAGATTTCTCAATGGAATCAAGCTTCTCTTCAAGAGTTGCTCATTCCTCTTCCTCTCCTTCAAGAGAGTCTTTTAGTGAGGCAATGTCTTGAGCATATTCTTTTTCAAGCCTCATTTGTTCATCTAGTTTTTCAAGAGTCTTACCATATTGACTCAATAGGCTTTCAAAGTGTAGCTTGTGGACACCATCTACACTAGACACATAATCATCAAAAGCAATGATTTCTTCCTTTACTCTAAGACTAGCAAGATCATTCAAAGGAGCATCATTTGTCTTAGAGAAAGGGAAGGAAAGGTGTGGGTGATACCTCGGAAGATTTGGCCATAAGGCACTGAACGTTCTTGATGAGAGAGTCCTCATTGGGGGATTCAAAGAGTGATATGGAAGAGGTGGAGGTGGTTGCAATTGTGGCCATCTCACTAGTTGAGGTTTCTTCTTCATCACTTTCACTTGCGGAGTACTCTTCTTGAGTCAAGAACACAAACTTTGGTTGCTTCTTCTTGGGTCCACCCTTCTTCACAAATGGCTTCATTGATGGAGACTTGGTCTTGCTCTTGAGAATGAGCTTGCCACCATGATCTTCTCTCTTCTCGTAAGGACACTCGGCAATGAAGTGAAATCTATCATTGTAATTGTAGCATGTCCTCACCCTTTGACCATTGTTGTCACTCCTTTGAAAGCCACTTGACTTGCTTCTTCTTTGATTGTCTTCTTTAGCCTTGTGGGGATCAACCCAAAAGGTTTTTCCATCGAAAGCCATGTTCTCATGGTACTCATGCCTCATATCTTCGGGACACATCTCTAGTCTTGCTTCAATACTTGCTTGAAGAGGAACTTCTCTCTCAACCACACTTGCCTTTAATGCAAGATTGGAGCTTCTTTGCATTCCCAAGGCACGAGCACGAGCATCTTCCGCATTTTGTGCGGCAACCTTGTAGGCTTGAATCTCTTGAATCACTTGATTGGAGGTCATCTCGTGAAAGTTGTGCTTTCCTTGAACACTCTTGACATCCGTGGGCTCATATGGGGTGAGAGCAAGAATGTACTTCATCTTGATCCACTCATCATCAATATGGTGAGCACCTAGGTTCTTAAAGGTGGTAGCAATGGCCTTGAGTCTTCTATACATCTCTTGATGGTCCTCACCATCCTTCATAAAGAATCCCTCCGCTTGATTTGAGAAGGCCACATATCTTGTTCTCTTCATGCTCTCATTGCCAACAAATACATCGGAGAGGCCTTGCCAAGCTTCTTTGGCGGTGGAGAAGTGTTGGATGTGAGGCAAGTCCTTGGACCCAACGACAATTTCAATCATGTGAAGAGCGGTTGCATTGAGTTGGCTATCGACCACCTCTCTTCTTGTCAAGTTGTTGGGATCCACGGCCTTGAATCCTTCTTCAACAATCCTCCAAAGCTCGATGCAAGAACTGCGCATATGAGAGATCATTTGATATTGCCATTGACCAAAGTTTAATGCATCTAGCTTAGGTGGGTCACCTCTATTGTTAATATGAGGATGAGGGATCGGCGGGTCGGGTGAATACCAATGAGGCAATTCACCTTTCCCATCGCCCTTAGTGCAAGAATTAGCATCGGTACCTTTGTCGGCATCCTCTTCTTCCAACCCCACATTCTCCACTTGTGGAGTAGCAGGTTTTTCTGGAGGAGGAGGAGCTATAGGAGTTTTAGCTTGCATGAGTTGCGCTATCATTTCACGCAACTCGCTTATTTGAGATGTCATGGATGATTCCAAGGTTTTGAAATCATCCACGGAAACTTGACCCGAGCCCTCACTCTGTTGGGTGCCCATACTCTTAGGCGGTTAAGCCCGAATAAAGAGCCAAGGCTCTGATACCAATTGAACGGATCGTAAGGGCACCTAGAGGGGGGGTGAATAGGTGCTACTCAAATTTTAGTTCTTTTTCAATTTAGGCTTGACACAAAAGGTAAATTCTCTAGATATGTAACTAGGGTGAATTTACCTATATGACAACTAGCAAGCTAAGCAAGATATGATATATAAAGGCAATAAAGGATAGAGGTAACCAAGAGTGGAGCACACGGAAACACGGATATAATTCCCATAGTTTCTTCCTTTTTAGGGGAAGTACGTCTACGTTGGAGAGGTGTGGTTGCCACAAAGGCCTAACCAACACCACAAAGGATCACCCTATTCTCTGGTGCAAGCTTCCGCCACAAAGGCCTAGCTCACTTTCCACTAAGGGATTCCTCAAGGCGGAACCGGCCTTTACAATCTTGAGGCACGCATCCACAACTGAATTGGAGGCTCCCAAGGACAACACAATGATGTCAAACAACAAGTATCAAGATATCAATCACACAAATCAAGGTCTAGGGACACAAGGGAACCCAAGACACAAGGGTGCTCAAGCAAATGAGAGGGGAAAGTAAATCGCTTCAGTGAGGATGTAGATCAAGGCCTTCTCCTTCGATTCTCCAAAGATCAAGAGCTTTGGTGGGTTGAGGGAGGAGATCTTGTGATTTTTGTGGCTCCAAATGTGGTGTTCTTCTTCCTTGGGACTAGCAGCTTGAGCTGGAAGAAGGGGAGGGGTATTTATAGCCCCTCCCAAAATGTAGCCGTTGCTGCCTCGGGGGGGGGGCGAATTATCCAGCCAAAGTATGGCCGGATTATCCGGCCAGCCGGATTATCCGGCCTGGAATGAAATATTTGGGCCAATAATCTGGCTCGGTTCCTGGGTGACGTCGAGCTGAGTCCTTAGTCGTTTTTCCTCGAGATTCTTGGGGGGGGCGGATTATCTGGCCAGGAATGAAATATCCGGCCAAATAATCCGGCCCCATGCCTGGGTGATGCCGAGCTAGGTCCTTAGCCGTTTCGCTGAAATCTTTGAGGGGGCGGATTATCCGGCCATGGATGAAATATCTGGCCCAATAATCCGGCCCCATGCCTAGGTGACGCCGAGCCAGATCCTTAGCCATTTTGCTGAAATCTTGAGGGGGGAATGATTATCCGGACATGGATGAAATATCTGGCCCAATAATCCGGCCCCATATCGGGGTGACGCCAGCTCAAGTCCTTAGCCGTTTTCTTCGAACTGAAAAACCTGCACCACTTTAACACACACTTAAATTCCTAATGTTGTTATCTAACACACAAAACATGAGGGATACAAAGTATGCTCTTTCAATCTCTCCCTTTTTGGTGTTAGATGACAACACTAGGATTTGCAAGAGAGATAATATATTTCAAACAACAAGTTTTTGAGCAAGGAGCAAAGCTCCCCCTAAAAGTGTGCATCTTTGAGAAATGGAAGTGAAAAGGAACAAGCACCACTTTTAAGTTCGAAGAAGAACCACTAGAGTTTGTAGGGATCATACCACATACCACTTGATAGAAGATTCAATCAATATGGAATTCCGAAGATGATAATGATGTGAAACCAAATTCCATAGCCATCTCACATACATACCGTGAACTCACAAAAGAACAAAGTAGTACAAAGTTCTACAAGCATAATGTTCCACAAGTCACACATAGAACATAGAACATAGTCTCATACACACCATAGTAGCAAATAAACCACAAATATTGTTCCAAACTTAAAGCAAATAAATAAGAAGAAACACAAGCGCCAAAGGAATGATAAACGCTCAAGCTTGTGTTCCCCACCCATGCAAATCCCGAGAGATGCCTAAAGAACTACTTCTCCCTCTTTGGCATCAAGACACCAAAAAGGGAGAAGAGCGATGCTACACGCCCTGAGGAATCAATCCTCCCAAGCACCAAGGTCGTCAGAGCCGTCAACATCGTCATCACCGGCAGCATCGTCGTCATCCACATCCTCCTCAACCTCCTCAAACTCTGCATGCGCATCTCCTGCAGGGGCATCTGGAGGAGCAAAGAGATGCTTCTCCATATCACACCAGTTGTAGCGATCAGTGTGCCAAGCTGCATAAGAAGTGGCTGCAGTTGGGGTGGGCTCGGCAGTCTGTGCGCCACTAAGACGGTGTAGGATCAGCTGCTGATTGTCTTGAATAGTCTTCCTCTCCACATAGGCCTGATAGTTCTCACGGTTGATCTCAACCTTTATGCACAGAACATTCCTCTCAAACCAACTGAGCTTCTTCACTTCTCTAGACATGGCAGTAGCAGCATCCCTTTGATCACGAGTAGAAGCACTAGACCTCGCATCAGCCATGAAGGTACTAGGATAAGCAGTGGAAGGGGCATGAGTCTTCTTCTTCTTGATGTACATCTTCTTGACTTGGTGGTCCACACAATCATCACTAAGATCATACTCCCCAAGGGAATGCTTGATGAGAAGCATGATGTAAGGAGCATATGGAAGTGTGTTCCTCTGAATGATAGCATCCTTAATCTCATGAAAGATAAAGTCCATCACATCAAGGGTGAAATCCTCATCCGGGTCAGAAGAAGTAGCACACTGATGAGCAAGGAAGAGTAGGTCAACTAGTGAGGTGCGGATGGCATCATTGTTACCACCACTAGGAGCAATGTTCTCTCTGAAAATGCGGACAAGCTAATCATAGAGTAGGCTTTGTACCCGGAGAGTGAACACGGCGACCCACTAGATTATCCCCATCATAAGCATAACCCAAGAGAGAGGCAAAAACAGAAAAATCCGCTTCACATTGATGCTCTCCAGACATCCACTTCATTGTCTTCTGAGGGTTGGGCATGATCACAAGAGTGGCAAAAAACTGCATGATGAGGTTGGGGTTAAAGTTGCACTTCAAGGTAGCTAGCTCAGTCAATCCCAACTTCTCAAGCACAGAAACAACATCATCAAAGTAGGTCTTGCTGCGAAGGTGATCGAGGTCAATAGGATGCATAGACCGGGTTGGATTCTTCAAGCTCTCATAAACATCACGGTAGATGGCCCACTGCTCCTCACACCAAAATCCATGGTCCTCAATGTCTTCATCTCAGGGTGTGGTGTACCAATTATTGCGCCGCATGAGAATGTAGTCAGGCTCAGGCATGTTCTTGTAGTTGGGTCTAGTCTCTTTCCCTTTGGGATGATGAGCTTGAGCTTTTGCAAGCTTTTCTTTCTGAACTTTCCTAGCAGCTTCCCTCTGACGCTGACGAATCACAACCTCATCAAAAAGAACTCCTTCTTCATTCGGAACAAACCGATGCCTGCGCTTCGGTACACCCGAACCACCTGTGAGAGAGAGAGACATGGACAGCACGGGGATAAGCATATGCACACGAGTCACTGAAAGGAGATCAAGAATCAGGTTGTATGGAAGGACACACTTTGCACGATAAATCAAATTATTGACAGCAACTAGGAAAATTCGAGAGAAAAAATGCCAGGTCGGATTATCCTGCCAGGGGGCCGAATAATCCCCCCCCCCCTCAAAAAATTCCCAAAACCTACTGTTGCACTCTAATTTGGTAGATTGGAAGAAGTAGTGCCATACAAAAGGATTCATGATAGCAAAGAACATCATGGGGAAGGCCAAACACCAAGAAATTGCATGGTAAAATTCATACAAGACCACACCCTAGGGTTAGGAGATATGAACAATACCCGCATCCATTGCAGAAACGCCTTGGTGAAAGCCTTCCCAAGGTGGAGGACAACCAAATCCGACGAGGACCGGCTGAGGGAATAGCCGAAGCACCGCCGGTGACTGGGGAGAGGCGGCGGTGGCTGCTGGGAATCCTAGGGCGGGGGAGGAAAGGAACTGCCTGAAAGGGCAGCCTGACCCCGCCCTTTTATACTCAGCCATCGAGCCTGCCGGATATTCTAGCCAAAGTTAGCCTGGGTTATCCGCCCCCCCGGATATTCCACCCAAGGGGGTGGATATTCCGGCCTGGAACGCCAGGGAGTAGTTCCACTCAAATTTTGCTGAAACAGAATTTATTTTTGACGAAAAAATTTGAACTCGTGTGCATAGAGTAGATGTTTTGAGATAGGATGGCTTAGGAGAGAGAGCAAACACGGAGTGGTTCTCGGCACTTGACATTGCAAGAAAAATCATAGAAAAATCCAATGCAAGTGCCTTCCCATAGCAAAGAAAGAAACAACATCGAGAATGAACAACAAGGCTTCAAATAAGATTTGCAAGGAATCAACTCTTCGAAAAGAAGAGGTCGGTGGCCGAGGCCACCATGTATGAGTGTTATGGCATTGAATCGCGAAGATGTATCTTGGGTCCATAACCACTACTCATCATTGAAGCTCATATATCACAAAAATGATATTAAGAGAATGATATGATTACTATCAGCATTATGGGGGAAGGGATAGCCCAATTAATTAGGACCACACTCCCCCTATCTCCATGCCCACACCTAAACCAAACAAGTATTGAAGTATAGGTACATTTGCAAGATGCTCAAGCCAAACTCCTTGAATCAATGATATTTAGCTCATTCCTCAAATATTCAAATCTTGCTTCATCTAGAGGCTTCGTGAATATATCGGCAAGTTGATTCTTGGTGCAAACATATGCAAGCTCAATATCACCACGGGCAACATGATCTCTAATAAAATGATTCCGGATCTCAATATGCTTGGTTCTTGAATGTTGCACCGGATTATAGGCGATCTTGATAACACTCTCATTGTCACATAAAAGAGGCACTTTGTCACAATTGACACCATATTCCTTTAAAGTTTGCCTCATCCACAACAATCGACTGCATCCACTTGCGGCGGCAATGTATTCGGCTTCGGCGGTGGAGAGAGATATACAATTTTGCTTCTTAGAAGACCAACACACCAAAGACCTACCAAGAAATTGGCAAGCTCCGGAGGTTGATTTCCTATCATCCTTGTCACTGGCCCAATCCGAATCCGTGAAACCACAAAGAGAGAAATCCGAGCCTTTAGGATACCAAAGCCCAAAAGTTGGGGTATGAACCAAATATGGGGGTATGAACCAAATATCGAAAGATCCTCTTAACCGCCATAAGGTGGCTTTCTTTAGGAGCAGCTTGATACCTTGCACACACACCTACACTCAACACAATATCGGGTCTAGATGCGCAAAGGTAAAGCAAAGAACCGATCATAGAACGGTATACCTTTTGATCCTCATCTTTACCATTGGGATCTAGTTCAAGATGACATTTAGTGGGCATTGGTGTTGCAGCCCCATTTAGTTCCTTCATCTTGAACCTCCTGAGCATGTCTTGGACATATTTGCCTTGATTAATAAAAGTCCCATCATTCAATTGCTTGATTTCAAAACCAAGAAAGAACTTCATTTCGCCCATCATAGACATCTCAAACCTATTGGTCATAAGCTTTGAAAATTCATCATTAAAAGCTTTGTTAGTAGAGCCAAAGATAATATCATCAACATAAAGTTGGCATACGAAAAGTTCCCCATTGACCCTCTTAGTAAAAAGAGTGGGATCGATTTGCCCAATGTAACACCCTACTTTTTGTGAACCAGAATTAAACTAAATTTCAATTGCATGAAATAAGGGAAAAATAAAAACTTGATTTTCAAAGTGTGCTTGTGTGCTAGGGTTTGAATTTCCATGTGGTGTTGCATGATTTCATGTGCATGTCTGTGGGTGCTATTAAATTTCTTTTTCTTTTCAAATTCCATTTGAACATGTTGCATGAATGCATGAGTGTGTGCTATGATTTCATGCTATTGCTAGACCCAGTAGAATGGATGCTTGACACCGACAATCTTTTTCTCCATTTTATTTAAACTTTATTTTTGCACCCCATATTTGAAAAATAGGAACTCATCCAAAACCCTATCTCCACTCGGCCAAAAATATTGAAAGTTGGTGGATGCCTTGCTATCCATTTAAAAACACGTCTGAACCATTCACCACCACCATTGGATCAAAACTTTGAACTATTCAAAATTCAAATGAATTTCGGCCAAATTCATCAAACTTTCTTCTTCTCTTTTCTTTTCCTCTCTCACTCACTTGCAAACCGACCAAGTGACTCAAGTCTTAGCCAGCCACCTCTTTTTCTTCCCTCTGCACTGTAGCAGCAGCATCCCAGCCCCCTTGTCCTTTTTGCTTGGAAGATCTTGGGGAGGCCCGAGGCAAATCTTTGCAAGATTTGCACTTCACCCTTCTCACCCCTCTCCACCACCTCTCACCCCCAACCAGCGATGAGTTGAGCACCAGAGACCTCCCAGGACCCCACCTGCAAGCCCCTCATTTCCCCTACCTCACCATTCCCTCTCTCGCACGCCAATGCCGACCAGAGCGCGCCCGTTGGAGACCGGGGCCTCGACAGCACGCCAGCACCTGCAGCCGTGCCAGTGGACGCCCAGACACACCGCCCCCGTCGCCCAACCCGTAGCAGCCGACCACGCCGCCTGTAGGCCACCCCACAGCCCGCGCTCTGACCGCGCTGCACACGCGCCGTGGACGCCGAGAGCGTGCGTCGCATTCCTGCCCGTGCACGCACCCTTTCCTCCCCAGTAGCACATGAACCTGCAAGGCATCGAAGCCACGTCACCACGCCACCTTTGCCCTGCACGCTCGAGCCCCCACTCACCCTGGCCGTGACACGATTTTTGCGCACGATAACTGAACCCGATCGATTTGCGATCGGGACAGGAAGCCACTCTCGTTCTCCCCTGCAGCACTGGACCGAGACCACAACGCCGTCCCCAGCCCACCCGCCCAAACCACCCAATCGTTTCCGAGGAGCTCACCCTAAACCGAGACCACCCGAGGCTTTAAAACCACCCCACCCTCTCACACCGCCCTCTCTGCTCGCCATTTGCTCCCTCTCCCTTTCCTCTCCCCTCTGTGGGCTTCCCCAGTTGTAGCCCACGCTCACACTCCCCTTGACTAGCCCTAGCGAGCTCACCGGAGAATCACCGAAGTCGAGGAAGAAGGGGAAGGTTGCCATCGGATTTCATCGTCGCCACCCTCTCTTTTCTTCCCCACTGGCTTCCTAGATCTCTCCTGCGTCTAACGCTATACTTTTTGTGCCCTAGATCTACCAGTAGCCGACGACATCATCGACCTCGCCGGAGCACCTGGGAACGATGGCGGCGAGTTAGGGCGAAGCTGTGGTCCCGTTCACCTCTCCGACAACATCATCGAGCATCTCTGACACTCCGCCGCCGAACCACACCATCCTATCGTTGCCGACGAGCCCTAGGTGAGCACCACACCACCCTAGAAAAACCCTAGCCTCGCCGATGTCCTATCCTTCTATCGCGGAGACGACAATCGAGCACCGTCGATCTCCACTTGATCGGACGGCCGAGATCGACGCATACCGCTTTGGTCGCCCGGGGCCGCTGACAGCCAGGCCCCGCTGGCAGGCCGTTTGAATTCACCCTCCCATGTGTCGCTGGCAGATCTGGGCCGAATTCACGCCGGGTCGGCCCAGTCCGGGCAGATCTGGCACGCGCCGTATTTTTTTTTAGAAAATGTTCTATTATTTTGTTTGTTCTGTAAACTTTGAAATTCCATAGAATTTGTTCTGTACATGCAAATGAGTTGATCCAAATTTCCCTAGGTAGCTTAGACGAATACCTTTCAGATGGCATAGGTCTCATATTTTTAGAAGCACTGTAGATCAGAAGGTAAATAGTGGTGTGATATTAGTCCTTTTTCAATCTTAAATGCAAATCTTGGGTTTTATGTACTGAAAATGAGTGAATTCAATTCTCAGTGATAACTTGTTACGATATCTTGCTTGACTCACTGGTTTTGCTATTTTAGGACTTATAGTTTTATAGTAGCAATTAATATGGCAATGTGTGTATTTAATATAAGGAAAATCATCATTTGCAGTACGAATGAAATTTTGTGTTGAATCCAACTTTGTTGGATTATGTTCTGGAAGAGCTTTCCAGAGAACTTTACCTCATATTTTTCTGAAGTTCAGAGAATATCTGAGGATTATTTTGGTGCTCTAGTGTTATTTCCCTATTGCTTAATTCATAGGAAATTAACCATAGATTGTTTTTCAGTGAATCCAACTTTGTTGGGTTCTTAAGATTGTTGTCAACCTGCAAGTATGCTAGGTGTACTGTTTGATCCATTTGATTGCCCGCATGCTTGATTTGGTTGCCAAGTTGTTATGATCACTTCAAATAATAGGGATAATTGCTAATTAAAAACTTATAAAATCTTAACTTACCTTCTAAACATGTTTGTTTCTGATAGTCTATGATGGTGTGATATGAAGTGCTGAATTGTTTGTGACTTGGGCATGCTTGTTTATTTATTTGTGCATTATTATTTTTCCCGGTGATAGAATCGAACGAGGAGTGTACCGAGGAAGGTGAAGTGTACGAGTACCAGGACGAGGAGGACCAGGGACAAGCCAGCCAAGGCAAGCCATCTAACTTGATGCATATCTGAATGTCCTATATACACATTTGCATGTCTCTTTCTGTTTTATTAAAGTGCATGATCTTATATTGCTATAGTCCTTATAGCAATTAGTTGTTGGCTCAAGCTCCACGAGTCAAATTGTTATCATCCATTGAGATGACCCATTTTGGTTACCTATTCTTCACCCCTGTAATAGTGGCTTGTTGATTAGCAACAAAGCCTTTGATAAACCCTCTGGTGGAGCTAAAACTCTAGGAAATGGGAACACTCAAAGAAAGTTTATAAAATGTTTCCGAAAACCTTGGGGTAGCACCTACCCCACTGAAATGTTTTAAAAAATGGTTTTGACCAAAATGGAGGACAAAGGAGATGGTGGTTTTTATATGACATTGGTGATCACTAAGCGTTCGCTCAGAACAATTAACCCGTGCAGCCACATTACCCCGGTATGGGACGGGGCTTAGTCCGAAGTTTATTTGCTTTAGTGCGGGGAGCCTCACACTATATAAGGGTTTGTACGACCCCAGAATCCGGGTTGCCGCCAGTTTATGGGCAATAGAAAATTGGGATCCTTCGAGATTTATCCGGCCGGAAGACACTTGGGTTTCTCCCGCCGTGGCACTGGAACTACGCTCGGCAGAGGTAGACGGCCAGGGTTTGCCGGGGATGTATACTCCACAGCGTAGGCACCCGTACTAAGGTGGATAGATGGAACGCTATGATCGATTATCCGTACCCCGCATGCTTGTGTATGACGGTCCGAGGTGGTATCTCAGCGGATTTATCGGATGGTGTGGGTAAAGTGTACAACCTCTGCAGAGTGTAAATCTATTTGAATAGCCGAGTCCCCGGTCATGGATAATTGGGATGACCGTTGCTTAGCCCAATGTCGGTTTTTGGTTTTCAAAGGATGTTTTCAGAGGAAATGGAGAAGGGTGCCGGACGGAGTACTTAGAGGGTACTGCCGTGGCACGGATATGGTTCGGAGTACTCGTAGGGTACTGCCGAGGAAATGGAGATGGTCATGTGTGATTGACCAGGTCTATACAGATGGGTGGTCATATTTGATTGACCACCGGCTCTTCTCTTGAAAATGAGCTTCCCCCTTTCCTAGAGATTTTTCTAAAATGGTTTATAAAAATTCTTCTTTAATAAGGATATAGAGATGTTGTATGACATGCTATATCGATAAGAGAAACTATGATATAGAGTTGTCATATGACATGCTATATCAACAAGAGAAACTATGATATAGAGATGTCGTATGACATGCTATATCGACACGAGAAACTATAGTTAGAATTGAGCACTAGCCTTGAACCAACTTCCCTTGCTACAGCCAAATAGCATGCAACTTGTTTCCTCTTAGGTGGTTTGCGAGTACAATTCCAAAATGTACTCATGACTTTGTCCCTGGCTATTAACTTGGCCAGATTTTGGAGAAGACTACGATGATGATGGTGAGGAGTTCGACGATGCCGGTGCGAACTAGGATCCGTCTCCCGGTCAGTCGCCTATAGGGTAGAGGCATGACACGGGCTACCAATGCTACTTTTGATTCCGCTGCTATGTTTAGTGAACTTGCCCTGCGAGGCATTTGAATTCGGCCAAGTGGCCATGTAAGACTAATCGACTTATTTATGTAATGGATGATGTACTCTGTAATGCCAACTCTGTTATGTGGATTCATGACGGTCTTCCTGGGATCATGAATTGTATGCATAACGGGAATTCTTGGTGGTAAACCGGGGTCCCCACAGAGTTGTTATCAGAGCCATCCTGACCTTAGGAGACCTTAGTTAGCATGGGCGTTAGACCGGACCAAAAACTACTTTCACTGTTAAAAAGTTATAAGAGATGGCTTAATATATATAAGGTAAATATATATTGCTCTCATCTCTTCCCTTACTCTTTAAGCATTTAGACTACTTGCATCTTAATTCAAGTTTTTACTGTATTTAAAATATTGCACACTTGGGTAAGTTATTAACTCAACCTACCTTAAAATTTTGTGTAGATGGACGCTCCTACTGCACACCGTCAGGTTGGTACCCACGAGGACGTGCTCGTCTTTGAGCGCGACTTAGTGGAGTTAGCCGTGCGTCTCGGACGGACACGTCCGAAGATCCGAGGCTATCGGCTCTTCGAGGAGGGCACCCGCGAGTTGGCGTACCAGGTCGTTTGCCAGGTCCGCGGGAAGGAGGTCCCGCCGACTTCTCAGGAGTTCACCTTCGAGGTGATCGAGCGCACGTGGGGCGATGGACTTATGCATGTCCTCCGACACGCTATCTCGCGCCTCGTCCACCTCCACTACGACGAGCTACTTGGCACCCGCTAAGAGCACTACGGGTGAGTCAACTTCGACGGCTTTCCTCACCAGGCCGCCGCACACACCCCCTTCAGTCGCCACCTTTGCAACACGGAGGCCCTGCTGCACCACACTCAGGGGCAGCTGGACCATCTTTGTATGGTTGCCGACGAGAGAGGCCTAGAGTTGGCCGTTCTTCGTGAGGACCTGCAGGAGTCCATTTTCTCTCGTCACCGTCTCCTCGCTGCCAAGAGGAGGATCGTGAAGAGGAACAGGGCTCTGCGATAGCGCATCCGTGATCTGGAGGATCACCTAGCTTCACTTGAGAGCCACGTGTCCGAGTTAGAGGAGGAGACCGCCGAGCTCCGCAAGGAGAATGAGGAGGTACTTGGCCGCGACGACGACCACTAGGAGGCCTACGACGAGGAGCCCGCGAGCACCGACGACGACCGTGGTAGCAATGGCGGTGATGACCGCGATGCTATCATGGACTTCTAGGCTCCTGCGACCCCGAGTGAGGTGGACCCCGAGGAGGTTGTGCCTCACGTTAGCATCGACGAGTAGGTAGCCGGTGCACTGCTATCTCACTTAGGATGTCGCGTAGTGGCTAGATCGACCCCTTTTGCGCTTATGTGTGTTGTATGGTTCAGCTGAAACCATTTGGTGTGAGTTGCATGAGACTTTGTGGTGTGCGTGCTAGACTTATGTGGCACCTCTTTTGTATGTATGTATGCATGTGATGGACTTGGATGACTATGGTTGATGATGTGATATGCTTATGGATGTTTGGTGTAGTATGACTCTTATGATCTCTTTTTATGTCATATTGCACAAGTTGTTCCCTCTGCATTTTAAATTGTTGTTTCTCACAAAATAAAATTCTCTCCAGAATGGCTCCGGAAACATGAGGCCACGCTGGAAACAACCCGCCCCCACCTCCTGAGCCCAACATGATGCAGGTGCTGCGGCTCATGTTAGAGGATCGTGAAGCCGCACGTACCGAGCGCCAAGCCAACCTCGCCACACTCCAACACCTCGCCCAGATCGCCACCCACCACAACAACCATGGTGGCAATGGCAATGATGAGCCCTAGAACAAGCTTAGGGATTTCTAGAATTCCAATCCCCCAACTTTCTCCAAGTCCACTGAGCCACTGGATGCCGACGATTGGCTCCGTACTATTGAAAACAAGTTAGAATACGCTGGAGTTGGAGCAAATGATAAGGTACTGTACGCAACCCACTTCCTAGCTGGAGTAGCTGGAGCATGGTGGGAGAATGTCCGCGCCATGCAGCCCGAGGGCCAAGTGATGACTTGGGAAGCATTCAAGACCAAGTTTCGCAAGGCCCACATCCCCTCTGGACTCATCAAGATCATGAGGGACAAGTTCTTAAATCTGAAGCAAGGTGGGATGAGTGTTCCTGAGTATCTTGACAAGTTCACCACCTGGGGAAGGTATGCCCCCAATGACATTGATACTGATGAGAAGAAGAGGGAAAGGTTCCTCAATGGACTGCGGGAGGAGTTGCAGACTTATCTTGTAGCTGTGCACTATCCTGATCTGGAAGCTATGGTGGATGCTGCAATAATGGTTGAAGACAAGAACAAGGCTGCCCGGGAGAGCCGCAAGCGGAGAATGATGAGTCAAGGTGGACCTAGTGGACAGCGGTCCCGCAGCCTGCGCCCCCTCCACAGAGGTTTGCCTCTCAAGCCCCCAGGCCCAATAACCCAAATCGTCAGTATTCCAGCAACCGCCCCTCAGGCGGGAACTTCTTTGGAGGTAACCACAACACATTCAACCCCACCAACCGCAGCCAAGGCAGCGGATGCTATACTTGTGGCCAGCCGAGACACTTCTCTAAGGAGTGCCCTCTGAAGAAGCCTTCTGCACCGAGCCTCAGCGCACCGAGACCCAACCAGGGCCAAGGCCATGGACCCACTGGGAAGAACCAGAAGAACCAAGCCAATACTGCGAGGGGCCGCCTGAACCATGTCACTGCTGAGGAAGCTGCTGAAGCACCCGATGTTGTTCTGGGTACGTTTCTCGTCAACTCCATCCCTGCAAGAGTGCTATTTGATTCTGGCGCCTCTCATTCGTTCGTGACTGAAAACTTTTTTACAAAGGGAAAGTTAGAATCAACCATGATGCCTAGGGCTATGCTAGTTCAGATCCCCGGGTCAGTTATGAAAACCAAGAGAAATTGCATAGATGTGCCGATAGATATCCACGGGGTGTCTTTCAATGCCAATTTAATCATTCTAGGCACGAAGGGTTTGGATGTGGTACTTGGAATGGACTGGATGTCCAAGTATCAGGGGCACATTGATTGCGCCAGGAAGTCGATAGTCGTGACCAACATCGACGGTATTCAGATTGAACACATTACAACCATTCCGTCCCGCAAAGCCTATTACAAGAAGTCTATGTCTGAACCAACCCTTGACCAAGTCCCGGTGGTATGTGAGTACCCTGATGTTTTCCCCGAAGAGTTGCCAGGTATGCCCCCTGGCCGGGATATTGAGTTCATTATTGAGTTGATTCCCGGAACCGCCCCCATAGCACAAAGAGCCTACCGCATGAACCCCCAAGAGTCAGAAGAGTTAAAGAGGCAGCTCGCTGATATGCTCAGCAAAGGTCTTATCCGTCCCAGCGCGTCACCTTGGGGTTCGTCTGTTCTTTTTGTGGACAAGTGAGATGGTACCATTCGATTGTGTGTGGATTACCGTAAGTTGAACGAGGTGACGATCAAAAACAAGTATCCACTCCCAAAAATTGAAGACCTATTTGAACAGCTGAATGAAGCCAAGGTGTTCTCCAAGATTGATCTCCGCACTGGATATCATCAGCTGAAAGTCCGCGAGTCCAATATTCCCAAGACTGCCTTAACCACACGATACGGTTTGTTTGAGTACACCGTGATGTCCTTTGGCCTGACCAATGCCCCAGCCTACTTCATGAATCTCATGAACAAGGTGTTTATGAAGTTCCTTGACAAGTTTGTGGTGGTATTCATTGACGACATTTTGGTCTATTCCAAGACCGAGGAGGAGCACGCAGAGCATCTGCGGCTAGTATTGGGAACCTTGCGAGAGCACCAGGTTTATGCCAAGTTCAGCAAGTGTGAATTTTGGCTAAAGGAAGTTGGATTTTTGGGACATGTTATCTCAGCCGGGGGAGTGTCCGTCGACCCATCAAAGATTACCTCCATCTTGGAAAGAAAAGCCCCAACCAATCCCACTAAAGTTCGAGCATTCCTCAGATTAGCTGGATATTACCAAAAGTTTGTTGAAGGTTTTTCCAGCATTGCTCGCCCGATGACTCAGCTCCTCAAGAAGGACAAGAAGTTTGAGTGGACTGAGAAGTGCGAGCAGAGTTTCCAAGAACTCAAGAAGAGACTCGTATCAGCCCCTATCTTGACCATGCCCGACATCACCAAGAGCTTTGACGTCTATTGCGACGCCTCCAAGCTTGGACTTGGGAGTGTTCTGATGCAAGATGGCAAGGTCATTGCTTACCTCTCCCGTCAACTGTGCTCGCATGAGCTAAACTATCCTACCCATGACCTAGAGCTTGCTGCCATCATTTACGCCCTCAAAACTTGGCGACACTATCTTATGGGAAACAGATGCGAGATCTACACCGACCACAAGAGCTTGAAGTACATCTTCTCTCAGAAGGAGTTGAATATGAGGCAACGCAGGTGGATTGAGCTCATCAAGGACTATGATTTAGGCATTCATTATCATCCGGGCAAGGCGAACGTGGTCGCCGATGCCCTCAGCCGAGAGCCTTGCTCCCTAAATGCCCTGCTAAAGACCAGCCAGCCTACCCTATGTGAAGAGTTTGAAAGGTTTGGACTTGAGCTTGTGAGCCATGGGTTCCTAGCCAACCTTGAAGTCTGACCTACTCGGTTTGATCAAATCAAGGAAGCTCAGAAAGGACATGAGAGCATTGAAGGAATTAAGCGTAGGATGGGACGTGAAGAAGTGCCTGGGTTTTCGATTGATCAGCAAGGTGTGCTATCGTATAATGGCCGCCTATGCGTCCCTAGTATCGAAGAGTTGAAGCAACTCATCTTGAAGGAGGCCCATGATACCCCCTGTTCGATTCACCCAGGAGGCACCAAAATGTACCAAGACTTGAAAGAGCAGTTTTGGTGGCATGGAATGAAACGAGAGATAGCATTTTATATTGCCCGGTGCGACGTCTGTCAGCGTGTCAAGGCCGAGCACCAAAGACCTGCGGGTCTGCTGCAACCCCTGAAGGTACCCATGTGGAAATGGGAAGAACTTGGTATGGACTTTATCACTGGCCTGCCAAGGTCAAACAGGGGACATGACTCTATTTGGGTCATTGTTGATCGCCTAACCAAGGTCGTGCACTTTATTCCGGTCAAGACCACCCACAATGGTAGAGAACTCGCCGATCTTTATATCTCCAGGATTGTGAGTTTACATGGAGTACCCAAGACCATCATATCCGATCATGGTACGCAATTCACTTCTCGATTTTGGGCAAAACTCCATGAAGCCTTAGGGACCAAGCTTTCGTTTAGCACAGCCTATCATCCGCAAACAGGAGGTCAAACCGAGAGGGTCAACCAGATTCTTCAAGATATGCTCCGCGCCTGCATCCTATCTTATGGAGCCAAATGGGAGGACTGCTTACCATTCGCTGAATTCTCCTACAACAATAGCTACCAAGCTAGTCTTCAAATGGCCCCCTTCGAAGCCCTATATGGCCGTAAATGTCGGACCCCTCTCAATTGGTCGGAAACTGGAGAAAGCCAAGTATTTGGCCCTGATATCATCAAGGAAGACAAAGAGCAAGAACAACTAATCCGAAACCGTTTGAAGGCCGCGCAATCTAGACAGAAGAGTTATGCGGATTCTCGACGAAGACCCCTTACCTTCCAAGTGGGAGATTTTGTCTATCTCCGGGTGACTCCACTCAAAGGTATGCAGCGTTTCCATGTTAAGGGCAAGCTTGCACCTCGCTACATTGGCCCATACAAGATCCTAGAACGCCGAGGAGAAATGTCCTACAAGCTAGAACTACCCCCGAAGTTGTCCGAGTTTCACGACGTCTTCCATGTCTCCCAGCTACGCAAGTGTCTCCAAGCCCCTAGCAAGCCCGAGACCTTCAAGGAGGATGATCAAGATACCATCGACCTCAACCACGACCTGACCTACTGTGAGAGGCCAATCCGTATTCTAGAGAGAGATGTCCGTCTCACCCGTAGGTGAAAGATCAACATGTACAAGATTCAGTGGAGCAATCACACCGAAGACGAGGCCACCTGGGAACGTGAAGATTATCTTCAGCAGGAATTTCCCGAGTTACTCAACGCTTAGCTACTGAATCTCGGGACGAGATTTTTTAAGGGGGGGAGGTCTGTAACACCCTACTTTTTGTGAACCAGAATTGAACTAAATTTCAATTGCATGAAATAAGGGAAAAATAAAAACTTGCTTTTCAAAGTGTGCTTGTGTGCTAGGGTTTGAATTTCCATTTGGTGTTGCATGATTTCATGTGCATGTGTGTGGGTGCTATTTAATTTCTTTTTCTTTTCAAATTCCATTTGAACATGTTGCATGAATGCATGAGTGTGTGCTATGATTTCATGCTATTGCTAGACCTAGTAGAATGGATGCTTGACACCAACAATCTTTTTCTCCATTTTATTTAAACTTTATTTTTGCACCCCATATTTGAAAAATAGGAACTCATCCAAAACCCTATCTCCACTCGGCCAAAAATATTGAAACTTGGTGGATGCCTTGCTATCCATTTAAAAACACTTCTGAACCATTCACCACCACCATTGGATCAAAACTTTGAACTATTCAAAATTCAAATGAATTTTGGCCAAATTCATCAAACTTTCTTCTTCTCTTTTGTTTTCCTCTATCACTCACTTGCAAACCGACCAAGTGACTCAAGTCTTAGCCAGCCACCTCTTTTTCTTCCCTCTGCACTGTAGCAACAGCATCCCAGCCCCCTTGTCCTTTTTGCTTGGAAGATCTTGGGGAGGCCCGAGGCAAATCTTTGCAAGATTTGCACTCCACCCTTCTCACCCCTCTCCACCACCTCTCACCCCCAAGCAGCGATGAGTTGAGCACCAGAGACCTCCCAGGACCCCACCTGCAAGCCCCTCATTTCCCCTACCTCACCATTCCCTCTCTCTCATGCCAATGCTGACTAGAGCGCGCCCGTTGGAGACCGGGGCCTCGACAGCACGCCAGCGCCTGCAGCCACGCCAGTGGACGCCCAGACACACCACCCCCGTCGCACAACCTGCAGCAGTCGACCACGCTGCCTGTAGGCCACCCCACAACCCAAGCTCTGACCGCGCCGCGCACGGGCCATGGATGCCGAGAGCGTGCATCGCATTCCCGCCCGTGCACACACCCTTTCCTCCCCGGCAGCACACGAACCTGCAAGGCATCGAAGCCATGTCGCCATGCCACCTTTGCCCTGCACGCTCGAGCCCCCACTCACCCTGGCCGTGATAGGATTTTTGCGCACGATAACTGAACCCGATCGATTTGCGACTGGGACAGGAAGCCACTCTTGTTCTCCCCTGCAGCACTGGACCGAGACCACAACGCCGTCCCCAACCCACCGCCCAAACCACCCAATCGTTTCCGACGAGCTCACCCTAAACCGAGACCACCCGAGGCTTTAAAACCACCCCACCCTCTCACACCACCCTCTCTGCTCGCCATTTGCTCCCTCTCCCTTTCCTCTCCCCTCTGTGAGCTTCCCCAGCTGCAGCCCACGCTCACACTCCCCTTGACCAGCCCTAGCGAGCTCACCGGAGAATCACCGAAGCCAAGGAAGAAGGGGAAGGTTGCCGTCGGATTTCATCATCGCCACCCTCTCTTTTCTTCCCCACTGGCTTCCAAGATCTCTCTTGCGTCTAACGCTATACTTTTTGTGCCCTAGATATACCGGTAGCCGACGACATCATCGACCTCGTCGGAGCACCTGGGAACAATGGCGGCGAGTTAGGGCGAAGCTGTGGTCCCGTTCACCTCTCTGACAACATCATCCAGCATCTCCGACACTCCGCCGCTGAACCACGCCGTCCTATCATCGCCGACGAGCCCTAGGTGAGCACCGCACCACCCTAGTGAAACCCTAGCCTCGTCGACGTCCTATCCTTCTGTCGCGGAGCTGACGATCGAGCGCCGTCGATCTCCAATTGATCGGACGGCCGAGATCGGCGCATACCGCTTCGGTCGCCCGGGGCCGCTGATAGCCGGGCCCCACTGGCAGGCCATTTAAATTTGCCCTCCCACGCGTCGCCGGCAGATCTGGGCCAGATTCGCACCGATTCGGCCCAGTCCGGGCAGATCTGGCCCGCGCCGTATTTTTTTAGAAAATGTTCTATTATTTTTTTTGTTCTGTAAACTTTGAAATTCCATAGAATTTGTTCTGTACAAGCAAATGAGTTGATTCAAATTTCCATGGGTAGCTTAGATGAATACCTTTCAGATGGCATAGGTCTCATATTTTTAGAAGCACTGTAGATCAGAAGGTAAATAGTGGTGTGATATTAGCCCTTTTTCAATCTTAAATGCAAATCTTGGGTTTTATGTACTGAAAATGAGTGAATTCAATTTTTAGTGATAACTTGTTATGATATCTTGCTTGACTCACTGGTTTTGCTATTTTAGGACTTATAGTTTTATACTAGCAATTAATATGGCAATGTGTGTATTTAGTCTTCGAAAAATCATCATTTGCAGTAGGAATGGAATTTTGTGTTGAATCCAACTTTGTTGGATTGTGTTCTAGAAGAGCTTTCCAGAGCACTTTACTGCATATTTTTCTGAAGTTCAGAGAATATCTGAGGATTATTTTGGTGCTCTAGTGTTATTTCCCTATTGCTTAATTCATAGGAAATTAACCATAGATTGTTTTTTAGTGACTCCAACTTTGTTGGGTTCTTAAGATTGTTGTCAACCTGCAAGTATGCTAGGTGTACTGTTTGATCCATTTGATTGCCTGCATGCTTGATTTGGTTGCCAAGTTGTTATGATCACTTCAAATAAGAAACCCTAGTTTCTAATAGGGATAATTGCTAATTAAAAACTTATAAAATCTTAACTTACCTTCTAAACATGTTTGTTTCTGATACTCTATGATGGTGTGATATGAAGTGCTGAATTGTTTGTGACTTGAGCATGCTTGTTTATTTATTTGTGCGTTATTATTTTTCCCGGCAATAGAATCGAACGAGGAGTGTACCGAGGAAGGTGAAGTGTACGAGTACCAGGACGAGGAGGACCAGGGACAAGCCAGCCAAGGCAAGCCATCTAACTTGATGCATATCCGAATGCCCTATATACACATTTGCATGTCTCTTTCTGTTTTATTAAAGTGCATGATCTTATATTGCTATAGTCCTTATAGCAATTAGTTGTTGGCTCAAGCTCCGCGAGTCAAATTGTTATCATCCATTGAGATGACCCATTTTGGTTACCTATTCTTCACCCTTGTAATAGTGGCTTGTTGATTAGCAACAAAGCCTTTGATAAACCCTCTAGTGGAGCTAAAACTCTACGAAATGGGAACACTCAAAGAAAGTTTATAAAATGTTTCCAAAAACCTTGGGGTAGCACCTACCCCACTGAAATGTTTTCAAAAATGGTTTTGACCAAAATGGAGGACAAAGGAGATGGTGGTTTTTATATGACATTGGTGATCACTAAGCGTTCGCTCAGAACAATTAACCCGTGCTGCCACATTACCCCGGTATGGGACGGGGCTTAGTCTGAAGTTTATTTGCTTTAGTGCGGGGAGCCTCACACTATATAAGGGTTTGTAGGACCCCAGAATCTGGGTTGCCGCCAGTTTATGGGCAATAGAAAATCGGGATCCTTCGGGATTTATCCGGCCAGAAGACACTTGGGTTTCTCCCGCCGTGGCACTGGAACTACGCTCGGCAGAGGTAGACGACCAGGGTTTGCCGGGGATGTATACTCCACAGGGTAGGCACCCATACTAAGGTGGATAGATGGAAGGCTATGATCGATTATCCGAACCCCGCATGCTTGTGTATGACGGTTCGAGGTGGTATCCCGGCGGATTTATCGGACGGTGTGGGTAAAGTGTACAACCTCTGCAGAGTGTAAATCTATTCGAATAGCCGAGTCCTCGGTCATGGACGGTTGGGACGACCATTGCTTAGCCCAATGTCGGTTTTTGGTTTTCAAAGGATGTTTTCGAAGGAAATGGAGAAGGATGCCGGACAGAGTACTTGGAGGGTACTGCCGTGGCACGGATATGGTTCGGAGTACTCGTAGGGTACTGCCGAGGAAATTGAGATGGTCATGTGTGATTGACCAGGTCTATACAGAAGGGTGGTCATGTTTGATTGACCACCGGCTCTTCTCTTGAAAATGAGCTTCCCCCTTTCCTAGAGATTTTTCTAAAATGGTTTATAAAAATTCTTCTTTAATAAGGATATAGAGATGTCGTATGACATGCTATATTGACAAGGGAAACTATGATATAGAGATGTCATATGACATGCTATATCGACAAGAGAAACTATGATATAGAGATGTCGTATGACATGCTATATCGACACGAGAAACCATGGTTAGAATTGAGCACTAGCCTTGAACCAACTTCCCTTGCTACAGCCAAATAGCATGCAACTTGTTTCCTCTTAGGTGGTTTGCGAGTACAATTCCAAAATGTACTCACGGCTTTGTCCCTGGCTATTAACTTGGCGAGATTTTGAAGAAGACTACGATGATGATGGTGAGGAGTTCGACAATGCCGGTGCGAACTAGGATCCGTCTCTCGGTCAGTCACCTGTAGGGTAGAGGCATGACACGGACTACCAATGCTACTTTTGATTCGGCTGCTATGTTTAGTGAACTTGCCCTGCGAGGCATTTGAATACGGCCAAGTGGCCATGTAAGACTAATCGACTTATTTATGTAATGGATGATGTACTCTATAATGCCAACTCTGTTATGTGGATTCATGATGGTCTTCCTGGGATCATGAATTGTATGCATAACGGGAATTCCGGGTGGTAAACCGGGGTCCCCACACCCAACTTCAAACCCACGGTCTAACAACAACTCCCTAAGGTGCTCATACCACGCACGTGGGGCTTGTTTAAGGCTATAGAGTGCCTTATGGAGTTTGTAGACATGGCTAGGGAAGTTGAGGTCCTCAAATCCCTGGGGTTGCTTAACATACACTTCCTCTTTCAATGGACCATTAAGAAAAGCACTTTTAACATCCATTTGTTGTAACTTATAATTATGATGAGTGGCATATGCAAGAAGGATACGGATGGACTCAAGGCGAGCCACGGGAGCATAAGTCTCTCCAAAGTCAATGCCTTCAACTTGAGAGAAACCTTGAGTAACCAATCTTGCCTTGTTCCTCACAACAATTCCATGCTCATCTTGCTTGTTCTTGAATATCCACTTTGTGCCAATCACATTGCGGTACTCTCTTGGCTTCTCCACTAACACCCACACATTATTGCGCTTGAAGTTATTGAGTTCTTCATGCATAGCATCCAACCAGTCCGGATCTTCAAGTGCTTCAAATACTTTCTTAGGTTCAACCATGGAGATATAGGCATGATGATTGCTAAATTTTGCCAATTGACTCCAGGTTGACACTTTGCCTCTTAAATCTCCAATAAACCTCTCAATGGTATGACCTCTAAGTTCCAAGTTCCTTTCAACTCTTCTCTTGCGACGGGCTTCGATCTCCTCATTTGACCTTTGAGGAATCACTTGATCATCTTGATCATTTTGGTCCCCGTCTTGACCATCAACTTGACCTTGATCATCATTATGTACATCATCACTCTCTTCATGAGTAGGTTGATCTTGCTATTGTGAAGAGTTAGGGGCGGTTGAGATAACCAAAGAGGATGGTGGTGCCCCTTCTTCTTCATGAAGGTCCTTGTCTTATTCTTCGGTTGGTGCCTTAGTTGCTTCTTCGGGAGAGGCTTGTTGAGCTTGTGTAGATGACGGCTCCACTTGAGTAGAGCATAGTCCTTCTCGGTCCGCCACAAGGTGTCCCTCAATGGGGCGGAAAAATCCGACACCCATTCTTCTTATGGCATCTTGAGGTATTTCATCATCTACATCACAAGCAACAACATCTCGCCCCCCTTGGGAGCTATCATTTTTTTCGAATACCACACTACAAGATTCTTCAACACATCCGGTGGACTTGTTGAAGACTCTATAAGTGTGGGATTCGGCACCATAACCAACAAAAATATCTTCTATTGCTTTTGGTTCAAATTTACCTAAACGAACTCCTTTTCTAAGAAAGAAACACTTATAACCGGAAACCCGGAAGTACATGATGTTGGGCTTGCTTCCGGTAAGAATTTCATAAGGAGTCATGTTCAAGCCTTTGCGGAGGAAGAGCTGGTTCGATGAGTGACAAGCTGTAGAGATGGCTTCGGCCCAAAAGTTGTATGGAGACTTAAACTCCGCCAACATGGACCTAGCCATATCCATAAGAGTCCGGTTCTTCCTCTCGGCTACACCATTTTGTTGAGGGGTGTATGCAATGGAATATTGATGTCATATCCCCTCATCACTGAGAAAGCCATTTAAGGTGTAGTTCTTGAATTCGGATCCATTGTCACTTCTTATTGCCAATATATTTTGCCCATATTGACGTTCAACTTCTTTGGCAAAGTCGATGACGGTTTGTTGAGTCTCACTCTTGTGTGTGAAGAAATAGACCCAAGTATATCTTGAATAGTCATCAACAATCACCAAACAATATTTCTTCCCACCAAGACTTGCATGAGAGGGAGGACCAAAAAGATCCACATGAAGGAGCTCCAAAACCCTCTTGGAAGAAATGATAGTCTTGCTTGAATGGGGAGAATCATGCATTTTTCCTAGAATGCAAGCCCTGCAAACACGATCTTTGGCAAAGGAAACATTCTCTTTTAGTCCGAGGATGTGGCCACCCTTGTGAAGGCTTTGCAAAGTTCTCATATTGACATGGGCTAGTCGGCGATGCCAAAGCCAACCAACATCGGCCTTTCCAAATAAACACATTGCTCTTGTAGTGGTTTTCCCCGAGAAGTCCACCACATACAAGTTGTTTTCAATGTGCCCAACGAAAGTGACCTTTAGAGACTTGCTCCACAAGAGTACCACAATTTCATTATCAATGAAGACGGCAAAGCCCATCTTACCAAGTGCACGAACTGAAAGTAAATTGTAACCAAGGGTCTCAACAAGCATGACGTCCACAAGGGAAATATCCGGTGCGACCACCACCTTGCCAAGACCCAATACCTTGGATTGTGACATGTCTCCATAAGTGACGGTTATATTGTTGATGTTAGGCCTCATCTCCGTCATGATCTTCTTGCTTCCGGTCATATGACTTGTGCATCCACTATCAAGCACCCATTTTGATCCACCGGAAGCATAGTCCTACAAGAGATCATTGTTTGGTTTTAGGTCCCCATTTCTCAATGGGTCCTCTTTTGTTAGCAACAAGGGTCTTTGGAACCCAAATAGACCAAGCAACATAAGCATCATTTGGACCAACATATTATGTATACACATCACCATAATAATCACGAAATAAAACATAGTGGAGGTTAGCAATTCCCGCACGATCATCATGAGTGGCTTTGCCACCCACAATGGGATCCTTCTTTGCTTGTGCGGGCTTGGCCTTCTTTTTCTTGTTGTTGTTCTTCTTCTTTGAGACAAAGCCAATCCCCGTTTTATCATTAAATGCCTTTTGCTTACTCAAAAGGTCATTCAAGTTTTTCTCACCTATGGGAATGGTGGACTTGGCAAGCTCATCTTTCAACCTAGCATTTTCTTCAATAACATTTGCATGATCACAAGTAGAAGTAGAAGAACTAGGCACAACATTCTTAGTCAATTGAATTTGAAGTTGTTCATATGACTTGGCAAGAGTAGAGTGTTCACTTTTCAAGGCCTTGTGAGCCTTGTCAAGATCTTCTAAATCCTTACCAAGTTTATCATGACCAACACCAAATTCAATCTTTACCTTTTTAAGCATTTTTACTTTGGCCCTAGCATGGTCACGCTCTTTAATGAGTTTAGAGATAACTTCATTATTAGATTCCTCAATGGAATCATGCTTCTCTTCAAGAGTTGCTCGTTCCTCTTCCTCTCCTTCAAGAGAGTCTTTTAGTGAGGCAATGTTTTGAGCATATTCTTTTTCAAGCCTCATTTCTTCATCTATTTTTCAAGAGTCTTACCATATTGACTCAATAGGCTTTCAAAGTGTAGCTTGTGTACACCATCTATACTAGACACATAATCATCAAAAGCAATGATTTCTTCCTTTACTCTAAGACTAGCAAGATCATTCAAAGGAGCATCATTTGTCTTAGAGAAAGGGAAGGAAAGGTGTGGGTGATACCTCGGAAGATTTGGCCATAAGGCACTTGACGTTCTTGATGAAAGAGTCCTCATTGGGGGATTCAAAGAGTGATGTGGAAGAGGTGGAGGTGGTTGCGATTGCGGCCATCTCACTAGTCGAGGTTTCTTCTTCATCACTTTTATTTGCGGAGTACTCTTCTTGAGTCAAGAACACAAACTTTGGTTGCTTCTTCTTGGGTCCACCCTTCTTCACAAATGGCTTCTTTGATGGAGACTTGGTCTTGCTCTTGAGAATGAGCTTGCCACCATGATCTTCTCTCTTCTCGTAAGGACACTTGGCAATGAAGTGAAATCTATCATTGCAATTGTAGCATGTCCTCACCCTTTGACCATTATTGTCACTCCTTTGAAAGCCACTTGACTTGCTTCTTCTTTGATTGTCTTCTTTAGCCTTGTGGGGATCAACCCAAAAGGTTTTTCCATAGAAAGTCATGTGCTCATGGTACTCATGCCTCATATCTTCGGGACACATCTTTAGTCTTGCTTCAATACTTGCTTGAAGAGGAACTTCTTTCTCAACCACACTTGCCTTTAATGCAAGATTGGAGCTTCTTTGCATTCCCAAGGCACGAGCATGAGCATCTTTCACATTTTGTGAGGCAACCTTGCAGGCTTGAATCTCTTGAATCACTTGATTAGAGGTCATCTCATGAAAGTTGTGCTTTCCTTGAACACTCTTGACATCCGCGGGCTCATATGGGGTGAGAGCAAGAATGTAATTCATCTTGATCCACTCATCATCAATATGGTGAGCACCTAGGTTCTTGAAGGTGGTAGCAATGGCCTTGAGTCTTCTATACATCTCTTGATAGTCCTCACCATCCTTCATGAAGAATCCCTCCGCTTGATTTGAGAAGGCCACATATCTTGTTCTCTTCATGCTCTCATTGCCAACAAATACATCGGAGAGGCCTTGCCAAGCTTCTTTGGTAGTGGAGAAGTGTTGGATGTGAGGCAAGTCCTTGGACCCATCGACCACCTCTCTTCTTGTCAAGTTGTTGGGATCCACGGCCTTGAATCCTTCTTCAACAATCCTCCAAAGCTCGATGCAAGAACTGCGCATATGAGAGATCATTTGATATTGCCATTGACCAAAGTTTAATGCATCTAGCTTAGGTGGGTCACCTCTATTGTTAATATGAGGATGAGGGATCGGCGGGTCGGGTGAATACCAATGAGGGAATTCACCTTTCCCGTCGCCCTTAGTGCAAGACTTAGCATCGGTACCTTTGTCGGCATCCTCTTCTTCCAACCCCACATTCTCCACTTGTGGAGTAGCGGGTTTTTTCGGAGGAGGAGGAGGAGCTATAGGAGTTTTAGCTTGCATGAGTTACGCTATCATTTCACACAACTCGCTTATTTGAGATGTCATGGATGATTCCAAGGTTTTGAAATCATCCACGAAAACTTGACCTGAGCCCTCACTCTGTTGGGTGCCCATACTCTTAGGCGGTTAAGCCCGAATAAAGAGTCGAGGCTCTGATACCAACTGAACGGATCGTAAGGGCACCTAGAGGGGGGGTGAATAGGTGCTACTCAAATTTAGGCTTGACACAAAAGGTAAATTCTCTAGATATGCAACTAGGTTGAATTTACCTATATGACAACTAGCAAGCTAAGCAAGATATGATATATAAAGGCAATAAAGGATAGAGGTAACCAAGAGTGGAGCACACGGAGACACGGATGTAATTCTCGTAGTTCCTTCCTTTTTAGGGGAAGTACGTCTATGTTGGAGAGGTGTGGTTGCCACAAAGGCCTAACCAATGCCACAAAGGCTCACCCTATTCTCCGGTGCAAGCTTCCGCCACAAAGGCCTAGCTCACTTTCCACTAAGGGATTCCTCAAGGCGGAACCGGCCTTTACAATCTTGGGGCACGCATCCACAAGTGAATTGGAGGCTCGCAAGGACAACACAATGCTGTCAAACAACAAGTATCAAGATATCAATCACACAAATCAAGGTCTAGGGACACAAGGGAACCTAAGACACAAGGGCCCTCAAGCAAATGAGAGGGGAAAGTAAATCGCTTCGGTGAGGATATAGATCAAGGCCTTCTCCTTTGATTCTCCAAAGATCAAGAGCTTTGGTGGGTTGAGGGAGGAGATCTTGTGATTTTTGTGGCTCCAAATGTGGTGTTCATCTTGCTTGGGACGAGCAGCTTGAGGTGGAAGAAGGGGAGGGGTATTTATAGCCCCTCCCAAAATGTAACCATTGCTGCCTCGGGGGGGGCGGATTATCCGACCAAAGTATGGCCGGATTATCCGGTCAGTCAGATTATCCGGCCCGGAATGAAATATCCGGGCCAATAATCCGGCCCGGTTCCTAGGTGACGCCGAGCTGAGTCCTTAGCCATTTTTCCTCGAGATTCTTGGGGGGCGGATTATCCGGCCAGGAATGAAATATCCGGCCAAATAATCTGGCCCCATGCCTGGGTGACGCCGAGCCAGGTCCTTAGCCATTTCGCTGAAATCTTTGAGGGCGGCAGATTATTCGGCCATGGATGAAATATCTGGCCCAATAATCTGGCCCCATGCCTGGGTGACGCCGAGCCAGGTCCTTAGCTGTTTTGCTGAAATCTTGAGGGGGGCGGATTATCCAGCCATGGATGAAATATCCGGCCCAATAATCCGGCCCCATATCTGGATGACGCCGGCTCAAGTCCTTAGCCGTTTTCTTCAAACTGAAAAACCTGAACCACTTTAACACACACTTAAATTCCTTATGTTGTTATCTAACACACAAAACATGAGGGATACAAAGTATGCTCTTTCAATGGTTGATCTAGAGAGACACACCTATGAGAGACGACGACGTCAAAAGCCTAAACTTTAGGAGGATAGAATACTATACCCCTTATAGCAGGCAAGTGCTGCCAACCCATAGGAAAACGGTAAGGATGAACCCCAGGCTTATTGTTGAAGAAGACTCACAATGGAAGATTACAGGAACAGAACGAAATCCACGGGAATAGGATAATATCATATTGAAGGTTACCAGAGCAGAATGGTATCATAAATTTTGAACAGAAATGGTATCATAAAAGAAGCAACCATAAGATGAAGAACCTCCAAGGACATCGACTAAAGTGGATGAAATGAAGACAGGAGACAACTCAGCTTGGTCTTCTGATTAACCCGAAGAGTGACTCTTCAGTGTCCAAAGTAGTTCATCAACTACCCTGCCGGATAGAAGCCCTACAATGGAGTAAGATTATCCTCAAGCAACCTTTGAGGAAGGTTGGTGCACAGGTTGTGAATAGACACCCACCTATTGTAAATGAAGATGAAGACTATCTATGGGTTCAAAAGATGACCCAGTGCCAAGTCAAAACCAAGGTGTTTCTGATTAAACCCAAAGACTTAGACTACCTACAAAAGTTTGTTTTAAGGGTGGTAGCCACCTAGGTAACCTAAACCCTACTTTCTTTCTAGCCTCTCCAATCTCGGGGACAAGATTTCTTTTAAGGGTGGTAGTCTGTAACATCCCAAGATTTTAGTAAATTTTGGGGGAAATTTTTTGTTTTTGTTTTGCTTGTGTTGATTGAAAATTCACAAGATTTAAAACTTTTAGTTAATTAAAAGCTTCAGTAGAAAACTATTTCAAACCTTCTATCATTTTCTTGAAGAGTTTCTTTGAGAAGATGAAATTTTTCAAATAATATTTTTACACATGAATCTATGCAAGCTTGCTTGCAAAGGATGGTTTACAAAATTATTTATTTCATTATCAAAACTAAGTTTGAAAGATAATTTCAAACATTATTTTATAAGGTTTTATCACTGATTTCTAAAAGGATTTATTTCAAACCCTATCTCCATATTTGCATTTATGCAAGCAAGCCTCCTTGCCATGTTCATGAAGTTTACTGAAAAATTCCCTTTTATTTCAAAAATTAGTTTTATTACTAGTTTAGAACATTGCTTGGATTATTAGAATAACTTAGGGATTTGTTTGAATTGATTTGAAGCATTTTTTTGCAAATTATATGAAACAAATAGAAATCAGAAAAAGGAAAAAGAAAATGAAAAAGATTAAAAATATAAAAGAGGCCGAGGGGGAACCGAAGCGGCCCAGCTCCGAATTCGGCCCACGACCCAGCCAGGCAGAACCCCGAAGGGGTACGTTCTTCTCCCCCTGCCTCGCTGACGACACGGGCCCACCTGGCAGACGCCTCTTCTTCCCCGGGCAGGAGACCCGCCCAAGCCCGACACCTCTTCTCCATTCGATCGCTTCCAGCACCCTAAACCCTAGCCCGTTTCCCAAGTCAAGACCCGCTATATAAACCCCTCTGTCGCCTCCCTCGACCCCCTTTTCTCCTCTCTCACAAAAATCGTCTCGAGCCGACACAATTCATCGTCGGAGATCCACCGGACCTGCGAGCTACCCTGGCCAAATCCGACGCCGTCGGTGAGCCCCTACTCTCTCTTCTGCTCCTAACCTTCCTCTTTTGACTCTGCGCATCTCCCCAACCTTTTCTCTTCGTCTATCCTGCAGTGGATCAAGCGCATCACCCAGACCCGAAGCACATCTCCACCCGCGCCCCTCCAGCCGCCTCCCCCTCCCTCATCTGGATGCAATCGAGGAAGACGTTCACGCTCTCGAGGTCACCTCGTACTCCCGCATATCGTCGTAGCCTCGCCGTCGCTCAGAAGCCACTGGAAAGCCGCTGGAGTTAGCCACCTACACGCCCTCACCGGAGAATCTCTCGCCAGAACCCTAACAGGTGACATCTCCCTCTCCTTTTCAATCTGAACCGTCTGATCTAGATCGCCTAGCCCAGAAAAGTTCACTTAAGTGAACCGGTACTGGACGATCTAGGACGTCCAGATCTCATGAGATCTGACGGCCCTCGACCCCGATCCGCACGAATCGGTATCCTCGAATTAAAACACGCCACATGTCAGCCTCCAGATCTAACTCAATTCAAATTAGAACTTTGAATCTGATTTTAGCTAGATCTTTGAAAAATCATATCTTTCGAACCATGAGTCCAAAAATCACAAATAATATGTCATTGGAAAGCTAGAAACATGTAGAATCTAATAGTGCCATAATATCACATAGCTTCAGTAACCAATTTGAATCCATTTTCAAATTGAATCAAACATATCTGTTAGATTGTTTAATTCATAACTTTTGATCTAAGTGTCCAAAAATTATAAATTTGTAGTCTATAGAATCATCTAATCATGTAGAACATCATAGAATCAAGAAATTTCAAAGTTGATATGTGCACACACTTTGTGCATTCAAATTTGTCCAAATCACTAATTTGATCATAATTTGAATTTTAAAATTTATTTTAGAATGAATCCAATTACATTAGCTTTTTTTCACTGCAAGCTATCCAGTAGAACCATCTCATAATTTTCTTGAACCACTTCATAATTATTCAAATTCAAATATGAGAATTTGAGTATTTCCTATATATATTAATTATATTTCTTTATCAGCAATGCTTCTTCCTACACTAGTAAAATCCTATGATCTTAGTTAGCTATTAAAGCACATCTTGACACTACCTTGACCTATATTATATCTACCTAAACCATTTTACCTAATTCATATTTATTCAAATTGCAGTTGTGCTACTTGAGTAAAATGTGAATTCATCTCAAACCTAGATTCTATTTTTGCTAATGTGGTGTTGTTATAACCCATACCATAGTATGTGTTCATACACTATGTTGTTCAATGAATCCTTTGAACCATATTCTCGAATGCCATCAACTTATATCCAATCCTTGTCCACTTAATCATAATTTCATGTATTGAACTATTCAATTTGCAAATGAGTTAATTGAGTATTCAATGCTTCATAAAATCTATACTCAAAGCCTAAGTGTAATGTATGCTATTTAAGAATAATTGTTGTCACACTTATTCAATAGTATTGCTATTGCACTATTTGACACTTGTGTGGATTAGTTCACATGAGTTATATCAAATTCATTCATGCTTTAATAAAGCATAAAGACTTCATCAATTATATTTTGCCTAATCCAATTCTTTCCAATCATATTGAACTTTCCCAACTAAGCTCTCAAATTCATATCTCACCACTCATGATTCTTTTGCCATATCTCTCTTATCACAATATCTTAAGAAATCTAAATTGTTGAACAATCACTTTTCAATTGTTTGTCTTGTTTGATTGTGTTTGTGTGTATGTTTATGGTATGTTATTTCTATGTTATAGTTTGTGCTAAGAGCTACGTGATTAGTTGAGAAGAGTGAAAGATCATATTCTTCAAAAAGGCAAGTGACACACATGCTCCCTACCTATTTTTATTATGCACTAGTCTCTTTTAGTAGTATGCATGATAGGTGGATCACTCAACTGCTTTATAAATTGCTAGATCCTAGTAGTGAGTAGCCAACCCCAAACCCTAGGATGCTAAAAGTACATGAATACTGATGCCATGCTATGATTATATGTTAAAGTTGTTTTGTGAATAAATTAACAACTTCAACTAAAATGAACTACCTAGGTGGATTGGTTTGTGATGGAAAGTGAAGTAGGTGGGTCCTGGGCCACATGCTTGTACAGATGTGTAGCTCAGGATGCTGCTCGGGACGGCCACTTAGGATTAAAGAGATTAATATGGCTTCCATGCTTAGATGTACTTCCAGTGCAACCTTATGACAATACGGGCTCTGTCTTCACTGAGTAGGATTAAGGGTTCAGCCATGGGTACTGACAGAGGTGGTAGCATAATATAGGGGGCACGGTCAGATCTGTTTGGTTGAATGTTTTTTCTGAAAGGTCTTGTCTCATTTTATGTATGGGCGTAAAATGAGTCTTAAGGTGAAAGTGCACAACCCTTGCAAGGTGTCTAAAATCTAATTAATTAGCTGTGTCCTCGGAATGGACATTTTAGTCTCTAGCCATGGAATGTTCGGAAGAATCTCATCACTATTTCTGAATGCTTTAAAACTTGACTAGCAACTATCAGGAGAAGCTCAGGGCCATACACTCCGAGGGGTGGTGGTTTCTATACTTCAAACTTTATTGAGTTGCGCCCAGTGCTACATAACTTGCAACTATGTAGTGTTTGGGGGTTATCATGACCCTTATAAATTAAAATTTTGAGAAAAGGTTTTGCAAAGGAGTATAGGATAAAATTGGCTTTATGCAAATTAGCCTATGAGATCCACAAGCCAAATGTCATGTAGTATAGTCTTTTCACAAATGCCACCAAAGATGTGTCATTTGCTAGTATGTTGTTGTACTGACCCCTTTGGGGCTGCATATTCAAACGTGCAGGTTTTATTCGGATGAGGAATAAGTAGTAGGATCTCGAGTCTACATTCCAACATGTCTGTCTGTGGCACGTGATGAAGATGGAGGCTCATTGCTACTATGCTTATGCTATGTACTCATCAGGTTGAAGACCTATGTAACTGGATTTACGTTGTAATATTTGATGCTATTGCAATGATTACTATATTTTGTACTGTGGTGCTATCTACTAATCTAGGGAATGGCACATATACACAGGAGTTCTGCCTTTAGCAAAAGGTAGGGCGCTACACGCACTCAACGCAATATGCGGTGGTTGGGATGGCGGTGGATCTTGAAAGTCATTTGAACCGACTGATGGGGTCGATGTTTCCAGCCTTGGATCTTCCTCCGATGACGTTGGTGGCATTGCTATCGAAGGAGTGCCCCCGATCGCCAATGGTGTGTTCG
Source organism: Dactylis glomerata (assembly GCA_007115705.1). Classification (NCBI taxonomy): domain Eukaryota; kingdom Viridiplantae; phylum Streptophyta; class Magnoliopsida; order Poales; family Poaceae; genus Dactylis; species Dactylis glomerata. Next base: position 3,425,258 of record QXEO01000339.1, read on the forward strand.
GATCTACAACAAGCGTGGCTGATTTGATGATGGAGATCAGCTCAGCAGCTCCGTCGTCGTCCATGTGGAAGTTGAACAACCCAAGGGTCATATCGAAACCTCCAATTCTCACCGAAGTCGACCCTATCAAGCATGAGATAGGATCGACAATGGTTGTTACTGAAGCGTCGACGGCGAACACCGAAGCGGATTATCCGAGCCTCTCCTTCAGTATACTGAAACAGATAGACCATTAGATCATTTCTTCTTACCTATGTCTAAGGAGGCTAATGAAGAGCTTGCTGATCTGCAGAGTGCAATTATCCGAGCCGACAGAGATATCACCTTGTCGGATAAATGGAGCTATGTATGGGGACAGGAAAATTACAAGGTTCATAAATTCTATGAGTTTTATTTCTGAGATGTGACCCCAGACCCCTGCTTACCACTCATTTGAAAAACAAAATGTGTCATGAAGCAAAAGGTCTTTGCTTGGCTACTGGCTATTGACAGATTAAATACCAGAGATATGCTCTGCCGCTGCCAATTCCCCATCCCTATTGATAAATGTGTCGTGTGCAACCAGTCAAGAGAGACCAAAGACCACTTGTTCTATGAGTGCGACTTGAGCAAGGCTTGTTGGTCCATTTTGGGAATTAATTGGGATTGTTCTTTGAATCTAAGTGACAGAATTAACATTGCTGCAAGTGTTTGGCCATGCCCCCTATTTTTGGAGTATGTCATCATAGGTGCATGGAACATCTTGAAGCAAAGAAATAGAAAGTACTTTGATAACATCACTCCTATGACTCAGACCTGGCTAGCTAAGTTTTCTATAGATTCTGATTTACTAAGCTGTAGGGTCAATACGACCCTTAGAGATAGCATCAAAAGTTTTGTATCTAGTTTGAGAATTTGAGCCCTCAGGAGCCATGGCCTAACCATGGCATGATTGTGATATTTCCATCTTTTAAATATATAAGTAGTAGGAGCCTCTCCTGCTGTATTTAACCCTAAAAAAACACCGGAGCGGATTCGATGATGGTTGATGAAGCGGTGTTGACGATAGCCGGCAAAGTGATGCCGATGGTGTTTGGTGATGCAGCGTTGGTGTCAATGTCGATGGTTGGCGATGTGATGTCAATGTCGATGGTTCGCGAAGTGATGTCGATGTCGATGGTTGGCGAAGCAATGTCGATGGCTAGTGAAGCGATATGGATGGCAGTTGTTGGTGATGAGCCGTCGATCCTTGTCGATGCAGGCAGATCGGTGGTGGTTGGTGAAGGAGCCGGCGAATCCATAGATCCAGATCCCGTCATCCTCATGGTCGGCGCCAATTGACGAGGTTCAACCCCGGCAATGCCCATGCTCTAGGGCTTTCGAATCATGGAGCGCTTGTGGGATCCAGCAAACTCGACGGTGATCAGATGACACAGGGAACCACAGGTTTTACCCAGGTTCGGCCCCCTTGATGGGTAACGACCTACGTCCTGCTTGTCTGACTTTATTGATGGGGTGGTTACAATGGTGGTGTTTACAGCGAGGGCGTAGATTGGATCTAGCCGAAGGTGAGGAGCTCACGAGAATTCGAGCGCTCGGGTGGATGATGGTGGAAAGTTTCTATCTGTTACAGGATCTCCCTCCCAACCTTTTATAAGCAAAGGTTGGGTCTCAGGATTGTCCTCCGCAGAAAGAACAGATAGAATCGGTTTGAATAAACCCTAATCAAGCCCTAATTCGACTTGGTCTCTTCGAGCCTTGCCTTGTACGTCAAGTCTCGCTCCTGGGCTGCACCAAGCTATCATGTTCCTGGGCCTTGCCATCCTTCCAGTAGATATCCTTCTTGGACCGAAGACCAGGTAGGTGAATATCGAGGACCCACAGGTCATTCCTTCGTTAGCAGTGGTTTGTAGAACAGCAGCAAGTTTCCCTTAAGTGAATCACCCAAGGTTTATCGAACTCAGGGAGGTAGAGGTCAAAGATATCGCTCTCGAGCAACCCTGCAATTAAGATACAAGAAGTCTCTTGTGTCCCCAACACACCCAATACACTTGTCAGGTGTATATGTGCACTAGTTCGGCGAAGAGATAGTGAAATACAAGTAATATGGATGATTATAAGTGGTAATTGCAATCTGAAATAAACATGGCAGCAAGTAAACATGTAGCAGAACTGGTTGTAAATGGTGTTTCAATTCTTAGAAACAAGGCTAGGGATCATACTTTCACTAGTGCACACTCTCAACAATGATATCATAATTGAATGCATAAATATCTTTTCTTCACTATGCTACTCTGAACTACTCTCTCGTTGGATAACAAACACCAATTCACCGTGTAGGGCTGTAAAAGCACTCCTTAAAGTTTGCATTCCCCATCTAGTTAACCCCACACTGTCACCTTGAGCGCCCTAGATGGTTCCAGACAAACACCACAATTTCATAGAGACATCCAACTCAAATTATAACTCATGATAAGTATTACTGTAATCTTTAGCCTAAGAGCCACACACAGTGCGCACACTATCACCTTCACACCGTGGGACAAGGTGTCTCCAGAGATCACATTAATAAAAGCACTTGAGTAGCATAATATATGTAGAGTAACATCTACTTATTCAACTAGATTACAAATCTCATGATCACATAATGATCACACCATGGGAGAGAGAGATAAACCACATAGCTACCGGTAGAGCCCTCAGCCTTGGGGGAGAACTACTCCCTCCTCATCATGGGAGTCAGCAACGGCGATGAAGATGGCGGTGGAGTCAATGGAGATGGCTCTGGGGGCAATTCCCCGTCCCGACAGGGTGACAGAACATAGACTTCTGTCCCCCGAAACTTGTCTTCGATGGCGGCGGTGTTGTAGAACTTTTCATGGATGGAGGCTCGGGTGTTTAGGGTTTTCCCGAGGATGTGAATTTATAGGCGGAAGGGCGAGGTCGGTGGGCGCCTGAGGGGCCCACACCATGGGGCAACGCGACCAGAGGGGAGGCTGTGCCACCACCAGGTGTGGCTGCCTCGTTGCCCTACTTCGTCTTCCCTTCAGACTCCGTGAACGTGTCAGCAAAATAGGAACTTTGCCTTTTTTGTCCAATTCCAAGAATATTGTCTTCAGTAATAATCGGAAATAGAAAAATAGCAAAAAATAGGAACTGGCACTATGGCATCTTGTTAATAGGTTAGTTCTAGAAAATGCATAAAAATGCCACAAAGTGTAAACAAAACATAAAGCAATTGGTGTAAAACAAGCATGGAGCATCAAAAATTATAGATACATTTGCAATGTATCAGCATCCCCAAGCTTAACTCCTACTCGTCCTCGAGTAGGTAAGTGATAACAAAAAAAAAATTGAGGTGACATGCAGCCAACACAATCTTGATCAAGTTATTGTAAAAGCATTGCAAGCTGAGATCAAAGTACTCTAAACATAGGCATAAAAGATATAATTCTAACAATAGAACTTAGCAACCATGTTACAACATGAAAAGCAACACAAACAAAAGATCATGAATAATAATGCATCGAAAGTTATTTGTTTGTTTTGAGCATAGAGAAAGCATAGCAAAGTGGTATTCAGCTTGTCCTTCACGGAATAGCAAAACATAAATGCATAGGACACCTTCAAAGTTCAAAGGGTGACTAGATACAAATAATTTGAGAACACGCAATACCATAATCATGAATCAGTCAATAATAAATTTTGGGACTATGCACATTATACTAAGAATGACAACTATGCTCTCTTAATTGGTGCATAAGGATAGAAGATGAAGACTCAACATAAAAGTAAAAGAACGGCCCTTCGCGGAGGGAACTAGGGATTAGCAAGTTTTATAAAGCTTTCAAAAATTATGGTACTCATTAGATTTGAGCTCTCATTGCCCCTATCATTAGCATCTTGAATGGTTAAAGATAATGTGAGGGCAAATATGAGTTATATGCTTGAAAAATCACAAGTTGAAAATCTCATGCCCCTTGAATACGAGTACCTAAACCTCATGCTACTCAACTTAGGTCCCAAATAAGTTCTTGTCATTGTAAGCATACATGTATCATTGAGAACACCAACGGGGTACATCTTGCCCCATGATATAGGAGTTTTCCCATACCAAAATGACAAGACAAACAGACAATGAGCATCTCAGCAATCCTTTTATTTACTATGGGCATAGTTTTTATTGAAGATGCTTCACAGAATGCTCACTATGGTATGCTGTAAATTTCCACCATGAGTGATGCATGGCTTGGGTTGGCGGCCCAGGCATTTCTCTAACACATATACAAACTCCATGAGCTTACAAGTTTCCATCTTATTTCACACAGCTAGGCATCCATAGACAAAAGAACATGATATCAACTAAATAGGAATAAGTGCAATGTTGAAAGCGTGCCCCATGAAAGCATGGTTGTGCTAACTCCCAACTCACAATTTGCAAGCATATAATCTTCATAAGATAGTCACAATGGTTCAATTTTATTAAGTGCAAGAAAGTAAATGTGCCATCAAGTTTGTGAGAGCTTTACTGACTAATTTTCTCATAACAAGCATTTAATTTGGAAGATAGATAAAAACATGATGAATATACTTGGAATAGCAATGATGCTAATAGGTAGATATGGTGGACACATTGGCAAACTTTGGTTTTTTGGGAGTTGGATGCACGAGTAGAGCTCATACTCAGTATAGGTGAAGGCTAGCAAGAAACTGGGAGCGACCAACTAAGAGAGCAATAATGGCCATAATCATGCATAGCGACAAAACATTATTAATCAAAGCATAAAGTGATATTACAAGTCAAAATATAAATGATCATAGAGGCTTGAGGTGACTGGTTCATAGTCATAACATGGTGTGAGCATGCCCCAATTCAACCCAAATAAAGCATCAAAGGAGAATACCACAATATTATGCTTTTGTATGATAAAAACAATGCATGATTCTTTCAATGGCACATTAAGCACTCTCAGTTATTTAAGACAAGTCATGCTACAACAATAACTACTAAGCATATAATCAAAATAATATCTAGCATGACATGCTAAAGTCTAAGACACAGTCTAAGCAAGCTTCCTTTTGCACCACTATAAGCATGAAATATTTTACTCTTCTCCAATACCAATCAACTTATTTGAAACAACTCTCATAAATAATAATCAATAAAGACCAGAGAGCTAATCATAAACAAGTGAACCAAACCATCCTTCATCTCATCACATCATTCTCCTTTCCCTACACTTGAAAACTTCCTTTATACAAAACTTCACACAATTCTCATTAGCAACATTAGTGTATGCAAGATAGTAGATCCACTTTTGGTTCAGTTTCAACTCAAGTAAAACATCCATTAAAACATTATCTACTGTAGCAAATAGTGGCAGAAATCTGTCTAAATAGAACAGCAGGTAAAGATCGATTTTTTTCAAAAATCTTCTATTGCTCAAATCGAAAAGTGCAAAACTAACAAAAGTTAGATAATAACCTGGGGCGTGCACACAAAAAAGTTTAGATCAATACGACGTTCTGGCTGAGAGCATGAATTCGATGGCAGCACAGAATCTGTTTCAGGACAACAACTTCCCCAAATTTACCTTCTTCCTATTAGAGGCTATTCTTGGCACAAAAATGAAATAAAAAGGATAAGGAGAGGTTGCTACAGAGGTAACAACTTCCAAGACTCAAAGAAACAAAAATAAACTGAAAGCAAAAAAATAATGGGTTGTCTCCCAAAAGCTCTTTCCTTATAGCCATTAAGATAGGCATGATAATTTCTATGATGCTCTTATATGTATAAATTGAACATATAAGAATGCATCAAGAGGCAAATATCCAATGCATTTAAGTCTAACCCACTTCCTATGCAAAGGAATTTTGTAAGAAAACAAATTATTGAAGCAAGAGGCTACTAGCATAGGAGGGCAAAACAAGTGCAACATCAAAACTTTCAACATAAAGAGAGGAGACTTAATATTATTGAGATGCATAAAACCATGTTTCCCTCTCTCATAATAACTTTCAGTAGCATCATGAATAAAATTAACAATATAACTATCACCTAAAACATTCTTATCATGAGCCACATGCATAAAAGAATTAATACTCTCCACATAAACATAGTCATTCTTATTAATTGTAGTGGGAGCAAATTCAACAAAATAGCTATCATTATTATTCTCATCACCATAGTCATCAAATATAGGAGGCATATTGTAATCATAATTAATTTTCTCCTCAATAGTAGGTGGACTGAAAATATCATATTCATCATTGTAATCATCATATATTGGAGGTATAGTATCATCATAGTAAATTTTCTCCTCCGTGCTTGGGGACTAAAAATATCATGCTCATCAAAACCAGCTTCCCAAGCTTAGACTTTTCCATAGCATTAGCAATAATGGTTCAAAGAATTCATACTAATAACATTGCTATTAGCATGCAAATAAAGTTCCATAGGTTTTTTAATTTTCTCTTCAAACACTTCATGTCTGAACTCAAGATAAATACTATAAAGCTCTCTAATTTTGTTGTTGTTTTCCATTAAGCCTAACTAGTGAAAATAAAAACAAGAAACAAAAAGATATCATTGCAGAATCTAAAGGAAATAACTTTGAGCACTCACACACCAGCAATAGTACTAGAAGATAGCTTAGTAGCCAGAGGATGTGAGTACCTTTTACCTTACCTCCCCTGCAACGACGTCAGAAAAGAGCTTGATGTCTACGCACGCTTCTATACTTGTAGACAGTGTTGGGCCTCCAAGTGCAGAGATTTGTAGAACAGCAGCAAGTTTCCTTAAGTGAATCACCCAAGGTTTATCGAACTCAGGGAGGTAGAGGTCAAAGATATCCCTCTCAAGAAACCCTGCAATTAAGATACAAGAAGTCTCTTGTGTCCCCAACACACCCAATACACTTGTCAGGTGTATAGGTGCACTAGTTCGGCGAAGAGATAGTGAAATACAAGTAATATGAATGATTATAAGTGGTAATTGCAATCTGAAATATAAATGGCAGCAAGCAAACATGTAGCAGAACTGGTTGTAAACGGTGTTTCAATGCTTAGAAACAAGGCCTACGGATCATACTTTCACTAGTGGACACTCTCAACAATGATATCATAATTGAATGCATAAATATCTTTTCTTCACTATGCTACTCTGAACTACTCTCTGGTTGGATAACGAACACCAATTCACCGTGTAGGGCTGTAAAAGCACTCCTTAAAGTTCACATTCCCCATCTAGTTAACACAGCACTATCACCTTGAGTGCCCTGATGTCTACACGCTTCTATTCTTGTAGACACTTGTTGGGCCTCCAAGTGCAGAGGTTTGTAGAACAGCAGCAAGTTTCCCTTAAGTGGATCACCCAAGGTTTATCGAACTCAGGGAGGTTAGAGGTCAAAGCTATCCCTCTCAAGCAACCCTGCAATTACGATACAGAAAGTCTCTTGTGTCCCCAACACACCTAATACGCTTGTCAGACGTATAGGTGCACTAGTTCGGCAAAGAGATAGTGAAATACAAGTGGTATAGATGATTATAAGTAGCAAACGTGATATGGAATAAATATCGCTGCGAGCAAACAAGTAATAAAATAGCAAGTAAACGATATGCAAAGCTTGGAAACAAGGCCTAGGGATCATACTTTCACTAGTGGACACACTCCCAACAATATAACATGAATGAACAAGTAACTTCTCTTTGCTAAGGTACTCTGAATTACTCTCCTATTGAATAACACTAATCATTGTGTAGTGGCTACGGAAGCACCCCTTAAAGTTCATCAAGTACTTGACAAACACCACTCATAGAGATATCCAAATCAGATCACAATTCAAGATAGAAATCATTGCAACTTAGACCAAGTACTAACACGGTGCACACACTCACACCTTTACACCATGAAAGGAGGAATAAATCACTCAAACTATCATAACAATAATTATTCTCATAATCCACAAGGGATCACAATCGTAGCCTAAACCAAGTACCACCATGATGCACGCACTGTCACCGTTACATCATAACAGGAGGAATAGATTACTTTAATAATATCACTAGAGTACACAAAATATCTGAATAATAACATGTACTTGTTCAACATGATACAAAGCTCACGATCACATAAAGATCACATCATGGGAGAGAGAGGTGAACCACATAGCTGCCGGTAGAGCCCTCAGCCCCGGGGATGAACTACTCCCTCCTCATCATAGGAGACAGCAAGGTTGATGGAGATGGCGGTGAGGTCGATGGAGACGGCGGAGACGGCGATGGAGACCGATGGAGATGGCTCCGGGGGCACTTCCCCGTCCCGGCAGGGTGCCGGAACAGAGACTTCTGTCCCCCGAAATTCGTCGGTGGCGGCGGCGGAGCTACGGAACTCTTTCTGGAAATCTGATCGGGGGCTTAGGTTTTTCCGTCCCGAGGCTTCTTATAGGCGAAGGGGCGTCGCGAGAGGGCAGCCAGGGGCTCCTCACATAGGGGTGGCGCGGCCAGGGCCTGGGCCGCGCCAGCCCCTTGTGAGGGTGGCCTCTGGCCCCTCTCCTTCCTCTCTTCGGATGTCTGGATGCTCCCGAGAAAAGTAGGACTTCTGGCTTTTGTTTCGTCCAATTCCGAGAATATTTCCTGTGTATCACTTCTGAAACACAAAAACAGCAGAAAACAGGAAACTGGCACTGTGGCACTTGTTAATAGGTTAGTTCCGGAAAATGCATAAAAGTGCCACTAAGTGTAACGAAACAATAGGCAAATGGTGTAAAAACAAGCATGGAGCATCAAAAATTATAGATACATTTGGGACGTATCAAGCATCCCCAAGCTTAACTCTTGCTCGTCCTCGAGTAGGTAAGTGATAACAAAAGAATAATTTTTGAGGTGACATGCACCTACACAATCTTGATCATATATGTAACCATTGTGAGCTGGGATCATAAGAACTTAAAACATGGGCATGAAAGATATAATCTTGACAATAAGAACTTAGCAACCATGTTGTAAACATGCAAATGAACACAAACAAAAAATCATGAAAATGAAACAATGAAAGTCAAACGTGTGTTCAAATCATAAGGAAAAACATACAAATGGTTTTCAGCTTGTCCTTCATGGAGAGCAAAACATAAATGCATAGGACACCTTCAAGTTTAAGAGGGCGACTAGATACAAGTAATTTAAGAACAAGTGAAACCAACAATATGAATCAATCAATGGACTTTGGGACAATGCATATCACACTAAGAATGACAACTATGCTCTCTTAATGGTGCACAAAGAAAGAAGGTGGTGACTCAACATAAAAGTAAAAGAAAGGCCCTTCGCAGAGGGAAGAAGTGATTTAAACATGTGCTAGAGCTTTTCATTTGTAAAACAGAGATAAAACTTGATTTTGAGAGGTGGTTGTCTTTGTCAACGACTGGCAATGGGGTTCTTACTATCTTCCATACAAAAATAAAGCAAGTTTTTTAGAGAGAGATTGGCACTTCGTGCTCTTTTTATAAAACTTGGCACTCCTCCCCACCTTTTCCTTTCACATACCATGGCTAACCGATTCCATCGGGTGCCCACCAACATTCACATTCATTGGAGGAGTGCCTTTTTCTTTCTTTTTTTTCCTTTTTTTTCTTTTTGGAATAAACAATATGGAAGATAGCAAATCCGACCACTACGTCCCCATGAGCTGAAAACAGTGTCACAAAACGAGAAGTATTTTGAAGGTTTTTGAAAGGTAGCACACGAAAATTTTACTTTGGAATGGCTTACAAATACCATGCATAGGAATTTATAGTGGACACAATGGCAAACTTGGCTTTTAGGAGTTGGATGCACGAGTAGAGCTCATACTCAGTACAAGGTGAGGGCTAGCAAAAGACTGGGAGCGACCAACTAAGAGAGCAATAATGGCCATAATCATGCAAAGCGACAAAGCGACATTAAAAGAAGCATAAGATGGCATCAAAAGTCAAAAACTAAATAATCATAGAGGCTATTGGCGACTTTGTAAGAGTCTAACATGTGTGAGCATGCGCCAAGTCAACCCAAATAAAGCATCAAGGAGAAAACCAAAATAATGCTTCCATACAATAAAAACAACGCATGATTTTTTTCAAAGGCTCATTAAGCAATCTCAGTTATTTGAGACAAGTCATGCTACAGCAAAACCACTAAGCATACTATCAAAAAGACATCAAGCATGACATGCAAAAGCCTAAGCCGCAGTCTACACAAGCTCCTTCTTGTACCACTTTTTTGCATAAAGCTTTTTCTCTTTTCCAACACCATTTGAAATTTTTGTAAACACCTCTTTTGATGAAAACCAATAAAGATCAGAGGCAAAATACACCTTGAAGAAAAGATATGAAAATATCTGAACGCAAATCAAGGCGAAAACGAAAACCAAAGCAGTAGCAGAAAAAGAGAACACTCATTGAAACGATAAGAGTGAAAAACAGAGTGTTCTTGGCAAATGAAAAATGGGTTCATCTCCCTCCAAAACAACATGATGTGATCAAACCATTTATTACAGCAAACAAAACTAAACTAACTAAGAAAACTAAAACAACTGACGCTCCAAGAAAAACACATAGTGCATGAAGCAATAAAAATATAGTGTTTTGAAAGGTGACCTGATTTTTGCCGATGAAGAAGGGGTGCCTCGGGGGCATCCCCAAGCTTTGACGCTTGTACTTCTTGGATATTTCTTGGGGTGATGCATGGGCATCCCCAAGCTTGAGCTTTTGTCCATTCTTCAACTCATCTCATCATTCTCCAATCCCTACACTTGAAAACTTCCTTCATACAAAACTAAACACAATTCTATTAGCAACATTAGTGCAAGCATAAAATATATTCAATCCTCTATTTGCTTCAGGTTTCAACTCAAAACCACCACATATATAGCATATACTACTGTAGCAACCTCCCCAAAAGTTCCATGATCAAAAGAACTCAAAAGAAAGCGATAAAGTGGCAAACACAAATATTGGCAGAAATCTGTCAAAACTGAACAGCCGACAAAGGTCGAATTTTTGAGGGATTTTCTGTTGCTCAAATCAAAAAGTGTTCAACTAAGAAAAGTTCGGATATAACCTGGGGCATATGCACAAGAAATCGCAGGTCCCAAAGATATACAGAGAATTTTCACGAATTTTTACGGTGCAGCACCGAAAACTGTTTCAGGACAGCAACATCCCCAAATCTTACCTCACTCAAATTAGAGGCTTCTCTTGGCACAAAAACAAAATAAAAAGGATAAGGAGCGGTTATTACAGTAGTAATAACTTCCAGGACTCAAATAAAAGAAAAAGTACTGAAAATAAAAACATTGGGTTATCTCCCAAGAGTGCTTTTCTTTAACGCCTTTGAGCTAGGCGCAGAAAATTGCAAAGATGCTCATGTGGGCGCCATATAAAAGCTTGAGGCAAAGGCGCCATATAGGAACTTAAAGCAATAGAGAGCATCAAAAAGCAAATGTGAAAGACATTTATATCTGAACCACTTCCTATGCATAGGAATCTTGTAAGAAAATAAATCAACGAGGCACATAGTAGCAAGCATGGATAGATAAAACAAGTGCCACTTCAAGATTTGCAACATAAAGAGGGGAAACTTAATATTGTTGAGATCCATCAAACCATGTTTCCCTCTCTCATAATAACTTTCAGTAGCATCATGAATAGAACTAACAATATAACTATCACATAAAGCATCTCTATCATGAGCCATATGCATAAAAGAATTAATACTCACCACAGGAACAATAGTAGTAGGAGAAAATTCAATAGAATAATTATTCTCATCAACATAATCATCATAAATAGGAGGCATATTGTAATCATAACTAATTTTATCCTCAATAGTAGGTGAACTGAAAATATTATACCCATCATCATAACCATCATAAACTAGAGGTTTAGTATCATCACAAGCTAGAGAACAACTATTTCGCAAAGCATATTCTTCAAACATATCATCATAAGAAGGAACATCACATATGGGAGATAAAATATTATCAGAACAAACTTTCTCCACTAAAGCTGGGGGACTAAAAATATCATGCTTAACAAAACCAGCTTTCCCAAGCTTAGACTTTTCTATAGCATTAGCAATAACGGTGTTCAAAGCATTCATACTAACATCACTATTAGCATGCAAATTAAGCTCCAAAGGTTTTTCAATTTTCTCTTCAAACACTTCATATCTAAACTCAGGAAAAAGACTACAGAACTCTTTATTTTCCATTAAGCCTAACTAGTGAAAATAAAAACAAGAAACAAAAAGATGTAATTGCAGAATCTAAAGGAAATAACTCCGAGCACTCACACAGGAGGATGCGAGTACCTTTTACCTTACCTCCCCGGCAACGGCGCCAGAAAAGAGCTTGATGTCTACACGCTTCTATTCTTGTAAACACTTGTTGGGCCTCCAAGTGCAGAGGTTTGTAGAACAGCAGCAAGTTTCTCTTAAGTGGATCACCCAAGGTTTATCGAACTCATGGAGGTTAGAGGTCAAAGCTATCCCTCTCAAGCAACCCTGCAATTACGATACAGAAAGTCTCTTGTGTCCCCAACACACCCAATACGCTTGTCAGACGTATAGGTGCACTAGTTCGGCGAAGAGATAGTGAAATACAAGTGGTATAGATGATTATAAGTAGCAAACGTGATATGGAATAAATATCGCTGCGAGCAAACAAGTAATAAAATAGCAAGTAAACGATATGCAAAGCTTGGAAACAAGGCCTAGGGATCATACTTTCACTAGTGGACACACTCCCAACAATATAACATGAATGAACAAGTAACTTCTCTTTGCTAACGTACTCTGAATTACTCTCCTATTGAATAACACTAATCATTGTGTAGTGGCTACGGAAGCACCCCTTAAAGTTCATCAAGTACTTGACAAACACCACTCATAGAGATATCCAAATCAGATCACAATTCAAGATAGAAATCATTGCAACTTAGACCAAGTACTAACACGGTGCACACACTCACACCTTTACACCATGAAAGGAGGAATAAATCACTCAAACTATCATAGCAATAATTATTCTCATAATCCACAAGGGATCACAATCGTAGCCTAAACCAAGTACCACCATGATGCACGCACTGTCACCGTTACATCATAACAGGAGGAATAGATTACTTTAATAATATCACTAGAGTACACAAAATATCTGAATAATAACATGTACTTGTTCAACATGATACAAAGCTCACCATCACATAAAGATCACATCATGGGAGAGAGAGGTGAACCACATAGCTACCGGTAGAGCCCTCAGCCCCGGGGATGAACTACTCCCTCCTCATCATAGGAGACAGCAAGGTTGATGGAGATGGCGGTGAGGTCGATGGAGACGGCGGAGACGGCGATGGAGACCGATGGAGATGGCTCCGGGGGCACTTCCCCGTCCCGGCAGGGTGCCGGAACAGAGACTTCTGTCCCCCGAAATTCGTCGGTGGCGGCGGCGGAGCTACGGAACTCTTTCTGGAAATCTGATCGGGGGCTTAAGTTTTTCCGTCCCGAGGCTTCTTATAGGCGAAGGGGCGTCGCGAGAGGGCAGCCAGGGGCTCCTCACATAGGGGTGGCGCGGCCAGGGCCTGGGCCGCGCCAGCCCCTTGTGAGGGTGGCCTCTGGCCCCTCTCCTTCCTCTCTTCGGATGTCTGGATGCTCCCGAGAAAAGTAGGACTTCTGGCTTTTGTTTCGTCCAATTCCGAGAATATTTCCTGTGTATCACTTCTGAAACACAAAAACAGCAGAAAACAGGAAACTGGCACTGTGGCACTTGTTAATAGGTTAGTTCCGGAAAATGCATAAAAGTGCCACTAAGTGTAACGAAACAATAGGCAAATGGTGTAAAAACAAGCATGGAGCATCAAAAATTATAGATACGTTTGGGACGTATCATGCCCTAGATGGTTCCAGAAAAACACCACAATTTCATAGAGACATCCAACTCAAATTATAACTCATGACTTATTACTGTAATCTTTAGCCTAAGAGCCACACACAGTGCGCACACTGTCACCTTCACACCGTGGGACAAGGTGTCTCTGGAGATCACATTAATAAAAGCACTTGAGTAGCATAATAGATGAAGAGTAACATCTACTTATTCAACTAGATTACAAAGCTCATAATCACATAAAGATCACACCATGGGAGAGAGAGATAAACCACATAGCTACCGGTAGAGCCCTCAGCCTCGGGGGAGAACTACTCCCTCCTCATCATGGGAGTCAGCAACGGCGATGAAGATGGCAGTGGAGTTGATGGAGATGGCTCCGGGGGCAATTCCCCATCCCAGCGCAGGGTGCCAGAACAGGGACTTCTGTCCCCTGAAACTTGTCTTCGATGGTAGTGGCGCTATGGAACTTTTCGTGGATGGAGGCTCGGGTGTTTAGGGTTTTCCCCAGGATGTGAATTTATAGGCAGAAGGGCGAGGTAGGTGGGCACCCAAGGGGCCCACACGATGGGGTGGCACGGCTAGAGGGGGCCGCGCCACCACCAGGTGTGGCCGCCTCGTTGCCCTACTTCGACTTCCCTTCGGACTCCATGAATGTGTCAGCAAAATAGGAACTTTGGATTTTGTTTTATCCAATTCTGAGAATATTTCCTTAAGTAATAATCTGAAGGAGAAAAATAGTACAAAACAGGAATTGGCACTGTGGCATCTTGTTAATAGGTTAGTTCCAGACAATGCATAAAAATGCCACAAAGTGTAAACAAAACATAAAGCAATTGGTGTAAAATAAGCATGGAGCATCAAAAATTATAGATATGTTTGCAACGTATCATTGATGGTGGATGACCCATGGGCTGCTGGTCAACTGACAGGCGCTAAGGTTGGTGCTTGTCAGGAGCCATGAGTCTACTAAGCTGGAACTATTGAGGCCTAGGCCGGTCTTGGACAGTTCACGAACTGGTGATGCTCATCCGCACCTATAGGCCTAAAATTATGTTCATCAACGAGACCAGACAGTGTGAAAACAAAATAAAAAATCATAGATGGAGGCTAGGCCTCAAAAACTGCAGAATGCAGGTTGGTAGCGGCAAGGGCGCCGACATCGCATTGTACTGGGATGAACAAGTTGAAATAAAAATTATGTCTAAGGGTCCGAGATATTTTGACGTGTTGATCAGAGATAATCAAAATAATCTGCTTTGGAGAGCAACCTTTGTATACGGTGAACCAAAGTCTTTAGAGAGACATCACATGTGGAGAGCCCTCCACAGACTAAAGCCAAATGCTAATGAACCTTGGCTGGTGATTGGGGATTTTAACGAAACCATGTGGCAACATGAGCATTTCTCAGAGACTAAGAGATCGGAGAGAAGGATGTCAGATTACAGAAACCTCCTAGCTTTTTGTAAAGTCTATGATCTGGGTTTGTCTGGCCCTGCTTGGAACTTTGACAACAAGCAAAAAGGCAACAGAAATGTAAAAGCTTGCCTAGATAGAGCTGTCGCCTCAGACGACTGGCTGAGTGCCTTCCCGGATGCCAAAGTCACAAATATTATTTCCACATGATCATACCACCTGCCAGTCCTCCTAGACTTTGAAAGAGCTCCATTTCAAGCCGTTCAGCGTGAGCTCCCCAAATATGAGCATATGTGGGTACGCGATCCAGTACTAGAAAATATAATTGAAGAGGCCTGGACTGGTACAACTCCTTGCTCAAATCTTGGTGACCTAGCAAATAAAATAAATAGTACTAGAGGTCATCTTGGCGAGTGGAACACCAAAAATTTCAGAAACATAGCAAAGCAGATAAAGAAATTGAGGAGGAAGTGGAAGAAACCAAAATCTGATGCACGTGATTTGGCTGTTGGCAAATACAATACCGAGCTAGATGAGCTGCTCCAGAGAGAGGAAACGCATTGGAGGCAAAGATCTAGAATCAATTGGCTAAGAGAGGGAGATAGAAACACCAAATATTTCCACAAGAAAGCTACATGGAGACAAACAAAAAACAGGATTAAGAGAATAAAGGGTATGAACGACAACTGGACAGATGACCCAGTGGAAATCAAAAATATGGCAACAAGCTTCTTCAGAGACCTGTACACCAAGGACCATGAAACTGATCCTGACGAGCTAATTGACACACTCCACAACAAAGCTGTGCGGCGAGTTCTTCGACAGAGAAATTGGAGACGCCTTGTTTCAAATAGGACCACTAAAAGCTCCTGGACCGGACGGCATGTCGGGCAGGTTTTTTCAAAGAAATTGGGGGGTGATGCAAGAAGAGGTCAACAAGGCTGTCAAAAATTCTTCCATGATGGTGTGATGCCGAAAGGAATCAACGACACCTCTCTGGTATTAATACCCAAAGGGAAAAACCCCATGGATCTATCAGAATTCAGACCGATCAGTCTATGCAATACTGTCTACAAAATTATCTCAAAATGCTTAGCTAACAAATTGAGACCCATTCTAGACGAGATCATCTCTGAAACACGAAGTGCCTTCGTTCCAGGAAGATCGATCACCGACAACACTGTCATAGCTTTTGAATGCTTCCACAAAATCCAAAAAAGCAAGAAAGACACCCATTGCGCTTTCAAACTTGACCTATCCAAAGCCTATGACCGTGTGGATTGGAATTACCTAGAAAAGGTCATGTTGATGACGGGTTTCTGTAAGGTTTGGACAAATTGGGTGATGACTTGCGTGCAAACTGTCAGATACTCGATCAGAATGAATGGGCACAATCTAGATCCTTTTTACCCTTCAAGGGGTTTAAGACAGGGAGACCCCATCAGCCCTTACATGTTTTTGTTTGTGGGCGAAGCGCTCATGAGTATTCTCAAGGAAAATACAAATGAAGGAAAATTAACGCCTATCAAGGTGGCCAAAAATGCACCTGGGGTCTCAAACCTAATGTTTGCAGATGATAGCCTCCTTTTTTCAAAGCTACCATGGAGGAGGCTCGACAGGTTGACAGCGCTCTGAATTTATTTCAGAGATGCACGGGTCAACTCGTAAGCCCGAGCAAATGCTCGCTTTTATTCAGCGGCGAGTGCCCATCCGCAGTTAGGGACGACATCAAAAACCTGCTTGGCATCTCTAGTTCTATCTTTCAGGAGAAATACCTAGGTTTACACACTCCAAAGGGGCGTAAGAAAGGTGATCAATTCCAGCCTATTATGTGTAGATTCACCAAGCGACTCACAAGTTGGAATGAAAAACACTCTTCTTTTGGTGCAAAAGAGACACTGATTAAATCAGTGGTCCAGGCTCTTACTGGCCATGTGATGGGAGTGTTCAAGATGACAAAAGAATTCTGTGATCAATACGAAAAATTAATCCGTGATTTCTCATGGGGAGACAAGGAGGATCACTGCAAAGTACACTAGATGGCATGGGAAAACATGATTATACTGCAATGCACAGGAGGAATAGGCTTCTGTGACATGCACCTCTTCATCCAGGCTCTCCTAGCTAGACAAGAATGGCGACTGATCTAGAACTCGGACAAATTGTGTGCCAGAATCCTCAAGGCCAAGTACTACCCCCATGGAAACATCCTCGACATGGTCTTTGCCTCTGACGCTTCCCCAGCTTGGCACGGGGTGGAATTCAGTATAGAACTCCTAAAAGAATGGATTATTCATCGCATCGGCAATGGGAAGAAAACTTAGCTTGTAAGAGACCAATGGATACCTAGAAAAGAAGGCCTAAATATTACCCATGTCAAAAAGAACTCAAGAATCAGATGGGTAAGCCAGCTATTCCTCTCGGGAACAAAGGAAGGGAATGTGGACCTGGTGCAAGATCTATTCTACAAGCACGATGTCCAAGCAATCAAGGATATCAAAATCCCAGAGATCGACGTGGAAGACATAGTGGCCTGGCACCAAGAGAAGAATGGAATTTTCACTGTTAAAAGTGCCTACCGCCTTGCCCTCTCTTTAAAACAAAAGAGAAGAGAGATAGGAAGTTGTAGCAGAGAACCCAATGGGGAATGCATTGTCTGGGACTTTATCTGGAAGGCCGACGTACCACCAAAAGTTCGCATATTCAGATGGTGGGTCGCCACAGACTCACTGGTAACACGCATCAACAAAAGAAGAAGAACTCTAGAGTTGAGCGACAGATGCACCATCTGCGGCATGGGCGACGAAGACGCCTACCATGCGGTTGTTGCTTGTTCAAAATCTGTTGCTCTACGCCAGGCCATGTGCGAGGTGTGGAACCTACCTAATGAGGCAGTTTTCAGTTATACGAGCAAAGACTGGTTTCTGAATCTGCTCGCTCAAACTGATAATCGCATGAGGCCAAAAAATTTGCTCCTGCTCTGGTGTGCGTGGCACCTGCGCAATGACATCATCCACCAAAACAGAAAGGCAAGGATTGCTGAGTCTGTGATCTTCCTACTTTGATGTAGGCCGGAGACCACCTCAGTACCCATGAACCAAAAAGGTAAATCACCCATTACGGAATATGCCATAGAGACTGAAAGAACAATCGATGTACAAGTGAAGCCGTGGCAATGCCCCCCCCCCCTTCCCCACACCCACGGGCTGGATCAAAGTGAATACAAATGGATCTTTCTCCCAACGCGATCTAAAAGGTGGTGTGGGAATCATCATAAGAGACTGCAGCGGAACGGTGCTAGCCGCCAGGTGCTCCACGCTTGAAAGATGCCAGGATGGTGAAGAGGCTGAAGCTACTACGGCTCTGCAGAGCATCAAGCTTGCCATCAGTCTAGGGGTGCCAAAGGTATGCTTGGAGCTCGACTGTGCAGCGGCGGTCAGTGCCATCCGAGCTCAAGAAATAGACAGATCGGCACATTGGGCTACGTATGAGGAAGCCAAGAAGCTACTGAAGGCTGTCCATAATCATTCGATCAACCTAGTTAAAAGAGATTCCAACAATGTTGCTGATTCACTAGCAAACCATGCTAGGACAACGGGTTCTTGTGAGGAGGGATCAACTCTATATCCCATCATATGGGATCTTGTAACAAACGAAATGCCTTTGGCAAATACAATTTAATACAATTTCCCTTTAAATTCAAAAAAAAGATCGAAGATGCAGAATTGTTCCCCAATTTGTAGCAGATCGGCCGGTAATAGTTAGGTGCGGCGCAAGCATGCCTCCGCCGCTCACCAGTTACCATCAACGGCAAAGCTTCAAACAGCCCTAGAGCGGCGTCGCGGCATGGAACGGCAGCTCGCTTCAATGCGCTGGTGTATTGGTGGACCGATTGCTAGATCGATCATGTCTACATTACCGGTTATGCAAATGATTGTGTGGGCTATAGTTTACTGGCTTGGGCTGTTCAGCAACTAGGGCATTTACAGGTTACCCATGGCCATATGCCCTCGTTTATGGCCAAAATTAAACGACATTAGCCAGCCTCATTAGTGAAGTCCCTGCTAACAATCCATGAGGGGTTCGACCGATGGGGGGGCTGGCCCCTGCTCGCCCCCCTTGGATCCGCCACTGCTGCTAGACACACCTCTCTTATCGTCCGTGGTCTGGAATGGCTGCACACGGGATCCGGCCGAGTGCCATGGAGAATCACCGTGGAGGTGTGACGCACTGGGGGGTCTGGCAGCAGGTTACCATGGAGAATCATCGTGGCTGGACAGGCAACTCAACTCCAGCGGCAAGGAATTGAGGCGATGGGGAAAGCTTCAGCTGTGCGTTTTGGCTTTTATTAACGTAGTCTAGGGCTGGGATGGAGTTCATGATGGACGACATGCTAGAGATGCAGTTGGGCCAGGCCCATAGCGGCGACAACAAACAACGACGGACGAAGAAAATGTATGGATAGACGAACAAACCACGGAAACACTCCTTCCTTTATTATCAATCTCACATCTACTATTTGCTGATGATTCCCTAATTCTCATGAAAGCTGATCTGACTAATGCAACTTCCTTGCAACAATTTTTTGATACCTATTGTGCAAACTTGGGACAATTGGTGAGCTTATCGAAATCAAGTATGTTCTTTTCTCCTTGTACTAACAGTCTACTGAGAGCAAAAATTTGTGAAGCTCGCCATATTGATATTGAAGCTCTCTCTGACAAATATCTTGGCCTCCCTGCTCTGGTGGGAGTGGATACAAGTGATTATTTCCAGCACTTTATTGAGAGGATTATACCACAAATTAATGGTTGGACAGAAAAACAAGCCTTCCTGCTCTGGTATATGCTATGTCTGTCTTCTTAATTCCAAAGGGGGTGTGTAAGGCAATGATGGATGCGGTTGCTAGATTTTGGTAGGGAGATGATGAGAATAGTACAAGATGCATTGGTATGCTTGGTGGAAGCTGTGCTACCCAAAAAATGATGGAGGTATGGGTTTTCGAGATTTCCACTCCTTTAATCTTGCTTTGTTAGCAAAACAAGCCTGGAGACTAATTAATGACCAAGAATCCTTATGTGCTCAAGTCTTGTGAGCTAAATATTATTCCCAGGGTGACATCCTAAAAGCAGGACCTAAGGCGGGGTCTTCCTTTACTTGGCAGAGTATTCTTGCTAGTCTAACAACTGTTAAGAGAGGACATATTTGGAGGATAGGAAATGGGGAATCAACCAATATCTGGCAAGACCCGTGGATTCCTAGCAGCCCTTCACGGAAGATTATAACTCAAAGAGGCAACACAGTGATCACAAAAGTTTTAGAATTATTAGATCCAAATATGGAGGCTGGGATGTCGCTATGTTAAGTAATTTACTTCTTTTGGTGGATGTTGGTCAAGTTCTTCAAATCCCTCTTAATCACCAAGCATTTGATGACTTCCTGGCCTGGAGTTTCACCAAGCATGGCCGCTACATAGTCTGTTCTAGTTATCATGTCCAATGGAAGCACCAATTTGGAGCCTCGGCAGGTCAGTTGGCCCTTCCTGTGAATAATTCGGTGTGGAAAACCTTGTGGCAGTTTAAAATTCCTAGTAAGGTGAAGATATTCATATGGCGAGCTCTCCATGGAATTCTACTCTTGAAATGCATCCTGGCAAACTGCCACATTGGTACCTCAGTGATAAGGGGTGGCCCGATCTTCTCAGTGAACAGGGGTAGATGATGGTGGCGGCCTAATGATGATGATGATGGCGACATGGAGATAACTCGTATGTAGCTGACGAACTCATTGGCTGCTCCCCTGTCGCCAGATGCAACAGATCTTCAACCCTATAGATATTTGCAACACCAAACGCTTGCACAGCAGCCGTTCGACTATGGTGGTTTGAGAGCTTCCAATTCCCAATGGAACGACAGATCTCACAGCAATTTTAGTAGCAAACCTTCAGAGTGAAACACACATGAAGGGGTTTGATAATCCTTAGTGAAACACAAGAGGAATATCGTAGTTTAGAGGAAAAGCTTGTAGTTGTTGGGCTGATCTAGGGGGTTTGAGTTTAACGTAGTCTAACCTAATAGAGAGGGCGCCCTAGGGGTATATAAAGGGGTTGGGGCGTCCTGGACAAAGACCTAGCCCAAAACCAACCTGGTTTGGGCCCAAACAGACTCAGTTCGACTCAAACGGGCACATACCGACCCATACATGGGTTCGGCCTAATTCTGACACTCAGGCCATGAGTGTGGCGCGCCTTAGATGTATAAACATCATGCCGTAGGCTGTCCTAGTGCGCCATCACGGACTTTCTCCTGTAGACTTGACATTCTGGTGATCTCCTGGTGCGCCTGCCTCCCTCTCCTCCCTCGCTCACTTGATCATCAAGTCTTGCTCTTCTTGCTGCGACTTGTCTCCTCCTCATGCAACGCTTGTGTTATCAACAAACCTGATCATGCATAGATGCATATACTTAAGCAGTACAAAGTTCTCACTAAATAAAAGATCAAGTTCAATTAAGAGTGAGTTCACCTATTGTTCCAATAGCTTTGCACGTGCTCTTGTAATTGGTCCAATCCTAATCTCATTGGAGTTCTTCGCAGCAACATCTTCATCATCAAAAGGAGTAGGAGATAATGGTGGTATAATAGGGATGTCCTCATAATCCTCCCTCCCCCCTTCGAAAGGCATCGACCTCGACGCTGCAATGTCTTCACCCTCATACGGTGTCAAATCAGCAACGTTGAAGCTATTGCTCATGCCATACTCAGCAGTAGGAAGATCTATCTTGTATGCATTATCATTTATCTTAGCAAGCACCTTGTAAGGACCAGCGCCATGGGGCAGCAACTTGGACTTACGTAGCTGTGGAAATCGATCCTTGCGAAAATGTACCCAAACCATGTCACCGGGCTCAAACAATACTTCTTTTCGCTTCTTGTTTGCACGATCTGCAGTATACTTGCCTTTCTTCTCAATAGCCTCTTTAGTCTTCACATGAATATTCCTCACAAAATCTGCCCGCTTTGATGCCTCCATATTGACTCGCTCTTGTACAGGAAGAGGCAACAAATTGATTGGCGTAATGGGTTTGAAACCATAGACCACCTCAAAAGGACATAGCTGCGTGGTAGAGTGAACCGCCCTATTATATGCAAATTCCATATGCGGCAAACAATCTTCCCACTCACGCGGGTTCTTCTTGATCATGCATCGCAGCACTGTTGAAAGTGTGCGATTTACCACCTCCGTTTGACCATCAGTTTGGGGATGACATGTAGTGCTAAATAGTAACTTCGTGCCCAGCTTTCCCCAACGTGTCTTCCAGAAGTAGCTCATAAACTTCACATCACGATCAGAGACAATTCTCTTGGGTACTCCATACAAGCGTACAATGTCCCTAAAAAACAGGTTAGCAATATGTGACGCATCGTCGCTTTTGTGGCAGGCAATCAAATGAGGCATCTTAGAAAATCTGTCCACTACCACAAATATAGAATCATGACCTCATTTAGTCCTAGGCAAACCTAATACAAAATCCATGCTAATGTCCTCCCATGGTGTAGTAGATGCAGGTAATGGAGTATACAAACCGTGAGGCTTCAGCTTGGACTTCGACTTGTTGCATGTAATGCAGCACTTGACGAACATGTCCACATCACGCCTCATCCTAGGCCAATAGAAATGATCAGCGAGCAGGAGTAGCGTCTTCTCACGCCCAAAGTGACCCATCAAACCGCTGACATGAGATTCCTGCAACAATAGCAAACGCACGGACGATTCTGGAATACATAGTTTGTTAGCACGAAACAAAAACCCATCATGGATGTGATATTTATCCCATGCTTTCCCACCAGTACACATGCTATATGGCACTGAAAAATCATGATCAGTAGCATATAAATCACATAAACTCTCTAAACTAGGAACCTTAATGTCTAATTGTGTCAACAACATGTTCTTCCTAGAGAGAGCATCAGCAACCACATTGTCTTTACCCTTTTTATGTTTAATCATGTATGGAAAAGACTCAATGAACTCAACCCACCTAGCAAGACGCCTATGCAGATTAGCTTTCAGGTATTTCAAAGTTCATGATCAGAATATATGATAAATTCTTTAGGCCACAAATAATGTTGCCAAACCTCAAGAACTCTAACAAGTGCATACAATTCTTTGTCATAAATAGGATAGTTCAACCTTGCACCACACAGTTTTTCAGAAAAGTAGGCAATAGGCCGACCCTCTTGCATCAACACACCACCAATACCAATGCCACTAGCATCACATTCAATCTCAAATTGCTTATTAAAATCTAGTAGTGCAAGCAAAGGTGCAGAAGTTAACAAACATTTCAGTTCATCAAAAGCATGATCTTGGGCAGCGCCCCATACAAATTCAACACCTTTTTTAGTTAACCCATTTAAAGGTGCAGCAATAGTACTAAAGTCTTTCACAAAACGGCGATAAAAACCAGCAAGACCATGAAATCTTCGTACTTGACTAACATTCATTGGAGTAGGCCAATTTGAATAACTTCAATTTTAGATGCATCTACCTCGACACCATTTTCAGAAACAACATATCTAAGAAAGATGACCTTATCTTTGCAAAATGTGCATTTTTCAAGATTACCATAAAGTTGAGAATCATGCAACACTTGCAAAACTTGTCTAATATGATCACTATGGTCAGATTCATTGCGGCTATAGATTAATATATCATCAAAATACACAACCACAAACTTGCCAATAAAATTTCGCAAAACATGGTTCATTAATCTCATGAAGGTACTAGGTGCATTAGTTAAACCAAATGGCATGACTAACCACTCATATAAACCAAATTTTGTTTTAAGGGCAGTCTTCCATTCATCCCCTTCCTTCATCCTAATCTGATGATAGCCACTACGCAAATCAATTTTAGAGAAAATAGCAGAACCACTCAATTCATATAGCATGTCTTCCAAACGTGGAATAGGATGACGATATCGATAGTGATGTTGTTAATTGCTCTACAATCTACACACATGCGCCAGGTACCATCTTTTTTAGGAACCAAAATAACAGGAACAACACAAGGGCTCAAGCTTACACGAATATAACCTTTGTCGAGGAGCGCTTGTACTTGTTTCTGGATTTCCTTTGTTTCATCGGGATTCGTCCTATACGGTGCTCGGTTCGGCAATGTCGCGCCTGGAATGAGGTCAATCTGCTGCTCAATACCACGCAATGGTGGTAGTCCTGCTGGGACCCCGTCTAGAAAAACGTCAATGAACTCCTGTAAAACAGTGGAAACACCAAGAGAAAGTGCAGTATTATCGTTAGAAACCAAAATCTCTCCCTTGTACACAAGCACAAGAGGGATCATCGTCGGATCATCGCCAAACTCTCAAATCCTCTATGGTGACCATCAAAATGTATGTTCCCGTATCAGTCATCGCTGTCGCGGCATGGGACGGACCATCGGCATCGCCAAGTAGTGGCAGAATAGCAGTCATCACGGTCGCAGCATGGGCTAGACCATCGGCATCGCCAAGTAGTAGCGGAGCAGCAGCCACGACAGGAGTGGCTGGCGCAGCAGGAGGGGTTAGCACGACAGCAGCCACAGGTGCGACGGTTGTGGTCAGTGTGCACGGTGCGGCGGGAGTAGTTATACAAGCTCGTGCAATCACTGGTGCGCAGCAAAACAAGCAGTAAAGTGTGCCGCAGCTGATGCTGAAAAAGGGTCATATACCACCAATGATGGTTCTCGATGTTGCTCCCCTTGTTCTAACCGGACCTCCGCCTTCTTTCGAAACTCATTAACAATAGCTTGCGGTGTCATCGGACGTAGAATAATGTCCTTGCCCTTACAATGTAGCTGGTGTGTGTTGGCCTTCCCATTGTGACGAACATCTCGATCATACTGCCATGGATGACCCAACAAGTGGCAAACAGTCATAGGAACCACATCGCACTCCATGGTGTCCGTGTAGTTACCAATGGATGTCCTCATCACTCAAGGGGGTGCCCAATATGCAATCAAGGACCCAAAGATATTCATCATCTCTTGTTCCAATGCCAGCCAACGATTGAGCTATGGAGCTCCCTTGGGCTCCAAACAGTGATGCATGAAGCTTCCATCGTCGATTTGGCAGGGTCTGGTATGTTAGAACATATCCTCCGCCGGCAAGATAATTCTCTTCCTGGGTTTACTGATATTGGGTTGAAAGAGACTATCTCGGTGGTGTGCTCATATTTTTGTTGTCTAAGGAGAAGGAAAACGCACAATGAACAAGTTCCACCGATATACAAATGTAAGTTCTCAATTCTTTCAATCACTACTAATGTTGCTAGAGCTACTCGGCCCTCGTTGGCTGCTAACACAGAGAAGTGGAGATGCCCTGAACCTAGGCAAGTCAAACTCAATGTGGATGCAACATTCTTCTCAGACTCTCGCGAAGGGGCTACAGGTGCTGTCTTGCGAGATTTTAAAGGAAGGTTCATTACAGCTTGTATGACGTATCTACCCCATATAGCTTTGGCTACCATGGCTGAGGCAATGGCGATGAAGGATGGACTAGCACTCGCACTACGGCTAGGGTGCAAATCGGTCCATGCTGAGTTCGATTCCTCAGACACAATTGTTGCTTGCAATGGATCGGAAATGTGGTGGAGTGAGCCAGCTGTAATTTATGCTGATTGCATTTATTTGAGCACTAGTATTGGTAGTGTCATATACAACCACATTTCGAGGGAAGCGAACAAGGTGGCTCATGAAGTTGCTAGAGTGGGTTACTTAGGTAAAACAAATTGTAACTCGGACGATGTGCCTCCTGATAGCATTCTTAGTAGCCCGATAAACGATGTAATAGAATTATGATGAAGGCAGCAAGTTTTAGGTGCACTCTTTTCCTTACCAGGGTACCTAAGGGGAATAGAAGATTTTTAATGAGGCGGCTTGCTAGCTTAATATATTGATTGTTTTCCTCAAAAAAGGTACTAGCCGCCATCTCCCCTTCTACTCCACCATAGATTGGTTTTCTCTCCTCCAGTCGGCCTCGTCGGTGTCATGAGGGGTGGGGGACCAGATCTATGAGTGGAGGTTTTGATAAAAGTAGTCTTTTCACAAGATTAGATTAGGGTTTGGTAGCCACCTTCTTTTGGCCTCTGTCAGTGGAGACGACATCATCTACAATAATTGATCTCCGACCATTCGATCGAGGATGAGATCTTCCTCCGAGCGTCAATGGTGGTGTTAGAAGATTAAACTCCTTTAGGTACGGTCCTTTCAGATCTTGCTTCACCAGGTCGATTTTGGATCTTTTCTCTTGGTCACTGCGAGGAGAATTATCCTCGCTGTATTTGTCCCGGCGGCTACATCCTCGATAATGGTCCCAGTGACGTTGATCAAGTTGTCCGGTTATTTTGCCCTGACTGGTGTTGGTACTCTTGCCGATGTGGATTGACTACTTAAATGGTTGTGCGCGTGCACATAGCGTTGGCTTTGCAGCTCAGATTAAAATTATGAGAGAACCTTCATTGGTATTTACAAATTTATGATTTGGTATCTATCTTGGGCTTGCTTCAGAAAAGTACACTATTGTGTCATAGAAGCAGAAATAATTTAAAGACCTCGAAGATTTGCTAGTTTTTTTAGACTTTATTTTGTAATCGTCCAAGACAGCTCGTGTATTTCTACCATGTACTATTTGTTGTTATAATTATATGTGGTATTAATTGTCCAAAAAAGATACTAGATGAATACTCATGCGTTGCCACGGCTCAAAAAATTTAGACACAAATATATTAATATAACATTTTAACATGTGCGTCAGCACCAAATTTTTCTTGATATTCTATAATTTCAAATTCCTAATTCTAGTTTGTGTATTTTAAATTCGGAATTATTCATACCAAACATAGTTTTAGGAAACTCATGTATATATCTAAGCTTTTTTTGCATGGGATACTCGTAGTCGGCTATTTAAAAATCATAAGTACAAAACTGACATGTGGCGCACTAAATTTTTGGTAAGCTAGAACATAGAAGAACTAATCAATGTTTAAATAATATTTGTTAGTATGCTAAAAATAATGGCTTAGCCTGTAATAATAAATCAACCTTCAATGCCTACCTGATCCATATAATCACTCTGGAAAGGCTATAATAATCATGACTGAATTTTTTAATTTGAATTACGGGTCTTAGCATTAAAATAGGCTAGCTAGAAATGATTTCTGCGATAAAATTTAATCAAAAGGCAATCGCCTAACGCTCTTTCTCTTCTCTCTCTCTAGAAACCTCCTCTGTAGCCACCGCTGATAGTTAATGGCGTCTAGTCCTTTCGGAAGAACACCGAGCGAGGGCCACTCTAGCTGGGACCGACCTATCGTCTTCCCCAAATTCTCTCCTAGCTCACAGACTCCTCAAAAAACTCAAAATTGGACATCAATTTCATCAAATCAAGGGAAACTACAACTTGGAAACCCAAATCCACTACCCATCCCAATTTCTCATTGGATTTTGAGCACGAGCTCATCAATGTGGGATTTTCTTCTCTCTCTTCACCACCTCGAGCTCCCTCGCTGCCCAACCACGATGCCGTCCCCTCTGCCCCACCTCACACCAGAAGCTCAATCCCATCGTCGTCCTCACTGCCCCACCCCTTCCCAGCAGCACGGATCCCCAATCTTTCCCCTATCTTGGTGTGCCGCCCCCGCCTCCTCCTGCCAGCACCCCGACCTGCACTGCGCAGCGCTCCAACTCGGGCCGAGCGAATTGGATCAACCGATCGGGACGGAGCTTCCGTACTAGCCGGTATTATCGGTGGAGGTCGCTGGCAATGGGGTGTGAAGCAGCGACGCCGGGTTGACCAACAGCCGGTTTTTCGATCGGGGCACGGACAGTTTTTTTTGACGTACCAAGCTTTTATCGGTTTTAGCAATTTTATTGGTAGAGACTTGTTTGTATGTTGCAATAAGTGAGAAAAATCTATGTTACAAAGGCATCTATCTATACCAATATAAAAAAGGGAGAAAAGGAGGCAAAACCAATAAATAACAGCCGTCAAATCAACATCTAATCTATATCTATATCTCTACTAATAATACGGTCTGAGGACGTGATGGTCGTTGAACCATGGTACGTAAAAAAACGGGTAAAAATTTCGTACGTCAAGAAAACCCCCCTCGTACGTCAAAAAAATCCTCACGCTTCCTTTGTCCACGAGTCGTACGTCTGTTCGGGCCGGACTCCACGGGAGAATAGGTATTCCAAACGGAATCCATCAGGAAATCCAATCTTGTGCCCTCCGTCACGCCAGTAAAAGCCGCACGTGACGGTCATGAGCCGGGGCGTGGACGGAGGTAGCTACTAGCTCGTGGACGGAGGTTGCTACTGGCAGGGCATGCAGCAGGCGGGCGTCGGGCAGGATAACCTCCATTGCCGCTATGGGGACGATAGGAAGACACAAGACAGCCTTGATCATGGAGAAGTTCTACAGTAGCAGGGAACGCCGACGATGCCAACGTCAAAGTCATATAGGTCCGTCTAGACATGGAGGTGCTACGATTCGGCGCCTCGAGCTCGATCGACCACCACCCCAATGGCGGCCAGGTATCGATGGCAGTCTGCAACTGGTCGTCTCCGATCCGT
The DNA here is from genome assembly GCA_007115705.1 of Dactylis glomerata. NCBI lineage: Eukaryota > Viridiplantae > Streptophyta > Magnoliopsida > Poales > Poaceae > Dactylis > Dactylis glomerata. Next base: position 3,454,203 of record QXEO01000339.1, read on the forward strand.
TATTGTTCAGGGACACAAGTGAAGGATAGTCTGACCGATGTTCAGTTCATGGGCATCATGGAGCACGAGAACCTTGTCATTCTCGTCGGCTAATTTGTCCGTGCACAACCGATCAAGACCCGCAGAGGGAATTCAAACATCAGGTTGCAGATAAATGCACAATACATGCTGATGGCTTAATGCAGTGTCAGATCGGGCAAGCGGCCCGCCGGCCGAGTTACATACTAATATTGTCATATAGACGTAAATAGCATGGAGTGGAATTAATAGAAGACCTAATGCTAGTGGAGTCAAGTAGAGAGATAGGGTTGGGCGATTTGGTTTTTTTCTGAGACAAGGTTGGGCGATTTGGTGAGCGAGAGAGTAAGTGGAGTCGTGGTCATGGGCATGTGCCAGCAGGGAGGAGAGAATACGTGGAGCGGTTGGGGACAATTTAGTTTTCTTAAGGAAAATCAAAAGCTAAGCAGTCAACAAATTAATCAGCAACAATGTTTGGAAACATGACATCTGAATATCAGTAAATTCTTGCACTAAAAATATATATTAAGCAAGTATTCAGTACTCTTGATCTAGCCATCCGACGATGGCCAGAGCATCAACCACAGAGACACATGACCGCCACCGCTGCTCATTCGAGCGTCTTTGTTGCTTCTCATGGGTCTGGGCCTCTAGGGTGAGCGTCTTTGTTGCTGCTCATGGGTCTGGGCTCCACCTCCCTTGCTGTGGTATGATCTATGTCCTGCTTAGTGTCAGACTATCTTAAACATGTAATGCATACTAGGAAATATTAGTGGATGGATGCTCACGATATATTCAGGTTGGGAAGGAAAGGGAGGCAGCTGTAGCATTGTAGAAAGGAGTGCTTCAGACTTCTTTCTGACGACTGGAATTGATTACTAATCATAGGAAAATAATACACTCTATAGTATTTATTAATTAATTTTTAACATCTGACAGTTTTACGTGACCAGTAGATGCAGGTCGCCATAATTCAGTTCATCTTAAAAACAAGCAATGTTGATGGTGGAACTGAACTAATCTTAAATGTATCACATAATCCCGTGTATCGATTGTACTTGGGCAAACAAAAAACATGACATAAATTTAGAAGGAGACATGGAGAACATGTTAGGTGAAAATGAAGGTGGAGATATTGGTGCTTGATTTGATATTGGATATGTGCTCCCTAGATTTGGTGTTCGTGGGTGTTGAAGCTGGGAAAGAAACTTTTGTTTAAAAAGAATATATATATATATATCATATGATGTGCACTAGATATCTACTTCATATTATGATAATTTCTGAATAATAATAATGCATTGACAATCGCTATGCACCGGTTGTACATGACTTCTATTGTGGTGGTCGATGGCATATTTCATATTACAACCGTTGCAGCGAACGAGCATATCAATGTCGTTCCTATGCTTAGTACGAAAAAAAGCCGGTACGTGAGACTTGGTTCGCACGAGGTTTTCTTACACTTTGTATGTCACAAATCTCATAACAAACTCGCCCAAATCAATCAGATGTCACTCGTTGCCCTCCGCTGCGTCGCGCTTTGCTAGCAGCGGGCCGGTGGTCATCCCCGCCCCACCTCGCTTTGGGCGAACGCTATCATTTTCATATACATGAATTTCTGCATGTATTATATTGACATATCGCGAGGAGAAATAGAGGCCACGGCAACGCACTAGCGGAGGTGATGGTCCGATGCAATAGTACGTAAAAAAACCAACGAGCTGTTTTGTATGTCAAAAAATCCAAAATGATATGAAAAAAACCAGTGCCCTCGCGTTGTTAGCGACTCAGCAATGCCAAGATCTAGAAAAACCAAACCATCGACCAATAGCATGCTAGGAAAACCGGCTTTAGGAGGAAAAAACCAGCGACGTACCTCCCGCAAGCCCTCTCTGTCTCATTGTTTGTGAGGTGGCGTTGTTTTCCACGGCCACGAAACAGGTCGCTTACCTCTAATGGGCCGTACTGAACTAGAGAACTTTAATGGGCTAATATATTATAAGAGACAATGTATGATTTGGATGTAAAAAAAAATTGAATGTGGGGAAAAAGTCCAATCTTTGTGCGATTAGAACTAACCTCCGTTAATTGCATGCCTAAAACTCATGGCCATCTCATCGTCCTACCAAAGTCGGTTAAAATATTGTCCTAAGTTAAGTAATTTCGTTTGAATGCATAAGCACTTGTGCTTAAGCTGATTTAGGGCTAAACATGTTAGGGAAAATATATGCAAAATAAGTTGGTAGCGTGGGGATCTGGATCGGCCTAAAAACAAAATGGATATTAAATTTTATTTAAAATAAAAGAGACATCATATATTTTTTGAGTCAAGTGGGTACTAGCGTCAGCGTCAAAAACTTTTTTGGCGAGCAACCAACACGGCACTGCCCTAGAACCCGGCTGAGGAAGGGGGCCATAGCTCTTAGCCTAGACGCCCAGTTGTGGAAGGTTGATGACGCACGTCGCTTGGGGCAGTGAAGTCGACCCGCCGCCCGGCTCCGTCGTGCAAATATATTATGCTTGCTCCATCTCCTCCTTCTTCTCCGACGTCCCCGCTGTCTAATATACTACACATACCGTGCCTATGTCAACTCAAACATGTACAAGGTGGGACAACAACGAGAAAGAAGAGTCTCTTCTTTGCCGCAGGGGACAGGTAGTTGGAGGCGCAGGTGGAACTTGTCATCCATGACAAGTGCTCGTTTACTCACCAGGGAATCGGTTAAACTCTCAAGGTTATAGAAGGGATGGACATGACAAAATTTGTGGATTCGATTATCATGTATATGTGTAGGTTTTTTCTAAAGACGTGTTGAGACATGTGTGGAGAAAAGCACATGCGAGACATATCCCATAAAATTGGCTAATTTGACAGACGACCATGATATGAGCAAGGCAAAAACGACCCCTAGACCCAACGTCAATTGAGCATGCACATAGTAGGAGCAATGCATGTGGAAGCTATTGCTGCAGGGAACGGGTAGGTGGAAGCGGGGTGGAAGTTGCCTTCTACAACAAGTGCTCGTTTACTCACCAAGAAATTGGTTAAACTCTCGCGGTTATGGAATGGATGGGCATGACAACACTTGTGGATTCGATTATCCGGTATATGTGTAGGGTTTTTATGGAGTCTCGTCGAGACATGTGTGGAGATAAGAACATGAGAGTCATATTTGATACAGTTGACGGATGACCATGGCATGAGCAAGATGAATCCGACCCCTAGACATAACGTTACTTGAACTTGTACATAGCAGGAGCAATACATATGAAAGCTATTGCTTTAAGGCGTCTCTAGGATACAACAAAAGTGAAATCTATGTCAATTATGTTGTCAAATTATAGCTTATATCAAGTTGCATTTTTGTGGAAATTTATTTCTATGCACATCAACATTAGGTGTCTTATTTTAATTAACTATAATTTATTTATATTTTGGTTATGTTTGCCACAAGAAAATAGATGGCCCGTAGCAACGTACGTGCATTCAACTAGTCTCCACTACTAATAAAATAGCAAACGTAAATTATCCTAAGGCCACACCACAGAATGTACACCAAACTACCAGGAACGTCCGATGTAATCTATCTCAACAAATCCAATAGACCACATTACATCAATCGTCCGCCAACCACATGGACGCTCCAGATCAAATGTTCAGCCGCGGACTGCCCCGCGCATGTCCTGCTAGCTCTACGATTATTCCCGAATAATACAACCGCCATCAGCGCCATCAGCCCGACGATCTCGCCCAAAACACAATCAAAGCAATACGAGCGCCATCAGCGATCTCACTCAAACTGGGATCGCCGACATGCCCTAGCTCAAGTTTCCACGCTGTCCTCCCCGTCCTCGCCACCATCTCCGCGCCGAATACACCGGCAATCCTGTGACGCCTCTACCTCCGGTCTCAACGCCATCTGTGGTCTCGCCGGGTGGTTGTGCCGTGTCCGGGCTCCAGGTTGTCCTCGCCGTGGTGGCTGCGCCGTCTCCAGGAGTCAGCCAATCCCGGCGCGGCGTGCTGCCCTGCCTCAGGTGTCCACATCGTCCCGCCCTGGTGGCGCGCCGTGACAACTACACTGTTCGCCATCGCGGTGTAACACCGAGCACGTACTTCCAGCCCGGACCTGCACAGGTAATATCAAAGACATTTGCATACCTTATGATCAATAAAAAATATTAAATTACCATCGGCTACTTACATCCTAGAACAAGGCATGCAACTTATAATTTTATTTCAATAGAATAACTCTTTTATCTCATTTGGTGATTTCTACAGTCATTCATATTAGTACCCAAAATTCTGCTGAGCCAACCATGGAAAATTCTCTGGTTTCTGATTCTAGAACATAGATTGTTTCTGATTGTTCTTCTCATAAATTGCTAATAGAAGTGGACAAGCATTGTGTTACATATGGCATCTTCTAATACTAAAGGGGTACGGACTCCATGTCATGACCTAACAGACAGCAACAATTCAGGTAAATAGATCACTGAAACTTACCTACTTAGGCCTTGCAGATCTCATATGTTTCTTATCGCAGAGAAAACACTAGATCCAAAAGAATTAAAAAGACAAAGGGATAGAGAGAGGTATGCACGAAACAAAGATGAGATTTTAAAAAAGAGACGTGAATCCCGGGAACTGAAGAAAGTTGCATGTGCTATTCAAAATGGTCTACAGACTCCATCAAACACACTGGATGCCATATCAACTGGTACATCCATTCGTATATTCCACTGTCCACCCTATCACAAAAATGATCATGCACTGATCATCATTTTTGATTCGCTATTGATACTGTAGTAAACAATTTTGATGCAGGCATGGCTACTGTTGTGGTGCCATATGATGCTACTCCATTTAATGGACCGAGTTCTTCTCAGTCAAAACGGATAGCCTCTTCTAACAAGGAAAATTGCAATAACAATGATATTTATGGTACTGACTGTACATCATGCTGGGGATTACAAACACCAGTTCAAGCCTTAACATGCTTGGGTAATGATGAACAGTTGCGGACTCCATTCCAGGACTTAACGAACGTCTGCAATTCAGGTAAATATATCACCAACTCTATCTTGCTTAGGCCTTGTAGATCCCAAAAAGATTGTTCATGCAGGGCAAACAATAGATCCAAAAGGATAGGGAGAGATATGCACGAAATAGAGACGAGATATTGAAAAGAAGGCGTCAATCCCGGGAGCTAAATAAAGTTGCATCTGCTTTTAACGGTGAACAACAGACTCCATCTAATACACCGGAGGCCATATCAACTGGTACGTCCATTCGTACGATCCACCCGATATGATGCACCGGTCAGATATAACATCAATTTTTTGTGTCAGGATTTCACACTGCGGTGAATGCCACTGGGCAATCTGCTATCACCCAAGTACAAAACACTCTAACTACCGAAGGTGATGATAAACAATTGATGTTATATCTCACTTGTACTATGCATGCAGACACCAACTCACCAAATACACTCACCAACTTATATTTGTCTTGCAGAGTATAAGCAATCACTGAAGAGGGAGAGGGATAATGCCCGATATGACCAAAACAAAGATGTCATATTGCAAAGGCTACGCGAGACACATCGTTGAAACAAGTCTACTGATGTACTTCATACCGGACAACACACTCAACCCGATACACCAATGTCAGGTGTTTTTCCAACAGGAGTGATATTAGCTACATGCGAATCAGCGGTTATCCAACTACCCCACTTACCAACTCCACAAGGTTTTGTTTCCTAATTAAATATAAATATACATCATATGGAGCGTGATGAATTATATTACTGATGGTTGCTCAAAATTAGTGCAGCTGCAAACACTAATGGTGTACAAATCTGTGCTTCTCAGTTTGAACAACCAAATGAAACTACCAATGCTGATGAAGATTGTGATTGGCTACATAGAAATGATACGTATCAGATGAAAGAAATTAGAGGGCGAATGAGACCAGTCAATATACCCAGTGCTACACCATATGGTGACACGCTCGCGGGTAAATTTATTGGTATATTTATTGAGTCCAACTTTGTTCAAAACTGATATTCATCGCCGCTACTTACTCATTTTCCAAACATATTTATCAGTAAATGACCAAGGCAAAGATGCATATGGAATACTAGATCCCGATGGCAAGACAACAAACATTAATGGTATGCAAAATAATATTCACAACACATGTCTACTATAATACTTTACATTGGTATCCTCTACTTATCTTGTGAGTTTTTTTAGGGGGCAACGACCAGACAGATGATCCATATGGGATATTTGAGCCCATTGTTCACGATACCAATTTTGAGGGTACATTTATATATTATCATTCACACTACAAATTCTTGACCAAATAATTTGATGGAATTATGTCTAACCAATGCACTACTTCTGTAGATTATGTGGGGACGGTGCAACCTGAAGAAGCTACATACCATGAGCCTGATGAAGAAGCTAGAATATTTATTCAACAAGGTATGCTAAATCTGTAATAATCAACCTACCACTCTCAAGTATACATTTTGGAGTATGACGGTCATAGATTTTTTTGTGCTAGATGTTGCTTTTCAATCGTATCAAGATGTACGTCATCCTTCACGAGCAACACCTGTAGCAAATACTGAGGAATTCATATATCGGAACCTACCTAAAAAACATCATGTGCTTAAAAAAGTTTCGGACTGCCGACACTGTGGGGCATTGCGGTTTCCATATGAGGGGCCTGCATTTTGCTGCAGAAAAGGAAAAGTCGATATATTTACTCCTGATGTTCCAGAAGAGTTGAAACGGTTGTTTACAAGTCAAGAGGATGATGACGCTAAATATTTCAAAGAGAACATATGATATTTCAACTCGCACTTCTCATTCACAAGTCTAGGAGTCACCCTTGATCGGCGTGTCAGTACAACTGCAAGAACTGGCGTATATACATTTCGGGCGTGTGGCGGGTTGTACCACGCTCTTGATGATCTGGTGCCAGCTGATAATGGACCTCGACATTTGCAGCTCCATATTTATGATACAGATGAAAACTTGATTCATAGGGCTAAGAGGTCTCCAGATCTTAATATAGAGGTCATACGGAAAATTCTGGCGATACTAGGGCATAACCCTTATGCGCAAGTTTTTAAGAGCCTCGGAGCTATTCCAAATCTTGATGAATATAGAATCTCACTAAACATAGATATCAAACTAGATCAGCGAAGGTACAATGCCCCAACGGCTTCTCAGGTGGCAGCGATATGGGTTGAAGGGAGCGACCCACAAATTGCTTTGACAGAAGTGTTGTAGTGCATGGAAAAGGAGACCGGCCATTGTATATTAGAGCATACTACGGGTGCTACGACCCATTGTCATATCCTCTATTCTTCCCACGTGGAGAGACTGGTTGGAATCATTGGATGCCATATGTTGACCCCACCGATGGCACGACCCAACATTCAGCATATAATTCTTCACAGCAACAAAAACAAGCCTTTGATTTAACTATAGGTATGATGTTTATTACTAATTCATAAAATTACTATTTATTTCAACCGAGGACTTATGTTTCCTTGAATATATCAGATGATAACTTGATTACAAAAGAACAATTTGTGCATATTCCACCACATGAAACCCATGCCACTGAATTACCTGCAGGTATTGGTCATTGTTTCATATTTTAATAATTTCTGCGAGTCTATTCTTGTAATATTAATGTCAATTACTTACTAATATAATATTTTAGATAATAACACGATGCGAGAACCAGTTGACAATAATGATGTACATCAGGAAGACAATGCCAATGAATTACATGCAGGTACTGGTCATTGTTTCTTATTTTAGTAAATCTGGTGAATCTATCATCATAATATTAATGTTGATTAAACTTACTAATGTTTCAGATAATAACACGATGCGAGAACCAGCTAGCAATAATGATGTACATCACGAAGAAAATGCCACGGATGATGAACCTGAAGGTATTGGTCATCGTGCTATATTTAAAATATTACGTGTCCGAAGGAATTTACAAATATTTATGTTGACAAACTTTTAGATAACAACGATGATAACCCACATGACGATTTTGGTGACCCTGAGGTGAAAGAAAAACGATCCAGGAAATTTGTTAGTGCGAGAGAGTACTACTGCTTCAAGTTGCAGGTTAGGAAGAAGCTTTTTAACATCATCTTGTTCGGGGGGCGTCTTTTCCAAAAGTGGGCTGTTGACATGTATATCAAAATTGAGACTATGAGGCTTGACTGGTACTCAAAGCCAGAAAACCAGAAGGTTATACGTGCTGACCTCTACCAGGTAACGTGCTTGTATTCATTGTAATACACATATTATATATGTTGCGTGCTTTTCCATAACCTTTTACACTTCTATTATTATAATAGGGTCTTGTGGACACCGTGGTTGCTGGCGAGTCACGTGGTGATAGGATTGGCAAGCGAATTGTGCTCCCACATACATTTCCTGGTGGTGACCGCGACATGCAGCGCAGGTTCCTAGATGTGATGGCAATAGTTCAGCGCTGGGGTAAACCAGACTATTTTATCACGATGACTTGCAATCCCTATTGGGAGGAGATAACTGAGAAATTGTTTCCTGGGCAACTGCCACAAGACCGTCCAGACCTGGTGGCAAGGGTATTCAAAGCAAAACAACGAGATTTGATGGACTTGCTGACTAAGGGTAAGCATTTCGGAGAAGTCGCAGCTTATGTACATGTCACAGAGTTTCAGAAATGAGGCCTCCCACATGAGCATATACTTCTAATCATGAAAGCAAAAAGCAAGTTAGCAACCCCAGATGACTATGATCGGGTGATATCTGCAGAGCTACCTGACAGAGATAAGTACCCTATCCTCCATGATCTGGTCGTCAAACACATGTTACACGGACCTTGTGGCCAGTTGAACAAAAGTTGTCCTTGCATGATTGATGGACAATGCCGATTTAATTACCCGCAAGAATTTTGTGATGCCACGCAACAAGGGAAAGACTCATATCCCATCTATAGAAGGAGGGATAATGGGCGTGGAGTTAAAATCAGAGGAGCAGATTTGGACAATAGATGGGTTGTCCCTTACAACCCTTTTCTGCTTATGCGATACAACTGCCACATTAATGTGGAAGCATGCTCGAGCATCAAGGCAGTCAAGTACTTGTTCAAGTACATCTACAAGGGGCATGATCGCACATCCTTTGCATTCGAGCAGGATATCATCAATGATGGTGGGATCATCAATGAAATACGACAATATAGGGATGCACGCTTTGTATCTCCTCCAGATTCTGTGTACAGGCTTTATGAATTTAAGCTGTTTGGTGTCAGCCCATCTGTGTTGCAGCTCCAGCTTCATTTGGAAAACATGCATATAGTCGCATTTAAAGCTTGTGAAAATCTGGAGGATGTTGTTGCTCGACCATCTTCTACCAAATCCATGCTTACTGAGTACTTTGAGATGAACCGGAAGTTTCCACAGGCATGAAAATGGTTGTATAGAGAGTTTCCAGAACATTATAGATGGATTGCTGAAAATAAGAAGTAGCAGAATAGACGAAATAAGAGACAACAAATCGGAAGACTTGTGTATGCACACCCTGCGGAAGGAGATAGGTACTACCTGCGTGTGCTCCTAAGTCATGTCCGAGGTGCCACTTCATTTGATCATCTAAAAACAATAAATGGCAAGCTATGCAGTTCTTTCAGGGAGGCATGTGAGCTCTTAGGCCTCATTGAGCACGACAGGACCCATGATGATTGCATGACGGAGGCAGCCACGTTTCAGATGCCTTGTTCCCTAAGATGGTTGTTTGCGACTATACTGGTATTCTGTGAGGCAACTGAAATCAGACATATGTGGGATAAACATCTACCAGCAATGTCTGAGGATTACCGTCGTAATCAGCCCAACGAGGCAGCACTTGAGCAGATGGTCCTTAGAGATATTAGGGATATGTGGCAATCCATGGGAAAGAATATTACAAGCTATGGACTTCCAGATCTTGTTGAGGACGATGGTTCTAATGATGGTGAGTACAGAGAGAAAATAGAGGAGAGGCAAATCACCATGGACAAAGAACATCTAGATCTAATTAGCAGTTTGAACAGTGAGCAGCTCGATGGTTTCACTGACATAATGAATCATGTGACGTACCAAAAAAGCTAGATATTCTTTGTTGATGGTCCAGGAGGCACTGGGAAGACATACTTGTACAAGGCATTGCTTGCAAAAGTGCGTTCCATGGGCCTTATAGCTATCGCAACTGCTACATCAGGTATAGCGGCATCGATAATGCCTAGAGGCCGCACTGCACACTCTAGGTTCAAAATTCCAATCAAGCTAAAAGACAACAGCATATGTAGTTTCACAAAGCAGAGTGGTACAGCAGAGTTGCTTAAACAAGCGTCCTTGATAATTTGGGACAAAGTCGCTATGACAAAGCGTCAAGTTGTTGAGACACTTGATAGATCGCTCCAGGATATAATGGACTGTCCTTTGCCTTTTGGAGGAAAGGTTGTCGTCTTTGGTGGAGATTTCAGACAGGTCCTTCCAGTTGTGACACGTGGGACTGATACGTCTCCAACGTATCTATAATTTTTGATGCTCCATGCTTGTTTTTACACCATTTGCTTAGTGTTTCGTTACACTTCGTGGTATTTTTATGCATTTTCCAGAACTAACCTATTAACGACATGCCACAGTGCCAGTTCCCTGTTTTCTACTGTTTTTGTGTTTCAAAAATGTTACACAGGAAATATTCTTGGAATTGGACGAAACAAAAGCCAGAAGTCCAGATATTCACAGGAGCTTCCAGAAGACCGAAGAGGAGACGGAGAGGGGCCACAAGGCACCCACACCATAGGGCGGCGCGGCCTAGGGCTGGCCCGCGCCCCCTGGTGGTGAGGCCACCCTGGTCCACCTCTGACGCTGCCCCTTCGCCTATAAAGACCCTCCAACGGGAAAACCTAAACACCCGATCACTTTTCCAGAAACACATCGCGATCCGCCGCCGTCATCGACCCGAGATCGGGAGGGTCCAGAAGCTCTTCCCGGCACCCTGCCGAAGAGGGGAATCACCACCGGAGGTCTTCTTCATCGCCATGCTTGCCTCCGGCGCGATGAGTGAGTAGTCTACCTTAGACTATGGGTCCATAGCAGTAGCTAGATGGTTGTCTTCTCCACCATGTGCTTCATGTTTAGATCTCGTGAGCTGCCTTACATGATCGAGATCACCGTTATGTAATTCTACATGTTGTGTTTGTTGGGATCCGATGAATATTGGTGTTATGATTGAGTTGAAGTACTGAATTTTATCTTATGTTATCTCTATGTTGTTTATGATCTTGCATGCTCTCCGTTGTTAGTAGCTATCTTGGCCGAGTAGTTGCTAGTGACTCCAAGAGGGGGTATTTATGCTCGATAGTGGGTTCATGCCTCTATTTAATCTGGGGGAGTGACAGAAACCTCTAAGGTTGTAGATGTGCTGTTGCTACTAGGGGGAAAATAACATTCATATGCTCGAGGGCATATGCTTTGTTTACATTACACACTTTGTTTAATGCAGTTATCTGTTGTTCGCAACTTAATACTTGTGGAGTTCTCGGATTGATTTGCCACAAGTGGATTATTAGTCATAGATGCAGTTAGAGCATCTCCACTCGTGAGCCCGACGAGGCCCCCGGCGTCCTCTTTTTCCATCCAGACGGCGAAAAACGGCCCAGTCGCGCCCCCGGATCCTCGATTTCGCCCGGATCTGGGCCTTCATCCATCCGGCGAGCCCAGGCCATCCCCGGCCTTCCGGGGCGCGCTCGGGGACTCCGGACGAAACAAACTGGCGCGAAACCGCCGAGAATATTCGCGCGCGTTCCCGCGGGTCGTGTGGCCCCGACCTATCGGCGAGAGTGGGCGGTCGTCGTCGTCATCGTCTCGTCTTCCGCGCATCGTCTTCCCCGCACGCATCGTCTTCCGCGCGCTGTAAAGGCTGCCGCCGCTGGCCGGCCAGCCACGCGGCGAGGCGAGTTAATGCCAGCGCGGCCATATAAACGCGGCCGGTCGCGTCTGGCTAGCCACATTCGCCACCATTCGACCAGAGCACACCTCGCCCACTCGCCCACGCCGACGATCCCCGAGACCATGGCGAACAACTCCGGCGACAACGGGGCGGCGAACAACGGCTTCGGCCGCCGCTCCCTCCACCAATGGGAGGGCCGCCTCCTCCATGCCGCCGGCTACATGGCGCCGCCCGACTTTCGGGCGCCCGGAGGTTGGCGCCTGAGCGCCGGCGGCATCCCCATCCCGCCGCCGCCGACCGGAGCGGCTCTCGACGCCGCCATCGACGAGGTGCTCGAGACGATGAGCGACGAGCAGCGCGCCGAGCCGCGCTTCTTCCCGGACAACCGGGAGGCGTGGACGGCATTCTTCCGCCGCCGATATGAGCGGGAGCTGGCGGCCTACGACGGGCCGCCCCCTCCTCCGGCGCGGAACAACGCCGCCGGACGCCGCCGCTGGTGGAGCGCGCCCGGCAGGACGCTCGAGTTCGTCCTCGAGCACATCGAGAACGGGAACGACCCCGTTCTCGAGATGCCGCCGGCACCGCGGCCCACGATCTCCCGCCGCCACGGGAGCAGCTGGATGCCGCGCCGGATGGCGACGTCCGGCTCGTCCGGGACGGCGTCGTCCGGGTCGCTCGAGTTCGTCCTCGAGCACATCGAGAACGGGAACGACCCCGTTCTCGAGATGCCGCCGGCACCGCGGCCCACGATCTCCCGCCGCCACGGGAGCAGCTGGATGCCGCGCCGGATGGCGACGTCCGGCTCGTCCGGGACGGCGTCGTCCGGGTCGGCGACGAGATCCGGCTCGCTGTCCTCGGCATCGACGCCGAGGACAGTGAAGAGGGAGCAGGCGAGCGCGCCGAGGCGGAACAGCGGCGCCCTCGTCATCCGCGACGGAGGGGCGCGCGCGTCGCCGCCGCGCCGGCGCAGAAGGCAGACGACGGACGCCGCTCAGAGGGCCGCCGAGCTCGCCGAGGAGGAGGCGAGGCGCGCCGAGGAGGCGGCGACGGAGGAGGCGATCCAGCGCTCCCTCCGCGACGTCGTCCCCGCCGAGAACACCATGCCGCTGGACCTTGCCGCCGCCCAGCGTCGCGCCGAAGCTGCGACCCTTCCTCGCCGCGGCGCGCCGCCCGTCGTCAAGCTGGAGGAGTCCAGCGACGACGAGCTCTACCGCCCAACGCCGCCTCGTTTCGGCGATGCTGGGCAGGGCTCCAGCCGCCAGGCGGCGCCGCCGCAGGACGACGACTCCTCCGACGACGACGACGGCGACTACACCCGTTTCTACCGCCATTTCGGCATGTAGAACGGGTGTTCTAGTTTAGGTTTCGGCCGAATTCATATATATGTCGAATTCGGCCTAATATATGTAAAATTCCTATATATTTCGCCTTATTAATATAAATATCTATCAATTTCGTCAAAATTCGCCGAACTTGATCGTTTTTCGTCGGACTGCTTATGAATTCAAAAAAAACCCCCGGGCTCGCGGCTGGAAAGATGGGCCTCCCCAGGCCGAAAGTTACATCCATCCGGCGCTAAATAGCGCCGGATTTCGGCCTGGGGGCCTCAAACGGCTGGGGATGCTCTTAGATGGCGGTCTATGTATCTTGTTGTAATGCCAGAGTAAATCTCATAGTGATCCTCTTGACATATCACGTTGTCTTTATTCTATCAATTGCCCAACTGTAATTTGTTTACCCAGCATGTGTTATTTTATCTTATGGAGAGACACCACTAGTGAACTGTGGACCCCGGTCCTATTTCCTTTATATTGCTATCACCTGTTTACTTTACTCGCACTGTTTACTTTACTTGCATACTATTACTATTTTCCACTCGATATGCTCATTCTTTTGTTTACAGCAAACCGATGAGATTGACAACCTCATCGTAAGTTGGGGACAAAGTATTTGGTTGTGTTGTCTGCAGGTTCCATGTTGTAGCTGGCAAAGCAAAGCACTGGACGAGGTGCCTTATAAATTGTCCGGAGCTGTCGCAAGCTAGCAAGCATCACCTTCAGTCGTTTGTCTTGCTCCCCTTTGGATCGACATACCTTGGTTTATTACTGAGGGAAAACCTTGCTGCTGTACTCATCATACCTTCCTCTTGGGGTTCCCAACTGGACGGTGCTTTACATTATCAACACCGTGCCGCATCAAGCTCTTTTCTGTCGCCGTTGCCGGGGAGGAAAAAGAAGACTTCTGCAAGGGGAGTTTCGCATGCACATCCTTTACTTTGTTTTAAGTTTTGCTTTACTTTATTTTTACTTGCATCATTTTATCAAAAACACAAAAAAATTAGTATCCTTTATAGTTGTTTTTACTTGTCTGCTTTTAGTCTTGTTAGAATGAGTAATCCTGAAGTTGAAGTTCGTACTTTTAAGAAACAAGGGGGAGAAAGCTTGAAAGATGCTTGGTATCGTATTAGCAATTCTCATCATAGGTGTACAAAGAAGCATTCTACCATGATCCTCCTTAGAAATTCTTATGTTGGTATAACTAGTTGGTATAGGTACGTTCTTGATACTCTTGCAGGAGGTAATTTTCTGGGTACTCCCGCTCTTGAAGCATGCACTTTAATTGAAAGTTTAGTGGGAGTACCACCTATTCATGTTGTTAAACCTGAGATCACTTTGGAGAAAGTCATAAAAAAGTTGGCTCTTTAGAAAAAAGTTTGCCAAATATCCTTGATGACGCTAGCCGAGTTAATGAAGCGATAGAAAGTATCGGTAAGAGAATCACCATTTTAGAAGCTAGCACTACTCTTGATAGTCAAAACCTTAGGATTGGGAAACTAGAGGAGTCCATGGAAACTTTAAGTTCAATTTTCTCTTCTCTTAAGTTTAAGAAGGAGAAAGCTTTTGGTGGAAAAGAGCAAAAATTTATGTATGTTCCCAAGGTGTATGTGCCTAAACCGCAGCATGTTTTTAAGATTGGTAAGACTTTTAGTTCAACTAAGAGTGACTTGCAGGTTGAATCATCTTCGGGAACCTCTAAAGTGCCTAGTGTGGTGAGTGATGAGCTTGATGCTTCATCACTTGATATTACTTTATTCGCATTTTCTGCGCCTAGCTCAAAGGCGTAAAAGAAAAGCACTTTTAGGAGATAACCCAATATTTTTACATTCAGTTCTTTTTCTTTTATTTGAGTCTTGGAAGTTATTACTACTGTAATGACCTCTCCTTATCATTTTTATTTTGTTTTTGTGCAAAGAGCAGCCTCTAATTTGCGCAAGGTAAGATTTGGGGATGTTGCTGTCCTGAAATGATTTTCGGTGCTGCACTGTAAAAATTCGTGAAAATTCTCTATATATATTTTGGACCTGCGATTTCTTGTACATATGCCCCAGGTTATATCCAAACTTTCATTAGTTGGACACTTTGATTTGAGCAACAGAAAACCCTCTAAAAATTCGACCTTTGTCAGCTGTTCTGTTTTGACAGCTGCCAATATTTGTGTTTGCCGCTTTATCGCTTTCTTTTTGAGTTCTTTTGATCACGGAACTTTTGAGGAAGTTGCTACAGTAGTATATACTTTATATGTGGTGGTTTTGAGTTGAAACCTGAAGCAAAAGGGTTGATTCAATGTTATGCTTACACTAATGTTGCTAATAGATTTGTGTTTAGTTTTGTATGAAGGAAGTTTTCAAGTGTAGGGATCGGAGAATGATGAGATGAGTTGAAGAATGGACAAAAGCTCAAGCTTGGGATGCCCATGTCACCCCAAGAAATATCCAAGAAGTACAAGCGTCAAAGCTTAGGGATGCCCCCGAGGCACCCCTTCTTCATCGGCAAAAATTAGGTCACCTTTCAACACACTATATTTTTATTGCTTCATGCACTATGCATTTTTCTTGGAGCGTCAGTTGTTTTTAGTTTTTAGTTTTGTTTAGTTTTGTTTGCTGAAATAAATGGTTAGACCCCAACAAATTTCTTTTGGAGAAGTTGCCCTGTTTTTCATTTGCCAAGAACACTCCGTTTTTCATTCTTATAATTTCAATGAGTGTTCTCTTTTTCTAGAACTGCGTTTAGATTTCAATTTTTGCCTTGATTTGTGTTCAGATCTTGTTATATCTTTGCATCAAGGTGTATTTTTGCCTCTGGTCCATATTGGTTTTCATCAAAAGAGTTGTTTATAAAAAGTTTGAATGGTGTTAGAAAAGAGAAAAAGCTTTATGCAAAAAAAGTGGTACAAGAAGGAGCTTGTGTAGACTGCGGCCTAGGCTTTTGCATGTCATGCTTGATGTCTTTTTGATAGTATGCTTAGTGGTTTTGCTGTAGCGTGACTTGTCTCAAATAACTGAGATTGCTTAATGAGCCTTTGAAAAAAATCATGCGTTATTTTAATTATTTGGAAGCATTATTTTGGTTTTCTCCTTGATGCTTTATTTGGGTTGACTTGGCGCATGCTCACACATGTTAGACTCATACAAAGTCGCCATTGCCTCTATGATCATTTAGTTTTTTACTTTTGATGCCATCTTATGCTTCTTTTAATGTCGCTTTGTCGCTCTGCATAATTATGGCCATTATTGCTCTCTTAGTTGGTCGCTCCCAGTCTTTTGATAGCCCTCATTTTGTACCGGGTATGAGCTCTACTCGTGCATCCAACTCCTAAAAACCAAGTTTGCCATTGTGTCCACTATAAACTCCTATGCATGGTATTTGTAAGCCATTCTAAGTAAATTTTCATGTGCTACCTTTGAAAACCTTCAAAATACTTCTCGTTTTGTGACACTATTTTCAGCTCATGGGGACGTAGTGGTCAGAATTGTTATCTTCCATATTAAATTAAGTACCCCTCGACTAGGCAGCTTCATCTGCTCGTCATTAATTTTGCATGAGAGCTGGTCAGACCATTGCAATCTAATTCTAAAAAAGAAAAAAAAAAGGCACTCCTCCATGGTATGTGAATGTTGGTGGACACCCGATGGAATCGGTTAGCCATGGTTTGTGAAAGAAAAAAAGGTGGGGAGGAGTGCCAAAGCTTTATAAAAGAGCACCAATGTGCCAAATTTTCAAAGAACTCGGAACCGCTCTCACTTGTTTATTATGGAAGATAGTAAGACCCCATTGCTAGTCGTTGACAAAAGCAACCACCTCTCAAAACCTAAGTTTTATCTCTGTTTTACAAATGAAAAGCTCTAGCACATGTTTAATCACTGCTTCCCTCCGCGAAGGGCCTTTCTTCTACTTTTATGTTGAGTCACCACCTTCTACCTTTATGCACCGTCTAAGAGAGCATAGTTGTCATTCTGAGTATAATGTGCATTGTCCCAAAGTTTTCATTGATTGATTCATGATGTTGGTTTCACTTGTTCTCAAATTACTTGTATCTAGTCCATAGTTTTAAAGGCGTCGCCTAGGCGACGCTTTAGCGTCAGGGCGGTCTGGAACAGAGAGCCGTCGTGCTCGCCTTAGAGACCTGACAAAGGCGTCCTCTTTGGACCTGTAGGCATCCTGGGCGTCCTAAAGGCGGGGAAGGCGTCGCTTACAGTCAATTTTGGACGCCATGGAGTGGTCCAGCAGAAATAGAGTAGGCTAAGCGGGAAGAGAAATTGAGGTGGGAAGGGAGGAAAATTGGGCGCTGAGAGTGAGTAAAAAAAGAGAGAAGACACAAAGCAACAAACTAGTCAGAGGAATCATTGATTGAGAGAGAGAAGAGATCTCTCCTGGTGGTCCTCCGCCAGATCTGCTGGTCCTCCGGAACAGACCAGGGGGACCAGGGGAATCAGATTGGAAGAGAAGAGAGAGAGAGGAGGGAGCTCCTCTCAAGCTTCTGTCAATTCCTCTCTCTGGCGCAGCCCTCTCAAAGGCGTCGCCTTGCAACCCGCCTTGAGCGCCTAGGCGTTGAGGCGCCCCCCCAGCGCCTTGGGATGCCTTGCCGTCTTTAAAACCATGATCTAGTCGCCCTCTTAAACTTGAAGGTGTCCTATGCATTTATGTTTTGCTCTCTCATTAAGGACAAGCTAAAAACCATTTGTATGTTTTTTCATATGATTTGAACACACGTTTGACTTTCATTGTTTCATTTTCATGATCTTTTGTTTGTGTTCTTTTTCATGTTATAACATGATTGCTAAGTTTCTTCTATCAAGATTATATCTTTCATGCCCATGTTTTAAGTTCTTTGATCTCAGCGCACAACGCTTACATATTTGATCAAGATTGTGTAGGTGCATGTCACCTCAAAAATTATCTCTTTTGTTATCACTTAGCTACTCGAGGACGAGCAGGAGTTAAGCTTGGGGATGCTGATACGTCTCCAACGTATCCATAATTTTTTATGCTCCATGCTTGTTTTTACACCATTTGCTTAGTGTTTTGTTACACTTCGTGGTATTTTTATGCATTTTCCGGAACTAACCTATTAACGAGATGCCACAGTGCCAGTTCCCTGTTTTCTACTGTTTTTGTGTTTCAGAAATGTTACACAGGAAATATTCTCGGAATTGGACGAAACAAAAGCCAAAAGTCCAGATATTCACAGGAGCTTCCAGAAGACCGAAGAGGAGACGAAGAGGGGCCACAGGGCGCCTACACCACAGGGAAGACCGAAGAGGAGACGAAGAGGGGCCACAGGGCACCCACACCACAGGGCGGGGCGGCCTAGGGCTGGCCCGCGCCGCCTGGTGGTGAGGCCACCCTGGTCCACCTCTGACGCTGCCCCTTCGCCTATAAAGACCCCCCGACGGGAAAAACCTAAACACCCGATCACTTTTCCAGAAACACATCGCGATCCGCCGTCGTCGTCGACCCGAGATCGGGAGGGTCCAGAAGCTCTTCCTGGCACCCTGCCGGAGAGGGGAATCGCCACCGGAGATCTTCTTCATCGCCATGCTTGCCTCCGACGCGATGAGTGAGTAGTCTACCTTAGACTATGGGTCCATAGCAGTAGCTAGATGGTTGTCTTCTCCACCATATGCTTCATGTTTAGATCTCGTGAGCTGCCTTACATGATCGAGATCACCGTTATGTAATTCTACATGTTGTGTTTATTGGGATCCGATAAATATTGGTATTATGATTGAGTTGAAGTACTGAATTTTATCTTATGTTATCTCTATGTTATTTATGATATTGCATGCTCTCCGTTGTTAGTGGCTATCTTGGCCGAGTAGTTGCTAGTGACTCCAAGAGAGGGTATTTATGCTCGCTAGTGGGTTGATGCCTCTATTTAATCTGGGAGAGTGACAGAAACCTCTAAGGTTATAGATGTGCTGTTGCTACTAGGGGGAAAATAACATTCATATTCTCGAGGGCATATGCTTTGTTTACATTACACACTTTGCTTAATGCAGTTATCTGTTGTTCGCAACTTAATACTTGTGGAGTTCTCGGATTGATTCGCCACAAGTGGATTATTAGTCATAGATGCAGTTGGATGGCGGTCTATGTATCTTGTTGTAATGCCCAGAGTAAATCTCATAGTGATCCTCTTGACATATCACGTTGTCTTTATTCTATCAATTGCCCAACTGTAATTTATTTACCCAGCATGTATTATTTTATCTTATGGAGAGACACCACTAGTGAACTGTGGACCCCGGTCCTATTTCCTTTATATTGCTATCAGCTATTTACTTTACTCTCACTGTTTACTTTACTTGCATACTATTACTATTTTCCACTCGATACGCTCATTCCTTTGTTTACAGCAAACCGGTGAGATTGACAACCTCATCGTAAGTTGGGAACAAAGTATTTGGTTATGTTGTGTGCAGGTTCCACGTTGCAGCTAGCAAAGCAAAACACTGGACGAGGCGCCTTATAAATTGTCCGGAGCTGTCGCAAGCTAGCAAGCATCAACTTCAATCGTTTGTCTTGCTCCCCTTTGGATCGACATGCCTTGGTTTCTTACTGAGGGAAAACCTTGCTGCTGTACTCATCATACCTTTCTCTTGGGGTTCCCAACTGGACGGTGCTTTACATTATCAACACCGTGCCGTATCAGGGACAAGAGCACAGATCACAGATACTACACTTCTGAGATCCTATCTGTGGGAGAAGACCCGCAAGATACACCGCACACGCAATATGCGGGCACGGGATGATCCTTGGTTCTCCGAATACCTCCTAAGGATTGGCAATGGAACAGAAGAGACAATTGGCGATGACTACGTGCGTCTCCCTGACGACATTGCGATTGGCTACACCGAGGATGAAAAAGCTATTAACACGCTTATTGATGATGTTTTTCCATCACTGCATGCCAACGCCAGATCGAGAGGGTACATGAGCGCACGTGCAATCCTTTCAACCAAGAACGAGCATGTGGATAACTTGAATGACAAGATGATCTCCAGGTTTCCAGGCGAAGAAAGATTATACCATAGCTTCGACTCAATTGAGGATGACTTGCAGAATAATTACACTATTGACTTTTTGAACTCAATCACCCCAAATGGCTTGCCCCCTCATGTTTTGAAATTAAAGGTCAACTGCCCAGTCATTCTGCTCGGGAACCTCGACCCTCATAATGGCCTATGCAATGGAACACGACTTATGATCAGAGCCTTCCAGGATAATGCAATCGATGCAGAGATTGTTGGTGGTCAGCATGCTGGAAAGAGGGTATTCATAGCGAGGATCCCTATGTCGCCCTCAGAGGACACCTCACTTCCCTTCAAACTCAAGAGAAAATAATTTCCCATTCGCCTAAATTTTGCGATGACCATTAACAAGGCACAGGGTCAGACCATACCGAACGTCGGTATCTACCTTCCCGAGCCTGTGTTCTCACATGGTCAGTTATATGTTGCATTGTCGAGGGGCGTCTCGAGAAAGACGACACGGATTTTGGCCAAGCCAAACAAGGACATTGATAAATCCGGGAAAAGCACCAAAAACATTGTTTATAGAGATGTGTTGGAGGGTTAAGGCAGGTGCGTGCATGAATTTTTTGAACCTCTGCTTTTATATCTATCTAACTACTTTTGGACATAGTATTATTCGTTTTTTAATTGTAGATTCTGATCAGAACAGACTATATAAGCATGAAGAATGACGTCAATGTGAGGTTGACGTTGTATATTAGTCCCTTTTATCAGTGTGTCGGAAGCAAGACTGCAATGGAACATTATCATTAAAATACTTGGTAACTGAATTTTAGAGAATATATTACCTGTAAGGCTGTAACATGGTGAATAGCAGCTAGCTGATCAGGGAAAAGCCAGCTATATGGCATTGATCTGAAAAAGTATATTTGACGCATATATCTAGCGATTAATGAGTTCCACTCTAGCGTCTGCTTGTTTCCATCTTGGGTAGCTGATATAATATAAGTCAATATAAAAGAGCAATCAATCGGTTATGACTTCTTTAGAATAAAGAAAGCATATTAAGTGCAGAATAAACTTCTCAAAGACTGGTGCAAGGAACAATGAGAACTGCAAATAACGTGCTTTGCACAGTAAAGCAATTATATTCAGCAACTGGAGGTCAAGAGCTGCGAATAACCAGTAGGTTTCTGCTGCAAATGATATCTATACATTTGATAAAATCACCTCCGTGTTCCTGCTATCTCATACGTTTGCTTTTTAAATGTAAAAAAGTAAAAAACTAATTCTTAAAATAAGGCAAGCACTGAAAAGTGGGGATAGCAACTACAATTGCACACAAAAGCAAGATGTCAGCTACATGGCATCAAAAGATGAAGAATGGAGTAGTAGTTGTTGCAGACTTAAAAAGAAACATACATTGTCCGATCTATGACTAATTGTAATGTACTAATGATTGCCTGACCGTGAAAAGTTACAGTAGCACAATTTCAAAGTAGAACCCTATAACATCACAAAAGGAAATTAAAAATATAATTCACATAGCAATCTTTATGTTCCCTGTTATCAGTATGAGCTATTGTTTTAAAAGTAAGCAGCCTCAAGTGATATACCATTTGCCTCTCCTGAATTTTCTTAGCAGCAAAGAGCCACCGTCCATGTACTACAGATCGACAACAACAGACCCCTCTCATTTTCAGTTTTCTGAAATAATAAAACATGGAGTTTATTAGTAGAAGTTTAGTATTATTTTGAAATACCGTATGTCTGAACTCTGAACCAAACCTAATGGAGGTCTCGGATTCCTCACCGTCGATGAAGTATGCCGTAGATGCAGGGGTACCCGCGGGCGGTCGGCTCCTTGTTGTCGGAGAATTCGTGGGGAAAACACCCCAATCCCTCCGCCACGGGTGTCGAGCTCGAGGATAGCCAGGGCGGCAGCACCCCACTCCCTCCTCGAAGGGTGTCGAGCTCGAGGAGGCCCACGGCAGCGCCCAGCCGCCGACAGGCTGGGACAGCACAAAGTAGGGGATCCCCGGCAAGAACAACGCCCACTCGGGCTCGGACGTCCAAGTCACGGCACCGCAAATGGCTTCCTCCAGCCGCTGCGGATCCTTCAACCTCGAGCTCGATGAAGGCAACGGAGGATCCGGTGGAGAGCAGGTCCGCGCCCCCGCCTCCGTCGGCAACGAGGCAAGGGTAAGGCGGGCGTCACGGCAGCGGTGGGGGAAGTCAGGTAAGGGGATGTCGTCGTGGCAGCCGAGCTAGGGAACCAACGCGTGGGAAGGGGAGGGGGGCAGCTCCTCGCGCCGGCGGCTGGAAGGCAGTAGAGAGGGCGGAGGCGCCGCTGACAACCGTGTGTGTGAGAGAGCCAGAGAAGAAGCTGAGTGGGGAGTGGGGAGTGGGGTGTGGGGACTGAGGCGGCGTGTCGTGTCGTGTGTGTTGCTTATCAGGCTCTTTTGATGAGAGATATCAGGTTGGGTTAATCTAATAACCTAAATGTCATAGATGAAGCGATACATTTTTCGAATGCCCACGGCAAGTATTTTTCACTATGGTTATTTATACTCTCTCCAATCAAAAATAAATGTCAATAATTTTATATTAATTAAGTAAAAAAATTACACTAAATTATCGCTGATCCGATTGCTAAATTACCTACATTTATTTTCGATCAGAGGGAGTACATGTTACGGAAACGAATATGATGGCATCGTAAGCCATGTTTTATACATATTTTGAAGAGTGCTAAGAACGAAGTTTTGATAATATCCCGGCCATGGAGAAATATTTATTGACATATAAAGACATGGACATATATCAAAGCATAAAAAATACATAATGCTTAAAGAATTACAAAGTTTTTTTTTTGAAACACGGGGGTCGGGGTCTAGAAGGACCCCGATGATTTCATTGAAGCGGTGACAGGTACATAATCAAGATTGGCCTTTTCTAATTCAGTCCAAGGAGATCTCCTATCTGAGAATAAGGCCTCACTTTTTACAAAAACCACCCTAGAACTAATGAAATTCTTGCAATCAAGTCCTTGGGCGTCTCCGCCACCATTCGCCGGCGTCCTCCAGGCGATGCCGCCGAGGAGCAGGGGCCTCTTGCTCGGGAGCCCCCTTCCGGCGAGTAGCAACCACCACGGTCCCCCTAGTCCCTGCGGGGAACGCATCACTTCGCAGCAATTAGGGTTCGAGCACCCGTGACAGCGCCGGATCAAGGCCTCCGATATGGAGGTTGAAATCTTGCCGCCTTGTCGGCAGTGGATTGCGGCGGCGATGCAGCCAGCCGCATGGATGTGCACAGAAACAGAGCCCCCCCAACCTCCTCTTCTTCTGCAGAGGGAAACCAGCATACCTCCTCCTTTCAAACCACCATGGCCAGCTGGAGAAGAGAGACGCCGTCGCCCGATTCCACAGCGCCAGAGAAGGAGATGCCACTTATTCAGGAGAACCTCACCTGCCTCGCCTTCGCTAGACCACCACCTCGATGGCTCGGAGAAGGAAGAGGCCGATGAGCGACCAGAGCCATGGCAGAGCTCCAGGACGCTTGGTCTCCAACTGCATCGGCCCCAGGATGCAGAGCACAGGATGATGAAAAGCTTCGCCCCCTCGCCTCCTTGGCCGGCCGGGAGAAGGATCACATCACCGCCAGTCCACCGCATCGAGATCTTGCAGCAATCGACTTTATTCACGGAGATCGTGGCCTTGCTCCCTCTTCTTGGCTCCGACCACCGGAGCTGGAGAAGAAGTAGCAGGAGCCTTACATGGAGGCGGATCCAGTCGAAGAGATCCGCCGCCCCCCTCCTCACTACTGGCATAACGCCAAGCCACGGCAGCAGGCCGGGAAACCTCTCACTAATACTACCTATGCTACAGCCGGCACCTCGCCTCAGTCTCTTCCGAGCGGCATCGCCGCCGGCGAGGACCTCGGTCCAGCCCGGGGAGGAAGAATTGACTCTCGAAGAGGAGGAGCAGAGGAGTCGAGAGAGGAGGAGAGGAGGAGGGAGAAAAGAAAACCGAGATTGTCAAAAGTTTTTTATTTTAACTGGTGTAGTGCCCGTGAATTGCACATTGCATGCACATGGTTATACCTATAGTTCATGCCGCTTATTTCTAATGAAATCACATAAAAATAAACTCGGCTATAAAAAATATTACTTAAAATACATGTATAATATTTGAGAGACGTGTGTTGCACGTGCATGTTTACTAGTCAATATAAAAAGAAAGAGAGAGGGGCAGATCCAACAAATCACAACCCTCAAATCAACATCTAATGATCCTAACGATGCCTGTCATTTCCGCTAAAACACCCTAGACGGACAACCACGACGCTAACACGAAACCTATTCAGTTAAAAAAATCACATGTGTCCTTTCCCCAAACGCCGCCGCCCGTGTCATCAGCCATCGCCCCGCCGGCCATCCAAGCCGCTGACCACCGCCCGTCCAAGCTCCTGCCGCCGATCTCCACATGTCCAAGCGTCCGCCGCACGTCCAATTGCTCGCCGCCCTTCCAAACGCCCCCAGTCCAAGTGCCCGCTGCCTTTCCCCATCTAGGCCGTCGCTGACGAACATCCCCAGCGCGGCCATCGTCACCGCCCATTACCATCTCGGCCTTCGACGATGAACGTCCTAGCGCGGACGTCGCCGCGGCCCCTCACATGTGCCGCCATCGCCACCGAACGTCCCAGCGCGTGCCTCAGCCCCTAACCAACGCGACCAATGCCGCTCTGCCTGTCGTGAGGACGCCGCCGCCCCTCAGGCCCTCACCAGCGCGGTCATGGCTACCGACCGTCCCCAGCCAGTCCTTCAAACGCCACTATGCCCGTCGCAAAGACGTTGTCGCCCCTGCAACTGCCATACAGCTCAAAGTCCTTTGCGCCTGCACCTAGTTCGACGGCCTACTGAATTTCGTATCCGCATCCTTGCACGCGAAAGGTAACTGAATTGCGTATTCTAAACCTACCAATTTGCTACAACTGTGCACAATTCATCACGCCAGCGGGTTCCTTCTAAAAATGCAAGAAATTTGATGTTCTTTCTACTTTTCTAGGAAATTCACCGAGAGGTATATTTTGTTCAGAAAATTGTCTGGTTTTCTCACCCCTCGATGTATCTGCAATTTGATGAGGACATCCCTACTATTGTTCCATCTCCACTTCGTAATGATGACAAGCAAGTTGCTGCAAAGAAGAAGTCCAATGATGAAATCAGAATTGGACCTATCACAAGAGCTCGTGCAAAGTTAATAGAACAACAGGTGAATTTGCTCCTAATAGAATCTGATTATTTTGTTAATGAGAATTGTTTACTGCCTAAGTCTTTGTGTGTTTGCATACTCAGGTTCATGGGAGAAGAAGACATAGCACGAGGGAGCGAGGAGCTGGAGCAAGACGTGATGATCATGCACATGGACGCGAGGGAGGAGAGGGAGGCCGGCGACTAGCATGAGGAGGAGGAGGACATCACGCAGGAGGTTGCATATGGCGCACCACCAAGTGTATGTGCGCCATACACATAAGGCCTGCGCGCCTAGTTGGCTGCACCCAACCTTTGGGTCAGTTTGTATCACGTCAGGTTGAGTCGAACCGTGTTAGAGGACCAGGTCAGGTCGGTTGCCCTTGGGCCAGCCGCACCCCCCTTATATTGTGTGCCTAGGCGCCATAGAGAGGTTAGACCACGTTTTAGATAAACCCTAGTTCTTGAGACTGCTGCAAGCATTCATCTGGAATTCTTGTCTCCAATTCGTTTCGATCTGGAGATTATATACTGCAAGTTAAGTGTGATCTGCTGTTCCATTGGGAATTAGTGAATTGCAATTATACCGTTTCGTGGTCGACGGCTGCGTTGCGCAAGTGTGTGAAGTTGTGAATATCTGAAGGGTAGAGAGCTGTTGCATTGGCATCAGGGATCTAGCGAGGAGAGATCATCGGCGACACCAAGTTATCTATCACCATCATCACCATTACCGCAAGCTTACTGAGAAGATCGGGCCACCCCATATCATCTTGGTATCAGATTTCCAGTGTTTCCTCGGTAAGCAATCCACCAGATCATCCGTAGTTTAGTTTTGATTTTCGTCCTATCCAGAAAAGCCAAAAAAAATTAGGGTTCATAGTATTGCCATAGCCTAGATTGCATCGTAGATTGGTTTTAGTTGCTGGTCATTTTCCTTCTTTGATCCGATCTATTTCTTGTTCCGTAGGAGTCTAGGGTCTAGTCGGTTTTAGGTTTCGAGTCCACTTCGATCGCTCGCCATCAGACAAAAGACGCGATCTGTCTGGTCTCGCGCGTAGGAAGCGAACGCTCCCGATCAGACACCGCGCCACGTTTGTCTGGTCCAGCGCGTTGGCAAGCTTGCTCCGAGTCCTGCCGCGGCACGAGTTCTGTGCGTTCTTCTGCCGTGGTACAAATCCGAGTTTTTCTCGTTTTCCTTCAAAACCGAGTCCACATAGCGTACCTTTCTGCATCTTGTGACAAACATAGCCACAGCCTTTCTACTATACAATTGTGTAGGAGCTTACCTATTTGAGACTAGCATATTTGTGCTCCACGGGCTGCTCTGTTTAGGGTTTTCAAGTGCATTTTTGTCTGCCGTGCTGAAAAATCTTCGCGGTGCGACGTATTGTGGCCGAAAAAGAGAGAGGAGAGAGAAAAAAAATGAGCAAAGAGAGAAGAATCAAAAACAGAAAAGTGAGAGGCCGAAGCATCTATCTAATTTGCTGCACTAGTAGATTGAGCAATCTTGTGCCTGTTTACATTGAGCATTGCTAGTGTCTCTCTTGTGCATTGCAACATATCCTGTTTTATAGTTGCTTTGCCACGTTCATCTCCACGTGTGTGTTTCCTTTGGGTGTTTGTTCGCATGATCAGCACTAGGACTTGTCTTTGGTGTAGTTAGGATACCATACCTACAGCTCCACCATACACTCCTGCTTTGTCGTGTGATTGCTCTTATACCCTGGTATTCACTTCATCACCTCCGTGCATTGGTCATCTATCCGAACGGGTACGCATTTGCTATTCACTTTGGAACGGTAAGATTTCCTTTTCTTGTCAGTTTTGAGTGAGTTGTGAGTGTGCCACCAAAAAGATTTTTGATTTAGTGCACTAACCTACTAATCATGTCTGTTAGTGGTGTTGATGATGTGATGCAGAAAAAGGCTGATGATGCTACTGTTACATGGAGGGAATATGAAGCTCTCCGTGATCATTTGCAAGGGGTTATTACTAGATCCACTGAAAACATTGACGCTGATATTCAAGCTGTGCAAATGAAAGTAGATGCCACTGAAACTACAGTCAATGCTATGCAAGCGCAAGTCACTGCTCTCCAGACAAGCATACAACAATTGACAACTTCCGTCAATGGGCTGCGTGTAACTGTTGAGCAACGCCACCATGAGGACCATGGCGATGTTGATAGTGTCCATGGAGATAATGAACACATGATGGGCAACAATGGCCGCGGGCGTGGTTTTCCAGGACAGGGTCGACCACCACCACCTGGTGCTCGGCGTGTGCCATTTCAGGAGGATGATGGCTTGGGCAAGCCCAAGTTCACGATTCCCAGATTTGAAGGTTCCACTGATGCGGAGGAGTACCTTACTTGGGAGCTCAAGATTGAAAAATTATGGCGTTTGCATGATTACACTGAAGATAGGAAGATCAAGCTTGCTTCTTCAGAATTTGATGGTTATGCCTTGCGTTGGTGGGATAGCATTGTGACGGAAAGAAGAGATAACAACGAGCTTCCTGTTCTTACATGGCGCAATATGAAGGAGATCATGCGAGCTCGTTTTGTTCCCACTAATTACCTGCGTACTGTTTATGATAAATTGACACAGTTGAAGCAAGGAACCATGACCGTTGATGCTTATTACATGGAGATGGAGATGTTGCTGCAGCGTGCACGTGTTCGAGAGTCTATTGAGATGACCATGCAGCGATTTCTTCATGGGCTGAAGTACAACATCAAAGGTATTGTTAGGCATCATTCCTACAACAATATGAATGAGCTTTTGCATCATGCAAGGGAGGCTGAATCGCAGCTAGCTGAAGAGGCTCAAATCAAGGCACGATATACTCCTTCTGGGAGGTTTTCTAGCAGGGCGCCACACCAATCTGCAGCGCCTATGGAGGGTGCCACCAGAGGCCCCTCTTCTTCACATTCTCACCCAGCCTCCAATGCTTCTACTGCAAAGAAACCAGCAGCTCCTGCGCCTAGCTCTGGTTCCAACATGTCTACAGCTCGTAATAGAGATATGCAATGCCATACATGTGGTGGCAAAGGGCACTTCAAGCGAGAGTGTCCAAACAGAAAGGTGATGATTGTTAATGATGATAATGAGTATGAGACTGGAGATGACGCTGATCCGTATGATTCCCATGATGATGGTTACACAAGTGAGGGCGGCATGGATGCCTTTGCTTCTCCAGCGCCTACCATTGTTGTCTCGCAGCGTGCATTGAGTGTCACGCCACATGCTGATTCCCAGCGCTGCAATTTGTTCCAAACGAAAGCACTAGTTGGCCCAAACAAAGCTTGCAAAGTAATCATTGATGGAGGTAGCTGCCGCAACCTAGCAAGCAAGGAGTTATGTGCCAAGCTAAATCTGAAATATTTACCTCATCCAAATCCCTACTACATCCAATGGTTGAGTGATAATGGAGAGATGAAGGTAAATCATATGGTGCGTGTGAATTTTGAGATAGGACCATACAAGGATTCCATTGAGTTTGATGTGGTTCCTATGACTGTTTGTCACCTACTACTGGGTCGGCCATGGCTGTATGATCGCCATGTGCAACACAATGGCCGAGCCAATACCTATCACTTGGAGTTCAAGGGCAAGAAAATTAATCTACAGCCTATGTCACCGCAGCAAATTGTCAATGAGTCTCGTCAGAAAACAGAAGTGAAGCTAGAACAGCCCACCTACACGAGAAAATAATGTAATAGCTGTGAGTGACAATATAACGAAAAGTGAGAGAGTGCCTAGTTTGCTTATATTAGCCACCAAAGAAGACATGGTAGAATTTAGAGAGGATCCTACAGCCATGCCACTTGTGCTTATGTACAAAGGCGAGGTGTTAGTTTCTAATGATATGCAACCTGTTTCTCTTGGTGTTTCTAATGTATTGCAGGAGTACGACGATGTGTTTCCGGAGGAGGTGCCCGCAGGACTGCCACCATTGCGTGGAATTGAGCATCAAATTGATTTGATCCCTAGTGCCACTCTTCCAAACCGTGCGCCGTACAGGACCAACCCCGAAGAGACAAAGGAAATACAGCGACAAGTACAAGCGCTTCTGGACAAAGGGTATATTCGTGTTTCTCTTAGCCCTTGTGCTGTTCCTGTTATTTTGGTGCCTAAGAAAGATGGTACATGGCGCATGTGCGTAGATTGTAGAGCTATTAATAACATCACTATTCGATATCGTCATCCTATTCCACGCTTAGAGGATATGCTAGATGAATTGAGTGGTGCTGCTATTTTCTCTAAGATTGATTTGCGTAGTGGATACCATCAAATTAGGATGAAAGAAGGGGATGAATGGAAAACTGCTTTCAAAACTAAATTTGGTTTATATGAGTGGCTAGTTATGCCTTTTGGTCTTACTAATGCACCTAGCACATTCATGCGCTTAATGAATCATGTTTTGCGAGAGTTTATTGGTCGTTTTGTGGTTGTATATTTTGATGATATACTTATTTACAGCCGCACTGAATCTGAACATTGTGAGCATATTAGACAAGTTTTGCAAGTGTTGCGTGATGCTAAATTGTATGCTAACCTTGAGAAGTGCACATTTGCAAAAGATAAAGTGATATTTCTGGGATATGTTGTATCTATGCATGGGGTAGAGGTAGATTCATCTAAAATTGAAGCAATTCAAAATTGGCCTACTCCCATGAATGTTAGTCAAGTACGTAGTTTTCACGGTCTTGCTGGTTTCTATCGGCGTTTTGTGAAAGACTTTAGTACTATTGCTGCACCATTGAATGAATTAACTAAGAAAGGAGTGCCTTTTGTATGGGGCGCTGCCCAAGATCATGCATTTGATGAGCTGAAACGTTTGCTTACTTCTGCACCATTGCTTGCACTACCAGATTTTTCTAAGCAATTTGAAGTTGAATGTGATGCTAGTGGTATAGGAATTGGTGGTGTGTTGATGCAAGAAGGTAGACCTATTGCTTATTTCAGCGAGAAACTTTCTGGTGCTAGACTGAATTATCCTGTTTATGATAAAGAATTGTATGCGCTTGTTCGAGTTCTTGAGGTTTGGCAACATTATTTGTGGCCAAAAGAATTTATCATACATTCTGATCATGAAGCTTTAAAATATCTGAAAGCTCAATCTAACTTGCATAGGCGCCTTGCTAAGTGGGTTGAGTTCATTGAGTCGTTTCCCTACATCATCAAGTATAAGAAAGGGAAAGAAAATGTTGTTGCTGATGCTCTATCTAGGAAGAACATGTTATTGACGCATCTTGATGTTAAAATTCCTGGTTTAGAGAGCTTGTGTGATTTGTATGCTACTGATCATGATTTTGCTGAACCATATCGTTTGTGTATGGTTAGAAATGCATGGGACAAGTACCACATACATGATAGATTTTTGTTTCGTGCTAACAAACTATGTGTTCCAGAATCGTCGGTACGTTTGCTATTGTTGCAGGAATCACATGCTGGCGGATTGATGGGTCACTTTGGGCGTGAGAAGACGCTTCTCATGCTCGCTGATCATTTTTATTGGCCCAAGATGAGGCGTGACGTGGACAGATTTGTTAGGCGCTGCATTGTATGCAACACGTCCAAGTCCAAGCTGAAGCCTCACGGTTTGTATACTCCACTACCTGCACCTACCACACCATGGGAAGATATAAGTATGGATTTTGTGTTAGGTTTGCCACGCACTAAAAGAGGTCATGATAGTATATTTGTGGTAGTGGATAGATTCTCTAAGATGGCACATTTTATTGCATGCCACAAAAGCGACGATGCGTCGCACATAGCTAATCTGTTTTTCAGGGACATTGTTCGCTTGCATGGAGTGCCCAAGACAATTGTTTCTGACAGGGACGTGAAGTTTATGAGCTACTTCTGGAAGACACTATGGGGCAAGCTGGGAACGAAGTTGCTGTTCAGCACTACATGTCATCCCCAAACTGATGGTCAAACGGAGGTGGTGAATAGAACATTGTCTCAATTGCTGCGAGCCATGATCAAGAAAAATCTGCGTGAGTGGGAGGAGTGTTTGCCACATGTTGAGTTTGCATATAACAGAGCGGTGCACACTACTACTCAGCTTTGTCCTTTCGAGGTGGTGTATGGTTTCAAACCAATCACACCACTAGATTTGCTGCCTCTTCCATTGCATGAGAGAGTTAATATGGAGGCATCAAAAAGAGCAGATTATGTGAAGAAAATTCATGAGAAGACACGAGAGGCCATTGAGAAGAAAGGCAAGAACATTGCTGCTGCACGCAACCAATCAAGAAAGCAAGTTTTGTTTCAGCCTGGAGATATGGTTTGGGTGCATCTGCGCAAGGATAGGTTCCCACAGCTGCGGAGTTCCAAGTTGAGGCCGCGTGGTGCTGGTCCTTACAAGGTGCTAGCCAAGATAAATGATAATGCCTACTCGATTGATATTCCTATTGCTGAGTTTGGTGGCGTTAGCAACAGCTTCAACGTTGCTGATTTGTCACCATATGATGGAGAAGACCTTGGAGCGTCGAGGTCGACGCCTTTTGAAGGGGGGGGGAGATGATGAGGACATCCCTACTATTGTTCCATCTCCACTTCGTAATGATGACAAGCAAGTTGCTGCAAAGAAGAAGTCCAATGATGAAATCAGAATTGGACCTATCACAAGAGCTCGTGCAAAGTTAATAGAACAACAGGTGAATTTGCTCCTAATAGAATCTGATTATTTTGTTAATGAGAATTGTTTACTGCCTAAGTCTTTGTGTGTTTGCATACTCAGGTTCATGGGAGAAGAAGACATAGCACGAGGGAGCGAGGAGCTGGAGCAAGACGTGATGATCATGCACATGGACGCGAGGGAGGAGAGGGAGGCCGGCGACTAGCATGAGGAGGAGGAGGACATCACGCAGGAGGTTGCATATGGCGCACCACCAAGTGTATGTGCGCCATACACATAAGGCCTGCGCGCCTAGTTGGCTGCACCCAACCTTTGGGTCAGTTTGTATCACGTCAGGTTGAGTCGAACCGTGTTAGAGGACCAGGTCAGGTCGGTTGCCCTTGGGCCAGCCGCACCCCCCTTATATTGTGTGCCTAGGCGCCATAGAGAGGTTAGACCACGTTTTAGATAAACCCTAGTTCTTGAGACTGCTGCAAGCATTCATCTGGAATTCTTGTCTCCAATTCGTTTCGATCTGGAGATTATATACTGCAAGTTAAGTGTGATCTGCTGTTCCATTGGGAATTAGTGAATTGCAATTATACCGTTTCGTGGTCGACGGCTGCGTTGCGCAAGTGTGTGAAGTCGTGAATATCTGAAGGGTAGAGAGCTGTTGCATTGGCATCAGGGATCTAGCGAGGAGAAATCATCGGCGATACCAAGTTATCTATCACCATCATCACCATTACCACAAGCTTACTGAGAAGATCGGGCCACCCCATATCACAATTGCTACATCGCGGTTGTTGTTTGCACGTTTTGTTGGATCCATATTGCCCTGCCTCTTGGCCATGTGAGTTCACCATGACAAAGACCTTAGAAAGTAGAGACCTGTCAGAGGCTTCAGAGCAGCACTGTTCTTGAAAAATCCTATTCGATACCTCTTTGTGTACGACAACTTCTTGTCTGATCACTGTACGACGTTTGATCCAGCGGTCGTGCTGCGTTTGGGTGTAACTTGGATGGTCGGATGTGTGGCATCATACAAGAATCGTACGCAAAAGAGTCAGTATGCATAGCAGCTCTCTTTACTATTGTGTCTCTGAACTATGTATTGAAATTCATCGACAGTCAGCATATTTCCACATCACTGCTATGGTTTTAAATTCCTTCTCCGGCAAGCCCAACAAGGATCGGGTTAATGATGTCATTGCACATAATTACCTCGCCTCTAAGAGTTAAATGGGAATAGCTTTACGGAAGGAAAAGAAATAGATGTTCATTTTTTTTAGTTAATACTAGTTAGTATGTACGTGCAACGCACATTTTAAAATATTAAACATTGATTGATCATTAGTTATGCATGTATAAAATAAAAAAATAGTTATTTCATGTGCAACGTAAGTCTTAAACATTGACCAATCGAAATTCAAATATGTACCAAATTGTTTTACAAAACTGTTACGACAAATTTATTTTGATTCAGCAGGCTCAATTGAGCCACCCCCGCCCGACGCGTTTAAAAGTTCAGAGTACACAAAGCCCATCCAGGAAAAGCGATGTCGGCAAGTAAGAATAGAGCTTGCCCGATCTA
The DNA here is from genome assembly GCA_007115705.1 of Dactylis glomerata. Taxonomy (NCBI): domain Eukaryota; kingdom Viridiplantae; phylum Streptophyta; class Magnoliopsida; order Poales; family Poaceae; genus Dactylis; species Dactylis glomerata. The sequence goes on from QXEO01000339.1 coordinate 3,488,040, forward strand.
GCCAACAAGCACTACAGCTTACATGGAAGAAAAATACATGTCATTGATATTATATCAGCTATCCCCGTTGTGTATTATAAGATGTTAAGCACAATGGAACCTGTTGTACTTCTATCTCTGGCAACAACTTTTACCTTCAGCACCAAGGTCAGGCAATCATATTGCAAGACCACATGTTGGAAATCTTTCCCAAGAGCGAGAGCGGCATAACATTACAGAGCAAGAGCCTGCACCATCTGGTTTGGTGATTCCAGAACAGCACTGTCGGCAAGCCAGCATACGTACTCCCATATGTGGCACCCTTGAAGGCCCTCTATGTCCGAGTGCATCAATTTGGGAGACGAGCTCCTGTGAGCTCGTTTTTAAAAAGTTCAGAAAAATTCAAATACAATGCTTCAAAAAAATTCAACGAAAATATGGGAATGTAACCAAAGATTTATCCTACTAGTGTGCAAATTTTCAATCTAAAATACATTATATTCTATCCTCAGTAAAAAGGACAAAATTGTAGATCTGGGAGCATGAACAGTGCAATTTTCAAATCTTCTCAAATGTGTCAAATTTGTCTTTTTTACTGAGCCAAAACTACAAGGTATTTGATATTAAAAATTTGCACGCTTATAGCGTACATAGTTGCCTACATCCAGATTTTTTGTACATAATTTTTTGAAAGTTCAAAATGTTGGTTTCAAAAAAATTACATATCAGCTCATGCTCCAAAGCGAAATTCCGTCCCTATGTTTATTTGCCTTCCAGTTTGGCTATGCTTCCATAACAAAATTCAAGCCACCGCTAGCTACAGCCCCAGTCCGGCATTGGGTTATCTGCATATTTGGACTCTCAAGTATAACATGCATATTTGGACTCTCAAGTATACCATGAATATTTGGACTCTCAAGTATACCATGCATATTTGGAAAAGACTGATACTGCAACATTATCCGTCTTTCAATTTGCGCCTGAGGGAAGTATCCCTTCTAATAAAAATGCCAAGGTTGCAACAGAAAGAACTGTCACTGATATTGTGAATCATGATCTGAATTATTAAAAAATCATAATGTAAGATTATGCAGTAACATGTACAAAACATCTTCTTAAGGGAAGCATGTGACCTGCCTGAGTAGTGAGCATTCAATATTTAACAGTACACAAAGAGACAACTGCTTACTTCAGGAAATGTTTTGTTAGCCAAATCTAAAAATTCAGTTGCAAAGAGCTACCGTAAGAACATGATCAATAACCCAGCAATGATATCTCTGAGAGGTAAACACATTAAAAAAAAACAAGGATACGTCATGGATAGACGTATCGGTTTCAAGAAGAAGGGCCAAGAGGCTGAAATACAGCGCCGTCGACACAGACGTCGGCGGCGCAACTCCACGCTGCACAGGGGCAGCAACAGAACACACGCAACTACTCACCAACCCTCCACCTATCTACGGAAGCTAGCCTAGCCTTAAAGAGACCGGCAGCTCTCCACACCTCAGCCTCCATGAGAATCTTGCAAAGAACGACCTCAGAGGAAGGCGACGCCCCCTCAAAAACAATGTCGTTACGATGCCTCCACAAGCACCAGCAGACAAGGGCAATGCCTGTCCAGAAATCACGCAGATCATCCTTCCCTCCATGCCAGGCACGTAGCCAGTCCACGAACAAGGCCATCTGCGTCGGGAGGCGGTCCTCTCTGCCCCACCAGCGTAGGCAAGCGGCCCACACCGACCTTGCCAGAACACAACCGAGCAGGAGATGAGTGATGGACTCTTGGCTCTGATCGCAGAACGGGCAGGCTGAGGGCCGCGGCAAACCCCGACGCTCCAGTCTGTCCGCAGTCCAGCACCTATCCCGCAAAACAAGCCAGAGGAAGAACCAACACTTGGCTGGAGCACGAGATTTCCAGACCTGGAGCGCGCCGGCCATGGCCACACTTCCACGGAACATACCAAGATAGCAAGACTTCGCGGAGTAGACCCCGTTGCCACCCCAGTCCCACCGGAACTCATCAGCCACACCCTCGGTGACAGTAAGTCCCTCCACACGGTCTGCAACCGCCAGCAACTCCTGAATTGCGAGTGCATCAAGATCGGGGGGGATGTCCTCCAGCCACCCACCCTCAAGAGCGTCTCTCACCGACCTCACTCTAGAGAGCCTCTTCGGGATCATTGCAAAGAGGTGCGGCGCTAAGTCCTTTAGGCGCCCATCCGGAAGCCATTTATCCAACCAGAAGAAGGTGCAGGCCCCATCTCCCACAATCGAGGAGGTCGCGGCTTCAAAGACCTCCGTTACCCTTTGGGGGATTTGGATATCGAATTCTTTCCATGGCCGAAAGGCCTCCACTCGACTCAACCAAAGCCACCGCACTCGGAGAGCAATGTTCATCATCCGAAGATTCGGGATACCAAGACCCCCAAGCTCCTTCGGCATACAGACTTTGTCCCATGCCACAAGACAGTGACCGCCATGCGCATTCTTACGGCCTTTCCACAAAAAGCCACGTAGGATCTTCTCAATTGCGAGCAGGGTCTCGATCTGGACATCCAGAGACATCATGGCGAAGATAGACATAGCCACTAGCGTCGATCTGACTAGCTCAAGCCGGCCAGCGCGGTTAAGCATGGAGGCCTGCCAACTAGGCAACCTGTCCGCAACCGCATCCACCAAGTACTGCAGCTGAGCCGCCGTTGGCTTTCTAAGGCCAAGGGGCAGGCCGAGGTATCTGAGCGGGAAAGGCAACACCGGGCATCCCAGCTGACGATCCACTTGGGTTGCCACTTCCACAGGGCATCTAATCAGATGCGCGGAGCACTTGTTGAGGTTAGTGTGCAGCCCCGAAGCAACTCCGAAGTCGTCAACAATCGCTGCAAATGACCTGAGGTCATCCACTCGAGGCTTGAGGAAGGCAACCACATCATCCGCATAGATGGACGTCCGTTGACGGAGGCCCGTGCCAGCAAGGGGGGCCAACTGGCCCTCCTGCGTCGCTTTCTCGAGCATGAAGTGAAGAACCTCCATGACCAGGATGAACAGCTGAGGAGAAAGGGGGTCCCCTTGCCGTAATCCACGCCTATTGGCCACACGGGCCCCCGGGGACCCGTTCAGGAGAACATGAGTAGAAGCCGTCGAGAGTAAGGCGCAAATGCACGCCAGCAGCCTATCCCCGAAACCCATCTTCCTGAGAACCTCAAGCAGGAAAGACCAATCCACCGTGTCGAAGGCCTTTGTGATGTCCAGTTTAAGAAGGATCGCCGGCTGTTTGGAGCTATGCAGCTTGCGGGCTGTTCCCTGAACCATCATGAAGTTATCATGGAGACAACGACCACGCACGAAGGCACTCTGGTGAGGCCCCACCAGCTGTGGGAGAAAGGGAGCGAGCCGGTTTGCAATCACTTTAGCTACCCACTTGGCGAAGCCATGGATCAGGCTAATCGGTCGAAAGTCCTTCACTTCTTCAGCCCCTGGCCTCTTGGGGAGGAGAGTGATGAGCGCACTGTTAACCGCTCCAAATCCACGACTGTCAAGGCGTGAAAGCGAGTTGAACGCCGCCATGACGTCCACTTTGATAATGTCCCAACAGACCACAAAGAAGCGGGCAGAGAAACCATCCGGGCCGGGGCACTTGTCCAGGGGCATGCCCTTGATAGCATCCCGTACTTCATCCACGGTGAAATCCCCATCGATCCCGCTCAGATCGATAGAGAGGATCCCCAAGTAGTCAAGGTCTAGAGAGAAAGGACGGTCAGCCGAGGTGCCCAGCAAATCCTCAAAGAAGGAGTCCACGGCTACTGCCTTTTCTGCATGATCTGTCACTCGTCGACCATCCACCAAGAGATGTCCAATGAAGTTTTTTCGTCTCCGGTGGCTGGCATGGGTGTGGAAGAAACGAGTACAGGCATCACCCTCCCGGAGCCAAAGGAGACGCGACCTCTGCCGCGCCAAGGTCCGCTCGAGAGAAGCAAGCCCCAACAGCTTCTTTTTAGCAGACGACGAAGGGCACGTTCCTCAGGGGACAACAGACGGGAGTCCATAGCTACATCCAGACGGAGAATCACCTCGGTGGCCAGGAGAATTTGCATTTTGATGCTACCAATGAATTTCGAACTCCAACTTGAAAGGCTTTTTGCCGTAGCCTTTAGTTTCTGGTCAAGCCTCTTGAAGGGGTTGGGCTCAGCGGGCTGAGCCGTCCACGCCTCTTGGACCACATCCAAGAAGCCATCCACCTTAGTCCAGAAGGACTGAAACTGGAATCTCCGGCCCCGATGCAAATCGGGCGAGAGGTTCAACACAAGGGGGCAGTGGTCAGAAGGGCCGGTAGACATGGCCGAAAGGAAGGCGTCGGGGTAGAGTGTCTCCCAATCCACGGTCGAAAAGACCCTGTCCAGCTTCTCCAGCGTCGGAAGCTCTCTCTCATTGGACCAGGTAAACCTCCGCCCATTGAGGTAAAGCTCTTTGAGCTCCAGGGATGAGAGCGCCCGCCGGAATTTAGCCATCATACTACGGTGCAGAGAAAGGTAAACACATTAGAAACCAAACCTATATATTAGTCTACCACACATTTTTGCATAGCAATGACATACTGATGGATAAAATGGAACATGATGCTGACCGTCTCCATGGTTATCTATCCAGGTACAAAAAATGTATAATCGTCTTGCATGAACAGTCAATGATAAGAAAGTGCCCTTTAAAGGTATAATCGACTTGCAGCTTGAACATGTAACTGAAACCAAGTGCACTTCCCTGCGGACAGTTAGCTCATTATTTCACGGGAAAATATGGTGGGATCGTATAAAAAAGGAGATTTATATTTTATAATAATCAATTATACTCTCTGGATAGAGAGTAGTATAATTGATTATTTGAGGGCTCAAGTTTCCTTGCATCCCAAATACAGGTTACTCATACTCACAAGTCACAAGTGCTTGGACCATGTTGAGAGCAACAAATAGGGTTTATTAAATCAAGCCCATTTAGATTGAAAGGCAATGTGTATAAAATATTTTTGATCACACCTACTGTGTGATTTTCAGTATATTAATATTAAAGAAAAGGGTATAAGATATCTACAAACTGAAAATACATAGTTACAAAAGAAACCGGAGACCAAGAAATTGAGATAGATGCAAAGCCAGTCCACTAGGGGTCGCTAGTAGCACACCAATCTAGGTAAACCAATTGAAAAACTTACACTCCAACCATCTAGGTTGAGATTTAAAAAGGGCAAGCCAACTCCAGTGTTTAAGCTTGATAGGCTCCCATCAAAGAAGCTGCGTATAGCAGTCCACCATTGGCATGTGGAATTGTGGATCCTAAATAATTATAGGAAAATGTTGTCCTCCCTCCGGAGGATGGCGGGCGACGCGTCCTCCGGGTCGACCCAGCAACGCGTGGACATAGTGGGTGGGCCCTGTATCTTATCTCCTCCCGACTATTTCTCCTCCACTCGTTCTTTCGCACGGATCAGCACGCCGCCGCCGTATTGCTCGAACCACTGCGACCACCGGCGTCGCCCTGCCCGGCCACCGCGCCAGCGTCGCCCTGCCCGGCCACCGCGCCAGCGTCGCCCTGCCCGGCCACCGGCTCACCGCACGGACCACCCGCCGCCGTCGTACTGCTCGACCACCGCGCACCGCTGCGCACCTCCATTGCCGCTGACGCTCCTCTACCGCACACAATGGCACGCCTCCATCACTTCGCCGGAAAAAAGTTGCTACAATGCTTTAATAGTACAAAAAATTGCTCCGATGTCTCCGCCGAGGTCTCCGGTGAGATCCATGTCGGAGCAGTCTTTTTTTGTGTCGAACCGTTTTTTGTTACAATGAAGCAAAAGCGGGGCTTTTTTTTGCTTCACTGAAGCAATTTTGGGATTCTATTGCGAAACATTTTTTTTTCATTCATACAAAATTTTTGTTATAACGAACCGTTTTTTTTTTGCATCTATGAAGCAAATACGGGATTTAAAGGGACACGTGTTGGCAAGAGCGCCCGGAGGATCGGGCCGAGCGATCCTCCGAGGGACGCTCAGTCCCGTCCATAATTATATCAAGTTGTCATAATTCACTCTTGGACAAAAGAAGTGATAACAGCCTTCAGGAAAAGCTGTTCACACTGATACGAATACAGTAGAGTAAAGAATTGTAAATGATCTTCTCATGATGGAAGTGTGTAAGGGGTATCAAAATCTCACTTATCGAGAACTCATTTAATTTCTTCTAGTAATCAAGCCTTTAAAATAAACTAATGCACATTCTCTGATAACAATACTAATGCAGGTTCCTGCAGCAAATGTCGAAACCAGAATTGAGTAAATCCTGATCAGTTGTAATTAGTAAACATCACATCTCAAGAAGATTATAAAAGATCGCAGAGAAAGAGGATGTTGTTCTGATGGATAATAATCATACTATAGAAACTTTTGAGATATATATACTGTTGTACACTTTCCTGACACGAGTATTATACTGTTGTTGTAACTGTCGACCTAGTCAAGAGGTAGGTTAGATCTAGCGATAGTATCGGGCACGATCATGCCCACTCCCTGCACGATTGATGCAGCCATTGTATAAATATGTAACAGATGAGATCAATAGAGATGCGAGATTGTGTGTGTAATTCAGTTTGGTATCAGAGCCTTCTTCTCCACCTCCTTCCCCACCTCCCCCATGGCTCCCTCCTCCTCTGCTAGCGACGACGAGACTTCCCTTCCCATTATCGGCCAGCTTGGCGGTACCTCGATCTAGCTCCTGCCCTCCCCACCCACCACTAATGGCGTCGACATCTCTCGCTACATCAAGTTCAAGCTCGACTCCACCGCCGGCAACTACAGCAAGTGGCGGAACCTCTTCCTCGTCGTTCTCTCCAAGTACAACGCGCGCGACCACGTCGAGAAGGAGACCTCGCCTCTCCTCGCCGATGCGGCCTAGAACGCCACTGACGTCGACATCGTCCTCTGGATGTACGCCTCCATCTCCGACGAGCTCCAAGACGTCGTCCTGATGGCGGACAGCACCGCGTACTCCACCTGGCAAGGCCTCAAGCACTTCTTCACCGAGAACGCGGAGGAGCGCGAGATCTACCTCGACAAGGAGTTCCAGAACACGGTCCAGGGCGACATGGGCGTGGTGGCCTACTGCCGCAAGATGAAGGGCATTGCTGATCAGCTGTCCGACGTCGGTGCTCCGGTCTCCGACAAGAAGCTCACCCTCCGGCTGATCGCCGGTCTTGATCGCCGGTTCAAGACTCAGCAGGAACGCCTCGAGTGCATGAAGCCCTTCCCGTCGTTCATGCAGGCCCAATCTCGGCTTCAGCTCACCGAGGCAAAACTCAAGTCGGAGGCCCAGGCAACACCCCAAGTTCTGCACGCCGGCGACACCAGCAACGGCACCGGAGGCTCCGGATCGCGCTTCAACGGCAACTGCTACTCCTGTGGTGTACCTGGCCACATGGCCAGAAACTGCCCGACCGGTGGTGACCGCGGTCATCACGGCTCCGGCAACCAGGGGCGCGGCGGTGGCCAGCAGCAAGGGCGCGGCTACGGCAATCAAGGCTATGGCAATCAGGGCCATGGCAACCAGGGCAATGGCTACCAGAACTACGGACGCGGGCGTGGCCGCGGACGCAGTCGTGGCGACTACTGCGGGCGAGGCCCGTACAACCCGGGCTACGGCGCTCCACAAGGACCTGGTGGTGGCGGCTACGGCGGCGCTCCCTACGGTCACCAGCAGCAAGCTCGCACGGCCCCTTGGGTCCTGCCGAACGCTGCCGGTGTCCTTGGCGCTCGCTCTGGCATGCCCTTCCAGGCGTACCCGGTGACATACAATCCCGGCCCGCCTGCGTTCAACGCCTACGCTCTGCCCTCAGCGCCCACGTACGACTATGCTGCCATGTACAACGCCGCCCCAAGCAACTCCCAGGGACTCCCGGCCGGCCCTGAGAACTGGATCGTTGACACCGGCGTGACCACACATGTCACCAACAACCAAGGTAACCTTACCTCGTCTCATTCCCCTTCAAGCATTGATTCTCGCAGCATTGTAGTCGACAATGGTTCTAAAATGCGCATCACCTCCATTGGTTCCACCTCTCTTACTCCGCATCATTTTCAACTTAATCATGTGCTTGTCTCTCCTTCTATCATCAAAAACCTTATTTCTGTACGCAAGTTTACCCGTGATAACTCTTGTTCCATGGAATTTGACCCTTACAGCTTCTCTGTGAAGGACCTAGCAACGTGGAATATCCTCCTTCGCTCTAGTAGCAGTGGTGAGCTCTACCTGTTCTTTGGCGATCTTCAAACCAATGGCGCTGCTCTCTCGGTCTCCACCACCCGTGATCTCTGGCATAGAAGACTAGGACATCCTAGTGATGAAAATCTCTCTAGAATCGCCCCTGTTTTTCCCTCTCCATGTAATAAATCAAGTGACCATTCTTCGGTTTGTGAAGCTTGTAAATTAGGAAAACAACCTCGCCTCTCATTTTCTTCCTCCACTAGCTTTACTACTTTTCCTTTTCAGCTTCTTCATTGTGATCTCTGGACCTCACCTGTTCCTAGTTTTACTGGTTATAATTATTATCTTATTATTTTGGATGATTACTCGCATTACTCTTGGGTGTTTCCACTCTGAAACAAATCCGATACTGCCTCTACTCTTGAACGTTTCTTTGTCTATATTCACACTCAATTTCACACTATTATAAAATGCTTGCAATGTGATAACGGGGGGGGGGGATTTCTCACCACTGCCCTACGATCATTTTTCTCCACCAATGGTATCTCTTTTCGCCTCTCATGTCCACACACCTCATCGCAAAATGGGAAGGCCGAAAGAATGTTGCGCACCACTAATGATGTCATCCGAACTCTCCTTGTTTAGGCCTCTCTCCCCCCTAAATTTTGGGTCGAGGCCCTCCATACGGCCAATCACCTTCTCAACATCCGTCCCTCGCGAGTAATCAGTCACGCTATGCCCCATTTTCTTCTTTATAACCAACACCCCACATACTCACATCTCCGAACTTTTGGCTGTTTATGTTTTCCAAATCTTTACGCCACCACTCAACACAAATTACAACCCCGTTCTACCAGATGCATTTTCCTCGGATTTCCTCGGGAGCATAAAGGCTACAGGTGCTTTGATCTCACTACCCGCCGTGTCTTCGTTTCTCGCCACGTTACATTTGATGAATCTTTTTTCCGTATTTTCCTCCTACCTCGCCCACACCACCAGCTGCAGATTTACCGGCCGCACACGATCCCGGGCCGATCTTCTCCGGGATCCGGGTTAGCAGACCATCTGGTCTCCAATCAACTCCGGGATCCGCGCGCCTCGGATCCACCCCGCCTGCTGCACCATCAACGCCCACCGAATCCCCCTCGTCTGCTACGCCTGAGCCCCACCAGCTTTCTCCCCCCACCACTCCTCAGCCGCCACGCCACTCCGCTTTCCCGCCCAATGCGATTCCGGTACAGCCACCCGAGAATGCACACCGAATGCAAACCAGAGCCAAACAAGGTTATTTGATGCCCCGGAAATTATTTAATTTAACAGCTTCCACTGCCACTTCCACTCTTTCACCACTTCCCTCATCTTATCGTCAGGCACTTAAGGACCCAAATTGGCGTGCTACAATGCTCAATGAATTTAATGCCTTGTTGCGGAATGACACTTGGTCTTTGGTTTCTTGTCCTCTAGGTGCAAATGTGGTCACTGGCAAATGGATCTACCGTCACAAGCTGAACCCTGATGGCACTCTCTCTCTCTCAGTACAAAGCTCGTTGGGTGGTTCGCGGCTTTACTCAACAAGCTGGCGTGGATTATGGGGAGACTTTCAGTCCGGTTGTGAAACCGACCACAATCCGAGTGGTGCTTGCCCTTGCAACAACTCACTCCTAGCCCATTCACCAATTGGATGTGTCCAATGCTTTTTTGCACGGTAATCTTCAAGAAACCATTTATTGCCAACAACCTTCTAGTTTCATTGATCTGAATCTTCCCACTCATGTTTGCCATCTTAACAAGTCTCTATATGGCCTTAAGCAAGCGCCTTGCACTTGGTTTCTCCGGTTTACCACCTACCTTACTTCTCTCGGTTTTGTGGCTTCCAACTGTGACACCTCACTTTTCATTCTCCTTCGTGGGTCTGCCATTGACTATCTTCTGCTGTATGTCGATGATATCATCTTAACTGCAAATACCCCTGACCTTCTTCGGCCCATCATCTCCTCTTTGTCCACTGAATTTTCCATGAAGGATTTAGGAGATCTTCACCAGTTTCTCGGGATCAATGTGCATCCAAATTCCTCGGGCATATTCTTGTCGCAACAACAGTACACCCTCAAAATTCTTGACCATGCCAATATGCTCAACTGTAATCCTCTCTCCACTCCGATGGATTCTCGTGCCAAAGTCTCTGCCCATGATGGTGTTCCCTACTCCGATCCCTCCTTTTACCGCAGCATTGCCGGCGCCCTGCAGTACCTTACCCATACTCGCCCCGATATAGCATATGTTGTCCAACAGATCTGCCTCTTTATGCATGCACCCACCACTGCTCACTTTCAACTTGTCAAGCGTGTTCTTCGCTACCTGCGCGGCACCTCACATTACAGTCTCCAACTCTATCGGTCGTCGTCCCAAAACCTCCTGGCATACAGTGATGCGGATTGGGCTGGGTGCCCAGACACGCGCAAGTCCACATCAGGCTTCTGCGTGTTCTTAGGAGATAATCTGATCTCCTGGTCTTCCAAGAGGCAGGCCACGGTGTCTCGATCGAGCGCGGAAGCTGAGTACAGAGCAGTTGCAAACAGTGTCGCTAAATCTTGCTGGCTGCGCCAACTGTTGCATGAGCTGCATCATCCTCCTAGCAGAGCCACTATCATCTTTTGTGACAATGTCAGTGCGGTGTATCTCTCTTCCAACCCAGTTCAGCACCAACGCACGAAACATGTTGAGATTGACTTGCATTTCGTCCGGGATCGAGTTCAGTTGGGTGAGGTCAAAGTCCTCCATGTCCCGTCATCATCCCAGTTTGCAGATGTTTTCACCAAAGGGCTGCCATCGCCGGTTTTCTCTGAGTTCAGGTCCAGTCTGAACATCTTTCCCTCCGACGTTCAGACTGCGGGGGGCTGTTGAGATATATATACTATTGTACACTTTCCTGACACGAGTATTGTACCATTGTTGTAACTGTCGACCTAGTCAAGAGGTAGGTTAGATCTAGCAATAGTATCGGGCACGATCATGCCCACTCCCTGCACGATTGATGCAGCCATTGTATAAATATGTAACAGATGAGATCAATAGAGATGCGAGAATGTGTGTGTAATTCAGTTGAAACATCAATTTCATTAAGAAATTATTGCAATATGAGTTTTGATGATACACAATCAATATGAAATTTGTGCGCTTTATTTTAGTTCAGATACTTGCAATCATTATACAAAGTATCACCAGACCATTGGTTAAAATAATCACTCGTCATCCAAAGTATCCCCAATATCACAAAACTAGCAGAACAACTCAACAAGTAGAACCTAGCATTATATAATTACCATAATGCAATGTTCAAACCAAGATGCAAAAATTAGGAGCCAAGCAGGATAGCACCAGTACCATGAGACCGAGAGGGGCTGGCCCTGGAAGCGGCGACTGAGCTCGAGAACCATCCGCAGCCGAATCTCCAGGATAGTGTTGGTGTGCTTCAGACCGTCCTTGGCGATCTCAAAGAGGGGGCATCCAAAAAGTTGTCCATGGCGGATGATGAGGATTGACACGCTAGGACATCCTACAAGATGCAGTAATTAAGTCTAAGGTTGTGCCATTCATTTATAATTGTATCCATGTTATTCATTAGCCAGTTCATGCTATGGGCCAATTAGGGTTTTATTTTATGTTTTAGGTTTGGTCATGTCCAAGCCCAATAGTTTCCTGGCCGTTTATATAAGGAGGCTAGCCGGTTAGGGTTTAGGGAGGCAGAAAACTATGTAGAACTTCGTGTTCCCACATGTGTTCCATCCCTCCGGGGTTGACGTCTCTGACGTTTGTCTTGTTATCCAGTATATTGTGATGCGTGCAGGTGCTTGTTATATAAGTATTGTCGTGCTTCGGTGTGAGGCTCGCTGTTCGTCATCGAGTTGCTCGTTGAATTCATCTATTCGGCGTGAGGTTTGTCTACATCGATGGGTTGCTCGCAGGATTGATGTTCCCCCATCTTCAGGTTATGTGTATCATTCACATGATTGAAAATTTTATCAGATCCATTGGATCAGGTGGTGCATCGTGAAAGATCGGGCCAAACAGTCTTCGTCATCTTGGTATCAGAGCACCACATTGATCACAGTGCAGAGTTGTTGTCGACGGGTGCATCATCAGATCTATTAGTCAGCCAGGTTTATTGGAGAAGAGATCACAAAGCTGCTGCAAATTTTTGTCACTGTTCGCTATTGGCGGCGGCAGCCACGCAGGGAGGAGGAGCAGGAGCGCGGAGGTCATGGTCTTCCGATCTAGGCAGGTTCCTGGTTATTTTCGTTCATTGGCTGCAAGCAAAAAAAGGGAAGATGCAGCGCATGGCCGTGGCTTCCGATCCGACCGCGCGCCACCAGGGTTCAACGATCGCCTGGCCATTGCGTGCGTGTCTTTGGGCAGCAGGAGTCCAGAAAGCAGCCGCACATGTCGTGGGTTTGCAGATCGATCACCGTTCACCCACGTGCCTGAGGGGAGGGGAGAGGGCGCGAATCCTATTCTCCGCTCGTTAGCGGGATGGATCTCCGCTCCGCCCGCATGGGCATGCAGTTGGGCCGGCCCGTTAACGTGGATAGGTGGGTATTTTCGTTTTTTCTTGGTTAGTTTTTTCCTTTGTTTTCTCTGGTTTTGGGTTCCAAGGTTTTTTTTCAGGTATTTAGTTTTCCTTTCTTTTTTCTTCTTTTTCTTTCTTAAAATTCTGAACATTTTTAAAAATTGAGTATTTTAAAATTTGAACATTTAAAATTTGAATATTTTTACATTTTGAACATTTTTAAATTTTGAACATTTTTACTGTTGAACATTTTTCAAATTTGAACATTTTTAAATTTTGAACATTTTTAAATTTTGAACTTTTTTACTTTTGAACATTTTTACTATTGAATATTTTTCAAATTTGAACATTTTTAAGTTTTGAACATTTTTTTACATACGAACATCCTCAAAACGTGAACAAATTTGAATATTTTTCAAATTTGAACATTTTTTGAATTTGAATATTTTTAAATTTTGAACATTTTTCACATGTAAACATTTTTTAAAATTTGTTTTTTAAAATAGAACATTTTTTAAAATAGAACATTTTTTAAAATTTGAACAATTTTTAGTCTAAACAACTTTTTACTTAAAAATTTTCAAATCTTATTTCTCAAAGAAAAATAATAAAACAAAAAATTAGAAAAAGAAAAGAAAACTGGGAAAGGACCTGGGCCGGCCCACGAGGACGGTTGACGCGGGCGGAGATGTGTTTCCTCCCGCATTGAAACGGAGACTAGGAGCGCCCGGGAGACGGCGGCTGGGGTCGAGCGTGGCGGGCTATTCAGTTTGCGGTCACCAAGTTATTTGGCACAGGCTCACAGGTGCCTTTTGATACGTCTCCGACGTATCCATAATTTTTGATGCTCCATGCTTATTTTTACACCATTTGTCTTGTGTTTTGTTACACTTCGTGGCACTTTTATGCATTTTCCGGAACTAACCTATTAACAAGTGCCACAGTGCCAGTTCCCTGTTTTTTGCTGTTTTTGTGTTTCAGAAGTGATACACAGGAAATATTCTCGGAATTGGATGAAACCACATCCTGAAGTCTTATTTTACCCGGGAGCATCCAGACATCCGAAGAGAGGAAGGAGAGGGGCCACAGGCCTCCCTCACACAGGGCTGGCGCGGCCCAGGCCCTGGCCGCGCCGCCCCTGTGTGAGGAGGCCTGGGGCCGCCTCTGACATCGCCCCTTCGCCTATAAGAAGCCTCGGGATGGAAAACCCTAAGGGAGTCGGCAATTTTCCAGAAGCAGTTCCGCAGCTCCGCCGCCACCGTCGACGAATTTTGGGGGACAGAAGTCTCTGTTCCGGCACCCTGCCGGGACGGGGAAGTGCCCCCAGAGCCATCTCCATCGATCTCCATCGCCGTCTCCACCGTCTCCATCGACCTCACCGCCATCTCCATCAACCTTGCTGTCTCCTATGATGAGGAGGGAGTAGTTCATCCCCGGGGCTGAGGGCTCTACCGGTAGCTATGTGGTTCACCTCTCTCTCCCATGATGTGATCTTTATGTGATCGTGAGCTTTGTATCATGTTGAACAAGTAGATGTTATTATTCAGATATTATGCTACTCCTATGCTTAATTATTATAGTGTACTCTAGTGGTGATTATTAAAGTAATCTATTCCTCCTGCCATGGTGTAACGGTGACAGTGCGTGCATCGTGGTGGTACTTGGTTTAGGCTATGATCGTGATCTCTTGTGGATTATGAGAGTAATTATTACTATGATAGTATTGAGTGATCTATTCCTCCTTTCATGGTGTAATGTTGACAGTGTGTGCACCGTGTTAGTACTTGGTCTAAGTTGCAATGATATCTATCTTGAGTTGTGATCTGATTTGGATATCTCTATGAGTGGTGTTTGTCAAGTACTTGATGAACTTTAAGGGGTGCTTCTGTAGCCACTACACAATGATTAGTGTTATTCAATAGGAGAGTAATTCAGAGTACCATAGTGGAGAGAAGTTGTTTATTTGTTCAATCATGTTATATTGTTGGGAGTGTGTCCACTAGTGAAAATATGATCCCTAGGCCTTGTTTCCAAGCATTGCACACCGTTTACTTGCTATTTTGTTACTTGTTTGCTCGCAGCGATATTTATTTCACATCACGTTTGCTACTTATAATCATCTATACCACTTGTATTTCACTATCTCTTCGCCGAACTAGTGCACCTATACATCTGACAAGTGTATTGGGTGTGTTGGGGACACAAGAGACTTTCTGTATCGTAATTGCAGGGTTGCTTGAGAGGGATAGCTTTGACCTCTAACCTCCCTGAGTTCGATAAACCTTGGGTGATCCACTTAAGGGAAACTTGCTGCTGTTCTACAAACCTCTGCACTTGGAGGCCCAACAAGTGTCTACAAGAATAGAAGTGCATAGACATCAAGCTCTTTTCTGGCGCCGTTGCCGGGGAGGTAAGGTAAAAGGTACTCACATTCTTTGGCTACTAAGTCTTTTAGTTGCTGGTGAGTGCTCGAAGTTATTTCCTTTAGATTCTGCAATTACATCTTTTTGTTTCTTGTTTTTATTTTTACTAGTTAGGCTTAATGGAAAATAAAGAGTTCTTTAGTCTTTTTCCTGAGTTTAGATATGAAGTGTTTGAAGAGAAAATTGAAAAACCTTTGGAGCTTAATTTGCATGCTAATAGTGTTGTTAGTATGAATGCTTTGAACACCATTGTTGCTAATGCTATAGAAAAGTCTAAGCTTAGGGAAGCTGGTTTTGTTAAGCATGATATTTTTAGTTCCCCAGCTTTAGTGGAGAAAATTTGCTCTGATGATATTTTATCTCCCATATGTGATGTTCCTTCTTATGATGATATGTTTGAAGAATATGCTTTGCGAAATAGTTTCTCTCTAGCTTGTGATGATACTAAACCTCTAGTTTATGATGGCTATGATGATGAGTATAATATTTTTAGTTCACCTACTATTGAGGATAAAATTAGTTATGATTACAATATGCCTCCTATTTATGATAATTATGGTGATGAGAATAATTATTCTGTTGAATCTGCTCCTACTACTATTGTTCATGTAGGGAGTATTAATCCTTTTATGCATGTGGCTCATGATAGGGATGCTTTATGTGATAGTTATATTGTTAGTTCTATTCATGATGCTATTGAAAGTTATTATGAGAGAGGGAAACATGGTTTGATGAATCTCAACAATATTGAGTTTCCCCTCTTTATGTTGCAATTCTTGAAGTTGTACTTGTTTTGCCTTCCTATGCTTTTTGCTTTGCGCTTTCATGACTTGTCTCTTTACAAGACTATTTTTCATAGGAAGTGGTTTAGATATAAATGTCTTTCACATTTGCTTTTTGATGCTCTCTATTGCTTTAAGTTCCTATATGGCGCATTTGCCTCAAGCTCTTATATGGCGCCCACATGAGCATCTTTGCAAATTACTGCGCCTAGCTCAAAGGCGTTAAAGAAAAGCACTCTTGGGAGATAACCCAATGTTTTCTTTTCAGTACTTTTTCTTTTATTTGAGTCTTGGAAGTCATTACTACTGTAATGACCGCTCCTTATCTTGTTTATTTCGTTTTTGTGCCAAGAGAAGCCTCTAATTTGAATGAGGTGAGATTTGGGGATGTTGCTGTCCTGAAACTGTTTTCGGTGCTGCACCGTAAAAATTCGTGAAAATTCTCTGTATATCTTTTGGACCTGAGATTTCTTGTGCATATGCCCCAGGTTATATCCAAACTTTCATTAGTTGAACACTTTTTGATTTGAGCAACATAAAACCCCTCAAAAATTCGACCTTTGTCAGCTGTTCTGTTTTGACAGATTTCTGCCAATATTTGTGTTTGCCACTTTATCGCTTTCTTTTGAATTCTTTTGATCATGGAACTTTTTGGGAAGTTGCTACAGTAGTATTTGCTATATATTTGATGGTGTTGAGTTGAAACCTGAAGCAAATAGAGGATTGATTATATGTTATGCTTAAACTAATGTTGCTAATAGAATTGTGTTTAGTTTTGTATGAAGGAAGTTTTCAAGTGTAGGGATTGGAGAATGATGAGATGAGTTGAAGAATGGACAAAATCTCAAGCTTGGGGATGCCCATGCATCACCCCAAGAAATATCCAAGAAGTACAAGCGTCAAAGCTTGGGGATGCCCCCGAGGCACCCCTTCTTCATCGGCAAAAATCAGGTCACCTTTCAAGACACTATATTTTTATTGCTTCATGCACTATGTGTTTTTCTTGGAGCGTCAGTTGTTTTAGTTCTCTTAGTTAGTTTAGTTTTGTTTGCTGCAATAAATGGTTAGATCACATCATGTTTCTTTTGGAGGAGATGAACTCGCTTTTCATTTGCCAAGAACACTCTAGTTTTCACTCTTTTCGTTCAACGAGTGTTCTCTTTTTCTGCTACTGCGGTTAGCTTGCATTTTTCACCTTGATTTTTGTTCAGATCTTGTTATATCCTTGCATCAAGGTGTATTTTTGCCTCTGATCTTTGTTGGTTTTCCTCAAAAGAGTTGGATTAAAAAAGTTTGAATGGTGTTGGAAAAGAGAAAAAGCTTTATGCAAAATAGTGGTACAAGAAGGAGCTTGTGTAGACTGCGGCTTAGGCTTTTTCATGTCATGCTTGATGTCATTTTGATAGTATGCTTAGTGGTTTTGCTATAGCATGACTTGTCTCAAATGACTGAGATTGCTTAATGAGCCTTTGAAAAATCATGCGTTGTTTTTATTATATGGAAGCATTTATTTGGTTTTTTCCTTTGATGCTTTATTTGGGTTGACTTGGCACATGCTTACACCGTCAAGACACCATATTTTGGAAGATCAGGAAAGTTCCAGAAAAATACCAAAAAATTATATTTTGCCGAAAGACTCAGGAAGCCAGAAGGAGGAGGCGAGAGGAGCCAGGGGGTAGGCTCACACGTAGGGGGCGCGACCTGGCCCCTGGCCGCGCTGGCCTACTGTGAGGCCACCCTGGCCCACTTTAGGTCTCGCCCCTGCGCGTACTTCATCATCCCCGAAAACCTAAGTCAGGGGGGCTCAGAGATAGACACCGCCGCCTCTGCGGGGCGGAAAACACCAGAGAGAGAAAAGCTCTCCGGCAGGCAGAAATTTGCCGGGGAAATTCCTTCCCGGAGAGGGGAGATCATCGCCATCGTCATCACCATCGCACTGGACTTCATCGGGATCATTATCATCATCATCATCTCCATCACCAGCACCTTCATCTCCACCATCACCACGACATCCCGCTGTAACATCTTGAGTTGAATCTTGTCAAATTCTTAGGGGAAACTTTCGCGGTGTTGATTACTCTTGTGGTTGATGCTATTGAGTGGAACCATTGAATTAAGGTTTATGTTCAGATTGTTATTTACCATTATTTCACCTCTGATCATGATCCATATGATGTCTTGTGAGTAGTTCGTTTAGTTCTTGAGGACATGGGAGAAGTCAAGATGTTAGTAGTGGATTATTGTTAAGTAATATTTAGTGGTTTGATATTTATTTGTTGTGGTGTTATTTCACTAGTGGTGTCATGTGAACGTCGACTACATGATACTTCACCATTTATGGGCCTAGTGAGATGCATTGTGTATTTGGCTACCAATTGTGGGGTTGCTGGAGTGACAGAAACCTAAACCTCCGTTGGGAAACCATTGCACCAGGGAGCGTAGGATCTTAGAGTTTAAGGCTGTGGTTAGATTTATCTTAATTACTTTCTTTTATTTGCAGATGCTTGCAAGGGGTATAATCACAAGTGTGTATTTATCCTAGTAAGGGTAGTGCGCTAGCACAGGTTCACCCCCATAACACTTATCAAACCAATAAAGATTATTTAGCGGCATGAAGCGAAAGCTCTTGACAGAAACTCCCGTGTGTCCTCGAGAACGTTTGGTCGTCATAAGTTACACAACCGGCTTGTCCTTTGCTAAAGAAAGGATTGGGCCACTTGCTGCAATTATTACTACTGTCTTTTATTTACTCGCACTTTATTTATTTGCATTATCAAATACCCCTGAAAACCCGTTTGCTAGTATTTATAGTGAAACCTTGATCAAAACCACTTGTCAACACCTTCTGCTCCTCGTTGGGTTCGACACTCTTATTTATCGAAAGTACTACGATACACCCCCTATACTTGTGGGTCATCAGTTACAAGCAGATAATCAATCACAGAGGCATTACACATCATCATACTAGTGTTCGTTAACTAAAGTTTAAAAGTAGAACACTTCAAGGTAACTAGTCTTCTGGCTATTCCCAAAGATGAGTTGGGGGAGCCCCAGGCATTGTTGGGAAGATCCACATTGGTGCCTCCCACTCATTGTAATAAGTGGGTCAGTATATCAGTTGTGATCCTATTGCCGGAGCTCCTCCATTGATGTGTATACGGCTCCAATCTGGCACTGGCCTCTGGGTGTAGGGACGGGCTCGATGGTATGCAACAAACACACAGTCTTCTTGTAACAAGGACATGCCTTGTCCAGCAGATCGACCAGCTTTTGCAACATCATAACAGGGTTCTCGGTGGAAGATTGGGTTGTTGATTCCAAGAAATACTGAAAGCACGTGCAGATGCTCCTGCCTGATCCACACTGGACCATCAACAGGATCTTCGGCTTCCGGGCGAAGATTAAAGGGATGCCTTGCGAAAACGTGACACCGTAGACTAGGATAAGTGCTCAACCGTATCCCATCTTCAAACTGTGCAGGAGCATTGCTGTTTCTATCACCATCTATCTGAATCCAAAGTAGATTGAAATTGCCATAATGGTAGGTATTGGATGCCAAGAACCAGGTAGTTTGTGAATTAACCACTACAACTTCTTCAACGTCTTCATCCGGATCGGCGGGAAATGCATCTCCTTCAGCCGCATCGCCAGCAACTGCAGCGGCTTGAGCCGCATCGCTAGCAACTACAGCGGCTTGAGCCGCATCGTCGGCAACTGCAGCGCCTTCAGCCGCATCCCCTGCAACTGGATCCTCGATGTTCGGGGCAAGTATTAGACGCGGGCCTTCATCTGTGCTTGCGTACGGAAGAAGATAAGCCACAATACAACAATGCAGTAAGTAGGTAGAACTACCTATAAATTCAGATAGGAAGAGGGCATAACTCACCCCAAGTATGTGGTTCCCAAACCAGAACATCTCCTCGTGGTTCTGTAATCGCGTACACGCGGAACAAATATGTCTGATCACCGAATAAATGAATTGCACAGGCGTCGACATACCTGCGAGGTGCAAGGTGGTAATTTTTTAGGATGACCCAACCGTTGTCTTGGTGACTGTCTACATAGGCGATCAGTTTGTCAAAGATCACGATTGCTTCATAATGCCACTGATCACTGCATTTTTCCTTGTAAGGGGTCTTGTCGATGGATTTCGTGTCGCAAGAACACGGGGTACCACGCGACGGACCCAAGGATTCGAACGCAGGGGGATGAACGTGTGAGATCATGGATCGCAACGAAACACGGTGACGGAAGCCTCGATTGTCGAACGCGCTACGCACTGCAGAGAGGGAGACCGAGCTTTACCCAGGTTCAGGGCCCTCGTGGTGAGGTAAAACCCCTACTTCCTGCCTTCTTGTATTACGACGCGACACCTCGCGAGGAGTACAAGGCCTTGGTTACAAAGCTCTAGATGGCCAGAGGTTGAAGAACCTGCATGCCCAACTAGCAGCTCGAAGAAGATGAAGATTAGCTCGGACCGAATCCCCTCTAAGGGGTGGCCTCTCCCTCCTTTTATAGCACCGAGGTCCTCCTTCCCCTTATCTTCTTGGGGAAGGGGTTGCCACACACGGCCAAGGAGGGAGGACAGCTGTAGACTATGCTCTTCTGTAGACTTGGTCTTCGTAGGGTAGCGGCGCCGGTCCACAGGAGTGGGTGGAGGAAGCTGACGTCTTCGTCTGGCGCCCTGCACCGTCCATGCTATATTTAGGGGGGTGGCCAACAACCACTGTGCCGCTTTGGGCAGGCACAGCGAAAGTTGGTCTCCTCCCTGTCGGGGGTAGCGTGGGCGGTACGCGGTCTTCTGCCCGTTGGCTTCTTGCTCTGCACGCCAACGGGCTGAGCTGGCGTGGGCGTGCGTCATCTCCTCACCAGCAGGGGCTCGTGAGGAGGTCTTCTGGTCCTTAGCGGTTTCCGTCGTCGTTCTCCTCACGAGGCGCCTCCTCGTGAGGGTCTTCTCCGTGACTCGTCTCGTTGATTATCTCCTGGGCTGAAGATGGGCCGATGACGGGGCCCAGGAGCAGGTGGACCGGGATACCCCGGTATCCATTACACCGACAGTAGCCCCCGGGAGCCCGGCCCGCGACGCGCCCTCTTGAGGAAGCGAAGGGTCGGGGGCCCCCGAAGCGACTGGGCCCTCCAACGGCACGCGTCAACCGTGCGGTCAGAGGACCATGTGAAGAAGCAGAGACTCCGGACACGTGGCGCGGCCGCAGCTGGTGAGACGAAACGGCGGGTGACGCTACGGTCTCCGAGGCGTCAACCTGCCATAATGATGTGTCGCTTGACTGCAGAGCGCCGTGCCAATGCTTCGATTCCCGCTTAAGGATTTGACGCATCGACGCCAGACGCCCCCCCTTAAATAGGTCCTCCTCGAGACCTCCGGCACTCCACCTCCTTCCTCCAGTGCCACTTCTGCTTCTTCGCTCCCAAGCTCATGGATCCCTCCAACTCCTCCGCCGCCGTGGGATCGAGCTCCGGGGCGAAGCGCCGCGGGCGCCCCATGGGCAGCGGGAAGAAGGCGAAGGTCCCGGCCCAGTGGACGCCCGACGCCGGCGGCCCCCTCCGCATTGGCGCGCCGCGGCAGGGCGAGGCGAGCCGTGCCGCCGCGGGGTCCTCCGGCGCCCTGACCCTCAGGGGTCCTGCGCGTGGAGGCGCCCTGAATCAGCCGTCGCCGCTGGCGGCGGCGCCTGCTCTCCGCGCCTCGGGGAGCATCGACCGGGCCCTCCAGGAGGTGGAGGCCGCCCTGGGCCCCCTTCCCCCTGCTGCAGATCCTCCGGCGCCGCCGATGAACGGAGTGGTCGCCACTCCGTGCCCCTTGGCGGCGGCGCTGCTGGGACCCCTCATCGCCCCGGGGTCCCGCTTCTTGGAGCTCCTCGTCGTCGTCGACGCCCCGGGCTTCAACTCCCTCCGGCTGCCCGACGCCATCCGGAGGGCGATTCACGCCCATGACCCGGCCGCCGGGGAGATCGCCCTGGGGGAGCAAAGCAGGCCAGATCTCTTCTGGCCTGTGGACATCCTCTTCGGGGCGAACGGCAACGTCGTCCTCGCCGGCCGCTGGAGGCCCTTCGCCCTCGGCTGTCGCCTCCGCGTCGGCGACCGCCTTGTCTTCCGCTTCAAGCTGGGGACCCTGGAGGCTACGGTGCGGATCTTCACCGCCGACGGCGTCCGCCGCACCTACCCCCAGCTCGCGGCGCAGTGAAGAGGAGGCCCTGGCGCGGTAGCCTTCTGGGGAGGGGAGCTAGTCTCCTCCCCTCTTTTGCCTTGTAGTCCTTGCTGGCGGGGAATGCCCCGCCGTGCTTCGCTCCTTCCCCCACTGGGGGTAATTTAATGAAATCCTTTTGTTGATCATCTTGCTGTCCTCCACTGTCCTGGCCATTCGCTTGCTCGAGAGCCCTGGTGAGCTATAGGCATCGACGGGAAGCCTCCCTCCACCTCAGAGCTCGAGACGGGTTCGGCGTCGATGACACAGTGGACGATTCCTGAGACAAGAAGTTGAAGAAAGAGTTGGAAAAGAAAAAACCCCAAATCCCCGAAAACGAAAAAACAAGTCGGTAAAACAAACGAAAAAAGAAGGCAAATAAGATGCCCCTGTGACCGGCACATGGACCTTCTCCGTCGTGGAGGAGCGCGGCACTATCTATGCCAGCAGCTAAGAGCAAATTGCCGCGCGTGGCGATTCACGGGGCCTTCCTCGTCGTTGAGGGAAGCTGGACCCTCACGGACGTGAAAACGTCGACGCTTAAGAGAGCCCAGAGACCGTCGACACCTCACAAGGGTTGCTCATGAGGTGAAGGGCCTGGCGCGGACCTCCGGATCTGCGTCTCCTTCGCAAGATTTATCGGAGCGGCCTTGGTCTTCAATAATCCTGCCACGTTAGGCCTTCCTCGGGAGAGAGAATCTTCCTGTGGATGCTGATGCATCGACGCGTCTTTGCTCCCTCGTGAGGGTTGCTCACGAGGGGTAGGTCCTTAGCGGGTGCCATGGGCACACCTTGGACTTTTCCTCGAAGATTTTTTATTTTCTGGCGTACTTCGCGAGGAACTAAGCACCATGGGCATCCAGAGGTGATCGTTAATGGGGCTGTCGCCCCTGACCAGAGCTCGCTCCCTTCGGGTTTTTCGGGCTTGCTGTTTTCCGGGCGAAGGCCCCAGCATAGACACCATGCCTAGCCCCCTTCCGCGAGGAGTACAACAGAAAATAAATGGACTTCATGCCATTTTGATGTCATGCCGAAGCAGAGGCGCTACATTGCGCGATAACTTAATATCAGTGCTTAAGAGCAGATTGAGCTGATACAAGTGCCGTGAAAACGGTCTTTTTCTCCTTGTGAGGAACCTAGGGGTAGAACTTTCGCAGATGAGCTATGTTCCACGGGTTCCCCACTGGCACACCTTCTGCGGTTTCCAGCCGCGCCGAGCCTGGCCTGGCGATGTGCGTCACCTTGAAGGGCCCTTCCCACATTGGAGACAGCTTGTGCAGGCCCTCGCGAGAGAGTATCCTCCTCAGCACCAGGTCGCCGACCTCCAGAGTTCTTGCTCGAACATGGTGGCTATGGTAGCGGCGTAGTCCTTGCTGGTATCTCGCAGCGCGGAGCGCGGCTTGGCAGCGAGCTTCCTCGAGCAGGAGGAGGCGATCCTTGATGAGGTCCTCTTGGCGAATTTCGTCGAAGGCGAGCACTCTTGGCGACCCGAACTTGATGTCGGTGGGAAGAACAGCCTCCGCCCCGTAGACCAGGAAGAAAGGGGTTTCTCCGGTGGGTTTGGTGGCGGTAGTCCTGATGGACCACAAGATGGATTGGAGGTTGTCTAACCATTTTTTGCCGCAGGCCTCGAGCTTGGCGTTGAAGCTTTTCGTCTTGAGCCCTTTGAGTACTTCTGCGTTGGCACGCTCGGCTTGGCCATTGCTCCGGGGGTAGGCGACGGAGGCGAAGCAAATCTTGATGCCGGTCGATGCGCAGTACTCCCGGAACAGTCCGCTGGTGAACTGGCTGCCATTGTCGGTGATGATGCAGTTAGGCACTCCAAAACGACAGACCAGCCCTCGGATGAACTTGACTGCGGACCTCGCCGGGATCGTGCACACCGGTTCCACCTCCACCCACTTGGTGAACTTGTCGATGGCGACGTAGAGGTAGCGATAGCCCCCTTGCGCCCTGGGGAATGGACCGAGGATGTCCAGCCCCCAAACGGCAAAGGGCCAAGTGAGTTGGATGGTTCGCAGCTCTTGCGCCGGCTGATGTATCTGCTTGGCGTGGAATTGGCACGCCTCGCACCTCTTGACCATCTCCGCCGCATCCCCGAGCGCCGAAGGCCAGTAGAAGCCACTTCGATATGCCTTTGCGGCTAGAGTTGCAGCTGAGGCATGATGCCCACATTCGCCGGCGTGGATGTCCCTTAGAAGCTCTTGGCCTTGGTGAGTAGATATGCACTTCAGAGCGATGCCATTTGGGCGACGCCGGTACAAGTCACCGTCCTTGACGCAGTAGCCCGAAGCTTGCCGCACAATCCTCTCAGCCTCCTCTTCATCCTCAGGAAGCCTGCTGCTGGTGAGGTAGGCCTTGAGCTCGACGATCCAATCCACTCCCTCCTGCCGAGCCAATGCCAGAAGGACGCGATCACCCGAAGGAGGCCCGCAATCCGGAGCCCCCTGCTCCGGCGGTGGCGGCAAAGTAGAAGGAGGAGGTGGTTTGGATGTTGACGGAGAGGCGGACGGCTTGAAGAGACGCTCCTCAAAGACGTCGGCATGCTGCGCCAGGCGATGAGAGGCGCGCTTGGCGATCTCGTCGGCTTCCACATTTTCTCCCCTCGGGATGTGCTTCAGCTCCAGGCCTTGGAAGCGTTTTTCCATCTTTCGATGCTCCTCGAGATAAGCCGCCATGTGCTCATCTCTTGGAGTGTAGCTCTTGTTCGAGAAGTTCACAACCAGCTGTGAATCTCCCTTGACGATGAGGCGCTTGATGCCCAAAGCGTTTGCTGCCCTAAGGCCAGCAAGTAGTCCTTCATACTCCGCGATGTTGTTGGAGACCTTGTTCTCAGGCGCGAAGCAAAGCTGCACAGCGTAGAAAAGCTTGTCTCCAGAGGGAGAGGTTAGGACAGCACCGGCTCCCGCGCCGGGGAGGTTGAAGGCGCCGTCGAAGTGCATGACCCAGAGGCCTGGGGCCTCCTCTCCAGGGAGAGTTGACTCCACCTCTGGAGGCTCGTCTACAAACGGATCAGTCCATTCTGCAGTGAACTCGGCCAAAGCCTTGCTCTTGATTACCTTTGTAGTTTCGAAGGAGATCTCGAAAGGCTGAAGCTCCACAGCCCACTCAGCCACCCGCCCGGTGACATTGGGGTTGCGCAGGACGGTTTCCAGGGGCCGATCGGTTACCACCTTAATCGGGTGACCCTGGAAGTAGTGGCGTAGCTTCCGCGAGGCGATGAGCAAGGTGTAGAGCAACTTTTGCTGCATTGTGTAGCGCTCCCGCGCGTCGCGCAGTACCGTGCTGACGAAGTACACAGGCTTTTGCACCTTGACGACACCCTCGGAAGGCTCCTCCTCAGGAGGCTTTTGAGCGTTGCTCTGAGAGAGCGGCTCGGTCGGTGAAGATCCCTCGGGCGGCTCCTCGCGAGAGGCGGGAGGTGAAGCGGCCTCTTCCTCGCGAGGAGCCCCCGAGCTTGGAGGAGGGACCTCCTTCTTGTCGATTACCTTGACGTCCCGCTCCGCGACGAGAACGACACTTGCAGTCCTTGGAGTTGCCGCGATGTAGAGTAGCAAGGGCTCGCGAGTCATTGGGGCAACCATGATCGGTGGGCTCGTGAGGTACCTTTTTAACTCGGCGAAGGCCTTGTCGGCTTCCGGAGTCCACTCGAACTTCCCGGTGCGCTTCATGAGCTTGAAGAAGGGCAAAGCTTTTTCCCCACTCCTCGCGATGAAGCGCCCCAGGGCTGCCATGCACCCCGCGAGGCGTTGCATTTCCTTGAGATTGCGTGGAGGACGCATTTCTTCGATGGCCTTGACCTTGTCGGGGTCCGCCTCTATCCCGCGATTGGACACGAGGAACCCCAACAGTTTCCCCGACGGTACGCCGAAGGCGCACTTGGCGGGGTTGAGCTTGATGTTTACCTTCCTCAGGTTGACGAATGTCTCCTCCAGATCCTCGATGAAGGTGTGACCCTCGCGAGTCTTGACGACGATGTCGTCGACGTAGGCTTCCGCATTCCTTCCCATCTGAGCCCCCAGGGCCTTACGCATGAGCCTTTGGAATGTAGCTCCTGCGTTCTTCAGGCCGAAGGGCATGCAGACGTAGCAGTACACCCCACAGGGCGTGATGAAGGCAGTCTTCTCTTCGTCCTCCTTTGCCATCTTGATCTGATGATAGCCGAAGAAAGCATCCAAGAAGCAAAGGAGGTCGCAGCCGGCGGTGGAGTCGACGATTTGATCTATCCTCGGGAGAGGGTAAGGGTCCTTGGGACAGGCCTTGTTGAGACTTGTGAAGTCCACGCAGAGGCGCCCACTGCCATTTGCCTTTGGGACGACCACCGGATTAGCAATCCAGGTGGGGTGGGCCACCTCGTGTATTAACTTGGCCTTCTTCAGCTTCTCTATCTCCTTGACGATGAAGTCTTGCTTCTCTTGCGCTTGCTTCCTGGTCTTCTGCTTTACGGGGTGTGCCTGAGGGCACACGGCTAGGTGGTGCTCAATCACCTCCCTGGGAACGCCGGGCATATCTGACGGAGTCCAAGCGAACATGTCAGAATTTGCCCGCAGGAAGGTGACGAGCGCGCTTTCCTATTTGGGGGAAAGCCCTGCCCCGATGGTGACGAAGTTGTCGCAGCCCCCAGCCTGGAGCGGGACCTTCTTGGTTGCCGAGCGCTCTTGGGTAAACTGGGGCCTCCTGCCTGAGGGTACCGCAGCTTCCCCAATGCTCATGTCCAGCATTGGATGGTCCAGGTCCTCGCTTGGAGTAGGCGATGCAGAGGCGGCGAACTTCTTCCCTGTCGAACCCAGAGGGAGGGGCTCGAGAGAGGCCTTCTTCGCTGCAGCCCGCTCTTGGGATACGAGCTGCTTCTTCCTCGCGAGGTCGCCAGAGTGTTCCAGTAGATCTTCGTCGGCGGGGAACATGGTGGCGGCCTCGCGGTAGACATGCTCAACTGATCGGAGAGCATCCTTCTCATTGCAGCGCACGGTGATTGTGCCGTTGGCGCCCGGAATCTTAAGGACGTTGAAGCCATGGTGCGTTGCTGCCATGAACCTTGCCAAGGCTGGGTAGCCGAGGATGGCATTGTATGGCAGGGCGATGTAGGCGACGTCGAAGTCGAGGCTTTCCGTCCTGTAGTTGTCCCGGGTGCCGAAGGTGACAGGTAGGCTTACCTGCCCAATTGGCGTTGTAGATCCCTCGGTTACCCCGAAGAACGGCCGAGTTGGCATGAGCCGGTGGTACGGCACCTGCATCTTTTCGAAGATCTCGACGGAGATGATGTTGAGGCCCGCCCCTCCGTCGATGAGAGTGCGATTGACGGCGACGTTGTTGATGGTTGGCGTGCACAAGAGGGGGATTGTGCCCACGCCCCTTGTGGAAGCCGGATGATCCTCCTCGTCGAAGCCAATCTTGCACGTCGACCACTTCATTAGGCGATTGCCGGAGTTGGGCTGTGCCGCCGCGATTTCTCGCGACAGCTGCTTGAAGTGCCGATTTGACAAAGGAGCCTGAGCTCCACCCAGGAGGCAAGCGACGAAGTCTCGCGGCTCTTGATAGACCCCCTGGTTCTCCTCCCGATGATCGTTTGCTGGTGGGGGCAGCGGCAGCGGCTCGGGATCGTCTCGAGACAGACCCCCACGGCGGCGACTTTCCTCGCGGTCGTCGTCGCGGCGATCGCCCCGGGATCCACTCTTGCCGTTGCTGCGGCCACCCCCACGACGCTTGGCGACGCCGTTTTCCTCGTGAAACTTCCGGACAATCCAACAATCCTCGGTATTGTGGGTGTCCTTCTTGTGGATAATGCAGTAGCGGCGACGTCGACCTTTATCGCGATCGGAGCGGTCCCCGCGGTGCTGCTTATGATCTGGCTCCGCCGCGAGGGCTGCAGCCTCCTTTCGCTTGGGGTCCTTGGACTTCGGCTTTGGGGGAGGCGCCTCTGGCAGATTGTGCACGAAGAGCCTCCCCTCCTCAGCCTTGGCGCAGCGGTCGACGATCTCGAAGAGCCTGACGACGGAAGTCAGCTCATCATTCACAGACAGCTTCTCCCGCATCTTGACGTCGGAGATGCCCGTGGAGAATGCGGAGATGACCTCCTCGTTGGAGATCCTGGGGATCTTGTTCCTCATCTGACTGAAGCGCTGGATGTATTGACGAAGCGTCTCGCCCTTGTACTGACGCACCGCTTTAAGATCGTTCTTAGTTGCGGGGTGCTTGTACGTGGGCATGAAGTTGGCAACGAACTGACGACATAAATCCTTCCACGACGTCACGGATTCGTGAGGAAGATTCATGAGCCAAGTTCGCGGAGCGTCCTTGAGGGCCATGGGGAACCAATTAGCCATGGCGCGCTGATCTCCACGCGCAGCCTGGACGGCGACGACGTAGAGTTGGAGGAATTCGACGGGATTTGTGGTCCCGTCGTAACGCGCGCTGATGTCTGGCTTGAACTTGTCAGGCCAGATGACGTAGCGCTGCTGGCGAGTGAGGGCAAGACACCCGGGGTTGTAGATCGGGACGCCGGGGGTCCTGACATTCTTGCCAGCTTCGCCGATGTCATCGATGGCGCGGTCATGATTTTCGCGGCGGCGCTCGAGGGAGACGCGTGCGTCTTCCGGAGCGCGTTGGACGATTTGGCAGCTGGGCTCCCCGCGTGGCGAAGATGCGGCGCGGGAAACCACCCTCTTGGCCTTGTTGGCCATCCCATCTCCGGCGCCCGGGGCGCGATGCCCCGCCGCCGGATCTGGGCTCCCCGCGGCCTGGGCTCCTCCCAAGGCTGGGTCTTTGTTGGCGATGGCGACGAGCTCGGCGATTCGAGCGCGCCACCCCTCACGCCTGTCGTCGGTGGGTTGATAGCGCAGCAGCTCCTGCGCCATGGCGAGTGCCTGCGCAGGAGACAGCTGACTCCCAGAACGAGCGCGAGAAGTGGCGGTGGCGG
Organism: Dactylis glomerata; assembly: GCA_007115705.1. Taxonomy (NCBI): domain Eukaryota; kingdom Viridiplantae; phylum Streptophyta; class Magnoliopsida; order Poales; family Poaceae; genus Dactylis; species Dactylis glomerata. Next base: position 3,517,149 of record QXEO01000339.1, read on the forward strand.
TGAAGGAGAGCGAAGGCTCTGTCCGCCCGGACGGGAGGTAGGAGGACTCCAGATCTTCCTCCTCTTCCTCCCCGGCCAAAGCTTCATGACGACGGAAGATGGGCTCGGTTTGCCCCCGAACAGCGTTGCGACGGTGAAGACGCTCGAGCCTTGCATTAGCGTCGGCCATGTCGAAGCAGATCTAGAAGAAAACACACCACAACCCCCTACCTGGCGCGCCAAATGTCGATGGATTTCGTGTCGCAAGAACACGGGGTACCACGCGACGGACCCAAGGATTCGAACGCAGGGGGCTGAACGTGTGAGATCTTGGATCGCAACGAAACACGGTGATGGAAGCCTCGATTGTCAAACGCGCTACGCACTGCAGAGAGGGAGACCGAGCTTTACCCAGGTTCAGGGCCCTCGTGGTGAGGTAAAACCCCTACTTCCTGCCTTCTTGTATTACGACGCGACACCTCGCGAGGAGTACAAGGCCTTGGTTACAAAGCTCTAGATGGCCAGAGGTTGAAGAACCTGCGTGCCCAACTAGCAGCTCGAAGAAGATGAAGATTAGCTCGGACCGGATCCCCTCTAAGGGGTGGCCTCTCCCTCCTTTTATAGCGCCGAGGTCCTCCTTCCCCTTATCTTCTTGGGGAAGGGGTTGCCACACACGGCCAAGGAGGGAGGACAGCTGTAGACTATGCTCTTCTGTAGACTTGGTCTTCGTAGGGTAGCGGCGCCGGTCCACAGGAGTGGGTGGAGGAAGCTGACGTCTTCCTCTGGCGCCCTGCACCGTCCATGCTATATTTAGGGGGGTGGCCAACAACCACTGTGCCGCTTTGGGCAGGCACAGCGAAAGTTGGTCTCCTCCCTGTCGGGGGTAGCGTGGGCGGTACGCGGTCTTCTGCCCGTTGGCTTCTTGCTCTGCACGCCAACGGGCTGAGCTGGCGTGGGCGTGCGTCATCTCCTCACCAGCAGGGGCTCGTGAGGAGGTCTTCTGGTCCTTAGCGGTTTCCGTCGTCGTTCTCCTCACGAGGCGCCTCCTCGTGAGGGTCTTCTCCGTGACTCGTCTCGTTGATTATCTACTGGGCTGAAGATGGGCCGATGACGGGGCCTAGGAGCAGGTGGACCGGGATACCTCAGTATCCATTACACCGATAGGTCTTGGTAATCTGTATCTTCAGAAGCTGTAACTCACACTGCTTGTATGAAAACATGCATGTTTGAAACCTGGGGAAAATCAAATATGAGCCAGTAATGGGAGAGGCAGAGTCACTTCTCTGTACATGTGGCGGATCTTTAGGAGGCCGTTATTCATGAGTAATGCCATCCAGTCACCTTGACTTCCTACCCAATGCCCTCTTCCATTGGAGTCATTGCAATGCACGTGTGCTTTAAGCATCTTCTTGTTTAACGGCATAAAGAGGGCGTCAATGCCCTGCAATTGAATTTGTTTGGAAACTTTGTAAAAATTAAGGTGTTCCACAGAAGGAAAAGTTTGCTTGAATAGATGGAAAACTATATAGGTAAACCATTACAAAAAGAGCGGTCATGGGCAGAGTAACAGTTGTACAGCATTATTCCAATTTTTGGTATTTAAAAAGTCATTGCATGGTATTCGACAGAATGTGATACGGATCAACGTGATCCGAAGGGGGTTTGGCCCAATCTTTCACGGCGATCGATAAAATCAGAAAGATATAAAAGAGAACTCAATCTGAAATAGATCAAACCGATCTCTCTTTAATTCCAAACGATAAAACTGACCGGAATCAATTCCCACGCATGGCATAACATCAGATCCCAAAGATCAGCAATCAAACACACCGATATGCGCCCCCAAACATTGGGACTTTTCTGGTCTCTTTCTTAGCTCGAAAATAACAAGTCTCTGCGATACAAGGCGGCTGCCATAACCCTATATGGGTGACTCTGAACGCTACCTTGGCTGGGCTAGGCCCCATACCAAACTAAAATCCCAAATGGCCAAAACACACTTGATTTTGGACAGGCCCAAAACCAACACACACAAATAAAACCAAACTGAAATAAAAACATGACGCGAACTATAACAACCCATGCTTGAAAATAGTTGCAATTGCATCATTAGCATCATCTAAAATCCACTAAGAAAAATTTGCATTTAAAAATGAAGTGGAAACCCTAAAAATGCCTAATCCTTATTCTATTTTGACTGCTCACAACTTCTAAAACAAAATACATGGAGTTTCTCCTAATGTTATGGAGGTTCCATGAACATCATTTATAAGTTATAAGCTGGTTTTAAACTCCTGAGTAAATTCAAACTGTGCAAAGTTTTGAAAACAAAAAATAGAAAGAAAATACAAAAAGGAAAAGGGTTCCTTTCCTTTTTTTTCTCTCTCCTGGCCGAATCTGGCCCAAGTCCTTTCTCCTCTCTCTCTTTTCCGCCGCCTGCGTGCAGCAGATAACAGACCAACAGAGCCCAGCCCACCCCACCGCCTCATCCCCTACCTCCGTTCAGGCAAGCAGCTGCCTGGCAGTGCCCCGGCCGTCGATCCGGGCGGAGATGGCCGCCATCGTCGCCGCTCTTCGGTGAGGGGATAACGACTCCGATGCCCCTCTCCCTCATCTTCTCCCTCTCTGTCTTGCTCTCTTCCCCCTCTGTTTCCTTCTCCCCGTGCACCGCCCGAAGCCATGGCGCCGGCCGCCGGCTCGTTCCGCCGCAGAAGGCCGCCTCGTGCTTCCCCGTGATGCCCTGGTGCTCCCCCTCGCCTTCCTCTACTTCCTCGCAGAATGAATCAATCGGGGGCAGCCGAAATCAACCGCCCCGATGCCGTTCTTCCCGCAGGTTCCGAGGTCCACCGCCACCGATTCGCCGTGCTCCGGCGACCTCCGACCCTGCCGGCCCCGCAGACGTCCTCAGGGTGAGCCTCCTCCCCGTTTCCCCCTGCTTCCCGTCCTCTCCCGGCCGCCGACGAGCGCCCTGGCCGGCGAGCCATGGGTGACTGCGGGCATGGCAACGAGGTCGATGTGGCCTGGGCCTTCCTGGCCGATGTGGTGGCTGAGTTGGCTCGGGCCCCTTCTGTCAGCCACTATGGCTAGGAGTAGCCCGGTGTAAAAAGTTTGCGCTTTGTTTTAATTCCAGAAACATTTCAGAAAATATCAGAACCTTGCAAAAGTCATAGGAAGTTATCTGTTTGTTAGAAAAATATGCATGACCTATCAAAATGTTCAGTAAAACAAGATCTACATCTTGATATCAAAATCATGCATGATTAATCAACTTTGAACCCTGTCTAAAATAGAAGAATCAATTGCCCCTTTAATTCAAGTTAAGGTTGTCGGATTGTTTCTCTGAAGCGTCCGAACCCCTTCCATTTTTTATTCATCATATTATAGGGTTTATTCTAACATCATTAATTTTGTCATATCATCATCCTTGTTTGCGCATCGATGCCATGTATTGAATGCTATTCTTTTCCGGTGTGTTTCAACTTTCCCCGGTAGGATCGGAGATTGATGTGAGCAACGCGTCCGATGTTAGGATCGACAACATCGATGATCAATACTTGTCCATCAATGAACAAGTCAAGAAGAATAACCCTGGAGATCTATTTTATTTTGGTGATCAACAACAAGGCAAGCAGCCCCCCCCCTCTGAACCTATGTTTCAAAGTATTTCAAAACTTACTATTTTGCACCATCCGGTTCAACTGTCTTTTATCGATAGGTAGAGTTAACCTATCTAAAGCATGTTCCTTTCTTGTCGCCTAAATACCCTGATCCACTGCTCCTAGCATGACTAGGTTTTGCATGTGTGTGTCGCTAGAGCTTTATATCTGAAATGCTTAGCAATGCTTAGTTTTTACTCTGGTACATATGGTTAATGAATCAGAGCTGCAAATGAATCTAGTATGACAGGATGACATGGAATGATGAGAATTGTGTGTTTAAACATGCTAAAAGGCTTGGATGAGCCGCCACATTGGGATGTGGTTGTTTGACTCATTCTTGTCGCCCTAGGACCCGAGTTCTTGTCTCTTGATCCAAGACTGAGCGTACGACCACACGTGGAGGTATGGGACTCTCGTCGACTGACTAACTTTCTTAGACTTATCCATGAGCTACCTAGTTCGGGCTTTCCATTTGGCATATGCATCGAAAGTGAAATGAGATGGTGGAAGAGGTGCATCATATAGGGATGTGGCCGGGGTTGATTGAGGTGGATTCCTCTGGTAAACCAACCTTGACTCACAACGAACGGTTCCGCGTCCGAGAACGGCCGATCTCACGATGGCGGCTAGAACCTTTTGGCGTGGCTCATGGAATAGGTCGACGTGAGGTAAAGGTTGTAGGCGACCATCACCCCGCTAAGACTCCTTGCAAGGGTCCAGGGGACGGTCGTCACGTGTGGGTAAAGTTGTACACCCCTGCAGGGTTAAATCTTTTCGAAAAGCCGTGTCCACGGTTATGGACGACTTGGAGACAGATGCTTGATCATAGAGAACTTCAATCTCATCGTAAAACTTGAAAAGCAAAGTGTGAATAGGATTGCTTTCCTCTGGGGTTTCGAGGAGGTGATCCTAGTGGATAGGTTTAGCAGATGATGATTTGGTGGATGTTCCAATGATCAAAGTTAACGCTTTCCTACCCCTTTTCAAATGTTCTGAGTAGTCGAGCTTCTACTCTTACTTATTTTATGCAAATAAAGATAGCTTTATGCAAACAACTCCACAGAAAGCCTTTCTTAACCAAGTTTAGCTAATAGGATGCGTAAGTCTTGCTGAGTACCCTATGTACTCACCCCTCCCCCTTTGTTGATATTTTTGCTGCAGAGTAAGTTCCACAATGATGACGAGTTCCGTTTGAAGATCGTCACCGACGAGTAGCTTGGGGTTCCTAGACAGCAGCTTGGGGTTGCGGAATGGGTTGTCGCTATTATGCTTCTGGCCTCTTAGGCCATGTCATCCTTGCTATGTCTAATAGCATAACTTTCCTTCCGTTGTTTGATGTAATGTTGGTCAGTGACCTCTATTTGTAATACTTTGGTTCTTTGCTCTGGTAAGAGCTTTGCAATATTACCTTTGAGTCGTAGAGTCACTGTTGTGTACCAACTTTGGTTACCCATCTCGTGCATGATGCGTGTATGGATATAAAGTGCACGAGAGGGGTTTAAGATTCTCGAGCTCTCTGTTATGCAGTCTTGGTTATGATTAGTTTCATGGCGCTTCGAGATGTGTAGAGCCGATGTTTAATTCCGGCCTGCTTGCCGATGGTGTTCCGACCTGGGACTGGTAACCCCAGTATCACTCATTGCTAGCGTGACTAATACACATAACATCTCTGTATAGCTTAGATCCTCGGGGGTCCCACAGCTTTTGGTATCAGAGCAGGACTGTCTGTAGGAAACCCTTGCTATTGGTCGTTGTTGAGTCTAGTGTTTATGAAAACTATTTGAAAGCTAAAAATGAGTTGCAAAATGTAGGTAAGGTTTCTTTTTATTCCTTATCTCCAATAATCTTAGTTTTGAGCTTTCTTATCCTTTCATGTTGATTTGGGAAAAGGTTTTTCTATCTCTTCTAGTCATTCAAAACTTAGGTCCCTCGTGGGCATGTCGTTTCTAAGCCAGTTGACCTACTGTTGTGCTCTCTGGAGTCTTCGGCATACTACTAGCTAATACAAGAAGATGCAACTAGAAGATTTCTTTCCATCATGATCTCTTTGTTTTGAGGATTTCACATCGTTCTGTTCTAGGCGTCAAGGTTTTCTTCCACCTTGTATGCCTCTCTATTTGTTTGGGTACTTCCAAATCCATACCTTGTTCTGGAAGCTACCTCATGATTACTACCCTGTGGCATCCTCTGAGTTGCTCAGCTAGTAGTTACTCCTTTCTTCATGTTTTACCCATGGACTTGAACCGAAGGTCCCCGATTGTGCTGGATTCTAGTACATGAAGCTGGCCTTTAATCCAAGATCCATTCGGTCGAACCCTTGCGTTAATGCTCCTCCATTAACTCAAAATGTTCAATTCCAAGCTTGTGGTTATCATCGTGATTGTTCCCTTCCACTAGCTATGGCAGATGTTCTCTCTTGGAACCAAATGGATCACGACAAGATTCTCTTAGTGAGCCTCCCCTCTATATCCGTGACTCTGCCACACCCTCCCTTTCAGCATTAGTTTACACAAGATGTTAACTTGTGCATCCAAATCTAAGGATTTCGTCTAAGTGTGTTCCTTATCTTAAGCTGCTTTCTGATCCATCGTCTGCCAGTTGGTAGCCAAGTTGAAAATATGCATTGGTGTCCTCTAGTGCATATTACTCTTGTGGTCTTGTTAAGCCATTCTACCCCAAAATGTCAGGAGAAACAAACTCCAGAACCTCGTCCATTTCTAGGACCAGGTCAAAGTGGTGTAATCCGCAGAATATAAGCTCTATGCAGCTTCTGCTCTGTTCCACCTTAGAGTATCACACTCTTTTATACCAAGAGGTTGTGCCAAGTCTCATGGCCTCTTTGATGAAGTGATGCTCTTACACATCTTGCCCACCCTTTCTCCGAGCTGGTCATGCTTGGAATGTTGTGTGCGCGTGTTGATGTGGCCATCTGAGATCTTTAGCAATTTTTATTGCTTGGAAATCCAAGGTCCTTTGCTTCACTCTTAGCATGATTGGTTCCCCGATCACTAAGCGAAGTTTGACTATGTTGCCAAGTCTGTTAATTTAGGCACACATCTTTGGTCAAAGAGTTAGGTTTGTGCCAAAACTCTCAAGACCGCATTCCTTTCCGTGTAAATCAAGATTCTCTCTTGAACTTAGTGACATATCGGTGGTTCGTGATATTCTGGAGGTCTTACCAGAAGTATTGCCATGTTTTCACATGACCGTGTTGTCAAGTTCATGAGTAAGCTGGCTCTCTGAATTGCTCTTTTCTCCAAGAATCTATACTGGATACCTGGACTAGTTGGTTGAGCTTAAGCAACAACTTGGAGAGTTGAAAGACAAAAGCTCTATCTGACTTTGTTCCTTTTTAAGGGATGTCTACTTTTATTCGTGTTGAGACAAGATAGTACCTCCTCTTTGGATATGCTATCTTCCCCAATTTTGATTTGAGATTGGGCTATCGTCAAATCAAACTCAGTCCCAAGGACTATCTTGATGGTGTTTCTACTTGTGGTTTTCACTTGAGTGCGTCATCATTTCCTTTGGTCTGACCAATACTTTTGCCTTGTTCCTACAACATATGAGTCCATCTTCTTGGAGCATATAAATAAGTTTGTTGTTGAGCCCATCGACAACATCCTTACTTTCTCCATGTTTGAAGACATTCATATTGGACATTTGGCATAAATGTTGGAAACTTGATAGAACCATCTTTGCATCATCACGAAGTATGTGTTCTGGATGTTGGAAGTGACATTATCTCTTTGGTTCACGTGCATTTGTTGAAAGATGTCGCCGTGAAATCGAGAATATTTTTCTTTGTTCCCTCGGAAATCATCTCGAATTGGTCATGCATGTGCGGAGTATTCTTGAGATGACAGGTTGTTGCCTCCATCTTCTTGAAAATTTCCTATATGCACACCAAGCCACTGACTGATTTATTCAAGAACGAGAAAAAAATCCAAGACCTTCATTATCTTCTTTGATGTTTCCAATAAGGACTCGGTTGTGTTTCATTGCAATAAGCTCCTGTTGGTGCAATTTTCTTGTGGCAATCGCAATCTTACTTATCTTTTTGGAGATCTACACTGGTAGTCGATATCTTGAGAATCCAACAACATTACCTCTTCGATATCTGTTGAAACATTCCATTCGGACATACTAAGTCTGAAGTATGATTACATCTAACCAGAGCTAAATCTCAAGTAGCAATGATGGTTAGTGTTCCTCAAGGTTTTGACATAGGTCTCCTTGTGAATTCGGCAAGTTGATGTTGTGGTTGACACAACTAGCCGAAAGGCCTATTGACATAATCCCTTGATTTCTCAAGAACAACCATTCTCCATGAGGATTTCTTGTGGCTCATCCTAAAAGTTACCCCTTATGGTCTCTTTAAATCTCAAAGTCCAACCGTTACTTGATGACCGATTGATGGCTATTCTAAAGCTTGATATTGGTATCTATAACATTGGAATCAAAGTTTCTAAATGTATCCTGGTAAATTTTCTAGAATCTTTAGCTGTGGCAACAACTCCTTCAGGAGCAAACCCACCGTGTGGATGATCTCTGACACTTCGTTGGCTATCGCTCCCTCCTTTGTCTATACTTGAATTTCTAATAAAGTAACACATTGTGTGAATTCGTCAGTCACATGATGGCCCCAAAATTTTAATCATGTGAATTTCTTCGAGTCACCTCGTTCAACGGTGTACCCCTTCATGGTATAAGAACCAATTCCACTCCATGGCTAATTTTTCACACTTCGTTGGCCATTGTTTCACCCTTTCCTTTGGGTTACCCCTTCCTAGAGTTTTACTAAAAATGTTCTATAACAGTTTTTAATAAGGATATAGAGATGTCGTAGAACAAGGTTCTAGACATGCTATATCGACACGAGAAACCATGTTTTTAAAATAAAGCAAACTAGATTTGAGCCTTCCCTTCCTACAACCATATTGCACATCTAGTGCTTCCCTTCTAATGGTTTGCGAGTACAACTCAAATGTACTCACGACTTTGCGAACCAAATTTGAAACTTTTCCATTCCTTCTCATACTTTCAGGAGTTTCATGTTTGTCGGCTCAAGAGATGTTTACAACACTCATTTCATGAGTTGACCATGAGATACTCGACCTTCTCAAAAATCCACCTCTCTACAGGTGCTCCCTCTTTCCTTTAGTGCAGTCGAGAAACAATCACAAAGGAAGGAACTAAAGCTTCATGGCATCATGGATCAATCTATTCAAGAAAGAAGATCTTGGTGAGCTCGTGAAGATCACAGAAGACCATTGTAACCCCTTCCCTCTTTTCTTACCTAGGAATCTCGGGGTCGAGATTCTTGTAAGGTGGGTAGAACTGTAACAACCCATGCTTGAAAATAGTTGCAATTGCATCATTAGCATCATCTAAAATCCACTAAGAAAAATTTGCATTTAAAAATGAAGTGGAAACCCTAAAAATGCCTAATCCTTATTCTATTTTGACTGCTCACAATTTCTAAAACAAAATACATGGAGTTTCTCCTAATGTTATGGAGGTTCCATGAACATCATTTATAAGATATAAGCTGGTTTTAAACTCCTAAGTAAATTCAAACTGTGGAAAGTTTTGAAAACAGAAAATAGAAAGAAAATACAAAAAGGAAAAAGGTTCCTTTCCTTTTTTTCTCTCTCCTGGCCGAATCCGGCCCAAGTCCTTTCTCCTCTCTCTCTTTTCCGCCGCCTGCGTGCAGCAGATAACAGCCCAACAGAGCCCAGCCCACCCCACCGCCTCATCCCCTACCTCCGTTCAGGCAAGCAGCTGCCTGCCAGTGCCCCGGCCGTCGATCCGGGAGGAGATGGCCGCCGTCGTCGCTGCTCTTCGGCGAGGGGATAAGGACCCCGACGCCCCTCTCCCTCATCTTCTCCCTCTCTGTCTTGCTCTCTTCCCCCTCTGTTTCCTTCTCCCCGTGCACCGCCCGAAGCCATGGCGCCAGCCGCCGGCTCGTTCCGCCGCAGAAGGCCGCCTCGTGCTTCCCCGTGATGCCCTGGTGCTCCCCCTCACCCTCCTCTACTTCCTCGCAGAATGAATCAATCGGGGGCAGCCGAAATCAACCGCCCCGACGCCGTTCTTCCCGCAGGTTCCGAGGTCCACCGCCGCCGATTCGCCGCGCTCCGGCGACCTCCGACCCTGCCGGCCCCGCAGACGTCCTCAGGGTGAGCCTCCTCCCCGTTTCCCCCTGCTTCCCGTCCTCTCCCGGCCGCCGATGAGCGCCCTGGCCAGCGAGCCATGCGTGACTGCGGGCATGGCAACGAGGTCGATGTGGCCTGGGCCTTCCTGGCCAATGTGGTGGCTGAGTTGGCTCGGGCCCCTTCTGTCAGCCACTATGGCTAGGAGTAGCCCAGTGTAAAAAGTTTGTGCGCTTTGTTTTAATTCCAGAAACATTTCAGAAAATATCAGAACCTTGCAAAAGTCATAGGAAGTTATCTGTTTGTCAAAAAAATATGCATGACCTATCAAAATGTTCAGTAAAACAAGATCTACATCTTGATATCAAAATCATGCATGATTAATCAACTTTGAACCCTGTCTAAAATAGAAGAATCAATTGCCCCTTTAATTCAAAGTTAAGGTTGTCGGATTGTTTCTCTGAAGCGTCCGAACCCCTTCCATTTTTTATTGATCATATTATAGGGTTTATTCTAACATCATTAATTTTGTCATATCATCATCCTTGTTTGCGCATCGATGCCATGTATTGAATGCTATTCTTTTTCGGTGTGTTTCAACTTTCCCCGGTAGGATCGGAGATTGATGTGAGCAACGCGTCCGATGTCAGGATCGACAACATCGATGATCAATACTTGTCCATCAATGAACAAGTCAAGAAGAATAACCCTGGAGATCTATTTTATTTTGGTGATCAACAACAAGGCAAGCAGCCCCCCCCTCTGAACCTATGTTTCAAAGTATTTCAAAACTTACTATTTTGCACCATCCGGTTCAACTGTCTTTTATCGATAGGTAGAGTTAACCTATCTAAAGCATGTTCCTTTCTTGTCGCCTAAATACCCTGATCCACTGCTCCTAGCATGACTAGGTTTTGCCTGTGTGCGTCGCTAGAGCTTTATATCTGAAATGCTTAGCAATGCTTAGTTTTTACTCTGGTACATATGGTTAATGAATCAGAGCTGCAAATGAATCTAGTATGACAGGATGACGTGGAATGATGAGAATTGTGTGTTTAAACATGCTAAAAGGCTTGGATGAGCCGCCACATTGGGATGTGGTTGTTTGACTCATTCTTGTCGCCCTAGGACCCGAGTTCTTGTCTCTTGATCCAAGACTGAGCGTACGACCACACGTGGAGGTATGGGACTCTCGTCGACTGACTAACTTGCTTAGACTTATCCATGAGCTACCTAGTTCGGGCTTTCCATTTGGCATATGCATCGAAAGTGAAACGAGATGGTGGAAGAGGTGCATCATATAGGGACGTGGCCAGGGTTGATTGAGGTGGATTCCTCTGGTAAACCAACCTCGACTCACAACGAACGGTTCCGCGTCCGAGAACGGCCGATCTCGCGATGGCGGCTAGAACCTTTTGGCGTGGCTCATGGAATAGGTCGACGTGAGGTAAAGGTTGTAGGCGGCCATCACCCCGCTAAGACTCCTTGCAAGGGTCCAAGGGACGGTCGTCACGTGTGGGTAAAGTTGTACACCCCTGCAGGGTTAAATCTTTTCGAAAAGCCGTGTCCACGGTTATGGACGACTTGGAGACAGATGCTTGATCATAGAGAACTTCAATCTCATCGTAAAACTTGAAAAGCAAAGTGTGAATAGGATTGCTTTCCTCTGGGGTTTCGAGGAGGTGATCCTAGTGGATAGGTTCAGCGGATGATGATTTGGTGGATGTTCCAATGATCAAAGTTAACGCTTTCCTACCCCTTTTCAAATGTTCTGAGTAGTCGAGCTTCTACTCTTACTTATTTTATGCAAATAAAGATAGCTTTATGCAAACAACTCCACAGAAAGCCTTTCTTAACCAAGTTTAGCTAATAGGATACGTAAGTCTTGCTGAGTACCCTATGTACTCACCCCCCTTTGTTGATATTTTTGCTGCAGAGTAAGTTCCACAATGATGATGAGTTCCGTTTGAAGATCGTCACCGACGAGTAGCTTGGGGTTCCTAGACAGCTGCTTGGGGCTGCGGAATGGGTTGTCACTGTTATGCTTCTGGCCTCTTAGGCCATGTCATCCTTGCTATGTCTAATAGCATAACCTTCCTTCCGTTGTTTGATGTAATGTTGGTCAGTGACCTCTGTTTGTAATACTTTGGTTCTTTGCTCTGGTAAGAGCTTTGCAATATTACCTTTGAGTCATAGAGTCACTGTTGTGTACCAACTTTGGTTACCCATCTCGTGCATGATGCGTGTATGGATATAAAGTGCACGAGAGGGGTTTAAGATTCTCGAGATCTCTGTTATGCAGTCTTGGTTATGATTAGTTTCACGGCGCTTCGAGATGTGTAGAGCCGATGTTTAATTCCGGCCTGCCTGCCGATGGTGTTCCGGCCTTGGACTGGTAACCCCAGTATCACTCATTGCTAGCGTGACTAATACACATAACATCTCTGTATAGCTTAGATCCTCGGGGGTCCCACAGCTTTTGGTATCAGAGCAGGACTGTCTGTAGGAAACCCTTGCTATTGGTCGTTGTTGAGTCTAGTGTTTATGAAAACTATTTGAAAGCTAAAAATGAGTTGCAAAATGTAGGTAAGGTTTCTTTTTATTCCTTATCTCCAATAATCTTAGTTCTGAGCTTTCTTATCCTTTCATGTTGATTTGGGAAAAGGTTTTTCTATCTCTTCTAGTCATTCAAAACTTAGGTCCCTCGTGGGCATGTCGTTTCTAAGCCAGTTGACCTACTGTTGTGCTCTCTGGAGTCTTCGGCATACTACTAGCTAATACAAGAAGATGCAACTAGAAGATTTCTTTCCATCATGATCTCTTTGTTTTGAGGATTTCACATCGTTCTGTTCTAGGCGTCAAGGTTTTCTTCCACCTTGTATGCCTCTCTATTTGTTTGGGTACTTCCAAATCCATACCTTGTTCTGGAAGCTACCTCATGATTACTACCCTGTGGCATCCTCTGAGTTGCTCAGCTAGTAGTTACTCCTTTCTTCATGTTTTACCCATGGACTTGAACCGAAGGTCCCCGATTGTGCTAGATTCTAGTACATGAAGCTGGCCTTTAATCCAAGATCCATTCCATCGAACCCTTGCGTTAATGCTCCTCCATTAACTCAAAATGTTCAATTCCAAGCTTGTGGTTATCATCGTGATTGTTCCCTTCCACTAGCTATGGCAGATGTTCTCTCTTGGAACCAAATGGATCACGACAAGATTCTCTTAGTGAGCCTCCCCTCTATATCCGTGACTCTGCCACACCCTCCCTTTCAACATTAGTTTACACAAGATGTTAACTTGTGCATCCAAATCTAAGGATTTCGTCTAAGTGTGTTCCTTATCTTAAGCTGCTTTCTGATCCATCGTCTGCCAGTTGGTAGCCAAGTTGAAAATATGCATTGGTGTCCTCTAGTGCATATTACTCTTGTGGTCTTGTTAAGCCATTCTACCCCCAAAATGTCAGGAGAAACAAACTCTAGAACCTCGTCCATTTCTAGGACCAGGTCAAAGTGGTGTAATCCGCAGAATATAAGCTCTATGCAGCTTCTGCTCTGTTCCACCTTAGAGTATCACACTCTTTTATACCAAGAGGTTGTGCCAAGTCTCATGGCCTCTTTGATGAAGTGATGCTCTTACACATCTTGCCCACCCTTTCTCCGAGCTGGTCATGCTTGGAATGTTGTGTGCGCGTGTTGATGTGGCCATCTGAGATCTTTAGCAATTTTTATTGCTTGGAAATCCAAGGTCCTTTGCTTCACTCTTAGCATGATTGGTTCCCCGATCACTAAGCGAAGTTTGACTATGTTGCCAAGTCTGTTAATTTAGGCACACATCTTTGGTCAAAGAGTTAGGTTTGTGCCAAAACTCTCAAAACCGCATTCCTTTCCGTCTAAATCAAGATTCTCTCTTGAACTTAGTGACATATCGGTGGTTCGTGATATTCTGGAGGTCTTACCAGAAGTATTGCCATGTTTTCACATGACCGTGTTGTCAAGTTCATGAGTAAGCTGGCTCTCTGAATTGCTCTTTTCTCCAAGAATCTATACTGGATACCTGGACTAGTTGGTTGAGCTTAAGCAACAACTTGGAGAGTTGAAAGACAAAAGCTCTATCTGACTTTGTTCCTTTTTAAGGGATGTCTACTTTTATTCGTGTTGAGACAAGATAGTACCTCCTCTTTGGATATGCTATCTTCCCCAATTTTGATTTGAGATTGGGCTATCGTCAAATCAAACTCAGTCCCAAGGACTATCTTGATGGTGTTTCTACTTGTGGTTTTCACTTGAGTGCGTCATCATTTTCTTTGGTCTGACCAATACTTTTGCCTTGTTCCTACAACATATGAGTCCATCTTCTTGGAGCATATAAATAAGTTTGTTGTTGAGCCCATCGACAACATCCTTACTTTCTCCATGTTTGAAGACATTCATATTGGACATTTGGCATAAATGTTGGAAACTTGATAGAACCATCTTTGCGTCATCACGAAGTATGTGTTCTGGATGTTGGAAGTGACATTATCTCTTTGGTTCACGTGCATTTGTTGAAAGATGTTGCCGTGAAATCGAGAATATTTTTCTTTGTTCCCTCGGAAATCATCTCGAATTGGTCATGCATGTGCGGAGTATTCTTGAGATGACAGGTTGTTGCCTCCATCTTCTTGAAAATTTCCTATATGCACACCAAGCCACTGACTGATTTATTCAAGAACGAGAAAAAAATCCAAGACCTTCATTATCTTCTTTGATGTTTCCAATAAGGACTCGGTTGTGTTTCATTGCAATAAGCTCCTGTTGGTGCAATTTTCTTGTGGCAATCGCAATCTTACTTATCTTTTTGGAGCTCTACACTGGTAGTCGATATCTTGAGAATCCAACAACATTACCTCTTCGACATCTGTTGAAACTTTCCATTCAGACATACTAAGTCTGAAGTATGATTACATCTAACCAGAGCTAAATCTCAAGTAGCAATGATGGTTAGTGTTCCTCAAGGTTTTGACATAGGTCTCCTTGTGAATTTGGCAAGTTGATGTTGTGGTTGACACAACTAGCCGAAAGGCCTATTCACATAATCCCTTGATTTCTCAATAACAACCATTCTCCATGAGGATGTAGCGCCCTGCCTTTTGCTAAAGACAGAACTCCTGTGTATTTGTGCCATTCCCTGGATTAGTAGATAGCACCACAGTACAAAATATAGTAATCATTGCAATAGCATCAATATTACAACGTAAATCCAGTTGCATAGGTGTTCAACCTTACGAGTACACAGCATAAAGCATAGTTGCAGTGAGCTTCCATCTTCATCAAGTGCCACAGGCAAACATGTTGGAATGTAAGCTCGAGAGCCTACTCCTGGTTCCTTACTCGCAATAAAACCTGCACGTTTGAATATGCAGCCCCAGAGGGGTCAGTACAATGATGTACTGGCAAATGACATATATTTGGTGGCATTTTGTGGAAGGACTATACTACATGATATTTGGCTAGTGGATCTCAAAGGCTAATTTGTGTAAAGCAGTTTTATCCTATGTTTTCCAAACCAAAACATTTCAAAGCATTCTGATTTTTCTTTAATATCGAGATAACTCCTAGGTCACCACCACATACATGGTTTTCACTGCCAGTATGTAGCCCCGGGTAGTTACTCTACAAAACTTGGTTAATTTCTCAATATCAAGATAACTTCTAGGTCGCCACCACATACATGGTTTTCACTGCCAGTATGTAGCCCCGGGTAGTGACTCTACAAAACCAGGTTAATCCCTCAGGTCACCACCACATACATGGTTTTCACTGCCAGACATGTAGCCCTGAGGCATCCCCACTTTCTACACAAGTTTTAATTATTTCAAAAAGGTGATGAGATTCTTCCGTACATTCCATGTCTAGAGACTCAATTGTCCATTCCGAGGACTCGGCTAATCGATTAGTTTTTGACACCCTGCAGGGGTTGTGCACTTTCACCTTAAGACTCATTTTACGCCCATACATAAAATGAGACAAGACCTTTCGGAAGGAGCATTCAGCCATCTGGATCTGACCGTGCCCAAAATACCACCCTCTGTCAGTACCCATGGATGAACCCTCACATCGTACTCAATCAAGACAGAGCCCATAATGTCATAAGGCTGCACTGGAAGTACATCTAAGCATGGAAGACATATTAATCCCTTTAATCCTGAGTGGCAAACCACAAGTGTACTACTTAGGCCACTAACACATACCATGGTTTTCACTTCCAAGATATGTGACTCCTAAGTAGACACTCAACATCGCCTCCATCATCAAACCAATCCACCCAGGTGTTTCATTTTAGTTGAAGTTCTTAATTTGTTCACAAAACTCTTTTAACAAGTGATCATAGCATGGAATCAAAATTTCAAGGTATTTAGCATCCTAATAGGTGGGGTTTGAAGGATAGCTACACACTACTAGGATCTAAGCATTTTATAAAACAGTTGAAATATTCTACCTATCATGCATACTACTGAAACACACTAATGCAGTAGTAAAAATAGGTAGGGGATATGTGTGTCACTTGCCTTTTTTGAAGATTACGATCTTTCCACTTTTCTCAACTAAGCACGTAGTTCTTCGCAAAAACTATAGCACAAGAAATAGCATACCATAAATAATCCATACAAACACAATCAAACAATTGAAAAGTATTTGTTTAACAATTTTAGATTTTTTTGATATGTTATGACAAGATATGGCAAAGGATCATGATTTGTGAGATATGGATTTGAGAGCTTAGTTGGGAAGGATCAATATGATTTGAGGGAGAATTGGATTAGGTATAATATAATTGATGAAGTTTTTATGCTTTATTAAAGCACATATGAGTTTTAGATTAGCTCATGTGAAAAGAACCACACGAGAGTCAATTTGTGCAACTACAACACTATTGAGTAAATGTGACAACAATTACTCTTAAATAGCATCTACTGCACTTAGGAACTAGGCTAGGTTTTAAGAATGCTTGAACTAGTCAATTAGCACATTTGCAAGTTGAATAGTTCAATACATGTGAATAAGAATAAGTGAGCATGGGGTTGGATATAAAGGAATGATATTTGGGAGATAGTTCAGAAGTCCTATTGGGTAATTTGGAGTATGGATATGTGGTGTGAAGTGGAGTATATCAACATCACATTAGGAAGAACAAAACCAATAATTTGGGATACAACACATCTTATCCAATAACTCAATTGTAATTTGAATATATGTGAATTGGACAATGTGGTTTGATGTAGTAAGGATATTGAATCATAATGGTGTCAAAAAGATCTTGGTGGATATGTATGAATGATATTAAAAATAATGGTGTGTGCTTAGCCACAAGATTCTCTTGGTCAAAATGATTAACTTAGACTAGATATGGTCATGTCAATATATAAATTATTCTTTGAAGAAATCAAACTAGATTTGGGTGAGATGGTTGTTCAAAGATGATAAAGTATTTGAATGATTCTAGACATATGAGCTATGGTGTAATGCATCTCAACACTAGGAAAGCAAAAGGAAACAATAAATAGGATATAGCACAACTTACTCAAATACTCAATTCGAATTTGAATAATATGTACTAGGTCAACAAGAACAAGATGGCACAATATTGAGTCAAGTTGAAATGTCAATATGGTATGGATAGGTATGATCATAATATACACCTTTGCAATAGGAGTCATGTTGGAAAGAATTATAGAATTAATTTTATAATGAAAATACTCAAATTCTCATATTTGAATTTGAATACTTGCAAATAGGTTCAAAACCAGAATTTGAACTTACAGATTCGGAAATTCAATAATTGGAAAATTTTGGTACCACTAAATAGGAAATTTAATTATGAACCCAACGCAAAAAGAATCGACTAAAACGGAGCTATGAATCTTTACTTATGAATTTTTAAAGTTTTGACATGAGCTAGTACAAAGTGGCTAACAACCGATCGATGCTCTATTGCTATCAGGTCACAGCGTATGAACAGCAGGTGAAACGTGGCAAGACTTTGCCTTGACCGATTCAGTATTTAACAAGATACTAGTTGAATGCCCGTGCGTTGATACGGGCTTTTTTTTGTCATACGCATAAATATGTTAGCTAAATAGTTGATTATCGTGGGAATGTTGGCTCGGGGAATATCGATGGTTTCAGATACGAAGTTCAGGGAATGGTTTTTGAGGTGAAACCTTGTGGTCTCGATGACGGTGACGCTTGATTTCGTTGTTTCTTTTTTAGTGCGTTGTCGTGGAATCTTAATTCTCTTGTTCTCGTTGAAGTTTTTGGTGGCAAGCTAGTTGTTTTTTTTTAATTTTTGAATTGTTTTGTACTACCTCCTTTTCAAGGAATAAGGCGCCCTCGTTTTGCGGGTTTTCGGCCGGTTCCCCTGCAAATGAACCGGTCAATTCTCTTCTTCTTTTTTAAATAAAATGAGGCAAAATTGCCCGTTTTGTTCAAAAAAAATATATATAAATAATATTGATATAAAATTAGCATCATTGAAAAGTATGTTTTAATACAAATCCAACGATACTAATTTTACACAATATAATCAAGTTTTAATTGCTCTATTTATTTGGTCAAACTTTGCTTTGAAATGCGCGTGCGCCTTATTTCTTGAAAAGGAGGTAGTATCTTGTAAGAGGTTTGCTAATCACTTTGTATCGGTTTGGTCGTTGTGCTCCATTAATAATTTTCTTAGTTTACTGTGCAACCGTAATAGTTTACTTTAAATTTTAATATGACTCTAATTGTTTTGTATAATATATGCAATATTTTAATATTATACATAAAAAAGCATATTAATTGTTTTTATTAAAAATCTACCTTTATGTTCTTTCTCTGAGTAGATGTAGTACATATTGTTAGGTGACTAACATTATAATTATTTTTTCAATTTTTTTAATAATTTTACTTCATTCTAACTAAGACAAGGTAGCAAATTAGCTTTTTATTTTATTTTTAATGAAATCATACCTTCTTCACTCTCAGTCTGTCTTTTCTCTCACTCTCTTTCCCCACCCTCCGCTCCCCACCCTATCCTTTCCAAATCCGGCTTGAAACTCACTCCGGCACCTCGACGGCTCCACCTCCCACTCGGGCCTTCACTTCCACCCTCTCCTCCTCCCACGTCGTCGCCCCGCCACCTCTGCGCCGTCGATGCCAGCAGTGCCGCTTTGGGAGGAGCCGGATGAGGCGCTGCGAAGGAGCCGCCCAGGACGCTGTTCCCCGGCGGGTTCAAGCGGTCGGAGATCCAGGTCCCTGCGCGGTCGTCGCCAACGGGTGCTGCATCCGGCTGTGGCCGGCGGGGAGCTGCCGCGGTCCAAGGTCGACACCTCCACCAGCAGCGCCAGCACGCACGGCGGTAATGTCTCTTTTCACACGGTGCCGTCTTGGATAATGATTAGGTCTGATTGATGTCACGCAATGTCGTTGTTGGTCTTGGTCATAGTTTGTTAGATGGTTAATGCTGATGATGTGTGTGGTTGGTCCGGTGGTTACAACTGCTGGAGAGCTGAGTGAGCTAGATGCGTGTCCAGCTGGGGAAACCGCTCTCTCGGCGTATCCGTATCGTCGAGAAATGAATGTAGAAATGTACCAGTAGCGAGTATAGAAGCTGACAAAACACATAAATCGCGAAAATTGTACCGTAGATTGAGCGCCGTATCTCTAGCTGAGGTGCACTTCAGTAATGACATTTTATAATTATTCTATACGGTGTACTTAAACTAAGAGTTTTGAGAATATGCACTTAGAATGTCAGGCTTCATCTTGTATCCAAGAGATCAGCAACTTGAATGCAGAACAAAATAAGATGATTGTTCCCAAAAGTATCCTGAAGACTACTGGAGTCGTTTTGTAGCCAACCTCGACAAAAACCTAGTCATGTTCTTTCTATACCAATGATGCTTATTTCAGCCCATGTGTACCCTATCAGATCACTCTGAGTTGCTTGCATATGTCTTCAGTTCTTGAAATGCTTTCCTGCAACCCTCGTCAAAGCCACCCGCAACCTGCGAATTGGTTTGTGCAATTGCTGTAGTTAAATAGTTTGTAGGTAGAAACTCACAGTACCATTCTGAAATGATTCATAATTGTGGCAAAACTACCTGATGTATTCTGAAGGAAAAACGGACACCCCTCAGAATCAGTTCCTCGTCATTTGCAAATGGATCTGACTTCAGTGCATACATAATGCGGTTCATGTATTCTTTTGCAAGCTTCAATGAAGCGGCCTTTAGCTGTCAAGGTAGTAGGATACTGCATTTACGATATGTCTATAGAACATGAACATGAATCTGTAGCCAGGAGAGAAAAAACATAGTGGGATAGTTCTACTATGTACCACGTAACCTAACTCATAAGTTTGTTTGCTCAAGTTGAATACAAGTTTCTAAAACGCAGTTAATTATGTCTTCTCTATTATTATCATCTGACTGAGGACAAAGCTGCGAATTAAAAGTTTGGAACTACATAGTACATACCTGGCGTATGATTCCGATGTCAAGCATCCACTCCCATGGGATCATAAGATCCTTGTATCTTCCACTTGCAATGTCCCTTATTTTTTCGGTATTGGGATTTTTCGTGGGACAAACTTGCTGCTTATGATCTCCCTGCTATGCTTCAGTTTGTCTATGACCACACAGGAGGTCAAAAAGTACATTATATCGGTCACTCCTTGGTGAGCTCATATATAGCCATCTTGAAGATTTCGATAGCAGGGTAACAGTTGGACTTGGGAGATATAGTGAATCAGTTTTCTCTTTACTTTCTAGGGAACCTTGATTATTCTTGCTGCCTTCTCCGTGCACAAGTTACTGCACTTAGTTCGATCAGCAGCATTGCTTTGCCCAATTGCTTATCTGAGCAGGACGAAATCCAAACTCACACGGCTTGCTGCTGAAATCTTCCCGGCAGACGTAAAATACTATTGAGGCTACTTGTTCGCATACCCACCACTCGTGGGCCATCCTGTATGTTTCTATAAATAATTTCCTGCTTATGTCTGGTGTATCAGTGTTTTGTACTTACATCCAATATGTTCATCCATGCAGCCGTTTCAGCCTCCTCCTGCTGGTCCATCTTTAGCTGGTTCGATGACAAATGCTACTGTTTCATCATCTATTCAATCTGCTGGTGTGGCAGCATCATCAATGCCTGATCCACCAAATCAAGGTATAGCCTAAACTGGTTCTGGTTGGTTATCTCTATTTCGTTGGAGTTGCAGTTACCCTAAGTATTGTATTTCTAATTAATCTTTTTGCTACTGTATCCAACACTAAACATTCTCCACAAAGTACAGAGAAGGGCTTTGATTAAGTACAGAGAAGGTCTTGAATGTTAAGAAAAGTCGATAAAGCTTTCTGCTGCTGTATTTATGCTAACAGTTTTCCAAGTTTGCCACGCGTCCTTTACTGTTGCTGTTACCAGAGTGCTAACACAGATCAAGTCCATTAGTGCACATGTCCTGTGCCATTGTTGAGAGTCTATTCTCGTTTTTACATTCAAGAGTTAATTTTGGAGAGGGGATATGTTGTTTATTTGTATCTGAGAAGCATGCAGGTCCCAACTGATTATAGAGCAGAATCCAAATTGGGACTTAAATGCCAGTACATCCATGCTACCTATATGTAGAAAGCATCACCAAAACACCGTGAATTCATTCCATGTACATATGTTGAAATATAGTTCCTGAAGCTGAGGACACACCTAGTGAAACGGACAGAGTTTTTTTAGTAATAACAGTGGAAGAACTAACGGTTTTTTTGTTTGTACTCAAATATCAGCTGGATCAAGCTAGGCTGAATTCATGTTTGCACTAATTGACTAAAATTTGCCTGCTGGCTGGTACTATTAAGAAAATTGTAACATGGTCTTAGTCTTTGTCTCAGGTTGGACCTAGCTCCTTTTGGACGTAGATCAGCCGGCGTCATCATCTACGCACGTAGGATTTAGCCCATAGAAATATTGTGCTCCCAGTTATTATTTAACGGTAGAGAAACTAAATAAAACCTTCTGGGATTTTCTTATGCTATCCAGTTAAAACCATAATCTAAATATTTTTGTTTGATCTGTCCTATTCTTTATCTTAACCGTTTATATGATATCATCCTTTGAGTGCAGTGGTGGTGATTCTGTGATGTCCAAAGGTTCGAAGGGATCGATGGAGAAAACTGACGTGGCAAAATCCCTTTCATACAATAGTGCTCCTTGGAAGGTTTGCATTGTAGTTATAGTTATTGTCACTTGCAGCATTTATTTACACAAGCTCTCCTTTTGTCTTCTGAATTTTTCTCTTATCAACATTACTTTTTGTTTGCAGCACAAAGCTTCGAAATCTGAGAAACACATACCTATAGTCTATCCAGAAGTAATTCTTTGTGTCGAAATTTATGAGCAGAAGCATAGCTCTGTGAAAGTAATATCTTGAACTTTAGTAAACATGCTAATCTGTAATGTGAAATATGTGTTGATTAAGTTTTGTGGTGATCTCTGTGCCTTGCAGAGCCAGGATTTTCTTGTGTTAGGAAGTCAGTTCCTTGCAGATCTTAAGGACAATATGTACTGTTCAACTAATACTACTGCCACCAGGTTCCAATCTTATTCTATTTATGTCTTTCCATAGTTCTATTGTTCATGAGAAAAAATTGGTGTGTAGCCTCTAATTCTTTCCATCATCCTGATGTTTTCAAATATTATACCACGTATGTCCATCATTAATTGCTTTAAATTTCCATCATCCTGATGTTTTCAAATATTATACCACGTATGTCCATCATTAATTGCTTTAAATAAACCTGCCATCGGGTACCCACCACCCGCACCCAAATCCGTACCCACTCTTTTGCGTAGGGTATGGGTAGAAAAGAAATTACCCATTTTACTTTGGGCGTGTGGATGTTTTTTAAATATTATACCCTCTTACCCCACACACAATCCAGGATCTCTTAATTTAGCCTTATCATTTCATTTCAAAGTTGCACATAAATATTGATGTCATAAGATCTCAATATTTCTGCATCCATTACATAATGAAAGATATAGTAATCATCAAGAAATCTGCTCAAATGAGGTCCAGCGAGTTCAAGTGCTAAGTACTTCCTTGTAGACTATGTCCAGCGTAGTCGTTACTAAGGACTCGTTTCTTTTTCTCTTCTTTAAATTTTTGGTTTTCTTTTGATTGCCTTTTATGGCGAGGATCTTGATGTTGCTTTTCGCGGTTGCTCTGGACAACGCGACGTACAACTGGCCATGAGAGAATACTGGATCCGGTAGGTACACACCGACAATCGGGATGGTCTGCCCTTGCGCCTTGTTGATCGTCATGGCAAAGCTCAGTCTAATTGGGAACTGTTTCCTCTTGAACCTGAATGGGAACATGTCATCGTCGGATGGGCATAGAGGTATCCGAGGAAGAAACACTCTCCCCTACGTGCTGTCCCACGACGATCTCCGCATCGATGGCGTTCCTCTGGAACCCACGTACCACAAGCCTCGTGCCGTTACACAAACCGTTTGCTGGGTCGATGTTCCTCAATAGTATAACAGGACAATTTATCTTCAATTTAAGTGCATGTGGGGGAAGCCCATTAGGAGTTAGGTCATTGAGGAACTCCTGAGGGCAGTATCCATGCGGATCGTCCTCCGCACTGTCAAAGCTATAGTAGATCATCTCCTCGCCCTGAAAACGCTCAATCATGTGCTCGTTTATTCCATCAACGCTGTCGTTCTTTGTGGATAGGATCGCTCGAGAAGTCATGTAATGTGGACTGTCCATGTTGTTTTGTAGAGCAGGAAACACATGGTCAATCAACTTCTCAATGTCAGCTGCGTCTCCCGTAGACGAGACATATATCTTCGGGTAGCTGTATGTTTCCTTCCTCGTCAGTTTCCTCTGTGCCGTTACCTACCCTCAGAAGATAATCCGCAAACCACCGATCATTTTGGGCCCTCATGTTCTCGACGAGCCTTAGCTTGCGCATTCCCTTCCATAGGTTTGAGCTCCGTAGACTTGCATCTATTATCTGACCTCGTGATCCTTTCCTCACCACCGGAAGCACCTGTCTGAAGTCCCCACCAAACACGATAGTCTTGCCCCCGAAAGGTCGATTTTGACATTCCATGATGTCGCGCATGCTTCTGTCCAACGCCTCAATTGCCTGTCGTTTTGTCATCGTTGCCTCGTCCCATAGTATTAGTGAAGCCTTCATTAGGAGCTTGGCTGTCCCACTCTGCTTAGTGAAGCTACATGATTTTCCTTCTTCAAGGTTTAGTGGTATCTTGAACCTCGAGTGGGCTGTCCTTCCTCCTGGCATGATGGAAGCGGCGACTCCTGATGTTGCTGTGGCCACCGCGATCTTCCCCTCGCCCCGAACTGTTGCAAGCAGTGCCCTGTATAGGTAGGTCTTCCCTGTTCCTCCCGGGCCATCCACGAAGAAAACACCCCCATTTCCACCTTCAATTGCCGTTAGTATCTCATCATAGGCAAGCCTCTGCTCATCGTTTAGTGAGGTTGCTAGAGAAGCGTCTTCCTCGTCTACCTTGATATTGGTCTCCTCGATGACCTCCCTAGCCTAGCCGTCTGTGTTGTCATAAGTCTCATCGATGTCTGGTAGAGGGTACGTTTTTATATCTTTGCCCATGGACTGCAGCATTCCCCTGATATCAAGCAAGACCTTCTGCTCCACTTCTTTTGGACACATGTGCTTGCGTTGGTAGTCGTCAGACATCGCCTCATGGTGCCTATCCCAAAGACCGCGCACATCTCCAGGCTCGCAGAATACCAGGATCGTCGCGAAGAGCCTCCTAAGTGAGGCTGGCATGGCGTATTGCTCTGACTCCGTAAGACTCTCGTCTAGCGTGTCGTCGGCCTCGACGAGACCCTTCCTCTCGGCTGCCTCACGAAAGGTATCACATAGCACACCATCCACTGTTTTCAGATCTTCAAAGGACTTTGAGCCTGGTACATGGTTTAGTAGGACTCTCAGAAAGTACCGTTCCCCCTCGGCGGGATGGGCTGACACGATTCGGCCAACTTGTTGACCCTTGTCCCTTTCCTTCCAGTACTTTGCTGGTTGCCATGTGAAATTTCTTGAAAAATCTTTGTAAAGAATATCCCGAGCCCACGCGTGCTTTTCGTTAGCCAGGAAATACTCTGTCGGCATGGATGGGTTCTCTCGGGCGGCGACGTCGTTCAGGTTCTCTCCCGCTTTGAACGTGACCATTTGCATATCTGGAAGATGAAGCGGCAGCGGTAGGACCGACGGGTGGTTTTCACAGAGCTTAAAGCCGAATATCCTCCACATGGCTTCCGGTGGAGTAATCCACCTTGCATCAATGAATCTCTTGATCTCGTCTATGTTACCGTCGGCGTCGGGCTTCTCGATGTTGAACGAAGTTTGATCGTGTCCCTTGTATACGTACTTATATAGGTACTTGACGGCCTTTATGCTGGAGCACACCTCTACGTTGATGTGGCAGTCAAACATCCGCAAGAGGTACGGGTTGTAAGGCACAACCCATCTATTGTCCAGCATTTGACCTCGGACCTTTGCACAACGGCTGTCTTTTCGTCTCCGATAAATTGGGTACGAGTCCTTCCCTTGTACGGTGGTCTCGCTGAATGCCCGCGGGTACCTACACTTGCACGACCCATCTTGCATGCATACGTTGTTTGGCTTAAGGACACCACATGGGCCGTGCATCATATGCTTCACGACCATGGTGTATAGCTCTGGGTACTTTTTCTTGTCCGGAAGCTCGGCGGATATGAGGCAGTCGTACTGCTCTAGCACAATGAGCTTATATTTTGAATCCATAATCAATAGGAAATGGACATGCGGGAGCCCCCTCTTTTGGAACTCGACCACGTAGACATAGGCCTTCACAACGCCTAGGATATGCCTCTTGGTCAACATCTCTTTCATCTTCTCCAGCTTGGCCCTAAACACTCAGACCACAATGTCTGGTCGGTCCTGCGGGGTTTGTCCTGGAAATAGCGCATCCTGTATCTCCTGCCAGTTAGGGTTGCAGGTCATTGTCAGAAAGATGTCAGGCTTGCCGTACGTCTGCACCAACGCCATGGCGTCCATATGCCTGTGCTTCATATCCCGGAAGCCTCCCTGAAACTTCCATGGGAGAACGATCCTTGTGCCAACAGCGCTTGCACGAGTCTCTCCCGCCGTGATGCTATCTATGATGCCTTTATATAGATCGGCTCGTAGCTCCGCCTGGTGGTCTCTGATCCAATTCAACCTGCAGTCCTCAATCTTTATGTACATGTCGACCGCAAACTGTTGGAAGAGACGCCCGCCATGTAGTATGGGATTGAATATAGCTGGACGCGTCTGTAGCATGTAACAGTAGTAGTCCCTGACAGAGACGCATAAATAGCCACCTCCATCTGTGTGAAGGACACAAAAAATGGGTTAGGTAAAATACAAAAAGGATAGGCAAAACATGTAGAAGTATCTTAAACAGCCTAACCTTCATCCTCACGGTCCTCTCTTGATTTCTGCGCAACATGCCAAGGTATCTCATGCTTAGGGATATTTGGATGCCAGCCGAGCTCCCCCCTGGGGAAGAAAAGTAGGTACGAGAGCGGGTCATAACATCCTTGTGTGGCCTGTATACTATGCCTCTCGTTGTTGTTACCGTAGAGGATAATGCTGCGCTTGAACCTATTCGCCAGGTCGTTGCCCTCGACCCAAATCGCAGCAACCTCAGACGATACCGGTAAATTGTATCTCTGTTGGTCTAGCTTCTTGTCGGTGTTCAGTTCTATACGGTAGTCCTGTAGGCTGTCCCTATGAGCGCCCAAACTCCTAAACTGCTCGGAGTAGGGGTTTCCTCTCAGTATGTCCACAACCTTTCGGACTACCTCCTGGTCCAGCTCCTTGGTGGCTTCCTTACGATGGATCAGGCTTGGGTCGTCATCGTAGAAGTAGAGCTGTAGATGTTCCGGGCGAGAGTTTGGCCCGAACGAATGCACGTTGTGGTATAACGAGCCTTGTGCTCGGAATGTGTATACGCCAGACCTCATATTCGTGCAATCGTTGTCTAGGCTGACGCCAAGAGTTGTGAATGAGAAGTGGCCATTGAAGTATCTTATGCTCTCTCGAAAATGTCGAGCGTCTGCATCTGAGCTAGTACATAGCCTCATCAGCTCCGGGATAGGATCTGTTTCTTGTTCAACCAGCTCGATCTGTCCGTTTCGACAACAAAAACCGTCGGTCTCGCGCTCAAACTTCTTTGCATGACAATGTCCGCAGTTTGGGACTTGTTTTAGGACGTGCGTGCTGTTTGGGAGGTTCGAGTACACAAAGTCAAAATGATCGATAGATTCCACAGCAGATGGGTCTATTGGTGTATCGCGGTCCATGTCATCAATATCGTAACCTACATGCATAGGATGGTGTCACATCAATATGTTCATATTGACTGGTAGTATAGACGGTTGAATGAAAGAGTGGCATAAGTACCTTCAGGGTCATACATGCAGCACTCCTCGTCCATGAGGTCATCGGGGATGGCATTCTCATCCATGATCCCACTAAGGAAGGCCTCCATGTCACCTACACCATTCTCAATCTGGTAAGTACGATTAATAAATAATAATAAATTAAAAAATAAAGGGAGTAAAGATAGGCGTGTTACCGTTGGTCCGGATTGTATACTCAGGCATGCTCATTGAAGGAGAGACAGGGGGTGGTGAAGCAGTTCCCTCTCTGGCTGGCGATGCATGTGTGGTAGGTGCCGGCTTTACCGTTGCCAAAGCTATTGCATTTGGGCATGGCATCGCGATAGATTCCGCGCACGGGGTGTTCCTCCTAGCCGCAGCATTAGCCCTGCGTTGAGCTACTGTTTCTTTAGATGTCGATCGCCGGGCTGCTCTTCTGCGCTCATTAATCTCCTCTTTTTCCTCAGCAGTCAAACTACTTAGTTTAGCTCTATCTTCGCCTCTTCTACGTGCATTAATCTCATCCTTCTGCTCATCCGTCAAACTTTGTTGTTTAGCTTTATATTGGGCTCTTCTCCGTGCATTAATCTCTTCCTTTTGCTCGGTCGTCAAACTATTTCGTCGAGCTCTGTCACGTTCACGTCTTGCTTGATTTCTAATGTTGTCATCCATTCTGCAATGAAATTAAAAAAATACTCAGATTGTTCAAGCAATGACATTAATGAAATTAATGCATGAAGAATGACATTTCAGCAAGTCAGCATTAGTATTGATGAGAATGAAGGTTGTTCTGCTTCATTTCTTTTCCATTTTTGCAAAATTTAAGCATAAGTAATTGTTTCTTGTTACTGCATATATAACAGACATTTGACATGGCACTTTTTAAAAAGACTGTCAAGTGATTTAATACAACTTAGTACAACGTGTTTTACTAAGTCACTAACATTTTTTTTCAAATCAGAGGAAGTACTTGGAATCATGTTGTTCTGGACACGAAAACTTGAAGATATGCATCGGGAGTGGAGGCTGAAGGGGAAAGGTATAGGAGGGAGAGAGGTCAGAAAGCAGAATTTTTTTCTGAGATAGACCCGCGGAACAAATGCTTCATTTGGGCAATTTTTCTGATGGAACCAAAGATGAGACTTCCACTCAGAGGTATATTATGTATGGTTTATCCATTTTATTCTGCAGACTTATGCTCAATGATGGTTCATGTTGGTACGTTATGGATCAACATGTTTTCTTCAGAATTTGTAGATAGAACATGCAATCGTTCAGAGACGTGAAAGCAGTAGTTAAGAATTTGTGGTATAGAGATTATCAAATCTCTTGTGTATAGTCATTACACAAAGATTAGACAACATTCGTTATTTTCCTTGGTTAACAATACTTGTTGTTTTGCCGATATTTGCGGGTTCATTAACCCTCAAATATATGGTATCATGGTTTTACTTTTGATGCAGAAGAGTTTTACTTTTGGTCTATGGTATCATGGTTAAGTGTTAACACATTTAGCACATCAAGTGTATTTGCTGAAGTTTTAAATTTTCCCTAGCATGGATTATGCTCATTGCTTCATACACTCTCAATATGCAGGAAAATTAAACCCATAGCAGTGCATGTTTTTCTGATGATTATGCACCTTGTGTGGAGCTCAGAGAACAGAGCACAGAGCAGGTCAGAGACGGTTGGAGTTCCGGTGAAGTCCGCTGAACGGCGTGTTTGGTCGGTCGCAGCTATCTTAGCTTCTGCACAACCCTACCTTTGTCCTGTTGGCAATGCTCTGGTGCTGCCAATGGCAGGAGCCCCTACCTGGTGCGAGATGGGCAGGGGGAGTTTCAGTCTTCAGAGGGTGGTGGAGGACTGGAAGTGGTGTCGCTGCTGCTGAGTTCTCTCGTCCAGTGTTTTGTGTCGCTGCTGCTGGGTTTGGTTGGAACCTGTATGTTTGCTGCTGGGTTTGGTTGGAACCTGTATGTTTATAGACGCTGAAGGTGTATTCGAGTAGGACTGTTTTCTGACCGGACTGTTTTCTGACCGGACTGTTTTCAACCGGACTGTTATTGGACTGTTATTTTTTCTGGACAGCTTATTTATGAGTTCAGTTCAGTTTGATTGTCTTTAGAGTTTGTATCCATCTCCGAGTTCGAGTTGTTTTGCGATCGATTCTCCGAGTTGCTCCCGTTTGCGATTGATTTCCGATCCCCGTTTGTTTGCCTGGGTCGCTGCACGTTTTGCCTGGGTCGCTGCACGTTTTGCCTGGGCTGGACCTAACTGGGCTGGGCCTTTACGTTTTGTAGCGATGGAGACGGTTTTGTAGCGATGGGGACGCGACGTACGAACGTACCACCGATTCCCGTTTTATTGTAGATAGATAGATAGATAGATAGATAGATAGATAGATAGATAGATAGATAGATAATCTAGGCTATACCATTACAAACGGACGGCCAGGGTTGATAGCAACTTACAGCGCGGACAGTACGTCTCGTGACCGAGAAAATTGTGGCCGCTGGCTTGGGTTCAGAGGGACGGCGACGGTTGCTCTGGTGGTCCTTGAACTTGATGAAGACGGCTACTGGCTCTCCTCTGTGTAGTTATCGGTGAAGAATCTTTACACGGCGATGCGGTCTGGTACGGTCGGAATTCCTCATCGGAGATGTGGCGGCGGCGGATGTTTCGGGTCGTGGTCAAACTCGTCGATCAGAGTTTGAAGAAGACGTCGGCGGTCAAAACGCACATGGTACGGCTACAATGATGACGCGACCAACAGCAAGTAAACGATGCACCACAATGTCCTGGAGGTAGTACTTGATGAGAGGAGTCTTCTGGTACGAGGGAAAGACGATATGATCACCGAGGGCGACGGAATCTTGCGATGAACTCAAATTTAGGAGCTGATATTGACATGGTTGGTAAGGGCTGTAGAGAGGTCCTTTGGGAAAGGTTTGAGCATAAAAGTGAAGAAGATGAATAAGGGTATCACGATGCTTTCGTTGGTTAGTCTTAAGATCGCCTGAGGAGGGAGATCATGGAACGTATGCCAACGGGTGGCATTCGGGGCGTCGGTTTCGTTTGGGCGATTACGACCATAAAGTGGTGAAGTAACTCCCTGAATAAGTTGCCCATGCAATATGGAGTAAATTTCGTGTTGAAGTCAAGAAAAAACAGTCGCTGTATTGATGGGTAAAGAGAGGAGAAGTTGGCGGCCATTGGTACTGTAACGTACAAGCTGGAGGTTGAAGACGACACCAGTGCTCGCTCGGTCACCTGGGCTGGTCGGCCGGGTCGGCTTGTTTGGGCCAGGCGGATGCGGCCCAGTTGGGCAGTTTCTTTTTTTTTATTCTGATTCTTTTCTAATTTTCTGTATTATGATTTGTTTCATAACTCTATCATTTGAGCTCCAAATGCATTCAAACAAATTTTTAAAATTTTGTAAAATTCAACACAGCAATATGACATAGCAAGAAACAAGTTTTGATGATAAAACTTAATTTTCAACAATATTTGGCATGTTTTGCCAACAGGGCTTTGTTTGGGTATTTACAAAATAGGAATAGGATTTAGAAACAATCCTTTAAAACTTCAGAGAACAAACTCTATAAAAAGTAATATTTGAATTTTATTTTAAAACACATTCCTGGTTAGGTAAACTTTATAAAACCTTTTGAAGATATAATCTTTTGCTAATAAAGCTTGCATAGGTTTGTTTAAATGCAAAAATAGTAATTTGAAATTATATTTTCTCAAAGAGTTCTTCAAGGACTAATATAAGGTTGAAATAGTTTTTCTAACTAACATTTTAATTGGGAAATACTTATAAGAAATTATTTCATAAATTGGAAACCGTGGTGGTAAAATAGTTTGATTTGGAAGTTTAAGAAATACTTCAGGGAAAGGCATTTAGTTAAACATCAAAAAGTTTTAAATCCCTGTGATTTTTCACACAATACAAATAAAACAATTTTTTTTATCCAAAAAATTTAATAAAAACTTGGGATGTTACAGAGGATTTCTTGTGGCTCATCCTAAAAGTTACCCCTTATGGTCTCTTTAAATCTCAAAGTCCAACCGTTACTTGATGACCGATTGATGGCTATTCTAAAGCTTGATATTGGTATCTATAACATTGGAATCAAAGTTTCTAAATGTATCCTGGTCAATTTTCTAGAATCTTTAGCTTGTGGCAACAACTCCTTCAGGAGCAAACCCACCGTGTGGATGATCTCTGACACTTCGTTGGCTATCGCTCCCTCCTTTGTCTATACTTGAATTTCTAATAAAGTAACACATTGTGTGAATTCGTCAGTCACATGATGGCCCCAAAATTTTAATCATGTGAATTTCTTCGATTCACCTCGTTCAACGGTGGACCCCTTCATGGTATAAGAACCAATTCCACTCCATGGCTAATTTTTCACACTTCGTTGGCCATTGTTTCACCCTTTCCTTTGGGTTACCCCTTCCTAGAGTTTTACTAAAAATGTTCTATAACAGTTTTTAATAAGGATATAGAGATGTCGTAGAACAAGGTTCTAGACATGCTATATCGACACGAGAAACCATGTTTTTAAAATAAAGCAAACTAGATTTGAGCCTTCCCTTCCTACAACCATATTGCACATCTAGTGCTTCCCTTCTAATGGTTTGCGAGTACAACTCAAATGTACTCACGACTTTGCGAACCAAATTTGAAACTTTTCCATTCCTTCTCATACTTTCAGGAGTTTCATGTTTGTCTGCTCAAGAGATGTTTACAACACTCATTTCATGAGTTGACCATGAGATACTCGACCTTCTCAAAAATCCACCTCTCTGCAGTTGCTCCCTCTTTCCTTTAGTGCAGTCGAGAAACAATCACAAAGGAAGGAACTAAAGCTTCATGGCATCATGGATCAATCTATTCAAGAAAGAAGATCTTGGTGAGCTCGTGAAGATCACAGAAGACCGTTGTAACCCCTTCCCTCTTTTCTTACCTAGGAATCTCGGGGTCGAGATTCTTGTAAGGTGGGTAGAACTGTAACAACCCATGCTTGAAAATAGTTGCAATTGCATCATCTAAAATCCACTAAGAAAAATTTGCATTTAAAAATGAAGTGGAAACCCTAAAAATGCCTAATCCTTATTCTATTTTGACTGCTCACAATTTCTAAAACAAAATACATGGAGTTTCTCCTAATGTTATGGAGGTTCCATGAACATCATTTATAAGTTATAAGCTGGTTTTAAACTCCTGAGTAAATTCAAACTGTGCAAAGTTTTGAAAACAGAAAATAGAAAGAAAACACAAAAAGGAAAAGGGTTCCTTTCCTTTTTTTTCTCTCTCCTGGCCGAATCTGGCCCAAGTCCTTTCTCCTCTCTCTCTTTTCCGCCGCCTGCGTGCAGCAGATAACAGCCCAACAGAGCCCAGCCCAGCCCACCCCACCCTCATCCCCTACCTCCGTTCAGGCAAGCAGCTGCCTGGCAGTGCCCCGGCCGTCGATCCGGGAGGAGATGGCCGCCGTCGTCGCCGCTCTTCGGCGAGGGGATAAGGACCCCGACGCCCCTCTCCCTCATCTTCTCCCTCTCTGTCTTGCTCTCTTCCCCCTCTGTTTCCTTCTCCCCGTGCACCGCCCGAAGCCATGGCGCCGGCCGCCGGCTCGTTCCGCCGCAGAAGGCCGCCTCGTGCTTCCCCGTGATGCCCTGGTGCTCCCCCTCGCCTTCCTCTACTTCCTCGCAGAATGAATCAATCGGGGGCAGCCGAAATCAACCGCCCCGACGCCGTTCTTCCCGCAGGTTCCGAGGTCCACCGCCGCCGATTCGCCGCGCTCCGGCGACATCCGACCCTGCCGGCCCCGCAGACGTCCTCAGGGTGAGCCTCCTCCCCGTTTCCCCCTACTTCCCGTCCTCTCCCGGCCGCCGACGAGCGCCCTGGCCGGCGAGCCATGGGTGACTGCGGGCATGGCAATGAGGTCGATGTGGCCTGGGCCTTCCTGGCCGATGTGGTGGCTGAGTTGGCTCGGGCCCCTTCTGTCAGCCACTATGGCTAGGAGTAGCCCGGTGTAAAAAGTTTGTGCGCTTTGTTTTAATTCCAGAAACATTTCAGAAAATATCAGAACCTTGCAAAAGTCATAGGAAGTTATCTGTTTGTCAGAAAAATATGCATGACCTATCAAAATGTTCAGTAAAACAAGATCTACATCTTGATATCAAAATCATGCATGATTAATCAACTTTGAACCCTGTCTAAAATAGAAGAATCAATTGCCCATTTAATTCAAGTTAAGGTTGTCGGATTGTTTCTCTGAAGCGTCCGAACCCCTTCCATTTTTTATTCATCATATTATAGGGTTTATTCTAACATCATTAATTTTGTCATATCATCATCCTTGTTTGCGCATCGATGCCATGTATTGAATGCTATTCTTTTCCGGTGTGTTTCAACTTTCCCCGGTAGGATCGGAGATTGATGTGAGCAACGCGTCCGATGTCAGGATCGACAACATCGATGATCAATACTTGTCCATCAATGAACAAGTGAAGAAGAATAACCCTGGAGATCTATTTTATTTTGGTGATCAACAACAAGGCAAGCAGCCCCCCCTCTGAACCTATGTTTCAAAGTATTTCAAAACTTACTATTTTGCACCATCCGGTTCAACTGTCTTTTATCGATAGGTAGAGTTAACCTATCTAAAGCATGTTCCTTTCTTGTCGCCTAAATACCCTGATCCACTGCTCCTAGCATGACTAGGTTTTGCCCGTGTGCGTCGCTAGAGCTTTATATCTGAAATGCTTAGCAATGCTTAGTTTTTACTCTGGTACATATGGTTAATGAATCAGAGCTGCAAATGAATCTAGTATGACAGGATGACGTGGAATGATGAGAATTGTGTGTTTAAACATGCTAAAAGGCTTGGATGAGCCGCCACATTGGGATGTGGTTGTTTGACTCATTCTTGTCGCCCTAGGACCCGAGATCTTGTCTCTTGATCCAAGACTGAGCGTACGACCACACGTGGAGGTATGGGACTCTCGTCGACTGACTAACTTGCTTAGACTTATCCATGAGCTACCTAGTTCGGGCTTTCCATTTGGCATATGCATCGAAAGTGAAACGAGATGGTGGAAGAGGTGCATCATATAGGGACGTGGCCGGGGTTGATTGAGGTGGATTCCTCTGGTAAACCAACCTCGACTCACAACGAACGGTTCCGCGTCCGAGAACGGCCGATCTCGCGATGGCGGCTAGAACCTTTTGGCATGGCTCATGGAATAGGTCGACGTGAGGTAAAGGTTGTAGGCGGCCATCACCCCGCTAAGACTCCTTGCAAGGGTCCAGGGGATGGTCGTCACGTGTGGGTAAAGTTGTACACCCCTGCAGGGTTAAATCTTTTCGAAAAGCCGTGTCCACGGTTATGGACGACTTGGAGACAGATGCTTGATCATAGAGAACTTCAATCTCATCGTAAAACTTGAAAAGCAAAGTGTGAATAGGATTGCTTTCCTCTGGGGTTTCGAGGAGGTGATCCTACTGGATAGGTTCAGCGGATGATGATTTGGTGGATGTTCCAATGATCAAATTTAACGCTTTCCTACCCCTTTTCAAATGTTCTGAGTAGTCGAGCTTCTACTCTTACTTATTTTATGCAAATAAAGATAGCTTTATGCAAACAACTCCACAGAAAGCCTTTCTTAACCAAGTTTAGCTAATAGGATACGTAAGTCTTGCTGAGTACCCTATGTACTCACCCCCCCTTTGTTGATATTTTTGCTGCAGAGTAAGTTTCACAATGATGACGAGTTCCGTTTGAAGATCGTCACCGACGAGTAGCTTGGGGTTCCCAGACAGCAGCTTGGGGCTGCGGAATGGGTTGTCGCTGTTATGCTTCTGGCCTCTTAGGCCATGTCATCCTTGCTATGTCTAATAGCATAACCTTCCTTCCGTTGTTTGATGTAATGTTGGTCAGTGACCTCTGTTTGTAATACTTTGGTTCTTTGCTCTGGTAAGAGCTTTGCAATATTACCTTTGAGTCGTAGAGTCACTGTTGTGTACCAACTTTGGTTACCCATCTCGTGCATGATGCGTGTATGGATATAAAGTGCACGAGAGGGGTTTACGATTCTCGAGCTCTCTGTTATGCAGTCTTGGTTATGATTAGTTTCACGGCGCTTCGAGATGTGTAGAGCCGATGTTTAATTCCGGCCTGGGACTGGTAACCCCAGTATCACTCGTTGCTAGCGTGACTAATACATATAACATCTCTGTATAGCTTAGATCCTCGGGGGTCCAACACGAACTTAATTAAAATAGAACACCTAAATATCTTTCGCTGCAGCGCCTCAGCGAACATGAAACTCCATTGGAGGTGTACGAAAGTTGGGCTTCACATCATCCTGTGGAGGCACTTCAAAGCAGAATTGTCCAAGCTTCAGAACATAAGGAGGTGGTAAAATAGTAGAAGTAGTAGCTATGCTCCCCTTATCATCCCCCCCAACTTGAAAGGAAACCGTCCTCGGTTTCGCCTGAATGTGTTGGACCTTTTTCTGAGCAGCAAGCACGTCCACTTTGATATCCTTATCGAGCATAGGCTGCAACACATGACGCTTCCCCTTATGCCACAAGGAATAAACATTGGACCTGCCTTCATGAGTGGAACACCTATCAAATTGCCACGGTCGTCCTAGCAGCACATGACATGCATCCATAGGCAAAACATCACAGACCACGGTGTCCTCATAATTACCTACTAAAAATTTCAGGCGCACCTTATGTGTGACCTTCAGCTTCCCTGAATTATACAACCACTCAACACAATGCGGCTGTGGGTGCTTCCATGTAGGCAATGATAGAGAATCCACCAAACTCTTGCTAACAACATTTGTGTAGCTGCCACCATCAATAATAAGTTTGCAAGTGGTGTCCTTGACGATGCATTGGGTCTGAAATATATTCCAGCGCTGCCCTTGGTCATGAATGCGATCTTCTGGTACGCGTTGCACCATTAGATTTTTTAAATTTGCAGCAAGTTCATACCCATCCACGATCACTTCAGGATTTTCCTCAGAGTCCTCACTTGATGACGCATCAGCTTTCTCATCATCACTAGCAGAAACATAGCCATCATGTGTGAGCATCACCCTTTTTCTATTAGGGCAATCACGCTTCATGTGTCCTCATCCTCCACAAGTAAAACACTCGATGTTTGCTGTGGACTGCGCAGATGCAGTTTTGGACACCCCAGATTTAGGTGCCTCGCTATGAGAAACACTATTAGAGCGTGTAGAAGGTGTCGTCTGAACACTAGGACCAGCAGCCTCGGTATGAGAACGATGCCATGATTTTGTAGGTGTTGCAGCTTGGTGTCGTTTGATTTGTTGCTCCGCACGCTCAGCTTGGTGCACAAGATCTTGAAGATCATTATAGTAAACCATCTCCACACGATCACGCACCTCAAAATTCAGTCCATTCAAGAACCGAGACATCGTGGCCTCTATATCCTCCCTTGTCCCTGTACGTATCATCAACAACTCCATCTCTTTATAATACTCATCCACAGATTTAGTACCTTGAGTGAGCTGCTGCAACTTATTATACATGTCTCTCTTGTAGTGTTCAGGAACAAAGCGATGGCGCATAAGATCTTTCATACCGGTCCATGATGTTGGGCGAGTACGCATACGCAGAATTTGATTCCACCAAATCAGCACATAACCGGTGAATTCAACAGCAGCCAGTTGAAGTCTCTTCTCCTCAGTGTAATAATGAGTAGCAAAAATCTGATCCATGCGCATCTCCCACTCCAAATAATCGTCAGGTCCGCGGTCACCGGAAAAAGGAGGTATGGACAATTTGATGCGTCCAAGACCACCATCATCAAATGGAACACGACCAGCATGGCCAACACGGTCACGGTCATGTTGCTGTACACGATGAGCACCGGCAGGACGAGCAGCAAACTGTCGTTGTTGTGGCACATAATCAGCGTCATCGGCAAGGTCTCCTTCATAAGCGGGTGCCACGGGTCGATGATCATGAATTTCAGCAGGGCGGCGTGGTACCACATCGCGAGGTTGTGCAGCAGGAGGGGGCTGCACGGGTGCACGGGCAGTAGCATCGCCCATTGCATCAATCCGGGTAGCTAGCTGTGCAATTTGTGCTGTCAATGCGGCATGACTCCGCATAATAAAATCGCACGTACTATCAAAACCAGCCCGAACATTAGGAGCCAAATTTGTAGCAAAAACAGGCGGGACAAGCTCCTCTTTCTTCTCTCCAGCAGCTACTGAATTTTTTCCCTCAATAGAATTCACCATTGTATCCAAATAACAACAAAATCTAGCAGGAAACACTGAGCTGAAACTTGGATCAACGGGCGCCTAACCACAGACGCGGTAGGGAGCAATCAGATCTTGGGTCGATGAAAGCTTGCAACGAAAACAATCCCAGCAGTGAATCCAAGGCACGTGACGAGTAGCAGAGAAAACGAGCCAGCGAGCGGGTCGAGGAAGTGCTCCAGCCAGATGCACCGTCCTTGAGCGATCGTCTAGGGCGCCAGGGGGCAGACGTTCTCCGCCCCTGGGTGCAATCGAGCGGGCGAGCGGGGTCCTTGCGGGGCGCGAGCGCAGCGATCGAGCGTCGAAACTGGCGCTCGAGGCGGCTGGAAACACCTGGGCGATGATGGGCCGGCCCACGATGCAAACAGCCGAACGAAAACTTGCTCGGTTCGGCGAGAGGAGCGACGCCCGGCCCCAGACGGTCTCCGTCCTGGGGCGAGCGGATCAAGGTAGCGAACGTGGGCGTGGCTTCCCTTGGCGAGCGTAGCGATCCGGTCTCTTTTTTTGTTCCTCCTGAGCAATTGGATCTGAGCAGGACTCCTTGATCGATACCGAGATCAATAGAGCAAGGAGCGAGGCGCGGGGCGATCATCTAGCACCTCCTGTTTTTTTTTTCTGATTTGCAAATATCGGATCTGGCAGTAGTTGGATAGAACTTTGGCAGGAATTCAGAGAAACGGATCCGATCTAATTGCTCTCGTCAGATCCAATCTTCGAGCAAAACAAAAAAAATGCTTTAGGCAACTTGCCAGATCCGATCTAATTCCTCTCAACAGATCGAACTTCAAGCAAATGAACTGGACCAACAGATCAAACTCACTAGTAAATCTCAACAAGTAAAATCTCAGTAGAAAAACGCCGTGAGAAACCCGACGAATCTGATACCAAGATGATACGGATCAACGTGATTCGAAGGGGGTTTGGCCCAATCTTTCACGGCGATCGATAAAATCAGAAAGATACAAAAGAGAACTCAATCTGAAATAGATCAAACTGATCTCTCTTCAATTCCTCGCGATAAAACTGACCGGAATCAATTCCCACGCATGGCATAACATCAGATCCCAAAGATCAGCAATCAAACACACCGATATGCGCCCCCAAACATTGGGACTTTTCTGGTCTCTTTCTTAGCTCGAAAATAACAAGTCTCTGCGATACAAGGCGGCTGCCATAACCCTATATGGGTGACTCTGAACGCTACCTTGGCTGGGCTAGGCCTCATACCAAACTAAAAGCCCAAATGGCCAAAACACACTTGATTTTGGACAGGCCCAAAACCAACACACACAAATAAAACCAAACTGAAATAAAAACATGACGCGAACTTAATTAAAATAGAACACCTAAATATCTTTCGCTGCAGCGCCTCGGCGAACATGAAACTCCATTGGAGGTGTACGAAAGTTGGGCTTCACATCATCCTGTGGAGGCACTTCAAAGCAGAATTATCCAAGCTTCAGAACATAAGGAGGTGGTAAAATAGTAGAAGTAGTAGCTATGCTCCCCTTATCAGAATGCTCACTGGATTGCAAGAACATTGTTTGGTAAAAAAATGCCAAAAAATGTTGTGCCTACTAGATGTTCGATAGAAGGATAACTATGCTTGAATATATCATAAACACATACAAGATGGGAAACTAAGTCCGTAAACTGAAACCCTAAAAGGCGTCATGGGCGGAGTAACTTCATTTTTCGGAAATATTGTATCTAAAAAGTCGATACATGCAAGGTGTTTGACAGAGAAATCGGCGGATTGCAAGAACATAAACAGACAGGAGATCAATATATATATAACAGAATACTGAATCTAGTTACTCTTACTTTTGCATCGCTATCATATGGCCACGAGGATTCGTCAGCGTGGAGCAGGCCTGGCGCATCAAGCGGTAGATTCGGGGTCCCTCGAATGGCATGACGCATGCCAACCATGCCGACAGCAAGGCGAGCAGCGCTTAAGATGTCGACCCGCTCGACTATGTTCTCAACCGATGGGTAGTGGAGATTACCCCACCCCATGGATTAATGGTAACGATCAGCAATGGGCTCTTTTGGAGTTGAACGCTGACGCTTCCCCCCGGGGGGTTCGTCCCACCCAAACCCAGACATGACCTGTGCCAGCAAATGCGGGCGGCGGTGACGTGATGGAAAGAGAAGCGGCGATGTGATGGAATGGAAATGAGAGGGCGCAGCGGTGTTGTGGAGAAGATGGGGAATGAGACGATGAACTGCCTAGCGCAGGGTAATAAGTGGAAGTTGGCGTTGGAAAGGGGAGGGGGGCGGCGGCGGTTCATTGTACAAGGAATGGAAATAATATTTTATCTCCACCATGGGCCCTCATTGCAGCAGGCTTCCTGCCCGCCAGTGCAATCCCCATACAAGGCATGCGCACGCAGTTCAAAAATTAGTTTGACGTCCATCTTTCTCCAACAAATTATGCCATGAAATTTGTATTTTAAAGTTTCAAAAAAAATT
Organism: Dactylis glomerata; assembly: GCA_007115705.1. NCBI lineage: Eukaryota > Viridiplantae > Streptophyta > Magnoliopsida > Poales > Poaceae > Dactylis > Dactylis glomerata. The sequence continues at coordinate 3,557,200 of QXEO01000339.1, forward strand.
GAAACAAAATTCTTGTGATAGGCATTGTTGAATGCTATAAACCGGTACAAATCTCAATATGAAATACTTTATATTCTATTCTACACAAAAAAGACAAAATCTGACATATTATATAGTGAATAGTACATGATTGAACAATATATAATTTTATTAGATTTTACCATTTTTGTGTAGCCTAGAATATAAAGAATTTCATATTGAAATTAGTACCGGTTTGTACCATTCAACATTGCCTATCACAAAAAAAGACAAATTCCTAAGAAAAAGATGTACTTTCTTACTACTATTTTAATACTATTTACATTCACAAATTTATCTTCTTATATCTTCCAAAATACAACATATCTTTCTATGTATTTAACGCCAATTTTTTTGAAAACATAGAAGTTTGAGAATTTGAACTTTTAAAAATTCTGAAAGTGTATGGAGCATCGGTGCCCATTTGCAACAAATCCCTTGTCGAATCGAATGATACAGCTTTTATGAACTTTTCAAAATTCTAAAAGTGTTGGGAGTATATTATTTTACAAGGTGCACACGACGGGCGCGTGCGGATTCTCTGACTTGCGAAGCGTGACTTGAGAGTCATTGACAGATGGGTCCCCCATGTGATGGGGCCCGCGTGCAGTGAGGGCAATTCAGAGACAAGTTAGAGTGGGCAAGTCAGGACCTCGCTTTGGACATCAACAACACTCATGCAGCATGTCTGGGCATCTCTGGCAGAGCGCGCACATAGCGCGCTCTGGACATCAACAGAAGGCATGGCCGCACTCTGGGCATCTCCGGCCCCTTATACAGATACACTTCAGTACATAGGGAAAACACACTTACTAAATCATATATAAGGATGGTCCTCGAACACTTACATATATATGTGGAACAAACAGTACATGAATCTAGTACGGGGAAGGAAGCAGGCATCTTCTCATGATACTAATTCTACAATATACTTCGTAGCATACATACGCATCCTTTGCTGCGTAGCGGATCTGCTCTGGCTGAAGTTCCCAAAGATGCCAGGTGTCGTGCAGCTTCTTCTTGCGGAACTCCTCCTTGTAGTCTTTGAAGGTGCGGTCGATGACTAGAGACGCCATCTTGGCCGCGCCGGTTTGGGATTGGCCCGGGACGTTGAAGTGATCTTATAAGTCCACGTGGTCTGGTATGCGGGCGCCCAGGGCTTCAAGCTTGCTGGTGTCTTGGCGCTTGTCCACAGATGCGAAGGAAATGTCGGGGCGGTTGAGGAACTGTATGAGCTGAGGATAGTTCCTTGTTGCCACAGATTCGTGCCAGAGTAGGCAGTGATCGCGCATGCACAGTTGCAGGAGGGCGGCGCGGGCAGGCTTGGTGATGGTGTACTCGAGGTCGAGGCCGACGATCGGCTGTTGGTCCCGCTCGCCGAGCCAACGCTCAAACATGGCGATGAACTTGGCCGCCTCTCTCGGGTCGGTTGTGTGCATCACCGTGAGGACGGTGTCACCATGAGTAGGGACCTTGTGGTAGTCGGTGAAGACATTGCCGCAGATCTCCATGATGGCCGCGGCGCAAGGATTGGGAGTGGAGGGGGGAGGGGTTATCTTTGGAGAAGACGAAGTTGGGGATCCAATTGTTTTCCAGGCCGCGAGATCGTGCGTGACGGGTCGCTGGCATGCCGCGTAAGTAAATGCAGTCTAGCGCTTTGGAAGTTGAACCCCCACGCGAGCCCCCGTCGCTTTGTTTATGAGAGAAGAGGAAATTGGGGATCCAATTGTTTTGCAGGCATGCCACGGTAAATGCCTGTCTAGCGCTTTGGAAATTGAACCAGTCGCTTCGTTTCGTTTCTGAGAGAGCGCTAGACCGACGTGTCACCGTGGGCCCCGGTACTCCGGCCCACTTGTAAGTGAGAGGCTGCTATCGTGGGTAAGGATGTACGTACGTTTACCGCCAGGCAGCAATTAAAGAGTCTCATTGTTGGGTCCCCTCGTTGTTTGACTACAGGCAGCAGAGCGACAGTCTGAAAAAGGAGATAGCATGCAAGGGGGGAATAAATCCGCTCTTGTCTGAGACGCGGAAGGAATAGAGAACAAAATCTTACTATTGAAATGCTTCTCATCGAGGTCACCTGCTCCACGAGCCAAACGAGTGAGACAAACTAGTCCAGGTTTAGCATCCGAAGCGTGTGGGGACCCACTTGTCTGGGTAAGGTTTGGTCCGATGTGTGTCTGGGGCCCCACTTGTCAATAGTGTTCTGGGCCTTCGTGGGGCCACATGTCATAAGGGTTAGGATTCGTGGCCAGTGGAAAAACCCAAGCAACTGACGCGTGGTAGCAAGTTGTGCGTAGCAGCGGGATGAGAATTGACAGGGCAGCGAGATTTGAAAGGCAAGTAAATTGATGATACACGCCACAGTCTGACAAGGCGTGCTCAAGAGATCTCAGTAGCATCATCATCGCTCACTGGGTTGCCACATCTAGGAGGTTAGGAATTATCTCGGCCTGCTGCCATATAATGAATTATTTTTGCCCTAAATCCTTTTTAATCCAATTTTGCACTAGGGTTACAAGAAATGCACACCAGAAAAATTGGGAAAAAATACAGGGAGGTCCCCTGGGGATGTGGGACCCTAGAACCAAGACCAAACCATGGTTCCCACCCCACCTGAAAGACATCGATGGCACCGTGAGTTTGACCTAGATCTCGGAGGGGGCCTAGGGAATTTAGAAAAAATCAAAAAAAATGGAAAAAAGTGCATGGAGTCATGGTGAGTGATGCATCACCTAGGAAAAATACCAAACATGCCATCCCAAGGGTTCACATGTGGACTCTCTCACAGAGAGGTGCTTCCAGGCAGGAGTTCTCTTGGTCTTCCTTGCCAGATGACCATGGTTTGTGCAAGTTCCACAGCAAACTTCGGAACCATGGTCCCATCTTTGGTGGAGATGTGCATCTTTGCATTCCCAACCACTTTTGCAACTAGTGTTTTCCAGTTTCCACATAAAAAATGCATTTCCCATTTTTCAGGTGCCCGGAGGGGTCAAAACAGGTGCTTTTTTGTGAAGGGGCCACCAAGGGCATTGTGCAAAAGATCACCACTCTAATTTTCATGGGTGGGGGACCTACCAAGGGTGCCACATCCAGGAGGTTACGAATTATCTCGGCCTGCTGCAATAATAATGAATTATTTTTGCCCTAATCCTTTTTAATCCAAATTTGCACTGGGGCTACAAGAAATGCATACCAGAAAAATTGGGAAAAATACAAGGAGGTCCCCTGGGGGTGTGGGACCCTAGAATCAAGACCAAACCTTGGTTCCCATCCCACCTGGAAGACATCGATGGCACCACAAGTTTGACCTAGATCTCGGAGGGGGGCCTAGGGAATTCAGAAAAAATCAAAAAAATGGAAAAATAGTGCATGGATTCATGGGGAGTGATGCATCACCTAGGAAAAATACCAAACATGCCATCCCAAGGGTTCACATGTGGACTCTCTCACAGAGAGGTGCTTCTAGGCAGGAGTTCTCTTGGTCTTGCTTGCGAGATGACCATGGTTTGTGCAAGTTCCACAGCAAACTTTGGAACCATGGTCCCATTTTTGGTGGAGATGTGCATCTTTGCATTACCAACCACTTTTACAACTAGTGTTTTTCCAGTTTCCACATAAAAAATGCATTTCCCATTTTTCAGGTGCCCGAAGGGGTCGAAACAGGTGCTTTTTGTGAAGGGGCCACCAAGGGCAGTGTGCAAAACATCACCACTCTAATATTCATGGGTGGGGGACCTACCAGGGGTGCCACATCTAGGAGGTTAGGAATTATCTCAGCCTACTGCCATATAATGAATTATTTTTGCCCTACATCCTTTTTAATCCAATTTTGCACTGGGGCTAGAAGAAATGCACGCCAGAAAAATTGGGGAAAAATACAGGGAGGTCCCCTGGGGTTGTGGGACCCTAGAACCAAGACCAAACCATGGTTCCCACCCCACCTGGAAGACATCGATGGCACCACGAGTTTGACCTAGATCTCGGAGGAGGGCCTAGGGAATTCAGAAAAAAAATGGAAAAACAGTGCATGGAGTCATGGGGAGTGATGCATCACCTAGGAAAAATACCAAACATGCCATCCCAAGGGTTCACATGTGGACTCTCTTAAAGATAGGTGCTTCCAGGCAGGAGTTCTCTTGGTCTTCCTTGCGAGATGACCATGGTTTGTGCAAGTTCCACAGCAAACTTTGGAACCATGGTCCCATTTTTGGTGGAGATGTGCATCTTTGCATTCCCAACCACTTTTGCAACTAGTGTTTTTCTAGTTTCCACATAAAAAATGCATTTCCCATTTTTCAGGTTCCCGGAGGGGTCGAAACAGGTGCTTTTTTGTGAAGGGGCCACCAAGGGCAGTGTGCAAAACATCACCACTCTAATTTTCATGGGTAGGGGACCTACCAGGGGTGCCACATCCAGGAGGTTAGGAATTATCTCGGCCTGCTGCCATATAATGAATTATTTTTGCCCTAAATCCTTTTTAATCCAATTTTGCACTGGGGCTACAAGAAATGCACACCAGAAAATTGGGGAAAAATACAGGGAGGTCCCCTGGGGGTGTGGGACCCTAGAACCAAGACCAAACCATGGTTCCCACCCCACCTGGAAGACATCGATGGCACCGTGAGTTTGACCTTGATCTCGGAGGGGGGCTAGGGAATTCAGAAAAAATCAAAAAAATGGAAAAAAAGTGCATGGAGTCATGGTGAGTGATGCATAACCTAGGAAAAATACTAAACATGCCATCCCAAGGGTTCACATGTGGATTCTCTCACAGAGAGGTGCTTCCAGGCAGGAGTTCTCTTGGTCTTCCTTGCTAGATGACCATGGTTTGTGCAAGTTCGATAGCAAAATTTGGAACCATGGTCCCATTTTTGGTGGAGATGTGCATCTTTGCATTCCCAACCACTTTTGCAACTAGTGTTTTTCCAGTTTCCACATAAAAAATGCATTTCCCATTTTTTAGGTGCCCGGAGGGGTCGAAATAGGTGCTTTTTGTGAAGGGGCCACCAAGGGCAGTGTGCAAAACATCACCACTCTAATTTTCATGGGTGTGGTACCTACCAGGGGTGCCACATCCAGGAGGTTAGGAATTATCTCAGCCTGCTACCACATAATGAATTATTTTTGCCCTAAATCCTTTTTAATCCAATTTTGCACTGGGGCTACATGAAATGCACACCAGAAAAATTGGGGAAAATACAGGGAGGTCCCCTGGGGGTGTGGGACCCTAGAACCAAGACCAAACCATGGTTCCCACCCCACCTGGAAGACATCGATGGCACCGCGAGTTTGACCTAGATCTCGGAGGCGGCCTAGGGAATTCAGAAAAAATCAAGAAAAATGGAAAAATAGTGCATTGAGTCATGGTGAGTGATGCATCACCTAGGAAAAATACCAAACATGCCATCCCAAGGGTTCACATGTGGACTCTCTCATAGAGAGGTGCTTCCAGGCAGGAGTTCTCTTGGTCTTCCTTGCCAGACGAGCATGGTTTGCGCAAGTTCCACAGCAAACTTTGGAACCATGGTCCCATTTTTGGTGGAGATGTGCATCTTTGCATTCCAAACCACTTTTGCAACTAGTTTTTTTCCAGTTTCCACATTAAAAATGCATTTCCCATTTTTTAGGTTCCCGAAGGGGTCGAAACAGGTGCTTTTTTGTGAAGGGGCCACCAAGGGCAGTGTGCAAAACATCACCACTCTAATTTTCATGGGTGGGGGACCTACCAGGGGTGCCACATCCAGGAGGTTAGGAATTATCTCGGCCTGCTGCCATATAATGAATTATTTTTGCCCTAAATCCTTTTTAATCCAATTTGGCACTGGGGCTACAAGAAATGCGCACCAGAAAAATTAGGGTAAAATACAGGGAGGTCCCCTGGGGGTGTGGGACCCTAGAACCAAGACCAAACCATGGTTCCCACCCCACCTGGAAGACATCGATGGCACCGTGAGTTTGACCTAGATCTCGGAGGGGGGCCTAGGGAATTCAGAAAAAATCAAAAAATAGAAAAACAGTGCATGGAGTCATGGTGAGTGATGCATAACGTAGGAAAAATACCAAACATGCCATCCCAAGGGTTCACATGTGGACTCTCTCACAGAGAGGTGCTTCCAGGCAGGAGTTCTCTTGGTCTTCCTTGCGAGATGACCATGGTTTGTGCAAGTTCCACAGCAAACTTTGGAACCATGGTCCCATTTTGGTGGAGATGTGCATCTTTGCATTCCCAACCACTTTTGCAACTAGTGTTTTTCCAGTTTCCACATAAAAATGCATTTCCCATTTTTCAGGTGCCCGGAGGGGTCGAAACAGGTGATTTTTTGTGAAGGGGCCACCAAAGGCAGTGTGCAAAACATCACCACTCTAATTTTCATGGGTGGGGGACCTACCAGGGGTGCCACATCCAGGAGGTTAGGAATTATCTCGGCCTGCTGCCATATAATGAATTATTTTTGCCCTAAATCCTTTTTAATCCAATTTTGCACTAGGGCTACAAGAAATGCACACCAGAAAAATTGGGGAAAAAAACAGGGAGGTACCCTAGGGGTGTGCGACCCTAGAACCAAGACCAAACCATGGTTCCCACCCCCACCTGGAAGATATCGATGGCACCGCGAGTTTGACCTAGATCTCGGAGGGGGGCCTAGGGAATTTAGTAAAAATCAAAAAAATGGAAAAATAGTGCATGGAATTATGGTGAGTGATGCATCACCTAGGAAAAATACCAAACATGTCATCCCAAGGGTTCACATGTGGACTCTCTCACAGAGAGGTGCTTCCACGCAGGAGTTCTCTTGGTTTTCTTTGCCATATGATCATGGTTTGTGCATGTTCCACAGCAAACTTTGGAACCATGGTCCCATTTTTGGCTGAGATGTGCATATTTGCGTTCCCAACCACTTTTGCAACTAGTGTTTTTCCAGTTTTCACATAAAAAATGCATTTCCCATTTTTCAGGTGCCCGAAGGGGTCGAAACAGGTGCTTTTTGTGAAGGGGCCACCAAGGGCAGTGTGCAAAACATCACCACTCTAATTTTCATGGGTGTGGTACCTACCAGGGGTGCCACATCCAGGAGGTTAGGAATTATCTCAGCCTGCTACCACATAATGAATTATTTTTGCCCTAAATCCTTTTTAATCCAATTTTGCACTGGGGCTACATGAAATGCACACCAGAAAAATTGGGGAAAATACAGGGCGGTCCCCTGGGGGTGTGGGACCCTAGAACCAAGACCAAACCATGGTTCCCACCCCACCTGGAAGACATCAATGGCACCGCGAGTTTGACCTAGATCTCGGAGGCGGCCTAGGGAATTCAGAAAAAATCAAGAAAAATGGAAAAATAGTGCATTGAGTCATGGTGAGTGATGCATCACCTAGGAAAAATACCAAACATGCCATCCCAAGGGTTCACATGTGGACTCTCTCACAGAGAGGTGCTTCCAGGCAGGAGTTCTCTTGGTCTTCCTTGCCAGACGAGCATGGTTTGCGCAAGTTCCACAGCAAACTTTGGAACCATGGTCCCATTTTTGGTGGAGATGTGCATCTTTGCATTCCAAACCAATTTTGCAACTAGTTTTTTTTCCAGTTTCCACATTAAAAATGCATTTCCCATTTTTTAGGTTCCCGAAGGGGTCGAAACAGGTGCTTTTTTGTGAAGGGGCCACCAAGGGCAGTGTGCAAAACATCACCACTCTAATTTTCATGGGTGGGGGACCTACCAGGGGTGCCACATCCAGGAGGTTAGGAATTATCTCGGCCTGCTGCCATATAATGAATTATTTTTGCCCTAAATCCTTTTTAATCCAATTTGGCACTGGGGCTACAAGAAATGCGCACCATAAAAATTAGGGTAAAATACAGGGAGGTCCCCTGGGGGTGTGGGACCCTAGAACCAAGACCAAACCATGGTTCCCACCCCACCTGGAAGACATCGATGGCACCGTGAGTTTGACCTAGATCTCGGAGGGGGGCCTAGGGAATTCAGAAAAAATCAAAAAATAGAAAAACAGTGCATGGAGTCATGTGAGTGATGCATAACGTAGGAAAAATACCAAACATGCCATCCCAAGGGTTCACATGTGGACTCTCTCACAGAGAGGTGCTTCCAGGCAGGAGTTCTCTTGGTCTTCCTTGCGAGATGACCATGGTTTGTGCAAGTTCCATAGCAAACTTTGGAACCATGGTCCCATTTTTGGTGGAGATGTGCATCTTTGCATTCCCAACCACTTTTGCAACTAGTGTTTTTCCAGTTTCCACATAAAAATGCATTTCCCATTTTTCAGGTGCCCGGAGGGGTCGAAACAGGTGATTTTTTGTGAAGGGGCCACCAAAGGCAGTGTGCAAAACATCACCACTCTAATTTTCATGGGTGGGGGACCTACCAGGGGTGCCACATCCAGGAGGTTAGGAATTATCTCGGCCTGCTGCCATATAATGAATTATTTTTGCCCTAAATCCTTTTTAATGCAATTTTGCACTGGGGCTACAAGAAATGCACACCAGAAAAATTGGGGAAAAAAACAGGGAGGTACCCTAGGGGTGTGCGACCCTAGAACCAAGACCAAACCATGGTTCCCACCCCCACCTGGAAGATATCGATGGCACCGCGAGTTTGACCTAGATCTCGGAGGGGGGCCTAGGGAATTTAGTAAAAATCAAAAAAATGGAAAAATAGTGCATGGAATCATGGTGAGTGATGCATCACCTAGGAAAAATACCAAACATGTCATCCCAAGGGTTCACATGTGGACTCTCTCACAGAGAGGTGCTTCCACGCAGGAGTTCTCTTGGTCTTCTTTGCCATATGATCATGGTTTGTGCAAGTTCCACAGCAAACTTTGGAACCATGGTCCCATTTTTGGCTGAGATTTGCATATTTGCATTCCCAACCACTTTTGCAACTAGTGTTTTTCCAGTTTTCACATAAAAAATGCATTTCCCATTTTTCAGGTGCCCGAAGGGGTCGAAACAGGTGCTTTTTGTGAAGGGGCCACCAAGGGCAGTGTGCAAAACATCACCACTCTAATTTTCATGGGTGGGGTACCTACCAGGGGTGCCACATCCAGGAGGTTAGGAATTATCTCGGCCTGCTGCCATATAATGCATTATTTTTGCCCAAAATCCTTTGTAATCCAATTTTGCACTAGGGCTACAGGAAATGCACACCAGAAAAATTGGGGAAAAATACAGGGAGGTCCCCTGGGGGTGTGGGACCCTAGAACCAAGACCAAACCATGGTTCCCACCCCACCTGGCAGACATCGATGGCACCGCAAGTTTGACCTAGATCTCGGAGCGGGGCCTAGGGAATTCAGAAAAAATCAAAAAATGGAAAAACAGTGCATGGAGTCATGGTGAGTGATGCATCACCTAGGAAAAATACCAAACATGCCATCCCAAGGGTTCACATGTGGATTCTCTCACAGAGAGGTGCTTCCAGGCAGGAGTTCTCTTGGTCTTCCTTGCCAGATGACCATGGTTTGTGCAAGTTCCACAGCAAACTTTGGAACCATGGTCCCATTTTTGGTGGAGATGTGCATCTTTGCATTCCCAACCACTTTTGCAACTAGTGTTTTTCTATTTTCCACATAAAAAATGCATTTCCCATATTTCAGGTGCCCGGAGGGGTCGAAACAGGTGCTTTTTTGTGAAGGGCCAGCAAGGGCAGTGTGCAAAACATCACCAGTCTAATTTTCATGGGTAGGGGACCTACCAGGGGTGCCACATCCAGGAGGTTAGGAATTATCTTGGCCTGCTGCCATATAATGAATTATTTTTGCCCTAAATCCTTTTTAATCCAATTTTGCACTTGGGCTACTAGAAATGCACACCAGAAAAATTGGGGTAAAATACAGGGAGGTCCCCTGCGGGTGTGGGACCCTAGAATCAAGACCAAACCATGGTTCCCACCCCACCTGGAAGACATCGATGGCACCACGAGTTTGACCTAGATCTCGGAGGGGGGCCTAGGGAATTCAGAAAAAATCAAAAAAAATGGAAAAACAGTGCATGGATTCATGGTGAGTGATGCATCACCTAGGAAAAATACCAAACATGCCATCCCAAGGGTTCACATGTGGACTCTCTCACAGAGAGGTGCTTCTAGGCAGGAGTTCTCCTGGTCTTCCTTGCGAGATGACCCTGGTTTGTGCAAGTTCCACAACAAACTTTGGAACCATGGTCCCATTTTTGGTGGAGATGTGCATCTTTGCATTCCCAACCACTTTTGCAACTAGTGTTTTTCCAGTTTCCACATAAAAAATGCATTTCCCATTTTTCAGGTGCCCGGAGGGGTCGAAACAGGTGTTTTTTTGTGAAGGGGCCACCAAGGGCAGTGTGCAAAACATCACCACTCTAATTTTCATGGGTGGGGGACCTACTAGGGGTGCCACATCCAGGAGGTTAGGAATTATCTTGGCCTGCTGCCACATAATGAATTATTTTTGCCCTAAATCCTTTTTAATCCAATTTTGCACTGGGGCTATAAGAAATGCACACCAGAAAAATTAGGGAAAAATACAGGGAGGTCCCCTAGGGGTGTGGGACCCTAGAACCAAGACCAAACCATGGTTCCCACCCCACCTGGAAGACATCGATGGCACCGTGAGTTTGACCTAGATCTTAGAGGGGGGCCTAGGGAATTCAGAAAAATCAAAAAAATGGAAAAACAGTGCATGGAGTCATGGTGAGTGATGCATAACCTAGGAAAAATAGCAAACATGCCATCCCAAGGGTTCACATGTGGACTCTCTCACAGAGAGGTGCTTCCAGGCAGGAGTTCTCTTGGTCTTCCTTGCGAGATGACCATGGTTTGTGCAAGTTCCACAGCAAACTTTGGAACCATGGTCCCATTTTTGGTGGAGATGTGCATCTTTGCATTCCCAACCACTTTTGCAACTAGTGTTTTTCCAGTTTCCACATAAAAATGCATTTCCCATTTTTCAGGTGCCCGGAGGGGTCGAAACAGGTGATTTTTTGTGAAGGGGCCACCAAAGGCAGTGTGCAAAACATCACCACTCTAATTTTCATGGGTGGGGGACCTACCAGGGGTGCCACATCCAGGAGGTTAGGAATTATCTCGGCATGCTGCCATATAATGAATTATTTTTGCCCTAAATCCTTTTTAATCCAATTTTGCACTGGGGCTACAAGAAATGCACACCAGAAAAATTGGGGAAAAATACAGGGAGGTACCCTAGGGGTGTGCGACCCTAAAACCAAGACCAAACCATGGTTCCCACCCCCACCTGGAAGATATCGATGGCACCGCGAGTTTGACCTAGATCTCGGAGGGGGGCCTAGGGAATTTAGTAAAAATCAAAAAAATGGAAAAATAGTGCATGGAATCATGGTGAGTGATGCATCACCTAGGAAAAATACCAAACATGTCATCCCAAGGGTTCACATGTGGACTCTCTCACAGAGAGGTGCTTCCACACAGGAGTTCTCTTGGTCTTCTTTGCCATATGATCATGGTTTGTGCAAGTTCCACAGCGAACTTTGGAACCATGGTGCCATTTTTGGCTGAGATGTGCATATTTTCATTCCCAACCACTTTTGCAACTAGTGTTTTTCCAGTTTTCACATAAAAATGCATTTCCCATTTTTCAGGTGCCCGAAGGGGTCGAAACAGGTGCTTTTTGTGAAGGGGCCACCAAGGGCAGTGTGCAAAATATCACCACTCTAATTTTCATGGGTGGGGTACCTACCAGGGGTGCCACATCCAGGAGGTTAGGAATTATCTCGGCCTGCTGCCATATAATGCATTATTTTTGCCCAAAATCCTTTGTAATCCAATTTTGCACTAGGGCTACAGGAAATGCACACCAGAAAAATTGGGGAAAAATACAGGGAGGTCCCCTGGGGGTGTGGGACCCTAGAACCAAGACCAAACCATGGTTCCCACCCCACCTGGCAGACATCGATGGCACCGCAAGTTTGACCTAGATCTCGGAGCGGGGCCTAGGGAATTCAGAAAAAAATCAAAAAATGGAAAAATAGTGCATGGAGTCATGGTGAGTGATGCATCACCTAGAAAAAATACCAAATATGCCATCCCAAGGGTTCACATGTGGATTCTCTCACAGAGAGGTGCTTCCAGGCAGGAGTTCTCTTGGTCTTCCTTGCCAGATGACCATGGTTTGTGCAAGTTCCACAGCAAACTTTGGAACAATGGTCCCATTTTTGGTGGAGATGTGCATATTTGCATTCCCAACCACTTTTGCAACTAGTGTTTTTCTATTTTCCACATAAAAATGCATTTCCCATATTTCAGGTGCCCGGAGGGGTCGAAACAGGTGCTTTTTTGTGAAGGGCCAGCAAGGGCAGTGTGCAAAACATCACCAGTCTAATTTTCATGGGTGGGGGACCTACCAGGGGTGCCACATCCAGGAGGTTAGGAATTATCTTGGCCTGCTGCCATATAATGAATTATTTTTGCCCTAAATCCTTTTTAATCCAATTTTGCACTTGGGCTACTAGAAATGCACACCAGAAAAATTGGGGAAAAATACAGGGAGGTCCCCTGCGGGTGTGGGACCCTAGAATCAAGACCAAACCATGGTTCCCACCCCACCTGGAAGACATCGATGGCACCACGAGTTTGACCTAGATCTCGGAGGGGGGCCTAGGGAATTCTGAAAAAATCAAAAAAAAAATGGAAAAACAGTGCATGGATTCATGGTGAGTGATGCATAACCTAGGAAAAATACCAAACATGCCATCCCAAGGGTTCACATGTGGACTCTCTCACAGAGAGGTGCTTCTAGGCAGGAGTTCTCCTGGTCTTCCTTGCGAGATGACCCTGGTTTGTGCAAGTTCCACAACAAATTTTGGAACCATGGTCCCATTTTTGGTGGAGATGTGCATCTTTGCATTCCCAACCACTTTTGCAACTAGTGTTTTTCCAGTTTCCACATAAAAAATGCATTTCCCATTTTTCAGGTGCCCGGAGGGGTCGAAACAGGTGTTTTTTTGTGAAGGGGCCACCAAGGGCAGTGTGCAAAACATCACCACTCTAATTTTCATGGGTGGGGGACCTACCAGGGGTGCCACATCCAGGAGGTTAGGAATTATCTCGGCCTGCTGCCACATAATGAATTATTTTTGCCCTAAATCCTTTTTAATCCAATTTTGCATTGGGGCTACAAGAAATGCACACCAAAAAAATTGGGGAAAAATATAAGTAGGTCCCCTGGGGGTGTGGGACCCTAGAATCAAGACCAAACCATGGTTCCCACCCCACCTGGAAGACATCGATGGCACCATGAGTTTGACCTAGATCTCAGAGGGGGGCCTAGGGAATTCAGAAAAATCAAAAAAATGGAAAAACAGTGCATGGAGTCATGGTGAGTGATGCATAACCTAGGAAAAATAGCAAACATGCCATACCAAGGGTTCACATGTGGACTCTCTCACAGAGAGGTGCTTCCAGGCAGGAGTTCTCTTGGTCTTCCTTGCCAGATGACTATGGTTTGTGCAAGTTCCACAGCAAACTTTGGAACCATGGTCCCATTTTTGGTGGAGATGTGCATCTTTGCATTACCAACCACTTTTGTAACTAGTGTTTTTCCAGTTTCCACATAAAAAATGCATTTCCCATTTTTCAGGTGCCCGAAGGGGTCGAAACAGGTGCTTTTTTGTGAAGGGGCCACCAAGGGCAGTGTGCAAAACATCACCACTCTAATTTTCATTGGTGGGGGACCTACTAGGGGTGCCACATCCAGGAGGTTAGGAATGATCTCGGCCTGCTGCCTTATAATGAATTATTTTTGCCCTAAATCCTTTTTAATCCAATTTTGCACTGGGGCTATAAGAAATGCACACCAGAAAAATTAGGGAAAAATACAGGGAGGTCCCATAGGGGTGTGGGACCCTAGAACCAAGACCAAACTATGGTGCCCACCCCACCTGGAAGACATCGATTGATAAGGATCACGCCGGTGATCCTTCGAGTTTTGTCCCGATCTTTCACAGCGAGTCAACCCGGTAAGAAATCTTCCAATAACGCGAAAAACGTCACCTGAAGACGAGGAACGAATCCAGCAAGCAACATGATGAAGATCACCACGCCTCAAACCACAGCTCGATAATCCTTGATGATGTAAGAACCCTCACAACAATCTTTACTAGATAACACGGCAGCGCCGTTTCCCCGGAGGGATGATACACGGTGGAGCACATGATAGTTTTAGACTAAACAACTGAACTCCCTAAACCCTAGACTGCTGGCCTCCTTATATAGATTGCTAGAAAACTGTTGGGCTTGGACAGGCCCAAACCTAAAACACAAATAACCCTAAGTGGCCCACAACTTGACCTAGCTACGAAATAACATAAGCATGAATATAAATTGCTGACACAACCTTAGACTAAATTATTTCATATCGTAGGTCGCCCTGGCGTGCCAATCAGCAACGAGCTTCCCTCATCTTGGTGGAGTCCTGAAATTGGGCTTCACCTCCTCCTTCATGCCCATATCATCGATGGCACCGTGAGTTTGACCTAGATCTCGGAGGGGGGCCTAGGGAATTCAGAAAAAATCAAAAAAATTGGAAAAATAGTGCATGGATTCATGGTGAGTGATGCATCACCTAGGAAAAATACCAAACATGCCATCCCAAGGGTTCACATGTGGACTCTCTCACAGAGAGGTGCCTCTAGGCAGGAGTTCTCTTGGTCTTCCTTGCCAAATGACCATGGTTTGTGCAAGTTCCACAACAAACTTTGGAACCATGGTCCCATTTTTGGTGGAGATGTGCATCTTTGCATTCCCAACCACTTTTGCAACTAGTGTTTTTCCAGTTTCCACATAAAAAATGCATTTCCCATTTTTCAGGTGCCCAGAGGGGTCGAAACATGTGCTTTTTTGTGAAGGGGCCACCAAGGGCAGTGTGCAAAACATCACCACTCTAATTTTCATGGGTGGGGGACCTACCAGGGGTGCCACATCCAGGAGGTTAGGAATTATCTCGGCCTGCTGCCATATAATAAATTATTTTTGCCCTAAATCCTTTTTAATCCAATTTTGCACTGGGGCTACAAGAAATGCACACCAGAAAAATTGGGGAAAATACAGGGAGGTCCCCTAGGGGTGTGGGACCCTAGAACCAAGACCAAACCATGGTTCCCACCCCACCTGGAAGACATCGATGGCACCGCGAGTTTGACCTAGATCTCGGAGGGGGGCCTAGGGAATTCAGAAAAAATCAAAAAAAATGGAAAAACAGTGCATGGAGTCATGGTGAGTGATGCATCACCTAGGAAAAATACCAAACATGCCATCCCAAGGGTACACATGTGGACTCTCTCACAGAGAGGTGCTTCGAGGCAGGAGTTCTCACTAGTGGGGACATGGCCTCTAGTCCCGGCCCGTAAGGCCTTTATTCCCGGTTTGCAAACCGGGACTATAGCGGCGGGACTAAAGGCTAAACCTTTAGTCCCGGCCCGGTTACCAGCCGGGACTGGAGGGTTTCCACGTGGGTGTCTCGGAGCACATCCAGGGCCAGGACCTTTTGTCCCGGTTTGTAACACGGACCGGGACTAAAGGGCATCTACAGATTTTGTTTTTTGCTTTAGGGTTTTAGGGTTTAGGTCTTTGGGGGATTTTTTTTGTTGTATTTTATTTTATTCTTTCTTCATTTTAAAAACACTTTTCATATAATTCTACGCATACATGTTAGTGCATATATATGTAAGATAACTTATCTTACGATCGAGTATATATATATAATTATATGGAGATACCAATTATCGGGACTAGAGCCTGTCTATTCGATTACACCAACATAAGTAATGGCCCCCTAGCTACACTAAATCTTCCTTTATCATCTATAAGTTCGGTCCTCAAAAAGGCCGCTAGCTCCTCTGCAACCGCGATCGCGCGTTGCTCTGGTAGGTACTTCTCCCGCATGGCCGTGAACTATATAAGAAGAGGAGCTCAATATGAATGTCAATTATGATAACAAAGAATGATGGGTAAAAATAGAGGTGTGAATGTTTATTGTTACGTCGTATCTGTAATCCTTGTGCTCAGAGGTAAATGTGCGAATGAACTCGCAAACGTAGTATCCACATTGATGCGTCCCCTATGGCTGCTGGTCGCACTTTACGAGAATAGAATATAATCAAAATAATAATCTAGCATCATAAATGTATTGAAAATAGAAATAAATCGTACTACTTACCTGAGCCGCTCTAAAGGTCAGCTTCTCATGAGAGATATCGTCAGTCACGCACTTGAACCGCTTCCAAACCCTGCCCGACAAGGAAAATGATTTGCTAAGTTTTTCATTACTTGATATATCAAAAAATCATCGAAAGAGACCGATAGAGCGCAAGAATGATTGAAATTACCCTTGGAGCATGTCCTGCAGGCTTTGGAACTGTTCCAAGTTTCTCGATAATGGGTCGAAGGCATCAACTCTTCCCTTATCAATTTGAATGTCCAACAAAATCCAGTGGTAGCTGCACATGTTTATATATATGTCAGTAACTTATCAATTACACTTATAAGTGAATGGACACAGCAGAGTAAGACCCTCACTTGAAGTTGTATGGAAACAGTATGTGGTCACAGTAATTTTGATCTATTAGAAACCTTACAAGGTTTTCCTCCGTCTCCTTGGGGTTATCAGTTAGCGTCTTTATATGTATTTTATCTGGGTCAATAAACCCAATATTTATGATGTTCCTACTTTTACATTCCAGGATCTTCATTCTGCATAATAGAGTACAAGTCATAACTGAACAAGTTATATGTAGAGAATGAATTGAAATAACTGAACAAGTTATATGTAGACAACGAATTGAAAAACTTACAGACAATAGCAACTCATAAGAGATTTGTCGAGGGCGTCGCAATTGTACATCTGGAAGAGTTCATCAAAGTCGATATGGATGTCTTCGGGACGGCCGTAGTACTCCCGTGGGACACGCGCCATGATCATCGTTCTCCCATTCTTTGCTTCATTCAAGTACCATGTATGCAAGTAACGCATATTTGTTGGGAGATCTTCAAACTTTTCTTTGCTGACCAAAGGTGCTCCCATGACAAATTGTGGCTTAGGGTCTACCACAGCCTTGGGAAGCCTGTCGTCTTGGGAAGCCAGAATGTCTTCAACACTTATACCCCATTCATCCGCCCACTTCTGTGCTAATTCCAAATCTTGCCCCTGCCCCAGAGAGGGAACATTCTCGGATAACACCCTGAGGGGTGGTGATATGGGCACGAAGGAGGAGGTGAAGCCCAATTTCAGGACTCCACCAAGATGAGGGAAGCTCATTGCAGATTGGCACGCCAGGACGACCTACGATATGAAATAATTTAGTCTAAGGTTGTGTCAGCAATTTACATATCTGCTTATGTTATTCTGTGTGCTAGGTCATGTTATGGGCCACTTAGTTTTATTTGTGTTTTGGGTTTGGGCCTGTCCAAGCCCAACAGTTTTCTGGCCATCTATATAAGGAGGCCAGCAGTCTAGGGTTTAGGGAGTTCAGTTGTTTAGTCAAAAACTATCGTGTGCTCCACCGTGTATCATCCCTCCGGGGAAACGGCGCTGCCGTGTTATCAAATAAAGATTGCTGTGAGGGTTCTTGTGTTCATCAAGAATTATCAGGCTCAAGTTTGAGGCATGGTGATCTTCATCACGTTGCTTGCTGGATTCGTTCCTCTTCTTCAGGTGACGTTCTTCATATTATTGGAAGATTTCTATCTGGGTAGACTCGCTGTGAAAGATCAGGACAAAACTCATAGGATCGCCGACGTGATCCATATCATACCACATGATATGATATTTCGCCGGCGATCCTATGAGTTTTGTCCCGATCTTTCATAGCGAGTCTACCCGGATAGAAATCTTCCAATAACGTGAAGAACGTCACCTGAAGAAGAGGAACGAATCCAGCAAGCAACGTGATGAAGATCACCACGCCTCAAACCTGAGCCTGATAATTCTTGATGAACACAAGAACCCTCGTAGCAATCTTTATTTGATAACACGGCAGCGCCGTTTCCCCGGAGGGATGATACACGGTGGAGCACACGATAGTTTTCGACTAAACAACTGAACTCCCTAAACCCTAGACTGCTGGCCTCCTTATATAGATGGCCAGAAAACTGTTGGGCTTGGACAGGCCCAAACCCAAAACACAAATAAAACTAAGTGGCCCATAACATGACCTAGCACACAGAATAACATATGCAGATATGTAAATTGCTGACACAACCTTAGACTAAATTATTTCATATCGTAGGTCGTCCTGGCGTGTCAATCTGCAATGAGCTTCCCTCATCTTGGTGGAGTCCTGAAATTGGGCTTCACCTCCTCCTTCGTGCCCATATCATCCTCCCCCCCTTCAAAAAGCGTTGTCCCCAACGCGTGAGGGTCTGCTCGAAAGGGTGGCGAAATATCAACAATAGCACCACGCATATTCGCCGTCTTCAAGTCTTGCTTGCCTACCTCACCACATCCTCCCTCTTGGCCTGCTCGACTTGATACAGCCCTGGGTGGCTGCACCTCTTTTCTTCGCCAAATGAACTTGTACTTAGGTGCCTCCACCTTCTTCTTCTTCTCAACTCTTGATGGAGCTTTGTGCTGCTGAACATGAACCTTCTGTGCACGACCCTGCAAAGTAGTAATGCCTGGGCCACACAACTGACGAACACGTCCATCCCTACCTTTGTGCACACGTACTGCTGCTCCAACAAAATGTTTCCGAGGTGTTCTCACAAAACTGTGGCTGACTACCCGTGGCACCATATACACCGGAACACGATCAGCACCACCATCATCGGTCTGAACACCCATGTCAACACGAACTGGAAGTGGAACACATGGAATACATGGTGACATATCCTTCCCTTCAGCTATATGAGGCTTGACTTCAACTGGCTTGTCACTAACAAGAACAACTGGCTTGTCATCTACAGGCTTGGCTGAAACAATATCACCACTGACGCTCTTCGCATCATGCTCCTCAAGCTGCACTTGAGCTAGCCCTGGTTGTGGCTTAGCTTTATGCAACTTCTCCTTGCGAACCACCAACACGACATCGGACTTGATTTGATCATCTCTCATAGGCTTCAAAGTCCGCTGTTTGCCATCATGCACAAAAGAATATATATTTGCTCTCCCAGCATGCATAGCATTGCGATCATACTGCCATGGACATCCAAGTAACAACCCGCATACCTCCAATGGCAACACATCGCATTCCACCTCATCAATATAGTCACCAACTGTAAATGGCACACGCACCTTGTGAGTAATCTTTAGCATACCGCAGCTATTTAACCACGCAACATGCTTAGATTCAGGAATACGCCATGTCGACAAACCCAAAGTCGTCACCACAGCCTTACTGATGCCATTACAGTAGCTACCACCATCCACCATGAGCTTGCAGGCTTTGCCCTTGATCATGCACTGTGTTTGAAATAAACTCCAACGCTGACCCTTGTCAACTGCTATGCAAGCCGCATCATGTACCCGCTTGAGTTGCATATTCAGCCCACTCAATGGTTCAACCTCTTTCATGACATCCTTGCCAACATCAGCCTTTGTATCTGCATAAGGTACAATTACCGTCGTAGCCGGACTGACCTGCTCTACCAAACAATCCGCTGGCACAAAACGCTGCCTCGCAAGGCGCTTCACTTCTTCCCAATTGTTTGGAGGACTCTGGCCCTTTATACGCATATCATACCGTAAGCGCTTCCACCAAGCTGTAGTTGTTTGATCAAAGCGCTCAAGAGCTGAAGTGTAACAAGTAATTTCCCCGTAATCTCGAGAACGCGACAATAACCAACGGACCATTACCTCTTCCCATGCCAAATATTCCTGTGGCGTTGCATCTATCTTCAACCAAAGCCTTCGCAAACCTCCCAATGCTCTGGTCGCAGCAATAGCTTCAGGATAAATTAGGGGTGCTTCATCCGCTTCGCCGAGCCAAAGTGCTTGATAATAATCTGATACTTCTTTAGAAACTGTCGTAACCACACCTCCTACCATAGCTGCACCGGCCTGAAGCAAAGCCAACAGCCAAAAGAGATTCCTACGCTCCCGATCAGACAAAGTGACGTCGATGTCTGGTAGGTAGCGATCAAAAAGAGGCGTCTCCTTGCAGCGATCGGTCCTAGAGTAGCGTCCGAGTCAGTTCCAAACTAGCGGCAATAAGGCTGAACAATCCGGCCGCGCCCGACCACAGACACCCTCTGTGGTCTCGCGAGATTGGAGCGAGCGAGGCGCTTGTGCGGGCGTGTCGATGCCCGCCAGTTGGGCCGGCCCGCTGAGTTCCCCCGATCCCGATCGGATCTAGCGAGCGAGCAGCAATCAGCGATTTGATTTTTTTTGTACGGCAGCGATCGGTCCTGGCTATAGCGTTGAGCGATCGGATCTGGTAACCGCGGCTGGGTGAGCTGATTTGATGGGCCGGCCCGATTCAGGGAGATCTTCAGGCGGCCGACGCTTGAGGGCGGTTCCAGCAGCGATCCCGCG
Organism: Dactylis glomerata; assembly: GCA_007115705.1. Classification (NCBI taxonomy): domain Eukaryota; kingdom Viridiplantae; phylum Streptophyta; class Magnoliopsida; order Poales; family Poaceae; genus Dactylis; species Dactylis glomerata. Next base: position 3,577,718 of record QXEO01000339.1, read on the forward strand.
GGCGAGCGAGACTCGCTCGACCACAGAGCCTTTCTGTGGTCAGGCGCGATCTGATTGTTTGTTTTTTTTAACCTGAGATCGGATCTGCAATGCCTGACTCCCCTCGATCGAATCTGGAAAAATAGCTTCGGACTCTTTCAACGAGAGGAATTGGATCGAGCTGATACTAAGAGCTTTTCTTGCCCACACGAGATTGATGGTTTTCTCGGTGCTTTGACTTGAAAATCGATCTAGCAAAATAGCTTCGGATCCACGCAATACAAAAACCCACCGATGATGCTAACAATCCGATCTGAAAACTGCTTAGGGGAAAAACAATCCGCAGATCATGAAATCAACTGAAAATACTCGTTGTGATCAACCCAGTAATCTGATACCACATGATATGGATCACGCCGGCGATCCTATGAGTTTTGTCTCGATCTTTCACAGCGAGTCTACCCGGATAGAAATCTTCCAATAATGTGAAGAACGTCACCTGAAGAAGAGGAACGAATCCAGCAAGCAACGTGATGAAGATCACCACGCCTCAAACCTGAGCCTGATAATTCTTGATGAACACAAGAACCCTCGCAGCAATCTTTATTTGATAACACGGCAGCGCCGTTTCCCCGGAGGGATGATACACGGTGGAGCACACGATAGTTTTTGACTAAACAACTGAACTCCCTAAACCCTAGACTGCTGGCCTCCTTATATAGATGGCCAGAAAACTGTTGGGCTTGGACAGGCCCAAACCCAAAACACAAATAAAACTAATTGGCCCATAACATGACCTAGCACACAGAATAACATAAGCAGATATGTAAATTGCTGACACAACCTTAGACTAAATTATTTCATATCGTAGGTCGTCCTGGCGTGCCAATTTGCAATGAGCTTCCCTCATCTTGGTGGAGTCCTGAAATTGGGCTTCACCTCCTCCTTCGTGCCCATATCAGGTGGGATCGATTGTTTGGCCTGTTGTCCAAGCTGAGGAACGTCTGATCTTTTTTTGCTTGTACTTGTACTTGATTTGCTCCCACTTGCACTTGCACGTGATCTGCTCTTTTTCCCTTCCTTCTGCAATGTGCGTGTATAGTCATCAGGCTTATGGTGCAAGTCATACTGTGATGGAAGGGTCAGTAAGTATTTTGCATATGCTTTTTGCTTCTCGGTGTATTTCGGGCGGGGCTCGGGTTCCTTCTTTTTCATCTGCGCATCATAATGTTCCTTTGCTATCCTGGCGTTTTCCTCGGGGGTACGATCATAAGGTCTGATGGGAAGATTATCATGAGGTACCTTTGGGAGGGGCAACAGTTTGCGCTTTGGGGAGCTCCGTCGCTTAGAACTCATCGACGGAGCGTTCTTGCTGGCACGCTTCCGCTTAGTATCCTTAGCGGGCGGCGGCAAAGACGGCCAACCCAAGTCCGGCGGCGGTGATCGAGATGGACTCGTGTTGTGGTGGCCGTCATCATGTGGAGGGCTTAGAGGTGATGGAGGTGTAGGTGACCTGCGACGACTCGGAGGCGGTGTTGTCCTTGGGGCCGAGCCTGGAAGCTTGATGTAGTTCTTGTCTCATAGAATGACTCGACCCAGTACTTCTCTGAGTGTCCTCTCATCTTCGGGTCCAGCGATGTCAAGCTCCATATCATGAAATCCCGGCACGATTTCATCCACCCCAACTTTAGCATAGCTAGCTGGAATCTCACGGCCATGCCAGCGTACATCAGGGCCAGAAGGTAAAGCTTGTCCGATGGCCACCTTCATGGATATGTTCTTCATTCTCTGATGGAGTTCACATGATGTTGACTCCTTGATTCCATCCACGGGGTAGCCGGGACCGCCCTCTATCATTCGTCGTGCATCGTCTGTCGGGGCCTCAGATTCAGCCACACTGCTTTTCCGCTTAGATGGGCCGGCGGTAATATCGAGTGTAGGATCTTGCTGGCGCACTACTCCTTTAAGTTCGTCAATCTGCTGCTGTTGCTCGTTAAGCCTGGCAAGCAACTGGTTGAACTTGTCATTTTCCTCATCCTGCTGTCGATTCTTTGCTCTCGCTCGGCTTCTGTAAGTCTCTTGGTCTCTGGCAAACCCAAGCCACCACGGGTAAGAAGGACCAAAGCCTTGCGTTCGTCCTCCATGTTCGTCATTCCCGAGGACTAGTGTGAGCAAGTCTTTCTCTCTATCTGGAGTGAACTGTCTTTTTCCCTCTTTAATTTCTTTCACTATTTTTTTCCAATTTTTCCTAGGTATCCTAAGACCATCACTGCAGATAAGGTCCCCTGTTAGTTCGTCGTACGAACCACCATGCGCAAGGAACCAATTTCTTGCTCTCAATTCCCACTCATCATGGATGGGTTCAGGTGTGATCCCTTTAGCAATCATCTCTTGCTCTTTCTTATCCCACTTTGGGATGGCAGTCTCATAGCCCCCTGGCCCCAGCGTGTGGTGATATTTCTTCTTGTCGGCATTTTTCTTGTTCTTTTCTGATAATGCCTTGGCATCTTCTGACTCCTTGTACTCCTGAAATGCCTTCCAGTGATTCGCCTGCTTGGCTAGATACCCCTCGAATACCGGCACTTCCTTTGTCTTCAGATAGTTTTTCCATAGTTTCTTCTTCCACACCCGGAACAGTTCGGCCATCTTCTTTAGAGTCCACTACTTGACTTTGGCCCTCAGTTTTCTTGCGGCGTCTTCATTCTCACATTCTGCCAGGTTGAAATGTGACATGAGATCATTCCAAAGATTATCTTTGTACCTTTTGGCGACATAGTCACTATCGGCTGCCCCTTTGCGCTTGTTCCACTCCCGAACGCTGATCGGGACGTGATCCCTAACCAGAACTCTGCATTGCTTCTTGAATATGTCGGCAGCCTTCTTAGGAAGCTTGGGCTCGCCCGTAGGCAATATGACCTCAAAGGTGTAATGCGTTCGTGCATCCAACTTTTTGGTCAGGCCTCGTTTCGTAGCTTTGCTCGATGTGGAGGCCTAAGAGGAGAAACATTCGTCAATTAATGTATATGCATACAATATACAGCTATCTCCAATATTTTTCACATATTACAAGTGATTGCCGAACTTCATTTATATACCTCGCCGGACTTTGTTATTTGTCCACCGGCTTCTCCATCAGCGGATCTATCGCCTTCTCCGTCATCGGAGCTATCGCCTGCCCCGTCGGCTTCATCTTCATGTCGGTCGACCTCCATTCCATCTCCAGAGGGGTTCAGATAGGACGACGGAGATTCAGCAGGTTCAACATCGGGGGCGTCTTTGATTATATCTTCGAGAAGTTCTTCCTCTTCTAGGTTCCTGCTATGTGGATCCATAGTTTCTGCAAAATACCGACATTTATATTTCAATTATGGACGCTATATGGAACAATACCGACAATTGATTAACCTAACTAACAAACAATTAACCTAACAAAAAATAACATAACTAACAAACAATTAACCTAACAAAATAACCTTACTTATTTTCTAACTACTAACCCTAACTAATAACAAAACAAATTAACTACTAACCCTAATAATTTTCTAACTACTAATTCTAACTACTAACCCTAACTATTTTCTAACACTTTTATCTAAATACTAACCCTAACTAATTCTATTTTTTCTAACTCTATTTTTTCTAACTCTATTTCTATTCTATTATTTCTAACTCTATTTCTAATTGCTATTTCTATTCTATTTTTTCTAACTCTATTTGCTATTTCTATTCTATTTTTTTAACTCTATTTCTATTCTATTTTTTCTAACTCTATTTCTAACTACTATATTCCTATGAACAATATATAATTTCCTAATAACATTTTCCTATAAAACAATAATTTCCTAACAACAATAATTGTTCTAACTACTAATTTCCTAACAATTCTATCTAGCAAATAATTTCCTAACAATTCTATCTAACAAATTACACACTAACAAATTTTCTAACTATTTCATTTTCTAACAAAATTTCTAACTATTTCATTTTCTAACAATTTTTCTAATATTTCATTTTCTAACAAATTTTCTTACTATTTCATTTACTAACAATTTTTCTAACTATTTCATTTTCTAATATTATTACTAACAATATTAATAAATCTAAAAAAACCATTTATACCTGCAGGGGGGCGTCGGCCGGCGGTGGTGTCGTCGGGGGCGCTGGCCGTCGGCTTCAGAGGCGGCGTCCGGGGGCGGCGTCGGAGGCGGCGGCGACAGGGGGCGGCGTCGGGGGCGGCGCTGGCCGTCGGCGTCGGGGGCGGCTCGGGAGTCGGCGCGCGTCGCGGGCGGCGCTCGGGAGGCGGCGTCGGGGGCGGCGGTCGGGAGGTGGTGACGACGGCGCTTCAATCGGCGGGGCGACCGCAGCAATCGGCCCGGAGCACTCCTCGCATCGGCGTCGATCGGTCGTTGGTTTTTCCTAAGTGTGAGAAGAGGAAGAAGAAGGAGAGGGCGGCGGCTTTTATACCCCCCCTTTAGTCCCGGTTGGTGGCTTCAACCGGGACTAAAGGGGGGCCTTTAGTCCCGGTTGAAGCCACCAACCGGGACTAAAGGGTTTTGGGGGGGCGGTTCCAGTTCGCGCCCTAGCCCGAACCCTTTAGTCCCGGTTCGTGGCTTAAACCGGGACTAAAGGGGTAATAAATGCGCGGCAAGGCTGAATTTTTTTAAGCTTTTATTTGAAATATGAATGTTGAATTTTAAATTGAATAACTTCTGTATATTTTAGAATTTGACAAAACTATGAATATGAAAAGTGTTTGAAATTGAATAGCTAATTCAAAACTATTTTCTATTTTCAAAATTAATTATTTTAACTATTCAAACTATTAACTATTTTGCCATTTTCAATCAAAACTATATTGATTAATATTCTTTTTGCATATTTTAGAATTTGACAAAACTATGAATATGAAAAGTGTTTGAAATTGAATAACTAATTCAAAACTATTTTCTATTTTCAAAATCAATTATTTTAACTATTCAAACTATTAACTATTTTGCCATTTTCAATTAAAACTATATTGATTAATATTCTTTTTGCATATTTTAGAATTTGACAAAACTATGAATATGAAAAGTGTTTGAAATTGAATAACTAATTCAAGACTATTTTCTATTTTCAAAATCAATTATTTTAACTATTCAAACTATTAACAATTTTGCCATTTTCAATTAAAACTATATTGATTAATATTCTTTTTGCATTTTTTAGAATTTGACAAAACTATGAATATGAAGAGTGCTTGAAATTGAATAACTAATTCAAAACTATTTTCTATTTTCAAAATCAATTATTTTTACTATTCAAACTATTAACTATTTTGCCATTTTCAGTTAAAACTATATTGATTAATATTCGTTTTGCATATTTTAGAATTTGAGAAGCGGAGCTTCCGAAGATGCCGTATGGCATGAGCACCAACGAAATCTTTGAGAAGCTCCGCCACGGGAGATTTTCCAACCCTTTCCTCCATCCATGTTAGAGGAGATGGAGTCTTTCACGGGCTTGCAGGGAAAATTTTCTGAGGCGGAGCTTCCGAAGATGCCGTAGGGCATGAGCACCAACGACATCTTCGAGAAGCTCCGCCACGGGAGATTTCCCAACCCTTTCCCCAACACAGTTAGAGGAGATGGAGTCTTTCACGGGCTTGCAGGGAAAGTTTTCCGAGGCGGAGCTTCCGAAGATGCCGTAGGGCATGAGCACCAACAACATCTTCGAGAAGCTCCGCCACGGGAGATTTCCCAACCCTTTCCCCAACACAGTTAGAGGAGATGGAGTCTTTCAAGGCTTGCAGGAAAAAATTTCTGAGGCGGAGCTTCCAAAGATGCCGTAGGGCGTGAGCACCAATGACATCTTCGAGGAGCTCCGCCACGGGAGATTTCCCAACCCTTTCATCCATCCATGTTAGAGAAGATGGAGTCTTTCATGGGCTTGCAGGGAAATTTTTCCGAGGCGGAGCTTCCGAAGATGCCGTAGGGCGTGAGCACCAATGACATCTTCGAGAAGCTCTGCCACGGGAGATTTTCCAACCCTTTCCTCCATCCATGGGGATGAAACTCTCCCTGCCTTCTAGGTTGGCTTGTTGAGCTGCTTGCCATGATGTATCGATGCTCCTTTTATAGGCACGACGCTGTTTCTACTTTGTCTTGTTCCTCCAAGAGGGGTGTCGTGCGCTACATGCTTTATCTCATCGAGCAGTGCATCCACCCATGCGTCCTTATCCTGCCGACAGCTTTAGTCTCGGTTGCACCCACCATCCGGAACTAAAGGTTACCCACACATCCTTATCCCACCGACAGTTTTGTTAACTTATTCTAACTTATCAAACTATTAACAAAATTGCCATTTTCAATTAAATAATAGATTAACTAATATTAGTTCATTATTAACACACATGCTCTTTAAATAAAGGTTTAGTACATTCCATACATGCATTACATAAAAGGTTTAATACATTATTACATTATTGCACCAACATTTCTATCTATTATTTCTGATTTCTTCTGGGTCGTAGCCATGGAGAATCTTCATCATTCAGTAGGATGCTTGGGTCAGTTTTCACTTTGAAGGGCGGAATTTCATGAAACTTATTATAATCTACTGACATGTCTATCTTGTCATCTTCTCCCACGATGTTTCTTTTCCCTGAAAGAACTATGTGGCGCTTTGGCTCATCGGACGATGTCTTCTTTTGCTGATTTCTTTTTCTCGTTTTTGTAGACATGTCCTTCACATAGAAAACCTGAGCGACATCGTTGGCTAGGATGAATGGTTCGTCCATGTACGCAAGATTGTTGAGATCCACTGTTGTCATGCCGTTCTTTTGGTCTACAACTACCCCGCCTCCTGTCAGCTTCACCCATTTGCACCGAAACAAAGGGATCTTAAAAGTAGGTCCATAGTCAAGTTCCCATATCTCCTCTATGTACCTGTAATATGTTTCCTTCTGCCCATTATTGTCTGTTGCATCAAAGCGGACACCACTATTTTGGTTGGTGCTCTTTTTATCTTGGGCAACCGTGTAAAATGTATTCCCATTTATCTCGTACCCTTGGAAAGTACATATAGTCAAAGATGGTGGCCTGGCCAAATAGTACAGCTGATCTCCAACGGTGTCATCATTCATGAGATGTGTCTGCAACCAACTGCCGAAAGTCTTCTCGTGTTCCCCTTTAATCCAAGAGTCAGCCTTCCCCGCGTTTTCGGAGCGTAGAATATTCTTGTGTCTCACGATATACGGAGCCACCACGGTGGAATTGTGTAGAACTGTGTAGTGTGCTTGAGAGAATGAATGCCCGTCCATACATACTTTTGCTTTCCTTCCTAGTGTGCCTTTTCCTGTCAGCCTACCCTCATACCGAGATTCAGGAACACCAATCGGCTTAAGGTCAGGAAGAAAGTCCACACAAAACTCAATGACCTCCTCTGTTCCATAGCCCTTGGAGATGCTTCCTTCTGGCCTAGCACGGTTACGAACATATTTCTTTAAGACTCCCATGAACCTCTCGAAGGGGAACATATTGTGTAGAAACACAGGACCGAGAATTCTAATCTCTTCGACTAGGTGAACTAGGAGGTGTGTCATTATATTGAAGAAGGATGGCGGGAACAACAACTCGAAGCTGACCAGACATTGGACCACATCAATCTGTAACCCTGATAGACTTTCTCGATCGATTACCTTCTGAGAAATTGCATTGAGGAATGCACATACCTTCACAATTGCCAGACGAACATTTTCCAGTAGAATTCCCCTCAATGCAACTGGAAGCAATTGCGTCATAAGCACGTGGCAGTCATGAGACTTTAGGTTTTGAAATTTTTTGTCTTTCATATTTACGATTCCCTTTATATTCGACAAGAAGCCAGTCGGGACCTTGATACTGAAAAGGACTTCAAAGAAGATTTCCTTCTCTTCCTTGGTAAGAGCGTAGCTGGCACGCCCTTGAAACTTCCCTGGATGCATGCCATCTTGTCCTTTATGATGTTCCTGGTCCTCCCGTGTTTCCGGTGTATCTTTTGACTTCCCATACAAGCCCAGGAAGCCTAGAATATTCACGCAGAGATTCTTCGTCAGGTGCATCACGTCGATTGCAGAGCGGACCTCATGGACTTCCCAATAGGGTAGCTCCCAAAATAGAGATTTCTTCTGCCACATGGGTGCGCGCTTATCAGGGCCATTAGGAACGGGTTGGCTGCTAGGACCCTTTCCAAAGATTACTTTTAAATCTTTGACCATATCAAATACTTCAGCACCAGTACGGGTGACAGGCTTCCCCCGGGGTTCCGCCTTGCCATTGAAATGCTTGCCTTTTTTCTTTAAGGGATGCTTGGGCGGAAGAAAACGACGATTGTATGGGTACACGTTCTTCCTACATTTGTCCAGATATATATACTTTCTGTTTGATCCAAACAGTGCGTGCATGCATTGTATCCCTTGTTTGACTGTCCTGAAATGTTACTAAGAGCAGGCCAATCATTGATGGTTACGAAAAGCAACGCTCGAAGGTCAAATTCCTCTTGTTTGTGCTCGTCCCACACACGTACACCTGGTTTGGCCCACAGCTGTAAAAGTTCATCAACTAATGCCCTTAGGTACAAATCAATGTCGTTGCCGGGTTGCTTTGGACCTTGGATAAGCACTGGCATCATAATGAACTTCCGCTTCATGCACAACCAAGGAGGAAGGTTGTAGATACATAGAGTAACGAGCCAGGTGCTGTGACTGCAACTCTGCTCCCCAAAAGGATTCATGCCATCTGTACTTAGACCAAACCATAAGTTCCTTGCGTCACCTGCAAATCTCGGGAACTCTCTCTCGATTTTTCTCCACTGCCGACCATCAGCAGGGTGCCTCAACTTGTCATCTTTCATACGATCTTCCATGCGCCATCGCAACAACTTTGCATGATCTTTATTTCTAAAGAGACGTTTCAACCGTGGTATTATAGGAGCATACCACATCACCTTGGTAGGAACCCTCTTCCTGGGTGGATCACCCTCAATATCACCAGGGTCATCTTTTCTGATCTTATACCGCAATGCAGTGCATACCGGGCATTTATCCATATTCTCGTACTTCTCACCACGGTAGAGGATGCAGTCATTAGGGCATGCATGTATCTTCTGCACGTCTAATCCTAGAGGGCAGACAAGCTTCTTTGCTTCATACGTGCTGGCAGGCAATTTGTTCTTTCTTGGAAGCATCTTCTTCATCAGTACTAGCAACTTTTCAAATGATGAGTCAGTCACACCGGTCTCTGCCTTCCACTTCAGCAATTCCAGTGTGCTACCCAGCTTCTTCTGGCCATCTTCACAAGTTGGGTACAACAATTTGTTGTGGTCCTGTAACATCTGCTCGAACTGCAACCTCTCCTTTTTTGTGTCGCAGCCTCGCCGTGCATCAGAAATGACCCGGCCAAGATCATCAGTGGGCTCATCTGGTTCCCGTTCTTCACCCTGATCTTCTTCTTCATTGTCTTCCATTGCGGTATCAGCATACTCAGGGAACATAGATCGGTAGTTGTCATCATCGTTCTCTTCTTCATCGTCGTCTTCCATCATAACCCCTCTTTCTCTGTGCTTGGTCCAAACATTATAGCCCGACATAAAACCGGACTGAAGCAGGTGGCTCTGAATGACTCTTGAGGAAGTGTAATCCTTCTCATTCTGACATTCAACACATGGACAAAACATATAGCCACCACCATGCTTGTTCACCTAGGCCGCATCTCAAAAAGAATGCACGCCTTCTCTATAAGCGGTTGTGCGTCGATCACCGTACATCCATGGATGGCTCGTCTGCGTCATACAACAGTATATCAAACACAATCACGATCCTAAAAATTAGTACCGCACAGTCTAAACGAGGAAATATAGTTGCTAACCTTTTAGAATAAGTGGAAATAAAGAGGAAGAGGCTTAAGCGTGGCTCGGGCACCTCATATCGTAGTTGTGTTCGGTGAACTGAAGCGGCATCGCTCTAACACACATTTCAACAAACACCTCTAGTGCATAGGAATGAAATGGAGAACTAGCACAAACCCATGCTCCTCCATCCAAGAAAAATACAAGGGAGAGGGGAGAGGGGTTGCGGCCATATATATAGGCAGAAGCCTTTAGTCCCGGTTTGAGACACAAACCGGGACTAAAGGGGGCAGGGAGCGCACATGCGGGCTGCACACCGCATAGCCCTTTAGTCCCGGTTTGTGTCTCAAACCGGGACTAAAGGGTTCTAACGGGCTGGGACTAAAGGCTGCCACGCGGTTGGGCGAATTTGGGGCGACGTGGTCGGGCCTTTAGTCCTGGCCCAGATTACGGCCGGGACTAAAGGGTCCTGACCAAAGGCCCATTTTCCACTAGTGTCTCTTGGTCTTCCTTGCCAGATGATCATGGTTTGTGCAAGTTCCACAGCAAACTTTGGAACCATGGTCCCATTTTTGGTGGAGATGTGCATCTTTGCATTCCCAACCACTTTTGCAACTAGTGTTTTTCCAGTTTCCACATAAAAAATGCATTTCCCATTTTTCAGGTGCCCGGAGGGGTCGAAACAGGTGCTTTTTTGTAAAGGGGCCACCAAGGGCAGTGTGCAAAACATCACCACTCTAATTTTCATGGGTGGGGGACCTACCAGGGGTGCCACATCCAGGAGGTTAGGAATTATCTTGGCCTGCTGCCATATAATGAATTATTTTTGCCCTAAATCCTTTTTAATCCAATTTTGCACTAGGGCTACAAGAAATGCACACCAGAAAAATTGGGGAAAAATATAGGGAGGTCCCCTGGGGGTGTGGGATCCTAGAACCAAGACCAAAACATGGTTCCCACCCCACCTGGCAGACATCGATGGCACCGAGAGTTTGACCTAGATCTCGGAGGGGGGCCTAGGGAATTTAGAAAAAATGAAAAAAAAGGAAAAACAGTGCATGGAGTCATCGTGAGTGATGCATCACCTAGGAAATATACCAAACATGCCATCCAAAGGGTTCACATGTGGGCTCTCTCACAGAGAGGTGCTTCCAGGCAAGAGTTCTCTTAGTCTTCCTTGCCAGATGACCATGGTTTGTGCAAGTTCCACAGCAAAATTTGGAACCATGGTCCCATTTTTGGTGGAGATGTGCATCTTTGCATTCCCAACCACTTTTGCAACTAGTGTTTTTCCAGTTTCCACATAAAAAATGCATTTCCCACTTTTCAGGTGCTCGGAGGGGTCGAAACAGGTGCTTTTTTGTGAAGGGGCCACCAAGGGCATTGTGCAAAACATCACCACTCTAATTTTCATGGGTTGGGGACCTACCAGGGGTGCCACATCCAGGAGGTTAGGAATTATCTCGGCCTGCTGCCATATAATGAATTATTTTTGCCCTAAATCCATTTTAATCCAATTTTGCACTGGGGCTACAAGAAATGCACACCAGAAAAATTGGGGAAAAATACAGGGAGGTCCCCAGGGGGTGTGGGACCCTAGAACCAAGACCAAACCATGGTTCGCACCCCACCTAGAAGACATCAATGGCACCGCGAGTTTGACCTAGATCTCGGAGGGGGGCCTAGGGAATTCAGAAAAAATCAAAAAAATGGAAAAACAGTGCATGGAGTCATGGTGAGTGATGCATCACCTAGGAAAAATACCAAACATGCCATCCCAAGGGTTCACATGTGGACTCTCTCACAGAGAGGTGCTTCCAGGCAGGAGTTCTCTTTGTCTTCCTTGCCAGATGACCATGGTTTGTGCAAGTTCCATAGCAAACTTTGGAACCATGGTCCCATTTTTGGTGGAGATGTGCATCTTTGCATTCCCAACCACTTTTGCAACTAGTGTTTTTCCAGTTTCCACATAAAAAAAGCATTTCCCATTTTTTAGGTGCCCGGAGGGGTCGAAACAGGTGCTTTTTTGTGAAGGGGCCACCAAGGGCAGTGTGTAAAACATCACCACTCTAATTTTCATGGGTGGGTGATGTCTACGCACGCGTCTGTTCTTGTAGACAGTGTTGGGCCTCCAAGTGCAGAGGTTTGTAGAGCAGCAGCAAGTTTCCCTTAAGTGGATCACCCAAGGTTTATCGAACTCAGGGAGGAAGAGGTCAAAGCTATTCCTCTCAAACAACCCTACAATTACGATACAGAAAGTCTCTTGTGTCCCCAACACACCAAATACACTTGTCAGATGTATAGGTGCACTAGTTCGGCGAAGAGATAGTGAAATACAAGTGGTATAGATGATTATAAGTAGTAAATGCAATCTGGAATAAAAATGGCAGCAAGCAAACAAGTAACAAAACAGCAAGTAAACGGTGTGCAAAGCTTGGAAACAAGGCCTAGGGATCATACTTTCACTAGGGGACACACTCCCAACAAATATAACATAATTGAACAAATAAATAACTTCTCTTCACTATGGTACTCTGAATTACTCTCCTGTTGAATAACACTAATCATTGCGTAGGGCTACGAAGCACTCCTCAAAGTTCATCAAGTACTTGACAAACACCACTCATAGAGATATCCAAATCAAATCACAACTCAAGATAGATATTATTGCAACTTAGACCAAGTACTAACACGGTGCACACACTGTCAACATTACATCATGAAAGGAGGAATAGATCACTTCAATACTATCATAGTGATAATTATTCTCATAATCCATAAAAGATCACAATCGTAGCCTAGACCAAGTACCACCATGATGCACGCACTGTCACCGTTACACCATGGCAGGAGGAATAGATTACTTTAATAACACACTAGAGTACACATAATGAAGAAGAGTAACATCTACTTATTCAACATGATACAAAGCTCACGATCACATAAAGATCACATCATGGGAGAGAGAGGTGAACCACATAGTTACCGGTAGAGCCCTCAGCCCCGGGGGAGAACTACTCCCTCCTCATCATAGGAGACATCAAGGTTGATGGAGATGGCGGTGAGGTCGATGGAGATGGCGGAGACGGCGATGGAGACCGATGGAGATGGCTCCGGGGACACTTCCCCGTCCCGGCAGGGTGCCGGAACAGAGACTTCTGTCCCCCGAAATTCGGCTTCGATGGCGGCGGTGCTGCGGAACTGTTCTGGAAATTTTGCCGACTCCCCTAGGGTTTTCCGTCCCGAGGCTTTATATAGGCGAAGGGGCATCGTCAGGGGGCAGCCAGGGGCTCCTCACACCAGGTGGGTGTGGGCAGGGGCTGGGCCGCGCCCCCTACGTGTGAGGGCGGCCTCTGGCCCCCCTCCGGCTCTCTTTCGGTCTTCGGGAAGCTTCCGGGAAATAAGACTTCTGGAACTTGTTTCGTCCAATTCCGAGAATATTTCCTGTGTAGCTTTTCTAAAACACAAAAATAGCAGAAAACAGGGAACTGGCACTGTGGCATCTTGTCAATAGGTTAGTTCCAGAAATCGCATAAAAACGCCACGAAGTGTAACGAAACACAAGGCAAATGGTGTAAAAACAAGCATGGAGCATCAAAAATTATAGATACGTTGGAGACGTATCAGCATCCCCAAGCTTAACTCCTGCTCGTCCTTGAGTAGGTAAGTGATAACAAAAGAAATAATTTTTGAGGTGACATGCACCTACACAATCTTGATCATATATGTAAGCATTTGTGAGCTGGGATCATAAGAACTTAAAACATGGGCATGAAAGATATAATCTTGACAATAGAAACTTAGCAACCATGTTATAACATGAAAGTGAATACAAACAAAAGATCATGAAAATGAAACAATGAAAGTCAAACGTGTGTTCAAATCATAAGGAAAAACATACAAATGGTTTTCAGCTTGTCCTTCATGGAGAGCAAAACATAAATGCATAGGACACCTTCAAGTTTAAGAGGGCGACTAGATACACATAATTTGAGAACAAGTGAAACCAACAATATGAATCAATCAATGAAAACTTTGGGACAATGCACATTATACTAAGAATGACAACTATGCTCTCTTAATGGTGCATAAAGATAGAAGGTGGTGACTCAACATAAAAGTAGAAGAAAGGCCCTTCGCAGAGGGAAGCAGTGATTGCAAGTTTTATAACCTTAAAAAATTATGGTACTTACCGGCTTTGAGCTCTCATTGCCCCCATCATAAGCATCTTGAATGGTTAAAGTTAATGCGAGAACAATTATGATGCATATGCTTGACAAATCATAAGTTGAAAACCTCGTGTCCCATGAATACGAGTATCCAAACCTCATGCTACTCAACTTAGAGTCCCAAGCAAGGCTCTTGTCATTGTAAGTATATATGTATCATCGAGAACCGCCAACAGGGTACCTCCGTGCCCGATGACATGGAACAAGCCCACATCAAAATGACAGGACAAGCAGACAATGAACACCTCAACATCTCTTTTATTTACCAATTGTATAGCTTTTTATTTTGAGATGCGTCGTCGAATGTCCACTATGGGTATGCTGCAAATTTCCACCATGAATTATGCATGGCTTAGATTGGCGGCCCAGGCATTTCCCTAACACATATACAAACTCCATGATCCCCGCAAGATTCCCAATTCATTTCACACCGCGGGCATCCATAAACAAAAGATCACGATATCAACTCAAGTAAGAAGTGCAATGTTGAAAGCTTGCCCCATGACTGCATGGCTGGGCTAGTCTCCAACTTACAACTTGCAAGCATAACAACTCAACATAAGAGACCACAATGTCAAATTTTTAAGAACAAGAAAAAGTAAAGTGTGCCTTCCGGTTCGTGAGAGCTTTACTGACCAATTTTCGCATAACACTGGTAAGAGTTTAATTTGAAGAGAAAATAAAAGCAAGTCAAATTTACTTGGAATAGCAAATTGCTAGTTGGTATGTATGGTGGACACTTTGGAAAACTTTGGTTTTTAGGAGTTGGATGCACAAGTAGAGCTCATACTCAGTACAAGGCGAGGGCTAGCAAAAGACTGGGAGCGACCAACTAAGAGAGCAATAATGGCCATAATCATGCAAAGCGACAAAGCGACATTAAAAGAAGCATAAGATGGCATCAAAAGTTAAAAACTAAATTATCATAAAGGCTATTGGCGACTTTGTAAGAGTCTAACATGTGTGAGCATGCGCCAAGTCAACCCAAATAAAGCGTCAAGGAGAAAACCAAAATAATGCTTCCAAATGATAAAAACAATGCATGATTTTTTCAAAGGCTCATTAAGCAATCTCAATTATTTGAGACAAGTCATGCTACAGAAAAAATCACTAAGCATACTATCAAAAAGATATCAAGCATGACATGAAAAAGCCTAAGCCGCAGTCTACACAAGCTCCTTCTTGTATCACTTTTTTGCATAAAGCTTTTTCTCTTTTCCAACACCATTTGAAATTTTTTAAGACACCTCTTTTGATGAAAACCAATAAAGATCAGAGGCAAAAATACACCTTGATGAAAAGATAAAACAAGATCTGAACAAAAATCAAGGCAAAAAATGCAAGCTAAACGCAGTAGCAGAAAAAGAGAACACTCATTGAACGATAAGAGTGAAAACTAGAGTGTTCTTGGCAAATGAAAAGCGAGTTCATCTCCCTCCAAACAACATGATGTGATCTAACCATTTATTGCAGCAAACAAAACAAAAGAAAACTGAAAACTAAAACAACTGACGCTCCAAGAAAAATGCATAGTGCATGAAGCAATAAAAATATAGTGTCTTGAAAGGTGACCTGATTTTTGCCGATGAAGAAGGGGGTGCCTCGGGGGCATCCCCAAGCTTTGACGCTTGTACTTCTTGGATATTTCTTGGGGTGACATGGGCATCCCCAAGCTTGAGCTTTTGTCCATTCTTCATCTCATCCCATCATTCTCCAATCCCTACACTTGAAAACTTCCTTCATACAAAACTCAACACAATTCTATTAGCAACGTTAGTGTAAGCATAACATAGAATCAACCCTTTTTGCTTTAGGTTTCAACCTAAAACCACCACATATATAGCATATACTACTGTAGCAACTTCCCCAAAAGTTACATGATCAAAAGAACTCAAAAGAAAGCGATAAAGCGGCAAACACAAATATTGGCCGAAATCTGTCAAAACGGAACAGCTGACAAAGGTCGAATTTTTATAGGGTTTTATATTGCTCAAATCAAAAAGTGTTCAACTAATGAAAGTTTGGATATAACCTGGGGCATATGCACAAGAAATCGCAGGTCCAAAAGATATACAGAGAATTTTCACGAATTTTTACGGTGCAGCACCGAAAACTGTTTCAGGACAGCAACATCCCCAAATCTTACCTCACTCAAATTAGAGGCTTCTCTTGGCACAACAACGAAATAAAAAGGATAAGGAGAGGTTATTACAGTAGTAATAACTTCCAAGACTCAAATAAAAGAAAAAGTACTGAAAATAAAACAATGGGTTATCTCCCAAGAGTGCTTTTCTTTAACGCCTTTGAGCTAGGCGCAGTGATTTGCAAAGATGCTCATGTGGGTGCCATATAAGAGCTTGAGGCAAAGGCGCCATATAGGAACTTAAAGCAATAGAGAGCATCAAAAAGCATATATGAAACACATTTAAATCTAAACCACTTCCTATGAAAAATAGTCTTGTAGAAAAACAAGTCATGAAAGCGCAAAGCAAAAAGCATAGGAAGGCAAAACAAGTACAACTTCAAGAATTGCAACATAAAGAGGGGAAACTCAATATTGTTGAGATCCATCAAACCATGTTTCCCTCTCTCATAATAACTTTCAGTAGCATCATGAATAGAACTAACAATATAACTATCACATAAAGCATCCCTATCATGAGCCACATGCATAAAAGAATTAATACTCACCACAGGAACAATAGTAATAGTAGCAGATTCAACAGAATAATTATTCTCATCACCATAATCATCATAAATAGGAGGCATATTGTAATCATAACTAATTTTCTCCTCAAAAGTAGGTGAACTGAAAATATTATACTCATCATCATACCCATCATAAACTAGAGGTTTAGTGTCATCAGAAGCTAAAGAACAGCTAGTTCGCAAAGCATATTCTTCAAACATATCATCATAAGAAGGAACATCACATATGGGAGATAAAATATTATTAGAACAAACTTTCTCCACTAAAGCTGGGAAACTAAAAATATCATGCTTAACAAAACCAGCTTCCCCAAGCTTAGACTTTTCTATAGCATTAGTAATAACAGTGTTCGAAACATTCATACTAACAACACTATTAGCATGCAAATTAAGCTCCAAAGGTTTTTCAATTTTCTCTTCAAACACTTCATATCTAAACTCAGGAAAAAGACTAAAGAACTCTTTGTTTTCCATTAAGCCTAACTAGTGAAAATAAAAATAAGAAACAAAAAGATGTAATTGCAGAATTTAAAGGAAATAACTCTGAGTACTCACACAGGAGGATGCGAGTACCTTTTACCTTACCTCCCCGGCAACGGCGCCAGAAAAGAGCTTGATGTCTACGCACGCGTCTGTTCTTGTAGACAGTGTTGGGACTCCAAGTGCAGAGGTTTGTAGAGTAGCAGCAAGTTTCTCTTAAGTGGATCACCCAAGGTTTATCGAACTCAGGGAGGAAGAGGTCAAAGCTATCCCTCTCAAACAACCCTGCAATTACGATACAGAAAGTCTCTTGTGTCCCCAACACACCAAATACACTTGTCAGATGTATAGGTGCACTAGTTTGGCGAAGAGATAGTGAAATACAAGTGGTATAGATGATTATAAGTAGTAAATGCAATCTGGAATAAAAATGGCAGCAAGCAAACAAGTAACAAAACAGCAAGTAAACGGTGTGCAAAGCTTGGAAACAAGGCCTAGGGATCATACTTTCACTAGTGGACACACTCCCAACAAATATAACATAATTGAACAAATAAATAACTTCTCTTCACTATGGTACTCTGAATTACTCTCCTATTGAATAACACTAATCATTGCGTAGGGCTACGAAGCACTCCTCAAAGTTATCAAGTACTTGACAAACACCACTCATAGAGATATCCAAATCAAATCACAACTCAAGATAGATATTATTGCAACTTAGACCAAGTACTAACACGGTGCACACACTGTCAACATTACACCATGAAAGGAGGAATAGATCACTTCAATACTATCATAGTGATAATTATTCTCATAATCCATAAAAGATCACAACCGTAGCCTAGACCAAGTACCACCATGATGCACGCACTGTCACCGTTACACCATGGCAGGAGGAATAGATTACTTTAATAACACACTAGAGTACACATAATGAAGAAGAGTAACATCTACTTATTCAACATGATACAAAGCTCACGATCACATAAAGATCACATCATGGGAGAGAGAGGTGAACCACATAGCTACCGGTAGAGCCCTCAGCCCTGGGGGAGAACTACTCCCTCCTCATCATAGGAGACAGCAAGGTTGATGGAGATGGCGGTGAGGTCGATGGAGATGGCGGAGACGGCGATGAAGACCGATGGAGATGGCTCCGGGGGCACTTCCCTATCCCAGCAGGGTGCCGGAACAGAGACTTTTGTCCCCCAAAATTTGGCTTCGACGGCGGCGGCGCTGCGGAACTGTTCTGGAAATCTCGCCGACTCCCCTAGGGTTTTCCGTCCCGAGGCTTTATATAGGCGAAGGGGCGTCGTCAGGGGGCAGCCAGGGGCTCCTCACACCAGGTGGGCGCGGCCAGGGGCTGGGCCGTGCCCCCTACATGTGAGGGCGGCCTCTGCCCCCCCCCCTCCGGCTCTCTTTCGGTCTTCAGGAAGCTTCCGAGGAAAATAAGACTTCTGGAACTTGTTTCGTCCAATTCTGAGAATATTTCCTGTGTAGCTTTTCTGAAACACAAAAACAGCAGAAATAGGGAACTGACACTGTGGCATCTTGTCAATAGGTTAGTTCCAGAAATCGCATAAAAACGCCACGAAGTGTAACAAAACACAAGGCAAATGGTGTAAAAACAAGCATGGAGCCTCAAAAATTATAGATACGTTGGAGACGTATCAGTGGGGGACCTACCAGGGGTGCCACATCCAGGAGGTTAGGAATTATCTCGGCCTGCTACCATATAATGAATTATTTTTGCCCTAAATCCTTTTTAATCCAATTTTGCACTAGGGCTACAAGAAATGCACACCAGAAAAATTGGGGAAAAATACAGGGAGGTCCCCTGGGGGTGTGGGACCCTAGAACCAAGATCAAACCATGGTTCCCAGCCCACCTGGCAGACATCGATGGCACCGCGAGTTTGACCTAGATCTCAGAGGGGGGCCTAGGGAATTCAGAAAAAATCAAAAAACTAGAAAAATAGTGCATGGAGTCATGGTGAGTGATGCATCACCTAGGAAAAATACCTAACATGCCATCCCAAGGGTTCACATGTGGACTCTCTCATAGAGAGGTGCTTCCAGGCAGGAGTTCTCTTGGTCTTCCTTGCGAGATGACCATGGTTTGTGCAAGTTCCACAGCAAACTTTGGAACCATGGTCCCATTTTTGGTGGATATGTGCATCTTTGCATTCCCAACCACTTTTGCAACTAGTGTTTTTCCATTTTCCACATAAAAAATGCATTTCCCATTTTTCAGGTGCCCGGTGGGGTCGAAATAGGTGCTTTTTTGTGAAGGGGCCACCAAGGGCAGTGTGCAAAACATCACCACTCTAATTTTCATGGGTGTGGGACCTACCAGGGGTGCCACATCTAGGAGGTTAGGAATTATCTCGGCCTGCTGCCATATAATGAATTAGTTTTGCCCTAAATCCTTTTTAATCCAATTTTGCACTAGGGCTACAAGAAATGCACACCAGAAAAATTGGGGAAAAATACAGGGAGGTCCCCTGGGGGTGTGGGACCCTAGAACCAAGACCAAACCATGGTTCCCACCCCACCTGGCAGAAATCGATGGCACCGTGAGTTTGACCTAGATCTCGGAGGGGGGCCTAGGGAATTCAGAAAAAATCAAAAAAAATGGAAAAACAATGCATGGAGTCATGGTGAGTGATGCATCACCTAGGAAAAATATGAAACATGCCATCCCAAGGGTTCACATGTGGACTATCTCATAGAGAGGTGCTTCCAAACATTGCATGACATGGTTTCATAACAGTTCATAACATAATAAACACAAAGTACTTCAATGTGTTCAGTTCATTACATAATTTTATTGTGAAAGCATGAAACATCAGGGTTCAAGCCGGGCACGTAGCTGCTCGTTTTCCTTCTCAAGAGACGCCATGAGTTGGCAGCTTGCGAGGTATTTCATTTTGGAATCCACGAGCTCCATGAGTGCTTTCTCGTTTTCCGCCAGCAGGGTTCCTGCATGTGATCTCCAGGGTGACAGTACTGTTTGTTAGCTTCAAATTTTCCTCCAATAGATCTTTGATCCTGGCTGTATTCTTCTGTGCCGAGGCTATGGCTTTCTTTTGCAGTTCCGACCACTTTTGTTTCTCCTTTACAAGCTGCTTGCGCTCATGAGCAAGGCTCTTGGCAACTAAGAGGACTTTAGCCATATCCACTTCCTGGGTCAATTTTTTCTCCCTTTGTTTGGCTATCCGTTCATTAAGCCAGGACGCCATATCTGGGTTCAGCCCCACCTTCTTTTTTTGTATAAAATAAAAACAGGGTTATTTCTACCAAGGACGCCAAATAAGTGGCAGTGGCGTCCTCGCAAAAACCCCATTACAGGTAAAGCACTCTACACTCACCTAAGTCAGAATCGCAAGAACTCCAATGCATGTCAACACAATTAGAGAGTGCTTACCTCGCTGAGCCGGGGAAATGTGGGCATCAGGTTCTGGATCGCCGCCGCCATTTTTTGGGAGAGAGGCACACCCTGCAAAAACATCATGGCTCCACCGGCTCTGGGACATTTTATTCCACGGTAATGAGTTATAGAGGAGGAGGAAGAAGAAGAACAAAAAGATGATGATGAAGAAGAAGAATTCGTCCCAGTACCCGGATGAGCCCTCGACTGATTGAAGTTTTCCCTTCTCCATCAGGGAGAGCAAAGATTGCACCTCTATGTGAGGGCTTTCTCTAATGGATGGAGCAAGTTCCTTTCGGCGGCGAGCTCTCTCCATTCTCTCCGCTTCCTGAGTCGTCAGGGGACAGTTTCTCTTTGGAGGCATGGCTAGACAGAGCGGATGGCCGGGCAGGAGGAAGGAGAAGGAAGTAGGTGAATGAATAATATGGCAAGATAGTCAAACAACCCAGCCCGTGGTCCAACCACTGCTCTCTATCTTCCAGTCTTCTCATGCAAGCTATATCCTCCGTAAATGAAAAAATATAGCCCCCGCCCGGCACGCGGGTGGATACGTGGCACCAATTAACTGACGCTCACTGCCCCGTCCCATCGTGCCAGTGCCAGGTGATATGTCTCCAACGTATCCATAATTTTTGATGCTCCATGCTTGTTTTTACACCATTTGCTTAGTGTTTTGTTACACTTCATGGCATTTTTTATGCATTTTCTGGAACTAACCTATTAACGAGATGCCACAGTGCCAGTTCCCTGTTTCCTACTGTTTTTGTGTTTCAGAAAAGTTACACAGAAAATATTCTCGGAATTGGACGAAACAAAAGCCAGAAGTCCAGATATTCACCGGAGCTTCCAGAAGACCGAAGAGGAGATGGAGAGGAGCCACTGGTGGGCCACACCACCAGGGGCATGGCCTAGGGCAGGCCCATGCCCACCTGTGGTGAGCCCCACCTGGTCCACTTCTGATGCCGCCCCTTCGCCTATAAAGACCCCCCGACGGGAAAAACCTAAACACCCGATCACTTTTCCAGAAACACATCGCGATCCACCGCCGTCGTCGACCCGAGATCGGGAGGGTCCAGAAGCTCTTCCCGGCACCCTGCCGGAGAGGGGAATCGCCACCGGAGGTCTTCTTCATTGTCGTGCTTGCCTCCGGCGCGATGAGTGAGTAGTCTACCTTGGACTATGGGTCCATAGCAGTAGCTAGATGGTTGTCTTCTCCACCATGTGCTTCATGTTTAGATCTCGTGAGCTGCCTTACATGATCGAGATCACCATTATGTAATTCTACATGTTGTGTTTGTTGGGATCCGATGAATATTGGTGTTATGATTGAGTTGATGTACTGAATTTTATCTTAAGTTATCTCTATGTTGTTTATGATCTTGCATGCTCTCCGTTGTTAGTAGCTATCTTGGCCGAGTAGTTGCTAGTGACTCCAAGAGGGGGTATTTATGCTCGATAGTGGGTTCATGCCTCTATTTAATCTGGGGGAGTGACAGAAATCTCTAAGGTTGTAGATGTGTTGTTGCTACTAGGGGGAAAACAACATTCATATGCTCGAGGGCATATGCTTTGTTTACATTACACACTTTGCTTAATGCAGTTATCTATTGTTCGCAACTTAATACTTGTGGAGTTCTCGGATTGATTCGCCTCAAGTGGATTATTAGTCATAGATGCAGTTGGATGGCGGTCTATATATCTTGTTGTAATGCCCAGAGTAAATCTCATAGTGATCCTCTTGACATATCACGTTGTCTTTATTCTATCAATTGCCCAACTGTAATTTGTTTACCCAGCATGTGTTATCTTATTTTATGGAGAGACACCACTAGTGAACTGTGGACCCCGGTCCTATTTCCTTTATATTGCTATCACCTGTTTACTTTACTCGCACTGTTTACTTTACTCACATACTATTATTGTTTTCCACTCGATACGCTCATTCCTTTGTTTACAGCAAACCGGTGAGATTGACAACCTCATCGTAAGTTGGGAAGAAAGTATTTGGTTGTGTTGTGTGCAGGTTTCGCATTGCAGCTGGCAAAGCAAAGCACTGGACCAGGCGCCTTATAAATTGTTCGGAGCTGTCGCAAGCTAGCAAGCATCACCTTCAGTCGTTTGGCTTCCTCCTCTCCTGATCGACAAACCTTGGTTTCTTACTGAGGGAAAACCTTGTTGATGTACTCATCATACCTTCCTCTTGGGGTTCCCAACTGGATGGTGCTTTTCATCATCAACACCGTGCCGCATTAAGCTCTTTTCTGGTACCGTTGCCGGGGAGGAAAAAGAAGACTTCTGCAAGGGGAGTTTCGCACGCACATCCTTTACTTTGTTTTAAGTTTTGCTTTACTTTATTTTTACTTGCATCGTTTTATCAAAAACACAAAAAAATTAGTATCCTTGATAGTTGTTTTTACTTGTCTGCTTTTAGTTTTGCTAGAATGGCTACTCCTGAGAACACCAAGTTGTATGATTTTACTAGCACTAATAATAGTGATTTTATCTGCACTCCTATTGCGCCACCTGCTCCTGCTGCAAATTTTTATGAGATTAAGCCTGCTTTGTTGAACCTTGTTATGAAAGAGCAATTTTCTGGTGTTAGTACTGATGATGCTGCAGCTCATCTCAACAATTTTGTTGAGCTATGTGAGATGCAGAAATATAAGGGTGTGGAAAGTGATATTATTAAGCTTAAGTTGTTTCCTTTTTCTTTGAGAGGAAAAGCTAAGGATTGGTTGTTGTCTTTGCCTAAAAATAGTATTGATTCATGGGCTAAGTGTAAGGATGCTTTTATTGGTAGATACTATCCTCCTGCTAATATTATAGCTTTGCGTAGCAATATTATGAAGTTTAGTTAGTTTGATAATTAACATGTTGCTCAAGCTTGGGAAAGAATGAAATCTATGATAAAGAATTGTCCCACTCATGGACTGACTACTTGGATGATTGTCCAAACTTTTTATGCAGAACTGAATTTTTCTTGAAGGAACCTACTGGATTCAGCTGCTGGAGGCATTTTTATGTCCCTTACCTTGGGCACCGCAACAAAGCTTCTCGACAATATGATGGTAAATTACTCTGAATGGCACACCGAGAGAGCTCCACAAGGTAAGAAGGTAAATTCTATTGAGGAAACCTCTTCCTTGAGTGATAAGATTGATGCTATTATGCTTATGCTTTCAAATGATAGGACTCATGTTGATCCTAATAATGTTCCTTTAGCCTCTTTGGTTGCCCAAGAAGAGCATGTTGATGTAAACTTCATTAGAAATAATAATTTTAACAACAATGCTTATAGGAACAATTTTGCTAGTAACAATTATAGGCCGTATCCTTCTACCAATGGTAATGGTTATGGTAATTCTTATGGTAATTCCTACAACAACACTAGGGCCTCGCCCTCCGAGCTTGAGGTAATGCTCAAGGACTTCATCGGTAAGCAAAATGCTTTTAACAGGTCTGTTGAGGAAAAGTTAAGCAAAATTGATATTCTTGCTTCTAAAGTTGATAGCCTTGCTCATGATGTTGAACTTCTGAAATTAAAAGTGTTGCCTAATGATGTGAAAGAGAACAATACTTTTGCTACTGCTAATGCTATCCAAGTTAGAATTGATGAAAATGTTAGGATGCTAGCAGAATTGCATGCCAGGTGGGTAAGAGAAGATGAGATGGCTAGAAAGATGAAGGTATGTACCATTACTACCTCTAATGATGTTATTCCTAATGCTAGCAATCCTCTTACTTTGATTGGTGTAGAGAAAACTCCCACTCCTTGTGTTAAAAAGCCTAAAACTGCCAAAACTTTTTCTCAAAAGAGTGCTGAAATTTTTCGGAGTGTGGGAGATGATAGCTCTATTTCCTTTAATGATTTTGATGTTGATGGCTGCAATATATCTAAAGTTATTTTGTTCTTGCAAAAGCTTGCTTTGACTCCCAATGCTAGTTCTTTAAATGTTGCTTTTACCAAGCATATTACCAATGCTCTCATGAAAATTAGGGATGAAAAGTTGAAGCAAAAAGCTTCTGTTCCCAAGAAGTTAGAAGATGGTTGGGAACCCATCATTGATATGCATGTTAATGGTTTTGATTGCCATGCTTTATGTGATCTAGGTGCTAGTATTTCTATCATGCCTAGAAAGATTTATGACATGCTTGATTTACCACCGCTTGAAAAGTGTTATTATGATGTTCCTATTGCTGATGTTGCTAAGAAGAAACCTTTGGGAAGAATTAATGATGTTCTTATTATGGTTAACAATAACCTTGTTCCCATTGATTTTCTTGTCATGGATGTTGAATACAATGCTTCATGTCCTATTATTTTGGGAAGACCCTTTCTTCGAACTGTAGGTGCCATCATTGATATGAGGGAAGGCACCATCAAATATCAATTCCCACTCAAGAAAGGTATGGAACACTTCCCTAGAAAGAGGAAGAAATTACTTTTTAACTCTATTCTTAGAGCAAATTATGAGCTTGATGCTTCATCACTTGATATTACTTGATTCGCACTTTCTGCGCCTAGCTCAAAGGCGTTAAAGAAAAGCACTCTTGGGAGATAACCCAATGTTTTTACATTCAGTTCTTTTTCTTTTATTTGAGTCTTGGAAGTTATTACTACTGTAATGACCTCTCCTTATCATTTTTGTTTCGTTTTTGTGCCAATAGAAGCCTCTAATTTGAGCGAGGTAAGATTTGGGGATGTTGCTGTCCTGAAACAGTTTTCGGTGCTGCACCGTAAAAATTCATGAAACTTCTCTGTATATCTTTTGGACCTGCGATTTCTTGTGCATATGGCCCAGGTTATATCCAAACTTTCATTAGTTGAACACTTTTTTATTTGAGCAACAGAAAACCCTTTAAAAATTCGACCTTTGTCAGCTGTTCTATTTTGACAGATTTCTGCCAATATTTGCTTTATCGCTTTCTTTTTGAGTTCTTTTGATCACGGAACTTTTGGGGAAGTTGCTACAGTAGTATATAATTTATATGTGGTGGTTTTGAGTTGAAACCTAAAGCAAAAAGGGGTTGATTCAATGTTATGCTTACACTAATGTTGCTAATAGATTTGTGTTTAGTTTTGTATGAAGGAAGTTTTCAAGTGTACGGATTGGAGAATGATGAGATGAGTTGAAGAATGGACAAAAGCTCAAGCTTGGGGATGCCCATGTCACCCCAATAAATATTCAAGAAGTACAAGCATCAAAGCTTGGGGATGCCCCCGAGGCACCCCTTCTTCATCGGCAAAAATCAGGTCACCTTTCAACATGCTATATTTTTATTGCTTCATGCATTATGCATTTTTCTTGGAGCGTCAGTTGTTTTAGTTTTCAGTTTTTTTAAGTTTTGTTTAGTTTTGTTTGCTGCAATAAATGGTTGGACCCCAACAAATTTCTTTTGGAGAATTTGCCTTGTTTTTCATTTGCCAAGAACACTCGTTGAGCGATAAGAGTGAAAAATAGATTTCCGTGAGTGTTCTCTTTTTCTGCTACTGTGTTTAGTTTTTGATTTTTGCCTTGATTTGTGTTCAGATATTGTTATATCTTTTTATCAAGGTGTATTTTTGCCTCTGAACCATATTGGTTTTCATCAAAAGAGTTGTTTATAACAAGTTCGAATGGTGTTGGAAAAGAGAAAAAGCTTTATGCAATAAAGTGGTACAAGAAGGAGCTTGTGTAGACTGCGGCCTAGGCTTTTGCATGTCGTGCTTGATGTCTTTTTAATAGCATGCTTAGTGGTTTTGCTGTAGCATGACTTGTCTCAAATAACTGAGATTGCTTAATGAGTATTTGAAAAAATCATGCGTTGTTTTAATTATTTGGAAGCATTATTTTGGTTTTCTCCTTGATGCTTTATTTGGGTTGACTTGGCGCATGCTCACACATGTTAGACTCATACAAAGTCGCCATTGCCTCTATGATCATTTAGTTTTTGACTTTTGATGCCATCTTATGCTTCTTTTAATGTCGCTTTGTCGCTCTGCATGATTATGGCCGTTATTGCTCTCTTAGTTGGTCGCTCCCAGTCTTTTGCTAGCCCTCATTTTGTACTGAGTATGAGCTCTACTCGTGCATCCAACTCCTAAAAACCAAGTTTGCCATTGTGTCCACTATAAATTCCTATGCATGGTATTTGTAAGCCATTCCAAGTAAATTTTCATGTGCTAACTTTCAAAAACATTCAACTACTTATCATTTTGTGACACTGTTTTCAGCTCATGGGGACGTAGTGGTCGGAATTGCTATCTTCCATATTAAATTAAGTACCCCTCGACTAGGCAGCTTCATCTGCTCGTCATTAATTTTGCATGAGAGCTGGTCAGACCATTGCAATCTAATTCTAAAAAAAAGAAAAAACGGCACTCCTCCATGGTATGTGAATGTTGGTGGGCACCCGATGGAATCGGTTAGCCATGGTTTGAGAAAGGAAAAAAGGTGGGGAGGAGTGCCAAAGCTTTATAAAAGAGCACCAATGTGCCAAATTTTCAAAGAACTCAGAACCGCTCTCACTTGTTTATTATGGAAGATAGTAAGACCCCATTGCTAGTCGTTGACAAAAGCAACCACCTCTCAAAACCCAAGTTTTATCTCTATTTTACAAATGAAAACCTCTAGCACATGTTTAATCACTGCTTCCCTCCACGAAGGGCCTTTCTTTTACTTTTATGTTGAGTCTCCACCTTCTACCTTTATGCACTGTCTAAGAGAGCATAATTGTCATTCTGAGTATAATGTGCATTGTCCCAAAGTTTTCATTGATTGATTCATGATGTTGGTTTCACTTGTTCTGAAATTACTTGTATCTAGTCACCCTCTTAAACTTGAAGGTGTCCTATGCATTTATGTTTTGCTCTCTCATGAAGGACAAGCTGAAAACCATTTGCTATGTTTTTTCATATGATTTGAACACATGTTTGACTTTCATTGTTTCATTTTCATGATCTTTTGTTTGTGTTCTTTTTCATGTTATAACATGGTTGCTAAGTTTCTTCTATCAAGATTATATCTTTCATGCCCATGTTTTAAGTTCTTTTGATCCCAGCGCACAACGCTTACATATATGATCAAGATTGTGTAGGTGCATGTCACCTCAAAAATTATTTCTTGTGTTATCACTTACCTACTCAAGGACGAGCAGGAGTTAAGCTTGGGGATGCTGATACGTCTCCAACGTATCCATAATTTTTGATGCTCCATGCTTGTTTTAACACCATTTGCTTAGTGTTTCGTTACACTTCGTGGCATTTTTATGCATTTTTCGGAACTAACTGTGGTGACCCAGCATACCACTGCATGTTGTAGTATGCAAGTCGTTGACATAACACTCGCGAAGTACCATTTCACAAATATTACATCCCTCAGAGTGGTACAACAGAAACATAGCGGTCTTTATTCAAGCACTTAGTATTACAAGCCACAAATTTACAAAGGACTCCAGTTCCTCCCCGGTCCAAAGAGGAACACTAGTAGGTTCTACCTTGATGCTACAAACCTTAACTAGGACTGATAGAAGTAGACTAAACATGATATCTGGCTTAAGTCACTTTATTCTATAAGGTTCCTATGACGCAAACTACTACCCTATACTACTAGTTGTCGGCCTCCTCCTCAGTTCCTTCATTGTTTCCGTAGGCGATGGTGTAATCCATGCCTTCGACTCCTCCGAAGAGGTCCGGTTCTTCATAGAAGACTTCCTCATAGTCCTCCGATGCTCCTTCAGTTTCCTCGTTCTAGCCCTCCAAGTCTAAGCAAGGGTTAAGAGGGAATGGGGCGAGTAACGAGCGTTACCCAACAAGTTTATTTAACATGATAGAGGTGTTTGATGCACTAGCTACGACCATAGACTCAAGAGTCTTAGGTCAAATGCAGTTTTGATAATCATTTCTTCAAAGATTGCTTTTATTTATAAGAACTATGCCCATCAGTCTTCACAGGTTGATTAGAGCTTCGATGGGCTCCTTTCCGGCCACGTTCATAGCTCCTTCCCGGAACAGGGAGTATCTTGATACTTTTTGTACACTCTGGAGAGGTGGTCACTTGTACCCATGAGAGATCAACACTTTGCTGCACAACCGGGCGTACTTTCCCGTCCATACTTATTTTGTATGGGGCCCAGTTGATGATCCAAGACAATCACCATTCTTCTCCGCGACCCTGCAGACCCACCCTTTTGTAAGTCCATCCATATCCTATACCACATATGTAGACCGATTGGCGCACTAGTCCTTCCCCTTTACACTATGGACGCTCCCATAGGTAGACCAGCCTGGACCCAGATGCCCGCTCCTATACAATATGGGTAGACCGATCTGGATGACCCTTACAATCCATCATAGATCAATTAGCTAGTCTGTCCCCCTATACTATAGGCAGACCAGCAGGAAACGCATTTCCCCCCTTTACACTATAGTAGCCCGAATAGGACAACCCTCGCTACTGATCCGTTGGCATGCGAGAGGGAAAAGATACAGCTGACTTCTCCGTCCCATTCCAGATCTCATGGTTGACCATTATTTACGGCGCTAGAATCACTAGCGACATTTGTTATTAGTCCTAGGTGAACTTTCCAGTTGCAGTGGGACCTCCACCATACTCATACCATGGTCCCACTGCCCACCATCCTAGGGCAACAACCATTGCGGTCGAAACCACTATTTCATATTATTTATGAAGACAGAACCTTTTGCTTTTTAAATGCAGTAATAATAATACCACTGGTATATTTGCAAGTAATTTGCTAAAATTAAACAAGAGATATGAGCAAGAGTGAACTTGCCTGCAAACTACAAAGTAGGGCAATTGGATTTGTTGAAGTGACCCGGGACCTCGGGTTCTGGAAAAACAGCATCATTGTCCGGTAAGGGCAATGGTTAAAGATTCAAAAATGCATGCTTTATGCTGTGTTTTAATTTATACCCCCTAGAAGTGATTTATTTATTTACTAGGCTTGATATATTCTTTTTATGACTTTAAAGAATATATGTTAAGGGTAATTTCATTCAAGGATATTCATCAAATATTCTTGAATGGAATTTATTTTAAATAATTAAGAAGTACCAGATCTTTCTTAAATGGATAACTATTTTTATTATTTTCAGAAAAAATCAATTAACTTCTTTTTCTTTTGTGCAATTGACTCATGGGATTATTTTATTTACTAAATGAGTTTAAAATCCCAAGAAGAGCTAAAAATAGCTACTTCCTATTTTTAGTTTATTTTAAGTATTTTTCTAGATTTATTTTAAACATATTAGGGTTTTTCTTAGGTTTTTAGAATTAAATTAAATTGAAAACTGGGCTGACAGCCTGGGCCCATCGGTCAGTCAACCCGAGTGGGCTTGACCGAACTGGCTCGGCCCAGCCGGCCGCCCCTCACTCTCTCCCCCGCTCCGTCATGTCCTAACCCTAATTCCCCCTCTGGCGATTCCGAATCGCCGACGCGTTCCTCGCCCGATTTCGGTGAGCTTCGACGAGCTCCGACGCCGCCCTATGGCGCATCTGCTCCGCCTCGCCGAGTGCTTCCTCCTGACCGTGGGGATTCGTCGACCTCGCCTCCAAGCGTCGCCATCGCCGCCGAGCTCCACTCAGTGGATCTCGCCCTTGCGGCTTGATCTGCTCCGGCTGGCCTCACTGGAGCTTCCGTCCTAGCTCCTCGGTGCTTGTGGTGGCTCTTTGTCACCGCGTCGGTTGGACGGCAACCTGCAACCCCGACGTCGCCTCCGATGCTGTGCTCGGCCGCTCGGCCGTGAACACGATGCCGCCCCCTTGCTATCGTAGCCTCTGGATGGTGGCCTCTCTACCACAACCGTGGCTGCGCCATCATGTCGCCGCCATGGCCTTCTGCCTTGCTCCTCGGTGAGCCCTCCTGTGACTTTCTTCTCTTCCCCTTGTTTCTGTGTGCTTGCTATGGTGGCCTGGCCAGCGAGCCAGGCATGCTTGCCTATTCTGCTGCTGTCTTGCTCGAGCTTGTGTTGCTGCTACTGCTGTCCTAGAGCTCCTCTGCTAGCTATTGTCTACTGCTACTGTGAGTTTTAGTGCCAGGTTCAGTGCAAGATTTAGTTAAGAGTTTCTTAACTGAATTTGTGTATGATTTACTAGGATGCTTCCCCTGTGATGCTGGCTTAATCATGTGTTGTGCAACTATTGCTACTGTTAGTTTCAGTTAGCTTGCTCTCACCCTATTTGTGATACTAGCTTGGCTCTCTGGTGGTGTGCTTAGCATCCAATGTTTATGTGATGCTCTCTGGCTTGCTTAAAATTCAGTTAGCTTGCTCTCACCCTATTTGCGATACTAGCTTGGCTCTCTGGTGGTGTGCTTAGCATCCAATGTTTATGTGATGCTCTCTGGCTTGCAGTGCAAACTGCTGTCAGCTGATTCATATGATGGTTGTTCTGCTGGGTTGTTTGTGCTGGTGTGCAGACAGTACTAGCTTTTTGTGCTAGTTGATGTGTATGCTGATGATTGCTTTCATGATGGCATAAACATGCTGAGCTTAAGCTTGCTATAACATATTTTTGTTGATTTATATGAACTGAAACTTGTTTCAGTGATGATTGTTTCTATCAAGCAATTCATGCTTGAATTGTATTCTGCTAGAGGCTTTGTTTGCTTCCTATAGCATGTTATCTAATTAACAGCAAGTAACTGTTATTATTGAGTTTAGTTGTGTCTCCTTCATGTGAGGTGCACAATGATTGCTTGATTATTTAACTGGATGGCTGCTGTTCTGCGATGCTAAACATGCTTGGTGGCTTCTCATCAGTGACTAGATCATCATTTTGGGCAATTAATTACTGATAAGAACAGATTCACATGATGATCTTAGTCTTAGCCTATGATGCATGGTCTGAGGCTTTTATTCTTGATGGTGCATGTTGATTTGCTTCCTAGTTACCTAAATCTTCCTATGAAGATTATACAGAGCACTTCTCTGTAGGTCTGAGGAGAAAAACCTCCCCAAAACCTCCTAAGTGTTATACTTAGCAGAAGGGTTTTGTGGTGAGTGATTCTTTGTTGCTGCTTATTTTGTGTATGCAAGAACCTAGATGCTTGCAATGTTTTATTCATGGATATGCAAGTCCTATTATACCTTGGTACTGTGCTGGCTTTTATGAGTGGCTGGTGGTGATGTTGATGATGCTCTTGGTTGAGCTTGATCACTGGCTCCTGGTACTTGCTCTACTCCTCCAGGTGGCTTGCCCTGCACCTCCTTGTGCTTGGCTCCCTTCCTTGCCTGCCCTGCACCTCCTTGGTGTGATTCTGAGCTTGCTTAAGTAACCATGTTGATTGGCTTTGGCTATGGTTTTTGATTTGGTGAGGTGAATTCCCCCTGATGCTCAACTCATGAGCAGGGAGAACCTGGTGAGTGTTCTGTGCTGGTGCTGTGGTGCTGGTACTGTGGTGCTGTGGTGTTGTGGTGCTGGTGCTGTGGTGTTGGTGCTGGTGCTGTGGTGCTGGTCGACTAGGGTTTCTGGTCGACCAGTTTTACACACACAGTACTGTTTTATACCTCCCCCTGAGTTCTGGTGTATTGACACCTCCTTACATGCATTTGATGACCAGCTGCTTGCTAGCTGGGTGGCTTGGCCGGCCAGATTGGTCCTTGGCAGATATTTGTGTGTGTGAGTCATGTTGATAAGATCAACACTTTGATGATTATCAACAGTATTTCCATTTTAACTGTGACTGCCACTTGTATTACCTTGGTGGCATTTCCCTTTGCATTTTCTTTGTGTGTAGCTGACAAGAAGAATGAGGAAGAAAGAAAGAAAGATTTGAAGATCAAGATAGTTTAGATTTTTGTTTTATTTCAAACTTGTATTTATTTTCCTTTCTTCTTTATTTTCTTTTAGCTTCAGATTGTAACCTTCAGTGATTGTCAACTATTGTAATATTCTTTTATTCTCAACTTTGTAAAGACAATGTATATTGTGTTGATAATTAATAAAGTCCAAAGTTTTCTTATTTGAAGTATTTATCCTTTCTAAATGTGCCTTTTGAACTTAAGTTAAGTTTAAATTCGAATTCAAGTTTTGATTACAAATGATCTCCTAAGCTTTAGTCAATTAACTCCATTGTTTCCCACAAGTAAGAGATCAAAAGAGGTCATGTCGATTTCTTTAGCACTCCGAGAGTTCACCATCCCCTCTCGAAGAGAGATTCAATCACTCTTAGGTTTTAGTAACAAAAACGTGAAAAAATCCCGTAATTTTAGATGAAATGCACAAAATCCCTCTATTCTACCCCGGAGTTGTCCTACGTGCTGGGATATTACAGATTTCCCCCCTTAACAAAAATTTCGTCCCGAAGTTTGGGGTAAGGTGTACCTGAAGAATTCGGGATAGGCTGTCCTTAGATCTTCTTCCTTTTCCCAGGTAGCTTCTCTTTCTGGGTGATGTTTCCATTGCACCTTGCAATACTTGATGGCTCTGTTGCGAAGTTGCTTCCAGTTTTCTGCTAGAATCTTTGACGGCTCCTCAACATAGGTTAAATCTGCTTGCAATTCCACATCTTCATAGGATACAGTTTCCTCTAGTATCTTCATACACTTTTGAAGTTGTGAAGAATGAAACACATTATGAACCTTGGATAGCTGCTTTGGTAGTTCCAATTCAAAAGCTACTCCTCGCTTTTGACTTAGAATCTTGAAAGGTCCAGTGTATCTTGGACTGAGTTTTCCTTTGACTCCAAAACGATGTACTCCTTTCA
Organism: Dactylis glomerata; assembly: GCA_007115705.1. Classification (NCBI taxonomy): domain Eukaryota; kingdom Viridiplantae; phylum Streptophyta; class Magnoliopsida; order Poales; family Poaceae; genus Dactylis; species Dactylis glomerata. The sequence goes on from QXEO01000339.1 coordinate 3,611,119, forward strand.
TTGGGCTAACTCGGAGATAAACCATGTCTCCAACTTGAGGTTCCCATGTCCTCCTCTTTGAGTCTGCATAACTCTTCTGCCTACTCTGAGCAATCTTTAATCAATCTCGGATGATGTCAATGGCATGCTGCCTTTCCTTAACATAGTTCGGATGAAATTCCTTGCCGGCTCCCGTTTCATACCAGCAGATGGGTGATCAGCACTTTCGTCCATAGAGTGCTTCAAATGGTGCCATTTGGATGCTACTTTGGCAACTATTGTTGTAAGAAAATTCTGCCAGTGGTAGATGTTCTTCCCATGATCCTCCAAAATCCAACGCACATGCTCTAAGCATATCTTCCAGAATCTGGTTGGTTCTTTCTGTCTGTCCTCCTGTCTGTGGGTGATAAGCAGTGCTCAAGTCTAACCTGGATCCTAGAGCTTCATGTAGCTGTTTCCAAAAAGCTGAAGTGAATACGGACCCTCGGTCCGATACTATTGTCTTTGGTACTCCATACTTGCTCACTATTTCCTGAACATATAAGTTTACTAACTTTTCTCCGGAATCCTTTTGATTAACGGCCAAGAAATGTGCACTTTTTGTTAACCTGTCCACGATAACCCAAATCATGTCCTTCTTCTTTGGTGTCAACGGTAATCCTGTGATAAAATCCATTCCAATCTCTTCCCATTTCCACTCGGGTATATCCAACGGTTGCATGAGTCCAGCGAGACTGATGTTCCGCTTTCACTCTTTGACAAGTATGGCATTCAGACATGAACTTGGCTATCTCTCGCTTCATGTTGTTCCACCAAAACAATTCCTTAAGATCCATGTACATCTTGGTACTTCCCGGATGTATTGAATACGGAGTTTCATGTGCCTCTTTGAGTATCAACTGTTTGATTTCGGGTATGTCTGGCACACATATCCGATTATGAAACCAGAGCGAATTAAAATCGCCTAAACGAAACTCAGACGGTCTTCCCTCTTCAATCCTTCAGATTTCTTCCTCAATGAATGGATCTTCACTTTGCCGGTGGAAGATTGTATACTTTAGATCACTTTGCCTTTCCTCCATTACCTTCATAGTGGACAAGCTACCCAAAGATTTCACTTCTAGACATTGAATTTCTAACCTTTCCAGATCCATAAGCAACTCTTTAGGAAGTTCCCGGCTCATTGGCTGAGTATCTGTACTTTTCCTACTCAACGCATCGGCTACAACATTAGCCTTTCCTGGAGTATAATTGATGGTTAAATCATAGTCCTTAATCAGTTCTAACCATCGTCGCTGTCTCATATTCAACTCTTTCTGAGTAAAGAAGTATTTGAGACTCTTATGGTCTGTATAGAGTTCGCACTTAGCTCCATATAGAAAATGCCTCCATCCTTTCAAAGCAAACACTAGGGCTGCTAATTCCAGATCATGTGTTGGGTAGTTTACTTCATGCGGTCTTAATTGCCTAGACCCATAAGCAATAACCTTTCTGTCTTGCATCAATACACATCCAAGTCCATTCTTGGACGCATCACAATATACCGTATAGTCTTTGTCGGTTTCTGGTACGGCTAACACATGTGCTGTGGTCAATTTATCTTTAAGTGTCTAGAAGCTGACCTCACACTCTTCCGACCAAACAAATGGTGTAATCTTTCGGAGCAATTTGGTCATTGGTCCTGCAATCTTGGAAAATCCTTCTATGAACCTTCTGTAGTAGCCTGCCATTCCTAGAAATCCTCTAATCTGCTTGACATTCTTTGGTGCCTCCCATTCCAAAACAGATGCTACTTTGCTTGGATTTACTGCTATTCCCTCCTTGCTGATCACATGCCCGAGAAACTCTACTTGGTCCAACCAAAATTCACACTTACTAAACTTGGCATACAATTGATGTTCTCCGAGAATCTGTAGAGCAATCCTCAAATGTTTGGCATGCTCTTCCTTGTCCTTTGAATAAATCAAGATATCATCGATGAAGACTATCACAAACTTGTCCAAGTAAGGCATAAAGATCTTGTTCATGAGATTCATGAAAATGGCTGGTGCATTAGTCAATCTGAAAGGTACGACCAAATACTCATGATGTCCGTACCTAGACACAAAAGGTGTCTTTGGAACGTCCTCCTTCTTGATCTTAATCTGGTGGTATCCAGATCGAAGATCTATTTTGGAAAACACTCCGGCTCCCCTGACTTGATCAAATAAGTCCCGAATTCTGGGTAGCGGGTACTTGTTCTTGATAGTAACATTATTGAGGTTTCTGTAATTTCCGCACATTCTGCGTCCTCCATCCCGCTTATCCACAAATATAACAGGTGTACCCCAAGGTGAAATGCTTTCTTGTATGAATCCTTTCTGTTCTAACTCATCCAATTGTTCCTTTAACTCAACTAACTCCTTGGGTCCCATCTTATATGGTGTCTAAGCTATAGGTGCTGTTCCAGGGATTAAATCAATAGTGAATTCAATTTCTCTGTCTGGTGGCATACCTGGTAATTCCTTTGGAAACACATCTTGGAATTCATTGACCACTGGAATGTCTTCAAGTTTAGCTTCCTTCAAGGTATTCAACTATAGTTGAACTTCAATATGTGCATGACGGTCACCTTGATAAACTATCCTTCCTCCTCCTGGACATCTAAGTGACACAGTTTTCTCCTTGCAATCTATCTGAGCTCCATTTTCTTCTAACCAATCCATTCCAAGGATCACAGCCATATCCTTCATAGGGATAAGAAAAAGATCGGCTAGATAGACGCAATCGCTGATCATAATGACCTGCTCTTGCTTGAGGTGTGTGACTAGGATCATTCCCCCCGCAGACAAAACAGTGATGGGGTATTCTAACTTATTGCAAGTGAGTCCATAAAGATCGACAAACTCTTGCGAAATGAATGAAGTAGTTGCACCAGTATCGAAAAGTACTTTGCCAGGGTAAGATAGGATTTGAAGCGTACCTATCACGGTTTTCTCCGAATCATTCACTTCCTCCAAGTTGGTGCAATTTAATTTCCCATAATTTTGAGATCTCTTGCCTGCACCATTTCCTCCTGAATTACCACCTCGGTTAAATCCTCCTCTGGTTGCCTTCTTCCCCCATGCAGCTTTATTCGGACATTGATTCTTCATGTGTCCCAGTTGGTTGCAACCATAACAGATTACCTTGGGCCTTGGGCAATCCTTTGCCAGATGTCCTCTAGCTCCACAATCATGACAGTTGATTCCTCCTCTAGGATTTCCTCCTCCGCCTCCCCGAGGTAACATTCCCCGACTTGGCGGTCGTGGCTTGTAGCTAAGATCTGCAGTTGGTTTGTTGACCGGGTATCTTCTGGGTTCCATCTTGGCTTTCTTCCAGCGTTCCTCCTGAACTTGTTTGAAATCATCCTCCATGGTGATAGCTGCATCAAAAAGTTCTTGGAAATCTGCTGCCTTTAACATTCTAAGTTGCATCTTGGCCATTGGGTGCAAACCCCTCATAAACCGCTTCTTCCTCTTCTCATCCGTGTTTACTGCATCCGTAGCATAACGCGATAGGAGAGTGAATTCCTTGACATACCTCATGATAGTCTTGTCCTTCTGTTCTAAGTTGTCAAACTCTCTCCTCTTTAACTCCATGATACTTTCTGGTACATTCACCTCCCTGAACTTCCTCTTGAATTCCTCACAGGTGAATACCCTTCCTGGAGGATGTATTGCCACAATATTGTCCCACCAGGCTGCTGCGGGTCCACATAACAGATGAGTGGCGTACCTAAGCTTCTCGCTGTCATTGCAATTCACAGTGTTGAGCTTCCTCTCGGTATCCAACAACCAATCCTCGGCGTCCATTGGTTCCGGCGCTGATGCAAATGGAAGTGGTCTTGTATTCAGAAAGTCTGCCAGTGAGACTCCATGTACACCATCATTCCGTCCTTCACGGTTGCGATCCATCACATCCTGCATCATCTTTGACTGACTTTCAATGAGCATCTGTTGCCTTTCATCTGCCATACTCATATATTGGGCAAAATCTTGCTGTGTGAGAAATGGTGGTGGTGGTGGTAATGGTTCCCTTGCCGCTACATCGGCTGCCTCCTTTGCCTTGGCTTCAGTCTCCATCCTCTGTTGCTCGGATTCCTCATCAACTACCGTCGCCATTTTATCCCCTAACCCTGTTACATCAAGCGAAACTCATAGTTACACCATGCCCATGCTTTCTGAGCTCAACTTCATGCACAGTGTTAGTCACATAATAAAATGCAAATAAAACATGGCCAAATCACACCAAACATATACCATGTATATACATGGGTAAAAGCAACATAGTGTTACACACTGCCCCGTGAGTAGCTACACTCACTTATTCCTATTGCGAAAGAAAATACTACATAATACACATATGGTACATATGTTACACACATATCGCCTCCTTATCGATGGTGGTCTTCTACGGGTAGTCAAACTCCCGATACATCCCCGGTGTCCATCTAGTTGCTCGGGATGTCCTCCTGACTGAAGTAGGGGTATAAGATGACTCTGCCAGCATATAGTCGAGACCGGGTGTAGGGCCTAAATTGAAATCAGTGATCCCCAGATAACCGCTCAACGATGGGTATACAACCTCAGTGGCACCTCTCTCCATCTTGGGTCTCGAGCATTCTCCATGCTCCATATAGCTCGGTAACTTCCCCTCATCATCCGACTCTATCTCTATGGGCTTCCCCGCCACGTCTCCGGTGCGGTGAGCAACCCTAAACTGACTCATGACCTCGTGCTCTGAGTCGCATGGAATCGGATCTTCGGCCGCTCCCATGTACTCACCAAAACGCCAGCCCATGGAGTTTCCCCCAAAACTGTCGTTATGGGGCATTCCCCACGACTCCAAACCTGCCTCATATCCGGCTCTAGTCGAGCCGTGTGCAAAGTGTGCTGGTGGCATCTCCGGTTCGGCCTCGGGCTCGAACTCCCGCTCCTCGGGATCGTCCTCCTCATCTAGATTGATAAAGTCTCCAGCTGAGAAAGCTGGAGTAGGTGCTCGTGGTGGTCCAGAAGTCTCCCCCGTATGCCATGGAGTAGGTGTCGGCTCGGTGATCTCCTCCACTAGACTCTATATCTCACTAACTAAAGCTCCGTGGACATGATAGAACACACTAAGCAGATGCTTACACCTGTCCATGTGCTCTGCTGTGGCATGTGGGTGTCTCTTCGCAAATTTGTAACTATCCCGACAAGGATCTTCTCCTTCCTCGTCGTGTGGGATGTGCGTGAACTTAGTACCTAACAACTTCTCCGTTTTGTGTTCATGAATATCAGTGACGGCTTTCATGACTGCTATCTTATATGCGGTACTAACCATACGTGCTTCTCTAGCTGGCATGACCACGCTCATGCCCAATTTGGCAGGAAGCATGATTCCTACCCTGTACTTCTGAAAGACTCTACCCTCATAATAAGCATACTTCTTGACAGGGATACGGGTTTCACACCCGCACTCCTGTAGGATGCCTCGTAGTAGATCGGATAGGTTCCTATCATACTCATCCAATGTCACATCTCGAACTTGCACGGTCCTTGACGGATTGGTGCGTGCCATCCTGGCAGTATATAAAAGATAAAAAATTAGTATATGATGCATCATCATAGTAACAATAAAGAATTGTAACACTAAAAAGTATGACTTTGTTATTCTCAAGTGAATAACGTCATAACCATTTTAGAGAACTCTTTACTATTCCTATTTGACTCCTACAGGTCATTCCCATTAACTAGGCGTCCAACCTAAGGTCAAAGCTTTTGCTCTGATACCAACTGTGGTGACCCAGCATACCACTGCATGTTGTAGTATGCAAGTCGTTGACATAACACTCGTGAAGTACCATTTCACAAATATTACATCCCTCAGAGTGGTACAACAGAAACATAGCGGTCTTTATTCAAGCACTTAGTATTACAAGCCACAAATTTACAAAGGACTCCAGTTCCACCTCGGTCCAAAGAGGAACACTAGTAGGTTCTACCTTGATGCTACAAACACTACTAGGAAAAAGCCTATCCGTGGCGTACAGAATTTGGTCATTGGTGGCGTATCTCTGTATGCCACGGGTAAGATGCCACTGCTACAGGCCTACCCGTGGTGTACAGATTGTACGCCATGGCTAACTCACCCACCCGTGGCGAACAGGCCTGTACGCCATGGCTACGACACCTACCCGTGGCGTACAGGCCTGTACGCCACGAGTGTGTTTTGTATCCGTGGCGTACAGGCTTGTACGCCTCGGGTGTGTATCATAGCAGTGGCGTGCGCTCCTGTACGCCACTGACGTGTACGCCACTGAACTTCTATTTTTGTATGCCACGGCTGCATTTTTTTTGAATTTTTTTTATAGTGATTTTACTGGTATATTGTAGATGAGATATAACAGTATATATTATAGACATATAACAGTATATTACAGACATATAGCAGTATATATACAAAACAATATATAAATAGTCATTTCCATCATATTAGAAGTATCGGCCAAAGTCACATTAGTACAACTTGACAAATATCATATTATTATATAAATACTACAAGTCTTCATGCATCGAGCTAACTAGTTAGGCATGCATGCATATCACCGCCGGTGGTGCCGGTAGTCATCTAAACTACCATCACATACACAATGAGCAAGATCATAAGCACGACGGAGATAACGATGAAGCATGTCTTCATCCTACTCCGTCCCTCTCTCCCTCGCCGATAGTTATTATACCTAGCTTCTGCCTCCTCTCTAGTCTTGAATCCTTTGTAGTTGTTGCTCTTGAACTTGTTGACTTGCTTGAATCAGTCCTCCCACTTGTCGTAGACCCCTGGAACCCTACCCTCGAACACGACGTACCACCTCGTCGTCATCTTTAAACCAAAAACATCACAAAAGATTTAATAGATGATAATATGTGAGACATAACATTAATTAGTCAACAAAAACAAAAAAGGCTAAAGCATGCATGCAAGAATGTACACAAGCATATACAAAAGGTATATATCGAGAACAAGCTAGCTAGAGTTTGGTACACATGTTCATGAAAAGTAATAACATTGTGCGACAACATTTTTCATCCATCACGATTACAACAAGTCACAAATATCTATTGCTTCATTTTGTGCTCTTCGGTTTCGGCGGGAAGGGGCGGATGCCCTGTAGCGTGTTGAAGGGCCTGCCGTCGCCCTGCATTTCTAAGCGTGCTTCTATCTCCGTGTTGGTTGGTGGGATAGGGCCGTAGTAGAACGCCCCTTCTCTACTGCAGACATCTCTGTGGATTATCTGCGTGATCTTCTGCTGGATGCGGTAGATCTCAAGGCGGACATCTGCATCAGGCGCGTTCGCAAAGTCTTTGCACCATTCCTGAAGACTACTCGGCAACAGAAGCTAATGTTGATCCCGTACAAACTCCCGCATATGATGGATGGCATAGTAGCCGTCCCTTGAACTATTTGCCGGCTGCTTGAGGCATGGGAAGGTCGTGTTGTGCTTGAAGATCAGCTGGCCTTGCCTGACTACTTCTTTCTTGATGGGGCCAGCTTTCTCGATGAAGCCGTTGATGGCATCATCTAGAAATGCCTTGATAAATGCGTAGTCCTTCTTCTTATCAGCACTCCCCGAGTCAAGATACATGGCATATGAGTCTTGCGGGTATAGTACAATGAGGACACAGTATGTGCTTCTGCGGAAAACAATTCCAGGTGTGTTATGCATGCAAAAGGATTGACGGAAATCTAGGAAAGCACGTTCTGACGGCAAGCGAATGACTTACTTGAAAAAGTACAGCACGAGAAATATCTGCTTCTCCTTATTCACCACCATGAAGTCCGTAATGTAGTTCGTCACTATTTGACGGGTGCCTTCGGTCTGCAAGTATATGTCTTTCATGTAGTAGGGGTCGAGTATCGCGAGCTTCGGAGTGTTCTCTTGCATGAGCTGGTGCGACATACTCAGCGCAACTAGGCGGACCAAGGTTGGGTCGAGGCGGCAGCGGTGGAACATCTCAAAGATATCATCAAATCTTAGGAAGAACACATCACCGGGGAATCTATCGACGAAGCCCAATCTCTTTGGCACTCTGACATAGAAAACCGGGTATGAGGGAGATGTCATTGAGAGAAGATGCGTCTCCCATGTGAGTACGCTATCATGTAGGCTCCTCATATCCCCAGTTAAGGTCTTGAGAGCTTCCGGAGGTAGGATCGGTTCGCCCGCCATGTGATACTCCCTCCATCCCTTGATTGGTATGTTGTCCTGACTCCGGATCTCCTTCACGGGCTTGCCGGCTACGGGAGGCACAGGCTGGCTGCTGGATACACCTTTATCATTCTTAGCTCTTTTCCGCGGCTTCTTAGGGCGAGAGACAACTTCTGCGCAAGCCTTATCGATCAGCCCATGGAGTGTATTCGGGGTGATAATATTTGCCGCCGCAGTTTGAGTATCGGGGGCGACATCCTCTGGCGTTTCTTGAGACAGGAAGCTCAGACGACGCTCAGAGACATTACTTTTCTCCGGGAGCTGTTGATCAGGGAAGCAACCATGGGGAATATCCACTTCAAATGGTCCATCGAAGTCAGCGATGAAGGCATCGATAGGATCCATATTATTCTATGCCTCAGGCTCTATAGGATCATCCGCTGCAGGATCATCCGCTATAGGAGATGGTGCCACTGGTGGCATAGTGCCCTTTCCCTGGCTTGGCGCCGATCCGACCGGCTCTGCCAACTTCTGTGAGGTGCTGGTGCTGCCTATGATAGGGTTGCTTGGCGGCGCCGATCTGACCGGCGGTTCTGAGTTGCTGGCGGTCCCTGGGTGGTCTAGCTGAATCATGTCTTTCGGCCATAGCATCATATAACCCAAGCTTCCTCCTAGGTCCACCTCGCTCTCAGCTCTGGGTGGTTGCATAGGAGGGTCTACTTCTTCATAACCCGGCAACACCCGAACAATGGAAATCCTATAGGCATTGGGGGGCATTGGCTGGCTGTGGAAGTTGCGCTCGAGTGGTTGAGTGATATTTGCTTTCACGACCTCATGTAATTCCTCGTTAATAATCAAGAGGAGGGTGCATCCCACTTCGTTCTCCTACGGAGACATGTGTAGGGCGTCAGAAAACGGATGCAAGCTAATGAAAAAGTTACTTGCTAAGGATTGCGACGCTTATATACCGTTATGGCATCGAGTTTGGCTAAAGTCGAAGGGCCACGAACAGGCGTGCAAGCGACGGAGGGTCTGCTACGAGGCGCGATGCAGGACGATGACTCATCATCCCCAGTACCAGCACTAGGGTTGGAGGCCGCCTGCGGAGACTCCACGACTCGTGCGTTCTTCTAGACCTGGTCTGAGATGTTGAGCGAGCTGCTCTCGGTAAAGCTGGCCAGCGGGCTAGGCCCGATTTTGCCCCCGTCAACACATTCCATGTAGGTGGTAAGCAGGTGGGGCAGGAGGGCCGTGACAGTCTTTGTCACTGCATCATTGATCATCTCGGGCATCTTAGCCAACTGAGACTTCACATCTGTATCCTCCTGCTGCTTCCTCTTCGCTCGGTCCTCCTTGCTCTCGGGAAAATACAGACTAGGTCGGCGACCTAGTCCTTCGCCAACAATACGGCCACAGTGCGGCGGTTGCAACACCGGCCTTTCCATCACCTTGTTCACGGCCCTGTGAAAAGGGTTATCCCACAGGGCCTTTGACGATGACCCCTGGGATGACGAGCATTGAGCAGCAAGTTTTTCTTCTTTCTGCAGACGGGAAAGAAGAACCATATATTAGGAAAATTACTACCGGAATTTGTCAGAAGTGAGGATAAGATAAGCTGGTATACTCCTTACCAGGTATTCTTCCTCAAGTTTCTTCACCTTATTGGTCGTGACAAGCAACCCGGATTTCGGGTCTATACGGTATCTTGACCTGATAAATTTCTTGGCCTTCTCATCGCTGAACTTGTTCCACAGGTTTGGCTTGCCCTCACGTTCTAGGGCCTAGTCCTGTTTCTTCCAAACTGGCTCCTTTCAGGCGTACCCCCGGCTTCCGAGGTTGTGGTTACCCAAGTTCTTCTCCCGCATGTCCTTCCCCCACTTCTTAAGCCGCGCGACTGTAGGTTTCTTTTCGTTGGCTAGGAATGTTTTGAATTGGTCTTCCGATATCTGCGGATAGTGTTTGTGGACCTCTTCAAAACCACCACCTTTAGTAATCATCGCCCTCAACCTAGTTTTCTAGGCGCTCAGGGCTTTGCTCATCTTTCCAAGGGCTACTGTGTTCACCACGTTACCCGTGAGCTCCTGGCCATGGTAGGGCGATGGGAACTGGTATCGAGCGTGCAGATTGGAAATCAGGAGAACGGCAATGGATTTCTTGAGCTTCTGCCTTATGTTCTGCTCGTTGATGGTGACGGTGTCTCGGAGGATAAAAGCGATAGTGTTGCCGTACCCCCTCGCGGCTTCCTCGGGCAGTTTAGGCAAACCGCTCTTCGGATCCACTTCAAGTATCACTTCTTGGATGGGTTTTAGCTGGTTTGGGCGCCTATCCTTCTTTTGCTGGCTATCATCCGTGGACGCTCGGCCGGTATCCATGCTAGGCTCTTCCGCATTGCCCTCCTGGATATCCACCATTTCCTCCTCATCGTCCTCATTGGACATCTCATCAGCGGCATCAAAGTCCTCATCGGACATCTCTTGGTCGCGCTCGCCGATAACAAGGGGCCTAGACACCGGCTGGTCCCCCTGCGACGCATCTAGGGCTGCATAGTACTGCGCCACTAAATCGGCTTCATTTTCTTCTTCACTGCCTTGCCTCCTTTCAGAAGTCCCGGCTTCGTCGTTTGTCATGTCTGGACTAATCAAGTGCAAGTTACTAGTTAGTAAAAATATCGGCGGAATAATTTGGCATGACCTTTGCTAAAAAACTACCCATGGAGTGCACAAATTTTGCCGAAACGGAAGTAAATCAACATTTCAGGCAAAATTGGCAACTCAACTTTTTAGAATCCCTGTAATACAAGTAGCAACAACAGCAGCAAGTATATAACAGCAGCAGTAATGCCATATATAGTAGCAGCAAGGCATCAGCACCACCAGAAGCATGAAAACAGCAGCACCACCACCATAAACAAGATAAACCGCAGTAGCTAGCACCATAAGCATGATAAACAACAACAGCAGCACCATAAGTATGATAAACTGCAATAGCAGCAAGGCAGCAGCACTACCAGAAGCATGAAAACAGTAGCAGCACCACCATACACATGATAATAGCAGCAGCGGCTAGCACCATAAGCATGATAAACATGATAATAAGCATGATAACAGTGCAGAACTTGAACCAATTGCCTAAGTAGCTAACACAAGAAGGTTGCTTGACCTGAGCAAGATTATTCAACAACTTTGAACAATGATAGGCTGCTACAGAAATCTTATTAGTGCATAATCAAATCTTATTAGTGAACAATGATAGGCTGCTACAGAAACATTGAACTTGAACCAATTACGCTAGTTTATTTCCTCTCTCTATATTTGTCTAGCCATGCAATAGCTTGTCAGAGATAAATCTATTGCCACTGATCTGGGGCAGAAACCCGGCAGTGTTTCATTTAGAAGGATCAAGATACTTATGCAGCTTGCCAAGCGGGAAGAATCTATGGCCAGGTTAACTGAGAAAATGGCACAATTTGTACGGCTACCACCTGAGGATTGCCAAAGGGTTCATCACACTGCTGAAAACACACCTCACAATGGTGATGGAGATCAAGCTGATACACTAACAGCAACTTAGCATCATCATTCAGATGACGGTGGACACTAGTTGATAAATGATTGTCACTACTTTGGTTGAGCAGTGAAATAATTGAATGGATCTGAGGGATTCATTGTAATATTATGGTACCAAGGTAAGCCTTCTAGCTTTCTGTTGTTCATATGAGGATATTGTTTAGTCATTTTACTTCCATAGTTTCTGATGCCTCCTTTTAAAACAGGTACTTAGTATGAAAAATCTGGCATGTCATCGACAGACAATGTGACTGTTTCCAGATTATTATCAATATTGATACATTATTTTCCTGAAAACTTATACAGTGAGTGGCCTTTAGCCTGCCTATTTGATCATATGGTGTGAATGTGACACAATTATCAAATCGCTCTGGTGGACATTGGAACTACATTTGGTATTTTAACATCATGATACATCGCTGTATAAACTAACATCATGATACATTTGGTGTGAGTGTGATACATTTCATCCATATTTTTACTGTTTCTGCTTGTGCAAATGATGGTAAAAAATCTGTCTTGTACCTGTACAAATTAATTTTCAATTTCTAGCCCATTTTGATACCGCGAAACAATCTGATTATAAAGTTATTGCATCTCTACAAAAGTGTTATTCAAGCATAAGAAATAACAGAAAGATCAGCGAAATAAACATGTAGGCATTCTTTGATCTGCAGAAAGATTGACAGAGGAACCGGCCATACCTATGCTTCCGAGAGGTGATGTGGTCGGGAGGGAGTGGCAACGGGGAAGAAGATGTTGACCTTGCTGGTGTCGACCTACTGCTCCAGGGGGTGGTGGAGGTGGATGGCGGCCTCGGGCGCTCCAGGCGGAGAGAAGCTCTAGGCAGGCCGGTGTCGACCTCGGGCGCTCCAGGCGGAGAGGAGCTCCAGGCAGGCCGGACGGTGTCGACCTGCTGCTCCAAGGGGTGGTGGAGGTGGGCGCTCGACGGCGGCGATGTGGGGGAGATGGCGTCACGGGGAGATGTGGGGGACGGCGAGGGGGGCGCGGCGCGAGATCTGATGATTTGGGGATCAAAAAGGGTTACCGGCAGGGAAGAAGGCTAGGACAGGCCCCACTAGACAGTATCGGAGGCGTACAACAAGCATGTACGCCTCGGATGCATTCTTACCCGAGGCGTACAACGCACCTGTACGCCTCCGATATTGACATGTGGAGCCGGCCACTTAATGGGGTATGTGCCCCACCTGTCAGCATTTGTGGCGTACAGATAACCTGTACGCCTCGGCTAAGTCTTCACCCGGGGCGTACAAGTGTCTTGTACGCCACCGATGCTGACAGTAGGGTCCCACCACTTTATGTCATTAGCTTATTTCATTATATTATGGGATTAACATATTTTATTTTCTTTTCTTTTCCTTTCCTAGCTTCTTTCCTTTCATTTCCTGTTTTCATTGGGGATCGCTTCATTTCATGTGGATTGCGCGTTATTTCATGTGGGTCTCATGTGGGTCTCAAATCGGACGACGTCATTTTATGTGACCTAGTTTGTCGGAACAAGGCCATATTGGACACGCGTGTGGCCGTCGGGATGGCGAGTATCGCCACGGAGGCCGATTTTCATTTCGACCGACGAAAAGTGCTTTTTCCATTTTTGGAGTGCCGAAATATGGTTTTTTTGTGAAGCGGCTACAGAAACGTGAAATAAAAAGCTAGGAAAAACACCACACATAAATATTAGACCACCTGGTATACGCATATGAGCTCTCATTTCATTGCGGCAGCCTTTGGGGTTATTTTTGAATTTTGCGCAAGTTTCTGCCGATTTCGCTGGAACCGGAGTGGTTTTGCACTTTAGCGCTAAAAAGTAAACCTACTGATTTTTTGCAAAAATCATTTTTGGATTCGGAATACATCATTTCTTCACTAAATAGGTGGCGGAAAAACGAGACTCCGCACTGCCTGGGTGCGAGCGGTAGTTTTCATGCGTCATCATTTCATGTGGGTCCCAAATCGGACGTAACTAATCAAAAAAAATCAAAAAAATACGAGACCTTCGCACGGAATCATTTTATGTGACCTAGATGTGGAAAAAAAATTCAAACCTTGAAAAAAAATGTTTAACAGAAAATCCCTTCACAAAAATGACCTATCACGTTCGAGGTTGCACGACTTTTAGGTTAAATGAGCTAGATTCAGCTTCGAGCATGGCATAGTTTGTCGGAACGAGGCCATATCGGACATGCACGTGGCCGTCAGGATGGCGAGTATCGCCACAGAGGCCGATTTTCATTTCGACCGACGAAAAGTGCTTTTTCCATTTTGGGAGTGCCGAAATAGGGTTTTTTGTGAAGCGGCTACGGAAATGTGAAATCAAAAGCTGGGAAAAACACCACACATAAATATTAGACCACCTGGGATACGCATATGAGCTCTCGTTTCATTGTGGCAGCCTTTGGGGGTTATTTTTGAATTTTGCGCAAGTTTCTACCGATTTCGCTGGAACCGGAGTGGTTTTGCACTTTAGCGCTAAAAATTAAACCTCCTGATTTTTTACAAAAATCATTTTTGGATTCGCAATACATCATTTCTTCACTAAATAGGTGGCGGAAAAACGAGACTCCGCACTGCCTGGGCGCGAGCGGTAGTTTTCATGCGTGATCATTTCATATGGGTCCCAAATCAGACGTAACTAATTCAAAAAAAAATCAAAAAAATACGAGACCTTCGCACGGCGTCATTTTATGTGACCTAGATGTGGAAAAAAAATTCAAACCTTGAAAAAAAATGTTTAACAGAAAATCCCTTCACAAAAATGACCTATCACGTTCGAGGTTGCACGACTTTTAGGTTAAATGAGCTAGATTCGGCTCTGAGCATGGCATAGTTTGTCGGAACGAGGCCATATCGGACACGCGCGTGGCCGACTAGATGGCGAGTATCGCCACGGAGGCCGATTTTCGTTTCGACCGATGAAAAGTGCTTTTTCCATTTTCGGAGTGCCAAAATAGGGTTTTTTTGTGAAGCGGCTACAGAAACGTGAAATCAAAAGCTGGAAAAAACACCACACATAAATATTAGACCACCTGGGATACGCATATGAGCTCTCGTTTCATTGTGGCAGCCTTTGGGGGTTATTTTTGAATTTTGCGCCAGTTTCTGCCGATTTCGTTGGAACCGGAGTGGTTTTGCACTTTAGCGCTAAAAAGTAAACCTCCTGATTTTTTGCAAAAATCATTTTTGGATTCGCAATATGTCATTTCTTCACTAAATAGGTGGCAAAAAATGAGACTCCACACTGCCTGGGCGCGAGCGGTAATTTTCGTGCGTCATCATTTCATGTGGGTCTCAAATCGGACGTAACTAATTCAAAAAAAATCAAAAAAAATACGAGACCTTCGCACAGCGTCATTTTATGTGACCTAGATGTGTAAAAAAATTCAAACCTTGAGAAAAAATTATTAACAGAAAATCTCTTCACAAAAATGACCTCTTAGAGTTTGATGACAATAATAATAAGTGTGTGATACATCAATACTATATCTCGGAGTTTGATGACAATAATAATAAGTGTGTGATACATCAGTACATCGATCAATACAACCAACATCATCATCATACAACATAAAAGATACAGACAACATCATATAAGGCGTACATCTCAGCGTTTGATAAGTCATGAGGTTGGGCGCGGGGCCATGCGACAAGGCAAATAAGAGTTTGTTTTTGTCAGAGTTCATCAGTGGGGGCTTAGCCGTAAGCTACTCTTTGAACCATTATGCGAAAGAGGAGTTGTGCTCTCTGAGTATTTCTCCTTCCGTTCTCTGGCTCAAGTAATTCGCCGCAATTATGGTTTTGTGCTTTGCAAGCCAAGGATCGACCATTTGAATGTGTTGTAGCACTACCAAGTTGGCCCTGTCAAAGTCTACACGCCTGCCAGAGTAGCCCACATGCAGTTCACTCCAGCCAGTTTTGTGACCAACTCCATTGAGCCTGTCAAGGTGCTTGTTTCCGGGCAAACCAACAGGGTTTTTGACGTCTAGATAATTTGTGCAGAAAGAAATGCATTCTTCCGTAAGAAAGCCTTGGGCGATGCTTCCATCCGGACGGGCTCTGTTACGGACATATCCTTTGATTACCCCATTCATCCTTTCGAACGCCATCATGTTGTGAAGGAATGGCAGCCCGAGATGGACGATATCATCCATGATATGGACCAATAGATGAACCATCACATCGAAGAATGTGGGTGGGAAGTACATCTCTAGCTCGCATAGAATCACAACGATCTCCTCCTGCAGCCGCGCGAGTTTCTTCCGGCTGATCGACTTGCGAGAGATGGCATCGAAAAAGTTGTAGAGGTCAGTCAGCGTATCTCGGACTTGCTTGTCCATTATACCTCGGATTGCTACCGGAAGTATCTGCGTCATCATCACGTGACAGTCGTGCGACTTCATCCCGCTGAAGTTTTGTTTATTCGGGTCTAAGTATCTGCTTATCAGCCCTGAGTAATTAAAAGGCACCATGACTCCTAGAAGGCATTTGAACAACTGTGTGACCTCAGCCGAACTTAGAGTGAAGCAGGAGGGAGGACAGTAGTAGTCCTTTTTTACCATCATCCTTTGTTGACCTTCCGTTGATGTCTCCTGAGTAGCCTCGTTATTCTTAACCCTTTTCCGCTTGTGGACTTCTTCCGTCTCTTGAGGAGGTTTACTTACTTGAAGATCCTGTCTGATATTCAGATCTATCAGGTCTTGTCTTGCTTTTGGCACATCTTTGGTCTTGTCCGGCATGTTGAACAGAGTGGCAAGCAAACTCTCACACACATTTTTCATGATATGCATGACATCAAGGTAATGAGGCGTACCGAGGATATACCAGTATGGCAAGTCCCAAAACATGGACTTCCTTTTCCATACCCCAAGTAGCGGTGTTGGCTCCTTTTTCTTCTTTCCTGACGCAGGGCCCTCTACCCAGTCGTTTAGCAACATCTGGATTTCTTTTCCGCTCCTCCTACGTGGAGGTCCTCGGAGCTCGTCTTCACCATTGAATAGCTCTCCACGCCTTCTCCACGGGTCTTTCTTGTTGGCTAGCCACCTTCGATGCCCCACGTAGACGGTTTTGGAAGACCTGGGAAATTTCTTAAGCTGTAACCACGTGGTATCATCCATGCACTTCATGCATGCATTGTGTCCGTGACACACCTGGCATGCAATATACACGTAGCCGAGATAGTTCTGCACCGTCGTGAGCAGCACGGCTCTCATAGGGAAATAGTCTCCCGCGGCGGCGTCCCATGTATTGACCCCTGCAGTATTCCATAACGTGTCTAGCTCATCTTTTAGTAGTTGGAGATACAGATTCAGGTCATTCCCTGGCTGTTTAGGCCCTTGAATTAGGATGCTCATGTGTATGTACTTCCTCTTCATGCACAACCATGGTGGGAGGTTGTATATCCATACAAACACGGGCCATGTGCTATGCGTGCTGCTCTGGCTCCCAAACGGGTTGAGTCCATCCGTGCTCGCACCCAACCTAATGTTCCTTGGCTCGGTCCCGAAACTACGATATTCAGCATCTAATGCTTTCCACTGGGTTGCATCCGAAGGGTGAGTCAACACCACGTCTTCATCTAGCTTCTTCTTCCAATCATTCATAACTGCCACCTTTCTTTCAGCGTGCCAGCGCATCAACCTTGCTTCCTTGGGGTCCGCAAAGTACCGCTGCAAGCAAGGAATGAGTGGAAAGTACCACATGACTTTTTGAGGAGCTTTTTCGCCTTTTTTCTTGTATCGTGCAGCATTGCACACTGGGCATGTGGTCTTGTTCGAGTCCTCTTCTTTCCGATAAATGTAGCAATCGTTTATGCAGGCGTGATATTTCTCGTGCGGTAAATCCAGAGGACACACGACTTTCTTGGCTTCGTCTAGACTACTAGGACACGTATTCCCATCCGGAAGGCGATCGTGCCATTATTTAAGGCTCATGTTGACACTTGCGTTGGTCCATTTGTATTTTGCCTTCATCTAAAGAACATCAAGCGCAACTTTTAAGCGGGTATCCTCCATGGTACAACCTGCGTACAATGGTGTAGTAGAGTCTATCTCTAGTTGCACCAGCTTAGCTTTCTCTCTAGCAGCACCTCTAGCGTCACCTGTCTTCCTAGCAAGCAGTTCTTGAAGATGAGGGTCATGCATGGCTGAAGTCAGCGGCGTTCGCGTGTCCTCGTCATCTACATGTTCTTCCTGATCATGATCTTCATCGACATCATCATGTTCTTCATCAATATCGTCTTCTTGTCCCTCATTGTTGTTGTTGTTGTTGTTGTTGTTGTGGTTGTTGTTGTTGTTGTTGTTGTTGTTGTTGTTGTTGTTGTTGTTGTCTTCATGAACCTCATCCTCATTCCCACTTCACCCATCCATTGAGTGTGGCCATCCATAAAACCACTCATCAGCAGGTGCTCCAGCACTTTGCCCGAAAAGGGGTTGAACAAGGTCCTTAGTTTGCATTTCCGGCACGGACACCTTATCTCTTTAAGGTTGTTTTGGATCATGTCGTCCGTCACGTGGCTCAAATATCTAATCACGGTGCTTTCCTTCATCATGACCATTTTCACCTACACGGCATATATGCAAGAGAATAAGAAGCATATGGTGGGTTGTCATTCAAAATTTCAGCATGACCTTCCTACAAATAAGACCGATGCCAAGAGCCAATTTTTTGTCAAAATGGAAATGAATCAACATTTCACCAAAAAATTGGCAACTCATTTTCAAGTCATCAACTTCCAATCAAAAACACAATGCAAATTCACATATATATAGAATCAATTACATCGTCGCATGCATGCAACGCACACACAATTTTTCCCACAAATTTCCATATTACAATATCTACTTTATGCATCCTCCAAGCAAATTATAGTCACCTATTAGATAGGTAACCGGATATATGCCGATGTCAACCGGGTGGCTTGCCGATGAGCGGAGACTTCTAATTAGTACACCTAGATCTAGATGATCTAGATCTAGATGAGGTGTATGGAGAGATCCACATATACAACCATATATGGGGACAAGGAGGGAGTGATTTTGTACATAAAATGATAAAATAGTGGTTTAATTGGTTAAAAAGAGTGATATATATGTGAGAAATAGGGTGGAGAGGAAGGAGAGTTCGAGCTAGGAGGGGGAATAAATGTTGTGGCTATTTTGGTAGGTGGGAGAGGCTGGTTGGGTTAAGGGTTAGTGCCAGGTTAGCAGTGGCGTACAGGGAGCTATGCGCCTCTGCTACATAAAGCACCCGTGGCGTACAGAGATCGTGTACGCCACGGGTATAACTGGTGGGACCGGGTTGCGACAGGGCCGACAACAACCTGAGGCGTACAAGGCATTGTATGCCACTGATATGACCTGTATCCGAGGCGTACAATGGTGCTGTACGCCACGGATAGGTTTGGTGGGCCCAAAGGGTACCAGGACCAATAGCATCGGAGGCGTACAGGACTCCTATACGCCACGGATATGGCACTATCCGTGGCGTACAGAGATCCTATACGCCTCTGATGCGGTGCCCCGACCAGCCCAAACCCACCCTACCACTTTGGTGTGCGTGCTTTCTGTACGCCATGGCTATGTCCGCAGCCGTGGCATACACTTTTCCTGTACGCCTCTGCTACATAGTCGTGGCGTACAGAATTTTGTGTACGCCTCTGATGAGCATTCCTCCTATGACCTATTTCCTAGTAGTGAAACCTTAACTAGGACTGATAGAAGTAGACTAAACATGATATCTGGCTTAAGTCACTTTATTCTATAAGGTTCCTGTGACTCAAACTACTACCCTATACTACTAGTTGTCGGCCTCCTCCTCGGTTCCTTTGTTGTTTCCGTAGGCGATGGTGTAATCCATGCCTTCGACTCCTCCGGAGAGGTCCGGTTCTTTATAGAAGACTTCCTCGTAGTCCTCCGATGTACCTTCAGTTTCCTCGTTCTGGCCCTCCAAGTCTAAGCAAGGGTTAAGAGGGAATGGGGTGAGTAACGAGCGTTACCCAACAAGTTCATTTAACAGGATAGAGGTGTTTGATGCACTAGCTATGACCATAGACTCAAGAGTCTTAGGTCAAATGCAGTTTTTATAATCATTTCTTCAAAGATTGCTTTTATTTATAAGAACTATGCCCGTCAGTCTTCACAGGTTGATTAGAGCTTCGATGGGCTCCTTTCCTGCTGCGTTCGTAGCTCCTTCCCGGAACAGGGAGTATCTTGATACTTTTTGTACACTCTGCAGAGGTGGTCACTTGTACCCATGAGAGATCAACACTTTGCTGCACAACCGGGCGTACTTTCCCGTCCATACTTCTTTTGTATGGGGCCCAGTTGATGATCCAAGTCAATCACCATTCTTCTCCGCGACCCCGCAGACCCACCCTTTTGTAAGTCCATCCATCTCCTATACCACATATGTAGACCGATTGGCGCACTGGTCCTTCCCCTTTACACTATGGACACTCCCATAGGTAGACCAGCCTGGACCCAGATGCCCGCTCCTATACAATATGGGTAGACCGACCCGGATGACTCTTACAATCCATCATAGATCAATTAGCTAGTCTGTCCCCCCTAACTATAGGCAGACCGGCAGGAAACACATTTCCTCCCTTTACACTATAGTAGCCCGAACAGGACAACCCTCGCTACTGATCTGTTGGCATGCAGAGGGAAAAGATACAGCTGACTTCTCCGTCCCATTCCAGATCTCATGGTTGACCGTTATTTATGGCGCTAGAATCACTGGCGACATTCGTTATTAGTCCTAGGTGAACTTACCAGTTGTAGTGGGACCTCCACCAAACTCATACCATGGTCCCACTGCCCACCATCCTAGGGCAACAACCATTGCGGCTGAAACCACTACTTCATATTATTTATGAAGATAGAACCTTTTGCTTTTAAATGCAGTAATAATAATACCACCGGTATATTTGAAAGTAATTTGCTAAAATTAAACAAGAAATATGAGCAAGAGTGAACTTGCCTGCAAACTGCAAGGTAGTGCAATTGGATTTGTTGAAGTGACCCGGGACCTCGGGTTCTGGAAAAATAGCATCATTGTCCGGTAAGGGCAATGGTTAAAGATTCAAAAATGCATGCTTTATGGTGTGTTTTAATTTATACCCCATACAAGTGATTTATTTATTTACTAGGCTTGATATATTATTTTTATGACTTTAAGAATATATGTTAAGGGTAATTTCATTCAAGAATATTCATCAAATATTCTTGAATGGAATTTATTTTAAAGAATTAAGAAGTACCAGATCTTTCTTAAAAGGATAACTATTTTTATTATTTTTAGAAAAATCAATTAACTTCTTTTTCTTTTGTGAAATTGACTCATGGGATTATTTTATTTACTAAATGAGTTTAAAATCCCAAGAAGGGCTAAAAATAGCTACGTCCTATTTTTAGTTTATTTTAAGTATTTTTCTAGATTTATTTTAAACAGATTAGGGTTTTTCTTAGGTTTTTAGAATTAAATCAAATCGAAAACTGGGCTGATAGCCTGGGCCCACTGGTCAGTCAACCCGAGTGGGCTTGACCGAACCGGCTCGGCCCAGCCGGCCGTCCCTCACTCTCTCCCCCGCTCGGTCGTGTCCTAACCCTAATTCCCCCTCTGGTGATTCTGAATCACCGACATGTTCCTCGCCCGATTCCGGCGAGCTCTGGCGAGCTCCGCCGCCGCCCTATGGCGCATCTGCTCCGCCTCGCCGAGTGCTTCATCCTGACCGCGGGGATTCGTCGACCTCGCCTCCAAGCGTCGCCATCGCCGCCGAGCTCCGCTCAGTGGATCTCGCCCTTGCGGCTTGATCTGCTCCGGCTGGCCTCGCTGGAGCTTCCGCCCTAGCTCCTCGGTCCTTGCGGTGGCTCTTCATCGCCGCGTCGGTTGGACGACAACCTGCAACCCCGATGTCACCTCTAGTGCTGTGCTCGGCCGCTCAGCCGTGAGCACGATGCCGCCCCCTTGTCGTCGCAGCCTCTGGATGGTAGCCTCTCTGCCACAACCGTGGATGCGCCGTCATGTCGCCGCCATGGCCTTCTGCCTTGCTCCTCGGTGAGCCCTCCTGTGAGTTTCTTCTCTTCCCCTTGTTTTTGTGTGCTTGCTATGGTGGCCTGGCCAGCGAGCCAGGCATGCTTGCCTATGCTGCTGTTGTCTTGCTCGAGCTTCTGCTGCTGCTACTGCTGTCCTAGAGCTCCTCTGCTAGCTACTGTCTACTGCTACTGTGAGTTTTAGTGCCAGGTTCAGTGCAAGATTCAGTTAAGAGTTTCTTAACTGAATTTGTGTATGATTTACTAGGATGCTTCCCCTGTGATGCTGGCTTAATCATGTGCTGTGCAACTGTTGCTACTGTTAGTTTTAGTATAAGATTCAGTTAAGAGTTTCTTAACTGAATCTTTAAAATTCAGCTAGCTTGCTCTCACCCTATTTGTGATACTAGCTTGGCTCTCTGGTGGTGTGCTTAGCATCCAATGTTTATGTGATGCTCTCTGGCTTGCAGTGCAAACTGCTGTCAGTTGATTCATATGATGGTTGTTCTGCTAGGTTGTTTGTGCTGGTGTGTAGACAGTACTAGCTTTTTGTGCTAGTTGATGTGTATGCTGATGATTGCTTTCATGATGGCATAAACATGCTGAGCTTAAGCTTGCTATAACATATTTCTGTTGATTTATATGAACTGAAACTTGTTTCAGTGATGATTGTTTCTATCAAGCAATTCATGCTTGAATTGTATTCTGCTAGGGGCTTTGTTTGCTTCCTATAGCATGTTATCTAATTAACAGCAAGTAACTGTTATTATTGAGTTTAGTTGTGTCTCCTCCATGTGAGGTGCACAATGATTGCTTGATAATTTAATTGGATGGCTGCTGTTCTGTGATGCTAAACATGTTTGGTGGCTTCTCATCAGTGACTAGATCATCATTTTGGGCAATTAATTACCGATAAGAACAGATTCACATGATGATCTTAGTCTTAGCCTATGATGCATGGTCTGAGGCTTTTATTCTTGATGGTGCATGTTGATTTGCTTCCCAGTTATCTAAATCTTCCTATGAAGATTATACAGAGCACTTCTCTGTAGGTCTGAGGAGAAAAACCTCCCCAAAACCTCCTAAGTGTTATACTTAGCAGAAGGGTTTTGTGGTGAGTGATTCTTTGTTGCTGCTTATCTTGTGTATGCAAGAACCTGGATGCTTGCAATGTTTTTATTCATGGATATGCAAGTCCTATTATACCTTGGTCCTGTGCTGGCTTTTATGAGTGGCTGGTGGTGATGTTGATGATGCTCTTGGTTGAGCTTGATCACTGGCTCCTGGTACTTGCTCCACTCCTCCAGGTGGCTTGCCCTGCACCTCCTTGTGCTTGGCTCCCTTCCTTGCCTGCCCTACACCTCCTTGGTGCTTGGCCTGCTCCTTGCTGCTTCTGATCTTGCTTAAGTAACCATGTTGATTGGCTTTGGCTATGGTTTTTGATTTGGTGAGGTGAATTCCCCCCTGATGCTCAACTCATGAGCAGGGAGAACCTGGTGAGTGTTCTGTGCTGGTGCTGTGGTGCTGGTAATGTGGTGCTGTGGTGCTGTGGTGCTGGTGCTGTGGTGCTGGTGCTGTGGTGCTGGTCGACTAGGGTTTCTAGTCGACCAGTTTTAGACACACAGTACTGTTTTATACCTCCCCTGAGTTCTGGTGTATTGACACCTCCTTACATGCATTTGATGACCAGCTGCTTGCTAGCTGGGTGGCTTGACCGGCCAGATTGGTCCTTGGCAGATATTTGTGTGTGTGAGTCATGTTGATAAGATCAACACTTTGATGATTATCAACAGTATTTCCATTTTAACTGTGACTGCCACTTGTATTACCTTGGTGGCATTTCCCTTTGCATTTTCTTTGTGTGTAGGTGACAAGAAGAATGAGGAAGAAAGAAAGAAAGATTTGAAGATCAAGATAGTTTAGATTTTTGTTTTATTTCAAACTTGTATTTATTTTCCTTTCTTCTTTATTTTCTTTTAGCTTCAGATTGTAACCTTCAGTGATTGTCAATTATTGTAATATTCTTTTATTCTCAACTTTGTAAAGACAATGTATATTGTGTTGATAATTAATAAAGTCCAAAGTTTTTCTTATTTGAAGTATTTATCCTTTCTAAATGTGCCTTTTGAATTTAAGTTAAGTTTAAATTCGAATTCAAGTTTTGATTACAAATGATCTCGTAAGCTTTAGTCAATTAACTCCATTGTTTCCCACAAGTAAGAGATCAAAAGAGGTCATGTCGATTTCTTTAGCACTCTGAGAGTTCACCATCCCCTCTCGAAGAGAGATTCGATCACTCTTAGGTTTTAGTAATAAAAGTGCGAAAAAATCCCATAATTTTAGATGAAATGCACAAAAGCCCTCTATTCTACCCCGGAGTTGTCCTACATGCTGGGATATTACACTAACCTATTAACGAGATGCCACAGTGCCAGTTCCCTGTTTTCTACTGTTTTTGTGTTTCAGAAAAGTTACACAGGAAATATTCTCGGAATTGGACGAAACAAAAGCCAGAAGTCCAGATATTCACTGGAGCTTCCAGAAGACCAAAGAGGAGACGGAGAGGAGCCACTGGTGGGCCACACCACCAGGGGGTGCGGCCTGGGGCTGGCCCGCGCCCACCTGTGGTGAGCCCCACCAGGTCCACTTCTGACGCCGCCCCTTCGCCTATAAAGACCCCCCGACGGGAAAAACCTAAACACCCGATCACTTTTCTAGAAACACATCGCGATCTGCCACCATCGTCGACCCGAGATCGGGAGGGTCCAAAAGCTCTTCCCGGCACCCTGCCGGAGAGGGGAATCGCCACCGGAGGTCTTCTTCATCGCCATGCTTGCCTCCGGCGCGATGAGTGAGCAGTCTACCTTGGACTATGGGTCCATAGTAGTAGCTAGATGGTTGTCTTCTCCACCATGTGCTTCATGTTTAGATCTTGTGAGCTGCCTTACATGATCGAGATCACCGTTATGTAATTCTACATGTTGTGTTTGTTGGGATCCGAATATTGGTGTTACGATTGAGTTGATGTACTAAATTTTATCTTAAGTTATCTCTATGTTGTTTATGATCTTGCATGCTCTCCATTGTTAGTAGCTATCTTGGCCGAGTAGTTGCTAGTGACTCCAAGAGGGGTATTTATGCTCGATAGTGGGTTCATGCCTCTATTTAATCTGGGGGAGTGACAGAAACCTCTAAGGTTGTAGATGTGTTGTTGCTACTAGGAGGAAAACAACATTCATATGCTCGAGGGCATATGCTTTTTTTACATTACACACTTTGCTTAATGCAGTTATCTGTTGTTCGCAACTTAATACTTGTGGAGTTCTCGGATTGATTCGCCACAAGTGGATTATTAGTCATAGATGCAGTTGGATGGCGGTCTATGTATCTTGTTGTAATGCCTAGAGTAAATCTCATAGTGATCCTCTTGACATATCACGTTGTCTTTATTCTATCAATTGCCCAACTGTAATTTGTTTACCCAGCATGTGTTATTTTATTTTATGGAGAGACACCACTAGTGAACTGTGGATCCCGGTCCTATTTCCTTTATATTGCTATCACCTGTTTACTTTACTCGCATTGTTTACTTTACTCGCATACTATTATTGTTTTCCACTCGATACGCTCATTCCTTTGTTTACAGCAAAACGGTGAGATTGACAACCTCATCGTAAGTTAGGAACAAAGTATTTGGTTGTGTTGTGTGCAGGTTCCGCGTTGCAGCTGGCAAAGCAAAGCACTGGACGAGGCGCCTTATAAATTGTCCGAAGCTGTCGCAAGCTAGCAAGCATCACCTTTAGTCGTTTGGCTTCCTCCTCTCCTGATCGACAAACCTTGGTTTCTTACTGAGGGAAAACCTTGCTGCTGTACTCATCATACCTTCCTCTTGGGGTTCCCAACTGGACGGTGCTTTTCATCATCAACACCGTGCCGCATCACCAAGGTCCTGGCTAGACCCTTCGACGAGAAGGAACCGGTCCGCATACACGAGAAGGCATGCCAAGACACGCCGGAAGATAAAATTCATTATATTTTATATATTAACTGAAAATGGAAGGGTCAAATCTTACGCAAGATAAATTGCATTGAACAGAAAATGCTAGCTAATATGCATGCCATTTGCATTTTCTTCATAGATTACTAACTTAACCACTAGCTAAACCCAGTACATGACGTCGTCGGAGTCGTCGGAGTCGACCTCCGTTGGGGCCTGGGGGCCTTGTCCTTGCCCTCTGCTTCATCCTCCATCGTGGTTGCCTTGCCCTTCCCCCTACCCTGGGGTTCCAATGACCTGGTCATGGTCGTCTTCATGTCTCGCGCAAACTTTGCGACGGTGGATCTTGGCTGCTCAGTGTTGACGCCGCCGTCCTCATAGTCCGATTCAAGATTGATGAATGGTACAGGTTTGAGGGCGGTCTTGAACCGGCCTACACTGCGAGGCCTGCTGGAGCCACTGCCAGACCTGCTCGAGGTCAAAGAAGTAGGAGTTGGAGTAGATGCATTGCTGCTCGGTTCAAGCCACCATGGCCATCTGATGCAGCGGCGGCTTGACCTGTCGCGCTGGGCACGACCGGGCGTGGAGTTCCCACTGTGGTAGTATGTACCGCCGCTGTGGCTGAGGCCTGGGGTGGCGTGGCTGAGGCCTGGGGTGGAGCTTCCGTGTCGTGCGCGGGAGGTGTTGTAGCGGCCGGTGCGAGGCTTCTGAACTACGGGGAGGGCTCACTCGTGTGAAGAACAGGAGGCGGAGGCTAGTGATCATGGTGTATGCCCAGAGGGAAACAGATCTTTTTGACAGGGTAGCTCTCCATGGAAGCACATGCCCCCAGCGACTGTGCATTGCTTCCACGCTTGTAAACAATACATTTTCTTTGTGTCCATGATGGCAATTTCATTGGTGGCATAGTTGCGTTGCACGATCCTGATGACCCACAAGTATAGGGGATCGCAATAGTCTTCGAGGGAAGTAAAGCCCAAATTTATTGATTCGACACAAGGGGAGCCAAAGAATATATGTAAGCCTTAACAGATGAGTTGTCAATTCAGCTACACCTAGAAACAGTCTTGCTCGCAGTGGTTTATCAGTAGCAACAGTTTTATAGTGGTGATAGTAGTGAAACAGTAACAGCTGTAGTAAAATAGCAGCGATAATAGTAGCAGTAGTAAATAGTTGGAACAAATATTGTAGGCATAGGGATGGATGTACGGGCGTTGCATGGATAAGATAATTCATGAAATCAATGAGACATGGGCATTGTAGATAAATAATGATAAAGCATCCTAGTACAAACAATCATAGGCATGTGTTCCGTATATAGTCGTACGTGCTCACAAGGAGAAACTTGCACGACATCTTTTGTCCTACCAGCATGTTGCAACAGGGCCTCAAGGGAAACTACTGGTAATTAAGGTACTCCTTTTAATAAAGTACCGGAGCAAAGCATTAACACTCGGTGAACACATGTGATCCTCATATCGTAGCCATCGCCTTCGGTTATCCCAATTTCTGTCACTTTGGGGCCTCGGGTTCCGGACAACAATATGTGTATACAACTTGTAGGTAAGACCATAAACAACAAGTATCATCATAGAAATAATAACATGTTCAGATCTGAAATCATGGCACTCGGGCCCAAAGTGACAAGCATTAAGCATAACAAGTTACAACAAAGTCATAAGCACTAATAGAAGATACTAGGCACTATGCCCTAACAATCTCATATCAAATTACATGAACAATCTCATCCAATCCCTTCCATCCCCTCACCTACAACAGGGGAATTACTCACACATGGATGGGGGGGTCATGGATGGTCGATGGAGGGATGTCGGTGATGATGGTGATGAAGATCTCCTCCAAATCCCCGTCCCGGCAGGGTGCCAGAACGGAGTTTCTGGTTCCAAATCGCGGTTTCTGATGGCGGCGGCGCAGCGGAAGTCTATCTGGAAAAAACTCTCTCTCCCAGAAATTTTTAGGTAAAGGGGTATATGTAGGCGGAAGGAGGGGTCGAGGAGACAGCCGAGCCGCCCTCACACTAGGTGGGCACAGCTAGACCTGGGCCGCGCCCCCTGTGTGTGAGGAGGCCCCGTGCCTCTCCTCTGTCTCGTCTTCTGGCTCCGTGGGTCTTCTGGTGAAATAGGATTTTTGCTAATTTTTCCCGAATTTTTACTGAAAGTTGGATTTCTGCACAAAAACGAGACACCAGGGCAATTTTGCTGAAAACAGCGTTAGTCCGCGTTAGTTGCATTCAAAACACACAAATTAGAGGAGAAACAATAGCAAAAGTGTTTGGGAAAGTAGATACGTTTTGGACGTATCAACTCCCCCAAGCTTAGCTACTTGCTTGTCCTCAAACAATTCAGTTAACAACTGAGAGCGATAAAAGAAACTTTCACGAACACATTTGCTTCATATGATGTATATATAATAACTATGTGATCAAGTACTCAGGCAATTCATAATAAGAAATATGCAACTAATGTCACCTCATAGTCACGCAAGCTATGAAAGAGTGCCAATGCACTAATAACAAGTAACATGTACATAAGAAGCTACAAGATTGTAATATGCATAAATGATATGAAAGAGTGGTATCCAGCTTGCCTTTATTTGTGGAGCAAAACATAAATGCTGAGGCACCTCTGAAGTCCAAGGGAAGACTAGAAGTAAAAATATCAAAGATACAAGCATCAAAGTTATACCACAATTAACCGTGTTCTGGGACAAGCACATTACACTGAGAATAACAGCTATGCTCTCAAGAAGTGCTTTAAAGTTAGAAGATGAAGACTCAACATAAAAGTAAAAGAAGGGCCCTTCGCAGAGGGAAGCAGTGATTTAACATGTGCTAGAGCTTTTCATTTGTAAAACAGAGATAAAAATTTATTTTGAGAGGTGGTTGTTTCATGTCAACGACTGGCAATGGGGACTTACTATCTTCCGTAATAAACAAGTGAGAGCGTTTTTTAGTTCTTTGAAATTTTGGCACATTTGTGCTCTTTTATAAAGCTTTGGCACTCCTCCCCACCTTTTTTCCTTTCTCAAACCATGGATAACCAATTCCATCGGGTGCCCACCAACTTTCACATACCTTGGAGGAGTGCCTTTTTTCTTTCTTTTTAGAATTAGATTATAATGGTCTGACCAGCTCTCTTGCAAAATTAATGATGAGCAGATGAAGCTGCCTAGTCGAGGGGTACTCAATTTAATATGGAAGATAGCAATTCCGACCACTACGTCCCCATGAGCTAAAAACAGTGGCACAAAATGAGAAGTAGTTGAAAGTTTTGAAAGGTAGCACATGAAAATTTACTTGGAATGGCTTACAAATACCATGCATAGGAATTTATAGTGGACTCTTTGGTAGACTTCGTTTTTGGTAATTGGATGCACGAGTAGAGCTCATACTCAGTATAGGTGAAGGCTAGCAAAAGACTGGGAAGCGACAATCGAGAGAGCAATAACTGTTATAATCATGCTTGCGACAAAACAAAATTAATATAGGCATAAAAATGATACAAGAACTCTGAGGCAAAGTAAATCATCGAGGCTTAATTGACTTTTTGTTCAGTCATATGCATGCTTGAGCATGTGCCAAGTCGATTCAAATGAAACTTTCAGAGGAGAATACCACAATAACATATCATATTATGAATAAAACAATACATGCAAGCTTCTACATGACATGCTACAAACTATTAGTAAATTGGAACTAATCATATGAAAGCAAGAACTACAAAGCATCCATTAGATAACATATACCTTACATGAACCGACTAAGCATGTCCACATAGATGAGTATATGTACAAAAATGAAAACAAATAGAGTTCATACCAGCCTCTTACCACATCTCGGATTGTCATATGTCGTCATTATTGCTCTTCACTTGTGTGACTTGAATAATATAAAGTGAATACCAAGCTCCAATGGAGTAATGGGAGACTGAACTCTGCAACAAACTTTACAAAACCGAAGAAGAACAACAAATATTTTTGGATTTTTGATTTTTGAAACAAGAACAGAAGGAAATAGCAAACAAAGCAAAATATTTTTGGATTTTTCAAATAGCAAACCGAAAATAGCAAGTAAAGCAAACCAAAGGTAGCAAACTAAAAAGGCAAACAAAGAGAAACAATGGAAATATTTTTGGTCTTTTTGTGTTTTGGAAAGGTGGAAATAAGAACAAGAACAATAAAGAAGGCGAAACATGGATATACATAGGACCGACAAAATATGATATGTAGATGAGTGAATCATCGGCGTACCTCCCCCCAAGCTTAGGCTTTTGGCCTAAGTGGAGATCAATTCCAGCCCTGGTAGCTGCTCCAGGCCGGTGGGTCATCATGGGTGTAATCATACCCCGGCTCTCGCGAAGATGAAGCTGATGGCGCATAATCATAATAGGGTTGCTCGTATGGGAAATTCGCAATGTTGGAGGGCTGACCCGACTCCTCGGCGCCCTCCTCATCGTGCACAGGCGGCGGGTGCTCCTCTACGTATGCGTCGAGCTCATCCTCTGTGAGCGACCATCCATTCCTGCGATCAAGGTTAAACAAAAGAGGTGCAGGCAAACGGACCGATCGATTAGTCTTTACTACCTTCCAGGTAGTCTTCTTGAAAAAGGTTAGCTCAAATGTTAAATTAATCAAACTAGCAGGAGGAGAAATAAACTTATGATGAATCCTAGAACTAAGATCAAGTTTCTCCTCGGGGAACTGCAGATCTAGAAAATGAGGCATTACTCCATGCAAAGCTAACAGGCGTGAAGCAATAAGTCCCCCACAAATTCCCCCTTTCTCACGATTAACATCAAGACGAAAAGCTATTAAGGCACCCAAATGGTAAGTCCTATCATGCCTCAAAGCAGCAGCAATAAAAGCTAGATCATGGAGAGATAGTTTACTTGCAGATTTCCTAGCAAGAACACATTTGGTAATAAAGAAGGCAAAATATCGAATAGATGGGAATTTAATATTTTGAGTTTTACCACCCTCTCCTGTGAAGCTTCTTCCTTGACAAATCTCCTCATATAGTTCCAACAATGGCCTAGGCTATCCCCTTATCTTCTCAAGCGATCCCCACTGTGGTACTCTAATAGCTGTACAGAAAACATCAAGAGGCAAGTCCACAGATTTGTTATAGATTTTATAATGAACCATGGGGTTAGAAGTGGACCAACTAAATCTGAAGTCCTGCACCACAGACATTGTTAGTTTAACATATTGGGGAGGTTCACCCTCAGTAAAATGTTCCAATCCTGCATTAGAGAGTAAGGTTTGGAAATCCTGCAGAATTCCAGCAGCATTCATGAACTCTGAGCATGGATAGTGTGAGGGAAAGACCCTCTCTTCACGGTGAACTCTCATGACTTCATGCACTTCTAGTTCATGTTGAAAAAGTTGATATGCATTCTCCTCCATTTCTGAAATTTTTAACAAACCTCATAAAATATGATTTTGAGACAAACAAATGTAGGGAACTACTATAGTAAGTTACTAGAGAGCTAACATGCATCAAAATATCATTTCTAAGCAATAGAACAAGCATGCATACTCATTTATCCTGCCACCTACAATGCTAAAATACTCAAGAAATACTTCACCAAAAGAAATTCTACTTGGACAAGTGGAGGAGTCACATACTAGAGAACAATTGCTCCAAATCTCAGCAGAAATGATGGGCTGAGCAAGGAGATCGAAAAATCGAGGTGAAGAATAGCAAGAACTCGAGTATGAGCTGGGTGTGTCGTTGTTTTTGGGAGAGAGAAAGAGCAGGGGAGGAAGAGATAAGTGAGAGGCCAGGTGGGGCCCTCTCACACCAGGTGGGCGCGCCCCAGGCTGGGCCGCGCCCCCTCTATGTGAGGTGGCGTGGCAGCCCCTCCTGGTGTCTCCCAGGTGCCTCTCTGCCCCATTTTTGACATAAAAATTTATAAAGAATTTTTTGGAATTTTTCAAGAAACTTTATTTTCAAGGATTTTTCAGAAATTGGCATATCGATAAAATTCAGAAAGACGAAGATGAAATGATTCCAAGCAAATCAAAACCAAGCATGCAGCAGCTCTGAGATACTCTTAATCATGTAACTAAACTAAAGGAATAAAATTGAACAAGTAAATATAAGTGAGGTGGAGTGGACGCGATGAAAACGAAGTTTCGTTCATATAAAATCACTTTGTTAACAAGGTTGATCAAGTCTTGTTCCCAAACTAACTTTATATGAGGCAAAACTTTGCACTTCACTTAATGCTTATGTTACCTCAACTTTGATAGGCATGGTCCCAATCATAACAATTTTATATTCTTCCTTGGGCTTTCGCTCTGAACAAATAATTTGACCAACTCTGATGGTCTCAACATTCTTGACGGAGTTTAGAGCATTCTTTCTATCAATCTTCTTGGGAAAATAAATCATGTACTCTTTATCATTAACATTAAAAGTTACTTTTCCTTGATTGCAATTAATAACAGCACCTACAGTGTTTAGAAAGGGTCTTCCAAGAATAATAGACATATTATCATCTTCAGGCATTTCCAACACAACAAAATCAGTTAAAATCAAACAACTGTTAGCAACTTGAACAGGAACATTTTCACATATACCAATAGGAATAGTAGTAGACTTATCAGTCATCTGCAAAGATATATAACTTGATACTAATTTTTCTAGATCAAGTCTCTTATAAAGAGAAAAAGGCATGACACTAACTCCAGCTCCCAAATCACATAAAGCAGTTCTAACATAGTTATTTTTAATGGAGCAAGGAATAGTTGGTATACCTGGATCTCCAAGCTTCTCTGGTACTTTACCATCAAAAGAATAATTAGCAAGTAAAGTGGAAATTTCCTCATTAGGAATCTTCCTTTTGTTAGTAACAATATCTTTCATATACTTTGCATAAGGAGGCATTCTAATAGCATCAGTCAAAGGAATTTGCAAAAATAAAGGTCTCATCCATTCACAAAACCTGTTGTAGTGTTCTTCTTCCTTGGACTTGTGTTTCTTACCAAGAAACGGCATTGGTTTCTGCACCCAAGGTTCTCTCTCATTACCATGCTTGTTGGCAATGAAGTCTTCTTTGGTGTACTTTGCATTCTTATCAATCTTTTCTGGTTCCTCTTCAACTTCTTCTTTATCGGAAGCATCTCCTGGTTCAGTTTCAGCATCAAAAATAGAAACACTGTTAGGATCTTTACCTGCATCAGAGGATTCTGTAGTTGTTTTATGCTTCTTCTTCTTTTTGGAACGAATATCATCATTTGAAGTGCGTTGAGAATCTTGCTCGATCCTCTTAGGACGTCCTTCAGGATATAAGGGGTCTTGAGTAGTAGCACCTCCTCTTGTGCAAATTTCACAAGCTTGCTTCTCTCTTGAAGCATTTACTAGCAAATCTTTTTGCACCTTGGTAAGCTGATCAATTTGTGTTTGAACCATTTGAAAATGTTTAACAAGTATCTTCACATCATTGGCGGTTCTCTCCACAATATCCTGCAACTTGTTAATAGCTCTAGAATTTTCCAACAAATGATTATGCACCATTCTATTAAAATTTTCTTGCTTAACAATAAAATTATCAAACTCATCTAAGCATTGATCAGGAGGTTTAGAATAAGGAATATCTCTATCATCAAAGCGTTGGAGAGAGTGTACCTCAATAGTAGATGAATGAGGGATTGGCTTACATAATTCTTCTATAGGAGGTAAATTCTTGACATCTTCGGCCTTAATACCTTTCTCCTTAAGAGATTTCTTAGCTTCCTGATGTCTACGCACTTCTATTCTTGTAGACACTTGTTGGGCCTCCAAGTGCAGAGGTTTGTAGAACAGCAGCAAGTTTCCCTTAAGTGGATCACCCAAGGTTTATCGAACTCAGGGAGGTTAGAGGTCAAAGCTATCCCTCTCAAACAACCCTACAATTACGATACAGAAAGTCTCTTGTGTCCCCAACACACCCAATACACTTGTCAGATGTATAGGTGCACTAGTTCGGCGAAGAGATAGTGAAATACAAGTGGTATAGATGATTATAAGTAGCAAACGTGATGTGAAATAAATATCGCTGCGAGCAAACAAGTAACAAAATAGCAAGTAAACGGTACGCAAAGCTTGGAAACAAGGCCTAGGGATCATACTTTCACTAGTGGACACACTCCCAACAATATAACATGACTGAACAAATAACTTCTCTTTGCTAAGGCACTCTGAATTACTCTCCTATTGAATAACACTAATCATTGTGTAGTGGCTACAGAAGCACCCCTTAAAGTTCATCAAGTACTTGACAAACACCACTCATAGAGATATCCAAATCAGATCACAACTCAAGATAGAAATCATTGCAACTTAAACCAAGTACTAACACGGTGCACACACTGTCAACATTACACCATTAAAGGAGGAATAGATCACTCAAACTATCATAGCAATAATTATTCTCATAATCCACAAGAGATCACAATCATAGCCTAAACCAAGTACCACCATGATGCACGCACTGTCACCGTTACACCATAGCAGGAGGAATAGATTACTTTAATAACATCGCTAGAGTACACAAAATATCTGAATAATAACATGTACTTGTTCAACATGATACAAAGCTCACGATCACATAAAGATCACATCATGGGAGAGAGAGGTGAACCACATAGCTACCGGTAGAGCCCTCAGCCCCGGGGATGAACTACTCCCTCCTCATCATAGGAGACAGCAAGGTTGATGGAGATGGCGGTGAGGTCGATGGAGACGGCGGAGACGGCGATGGAGACCGATGGAGATGGCTCCGGGGGCACTTCCCCATCCCGGCAGGGTGCCGGAACAGAGACTTCTGTCCCCCGAAATTCATCGGCGACGGCGGCGGAGCTGCGGAACTGTTTCTGGAAAATTGCCGAATCCCCTAGGGTTTTCCGTCCCGAGGCTTCTTATAGGCGAAGGGGCGATGTCAGAGGAGGGCCAGGGCCTCCTCACACATGGCTGGCGCGGCCAGGGGCCTAGCCGCGCCACCTATGTGTGTGGGGCCCCTGTGGCCCACCTCCTACTCCTCTTCGGATCTCTGGAAGCTTCTGGGTAAAATAAGACTTTAGGAACTTGTTTCGTCCAATTCCGAGAATATTTCCTGTGTATCACTCTGAAACACAAAAATAGCAGAAAACAGGGAACTGGCACTGTGGCAACTCGTTAATAGGTTAGTTCCGGAAAATGCATAAAAGTGCCACGAAGTGTAACGAAACAATAGGCAAATGGTGTAAAAACAAGCATGGAGCATCAAAAATTATAGATACGTTTGAGACGTATCAAGCATCCCCAAGCTTAACTCCTGCTCGTCCTCGAGTAGGTAAGTGATAACAAAAGAATAATTTTTGAGGTGACATGCACCTACACAATCTTGATCATATATGTAAGCATTTGTGAGCTGGGATCATAAGAACTTAAAACATGGGCATGAAAGATATAATCTTGACAATAAGAACTTAGCAACCATGTTGTAAACATGCAAATGAACACAAACAAAAGATCATGATAATGAAACAATGAAAGTCAAACGTGTGTTCAAATCATAAGGAAAAACATACAAATGGTTTTCAGCTTGTCCTTCAAAGAGAGCAAAACATAAATGCATAGGACACCTCAAAGTTTAAGAGGGCGACTAGATACTAATAATTTAAGAACAAGTGAAACCAACAATATGAATCAATCAATGAACTTTGGGACAATGCATATCACACTAAGAATGACAACTATGCTCTCTTAATGGTGCATAAAGAAAGAAGGTGGTGACTCAACATAAAAGTAAAAGAAAGGCCCTTCGCAGAGGGAAGCAGTGATTTAAACATGTGCTAGAGCTTTTCATTTGTAAAACAGAGAGGTA
Source organism: Dactylis glomerata (assembly GCA_007115705.1). Classification (NCBI taxonomy): domain Eukaryota; kingdom Viridiplantae; phylum Streptophyta; class Magnoliopsida; order Poales; family Poaceae; genus Dactylis; species Dactylis glomerata. The sequence continues at coordinate 3,646,785 of QXEO01000339.1, forward strand.
AAACTTGATTTTGAGAGGTGGTTGTCTTTGTCAACGACTGGCAATGGGGTTCTTACTATCTTCCATACAAAAATAAAGCAAGTTTTTGAGAGAGAGATTGGCACTCTTGTGCTCTTTTTATAAAACTTGGCACTCCTCCCCACCTTTCCTTTCACATACCATGGCTAACCGATTCCATCGGGTGCCCACCAACATTCACATTCATTGGAGGAGTGCCTTTTTTTCTTTTTTTCTCTTTTTTTTTCTTTTTGGAATAAGCAATATGGAAGATAGCAAATCCGACCACTACGTCCCCATGAGCTGAAAACAGTGTCACAAAACGAGAAGTGTTTCGAAGGTTTTTGAAAGGTAGCACACGAAAATTTTACTTTGGAATGGCTTACAAATACCATGCATAGGAATTTATAGTGGACACAATGGTAAACTTGGCTTTTAGGAGTTGGATGCACGAGTAGAGCTCATACTCAGTACAAGGCGAGGGCTAGCAAAAGACTGGGAGTGACCAACTAAGAGAGCAATAATGGCCATAATCATGCAAAGCGACAAAGCGACATTAAAAGAAGCATAAGATGGCATCAAAAGTCAAAAACTAAATGATCATGAAGGCTATTGGCGAAACATGTGTGAGCATGCGCCAAGTCAACCCAAATAAAGCATCAAGGAGAAAACCAAAATAATGCTTCCATACAATAAAAACAACGCATGATTTTTTTCAAAGGCTCATTAAGCAATCTCAGTTATTTGAGACAAGTCATGCTACAGCAAAACCACTAAGCATACTATCAAAAAGACATCAAGCATGACATGAAAAAGCCTAAGCCGCAGTCTACACAAGCTCCTTCTTGTACCACTATTTTGCACAAAGCTTTTTCTCTTTTCCAACACCATTCAAACTTTTTTATATCCAACTCTTTTGAGGAAAACCAACATGGTCCAGAGGCAAAAATACACCTTGATAAATAGATATAAGAAGATCTGAATACAAATCAAGGCGAAAAATGCAAGCCAAACGCAGTAGCAGAAAAAGAGAACACTCGTTGAAACGATAAGAGTGAAAAACGGAGTGTTCTTGGCAAATGAAAAGCGAGTTCATCTCCTCCAAAAGAAACATGATGTGATCTAACCATTTATTGCAGCAAACAGAACTAAACTAACTAAGAAAACTAAAACAACTGACGCTCCAAGAAAAACACATAGTGCATGAAGCAATAAAAATATAGTGTTTTGAAAGGTGACCTGATTTTTGCCGATGAAGAAGGGGTGCCTCGGGGGCATCCCCAAGCTTTGACGCTTGTACTTCTTGGATATTTCTTGGGGTGATGCATGGACATCCCCAAACTTGAGCTTTTGTCCATTCTTCAACTCATCTCATCATTCTCCAATCCCTACACTTGAAAACTTCCTTCATACAAAACTGAACACAAATCTATTAGCAACATTAGTGTAAGCATAACATATAATCAATCCTCTATTTGCTTCAGGTTTCAACTCAAAACCACCACATATATAGCAAATACTACTGTAGCAACTCCCCAAAAAGTTCCATGATCAAAAGAACTCAAAAGAAAGCGATAAAGTGGCAAACACAAATATTGGCAGAAATCTGTCAAAACTGAACAGCTGACAAAGGTCGAATTTTTGAGGGATTTTCTGTTGCTCAAATCAAAAAGTGTTCAACTAAGAAAAGTTTGGATATAACCTGGGGCATATGCACGAGAAATCGCAGGTCCAAAAGATATACAGAGAATTCTCACGAATTTTTACGGTGCAGCACCGAAAACAGTTTCAGGACAGCAACATCCCCAAATCTTACCTCACTCAAATTAGAGGCTTCCCTTGGCACAAAAACGAAATAAAAAGGATAAGGAGCGGTTATTACAGTAGTAATAACTTCCAAGACTCAAATAAAAGAAAAGGTACTGAAAGTAAAAACATTGGGTTATCTCCCAAGAGTGCTTTTCTTTAACGCCTTTGAGCTAGGCGCAATAATTTGCAAAGATGCTCATGTGGGCGCCATATAAGAGCTTGAGGCAAAGGCGCCATATAGGAACTTAAAGCAATAGAGAGCATCAAAAAGCAAGTATGGAACACATTTATATCTGAACCACTTCCTATGCATAGGAATCTTGTAAGAAAATAAATCAACGAGGCACATAGTAGCAAGCATGGATAGATAAAACAAGTGCCACTTCAAGATTTGCAGCATAAAGAGGGGAAACTTAATATTGTTGAGATCCATCAAACCATATTTCCCTCTCTCATAATAACTTTCAGTAGCATCATGAATAGAACTAACAATATAACTATCACATAAAACATCCCTATCATGAGCCACATGCATAAAAGAATTAATACTCACCACAGGAACAATAGTAGTAGGAGCAAATTCAATAGAATAATTATTCTCATCACCATAATCATCATAAATAGGAGGCATATTGTAATCATAACTAATTTTATCCTCAATAGTAGGTGAACTGAAAATATTATACTCATCATCACAAGCTAGAGAGCAACTATTTCGCAAAGCATATTCTTCAAACATATCATCATAAGAAGGAACATCACATATGGGAGATAAAATATCATCAGAGCAAATTTTCTCCACTAAAGCTGGGGAACTAAAAATATCATGTTTAACAAAACCAGCTTCCCCAAGCTTAGACTTTTTTATAGCATTAGCAACAACGGTGTTCAAAGCATCCATACTAACAACACTATTAGCATGCAAATTAAGCTCCAAAGGTTTTTCAATTTTCTCTTCAAACACTTCATATCTAAACTCAGGAAAAAGACTAGAGAACTCTTTATTTTCCATTAAGCCTAACTAGTGAAAATAAAAACAAGAAACAAAAAGATGTAATCGCAGAATCTAAAGGAAATAACTCCGAGCACTCACATAGGAGGATGCGAGTACCATTTACCTTACCTCCCCGGCAACGGCGCCAGAAAAGAGCTTGATGTCTACGCACTTCTATTCTTGTAGACACTTGTTGGGCCTCCAAGTGCAGAGGTTTGTAGAACAGCAGCAAGTTTCCCTTAAGTGGATCACCCAAGGTTTATCAAACTCAGGGAGGTTAGAGGTCAAAGCTATCCCTCTCAAACAACCCTGCAATTACGATACAGAAAGTCTCTTGTGTCCCCAACACACCCAATACACTTGTCAGATGTATAGGTGCACTAGTTCGGCGAAGAGATAGTGAAATACAAGTGGTATAGATGATTATAAGTAGCAAACGTGATGTAAAATAAATATCGCTGCGAGCAAACAAGTAACAAAATAGCAAGTAAACGGTACGCAAAGCTTGGAAACAAGGCCTAGGGATCATACTTTCACTAGTGGACACACTCCCAACAATATAACATGACTGAACAAATAACTTCTCTTTGCTAAGGCACTCTGAATTACTCTCCTATTGAATAACACTAATCATTGTGTAGTGGCTACAGAAGCACCCCTTAAAGTTCATCAAGTACTTGACAAACACCACTCATAGAGATATCCAAATCAGATCACAACTCAAGATAGAAATCATTGCAACTTAAACCAAGTACTAACACGGTGCACACACTGTCAACATTACACCATGAAAGGAGGAATAGATCACTCAAACTATCATAGCAATAATTATTCTCATAATCCACAAGAGATCACAATCATAGCCTAAACCAAGTACCACCATGATGCACGCACTGTCACCGTTACACCATAGCAGGAGGAATAGATTACTTTAATAACATCGCTAGAGTACACAAAATATCTGAATAATAACATGTACTTGTTCAACATGATACAAAGCTCACGATCACATAAAGATCACATCATGGGAGAGAGAGGTGAACCACATAGCTACCGGTAGAGCCCTCAGCCCCGGGGATGAACTACTCCCTCCTCATCATAGGAGACAGCAAGGTTGATGGAGATGGCGGTGAGGTCGATGGAGACGGCGGAGACGGCGATGGAGACCGATGGAGATGGCTCCGGGGGCACTTCCCCGTCCCGGCAGGGTGCCGGAACAGAGACTTCTGTCCCCCGAAATTCGTCGGCGACGGCGGCGGAGCTGCGGAACTGTTTTTGGAAAATTGCCGAATCCCCTAGGGTTTTCCGTCCCGAGGCTTCTTATAGGCGAAGGGGCGATGTCAGAGGAGCGCCAGGGCCTCCTCACACATGGCTGGCGTGGCCAGGGGCCTGGCCGCGCCACCTATGTGTGTGGGGCCCCTGTGGCCCACCTCCTACTCCTCTTCGGATCTCTGGAAGCTTCTGGGTAAAATAAGACTTTAGGAACTTGTTTCGTCCAATTCCGAGAATATTTCATGTGTATCACTCTGAAACACAAAAACAGCAGAAAACAGGGAACTGGCACTGTGGCAACTCGTTAATAGGTTAGTTCCAGAAAATGCATAAAAGTGCCACGAAGTGTAATGAAATAATAGGCAAATGGTGTAAAAACAAGCATGGAGCATCAAAAATTATAGATACGTTTGAGACGTATCACTTCCTTCATAACTTCATCATTTAATTCAATCATCCCTCTCTTCTTCAGAGTAGGCCCTGTAGATGGCGCAGGTGATGGCGCTGGTATTGGCTCAACTAGAGTCCAATCATCATGATTCCGGCTTATTTTAGCCATTAATTCTTCTGCTTTAGCCGGAGTTCTTTCCCTGAAAACACAACCAGCACAACTATCCAGATATGTCTTAGATTCATCGGTTAGTCCATTATAAAATATATCAAGGAGTTCATTTTTAGGCAATGGCTCTTTAGGTAAAGCTCTAATTAAAGAAAAAAACCTTGTCCATGATTCAGGCAGTATCTCTCCTTTTCCCTGTTTAAAATCAAAGATTTTCTGCACAGCAGCATGTTGAGCACTAGCAGGAAAATATTTCTGAAAGAACGCATTAACCAAAGCAATAGGACTATGAATGGATCCAGGAGACAAGCTATTAAACCAAGTTTTAGCTGCATCTTTCAACGAGAAAGGAAAAATCTTAGCAACAAAGTAAGTGCAAAGCTTAATATCATCAGAAAATAGATTACTCAAAGTAGAAAGCTCATTCATGTGCTCCATAGCACTCCCATCTTTAGTACCACAAAAAGGAGTTTTCTCAACAATAGATATGTAAGATAAATCTAAAGAGAAATCATAATCCTTGTCTCTAATATCTATGGGAGAAGCAGCAAACTTAGGATCAGGAGACAATTTATATCTAACAGCATGTCTCGCTAAAAGTTCCTTAACATCAACAGCATTACGAGTAGCACGAGCTTCAGCAATAAAATCATCGTTAAGCTCAATATAAGCATCATCATCAAAATCATCACTAGGACATTCCCTGGACTCAGGTGAACTAACAGGTGTAACAGTGGTGTTTCCCAACTTAGCTCTAGCAATTGTAGCATCTAAAAAGGAACCTAGTGAACCACTCTTATCAAGCACAGTAGAAGCATCATCTAAATTATCAGTGGCATTTTCAAACTCAGCAGAAGTAGTAGCAGTAGCATGTGAGTGTGGTGGTGTAAGCAACTTACTCATAACATATGGTGAATCAAGAGCAACAGAGGTGTTGAGAGTCGTACCTCTTCTTGTAGTGGATGGCAATATAGGAACTTTTCCATCACGAGGTTTACCCATGATGAAAGGATTGCAGCGAACAATATGAATACCAAGTGAACTTACAAATAAAGCTATGTTCCCCGGCAATGGCGCTAGAAAATAGTCTTGATGACCCACAAATATAGGGGATCGCAATAGTCTTCGAGGGAAGTAAAGCCCAAATTTATTGATTCGACACAAGGGGAGCCAAAGAATATATGTAAGCCTTAACAGATGAGTTGTCAATTCAGCTGCACCTGAAAACAGTCTTGCTCGCAGTGGTTTATCAGTAGCAACAGTTTTATAGTGGTGATAGTAGTGAAACAGTAACAGCAGTAGTAAAATAGCAGCGATAATAGTAGCAATAGTAAACAGTTGGAACAAATATTGTAGGCATAGGGATGGATGTACGGGCGTTGCATGGATAAGATAATTCATGAAATCAATGAGACATGGGCATTGCAGATAAATAATGATAAAGCATCCTAGTACAAACAATCATAGGCATGTGTTCCATATATAGTCGTACGTGCTCACAAGGAGAAACTTGCACGCCATCTTTTGTCCTACCAGCCTGTTGCAGCAGGGCCTCAAGGGAAACTACTGGTAATTAAGGTACCCCTTTTAATAAAGTACCAGAGCAAAGCATTAACACTCGGTGAACACATGTGATCCTCATATCGTAGCCATCGCCTCCGGTTATCCCAATTTCTGTCACTTTGGGGCCTCGGGTTCCGGACAACAATATGTGTATACAACTTGTAGGTAAGACCATAAACAACAAGTATCATCATAGAAATAATAACATGTTCATATCTGAAATCATGCCACTCGGGCCCAAAGTGACAAGCATTAAGCATAACAAGTTGCAACAAAGTCATAAGCACTAATAGAAGATACTAGGCACTACTCACCTTCCATCCCCTCACCTACAGCGGGGGAATTCCTCACACATGGATGGGGGAGTCATGGATGGTCGATGGAGGGACGTCGGTGATGATGGTGATGAAGTTCTCCTCCAAATCCTCATCCCGGCAGGGTGCCAGAATGGAGTTTCTGGTTCCGAATCGCGGTTTCTGATGGCGGCGGTGCAGCGGAAGTCTATCTGGAAAAAACGCCGTCTCCCCAATATTTTCAGGTAAAGGGGTATATGTAGGCGGAAGGAGGGGTCGAGGAGACAGCCGAGCCGCCCTCACACCAGGTGGGCGCGCCCAGGCCTGGGCCGCGCCACCTGTGTGTGAGGAGGCCTTGTGCCTCTCCTCCGTCTCGTCTTCTGACTCCGTGGGTCTTCTAGTGAAATAGGATTTTTGCTAATTTTTCCCGAATTTTTATTGAAAGTTGGATTTCTGCACAAAAACGAGACACCAGGGCAATTCTGCTGAAAACAGTGTTAGTCCACGTTAGTTGCATTCAAAACACACAAATTAGAGGAGAAACAATAGCAAAAGTGTTCGGGAAAGTAGATACATTTTGGACGTATCAGATCCCACCTGTCATACTCAAACGGTCATATTCTGGGGGCATGCTGGTATAACTGCCGGATACAAGAGCAGCGTCATCACTCCGATTCTTCCTTCTTCCCATCTCCCCCTTGCACCTACGATTCTTTTCCGGCTAGCTCACATCTGTTGTTCTAGTTCCCCACCTAGTTCCTCTGCTGTGCTCTTCCTTGGGTGTAGGGCAATGGTTCGCAGCTACTGCAGTTCTTCACGGGCGGAATCAGGGTCGGCTTGCCGACGCCCCCTATCCCGTACCGGAGTAAGCCCTACGACTATTCGCCGAACAAAATCTATGACTGTGGAGTAAAGATGCCAAGATGGATTGCGTGGACGGATGAAAACGCTGGGAGAAGATTCTACAACTGCGGCATCCGCGCGGTATTATTGTAAACTAATCAATTTTGTTTGGCAGTTTAGTTATTTTAATTCTCACATCTTTCCTCTTCCTTTACTATGTTTTTGGCAGGAAGGCAAGGGCCGAGGCTGTGAGGAGTATGAGTGGATGAATGACCCGCTGCCAGTTTTCCAGAGAGAGCTTGTTCGTGATCTTCGTGATGCTGTATGGGAGAAGATGGAGGAGAACCGTGCGCTGCTTGATGAAAACAAGGAGCTTCTGGACCAACTTCGGAAGCTTGAGCAGAGTGGTGGTGTGCTTGCTCAGTTGCAGAAGCAAGCAGCTGAAATAGAGCAGATCAAGGTTAGAGCAGATGGTGGAAACAATCTCCTTTCATATGGATATGTTCCATGGCATTTGCAGTTTATGTTGGCATTATGATGTCTAGTACCTGAAAAGCAGAACTGTAAGGACCCAAATATTGTATAATGTGAAATGTTATCCTGTGCCATTTATTCTGCCTTTTCTGACTGTCCCTCTGAACATTACCACCGAATAAGAACATATGCATAATGTCAAACAAGGCTTATTAAAAATGAGTACATAGTTCACAAATTACAAATTCCATAACAAATACAGTTCGGACAGAATTTCGGGCAGGTCTAGGGCCCCTGTTTTACACTGCACACACAAACACACATGTTCCAGAAAAATAGTTTTAACAATTTTGCTGTATTACAGAGACGGGGCACTCAGAAAAAAGACTGAATTAGTCTTACTCCGACCTAGCTGTCTTCTTCCTCTTTGGGGACAGTTTTCTCGCCTTCTTGTATGTTGGATCAGAAGGTTCTTGAATGTCCGGCCAATCTGAATCAGATCTCGTGTCATCATCACTCCACTCAACTTCCTCGTGAAGCACATAGACAGCATCAGCAGTCTTGCACCTTGTCTTGCACTTCCTGACAAATGTTAGAAAGCAGGTAAGCCCCAGGTAAGCATATGTATTACCTAATTATAATTAAAGATCATACACGCAAATACTTCATACCTAGGCTTTGGTCCGTTCAAAGGACACCCCGCTGCTCTATGTCCAATACATTTGCATTGCTTACATCTGTTTTTGCCTTTCTTGCTACCACTAAAAGGCATGCCCTGCTTCTCCATGAAATTCTTGAACATACTCTTCTTAGGTCTTCCTTTGCCTCTTTTAACATTTGGCTGGCACGGCTTGAAAGGTAGTTGAACCACAGACCACTGTGACTGGTCTGTGCAAGGAGGGACGGCACCAGCGTAGGTAGCTCGAAATTTAGCCAAAGAGAAGTACTCACTCACATATTGATCAAGGTGTGGTAGAGTTCTTTTGTGAACCAAGAAGATTAACGCGTGTGGGCATGGCTTCCCAGTATGCTGCCACTCTAAGCAGCTGCATTCTCTACTGTCAATCTTCACGACATGCCTCGGGCCATTCCGGCTCAAATCTCTCACCTCACAGCTGTGGTCGTTAGACTCTCCAACTCTAAGGTAACCAAGACCTCGACTTCTCTGGTTTATTTGCTGAATAACCGCGGGTAGAATGTGCCCTCTTAGTCTGTCCCCAATATCTCTTCTTACTTTTATCAGCCTCATCAACATACCTCGTATAGTGTCCATCAACATATGAACTGGAAAGTCTTTTGAGTCTTTGACCCAGTTATTTACGGTTTCAGCAAGATTGTTGTTTATGTAATCACACTTTATTGCGGGATTAAAAGCACTCCTCATCCATAAAAGGCTGTGATTCCTTTCCAAGTATACGGCAAAATCAGAGTTCTCAGCATGTATCTTGTCCATAAAAAATTTGTAGCTCTCAGGCTTGTAGGCCCTAGCAGCAGTCCACATGTAGCGATATACAGTGCCTTAGTAGTGCCTGTATAGGTTCAGCATCAAATGAGCATGGCATTCTCTTTGTTCAGTATGTGGAAATACTGTCCGAACTGCATTTGCCAATCCTTTGCATGCATCAGTGCTTATGGCCAGTGGTGAAACATCACCTATTGATCTATGCAGTTGCCTCATAAACCACTCCCAGTTCGCCTCTGATTCTGACTGAAACAGGCCGAATGCCACCGGTAACATCCAGTTGTGCCCATCCAGTGCTGTCGCTGATGCTAGACAACCATTCCATCTGCCAGTGAGGATAGTGGAGTCTATACTCAAATATGGCCTACAACCCTCCTTGAATCCTTGAATACAGGGCTCAAGGGCCATAAAAACGGTTAAAATATATGTTCCCCTCCTCCTCTTTCGTGTCAATATCGACAACACTACCTTGAGACCAAGGTTGTATTTCAACCTTGAAGCTCTACAATAGCCTGAAACTATTTTCCCAGTCCCCGTATAGTGTTTGCAAAGCTCTCTCTTTACCTTTCCAAACTATGTGATACGGTAGCTCAACATTGTAATCAGTCATAAGCTTTACCTGAATCGCCTTGGCAGTCTCATTTGGCATTTTCTTAAGAATGGCCAAAGCACGCTTCTCAACCTATTCTTGAGTTGCACAAAAAGATCTTAGTTTGCAGCCTATTGGACACCTGTGTGCAGGTCCCATCTTGTTCACCTGCATCGGAACATTCATTTTATACATTAGTTGCTTCATAATAATTCCTAAACTTGCTTCACATAAGAAAACCCGAACCCGTCAGTTAGAAATAGATATTTGTGTGCGAGGAAAGCTTGTCAGTACCCTAACTGTTTCTCCACCAGGAATTATCCTAACGGAGATCTTCCATGGGCATTGATCCTTCACCCTCTCCCCATTGTAGTAGTCTAATCTGCACCTCGCCTGTAGCGCCCCACCTTTGGATTAAGGTGGAACTCCTATGTTAAGTGCTATTCCCTGGATCACTGATAGCACCACAGAACAAAATAGAGTATTCATTGCATAGTATCAAATATTACAACGTGGATCCAGATACACAAGTCTTCAAATCTTACAAACCAGCTTAGTCACATGGACTAGCTCAAATAACAGAGTTCAACAATACATAAACACAACGGAAACTAGGGTAGTAGTGAGCCTTCATCATCACCATGTGCCACAGGCAGTCATGTTGGTATGTAGGCTCGAAATCCTATCAACTTACTCATCATCCGAAGAACCTACACATTTGAATATGCAGCCCCATAAACGGGGGTCAGTACAATGATGTACTGGCAAATGACACATATTTGGTGGCTGTTGTGAAAGAACTAGCTACATGATATTTGGCTGGTGGATCTCTTGGCTAATTTGCATAAAGCCAATTTTGTCCTATTCTTTCCCAAAACTTTTTTTCAAAATTTTATTTTTCAAGGGTCGAGACAACCCCCAAATACTACATAGTTGCAAGTTATGTAGCACTGGGCAAAATTCAACAAAGTCGGAACAACAGAAACCACCACCCCTCAGAGTGTATGGTCCTGAGCCCCTATCCTAGGGGTTTCTAGTCAAGTTTTAATCATTCAAAAATGGGGATGAGATTCTTTCATACATTCCATGTCTAGAGACTCAAATTGTCTATAACTGGGGACACGGCTAATCGATTAGTTTGACACCCTGCAGGGGTTGTGCACTTTCAACTTACTCATCATCCGAAGAACCTGCACATTTGAATATGCAGCCCCATAAACGGGGGTTAGTACAATGATGTACTGGCAAATGACACATATTTGGTGGTTGTTGTGAAAGAACTAGCTACATGATATTTGGCTGGTGGATCTCTTGGCTAATTTGCATAAAGCCAATTTTCTCCTATTCTTTCCCAAAACTTTCTTTCAAAATTTTATTTTTCAAGGGTCGAGACAGCCCCCAAATACTACATAGTTGCAAGTTATGTAGCACTGGGTGAAATTCAACAAAGTTGGAACAATAGAAACCACCACCCCTCAGAGTGTATGGTCCTGAGCCCCTATCCTAGGGGTTCTAGTCAAGTTTTAATCATTCAGAAATGGTGATGAGATTCTTCCGTACATTCCATGTCTAGAGACTCAAATTGTCCATAACCGGGGACACGACTAATCGATTAGTTTGACACCCTGCAGGGGTTGTGCACTTTCACCTTAAGACCCATTCTACCCAGAGAGAAGAATGAGACAAGACCTTTCAGAAGGAGAGAGCAACCATACTGGAAAGATCCGTTCCCAACCTATAATTCTGCTACCAGCCCATATCTTGCACACAAGTTGAACCCTCACATCTTAATCAGTCAAGACAGAGCCCATATTGTCATAAGGCTGCACTGGAAGTACTCTAAAGCATGGAAGACATGGTAACCTCTTTATTCCTGAGTGGCATCCCACAAGTGTACTTCTGGAGTTCACCCCATCCTCTAGGAGGCATGAGGCCCCAGAAGACACTCAACTTTGCCTCCATCAACAAACCAATCCACCCAGGTGTTTCATTTTAGTTGAAGTTCTTAATTTGTTCACAAAATACCTTTAACAAGTGATCATAGCATTGGCATCAATTCTTCAACTAAAACTACAACCTAACAGGGGTGGGTTCAGAGGTGGCTATACATTACTAGGATCTAGCATTGCAAAACTTCACTTTGAAATCCAGCCTATCATGCACACTACTATAAAACACTAATGCATAAATAAAATGGGTAGAAGCATGTGTGTCACTTGCCTTGGTAGCAACCAGCACACTCACAGCAGTCACAGGGGTTGTTCAGTTCCTCTTCACAATCTATACAAGCAACAAGTACACAAGCATAAATACACTAATTCTAAATGGCAAGCATAGACATGTATGCATGTATGCAAATGTCAATTTAATTTCACACACTAAGTTAGTGTGTGAAAATGTTGTATTTAGTAAACCATGATGTTTAGAAAACAAGTGTGGTGTCGAAAACCTTTTAATTATTTTTGCAAAGCAATAGACAACTCGGTTATTTGGAAAATGAGCAAATGCTTCCCAAAAATACTTCTGGTTTGGCATTGCTCTGAAAAATTTGGGTTATGAACCCATCGGATAGAGGACAGTAATATGAAGCTACTGCAAGTGGTTTCACTCCAAAATAGTTTTTAGAATTCAAATGAGGTCCAAAATAGTGATTTGACTAAATTTAATAGTAGCAAGTTTGTGCACATTTCAAGTTTGAATTTTTTTTTTATTTCAGAGTGTTCTACATGTTCTGAGGAATCCATAGACTACAAATTTATAGAAATTAGATTTACAGAACAGAAGTTATTAAATAAATGGGGTTTTTAAGTCATTTATACCATTTTATTTTCACTTCAAAATTTTGTACAGAACCACTATGGTTTATCTACATAGTTGTGTTCTACACATTTCTAGGATTCCATAGATACCAAGTTTGCTAAATTTTGCCATGTAGATTATTTTCTACAGATTTTACAAGTTCAAAACCTTTTCTGCAATTTGAAATTTGAAAATTTGATCATGTTTGACCCAAATCTGACCGGGGCTGATTGACTTGCTATGTGGTGCTCTCCCATTGGCTAGTACCGATTTGGTACTGTCTTCTTTTTCTGGCCGCTAGATTCGGATCCGAGGGACAGGGGAGATCAGAAAGAATTGCTCACCGGCGGGGGAAGTTGCCGACGACGCGTGGCACTGGACTTCGTCGTCGGTGAACTTCCGATGGTCGGCGAGCACGGGGAAGACGAGGACGGGGTGCGGACGGCGACGGCGAACTCGGAAACCTGGTCAGCGACATGGCTCTCCTCCTGTGGCTCATCCGAGACGCGGCTGGAGGTGGCGATGGCGTCGGGCGCCTCAGGGATGCTTCTGCGAGACGATTCTGGATGAAATCCAAGTATCAGAAGATGCAGAGAAGTGAGGGAGGAAGATTGAAACCAAGAGGGAGAGGCGGGGTTGCTTCACCGCGTGGGTACTGACGAGATTTCGGCGGCGACCTCGCAGACTTCAGCGAGAAATTTGCGAGAATTGGCGGTCCAATCAAGCAAGAGAGGTGGGGAGAAATGGAGAGGAGGGGCAGGGGAACAGAGGGGAAAGAAATGCGGGAGCGGGAGCGGTTCCAGAGCGAGCGTGGGAGAGTAGAGGGAGGGGTGCGGGGCAGTTCCAGGGAGAAGAAAGGAGAGTGACGGTTGGGGAAGAGACATATGATAGGCGGGGCCCGTCCGTCAGAGAGAGAAGGGAGAAAGGGGCTGCGGGATGCTATTCGGGCTGGTCTGCTGGGCCGCTGCCTCGGGCTGGCCCAGTTAGGCTGGTTTCCTTTTTTTTGTTTCTTTTCTATTTCCTATTTTCCTGATTTGTTCTTTGGTTTGTTTGAGACATTTTTATTTAGTTTTTCGGTTCAACTTTTATTTTGTAAAACTTTTGTAATTATGCCAAGACATTTGGCATACCAAATGTGTGATGTTTGAAGAAGTTTGATAATAAATACATTTGTATAATTTCCAAGTAGTGCCATTTGGTAAATAGGATATTTGATAAAATCACAATAGTTCCCATATACAAATGGGCTATTTAATTTATAAACTTTCTGAAACTAATTTTATTTCAAAACATTGTACAAAAGGGTAAATGGGACAGCAATATTTGATGGAATATGTTTCAAAATTCTATATGAATCACACTTATGCAATATGCCATGTATGCATGATGGTTTTACATATATATATATTATGAAAACTTGGGATGTTACACACTAACCCCCTTAAGATGAAGCTCACCCTCGAGCTTCAAAAGGCTAGCATATAGGTATGGGTGATAATCTAAAAGATTTTCTCTAAGCTCCCAAGTGGCTTCTTCCTCGGTGTGGTGGCTCCACTGTACTTGACAGAACTTGGTGGTTTTGGTGTGAGCATTTCTTTCTATTGCTTCCAATATCTTGATTTGTTTCTCCTTGTAATCCAAATCATTCTCTTACCATGGCCATAGCTTCTAGGTTAACCCCCTTAAGATTGTTTAGCCTAAAAACTTTAAATTCCAAATAGAATGTGTATCTAATCCTCTTTCCCTTTGGAGTGGTTAGTGAAACTGCTCTTCCTATGGCTTCAGTGGAAAAATACATATTTGCTCTCAAATGCTCTTGATATGAATAAATGCAATGCTCTAGTATCAAATAAAATCCAATGCTGCAAAGGAGTTGAATGGAAATGTACCCATCACTTCTTCCACATTGATGTGGTTCACATATCCCTTCTTGAATGGATTGGGCTTGGTAGGTTCATCAGACTTATTCTCTGGGCAACTTGTGGAATAGTGTCCCTTCTTCTTGCACTTGAAGCATGTGATATGAGAGAGTTCCTTCTTAGCTTCTGAGTTGTGGTTGTGCTGACCATTGTTTCCATTGTGATGACCATTGTTTCCATTTCCTCCATTCTGGTGACCATTGTCTCCATTGTGATGTCCATTTCCTCCATTGGAGTGGTTTCCCTTGTTTCCACCATTGTGCCTATGGCCATTGGAGTTACTACCATTTCCATTACCTTTGGAGAAGTGGTGTCTCTTATGGGAAGATCCAATGTGAGTCTTGCCATTGCTGAACTTCCTCTTACGGTTCTCTTCCTTCGTGATATTGTTATCTAGTGTGATAGCCTGATCAAGCAGAGACTGATAGTTTGGAGCATAAGCCACTGACAAAGGTATCTTCAGTTCTCCTTTGAGTCCATTGAGGAATTTTTCCTTCCTCTTAGCATCCGTATCTATGTCATCAGGTGCATACCTTGACAGAGCACAGAAATCATCCATATACTCTTTCAGTGACCTTCCACCCTGCTTCAAACTGCGAAATTCATCCTTCTTCACATTCATAGTGCCCGAGGATATGTGGGCATTACAAAAGCCTTCTCGGAAAGTGCCCCAATCCAGACCATCTATTGGATGAGTGATCTGGTAAGTCTCCCACCACAAAGCTGCTGGCCCTTCAAGCAAATTGGCAGTGAATCGCACCTTCTCAGCATCGGTGCACTAACATGTGACCAAGTCCTTGTTAACTGAACGTAGCCAGTCATCAGCCACTATTGGCTCAGAGGCAAAGGAGAACTTGTTAGGCCTAAGCCTCAGAAATCTGGTCAACCTATCCACTTGAGGTGGGGGTGGCGGTGGCGGCGGTGGATGATTGTGGTTGTTATTGTTGTTGTTTGCATTAGCCTGGATGAACTGAGTCATCATCTACATCAGTTGAGCCTACGCTGCCACTAACTCCTGAATCACGGCGTTGTTGTTGTTGTTGTTGTTGTTTTCATCGTTGTCATTGTTGTTTGGTGCATGTCGGGGCGGCATCTGAGATAGTTTTAGCATAGATGAGTTATAGACAGATAGGACTAAGGAAGAAAATTTCCTGCCCATGCACAAAACATCAAGTCACACAACAAACAGGCAAAACAAACAAACTTCAAAAGTTCTTTGATAATTTTGAAAACAACCACTAAAGGTTCACAAAACAACCAAGGTAAATGGTACTATCATACCGACAAAGGTAGGACAATACAAATGCGTATCGAAAACTAATACAAATGAAGTAATGGTGGACTACTAATGCCTTTGATCATAGGAGTCCATCTAAATTTTTGAAAAGAAATAGGGCAAGATTTGAAAAAGGTAAGAAGTACAAGTATGGAATGAAATGATTAAGGCAAGTTCAGACCACACAAATTTTCACAAACATTTTTAAATAAAATTTTGATTCCTATGGTATTCCAATCCTAGGGTCTTGATCCTGTAGGCAACACTATGCTCTGATACCATTTTGTAGCGCTCCACCTTTGGATTAAGGTGGAACTCCTGTGTTAAGTGCTATTCCCTGGATCACTGATAGCACCACAGAACAAAATAGAGTATTCATTGCATAGTATCAAATATTACAACGTGGATCCAGATACATAAGTCTTCAAATCTTACAAACCAGCTTAGTCACATGGACTAGCTCAAATAACAGAGTTCAACAATACATAAACACAACGGAAACTAGGGTAGTAGTGAGCCTTCATCATCACCATGTGCCACAGGCAGTCATGTTGGTATGTAGGCTCGAAATCCTATCAACTTACTCATCATCCAAAGAACCTACACATTTGAATATGCAGCCCCATAAACGGGGGTCAGTACAATGATGTACTAGCAAATGACACATATTTCGTGGCTGTTGTGAAAGAACTAGCTACATGATATTTGGCTGGTGGATCTCTTGGCTAATTTGCATAAAGCCAATTTTGTCCTATTCTTTCCCAAAACTTTCTTTCAAAATTTTATTTTTCAAGGGTCGAGACAACCCCCAAATACTACATAGTTGCAAGTATGTAGCACTGGGCAAAATTCAACAAAGTCGGAACAACAGAAACCACCACCCCTCAGAGTGTATGGCCCTGAGACCCTATCCTAGGGGTTTCTAGTCAAGTTTTAATCATTCAAAAATGGGGATGAGATTCTTCCGTACATTCCATGTCTAGAGATTCAAATTGTCTATAACTGGGGACACGGCTAATCGATTAGTTTGACACCCTGCAGGAGTTGTGCACTTTCACCTTAAGACCCATTCTACCCAGAGAGAACAATGAGACAAGACCTTTCAGAAGGAGAGAGCAACCATACTGGCAAGATCCGTTCCCAACCTATAATTCTGCTACCAGCCCATATCTTGCACACAAGTTGAACCCTCACATCTTAATCAGTCAAGACCGAGCCCATATTGTCATAAGGCTGCACTGGAAGTACTCTAAAGCATGGAAGACATGGTAACCTCTTTATTCCTGAGTGGCATTCCACAAGTGTACTTCTGGAGTCCACCCCATCCTCTAGGAGGCATGAGGCCCCAGAAGACACTCAACTTCGCCTCCATCAACAAACCAATCCACCCAGGTGTTTCATTTTAGTTGAAGTTATTAATTTGTTCACAAAACACCTTTAACAAGTGATCATAGCATTGGCATCAATTCTTCAACTAAAACTACAACCTAACAGGGGTGGGTCCAGAGGTGGCTATACATTACTAGGATCTAGCATTGCAAAACTTCACTTTGAAATCCAGCCTATCATGCACACTACTATAAAACACTAATGCATAAATAAAATGGGTAGAAGCATGTGTGTCACTTGCCTTGGTAGCAACCAGCACACTCACAGCAGTCACAGGGGTTGTTCAGTTCCTCTTCACAATCTATACAAGGAACAAGTACACAAGCATAAATACACTAATTCTAAATGGCAAGCATAGACATGTATGCATGTATGCAAATGTCAATTTAATTTCACACACTAAGTTAGTGTGTGAAAATGTTGTATTTAGTGAACCATGATGTTTAGAAAACAAGTGTGGTGTCGGAAAACCTTTTAATTATTTTTGCAAAGCAATAGACAACTTGGTTATTTGGAAAATGAGCAAATGCTTCCCAAAAATGCTTCTGGTTTGCCATTGCTCTGAAAAATTTGGGTTATGAACCCACTGGATAGAGGACAGTAATATGAAGCTACTGCAAGTGGTTTCACTCCAAAATAGTTTTTAGAATTCAAATGAGGTCCAAAATAGTGATTTGACTAAATTTAACAGTAGCAGGTTTGTGCATGTTTCAAGTTTGAATTTTTTTTGATTTCAGAGTGTTCTACATGTTCTGAGGAATCCATAGACTACAAATTTATAGAAATTATATTTACAGAATAAAAGTTATTATATAAATGGGGTTTTTAAGTCATTTATACCATTTTATTTTCACTTCAAAATTTTGTACAGAACCACTATGGTTTATCTACATAGTTGTGTTCTACACATTTCTAGGATTCCATAGATACCAAGTTTGCTAAATTTGGCCATGTAGATTATTTTCTACAGATTTTACAAGTTCAGAACCTTTTCTGCAATTTGAATTTTGAAAATTTGATCATGTTTGACCCAAATCTGACCGGGGCTGATTGACTTGCTACGTGGTGCTCTCCCATTGGCTAGTACCGATTTGGTACTGTCTTATTTTTCTGGCCACTGGATTCGGATCTGAGGGATGAGGGAGATCAGAAAGAATTGCTCACCGGTGGGGGAAGTTGCCGGCGACGCGCGGCACTGGACTTCGTCGTCGGTGAACTTCCGATGGTCGGCGAGGATGGGGAAGATGAGGACGGGGCACGGACAGCGACAGCAAACTCGGAAACCTGGTCGGCGATGTGGCTCTCCTCCTGTGGCTCGTCCGAGACGCGGCTGGAGGCGGCGATGGCGTCGGGCGCCTCGGCGATGCTTCTGCGAGACGATTCTGGACGAAATCCAAGTATCAGAAGATGCGGAGAAGTGAGGGAGGAAGATTGAAATCGAGAGGGAGAGGCGGGGTTGCTTCACCGCGTGGGTACTGACGAGATTTCAGTGGCGACCTCGCAGACTTCGGCGAGAAATTTGCGAGAATTGGCTGTCCAATCAAGCAAGAGAGGTGGGGAGAAATGGAGAGGAGGGGCAGGGGAACAGAGGGGAAAGAAATGCGGGAGCGGGAGCGGTTCCAGAGCAAGCGCGGGAGAGTAGAGGGAGGGGTGCAGGGCGGTTCCAGGGAGAAGAAAGGAGAGTGACGGTTGGGGAAGAGACATATGACAAGTGGGCCCCATCCGTCAGAGAAAGGAGAAAGGGGCTGCGGGATGCTATTCGGGCTGGTCTGCTGGGCTGCTGCCTCAGGCGGGCCCAGTTAGGCTGGTTTCCTTTTTTTTTGTTTCTTTTCTATTTCCTATTTTCTTGATTTGTTCTTTGGTTTGTTTGAGACATTTTTATTTAGTTTTTCGGTTCAACTTTTATTTTGTAAAACTTTTGTAATTATGCCAAGACATTTGGCATACCAAATGTGTGCTGTTTGAAGAAGTTTGAAAATAAATACATTTGTATAATTTCCAAGTAGTGCCATTTGGTAAATAGGATATTTGATAAAATCACAATAGTTCCCATATACAAATGGGCTATTTAATTTATAAACTTTCTAAAAGTAATTTTATTTCAAAACATTGTACAAAAGGGTAAATGGGACAGCAATATTTGATGGAATATGTTTCAAAATTCTATATGAATCACACTTATGCAATATGCCATGTATGCATGATGGTTTTATATATATATATATATATATATATATTATGAAAACTTGGGATGTTACATCGCCTCATACCGTTTCCTTGTGTTTCTAGTTCTGAAGACGTCAAACTCTCCGATGATACAATATTACGCAAATGCTTTCCTGAATTCTACCATGTTGGCGAAGTATGTGCCCACCATAATTATAGGTACCACTGGATCATATGTTATCGCTAACTCGCTAGTGACCTCATCATCTACCGGGATGGCAGCTTCCTCCATTAGTGATTCATCGATTACATCATCACCCATTTCTTGTTCCACCACCTCTATTTCACTGTCCTCATCTTCATCTATGTCTGAAACGGGAGGACCTTCATTGTCTTCCTCTACATCATCATCACTAGGTTCACTAGCGATGCCAAGTACATCACACATTGTTTTCTCTACCATGGGTTCGTCGACGCCATCACCTCCCATGGGTTTGACATTGACATTCTGCCAATCTACTTGCCGTGCTGAGAAATTTTCTCCCACATCTGTCTGTACTAGTGATGGTGGTTCTGCCCTTTGTTCCATAAAATCTTCTTCCGTTTGGCATTTCCATTGACAAGTATCCTCGTTATCTGAGTCTGCTAACGCCCAGTCCTTTGTAGGGGGGGTGTTTTTGTAGGGGGTGGACTCCTTGTTGGTGTTTCTGGTGGGGGTGGACTCCTTGTTGGTATACTTCTTGGGGGTGATCTTCTTTGTGTTTGACTTCTTGGGAGTGTTCTCCTCGGTGGTCTTCTTTGTGGTTGACTTCTTGGGGGTGTTCTCCTCGGTGGTCTTCTTTGTGGTTGACTTCTTAGGGGTCTTATCCTCGGTGGTCTTCTTTGTGGTTGACTTTTTGGGGGTGGTTTCCTCGGTGGTCTTCTTTGTGGTAGACTTCTTTGGGGTGTTCTCCTCGGTGGTCTTCTTTGTGGTAGACATCTTGGGGGTCTTATCCTCGGTGGTCTTCTTTGTGGTTGACTTATTGGGGGTGGTTTCCTCGGTAGTCTTCTTTGTGGTTGACTTATTGGGGGTGGTTTCCTCGGTGGTCTTCTTGGTGGTTAACAGGGTGTTCTCCTCGGTGGTCTTTTTTGTGGTTGACTGGGTGTTCTCCTCGGTGGTCTTCTTTTTGGTTGACTTCTGGCGGGTGTTCTTCCCCTCGGTGGTCATCAACTACTCTGCCATAGACTGCGCGGAGGCGTTCTTTCTGGGACAGGTCTTCTTGCATAGGAGCTTGCGGTTCCGCTTCAGACTATTTGTTAGAGTAACCTTTGCAGTATTCTTTGGACTAAAATTTCAAGTACCAACCTTACTAGGGCTGATCCAATCCTTCATGGAACTAGGAATGTTCCCATTACCTTCAGTTAAACCATACCCCTCTGGATCAGCACGGGTGCTTATGCAAGCCAGAAACAGTATATGGTTGGCCATTGCATACTTCTCCAATGCCACATCTAAATTAGGTTGACTGTTAACGCCAATCTCAATGTAATCATGGATTCTTCTATTCCACCACATATATCTTACTTTTTGGTGATATCCCAGCAGCAACTTCTCACTAAACTTTCCAATCAGTTCAGCTACTTGTATCCCCTTCTGGCGATCGACGTCGACATCAACATCGTGTTTTTCAACGAGAAAATCTGAGCCATCATCCAGTTCTGCAGTGTAGGGGTCGAATGTGGCCACCATTCTCAAAAGAGGAGGAGGTTCAGCAGCAGCAGGTTTTTTAGCACCAGCACCAACAGGTTTTTCAACACCAGCAGGAGGTTCAACAGCTGGATGATGTTTACCAGGAGCAGGTTTACCAATATCAGCAGATTTACTGCTAGGATGTGTAGTAGCTTGAGCACCAGCAGCAGATTTTCTTTGATTACCAGCATGACGAACAATATCAGCAGGAGATTTCTTGGATGCCCGGGCAACAACACCATCTCGTGTTCCACCAATAAATTTAGCATGCAAAATGTGGCCAGGAGAGTCTGCAAACCTTTCCAATTGATCTTCAATCTTTTGCATGTCCACAGGTGTAACAACCCCCCACGGTGATACCCATTCAAATTCTGCAGTTTGTGCGGAGCCCATTGGAACAATTCCACGAACAAGTTCAACCATCCCAGATATAGACTTGAAGCTTCTTTCTGCAACGATCAAGGTTACCTTACAACCCTCCACAACTAGGGATTGCCCATTGTCAAGCATAGCAAGGTACTGATGAATTTGTAGAGGGACGCTGTAATCTTTGCGAATCCTACTCGACACAAAGTTGGGGAAATAAGAAATGCTTGCTAGTGTTCGACTAACAGACATCTCTCGCTAAAATATATCTTGATTTCCTACATCCAGCTAGCAGATACCGATAAAGAAGGGTAAAATACATAAGAGAAGAGAAGCTCACCTCCTCCGGCTGCTCAGGGTGGACATGATTCCTGAGTTGCGGGCCCTTCCATCCTCTGTGCTGCTTAGCTCGTCTCTCGGTGATGGTGATCTATCTCTGAGCAATGGCTCGCTCGACATTCGGCATCACCGCGGGCCGTCGGGCACGGGCACGAGAGCTTTAAGCAGCGCTATCTGTCTGTGTCGCCGCCGCCACCGCCGTCCTAGGGTTCAGGCAAGGTTAGGGGCGGAGGAATGAACTAGATCTTGACCGTACACCGCTGCGGAGTGACCCCATTACATCAAATTGCCATGCAGATTGACACGCTGGAACTAACATGAAACGGAGAAATACTAACATGCGGGACCGCAATGGGCCCAGAACGGGAGAAGTCACGGCAATATTTGGTTTGCCCTCATTTCGTTCAGAATGGGCCCTCTGAGGAATTACCTACCCAACTTTTCAAATGGCGTCTATTACAAGCAACAAAGGTACTTGTGAGTCTGTGCCAAGGAACTCGGTGACCGCAAACAAAATCACCCCCGCCTGGCTCACCCCGCATCGCGATCTAGTGGGCCGGCCCATTGGCTGGGATCCCGCTCGTACGCCTGGATCGACTCCAAGTCAGGATCAACATCGATCTAGGAGTCCAGCATGTTTGCGGTTGCCCCCAGTCTGATCGCTACAAGATTGAAAAAAAAGGAAAGAGATCAGATTGCTTTTGGTACGTGTGACATAAGTGTTCAACATCGATCTAGGAGTCCAGCATGTTTGCGGTTGCCCCCAGTCCGATCGCTACAAGATTGAAAAAAAGAAAAGAGATCGGATTGCTTTTGGTACGTGCGACATAAGTGCTCAGATTGCTTGGTACTTCCATACGTGGGTCTTGCAGCAAAAGCAAAAAAAAAGGATCAGAATTGATCTTATTTTTCCTCCGCGTGTTGGAAAGAAAAAAAAAGGGAAAGCAACATGCAAATTACATTCGACCAATGCTGCAATTCTTCGTGTGGATTCAACATAAAAAAAGAGAGACATTGTTAGCACTTCTAAAGAGATGGCAGATTCAGTATGTTTGGATTCTTGGCGTGCAGGAAATTGTCTTGTTTGTTTTTGGTGATATGCTTTGTTTGCTACCAAAATTCAGTTTGCGTCTGCAGGTATATTCAGCTCATTTGGACCCTTAGTGTGCAGGAGTATGTCCTGTCCGTTTTGGGTGATCTGCTCATGTGCTTCGAGATTGCATTCCGATGATTGTTTGTGTCTCAATCAGGTTGGTGGCGCCGACAATGAAAGTGGCGCCAAGGGCATGTCAAGCTAGCCGAGAGGGAGGATGTGGTGCGGCAGGCTGGCAAGACTTCAAGATGGAGTGGCGATATTGTTGATTTCACGCCACGAGCTGGAGAAGACCCTCCGGCGTTGAGGACAACGCCTTTCCAAGAAGGGGAGGATGATGAGGATTGGCACGCTAGGACATCCTACGAGATGCAGTAATTAAGTCTAAGGTTGTGCCATTCATTTATAATTGTATCCATGTTATTCATTAGCCAGTTCATGCTATGGGCCAATTAGGGTTTTATTTTATGTTTTAGGTTTGGACCTGTCCAAGCCCAATAGTTTTCTAGCCGTTTATATAAGAAGACTAGCTGGCTAGGGTTTAGGGAGGCAGAAAACTATGTAGAACTTTGTGTTCCTATGTGTGTTCCATCCCTCTGGGGTTGGCGTGTTGTAACAGCGTCTTTGACGTTCGTCTTGTTATCCAATATATTGTGATGCGTGAAGGTGCTTGTTATACAAGTATTGTCGTGCTTCGGTGTGAGGCTCGCTGTTCGTCATCGAGTTGCTCGTTGGATTCATCTATTCGGCGTGAGGTTCATCTATATCGACAGGTTGCTCGCAGGATTGACGTTCCCACATCTTCAGGTTACGCGTATCGCTCACGTGATTGGAAGATTTATCATATCCATTGGATCAGGTGGTGCATCGTGAAAGATCGGGCCAAACAGTCTAGCATGAACTGGCTAATGAATAACATGGATACAATTATAAATGAATGGCACAACCTTAGACTTAATTACTGCATCTCGTAGGATGTCCTAGCGTGCCTGATGGGTTCGTAGCATAAAAAACAAAAAAATTCCTACACAAGAACACATAAACTAGCCAAGATACTCTACGAGGTGGTAGCAACGGAGACTAACCCTCGATGACCGTAAGCGGGGATTACATTCCCACACAAACGTTGACGATGGAGAGTAGATGAAGACGCACGTAGTCGACGTAGGTGTTCACTTGATGTAGTCGACGTAGTGGTTCACTTGACGATCACAAACTCGTGTACACGGCGCCACAAGTGGCAGCGCCCCCGTGCTGGGTCACACGTACAGCTCGTCATCGACTCCTCCACGCCCTCGGTCCAGCTAGGCAGCGGAAGAAGGGATCCGCCGGACACTCCACCACACACTTCTCTAAGTGTATGAACTACGAACTACAATTCCGGCAGAGCTTCGCTAAGCTGAGACGGAAATTGGGCAGCAACTATGCGAGGGAGGGGGGATCAAGAAGTGTGTCACATGGAGGAGAGGGAGGGGTTTATATAGGGGAGGAGGGGACAGCCCCCAAGGGGGGTGCGCCAGCCCCAAGGAGGAGTTCCTCCTCCTCATCATGGTGGTAACCCCCTTGATACGTCTCAAACGTATCTATAATTTTTGATGCTCCATGCTTGTTTTTACACCATTTGCCTATTGTTTCGTTACACTTAGTGGCATTTTTATGCATTTTCTGGAACTAACCTATTAACGAAGTGCCACAGTGCCAGTTCCCTGTTTTCTGCTATTTTTGTGTTCCAGAGTGATACACAGGAAATATTCTCGGAATTGGACGAAACAAGTTCCTGAAGTCTTATTTTACCCGGAAGCTTCCAGAGATCCGAAGGAGAGTAGGAGGCGAGGGACCAGGGGCCCACACGCACAGGTGGCGCGGCCAGCCCCTGGCCCGCGCCACCCCCGTGTGTGGCCGCCTGGCCCCTCCTCTGACATCGCCCCTTCGCCTATAAAGACCCCCCGACGAGAAAAACCTAAGGACCCGATCAGTTTTCCAGAACACATCGCGATCCGCCACCGCCGTCGACCCGAAGATCGGGAGGGTCCAGAAGCTCTTCCCGGCACCCTGCCGGAGAGGGGAATAGCCACCGGAGGTCTTCTTCATCGCCATGCTTGCCTCCAGAGCGATGAGTGAGTAGTCTACCTTGGACTATGGGTCCATAGCAGTAGCTAGATGGTTGTCTTCTCCACTATGTGCTTCATGTTTAGATCTCATGAGCTGCCATACATGATTGAGATCACCGTTATGTAATTCTACATGTTTGGTTTGTTGGGATCCGATGAATATTGGTGTTTATGATTAAGTTGTTGTACTGAATTATATCTTTTGTTATCTCTATGTTGTTTATGATCTTGCATGCTCTCCGTTGTTAGTAGCTATCTTGGCCGAGTAGTTGCTAGTGACTCCAAGAGGGGGTATTTATGCTCGATAGTGGGTTCATGCCTCTATTTCACCTGGGGGAGTGACAGAAACCTCTAAGGTGGTAGATGTGCTGTTGCTACTAGGGAGAAAACAACATTCATATGCTCAAGGGCATATGCTTTGTTTACATTACACACTTTGCTTAATGCAATTATCTGTTGTTCGCAACTTAATACTTCTAGGGTGTTCGGATTGATATCCCAGGGAGTGGATTATTAGTCATAGATGCAGTTGGATGGCGGTCTATGTATTTTGTTGTAATGCCCAGAGTAAATCTCATAGTGATCTTCTTGACATATCACGTTATCTCTATTCTATCAATTGCCCAACTGTAATTTGTTTACCCAGCATGTGTTATTTTATCTATGGAGAGACACCACTAGTGAACTGTGGATCCCGGTCCTATTTCCATCATATTACTATCATCTGTTTACTTTACTCATACTGTTTACTTTACTCGCATACTATATTGTTTTCCACTCGATACACTCATAACCTTTGTTTCAAGCAAACCGGTGAGATTGACAACCTCATCGCAAGTTGGGAACAAAGTATTTGTTTGTGTGTGTGCAGGTTCCACAACACCTTCAGTCGTCATTGTCTCTCCTCTCCTGTTCGATAACCTTGGTTTCTTAAACTGAGGGAAAACTTGCTGCTACACTCATCATACCTTCCTCTTGGGGTTCCCAACGGGCTGGTTATTCACCACGCACAAGGACAGTCTACTCCACATCAACAAGGGATCAGCAAGCTTTTTCTGGCGCCGTTGCCGGGTAGGAGAGAAGACTTCTGCGAGGGGAGTTCTTCGCACACACATTCTTTACTTTGTTATTGTTTTGCTTTACTTTATTTATTTTACCTGCATTGCTTTTTATCAAAAACCCAAAAAAATAGAATCCTTGGTAGTTGTTATTTCTTTACTTTAGTTTATCATGTTGATCCCTAAGTACGTTCTAGAGGACCTCTCAGTAGGTAGTGGTTCGATTATTGGCAAAAGTAACTTTGAGGAGTTCTTAAATCACATTAGTATGCATAAGGAAGTTGAGGAAAAGTCTTTGGTTGAGCTAGCCCCTAGTTATGAAGTTGCTTCTGCTCATTTAGTTCACATGTTAGAAGCTAGGTTTGCTAGTCTTAATCCTTTTATGCAATACATGTTCCTTAAGCTTCATGAAATTGAGGATCCCGAAAAGAAAGCTTTTATCTTGGAGACCTTGCGCATAGAATTTAAGGATGTCGTTGTTGAAGCTAGGAAAGTTCTTAAACGTTTTAATAAACTCGGTTCACCTATAAAGGTTATTGATACTAATGATGAGGGGACCAAAATACCTATACCTTGCAAGCTTTTGGGATTGTGTGAAGCCTTCGAAAATAATTTTGCCTGGATCTGTCCTGAAAATCTTTTTGATGAGAATAGTATACCGAAGCATGATCACAAAGGGTCTTCTAAAACTTATGTGGATGAAATACAATGCCTTATTGATAAGACCTCTGCAGTTGATATTGATGCTTCATCTGATATTACTTGATTCGCAATTTTCTGCGCCTAGCTCAAAGGCGTTAAAGAAAAGCACTCTTGGGAGATAACCCAATGTTTTCTTTTCAGTACTTTTTCTTTTATTTGAGTCTTGGAAGTCATTACTACTGTAATGACCGCTTCTTATCTTGTTTATTTCGTTTTTGTGCCAAGAGAAGCCTCTAATTTGAGTGAGGTAAAGATTTGGGGATGTTGCTGTCCTGAAACTGTATTCGGTGCTGCACCGTAAAAATTCGTGAAAATTCTCTGTTTATATTTTGGACCTGCGATTTCTTGTGCATATGCCCCAGGTTATATCCAAACTTTTCTTAGTTGAACACATTTTGATTTGAGCAACAGAAAATCCCTCAAAAATTCGACCTTTGTCAGCTGTTCAGTTTTGACAGATTTCTGCCAATATTTGTGTTTGCCACTTTATCACTTTCTTTTGAGTTCTTTTGATCATGGAACTTTTGGGGAAGTTGCTACAGTAGTATTTGCTATATATGTGGTGGTTTTGAGTTGAAACCTGAAGCAAATAGAGGATTGATTATATGTTATGCTTGCACTAATGTTGCTAATAGATTTGTGTTTAGTTTTGTATGAAGGAAGTTTTCAAGTGTAGGGATTGGAGAATGATGAGATGAGTTGAAGAATGGACAAAAGCTCAAGCTTGGGGATGCCCATGCATCACCCCAAGAAATATCCAAGAAGTACAAGCGTCAAAGCTTGGGGATGCCCCCGAGGCACCCCTTCTTCATCGGCAAAAATCAGGTCACCTTTCAAAACACTATATTTTTATTGCTTCATGCACTATGTGTTTTTCTTGGAGCGTCAGTTGTTTTAGTTTTCTTAGTTGGTTTAGTTTGTTTGTTTGCTGCAATAAATGGTTGGACCCCAACAAATTTTCTTTGGAGGAGATGTACTCGTTTTCATTTGCAAAGAACGCTCAGTTTTTCACTCTTATCGTTCATCGAGCGTTCTTCTTTTTCTGCTACTGCTTTTGGTTTTCGTTTTCACCTTGATATGCGTTCAGACCTTGTCATATCTTTTCATCAAGGTGTATTTTTGCCTCTGATCTTTATTGGTTTTCATCAAAAGAGGTTTCTTTAAAAAATTTCAAATGGTGTTGGAAAAGAGAAAAAGCTTTGTGCAAAATAGTGGTACAAGAAGGAGCTTGTGTAGACTGCGGCTTAGGCTTTTTCATGTCATGCTTGATGTCTTTTTGATAGTATGCTTAGTGGTTTTGCTGTAGCATGACTTGTCTCAAATAACTGAGATTGCTTAATGAGCCTTTGAAAAAATCATGAGTTGTTTTTATTGTATGGAAGCATTATTTTGGTTTTCTCCTTGATGCTTTATTTGGGTTGACTTGGCACATGCTCACACATGTTAGACTCTCACAAAGTTGCCAATAGCCTTCATGATCATTTAGTTTTTGACTTTTGATGCCATCTTATGCTTCTTTTAATGTCGCTTTGTCGCTTTGCATGATTATGGCCATTATTGCTCTCTTAGTTGGTCGCTCCCAGTCTTTTGCTAGCCCTCGCCTTGTACTGAGTATGAGCTCTACTCGTGCATCCAACTCCTAAAAACCAAGTTTGTCATTGTGTCCACTATAAATTCCTATGCATGGTATTTGTAAGCCATTCCAAAGTAAAATTTTCATGTGCTACCTTTCAAAAACCTTCAAAACACTTCTCGTTTTGTGACACTGTTTTCAGCTCATGGGGACGTAGTGGTCGGATTTGCTATCTTCCATATTGCTTATTCCAAAAAGAAAAGAAAAAAGGGAAAAAGAAAGAAAAATGGCACTCCTCCAAAGAATGTGAATGTTGGTAGGCACCCGATGGAATCGGTTAGCCATGGTATGTGAAAGGAAAAAGGTGGGGAGGAGTGCCAAGCTTTATAAAAGAGCACAAAAGTGCCAATCTCTCTCTCAAAAACTTGCTTCATTTTTGTATGGAAGATAGTAAGAACCCCATTGTCAGTCGTTGACAAAGACAACTACCTCTCAAAATCAAGTTTTATCTCTCTGTTTTACAAATGAAAAGCTCTAGCACATGTTTAATCACTGCTTCCCTCTGCGAAGGGCCTTTCTTTTACTTTTATGTTGAGTCACCGCCTTCTTTCTTTATGCACCATTAAGAGAGCATAGTTGTCATTCTTAGTGTGATATGCATTGTCCCAAAGTTCATTGATTGATTCATATTGTTGGTTTCACTTGTTCTTAAATTATTTGTATCTAGTCGCCCTCTTAAACTTGAAGGTGTCCTATGCATTTATGTTTTGCTCTCTTTGAAGGACAAGCTGAAAACCTTTTGTATGATTTTCCTTATGATTTGAACACACGTTTGACTTTCATTGTTTCATTTTCATGATCTTTTGTTTGTGTTCATTTGCAGGTTTACAACATGGTTGCTAAGTTCTTATTGTCATGATTATATCTTCATGCCCATGTTTTAAGTTCTTATGATCCCAGCTCACAAATGCTTACATATATGATCAAGATTGTGTAGGTGCATGTCACCTCAAAAATTATTCTTTTGTTATCACTTACCTACTCGAGGACGAGCAGGAGTTAAGCTTGGGGATGCTTGATACGTCTCAAAGGTATCTATAATTTTTGATGCTCCATGCTTGTTTTTACACCATTTGCCTATTGTTTCGTTACACTCAGTGGCATTTTTATGCATTTTCCGAAACTAACCTATTAACGAAGTGCCACAGTGCCAGTTCCCTGTTTTCTGCTGTTTTTTTTGTTCCAGAGTGATACACAGGAAATATTCTCGGAATTGGACGAAACAAGTTCCTGAAGTCTTATTTTACCCGGAAGCTTCCAGAGATCCGAAGGAGAGTAGGAGGCGAGGGACCAGGGGCCCACACGCACAGGTGGCGCGGCCAGCCCCTGGCCCGCGCCACCCCCATGTGTGGCCGCCTGGCCCCTCCTCTGACATCGCCCCTTCGCCTATAAAGACCCCCCGACGAGAAAAACCTAAGGACCCGATCAGTTTTCCAGAACACATCGCGATCCGCCGCCGCCGTCGACCCGAAGATCGGGAGGGTCCAGAAGCTCTTCCCGGCACCCTGCCGGAGAGGGGAATCGCCACCGGAGGTCTTCTTCATCGCCATGCTTGCCTCCAGAGCGATGAGTGAGTAGTCTACCTTGGACTATGGGTCCATAGCAGTAGCTAGATGGTTGTCTTCTCCACTATGTGCTTCATGTTTAGATCTCATGAGCTGCCATACATGATTGAGATCACCGTTATGTAATTCTACATGTTTGGTTTGTTGGGATCCGATGAATATTGGTGTTTATGATTAAGTTGCTGTACTGAATTATATCTTTTGTTATCTCTATGTTGTTTATGATCTTGCATGCTCTCCGTTGTTAGTAGCTATCTTGGCCGAGTAGTTGCTAGTGACTCCAAGAGGGGGTATTTATGCTCGATAGTGGGTTCATGCCTCTATTTCACCTGGGGGAGTGACAGAAACCTCTAAGGTGGTAGATGTGCTATTGCTACTAGGGAGAAAACAACATTCATATGCTCAAGGGCATATGCTTTGTTTACATTACACACTTTGCTTAATGCAATTATCTGTTGTTCACAACTTAATACTTCTAGGGTGTTCGGATTGATATCCCAGGGAGTGGATTATTAGTCATAGATGCAGTTGGATGGCGGTCTATGTATTTTGTTGTAATGCCCAGAGTAAATCTCATAGTGATCTTCTTGACATATCACGTTATCTCTATTCTATCAATTGCCCAACTGTAATTTGTTTACCCAGCATGTGTTATTTTATCTATGGAGAGACACCACTAGTGAACTGTGGATCCCGGTCCTATTTCCATCATATTACTATCACCTGTTTACTTTACTCGTACTGTTTACTTTACTCGCATACTATATTGTTTTCCACTCGATACACTCATAACCTTTGTTTCAAGCAAACCGGTGAGATTGACAACCTCATCGCAAGTTGGGAACAAAGTATTTGTTTGTGTGTGTGCAGGTTCCACAACACCTTCAGTCGTCATTGTCTCTCCTCTCCTGTTCGATAACCTTGGTTTCTTAAACTGAGGGAAAACTTGCTGCTACACTCATCATACCTTCCTCTTGGGGTTCCCAATGGGCTGGTTATTCACCATGCACAAGGACAGTCTGCTCCACATCAACAAGGGATCAGCACCCCTCTTCATTCCCTTCATGGTGGTAACCCCCTCATCAACATGAGGTAACCCCCATTTTAATTTTGCATGAAATTCATGCTAATTAAAATTCACACTTATTGATTTAATAAAACATTTTTATTTCTTTAATATTTGTTAATTCATTCAATTAACAAACATTAACAAATACACCCTTGAGTTATTTTGATATCCCGAATACACCCTTATGTTGTCCTGTAATTCGATCGGAGTATCGTATCCACTCAAAAACGACGGCGAACCTTAAGTGTGTCACCCTATGGTTCGTGAATAACGTGGACATGATCGAGACTCCTCTCCGATCAATAATCAACAGCGGGATCCGGAAATCCATGATGACTTCCACTTACTCAACGATGAACTAGTGATCGTGTGAACCAGTAATGAACATAGTTAATTCCTTTTGTCTTGCGATATTATTACTTGTCCGAGATCCGATCATTTGGTATCAACCATACCTAGTTCGATCTCGTTCCCGACAAGTCTCTTTACTCGTTCTGTGATAATGCATTCCTGTGACCTAGTCACATGCTTGCAAGCGATTCTAATGCAATATCACCGAGAAGGGCCCAGAGAATATCTTCCCATCATCGGGTCAGACAAATTCCACTCTTGATCCATGAGCCTCAACTAATACTTTCAGAATACCCAAATCAACCTTTATAATCACCCTGTGACGGTGTGACGTTTGATATCATCAAAGCACTCTTCCGGCATCAGTGATTAACATGATCTCATGGTCTGAGGATTAGAACTATTTCGTATGAGTTTGATATAGCAATGAACTTGATGACTTGACCGTATTGCTATTCATACTATGGGTGTGAGTGTTCATCACATCATTCTTCGAATGATATGACCCCGTTATTAACAACATCCAATGTTCATGATCAAGAAACCTTGATCATCGGTTAATCAACGAGCTAGTATAAAAGAGAGGCTTTACTAGGAACCTTTTAGTTTATTAATCACACACAAGTATTAATGTTTCCGATTAATACAATTCTAGCATGAGAAATAAACATTTATCATAAACATGGAATATGATAATAACCACTTTATTATTGCCTCTCGGGCATATTCCCTTCAGTCTCCCACTTGCACTAGAGTCAATAATCTAGTTGATACTTGCGTATATAACACTTATGGCATTCACGTGTTATATGTACGCGTTGCATGTGGTAAACCTGATCTCCAGATCTGACACTTTCAGCTCTGTGTGTATTTGCATGTCTTTGCGTCTCTATGCATCACTCATTCTCAAATGAGATAGTTGGGTATAAATTTGGTCCTTTGGTGAGACCTTAGTTCCTTTAGCTAAAATCATGTTGTCACTACTGTCGCACAATAGATCTTCATAGTAATAGCCAGCTTGGAACTACACCTAGTTTGATAACAAACTTCTTGACACAAATACCCTCTTTTGCTACTTCTAAAGCAGCCATATACTCAACCTTTGTTGTAGAATCCATCACAATGTCTTAACTTTGGAACTCATCCAAATCCATTATGGAACTTCCTTCCATTACATTGTGCCACCTAACGTATAGCTAAAATTGAGATAAACTTAATTTGTATCTTGTGACAAACTTAGTATCAATGTAACACTTTACAATGAACTATGTGTCACTTTTTCATACATAATATATATCCTTAGTCCTTCCAAAGCACATAAGGATATCTTTACTATTGTCCAGTGATCATCTTATGACATTTATCACTCTGGTATATGCTCATAACATTTAGAGCATAGGACATATCTGGATACGTACATATCACGGTATACATGATCGATCAAATCATTCATGTGGCTTTACTCATCAAGTGTCAAAAAACACCTGAATCTTGTTTTAACCTCTTCCATGCGGCAAGAACTTTTCTCGTCGTTTCCATATTGAACTTCATTCAATATTTCGTCTATGTACTTTGGCACAACCATATTGGCACCTCGATCTATCTACATAGACATCGAGACCCAATATTTTGGTTTTGCCTAAGTCTTTCATTGAAATCTAATTTTAATGAAATTCCTAACCAGTGTCAATAAAAGATACATCATTTCCAATTAACAATATGTCTTCTACATAATGTACTAGAAATATGTCTCAGCGCTCCCACTTAATTTCTTGCAAATGCAAGCATATTCATCGTATCTGATGAAACTAAACCTTTTAATTATTTCATCACGGTGAACATTCCAACTCTGCGATGCTTACTTCAACCATTGAAGTTTGCATGCCTTTTAGCATCCTTTGAATTTACAAAACCCATTGGACCATGTCATGTACATGTCCAAGGTAACCATTCTATTAGAAGAATGTTGTCTTGTTTGTTCAACTAACATATACCAAACTTGGCATATGTAGTGGTTGCTACAGTAATCCGTCCAGATAAAATATCGCTATGAAAGATCAAATCTTGTCACAGTCAACTCCTTGAACATAATCGTAAACTCTTTTAACGATGTGTCGACTATTTCATAGATGTTAAACATCCATGTCTGTCTTTATAGATCCAAATACGTTCATTAGGCTTCATGCCTTTTGAGGGTCTTCCAAGTTCAGAAACTTGGTTTCTCGTGTATGGAACTATCACGGATTTTATGGCTTCTAGCCATTTGACGGAGTCAGGGCCCATCATTGCTTCTTTGCATGTAGTTGGTTCATCATTGTCAAACAATAATGATCTTTTCTCAAATCTAACTATTTGATTGTTATCTGACTCACGCGGTTCAATAGGAACTTAGATATCTGTGACCACAACTTTTGAGGTACTATATCCATGCGCATTGTGGCCGCCTCCGGGACACTTCCCGACGCTGCGCTACTCAGCACATATAGCTTAGGTTCAATAACCTAATCAAAGTTCTATTGTCCTCCCACTTGACTTTTTGCGAAAAATTCCTTCTCAAGAAACTTGACGTTTTCAGCGACAAACACTTTTGTCTTCAGTGTTTTGGAGGAATACCCAACAGTTACTTTGGGATAACCTACAAAGATGTATTTATCCGACCTTCGTTGTAAACATTTTACATATGGCTAGCATACCAAAATTTTAGAAAAGACAACTTGGGTTTTATCCCATGCCATAACTCATATGGTGTCATTTCAACGGATCATGATGGCGCTCTTTTCAGTGTAAAAGCGGTAGTCTCTAAAGCTTTATCCTTAAAATATAATGGCAGTTTTATAGACGACACCTTTGATCCAATGATGTCAAACAAAGTTTGATTTCATCTCTCGAACACTCCATACTCCTATGGTGTTTCGGGAAATACAAGTCTATGGAACGATTCCTCAACTTTTAGGTGTTAGCTAAACTTGTAACTCAAATATCTTCCTTTATGATTAAATCATAAATTCTTTATTCTCTTGTTACAATGATTTTCCACTTTATCTAGAAATACTTTGAACATTTTTCAAATATTTCATACTTCTTCCTTATCAAGTAAATATACACATATATCTACTCAAATCATCGGTTAAAGTAAATGAAGATCAAGAATTCACCACTCACGGCTACACATAATGGACTATATACATCAACATGTATAATATCTAATAAGTTAGTCGTCCGTTCTTCTTTGGCCTACAAACAGGGTTTTAATCATCTCTAGGAAATTTTCACAAGTGTCAATTGATTCAAAATCAAAAGACTCCAAAATCCCATCAACATGGAGTTTCTTCATGTTTACTTTCCAATATGATTTAAATGGTGGTGTCACTCATAAGTGATCTTCTAATCATTTGTCTTGAGACATTTTTAGCATCAGTGTTATGGATGTGATTTCTCCAACAAGATAAGCGTTCATCCATCTTTTATGAATGCGGTAATAATTTGAACAACCATTGTTCTCATAATACCAGAACAAAATAACAATTATTCAAACAAATCTTGAAGGCTAGGTTTAATTCCAACGAAACACAATAACACTTTATTTGTTTTCGATGAGAATCATCCCATATTCATTTGCTAGTTAATTAGGCTATTGTAGTTCTTGTATTGCGTTGTTCTGTATGACAGTTCATACCAACCAATTTAGTATCAAATACTCAAGAACCACATTGTTTTAACAAGCAACGAATACACCCATAACATGTATATCTTCTATATACCTGAGCTGGACATTTCTAGTCTTTTCTTTTCCGCCAGAATAAATTTTGGATTCTCTTTTAGCAATTATTTTTCGTCTAGAAGAATCTATCAACATCAATAGTGGCGCCATACATATGGCACATAGTTCAAGGCATGATTAGTCAAACACTAATACCCTTGGACTCGCACTTTGAAGTAGATCACCATTATCAAATATTTGGCGTTCTTCCTAATTCCATTCTTTAGTAATCTTTTTAGTGTAGTAAACATTTTACCTACATCTTATATTCATCCTATCATGACAACTTTCATGATCAAGCTACTATAGCTCATGAGGATGAATTGTGAGTATAATGCTAGTTCCCAAAACCTTTTTAGGAGATCTAGACGGCTAGCGTCTCTAATCTTTGCAAATTCTCATACAATATGAGAACATGTGTCTTACTAAATTATACTCTATCACATTGCAACCAAACATTGTTTCAGATATCAAAATATCTTCCACACATGATAGTTTATAAAACAATTCTTTCAACTCCTAGATAACCTTGATACTAAAAACAACTTTTGAATATCAAGGATCATGGAGGCAAGTGTGATACTTAGATACTAACACTGGAATTGTACTCTTAATTTAATAATACTTATTAAAATTCATCGAGTAAACAAGGTTTGCTAAAAGTTTGCAATAGGACTTTAAACTTTAGATTGACATTCAAACAATATGACACCAGTTCGTAAAGTTAGCATCCAGAATTCAATAGTTCTATCATCTCAAATATAGCTAATCGCAAGGTAGTAAACAGATGCCAATGACTACAACAAACTATGCAAATTCACTTTGATTTAGTTCATGATAAATTGAGTTCTATAATTCAAAATTACTAAGTGAACTCCCACTTAAAAACAACATCCCTCTTAGTTTTCTTAAGTGATTACATGAACCAAATTCACTATACCGCAACCGATCATCACGTGCAACGGCATAGTTTCAAAGGCGAACATCACCATGTTCATCATATCAACCATATGACTCATGCTTAACCTTTCGGTTCGTGTTCCGAGGCCATCTTTGTACATGCTAGGCTCGCCAAGTAGAACCATAGCACTTGCGTGTGTAAAACTGTCTTACACCCGTCGTATGTGAACGTAGAGTCTGTCACACCCGATCATCACGTGGTGTCTCGAAATGACAAACTTTCTTGACGGTGCATGCTATGGAAGAACACATTTTTATCTTGATATTTATGTGAGAGGGATCATCTTATAATGCTACCGCGCGATCAAATCTAAGCAGAATAAGATGCATAAAAGGATAAACATCATATGCATATATAATGTGATATGATATGGTCCTTCACGCATTCGATCTCCATCTTGTGCGTCATGGCATGATCTCCATCTTTCCACCGGCGTAGCACCAAGGTCCATGGCGCGCCACCTTGGTTGTCTTCCTCCATTACAATATATCACTTGGATATATATATTTGGCACGCAGGCCATTTAAATGTAAAGACAACCATATGGCTCCTGCCGGTTGTTTATAACTTACAAAAAGGATCATCGCATACAATTTGTAACATAAACAATTTAACCATATCATATCATATGCCTTGCAAAAACAAGTTAGACGTTTCTAATTTGTCTTGCATATTTTACGTGGTTTGGGGCTTTCTAGGAAGAACCGTTCTTACCTACGAACATGTAACCACAACGGTGATTAAATATAATTTACAACTCTTTGTAAAATAGATCATAACTATAGTGGGAGAAACGTGCACCCGCAAAGCCACATATGCCGAAGCATGTCAAGTGTGGGACAAGTCTCGTGAACGCGGTCACGTAAGGTTAGTCTCGGGCAGCTTCAATCCCACTATGCCACTATGATCCAAAATACAAAATAAATTGCAATAACATGATCATCAACGCCCACATCCACATGTGTTCTAACCATGCATACCAACTACGCATAGAGATGGCTCTGATACCACTGATGGGTTCGTAGCATAGAAAACAAAAAATTTCCCACGCAAGAACACATAAACTAGCCAAGATACTCTACGAGGTGGTAGCAACGGAGACTAACCCTCGATGACCGTAAGCGGGGATTACGTTCCCGCACAAACGTTGATGATGGAGAGTAGATGAAGACGCACGTAGTCGACGTAGTTGTTCACTTGATGTAGTCGACATAGTGGTTCACTTGACGATCACAAGATCGTGTACACGGCGCCACAAGTGGCAGCGCCCCCGTGCTCGGTCACACATACAGCTCATCGTCGACTCCTCCATGCCCTCAGTCCAGCGGGGCAGCGGAAGAAGGGATCCGCCGGATACTCCACCACACACTTCTCCAAGTGTATGAACTACGAACTACAATTCCGGCAGAGCTTCGCTAAGCTGAGACGGAAATTGGGCAGCAACTATGCGAAGGAGGGGGGATCAAGAAGTGTGTCACATGGAGGAGAGGGAGGGGTTTATATAGGGGAGGAGGGGGCAGCCCCCAAGGGGGGTGCGCCGGCCCCAAGGAGGAGTTCCTCCTCCTCATCATGGTGGTAACCCCCTCTTCATTCCCTTCATGGTGGTAACCCCCTCATCAACATGAGGTAACCCCCATTTTAATTTTGCATGACATTCATGCTAATTAAAATTCACACTTATTGATTTAATAAAACATTTTTATTTCTTTAATATTTGTTAATTCAGTCAATTAACAAACATTAACAAATACACCCTTGAGTTATTTTGATATCCCAAAACAGTTTTGGTGCTTTTCTGAAACAACCCTTATGTTGTCCTGTAATTCGATCGGAGTATCGTATCCACTCAAAAATGACGGCGAACCTTAAGTGTGTCACCCTACGGTTCGTGAATAACGTGGACATGATCGAGACTCCTCTCCGATCAATAATCAACAGCGGGATCTGGAAATCCATGATGACTCCCACTTACTCAACGATGAACTAGTGATCGTGTGAACCAGTAACGAACATAGTTAATTCCTTTTGTCTCGCGATATTATTACTTGTCCAAGATCCGATCATTTGGTATCAACCATACCTAGTTCGATCTCGTTCCCGACAAGTCTCTTTCCTCGTTCCGTGATAATGCATTCCTGTGACCTAGTCACATGCTTGCAAGCGATTCTAATGCAATATCACCGAGAAGGGCCCAGAGAATATCTTCCCATCATTGGGTCGGACAAATTCCACTCTTGATCCATGAGCCTCAACTAATACTTTCAGAATACCCAAATCAACCTTTATAATCACCCTGTGATGGTGTGACGTTTGATATCATCAAAGCACTCTTTCGGCATCAGTGA
The DNA here is from genome assembly GCA_007115705.1 of Dactylis glomerata. NCBI lineage: Eukaryota > Viridiplantae > Streptophyta > Magnoliopsida > Poales > Poaceae > Dactylis > Dactylis glomerata. The sequence continues at coordinate 3,685,271 of QXEO01000339.1, forward strand.
TTAACATGATCTCATGGTCTGAGGATTAGAACTATTTCGTATGAGTTTGATATAGCAATGAACTTGATGACTTGACCGTATTGCTATTCATACTATGGGTGTGAGTGTTCATCACATCATTCTTCGAATGATACGACCCCGTTATTAACAACATCCAATGTTCATGATCAGGAAACTGATACGTCCAATTTGCATCACTATTTTATATCATAATTTACTGTTATTCATTGATGTATTTCATATTTAGATAAGATACTTATGTTATTTCCTTTATTTTCACATGTTTGATGATCATCGGAGGAGTTGCTGCCGGAGTCAGGATTCTGCTGGAAAAAGGACCATCAAGAGACCATATTTTGAAGATCAGGAAAATTCCAGAAAAATACCCAGAAATTATAATTTTCCAGAAGACTCAGGAAGCCAGAAGAGGGAGTCGAGAGGAGCCAGGGGGCCCACACGCCAGGGTGGCGCGGCCAGCCGCGCGGGCCTGCGTGAGGCACCCCTGGCCCACCTCTGGTCTCGCCCCTCCGCGTACATCATCGTCCCCGAAAACCTAAGTCAAAGGGGGGGCTCAGAGTTAGACACAGCCGCCTCTGTGGGGCGGAGAACACCAGAGAGAGAAAGCTCTCCGGCAGGGAGAAATCTGCCGGGGAAATTCCTTCCCGGAGAGGGGAGATCGTCGCCATCGTCATCACCATCGCACTGGACTTCATCGGGATCATCATCATCATCATCTCCATCACCAGCACCTTCATCTCCACCATCCCCACGCCATCCCGCTGTAACATCTTGAGTTGGATCTTGTTATATTCATAGGGGAAACTTTCCCGGTGTTGATTACTCTTGTAGTTGATGCTATTGAGTGGAACCGTTGAGTTAAGGTTTATGTTCAGATTGTTATTTACCATTATTTCACCTCTGATCATGATCCATATGATGTCTTGTGAGTAGTTCGTTTAGTTCTTGAGGACATGGGAGAAGTCAAGATGTTAGTAGTGAATTATTGTTGAGAAATATTTAATGGTTTGATGTTGTTGTGGTGCTATTTCACTAGTGGTGTCATGTGAACGTCGACTACATGATACTTCACCATTTATGGGCCTAGTGAGATGCATTGTGTATTTGGCTACCGATTGTGGGGTTGCTGGAGTGACAGAAACCTAAACCTCCGTTGGGAAACCATTGCACCAGGGAGCGTAGGATCTTAGAGTTTAAGGCTGTGGTTAGATTTATCTTAATTACTTTCTTGTATTTGTGGATGCTTGCAAGGGGTATAATCACAAGTGTGTATTTATCCTAGTAAGGGTAGTGCGCTAGCGCAGGTTCACCCCCATAACACCTATCAAACCAATAAATACTATTGGCTCTATGAAGCGAAAGCTCTTGACTGAAACTCCCGTGTGTCCTCGAGAACGTTTGGTTATTATAAGTACACAACCGGCTTGTCCTTTGCTGAAGAAAGGATTGGGCCACTTGCTGCAATTTTTACTACTGTCTTTTATTTACTCGCACTTTATTTACTCGTATTACCAAATACCCCTGAAAACCTGTTTGCTAGTATTTACAGTGATTCCTTGATCAAAACTGCTCATCAACATCTTCTGCTCCTCGTTGGGTTCGACACTCTTATTTATCGAAAGTACTACGATACACCCCCTATACTTGTGGGTCATCAAGACTATTTTCGGGCGCCGTTGCCGGGGAGTGTAGCGCTATTGAAGAGTGGAATTGGTAAAGGTAACCGTCGCTGTGAGTATTGTTTTTATTTTGTCTTTTATTTTTGTTTTACTCTACTATAGAGAACTCTCCATTTGGTTTCCTATTTGGAAACACATCTACCACTACTGCTACTGCTGCACATGCGGAGGAACCACCACCGCCACCGCCTGCTGAAATTGATCCTTTTAAAATACCTATGAAAATTGTTGGGCGTATTATGGATAACTGCTATTCAGGAGATGGAACTATCCATCCGGGTGATCACTTATTATTTATACATGAATTATGCGAGTTGTTCAGATGTGCAGGTATTTCACCAAGCCAGGTTAAGAAGAAATTATTCTCATTATCATTGAAAGGCAGAGCTGAAGAGTGGTATCGACTACTCCAAGATGGTCCATCTATGGCATGGGAGGATATTGTGCCTCTCTTTTATTCCAAGTTTTATCCTCCAAGTGAAATTCATAAAGACCGTAACCGGATATATAATTTTTGGCCTCATGATGGAGAGAGTATTGCCCAAGCGTGGGGGAGATTGAAGTTACTAATGCTCAAATGCCCCATTCATGAGCTCCCCAATAATATTGTTATTAATAATTTTTATGCACGGCTTACTCTTCCTGATAAGGATTATTTGGATGCTTCTTGCTTTGGATCATTTACTCATATGAAAGAAGATGCTAAGTGGAAACTTCTTGACCGTATACAAGAAAATGCTGAAGGATGGGAAAACGACAAAGGTAGGAAGTCAGGTATAAACTATGATTATGAATGCATTAAATCTTTTATGGAGACCGATGACTTTCATGGTGTTAGCACTGCCTATGGTCTTGATTCTCAAATACTTGCTAATTGTCTTAAGGCCTTTGCCTCTTATATTGATGTTCCAAAGAAAGATTGGAACAAATATCATGCGCCTTATAAAGATTCTATTAGTCATATTCCTGCTGCAGCTACTGAAGTTTGTACTATTGATAGCATTGTGCCTGAGCCTTATTTTGAGAAGACACCTTTCCCTGCTAAGGTAAAGAAGTATTCTACTTTGGTAAGTGTGTCTAATAAAAGTACTAAGAAAGCTGCAGAACCGGATGAGCAAATTACTATTAAGTCTCCTGTTGCTATATTGAAGGATCTTGTTACTAAAGATGTAGGGGATGAATATATTCTTTTTTGTGAAGATGCTTCTAACATTCTCTCACATCCTAAAAAGCATAGGAAAGCAAGTGTTCCTGTTATTTCTGTCAGGATTGGAGATCATTGCTATTATGGTTTATGTGATATTGGTGCTAGTGCAAGTGCTATTCCTTTAGAGCTTTACAAAGAAATCATGCACGAGATTGGCGCTTGTGAACTTGAAGATATTGATGTGGTTGTTCAGCTTGCTAACAGAGAGACAGTTTGGCCTCTTGGTATTGTCCGAGATGTGGAAGTTCTTTGCGGTAAGACTAAATACCCTACTGATTTTCTAGTACTTGGTAAGGAGGCTAGTAAAACTTGTACTATTATTTTTGGTAGACCATTTTTGAACACCTGTGGTGCCGTGATAGATTGTAAGAAGGAGAAATTTTTTACTAAGTTTAATGGAGAGTCTTATGAGTTTAATTTTTCCAAGTTTGCTAAGACTTCTTATGAAAATGACACGCCTAATGAAAATTTTCAAGTTGAGCAGCTTGCTTCTATTGCTCTTGCCCCTAATAATGCCTTGCAGCAATTCATGGAAGATCACGAAAGTGATGTTTTTAGCAAGGAAAGAGAAGAGATTGACGATATTCTCCTTTGTTAACCACCATTACTCAAGCATAATCTACCTATGGAGGATCTTGGTACCACTTTGCCGCCTAAAGAAGATCCTGTGTTTGAATTAAAGCCTTTGCCTGATAATCTTAAATATGCTTATATTGATGATAAGAAAATATATCTTGTTATTATTAGTTCTAAACTTTCAGGAAAAGAAGAAGAAAGATTATTGGAGATATTGAGGAAACACCGAGGAGCTATGGGATATACTCTTGATGATTTAAAAGGGATTTCTCCCACTTTATGTCAGCATGCCATTAATATGGAGAAAGATGCGAAGCCAGTTGTGGAGCATCAATGCCGCCTAATTCCCAAGATGAAGGATGTGGTAAGAAATGAGGTATTAAAGCTCCTTGATGCTGGTATCATTTATCCTATTGCTGATAGTAGATGGGTTAGTCCTGTTCATTGTGTTCCTAAGAAAGGAGGTATGACTGTTGTGCCTAATGAGAATAACGAGCTTATTCCTCAAAGGGTAGTAGTTGGTTATAGAATGTGCATTGATTATAGGAAGGTAAACAAAGTTACTAAGAAAGATCATTACCCTTTACCGTTTATAGATCAAATGCTAGAAAGGTTGTCTAAGAAGACTCATTTTTGTTTCCTTGATGGTTATTCTGGTTTTTCTCAAATTGCTGTTAAGAAGGATGATCAAGAGAAAACCACTTTTACTTGCCCTTATGGAACTTATGCTTATAGACGTATGCCGTTTGGTTTATGCAATGCTCCTGCTACTTTTCAAAGATGTATGTCTGCTATTTTTCATGGCTTTTGTGAAGAAATTGTGGAGGTCTTCATGGACGATTTCTCCGTCTATGGAACTTCTTTTGATAATTGTTTGCACAACCTTGATAAAGTTTTGTAGAGGTGCGAAGAAACTAACCTTGTTCTTAATTGGGAGAAATGCCACTTTATGGTAAATGAAGGAATTGTCCTTGGACATAAAATTTCCGAAAGAGGTATTGAAGTTGACAGAGCAAAAGTGGAGGCAATTGAGAAAATGCCTTGTCCAAGAGATGTTAAAGGTATTCGTAGTATTCTTGGTCATGCTGGTTTCTATAGGAGGTTTATTAAAGATTTCTCTAAGATTTCAAAGCCTCTTACTAATCTTCTTCAAAAGGATGTACCATTTGTCTTTGATGATGATTGTAAGGAAGCTTTTGAAACTCTTAAGAAGGCTTTAACTACTGCTCCTATTGTTCAACCACCTGATTGGAATTTACCTTTTGAAATTATGTGCGATGCTAGTGATTTTGCTGTTGGTGCTGTTCTTGGACAGCGCATAGATAATAAGTTGAATGTTATTCATTATGCTAGTAAGACTCTTGATGCTGCTCAGAAGAATTATGCTACTACTGAGAAAGAGTTTCTTGCTGTTGTTTTTGCTTGTGATAAGTTTAGATCTTACATTGTTGATTCTAAAGTTACTATTCATACTAATCACGCTGCTATTAGATATCTTATGACTAAGAAGGATGCTAAGCCTAGGCTTATTAGATGGGTGTTGCTTTTACAAGAGTTTGATTTGCATATCGTAGATATGAAAGGTGCTGAAAATCCTGTGGCTCACAACTTGTCTAGATTGGAAAACATTTCTTTTGATCCTATTCCTGTTAATGATAGTTTTCCAAATGAATAGTTGGCTGCAATTAATGTAACTTCGCGAGACCTTCCTTGGTATGCTGATTATGCTAACTTTATTGTTTCCAAGTATTTGCCTCCGACCTTTTCAGCTCAGCAAAGAAGAAATTTTTTCTATGATTTGAGGCATTATTTTTGGGATGACCCACATTTATATAAAGAAGGAGTTGATGGTATCATGAGAAGATGCGTACCGGAATATGAGCAACAAGAGATATTAAGAAAATGCCATAGCAGTGCTTATGGAGGGCATCATGCTGGAGATAGAACCACGCAGAAGGTTCTACAATCAGGTTTTTATTGGCCAACCCTCTTTAAAGATGCCAGAAGGTATGTTTTATCTTGCGATGAATGTTAAAGAGTTGGTAATATTTCTAGACGCAATGAGATGCCTATGAATTACACTCTTGTTATTGAACCGTTTGATTGTTTGGGATTTGACTTTATGGGTCCTTTTCCTCCTTCAAAAGGCTATACTCATATACTTGTTGCTGTTGATTATGTTACTAAATGGGTAGAAGCCATACCTACAAAGAGTGCCGATGGTGAGACTTCGTTAAAAATGCTTAAGGATGTTATTTTTCCTAGGTTCGGAGTGCCTAGATATCTTATGACTGACGGAGGTTCTCATTTTATTCACGGTAGTTTTAGAAAAACTCTTGCTAAGTATGATGTCAATCATAGAATTGCTTCTGCTTATCATCCCCAAACTAGTGGGCAGGTAGAGCTTTCAAATAGGGAGATCAAGTCTATGTTGCAGAAGACTGTTAATAGATCTAGGAAAAACTAGGCTAGTAAGTTAAACGACGCTTTATGGGCTTATAGAACTGCTTATAAGAATCCCATGGGTATGTCTCCTTATAAGATGGTTTACGGAAAAGCGTGTCACTTGCCCTTAGAATTAGAACACAAAGCTTTTTGGGCAGTGAGAGTGCTTAACAGAGATTTTAAACTAGCCGGTAAGAAAAGGTTGTTAGATTTGAGTTCTCTAGATGAGTGGAGAAACGAAGCGTATGAGAATGCCAGACTTTTCAAAGAGAAAGTCAAGCAATGGCATGATAAGAGAATTCTTAAGAGAGAGTTTCATGTTGGTGAGAAAGTTCTTTTGTATAGGTCTCGTCTCGGATTTTTTGCAGGAAAATTACTTTCTAAATGGGAAGGACCTTATGTTATTATGGAAGTGTACCGCTCAGGTGCTATTAAGATTGGTTCATTGAAAGATGACTCTACACAAGTGGTGAATGGGCAAAGACTCAAGCATTATATTTTTGGAGATTCTTATAATGAAGATATTGATGTTATTGAAACAGTTTCTCCAGAAGAATTTATCCAAGACAAACTGCAGGAACCTGCAGAGTTCGCTTTCGAATAGGTAACAGTTCTAGTCAGAAAAGTTTCGCGAAAAGTTCTTCCTTTAATATTTTTGCTGTTTTTACTAAATATGAAAAATCACGAGACGAAAACGGGGAGGAAAAAGAGTCTGTGTGTGTCTCACACACAGGTGGCGCGGGCCCACCCCTGGCCGCGCCACCCATGTGTGAGAACACCCCGGAACTCGTTTCCGTCCCGGTTTCCTCCTGTGACTTCGTTTCGATGTATAATTTTCGTCTATTTAACCCCCCGGAGTCCCCGAGGTCTGTATATCGTTTTCTCGTCGTGTTTTGTTTCGAGCTGTTTCTGTCAGGAGTTGATCTTAAGCTTGGAGGAGTCATGGCCTCTTCCAGCGGTGACAAGGAGAAGACACCTCCAGAAGATGACACCAAAGATTTCCGACTGAAAAAAGAGGTTGAAAGCGAAGGCGAAGAGGAAGATCAAAGTCCAAGGCCGAGCACCGTGATTGCCATCATAGGGGTGGTGACAGATCATGACAAGTTCAAGAAGAGTGCTCGTATAAGGACCGGAGGAGGTGTGCCGCATCACACCTTAGCTCCACAGACGTCTCCACCACGCCAAAATCCTTTCCATACTCTGATTCATGAGCATCAGTTCCAAAAGGTGCCCAAATCACGATTACCCTCTGGCTGGGATATAGATCGTTCTAACAATACAGGGACAGGAAGCTCCAAGGGTGAAGAAGGATGGGGAAATAATTCCAAGAGCTGGGATTCTCTTGCTGACAGGTTCATGAACCATGTTGAGCACAATTCTGAGATGATTCGTAACCTCGAGTACAAGATTGATGATCTGAAAGATTTGATTGAGAAGCTTATTAAAGATTATCCACCGCCACCACCAAAGGAGTAATTCGTCATCGGTTTAGGCATCCCCTTGGCTTGTTCCAAGATTGGGGGAGTGTCGCGGTATCACATCATTACCTTTTGCTCATTTACTTTTCAAGTAGAGTCATATCATGAATAAAGAAGTTATCATATAGAATAGTTTGCAGTTTGGAAGTATCCTCCTTAGTTGGTTATCTATGTATCCCTTGGTGTGAGTTGCGGTAATAAAATATTAATGAGAAGTTTTATCGTTTACTTTTTGCACACTTTATGTTAGTTTGCAATCTCTCTTGTATGACTAGTCTTGTTGATTGGTATTGGTATCACATTGGGAGCATGAGTAGATTTAGTTGGTTTTGGCAAACCTAGCTTGGTTAGTAGCAACTTTACCTTGAGGTTTAAATAGAAAAGAATAAAGAAGTGCTTGCAGTTACATCACTTCAGTTTTCCCTTATGTTTGGCTTATAAGCATTGTTATTCTTAAAGTTAAAATCGTTGTACCCTCAAGGGAGTTTGCATGATTATTCTTATTATATGTATGTTTGTTTGTTTCTTGCAACTCTTATGCTTGCTACCCAGCCTTGCTAGCCAAAAACCTGTACTGAGAGGAAATACTTCTCGTGCATCCAATTCCCAAAAGCCAAGTCACTTCCAAAGAGTCCACTATAAATTCCTATGCATGGTATTTCAAGCCATTCCAAGTAAATTTTCATGTGCTACCTTTCAAAAACCTTCAAACACTTCTCATTTTGTGCCACTGTTTTTAGCTCATGAGGACGTAGTGGATGGGTTTGTTATCTTCCATACTAAATTAAGTACCCCTCGACTAGGCAGCTTCATCTCTCGTCATTAATTTTGCAAGGGAGCTGGTCAGACCATTATAATCTCAAAAAGAAAAAGAAAGAAAAAGGCACTCCTCCAATGGAATGTGAAAGTTGGTCGGCACCCGATGGAATCGGTTAGCCATGGTTTGAGAAAGGAAAAAGGTGGGGAGGAGTGCAAAGCTATAAAAGAGCACCAAAGTGCCAATTAATCAAATATCTCGGAACCGCTCTCACTTGTTTAGTATGGAAGATATCAAGAACTCCGTTGCTAGTCGTTGACAAAAGCAACCACCTCTCAAAACACTTTTTACCTCTGTTTTACAAATGAAAAGCTCTAGCACATGTTTAATCCCTGCTTCCCTCTGCGAAGGGCCTATCTTTTACTTTTATGTTGAGTCAACCTATTTCTCTCTGTCTCAAGCAAGCATTTGAGTTGTTATGTTTGACTCATCCATATGTTGATCCATTTAATCATGTTTATTATCTTCCTTGTTTTGTATAATGCTTTTGTCTGAAGGAATATATCTTTGAAAGCTTTCTATGAATGCAAAAGTTTATTTTGTTGAGCATATAGTCTTTGCTATATTAGCTCCGTTTTAAAAGGCTCCGTCTAAAAGAGAGAATAGTTTGTTCTCCATTCTTTGACCAAGAACAAAGGTTTGCCATTGCCAATTATAGTTTACCTTGTGCATCTTTACATGTGATTCCCTTTTACCTATTGCAAGTCTATATCTTATAAAGGGAAGTTGCTGTCTATTATAATTTGTGCCTTGCTGAATGTGATGCTTCTTGTCCGTATTTTGATTATCGACACTTCACTCTATAAACCTGTGGTCATGTTTACCGAGTTTAGTTTTTGCTTGGGGACAAGCGAGGTCTAAGCTTGGGGGGGTTGATACGTCCAATTTGCATCACTATTTTATATCATAATTTACTGTTATTCATTGATGTATTTCATATTTAGATAAGATACTTATGTTATTTCCTTTGTTTTCACATGTTTGATGATCATCGGAGGAGTTGCTGCCGGAGTCAGGATTCTGCTGGAAAAAGGACCATCAAGAGACCATATTTTGAAGATCAGGAAAATTCCAAAAAAATACCCAGAAATTATAATTTCCCAGAAGACTCAGGAAGCCAGAAGAGGGAGTCGAGAGGAGCCAGGGGGGGCCACACGCCAGGGTGGCGCGGCCAGCCCCCTAGCCGCGCGGGCCCTGCGTGAGGCACCCCTGGCCCACCTCTGGTCTCGCCCCTCTGCGTACATCATCGTCCTCGAAAACCTAAGTCAAAGGGGGGCTCAGAGTTAGACACAGCCGCCTCTGCGGGGCGGAGAACACCAGAGAGAGAAAGCTCTCCGGCAGGGAGAAATCTGCCGGGAAAATTCCTTCCCGGAGAGGGGAGATCGTCGCCATCGTCATCACCATCGCACTGGACTTCATCGGGATCATCATCATCATCATCTCCATCACCAGCACCTTCATCTCCACCATCACCACGCCATCCCGCTGTAACATCTTGAGTTGGATCTTGTTATATTCATAGGGGAAACTTTCCCGGTGTTGATTACTCTTGTAGTTGATGCTATTGAGTGGAACCGTTGAGTTAAGGTTTATGTTCAGATTGTTATTTACCATTATTTCACCTCTGATCATGATCCATATGATGTCTTGTGAGTAGTTCATTTAGTTCTTGAGGACATGGGAGAAGTCAAGATGTTAGTAGTTAATTATTGTTGAGAAATATTTAATGGTTTGATGTTGTTGTGGTGCTATTTCACTAGTGGTGTCATGTGAACGTCGACTACATGATACTTCACCATTTATGTGATAGGGCAAAGGTGTCCGATCTTTCGATGAGATCTTGATACGTCGATTTGGTGGGTGGAGTTTGTGCTTGACGATCCGACTACACGTGCGAAGCTCGTGCGCCAATGCAATCGCTAGGACAATCTCCGGGAGTTACTGATCTTGCGGGTGCACGATCAGCCTGACCAGCGAGGGTCTTAATTCCTACCTGAAATCGAGAACAAGTAAGAACTAATACAGCAATCAAGATATTGCGGATGAAAGATGTATGCTTTATTCAAAAGGTGGGATTCCGAATAGGCGGTCTTCTTCTGGGCGATTGGCCTCAAAAGTCGAGCTCGTAGTTGCAGCAAGGGCTAACTTTTAGTCTAATCAAAATCCGAGTTCTAATGACGGCTACGGGGGTATTTGAGGAGGAAAAGGTAGGGGTGCGACCAGCCATGGGTTGGGTGGTCGAACGGACCCCTAACAGGCCTTTTCTCCTCAAATTCGGACTCCTAAAAGTGGCTGTCTTATTTGCTGCGAAATTTACATGGGCCTGGCCCAAAAATAGAAGTGACGCAGCACCATATGTATTTATGGACGAAATTATGAAGTAGCTCTTTGTATATTTCGTCCAAGTCTTCATCCTTCATTATGGTGGCTTCAAAGTTCTGAAATCTCCACTCGTGGCGTCTTCTTCAATCCTCAAACGCATGCTGCCATCTCCATGCACGATCATGCTCCAATGCTTGTCCCTCTCATCCATGCTAGGTCCATCATTCCTAAGAGTAACAAACATATCTGATTTAGGCAGCATCATATTCTCATGTATGTGAGAAAGAGTTCCAAGAAACGAAAGTACCTGATAGTTAAGTTGCTTGGCACGAGCTCGAGTGATGGGTCCTTGTATGTGTTCCGCTGTAGGTACAGCGGGTGTATCAATAGATGGGATGTCCTCATCATGCTCCCCTTCTTGAATTGAAGTCGTCCTCGACGCAACCTCATCTTCTTCACCGAAGTAAGGTTTTAAATCTGCAATGTTAAATGTAGGACTTACCGTACCAAAATCTGCAGGAAGCTCCAGTTTATATGCATTATCATTGATTTTCTCTATCACCTTAAAAGGACCATCAGCACGTGGCATTAACTTAGACTTGCGCAAATCAGGAAAACGATCTTTGCGCAAATGCAACCAAACAAGATCACCAACCTCAAACACAACATGCTTTCGTCCTCTATCCCCAGCAACTTTATACTTAACATTCATGCGTTCTATGTTGTCTTTAGTAGTTGCATGCAATTTTAAAATCAATTCAGCACGCTGTGTAGCATCGAAATTATTTTGCACTGAAGATGGTAAAGGCAACAAATCAATAGGTGCACGTGGAACAAAACCATAGACAATCTGAAAAGGGCTCATCTTTGTGGTAGAATGCAGCGAACGATTATAAGCAAACTCAATATGAGGCAAACATTCCTCCCACAATTTTAAGTTCTTCTTTAAAACAGCCCGCAGCATGGTAGATAAAGTTCTATTAACTACTTCAGTTTGTCCATCAGTTTGGGGATGACATGTAGTACTAAACAGCAATTTAGTCCCCAACTTAGCCCATAAACATCTCCAAAAGTGGCTAAGAAATTTAGTATCACGATCAGAAACAATAGTATTTGGCACACCATGCAAACGAACGATATCACGAAAAAATAATTCAGCAATGTGCGCAGCATCATCGGTCTTGTGACAAGGAATAAAGTGTGCCATCTTAGAAAACCGATCCACAACAACAAAAATACTATCCCTCCCCTTCTGTGTACGAGGTAATCCCAAAACAAAGTCCATTGAAATATCCTCCCAAGGAACACTAGGAACAGGAAGAGGCATATATAAACCATGTGGATTAAGGCGAGACTTAGCTTTTTGACAAGTAGTGCAGCGTGCCACGAATCTCTCAACATCTCGCCGCATGCGTGGCCAAAAGAAGTGTGCAGCAAGAACATCCTCCGTCTTCTTGACACCAAAGTGTCCCATTAATCCTCCTCCATGCGCCTCCTGTAACAACAAAAGACGAACGGAACCATCTGGGATGCATAGTTTGTTAGCACGGAACACAAATCCATCATTAAGGATGAATTTGTTCCATGTCCTACCATCTTTACAATTTTGCAACACATCTTTAAATTCAGCATCATGCAAGTATTGTTCCTTTATAGTTTCCAACCCAAAAATTTTGAAGTCAAGCTGAGATAACATAGTATAACGGCGCGACAAAGCATCAGCAATAATATTATCTTTACCCTTTTTGTGTTTGATAACATAAGGAAAAGATTCAATAAATTCAACCCACTTGGCATGGCGACGATTCAGTTTTGCTTGACTACGAATATGCTTCAAAGATTCATGATCAGAATGTATAACAAATTCTTTAGGCCATAAATAATGTTGCCAAGTTTCTAATGTCCGAACCAGCGCATATAATTCTTTATCATAAGTAGAATAGTTCAGACTAGGCCCACTCAATTTTTCACTAAAATATGCTACAGGTTTGCCCTCTTGTAATAACACACCTCCCAAACCAATGCCACTAGCATCACATTCAAGTTCAAACGTCTTATTAAAATCAGGAAGTTGGAGTAATGGAGCATGTGTTAACTTATCTTTCAGTATCATGAAGGCCTCTTGTTGTGCATCGCCCCAAACAAAGGGCACATCCTTCTTTGTGAGCTCATTCAATGACGCAGCAATAGAACCAAAATCTTTGACAAAGCGCCTATAAAACCCAGCAAGACCAAGAAAACTCCTTACTTGGGTGACCGTCTTGGGCTGTGGCCAATTATCAATAGCTTCAATCTTGGCTGGATCAACTTCAATTCCCTGTTCTGTAACAACATAACCAAGAAAAGCAACTCTATTTGTGCAGAAGGTGCACTTCTCAAGATTACCATACAAACGTGCATCACGTAAAGCATTGAAAACAGCACGTAAATGATCCAAATGGTCCTCTAAAGATTTGCTATATATGAGAATGTCATCAAAATATACCACCACAAAACGACCAATAAAAGCACGGAAAACTTCGTTCATCAGTCTCATAAAGGTACTAGGTGCATTAGTTAAACCAAACGGCATTACTAACCACTCATATAAACCGAACTTAGTTTTAAAAGCTGTTTTCCATTCATCTCCTAATTGCATACGAATTTGGTGGTAACCACTACGCAAATCAACTTTAGAGAACATAATAGAACCACTCAACTCATCTAGCATGTCATCCAAACGAGGTATAGGGTGACGATATCGAATGGTAATATTATTAATAGCACGACAATCAGTACACATGCGCGAAGAACCATCTTTCTTAGGTACTAAAATAATAGGAACAGCGCATGGACTAAGAGACTCACGAATATAACCTTTGTCCAATAAACTCTGGATCTGTCGTTGTATCTCTTTTGTTTCTTCAGGATTGGTGCGATATGGCGCACGGTTGGGCAGCGAAGCTCCTGGAATCAAATCAATTTGGTGTTCTATTCCACGAATAGGTGGAAGTCCAGGTGGAACATCTTGTGGAAAAACATCCATGTATTCCTGCAAAAGGTTAGCAACCGCAGGTGGCAAAGAAGGAGGCATATCCTCAAATGAAAACAGTACTTCTTTGCAAATAATAGCATAGCATGGAGTAATATTGACATCAATTTCAGCAAGATCAGATTTGCTAGCAAGTAAACAAGGATTCTTCAAACGAATTTCAGTAGCATGGTTAGAATCAGATTTAGAAGAATGCTTAGGTGGTACAAAATCTGCAGCAATAATCTGATTCTCACTCTTATGTTTGTCCTCATTTTTTAATCTACTAGCTCTAGCAAGATCATCTTTCAAAATTTGTTCCGGAGTCATGGGTTTAAGTCCAATTTTCTTGCCAGCATGTGTAAGAGAATACTGATTTGTTTTACCATTATGTACAGATTCTCTATCAAATTGCCATGGTCTACCAAGTAACAAAGAACAAGCTTGCATAGGTACAACATCACAATCAACAAAATCTGAATAAGTACCAATAGTAAAATGCACGCGTGCAGTTCTTGTTACCTTGAGCTTACGGGAGCTCTCAAACCATTGAATGTAATATGGATGAGGTCGTTGTCGTGTGGGCAGAGCAAGCTTCTCCACCATGTCAATACTAGCCAGATTGTTACAACTCCCTCCATCAATGATGATCCGGATAGCTCTCTCCTTAACAACGCCTCTTGTTTGAAACAAGTTGTGGCGTTGATCATGCTCAGCCTTGCTCAATTGCACACTCAAGACACGTTGTGCAACTAAGCTCTTGTATTGATCAGCAGTTTCAGCTCCCATTACCTCCATCTCCTTGTCAGAATCAGAATTGGCACCATCACGTGCAGCAATAAGTGCCAATGTATCATCATCAAAATCACTTGCAGAGTCATATTCGCCATCTTCAAGTACCACCATCACACGTTTGGTTCTGCATTCTTTTTCAATGTGACCAAACCCAAAACACTTGCGACATTGAATATCGCGAGTCTTCCCCGTGGAGGCCATGGAAGAAGAACTCCGTGTCGGACCAGCAGATGGTGATGGAGCAGGAGCAGGAGCAGGTGGCGTTCTTGACGTCGGCGTGGTATACCTGGAGGTGGAAGGACCTGGTGCATCCCCACGAGAAGGTGGAGCTGATTGGCGCGCAGACCATGAAGAAGTACGACCTGCAGAATTATTAGGTCTTCTCCATGATGGTTGACGATCCTGCACTTCAAGTTCAGCTTTGCAAGCAAGGTGAAATAAACGAGTAATAGTATTGTACTCCTTGTAGTCTAAAATATGCTGAATCTCCTTATTTAAACCACCAAAGAAACGTGCAAGCATAGCTTCATTATCCTCTACAATACCACAACGAATCATGCCCGTTTGTAACTCTTGATAATACTCTTGTACAGAATTTTTGCCTTGTTCTAAACGAGTTAATTTTTTAAGCAAGTCTCGTTGATAATGTGGAGGTACAAAACGAGTACGCATGGCATGTTTTAGACCAAGCCAAGTAGCAGGAATATTAGCATGATTGACTCGACAATATTCAGACCACCAGATAGAAGCAAAATCAGTAAATTCACATGTAGCAGCACTAACACGCAAATGCTCAGGGTAGCGTAAACATGCAAAACGTTGCTCTACTTCTAATTCCCAAGTGAGATATGCATCAGGATTATATCTACCCTCAAATGGCGGAATATTTAATTTTAGCTTAGCCACATGGTCATCATCACGTACCGGACGCGGAGGTGGACGAGCGTTGCGGTTGTATTGCCGCGGACGGCCAGGTGCAGGTTGTTGGACCTCGTCCTCGTCGAGCTCGTTTTCATCTTCGAACTCGTTTTCCCCCTCGTCAGCAGCATATCCGTCCTGGGTGGCCGCCTCCGTAGCGGCCGCAGCAGCTGCCGCAGCTGTAAGAGGAACACGGCGAGCACGTGGTACAGGGACGGCCGGCCGTGGCAGTGGTGGTAAACGGGCCAGGACTTCCTGGAACCGGGCATCGAGCTTGGTGTTGAAGGATGCCTCAAGACCAGCCATCTTGTCCATCGCATCAGAAAGCTTGGAATCAACATCACCCAAGCGTGTGTCCACATCTTGTGCACGCCCCACCAACAGCCGTGTGAAGTGGGCATGCAACTCTGCACTAGTCATCTTCTCTGGATCAACATCATCCTTCGGGGTTCCTGTCATGGTTAGCGTGGAAGCAAGCACAAATATATATACCTATGCACTACGGAATATGGTGGGATCACGCGTAATCCGTCAAGCGGTATACAAAGCTCTTACAAGTTCTTACCCAACAGGAGGAAGGTGATATGCAACCAGCAAAGAACAGCGACTCCCAAAATTGCACAAGCGATTACCAGGTGTCGATACAAAGCACGTGCAGAAATATGTGGAGCTGTAGGAAGGCTTATATGGTAGCAAAAATACAGCAAATGTCAAAACAGCAATGCAATGTTGAAAGAATGCTCAACCACGGTACTGTGCTGGTCCTAGGCTATACCAAGCTAGAGACGCGAGCCGAGAACACTAAGGAAGTCACGGCGCGGCCCCACAAGCAGAAAGGAACAGCTCCCAAGCAAAATATAAGTGAAGATCTGCAGGAATTGTCAGGTCTGAAACTTCAGAGGGCAAAAACTCAGCCTTCCCGGCCTTTTTTGGGAGTTCTGGGTGTCGCACAACGACGTAGTGGTTGTGGTCACGTAGATCTTTTCGCTACGAACATTTTGAGTACTCGCACGTCGAAAACGGAGTTCGTATGCAAAAGTTATGACCAGTTGAAATTTGCTGTCGAAAACCGTCAAAAAAACTGACGGAACTGTCAAAATTCAGACTGAATTCGGAATGCACTAGTAGGAACGGGTCAACCCGACTTGGATGCGGAGTTGACTTTTTTTTTTTTTTTTTTTTTTTTTTTTTTTTTTGCTCTTCTTCCTCCTCTTGACTGGCGACCGAAACCTAACTCACGGACTCTGAAAAAGGTACGGATGAAATTGGGAAGAACGAACAAGAACTTATGTGAAGGGGGTGGCGGAAGTATATGGCGTGGTGGTGGAAGGATATGGCGGAGCAGTGGTGCAAGCGTGCGGCGGCGGCGGGACTAAGGTGAATCGAACTCGAAACTCTAAAGGAACAGACACTAAGACCAGCAACTCGACACGCGGATGCAGACACAAATTCAACGATGCAAACTGAAAAGACAATGCAAAGGCTCGGATGGTTTATGGGACGAGATGATCTAACCCTAACTGTATTTTTTGGCTTTTTCGTGGTTTATAGGTATGAACACTGATGCAATCTAAACTACGAAAACAGTAAATCTCACCGAGCAACCTGAAATCTGATACCACTTGATAGGGCAAAGGTGTCCGATCTTTCGATGAGATCTTGATACGTCGATTTGGTGGGTGGAGTTTGTGCTTGACGATCCGACTACACGTGCGAAGCTCGTGCGCCAATGCAATCGCTAGGACAATCTCCGGGAGTTACTGATCTTGCGGGTGCACGATCAGCCTGACCAGCGAGGGTCTTAATTCCTACCTGAAATCGAGAACAAGTAAGAACTAATACAGCAATCAAGATATTGCGGATAAAAGATGTATGCTTTATTCAAAAGGTGGGATTCCGAATAGGCGGTCTTCTTCTGGGCGATTGGCCTCAAAAGTCGAGCTCGTAGTTGCAGCAAGGGCTAACTTTTAGTCTAATCAAAATCCGAGTTCTAATGACGGCTACGGGGGTATTTGAGGAGGAAAAGGTAGGGGTGCGACCAGCCATGGGTTGGGTGGTCGAACGGACCCCTAACAGGCCTTTTCTCCTCAAATTCGGACTCCTAAAAGTGGCTGTCTTATTTGCTGCGAAATTTACATGGGCCTGGCCCAAAAATAGAAGTGACGCAGCACCATATGTATTTATGGACGAAATTATGAAGTAGCTCTTTGTATATTTCGTCCAAGTCTTCATCCTTCATTATGGTGGCTTCAAAGTTCTGAAATCTCCACTCGTGGCGTCTTCTTCAATCCTCAAACGCATGCTGCCATCTCCATGCACGATCATGCTCCAATGCTTGTCCCTCTCATCCATGCTAGGTCCATCATTCCTAAGAGTAACAAACATATCTGATTTAGGCAGCATCATATTCTCATGTATGTGAGAAAGAGTTCCAAGAAACGAAAGTACCTGATAGTTAAGTTGCTTGGCACGAGCTCGAGTGATGGGTCCTTGTATGTGTTCCGCTGTAGGTACAGCGGGTGTATCAATAGATGGGATGTCCTCATCATTATGGGCCTAGTGAGATGCATTGTGTATTTGGCTACTGATTGTGGGGTTGCTGGAGTGACAGAAACCTAAACCTCCGTTGGGAAACCATTGCACCAGGGAGCGTAGGATCTTAGAGTTTAAGGCTGTGGTTAGATTTATCTTAATTACTTTCTTGTATTTGCGGATGCTTGCAAGGGGTATAATCACAAGTGTGTATTTATCCTAGTAAGGGTAGTGCGCTAGCGCAGGTTCACCCCCATAACACCTATCAAACCAATAAATACTATTGGCTCTATGAAGCGAAAGCTCTTGACAGAAACTCCCGTGTGTCCTCGAGAACGTTTGGTTATTATAAGTACACAACCGGCTTGTCCTTTGCTGAAGAAAGGATTGGGCCACTTGCTGCAATTTTTACTACTGTCTTTTATTTACTCGCACTTTATTTACTCGTATTACCAAATACCCCTGAAAACCTGTTTGCTAGTATTTACAGTGATTCCTTGATCAAAACTGCTCATCAACACCTTCTGCTCCTCGTTGGGTTCGACACTCTTATTTATCGAAAGTACTACGATACACCCCCTATACTTGTGGGTCATCAGAAACCTTGATCATCGGTTAATCAACGAGCTAGTATAAAAGAGAGGCTTTACTAGGAACCTTTTAGTTTATTAATCACACAAGTATTAATGTTTCCGATTAATACAATTCTAGCATGAGAAATAAACATTTATCATAAACATGGAATATGATAATAACCACTTTATTATTGCCTCTCGGGCATATTCCCTTCAGTGCCAATCCTCATTAGTGGATGCGCCTGGGAGGAGATCGCGACGGAGGAGGTGGGTGATCTCCTCCTTGTTCTTTCATGCGGTGGGAGAAAAGGACAGCGGAGAGAGTGCGTTGGCACGACCGGGACTAAACTGGCTTGGCGCAGCGCATCTAGCGGGTGGAGGAGAGAAGTGGCAACGACGACATTTGGCGTTTGGCCTTCGGCGTGGAGCAGCGCGAGGGCAGAGGAGGCGGGATCAACCCGTGAGATCTGAGAACTGCGCTATGCGAGGGAGGAAGGAGATGAGCGATTAGCGAAACGTTTAATTAGACAGAATCTGTTTCAAGGGGATGCGGGCGGAGGGGATTTTGGCAGACCATGTGGTCTGCCGGTTGACAGGATAGATCTCGATCGTTAATCTTAGAATGATGTGGTCAAACAAATGTGGGTTGTCCGATTTCATCAACTGGGCATGATCCAAGGGCGCTGGATGATCTATGTACACTTTGTTTGGTGGACATAGAAAAGATTTAGTTTGCTCTTTTATTAGTAGTGAAGATTTGGTAAGAGAAGAGGCGTAATAGAATATATTTCAACATTATTGTTTTCTAAATTCCTTAAATTTTAATTAATTGAAAGAAAATTCTAATCATTATTTTGCTCTACATGATTTTTGGAAGTATGGTTTTTATTTTCTTGAAATAGTTTAATGTGATTGTGTTTCTTCTAAAGGGATAGGTGAATAACTTCATTCATACATACGGTTTGTCAAAATAACTTTTCCGGTGCATGTCTTACACTTTTCCAGTATATCTCTGCTAACATATTGCTCGTCAGCCCATTGTATTCAAAATTGAGCTCTTTTACAGTGATTGACATGGTACTGTGTGGTACCATTAATTCTAATTTTTTACAACTATTGATTTAAACAGTGGATGACTTTTTTTTAAGCGGTACAATGCTTCAATTTATCCTAGCCCGTCCGAGACAACGCACGACATACATAGTCGAGACTACAGCCCATAGGGAAAAAAATACTAGAACATCGCCAGACCTTCTTTCTCTCTCTACATAGCCGACGCCTAGGGCGCCGCTGCCGCTGCAAGACCACCAGAGGAATCCCTACCTACCGTCGGCGACGGTTCTAACCTGGACTTTCAATCCCCGCCTCCAAGGACCGGAGTGCTCCCAAATCCCTCGCTCATTGACCTCAGAGCAGCCCTAATCGAGGCGCGACTAGACAGCCGCCGCAGCCCAGTTCCCTCACTGGATAGGTCCGCGGCAAGGGCGAGCAGCATGGAGCATGCAACAGGCGAGGGCGAGCTCCACGCGGCCTCGGTGCCTCGGCTAGCGGGCGATTTTTTCTCCCTCGGCAGGGGTAGTCGGCAGCGCGGTGGGTTGAATACAAGCGATATTGGGTCGGCAATGGCATCAGCGATGCACTTCATCGATTCTTGACGCTCTGTCTACTTACACCCTGGTGAGATTTTCCTCTTCATGCCTGGTGAAATTTTCTTCTTCATGTTGTGCCCCATAATGAACCGAACCGAGCACTCTTAAGATAATCTATGACAGAGGGCTCATAGGCTCTACTGATTAACTGGTATCCATTCAAATGTCTAACTACAGAATATGTTGTCTCTTGCATCAACTTGGGGGAGTAAGTTTCTACCCCATGGAGCTGCTCATGTGCCATTAGAACAATAAGTATTAAACCTTCCATTGCTTTAGAAGGAAATAATCCTCACTAGAAACCCCTGTTATTGTATTCTGACACTATATTTATTATTTAGCCGCAGTATAAGTCATGACAGATTTAGTCAATTTAGGAGAAGTTGTTACTGAATAAACTACGGTGACACTATATCGCCTGTGAGCTGACAATGAGATGTTGAGGCAGGAACTTAAGGGGGTGTTTGTTTGGGCTTTTAGAGACTTTCCACTAAAATAAGCCATTGGAATGAAACAAACGGGATGACTTCCGCTGTGGGCTTCGCCAAAGCCGAAGGTCCGATAGGCAGACTAGGGAAAGCTAGTCCAAAGGTGCATGTTTGATGCTGCTGCAAATGGCTCACGTAGATACTCTACTGTTAGATTTTTGTAGTGGTACGAATACGCATATTTTGGACAAACTTATACGGAGTATTTGATTAACTATTTGGTGTTATTATTGTTGGGCATCCATGATATTTTATAGTGACCGATATATTTATATGCTTCCTCGGCAATTATACACGTTCTCAAAATTATGAGGGTATTTTAGACAATTCCTCAACGTACAGCTAGTCAGCCAGCCAAGTAGCCAAACTCCAAAACTTAGAACAACGGCTTTTCCTGCACAATAGCTTTCTGTACACAGCAGCTTTCCCTCCACAGCCAGCCACAGACAACCCAAACAAACAGGCCCTAAGTGCAAGACAAAAGAGCTTCAGGCATTCAGGGACTAAACTTGAGTTGAATCTGAAGATCAAGTCCCCGACGAAGCAGATTTGGGAGTTGAGAGCTGTGAATGAGCTCTACAGGAAGACTGTAAGATTTACTACTACTCGTACCCTTGTGCCTTTAGATTATTTACTTCAGAGAGAAATGTGTAAAGTATACTTGATAACTAATGCTGCTGACTTGAGCAAGCTGTAGATGCTTTTTGCATAGAAATTAATTTCAAAAGTTGAATAATGAATTCCGTATTTTCCCTTATCATCATACGAATTTGATATAATGACAGTGAGTTTCAAGCAGATGCCGTAATGAATGCGTTAAACAAGCAATCCCCATAGTAATCCTCATGGATATGTCCGAAAATTCAAAATTAATAACCATATCCTTACAATGGAGTGATTTTTAGAAGCTGCAGAACATTTTTCCTAGTGGTATTTTTCTTTTGTTGCTAGTGAAACCTGCATTTACCTCACATATGACTATGTCGTTTCCATATTTTTTCCACTCACGAGCAGCTGTATCTATCGATTGAATATTTTGTTATCCTCGTGTGTACCAGGCAAAGACACCAAGAAATCTAAGATTGCAGTTTCTGTAACAAGTATATACTCGGCCACGACTACTGCAACTATCCCGAGAGGCTCGCTGCCGCTTCTTCGGAACAAGACGAAAGAGACGATTCAGAGTACTAACAATCATGAAATTATGCTGTGTTATGTAGCTACCTGATAGGGTTTGATTAGATAGAATTTGCAGCTGTCTGGGAGGAAGAAATTTAGACGTAATCTGTTACTTCTGGTGACGCTTTTGTGGCTAACGGTTTATAATGACAGCTAGTTACTTTGTAATGGATTTGCGACAGAGTTTTCTATGATATTTATGTGAATTTGAAGAAATTATCATATTAATGCTGAATCTTGTGGTCAACGACTTATGAGCAAGACGTGGTTATAGTGTGGGGTTCAAGTGATTTTTTTCAAAGAAGATAGCACCAACTGGGATCGTTATGATTTACTTCGTCCTAGATAATCTACAATGAGATAACTGGCGAAACTACATTGAGATATGAATTTCTATGGTGTAACTACACATCAGAAGATTGATCAGAGGAATATTGATGACGTGGAAGTTAAGAGACGGAGAAAAAGATTTTATGTTAATCTGGAACCAATGGATTAGCATCATTGGAACAGTATTTTGCACAGAGCTTTGCTCACCACCTACAGATTTGACGGATAGTGAGAGAGACCGACACATTTAACAAGTAAGAAGCTAATACAATGGTCAACAGGTGCTTTAAGATGCGTGCATGCTCATCCGGCAATTTGTCCGCTGAAAAGAGTGTTTGCTTTTTACAATTTTCATTAAATAAATTAAAGATATCGGTCCAATATTATTTTGGTATCGGTCCCACACTATTGTGGTACCGTGGTACCGTCCGATACCATCAGTTTGGTACCGTCTATTTTATCACCGTTAGATTAGGATGGATGGACGGTTCCTAAAAATGTCAATCATTGTAAAACTTGTATTCAAAATTACTTATGTATTTATCAAAAAATTGTAAAAAGGTTGGGTAACATGATTTATGTAACACATTGCCTGGCATTAAAATCTGCCACGGGAAAACCGCATGATATATCTGGTGCATCTTATATATATCCTATCCGGTGCTAACAGTGACGTTTAGATAGTTGGTAGAACAGAATCAAACATTTAGGGTGTGTTCGGTTGGTGGAACGAAGTGGAATGGAATGGAACGGTTCCACACCTAGAAGCCGTTCTCGTGTTCAGTTCAAAAAAGGAATGGAATGGAATGGTTCCACGAAAAGGAATATTCGCACTAGATGCGGAACGCACCCATTCCACCGAATCGGTGGAACGTCCCCGTTCCTCTCCACTAATCCCTCCCTCGCTCTGCTAACTGCCTCGAGCGGCGGCGATGCACGCGGGCCAGCGGCGGCGACGCACGCAGGCGAGCAAGCGGGCAGGCGGCGGGAGCTCGCGCGGGGGCGGCGGCGGCGGGAGCTCGCGCGGCGGCGGCGGGATCTCGCGAGGCGGTGGCGGGAGCTCGCGCGGGGGCGGCGGCGGCGGGATCTCGCGAGGCGGCGGCGGGAGCAAGCATGCCGCCACCGTGGTCGGCGGCAGGTGGCAGGGTGCCGGCACCGTGGTCGGCGGCAGGGGGCAGGGTGCCGGCACCGTGGTCGGCGGCAGGGGGCAGGGTGCCGGCACCGTGGTCGGCGGCAGGGAGCAAGAGCCAATGCTAATTTCGATTTTGAGGAAACAAATCACAATTTGCCACTGTTAAGTACGATTTAAGAACCGTTCCATTCTATTTTCTAGTCTCAACCGAACACCTGCTAGAACCGTTCCATTCTATTTTTTGGTCCCAACTGAACACAGGAACGGAACCGTTCCATTCCTCTGGAACGGAACCATGACATTCCATTCCACTTCGTTCCCGAACCGAACACACCTTAGTAGCTGTCACGCACCCAAAAGCAGTACATAACCATTGCATTGTTTTTTAAATTTGCAAAATATTGATGCAAATTGTTATAGAGATTTTCATGTTAGCTCTGCAATCTGCTTGTAGGCATGGCTCATCTTGTCTAGCATACCTGTTCTTCGAGTTTCAAGAGCCAAAGTCCTCACATTTACTCGGAAACATCTCATGTAACAATGAATATATATGTGATGACGTTGATTCTGAATGCCTGCATAAAAGTAATGTGTATTTTCAGTTGTAGCATCTACCAGGCTTTTTTACTTCTTTGCTTTGAAGCTGTTAAATGTATATTGTTTCTTGGGGTCTTTGCATCTTGATTTTTTAGTCATGATGGTGCATCCGATTTTCTGTGATTACATTCCATGATAAAAGGGTCGTTGTATACTGTTTCTACAGGTTTTCTTGAATTAAATCCGTGGCTTATCTTCATATATGATAGTGGTTTCATTAGTAGTTGGAATAAAAAGATGTCGATGACGAGAAACTAAAAATATGCAACTCATTAAAGCGGTGTGGGATTTAAAAGACTTACAGATAAAAAGTATCATAATACTCAGTACAATTTTCTCAAGATTACACGTGCGTTGCACATGCACAATTACTAGTGATCCTAATTACCATCGTCATTAGCGCTAAAACACCCTGAACGGACAACACCTCGCTAACAAAGAGACCCGTTCGGTAAAAAACAACACAACCCTCCCTTTTTCCCCCAAATAGCGTCGCCATCTAAAAAAACACTGCCGCCCATCCCCCATCAGCCACCGCCGCCGGCCATCCCCAACGTCGACGCTATCGGCCGACCGCTGCCCGTCCCAGCGCCCGTCGACGCCGATTGCCTCCCGTCCAAGCACTCTCCTCCCAGCGCAGACGTCGACCGTCATCCTTCCCCATCGCGGCCAGGTCGACGCCAATCCACTTCAACCGACGGTGTAGCGACCGCTGACCGCCGCCCATCTCGATTTCCGCAGATCGCCGCCCGTCCCGGATCCCACAGATTGCCGCCCATCCAAGGGCCTGCCGACGGTCCTAGCGCCGACGGGATTGGACGGACACCGGCGCCGACGGGATTGGACGGACGCCGACGCTGACGGGATTGGATGGACGCCGGCGCCGACGCCAATCATCGACCGTCCAGCGCCATCACCGATCACCGCCCCGTCCAAGCGCACGTCGACTATCCCAGCGCCAACGTCGACCGTCCCCATCGCGACGACACTGTCCTCCACGATGCGCTGCCCGTCGCGAGGACGCCAAACCGGCGATGTAGTGGTCCTCCAAGGTACCTTCATATTCTACCTAGGCTCTTCGAA
The DNA here is from genome assembly GCA_007115705.1 of Dactylis glomerata. Taxonomy (NCBI): domain Eukaryota; kingdom Viridiplantae; phylum Streptophyta; class Magnoliopsida; order Poales; family Poaceae; genus Dactylis; species Dactylis glomerata. Next base: position 3,710,101 of record QXEO01000339.1, read on the forward strand.
ATTCATTTGCGGACAAATAACCATACAATTTTATGATGTATTTGTTGAATATATAAGCAATTTACCATAAGATTTAATCCGAAATAACCAATAATAAAGCATGATGATAATTGCAGGAATTAACCTAATCATGCATACTAGCAGAGTAGACGAACAGATCACATCTAACACAGATAAAGAGATCACATCTATTCCAAATGCTAGTACAAGAAATTGTAACATAAACTGGAAAAGATGAGTACAGATTGCATACGGTGCTGCATGAGGATTCACGTTCGCGTTCAGATTCGTGTTGGTGTTGAGGTTCGCGTTGGCGTTGGCACCAGCGTCGTCAGCCATGTCGTCGATGTAGAGGCTGCTGATGTCCGGAAAGAAGTCCTCGTCGGGGAAGGAGTCATCGGTCGACGTGATTCCGTCAGTAGTCGCGCAGAAGCGCTCCCCAAAAACCTGATCGCCCCTCACCCGTACAGGTTCATAAGAGGCGGGGTTCCGGAGGCCTACTGTCCCGTTGTCCGGTGCACGCCGGAAGAAGGGATGGAGAAGGTGTAGCGGCGGCGCAAGGCTTTGGAGCGAGAGACGGGATGTGATACGGCGTGATTAGGGTTTGCGCCTAAGCCTGCTTATATAGCGTCGGTCGGGTAAGACGTGGGGCGCAGCCCACGTCCGAGTTAGTAACAGCCCACAATCCGGAAAAAACGGAAACGGTTGATAGAGAAATAACTCGCGCAGTAATTTTCCCAAACAGCAAAAAGATAAGTAAGCTCGGCACCGAGGCACAATTCCGCAAACCGCGGCGCGCGCACGCGTCGTGGCGAGGCGAGCGGCGGAGGAGGAGCGCGCGTGTAAGCCTCTCCTCTTCTCTCACTTTAGGAGGTAGTAGAACACCCCACTATATATATTGGTGCAACTCTCCTCAAACTAGCAAGGTGGGACTAAACTTTGGTACCACCCCTTGTTAGGCATGAATGGGCCATGAGAATTTTAGAATTTGTATTGGGCCATGGACCAAAGCCCACAACCAAATTCCAACAATCCCCCACAAAGTCTCATTGGCACATCTCATCACATCACATCAAACAGTTACAGAACATTGTTTATATACCGGTGCGAGGTGGAGACTGTTAAGTTGAACTTCCACTCAGAACTTTATGCTACACTAGATTGCAACTTGAATAGTGGACTATGCCTTGAACTACAAGTTTGGTGCGCACTAGTTTCACACAAAGCCTAGACCGATACTAGGCTGCCGCAAGGCTTCCCCGCGGTTTGGAGTTTATGCGTCATACTCCATGGTCTTTCATGAGTTTATTAGAGAGCACCCAACTCCCATAGACTGCGACGTTTGACAGTCAGACTCATATAGGTGTGTTCTTCAAAAGATGTTCTGTAGGACAACATATTTGCTATAAACAAGCCACTTAGAACACATTAAGATAAATATCAACCTGCCATGCAGAATAGGAGAGTATTGCATCTATATGGAGTGGTAGTATAATGTAAGGATACTCTCCTCTCAGCTGACCAACAGCTTATCTCCCAACTCTAATTCACGGGATCTCCGATCACATAGAGTGGGCTACCACTGTGGGCAACTCAAAGTGTGGGTCTCAAACCCATCTCCCTCGATGCATTATCTATCACATTGCGTGATAGACCCTTTGTGAAGGGATCTGCCAGATTTTTAGATGTTTGGAATAATCCAACGCAATAACTCTGGAGTTTCTCATTTTCCTGACAGATTTTAGTCTCCTCTTCACATGTCTTGATGACTTCATATTGTCCTTAGAACTGTTTACTTTGATGATCACAGTTCATAGGAATTGCGGGTATAGGTTTTTCAACCACAGGCAAGTCCATCAAGAGCTCTCGAAGCCACTCTGCTTCAACAGTGGATGTGTCTAATGCTGTGAGTTCTGCTTCCATAGTTGATCTCGTTAAGATGGTCTGCTTGCAAGACTTCCAGGAAACAGCGCCATGCTACTCGTGTGATGGCGCCAGAAAAGACTGTGGCGTTTAGTTGACGTGGGAGCAGTATGTCCTTGTGCGTGGTGATGACCAGCCCGTTGGGAACCCCAAGAGGAAGGTATGATGAGTGTAGCGGCTAGTTTTCCCTCAATTAAGAAACCAAGGTTTATCGATCAGGAGAAGAGAGACGATGACGACTGAAGGTGTTTGTGGAACCTGCACACACACAAACAAATACTTTGTCCCCAACTTGCGATGAGGTTGTCAATCTCACCGGTTTGCTTGAAACAAAGGTTATGAGTGTATCGAGTGGAAAACAGTAGTAATATGCTAGTAAAGTAAACAGTGCGGGAAAAGTAAACAGGTGATTGCAATATGATTAAAATAGGACCGGGGTCCACGGTTCACTAGTGGTGTCTCTCCATAGATAAAATAACATGCTGGGTAAACAAATTACAGTTGGGCAATTGATAGAATAAAGATAACGTGATATGTCAAGAAGATCACTATGAGATTCACTCTGGGCATTACAACAAAATACATAGACCGCCATCCAACTGCATCTATGACTAATAATCCACCCCCGGGGATATCATCCGAACACCCTAGAAGTATTAAGTTGCGAACAACAGATAATTGCATTAAGCAAAGTGTGTAATGTAAACAAAGCATATGCCCTTGAGCATATGAATGTTGTTTTCTCCCTAGTAGCAACAGCACATCTACCACCTTAGAGGTTTCTGTCACTCCCCCAGGTGAAATAGAGACATGAACCCACTATCGAGCATAAATACCCCCTCTTGGAGTCACTAGCAACTACTCGGCCAAGATAGCTACTAACAACGGAGAGCATGCAAGATCATAAACAACATAGAGATAACAAAAGATATAATTCAGTACAGCAACTTAATCATAAACACCAATATTCATCGGATCCCAACAAACCAACATCATAGTATTACATAACGGTGATCTCAATCATGTAGGGCAGCTCATGAGATCTAAACATGAAGCATATGGTAGAGAAGACAACCATCTAGCTACTGCTATGGACCCATAGTCCAAGGTAGACTACTCACTCATCGCTCCGGAGGCAAGCATGGCGATGAAGAAGACCTCCGGTGGCGATTCCCCTCTCCGGCAGGGTGCCGGGAAGAGCTTCTGGACCCTCCCGATCTTCGGGTCGACGGCGGCGGCGGATCGCGATGTATTCTGGAAAACTGATCGGGGCTTAGGTTTTTCTCGTCATGGGGTATATGTAGGCGAAAGGAGGCTGTCAGAGGGGGTCCCACGCCCCCTCACACGGGGCTGGCGCGGCCAGGGGGGTGGCCGCGCCGCCCCTGTGTCTGGGGCCCACGTGGCCCCTCTCCGTCAGGTCTTCGGATGTTTGGGAGCTCCCCGGTGAAATATGACTTCAGGAACTTGTTTCGTCCAATTCCGAGAATATTTCCTGTGTATCACTTCTGAAACACAAAAACAGCAGAAAACAGGAAACTGGCACTGTGGCACTTCGTTAATAGGTTAGTTCCGGAAAATGTATAAAAATGCCACTAAGTGTAACGAAACAATAGGCAAATGGTGTAAAACAAAGTATGGAGCATCAAAAATTATAGATACGTCTGAGACGTATCACGCCACCACCAAGCGTAAACACATAACCACTCGTGGCCTTAGTCTCATCAGCATCAGAAATTCAATTTGAGTCACTATACCCTTCAAGTACCCTTGGATACCCAGAGTAGTGAACTCCATAGCTTGTAGTGCCACTCAAATAACGCAAAACCCTTTCAAGGGCTTGCCAATGAACATCTCTAGGATTTGACACAAATCGACTCAACTTGCTAACAGCAAAAGAGATGTCAGGCCTCATCGCGCTGGCCAAATACATAAGCGAGCCAATAATCTGAGAATATCTCAGCTGATCTTTAGCATCCTTAGGATCTCCCTGATTCTTTTGAACCAACATGCTAGGATCATATGGCGTAGGAGAAGACTTGCAGTTGCTATACCCAAAACGACTCAAGATCTTTTCCACATAGTGAGATTGAAGCAGTGTTATCCCACCATTGTCATCTCTCAGTAGCTTGATGTTCAAGATCACATCAGCCACTCCTAGATCTTTCATCTCAAAACAATGAGATAGAAAGTCTTTGACCTCCTTGATAACATCAAGACTGGTCCCGAATATCAGTATATCATCAACATACAGACATAAGATGACTCCCTGGCCCCCACCATGGCGTTAGTACACACACTTGTCAGCTTCGTTAACAGCAAAGCCTACAGCAGTTAAAGTTCTTTCAAACTTCTCATGCCACTGCTTAGGTGCTTGCTTAAGACCATACAAAGACTTGAGCAACTTACACACCTTTCCTTCTTGACCACCTACCACAAATCCATCCGACTGATCCATATAAATCTCCTCGTCTAACTCTCCATTTAGGAAAGTCATCTTAATGTCCATTCTTAGTCAAAGACAGCAACCAATCTTTAGCCTTTCCTCTCAAAGAAAAAGGAAACAACTTGAGCTTAATAATATCACTATCAACATCCTTATATTTCTGCATCTCACATAGCTCAACAAAATTGTTGAGATGAGCTGCAGCATCTTCAGTACTAGCACCAGAAAATTGCTCTTTCATAACAAGGTTCAATAAAGCAGGCTTAATCTCATAAAAAGTAGTAGCAGGAACAGTTGGTGCAATAGGAGTGCAGATAAAATCACTATTGTTCGTGCTAGCAAAGTCACACAACTTGGTGTTTTCAGGAGTACCCATTTTAGCAAAACGAAAGTAAACAAGTAAAGACAGCTACCAAGGATTCTAATTTTTTTGGGTTTTTGATATAAAAAGCAATGTAGGTAAAATAAAATAAAGTAAAGCAAAACAAATAACAAAGTAAAGTATGTGTGTGCGAAGAACTCCCCTCGCAGAAGTCTTCTCTCTTCCCCGGCAACGGCGCCAGAAAAGAAGCTGCTACTCGTGTGATGGCGCCAGAAAAGACTGTGGCGTTTAGTTGACGTGGGAGCAGTATGTCCTTGTGCGTGGTGATGACCAGCCCGTTGGGAACCCCAAGAGGAAGGTATGATGAGTGTAGCGGCTAGTTTTCCCTCAGTTAAGAAACCAAGGTTTATCGATCAGGAGAAGAGAGACGATGACGATTGAAGGTGTTTGTGGAACCTGCACACACACAAACAAATACTTTGTCCCCAACTTGCGATGAGGTTGTCAATCTCACCGGTTTGCTTGAAACAAAGGTTATGAGTGTATCGAGTGGAAAACAGTAGTAATATGCTAGTAAAGTAAACAGTGCGGGAAAAGTAAACAGGTGATTGCAATATGATTAAAATAGGACCGGGGTCCACAGTTCACTAGTGGTGTCTCTCCATAGATAAAATAACATGCTGGGTAAACAAATTACAGTTGGGCAATTGATAGAATAAAGATAACGTGATATGTCAAGAAGATCACTATGAGATTCACTCTGGGCATTACAACAAAATACATAGACCGCCATCCAACTGCATCTATGACTAATAATCCACCCCCGGGGATATCATCCGAACACCCTAGAAGTATTAAGTTGCGAACAACAGATAATTGCATTAAGCAAAGTGTGTAATGTAAACAAAGCATATGCCCTTGAGCATATGAATGTTGTTTTCTCCCTAGTAGCAACAGCACATCTACCACCTTAGAGGTTTCTATCACTCCCCCAGGTGAAATAGAGACATGAACCCACTATCGAGCATAAATACCCCCTCTTGGAGTCACTAGCAACTACTCGGCCAAGATAGCTACTAACAACGGAGAGCATGCAAGATCATAAACAACATAGAGATAACAAAAGATATAATTCAGTACAGCAACTTAATCATAAACACCAATATTCATCGGATCCCAACAAACCAACATCATAGTATTACATAACGGTGATCTCAATCATGTAGGGCAGCTCATGAGATCTAAACATGAAGCATATGGTGGAGAAGACAACCATCTAGCTACTGCTATGGACCCATAGTCCAAGGTAGACTACTCACTCATCGCTCCGGAGGCAAGCATGGCGATGAAGAAGACCTCCGGTGGCGATTCCCCTCTCCGGCAGGGTGCCGGGAAGAGCTTCTGGACCCTCCCGATCTTCGGGTCGACGGCGGCGGCGGATCGCGATGTATTCTGGAAAACTGATCGGGGCTTAGGTTTTTCTCGTCATGGGGTATATGTAGGCGAAAGGAGGCTGTCAGAGGGGGTCCCACGCCCCCTCACACGGGGCTGGCGCGGCCAGGGGGGTGGCCGCGCCGCCCCTGTGTCTGGGGCCCACGTGGCCCCTCTCCGTCAGGTCTTCGGATGTTTGGGAGCTCCCCGGTGAAATATGACTTCAGGAACTTGTTTCGTCCAATTCCGAGAATATTTCCTGTGTATCACTTCTGAAACACAAAAACAGCAGAAAACAGGAAACTGGCACTGTGGCACTTCGTTAATAGGTTAGTTCCGGAAAATGTATAAAAATGCCACTAAGTGTAACGAAACAATAGGCAAATGGTGTAAAACAAAGCATGGAGCATCAAAAATTATAGATACGTTTGAGACGTATCAAGCATCCCCAAGCTTAACTCCTGCTCGTCCTCGAGTACGTAAGTGATAACAAAAGAATAATTTTTGAGGTGACATGCACCTACACAATCTTGATCATATATGTAAGCATTGGTGAGCTGGGATCAATAGAACTTAAAACATGGGCATGAAAGATATAATCATGACAATAAGAACTTAGCAACCATGTTGTAAACATGCAAATGAACACAAACAAAAGATCATGATAATGAAACAATGAAAGTCAAACGTGTGTTCAAATCATAAGGAAAAACATGCAAATGGTTTTCAGCTTGTCCTTCAAAGAGAGCAAAACATAAATGCATAGGACACCTCAAAGTTTAAGAGGGCGACTAGATACAAATAATTTAGGAACAAGTGAAACCAACAATATGAGTCAATCAATGAACTTTGGGACAATGCATATCACACTAAGAATGACAACTATGCTCTCTTAATGGTGCATAAAGAAAGAAGGTGGTGACTCAACATAAAAGTAGAAGAAAGGCCCTTCGCAGAGGGAAGCAGTGATTGCAAGTTTTATAACCTTCAAAAATTATGGTACTTACCGGCTTTGAGCTCTCATTGCCCCCATCATAAGCATCTTGAATGGTTAAAGTTAATGCGAGAACAATTATGATGCATATGCTTGACAAATCATAAGTTGAAAACCTCGTGTCCCGTGAATACAAGTACCCAAACCATGCTAGTTTACTTAGAGTCCCAAGCAAGGCTCTTGTCATTGTAAGTATATGCATATCATTGAGAACCGCCAATGGGGTACCTCCGTGCCCGATGACATGGAACAAGCCCACACCAAAATGACAGGACAAGCAGACAATGAACACCTCGACATCTCTTTTATTTGCTATATTGTTTAGCTTTTTATTGTGAGATGCGTCGTCGAATGTTCACCATGGGTATGCTGCAAATTTCCACCATGAATTATGCATGGCTTAGATTGGCGGCCCGGCGTTTCCCTAACACATATAAAAACTCCATGATCCTCACAAGATTCCCAATTCATTTCACACAGCGGGCATCCATAAACAAAAGATCACGATATCAACTCAAAAAGAAGTGCAATGTTGAAAGCTTGCCCCATGACGGCATGGTTGGGCTAGAATCCAACTTACAACTTGCAAGCATAACAACTCAACATAAAAGACCACAATGTCAAATTTTTAGAACAGGAAAAAGTAAAGTGTGCCTTCCGGTTCGTGAGAGCTTTACTGACCGAATTTCGCATAACACTGGTAAGAGTTTAATTTGAAGAGAATATAAAAGCAAGTCAAATTTACTTGGAATAGCAAATTGCTAGTAGGTATGTATGGTGGACACTTTGAAAAACTTTGGCTTTTAGGAGTTGGATGCACGAGTAGAGCTCATACTCAGTACAAGGCGAGGGCTAGCAAAAGACTGGGAGCGACCAACTAAGAGAGCAATAATGGCCATAATCATGCAAAGCGACAAAGCGACATTAAAAGAAGCATACGATGGCATCAAAAGTCAAAAACTAAATGATCATGAAGGCTAATGGCGACTTTGGAAGAGTCTAACATGTGTGAGCATGCGCCAAGTCAACCCAAATAAAGCATCAAGGAGAAAACCAAAATAATGCTTCCATATAATAAAAACAACGCATGATTTTTCAAAGGCTCATTAAGCAATCTCAGTTATTTGAGACAAGTCATGCTACAGCAAAACCACTAAGCATACTATCAAAAAGACATCAAGCATGACATGAAAAAGCCTAAGCCGCAATCTACACAAGCTCCTTCTTGTACCACTATTTTGCACAAAGCTTTTTCTCTTTTCCAACACCATTTGAAATTTTTATAACAACCTCTTTTGATGAAAACCAATAAAGTTCAGAGGCAAAAATGCACCTTGATGAAAAGATATGACAAGATCTGAATGCATATCAAGGCGAAAACGAAAACCAAAAGCAGTAGCAGGAAAACTAGAATGCTCGATTTATAAGAGTGAAAACTAGAGCATTCTTTGCAAATGAAAACGAGTACATCTCCTCCAAAGGAAATTTGTTGGGGTCCAACCATTTATTGCAGCAAACAAACAAACTAAACAAACTAAGAAAACTAAAACAACTTACGCTCCAAGAAAAACACATAGTGCATGAAGCAATAAAAATATAGTGTTTTGAAAGGTGACCTGATTTTTGCCGATGAAGAAGGGGTGCCTCGGGGGCATCCCCAAGCTTTGACGCTTGTACTTCTTGGATATTTCTTGGGGTGATGCATGGGCATCCCCAAGCTTGAGCTTTTGTCCAATCTTCAACTCATCTCATCATTCTCCAATCCCTACACTTGAAAACTTCCTTCATACAAAACTAAACACAATTCTATTAGCAACATTAGTGCAAGCATAAAATATATTCAACCTCTTTTAGCTTCAGGTTTCAACCCAAAACCACCGCATATAAAGTATATACTACTGTAGCAACTTCCACAAGAGTTCCATGATAAAAAAGAACTCAAAAGAAAGCGATAAAGTGGCAAAAACAAATATTGGCAGAAATCTGTCAAAACTGGACAGCTGATAATGGACGAATTTTTGAGGGATTTTCCGTTGCTCAAATCAAAAAGTGTTCAACTAAGAAAAGTTTGGATATAACCTGGGGCATATGCACAAGAAATCGCAGGTCCAAAAGATATACAGAGAATTTTCACGAATTTTTACGGTGCAGCACCGAAAACAGTTTCAGGACAGCAATAACCCCAAATCTTTGCCTCACTCCAATTAGAGGCTTCTCTTGGCACAAAAACGAAATAAACAAGATAAGGAGCGGTCATTACAGTAGTAATGACTTCCAAGACTCAATAAAATAAAAAGTACTGAAAAGAAAACATTGGGTTATCTCCCAAGAGTGCTTTTCTTTAACGCCTTTGAGCTAGGCGCAGAAAATTGCGAATCAAGTAATATCAAGTGATGAAGCATCAAGCTCATAATTTGCTCTAAGAATAGAGTCAAAAAGTAATTTCTTTCTTTTCCTAGGGAAGTGTTCCATACCTTTCTTTAGTGGGAATTGATACTTGATAGTGCCTTCCCTCATATCAATAATAGCACCTACAGTTCGAAGAAAAGGTCTTCCCAAAATAATAGGACATGAAGCATGGCATTCAACGTCCATAACAAGAAAATCAACGGGAACAAGGTTATTGTTAACCACAATAAGAACATCATTAATCCTTCCCAAAGGTTTCTTCTTAGCAACATCAGCAATAGGAACATCAAAATAACACTTTTCAAGCGGTGGTAAATCAAGCATGTCATAAATCTTTCTAGGCATAATAGAAATACTAGCACCTAGATCACATAAAGCATGGCAATCATAACCATTAACATGCATATCAATGATGGGTTCCCAACCATCTTCTAACTTCTTGGGAACAGAGGCTTTTTGCTTCAACTTTTCATCCCTAATCTTTATGAGAGCATTGGTAATATGCTTAGTAAAAGCAATATTTAAAGAACTAGCATTGGGAGTCAAAGCAAGCTTTTGCAAAAACAAAATAACTTCAGATATATTGCAGCCATCAACATCAAAATCATTAAAGGAAATAGAGCTATCATCTCCCACACTCCGAAAAATTTCAGCACTCTTTTGAGAAAAAGTTTTGGCAGTTTTAGGCTTTTTAACACAAGGAGTGGGAGTTTTCTCTACACCAATCAAAGTAAGAGGATTGCTATCAGTAGGAGCAACATCATTAGAGGTAGTAATAGTACATACCTTCATCTCTCTAGCCATCTCATCTTCTCTTTCCCACCTAGCATGCAGTTCCGCTAACAATCTAATATTTTTATCAATTCCAACTTGGGTAGCATTAACGGCATCAAAAGGATCAGGCTTAGCGGACATTCTATTAACTAAAGAAGATTGCACATTAGACAATAATGAGATATCGGTTTCAACTTTGGAAGCCTTAGCTTGTAATTCAGGAACAGCCTTGTTTAAATTTTCAAGTTGATGACTTATAGTCCTCAACAGAGCTGATTGCTCCTCCATGGTCTTGGTGAAAGCCTTGTTCTGCTCATATTGCATCTGCATAAAATTCTTGGTAGACTTTTCAAGTTCAAAAATTCTTTCTTCACTAGGCATTTTAGGTCTACCAAGATAGCTATTATCACCATTAGAAGGAAACGGTCTATAATTGTTACTAGCAAAATTGTTCCTATAAGCATTGTTGTTAAAATTGTTATTTCTAATGAAATTCACATCAACTTGCTCTTCTTGAGCAACCAGAGAGGCCAAAGGAACATTATTAGGATCAACATGAGTCCTATCATTAGCAAGCATAGCCATAATGGTATCAATCTTATCACTCAAGGAAGAGGTTTCCTCAACAGAATTTACCTTCTTACCTTGTGGAGCTCTCTCGGTGTGCCATTCAGAATAATTTACCATCATGTTGTCGAGAAGCTTTGATGCGGCGCCCAAAGTAAGGGACATAAAAGTGCCTCCAGCAGCTGAATCAAGTAGGTTCCTTGAAGAAAAATTCAGTCCTGCATAAAAAGTTTGGATAATCATCCAAGTAGTCAGTCCATGAGTGGGGCAATTCTTTATCATAGATTTCATTCTTTCCCAAGCTTGAGCAACATGTTCATTATCAAACTGAGTAAACTTCATAATATTGCTACGCAGAGATATAATCTTAGCAGGAGGATAGTATCTACCAATAAAAGCATCCTTACACTTAGCCCATGAATCAATACTATTCTTAGTCAAAGACAGCAACCAATCTTTAGCCTTTCCTCTCAAAGAAAAAGGAAACAACTTGAGCTTAATAATATCACTATCAACATCCTTATATTTCTGCATCTCACATAGCTCAACAAAATTGTTGAGATGAGCTGCAACATCTTCAGTACTAGCACCAGAAAATTGCTCTTTCATAACAAGGTTCAATAAAGCAGGCTTAATCTCATAAAAAGTAGTAGCATGAACAGTTGGTGCAATAGGAGTGCAGATAAAATCACTATTGTTCGTGCTAGCAAAGTCACACAACTTGGTGTTTTCAGGAGTACCCATTTTAGCAAAACGAAAGTAAACAAGTAAAGACAGCTACCAAGGATTCTAATTTTTTTGGGTTTTTGATATAAAAAGCAATGTAGGTAAAATAAAATAAAGTAAAGCAAAACAAATAACAAAGTAAAGTATGTGTGTGCGAAGAACTCCCCTCGCAGAAGTCTTCTCTCTTCCCCGGCAACGGCGCCAGAAAAGAAGCTGCTACTCGTGTGATGGCGCCAGAAAAGACTGTGGCGTTTAGTTGACGTGGGAGCAGTATGTCCTTGTGCGTGGTGATGACCAGCCCGTTGGGAACCCCAAGAGGAAGGTATGATGAGTGTAGCGGCTAGTTTTCCCTCAGTTAAGAAACCAAGGTTTATCGATCAGGAGAAGAGAGACGATGACGATTGAAGGTGTTTGTGGAACCTGCACACACACAAACAAATACTTTGTCCCCAACTTGCAATGAGGTTGTCAATCTCACCGGTTTGCTTGAAACAAAGGTTATGAGTGTATCGAGTGGAAAACAGTAGTAATATGCTAGTAAAGTAAACAGTGCGGGAAAAGTAAACAGGTGATTGCAATATGATTAAAATAGGACCGGGGTCCACAGTTCACTAGTGGTGTCTCTCCATAGATAAAATAACATGCTGGGTAAACAAATTACAGTTGGGCAATTGATAGAATAAAGATAACGTGATATGTCAAGAAGATCACTATGAGATTCACTCTGGGCATTACAACAAAATACATAGACCGCCATCCAACTGCATCTATGACTAATAATCCACCCCCGGGGATATCATCCGAACACCCTAGAAGTATTAAGTTGCGAACAACAGATAATTGCATTAAGCAAAGTGTGTAATGTAAACAAAGCATATGCCCTTGAGCATATGAATGTTGTTTTCTCCCTAGTAGCAACAGCACATCTACCACCTTAGAGGTTTCTATCACTCCCCCAGGTGAAATAGAGACATGAACCCACTATCGAGCATAAATACCCCCTCTTGGAGTCACTAGCAACTACTCGGCCAAGATAGCTACTAACAACGGAGAGCATGCAAGATCATAAACAACATAGAGATAACAAAAGATATAATTCAGTACAGCAACTTAATCATAAACACCAATATTCATCGGATCCCAACAAACCAACATCATAGTATTACATAACGGTGATCTCAATCATGTAGGGCAGCTCATGAGATCTAAACATGAAGCATATGGTGGAGAAGACAACCATCTAGCTACTGCTATGGACCCATAGTCCAAGGTAGACTACTCACTCATCGCTCCGGAGGCAAGCATGGCGATGAAGAAGACCTCCGGTGGCGATTCCCCTCTCCGGCAGGGTGCCGGGAAGAGCTTCTGGACCCTCCCGATCTTCGGGTCGACGGCGGCGGCGGATCGCGATGTATTCTGGAAAACTAATCGGGGCTTAGGTTTTTCTCGTCATGGGGTATATGTAGGCGAAAGGAGGCTGTCAGAGGGGGTCCCACGCCCCCTCACACGGGGCTGGCGCGGCCAGGGGGGTGGCCGCGCCGCCCCTGTGTCTGGGGCCCACGTGGCCCCTCTCCGTCAGGTCTTCGGATGTTTGGGAGCTCCCCGGTGAAATATGACTTCAGGAACTTGTTTCGTCCAATTCCGAGAATATTTCCTGTGTATCACTTCTGAAACACAAAAACAGCAGAAAACAGGAAACTGGCACTGTGGCACTTCGTTAATAGGTTAGTTCCGGAAAATGTATAAAAATGCCACTAAGTGTAACGAAACAATAGGCAAATGGTGTAAAACAAAGCATGGAGCATCAAAAATTATAGATACGTCTGAGACGTATCACGCCACCACCAAGCGTAAACACATAACCACTCGTGGCCTTAGTCTCATCAGCATCAGAAATTCAATTTGAGTCACTATACCCTTCAAGTACCCTTGGATACCCAGAGTAGTGAACTCCATAGCTTGTAGTGCCACTCAAATAACGCAAAACCCTTTCAAGGGCTTGCCAATGAACATCTCTAGGATTTGACACAAATCGACTCAACTTGCTAACAGCAAAAGAGATGTCAGGCCTCGTCGCGCTGGCCAAATACATAAGCGAGCCAATAATCTGAGAATATCTCAGCTGATCTTTAGCATCCTTAGGATCTCCCTGATTCTTTTGAACCAACATGCTAGGATCATATGGCGTAGGAGAAGACTTGCAGTTACTATACCCAAAACGACTCAAGATCTTTTCCACATAGTGAGATTGAAGCAGTGTTATCCCACCATTGTCATCTCTCAGTAGCTTGATGTTCAAGATCACATCAGCCACTCCTAGATCTTTCATCTCAAAACAATGAGATAGAAAGTCTTTGACCTCCTTGATAACATCAAGACTGGTCCCGAATATCAGTATATCATCAACATACAGACATAAGATGACTCCCTGGCCCCCACCATGGCGTTAGTACACACACTTGTCAGCTTCGTTAACAGCAAAGCCTACAGCAGTTAAAGTTCTTTCAAACTTCTCATGCCACTGCTTAGGTGCTTGCTTAAGACCATACAAAGACTTGAGCAACTTACACACCTTTCCTTCTTGACCACCTACCACAAATCCATCCGACTGATCCATATAAATCTCCTCATCTAACTCTCCATTTAGGAAAGTCATCTTAATGTCCATTTGATGAACGAGAAGACCATGCGAGGCAGCCAGGGATAGTAGTACTCGGATAGTGGTCAATCTGGCCACAGGTGAATAAGTATCAAAGAAGTCTTCGCCTTCTTTCGGGGTATAACCCTTAGCAACAAGGCGTGCCTTGTACTTCTCAATAGTACCGTCAGGTCTAAGCTTCTTCTTGAACACCCACTTACATCCTACAGGTTTGCACCCATAAGGACGATCAGTAATTTCCCAAGTTTCATTTGCCAAGATGGAATCCATCTCACTGCGAACGGCTTCTTTCCAGTAGTCAGCATCTTGAGGTGCATAGGCTTCTGAAATAGAAGTGGGAGTATCATCCACGAGGTATACAATGAAATCATCACCAAAGGTCTTTTCAGTCCTCCGTCTCTTACTCCTAGTAGGAGCTTTATTGTTATCCTCCACAAGATTTTCAGAATGTTCTATCGAAATGGTGGGTTCAGGAATTGTAAATAATTCTTGACTAGATGAACTAGGCATCTCCTAATTTGATGAGCTAGATGAACCTTTCATTGGAAAGATGTCCTCAAAGAAAGTAGCATCATTCGACTCCATAATAGTACCAACATGCATGTCAGGTACTTCAGATTTTACTATCAAAAATCTATAGCCAATGCTATGAAACGCATATCCCAGAAGAACACAGTCCACGGTCTTTGGTCCAAGCTTTCGCTTCTTGGGTATTGGCAAGTTTACCTTTGCCAAACAACCCCAAGTCCGTAAGTAAGAGAGTTTTAACCTTTTCTTTTCCCATTCCTCAAATGGTGTAATTTCTTTGTTCTTAGTGGGAACACGATTTAGGACATGACACGCAGTCAAGATCGCCTCCCCCACCATGCCTTGGAAAGACCCGATGTGTCTAACATGGCGTTAACCAAATCAGTTAGAGTACGGTTCTTTCTTTCAGCCACCCCCGTTAGATTGGGGCGAGTAGGGAGGCGTCCTCTCATGGATTATACCATGTTCCGCACAAAAAGAATCAAATTCGTTGGAAAAAATACTCTCCACCACGATCGGACCTAAGCCGCTTGATCTTACGATCAAGTTGATTTTCTGCTTCAGCTTTATAGATTTTGAAGAAGTTCAAAGCTTCATCTTTAGATTTCAGAAAATACACATAGCAGTATCTCGTGGAGTCATCGATCAATGTCATGAAATATTTCTTTTCACCTTTTGTCAACTCACCATTCATCTCACAAAGATCTGAATGAATGAGCTCTAGTGGTGCCAAGTCTCTTGCCTCTGCAGTCTTGTGAGACTTGCGAGGTTACTTTGCTTGCACACACACTTGGCACTTAGAGTCCTTGAGATTAGTAAATTTCGGAATTAAACTCATGTTGGCTAGCCGCGTCATGCAACCAAAGTTAATATGACAAAGTCGTGAATGCCAAATATTGGACTCATTATCATTGCAAACATGATTAATAACTTTAGTGCATAAGTCTGACAAAGAAAGGCGGAACAAGCCTCCGCACTCATAGCCTTTCCCAACAAATTGTCCATACTTCGATATTACAACTTTATTGGACTCAAAAACCAACTTAAAACCATCTCGACACAGAAGAGATCCACTGACGAGATTTTTATTGATGGAGGGAACGTGCTGCACATTCTTCAGCTGTACGATCTTCCCCGAAGTGAACTTCAGATTTACCGTACCAACACCTTGAACAAAAGCACGTGAGCTATTTCCCATCATCACGGAGCCAACCCGTGCGACTTGATAAGAAGAAAACATGGAAATATCAGCACATACATGTATATTGGCACCGGTGTCTATCCACCATTCAGGCGAATGACAAACTGAAAGGATAGTAGGAAATATACCATACCCAGCATCCTTCATATCGGTATCACCAACAACAACATTGGCAGAATTGCCGCCGTTTCCATGTGAACGCTTATCAAAGCGTTTAGGACAGCTAGGAGCCCAATGATTTGGATCACCACACACATGGCAGGATCCTTTCTTCTTATACTCAGTCTTCTTCTTGAAGTTGGTAGTCTGCGAGGCCTTGTTCTTGCTGTCAAACTTTCCCTTGCCCTCAAACTTGTTCTTATTCTTGGACTTGTGGGACTGGAAGTTATTTTTCTGCACCACATGTGCACTAGAACTTCCATCAAAACCTTGAACACGTGTATCCTTTGCTCTTGCCTTTTCCTCAACATGAAGAGAACCAATGAGATCCGAAATGGAAAACTCCTGTCTCTTATGTTTCAGAGAAGTAGCAAAGTTCCTCCATCAGGGAGAAAGCTTGGCAATAATGCCACCGGACACGAACTTGTCCAGTAAGGTACACTTGAACTGCTCGAGTTCTTTGGCAAGAGACTGAATCTCATGAGCCTGCTCCACAATGGGACGGTCATCAGTCATCTTATAATCATAGAATTGCTCCATGATATACAGCTCAGTGCCAGCGTCAGTATACCAAACCTGGCTTCCAGCGCATCCCACGCATCCTTGCCATTATCAAATGACATATAGGTGTCAAAAATGTTGTCACCAAGAATGTTGAACAAAGCCCCCATAAACATGGTGTCGACTTTCTGAAAAGCTCGTGCGTTGCTACGGTAAAAAATATGTGTGTATATCAAACGCAAACCGTTGGCTCCAATTCTATTCTCCAAATATTCTGAAACTTAGTTTCATGAAAATTACATCTACTATTAATTTTAGATACAATAAAATGTAACTAATTCATGTATTTGCTAGAAAATATGCCCATGGCTGCGAGGATTTAATTTTTATTTTGACATGATGCGTTCTAGTTTGGCACTTATTGTGAAGAATAGTATCCTCCTCCAGTCCTTCACACAACCTCCTCGCATTTTGCATTAACTGCCGGTGCCGGCATATACATGATCGTGGGTTGCTACACATTGACCGAATAAATCCCAAATATTTTTTCCTTGTGATAGCACTCACCACTTTAATTATGGTCTCGATTTAATTGAAAACCTTAAGCTCATTGTTCAAGCATAGCCTTAGTTTGGTCTATCCCATTCTCTCCTCGGAGATAGTATAATTGAGAGCTCTCCTTAGAGGAAGTCCAACTGAAGCGGCATAATTTATTCTACATATGAACTTTGAGAGCCCTCTAAGAAATTTGCCTATTTTAATGGACTCTGAAATTCTCATCTGTACATCTCACCGATTTATACTATATGCCATCTACATAAAGAAGTTAAGTTCATCATTTATTATAGCCATGGCAGGTGATAGCGATAGAATTTGAGAGAAAATGGAGAACTATGACTTAGAACATCTTATTGTTCATTACCTTTTGTTTCAGAGTACATGATTCCATTCAAATTAATGATGCTCACAAATTCAGTGTTCCATGATTGCTAAGAGAGTTGCTGCAAAAGTAATTAAAACTAACTGTAATGGTGTATTGTTGTCGATTATATCCACTAAATTTGATCATTAGAGCTACCAAACAGTAGACATTTTAGCCTCTAAATTCAGAGATGTGCAACCGATAACAGAGTCATCAAAATTGAGTTTTCTGAAATTGTTCATTAGAGCTACCAGACAGTAGACAATTCAGTCAGGCACACATCTACTTTTAAGTAGCGTCTGAAGCCAACTGCACATGATTATATGAACGAAGGAGACTGAAAATTCATACACACAAAAGACATCAAGCAAGTGGCATACTTATGATCTCGTAGTCTGGTCATTGCCAGGACTCCTGCCCGACCGTCAGCACATTCAGGACTCAGCGCTAGCCACTAACGTGAAATAGGCCTCCTAAGGGCATCGCTTGTCAGAGGAGAAGAAAAAGAGCATTGATGGAGATGGTGCTCTTCCCTGCTACCGCAAGCCTGCAAGTGAGTACCTGCATGAGTAATAGAACGCTGGATAACCTGATGAGGAGGTGGCTATCAGGATGATGCGTTCTGCAAGGGAAGAATCTAGGAGGAGGTGCGTTCCAGCTCCAACTCTCCACCGTCCGTCGCTGATCCCTATTGCATTGGGAGGAGGGCGGAGGAAAAATATGGATCAGAGAGGTGGGGGGCGTCGGGTGAGGGCGGCAGTGAGATGGGGCTAGAGGGGAGGAAGACAACGGCGGCGGTGGGGTCCGATTTTTCTAGAGGATGGAGGACGGAGCCCAGATGGCTACCAATCGATCCGGTCTACTCCGCCTCCTGGCTTGTCCCGTACGCCCATGTACACGCTCCCGAACCCTTCAGCGCCGCCTCTAACGCCAAGCTCTGACTCTTCCCGACGTCCGCGATCCTGTTTCCACCTCTTCTTCAGCCGGTGTCTCCATCCTCCGCCGTCGCGACACCCAACAGCCAAGCCTCGCGGACAAGCTCTTCCTCCTCTGCAGTGGTCGCCATGGCCCAAAGCTCCGTGAGGTCAACGCTGATTGGAGAAGAAATTGGAGATTCACATTTTAGCCCCTGTATATAGACTGCGGGTTGATTTTTCAATTCTAGAGGGACTAAAATTTAAAGCAGCAGTGACGTACGGACGAGCATACATACCAGACGCATCACCGCTTTCCACCTCTTCTTCAGCCGGTGTCTCCATCCTCCGCCGTCGCGACACCCAGCAGCCAAGCCTCGCGGACAAGCTCTTCCTCCTCTGCAGTGGTACCCATGGCCCAAAGCTCCGTGAGGTCAACGCTGATTGGAGAAGAAATTGGAGATTCACATTTTAGCCCCTATATATAGATTGCGGGTTGATTTTTCAATTCTAGAGGGACTAAAATTTAAAGTAGCAGTGACGTACGGACGAGCATACATACCAGACGCATCACCGCTTTATTAGTTTGATGATTGATGATCGGCGATGCAACGGGTGAGCAGAAAAAATATCGCAATTAAACGCACTGCCGCTTCCTCTTATGTCTGCTGCTATAGTTAGGCCACTGGGTACCCTTATGCCTGCACATAAAAGCCATATGCCGCTATCGCCACCTCACCCCATTCCGATAAGACCTTCGTCTTCCTAGGGTCGGATAAATCGCCGGGGTAGGATTCGATGCGGATGTGCGGACCTGGTTTGAAAGATCATCAACTCCCTCCAACACCGATGATGTCTTTTGATTTCATATGACCTTTTATCTATACTCACTAATATTAAAGGGAACAAGTTCTTTGGTTCAGTTTGTTTCGTTCATCGAACTTGGTTTGCCCCTCGATTTCTTATCATCTGTGTTTTTTGTTTCCTTCCATAGCTAATTTTTGTTTTATATATGTTAGATCACAAACAAATTAATCTTGCCTTCCAATTACATACTATCGAGCTTCACATCACGTACAAACAAATACAGTGTTGAATTGTCCAGTGAAAAATCGCATAGTTGATTTACTAATAATATATACTCCCACCGTTTAGAAATATAAGATGTTTCCGAAGACGCGACACGTAGGCGCGACAGATTAACGCGCGGAGACTAGAAGCGTGATTCCTATGCTCCGCTCGCGGACGCGCCTTTGTTCGCTCCGCCCACGAGCGGAGGAATATGGGCCGCGGCCCATCAGCGCATGCTTTTTCGGTATTTTGTTTGTTCTTATTTTATTTTTTTTAAAGGTTTTTCTGGCTTTGTTTTTTATCGATTCGCTGGCATTTTTTCCCCTCATGGTTTTTTCGGTTTTGCTGGGAAATTTTCTAACTTTTAAAATTTCAAATTATTCAACTTTAAAAATTGTTTAAAATTCAAATTTTGTTCAAATTCGAATTTTGTTCAAATACAAAATTTGTTTGTGTTTTGAATTTTGATTTTTTTTTGAAATTGTTGTTCATATCTCAAATTTGTTTAAATTCGAAATTTGTTCAAAATCGAAATTTGTTCAAATTCAATATTCGTTCAAATATGAATTTTGTTCAAATTCGAATTTCGTTCAAATACAAAATTTGTTCATGTTTCACTTTTTGAACAAATTTGAAATTTGTTCATATCTTAAATTGTTCAAAATCGAATTTTCTTAAAAATCTAAATTTGTTCGAAATAAAAATTTGTTCAAATTCGAAATCTGAACAAATTTCGAAATATAAAATTGTTCAAATTTCAGAAAAGAAAACAGAAAAAGGCAAACAAAATAGAGAAGAAGCACCATGTGGGCGTAGGCGGAGGAAACTAGGGCGCGCCCGCGCGCGGGGACTAGGAGCCCCCGACTAGAAGCGCCCGCTCGTGCTAGGGTTTGCTCCTACCCGTCAAATCTTTCCCGCCATTTAGGCTACTCTGTTCCCGCCACTTCCTCACTCCATCCCCAATTCCATCCGGATCACCCCACCCTCTGCTCCCTTGCCGCCTAAACCCAAATCTCCGCCCGGTTGACGCGCCTCCGCTCCCCGTCGACCGAACCCACCGAGCTCACCCACTCACAGCAGTGATGGAGGAGGAGATCCGCACGGAGTTCGAAAGCAGCGGCTTCACCATCGGCGGCGCCAGCCCCGGCGACGCCGCCCAGATCCTTTCGACGCGTATGCAAGCGCCTCTACTTTCTCCACTTTTTTCTCCTCTAAAAATTTTCGCCACTTTTCATCTACTCCAGTTAGTTGGCACTGACCAAGTTGCTGATTCACGTGGAGTTTGTTTCTGCAGTGCTGACCTACTGCATCAACTACAAGATGAGCCCCGCGGATCTCGTCTCCAACTGGGAGGTCTACTACCTCAACAGGTCAGTCCTTATCCGATACACGGCACAATTTTGTAGTTTCTTCCACGTAGACGTGTCTAAATGTAGCAGAGAGGCGTAGACTCTGAGGGAAAGAGACCAACTGTGTGAAATATATGCTTAAAACTGGACTGTGATTGTTAGGGAATATATTTGCATGCGATTCAATTACTGAAATAGTTTAGTCATTACCATCAAATTGGTGGGAAATGCCTCAACAGTCAGTTGAGAATGGCAAATTTCTTTTGTCAGGAAATTCTATCCCGTCAGACTCTTTTTGAGTTGTAATTTTGAACGTATGCAGTCGAAGAACAGAAGGTGACTTCAGTTTATGCCAAAATAAAGTTAGAAGCATACCCTTATGACTTCAAGATTGAAGCTTGCTTTTGTCAAACACTAGGCATCTTTAAGAAGGAACAAAAATCACATATAATAGCTCTATGCTGTTCAGAACCCCGCTATAAACCAGTAAAACGAGGGGAGCTTCTTTCACAGCTGAAATTTAAGCCAATCTGGGTGATCACAAGATTAAATCTATTTATGTCTACGGTTTTAACTTGGATGTAACTTTGTTCCGTTAAACATTTGAAGAACCATCATGACATGCATGTCTTTATATGGCAAAAAATTCTGAAGTAGTAATAATGGTTTAGAGAAGCCTGAGTTTATCGATACGTGGAATAGTTTGCAGATCTTATGACAATTTAGTGCAGTATCAGTAAGGTGACCGCATTTCCGGAGCCTTTTTCTTGTTATTGTGTTTCACTTTTTTCATTAGCTGGAGCTGAATCTGCATCCGTATTTGTATATCAATGGGCATCATCTACCAGTACACTTTGCTGGATTTATTGTCGAGGTATTAAATTAAATCTTATATGTATTAGGTAATGAAAATGGTTAAAATCTTGTGCCTCATGTTGAATACTGACCTGATGCACTAAGACTCTGGCCAAAGTTCATCATACCAGTTATGTATGATTAAATTTTTTGAGCACTTTATCTCAGACTTATTACAATTTACAGCTCAAAGAGACTATTTTTTTTTGTTCTTATTATATGATACAGCCTAAGGAAACTGAAGCGACTGATTATGCAGGCAATTGGATGGGTTGAAGCTTGAAAGTTCATACCTGGATGGTTTCTCGTCACACCTTCAAAATGAAGTAAAAGAAAAACTTATAAAAGAAGAAACAAAGCTTCACATTTACTCCAGTAACGATGTTGACATGTTAGTTCCAAATCCCACTTTTGTTGATGTGGATTTGGTGTACTTCACTTTTCACAAGTATATTTTTATTATGAAATGCATAATGTAGAAGTAATTGTTGCAGGCTCTTGAGCAGTGCACACACAGATGAAGAGGGATTCCTTGACACACCAAGTACTAAACATGAAAAGCCACATGGAGAGTTGTCGAACTCCAAGATAACTCCTCTGAAAACCGAAAGGCCATCATCCAGCAGAGTGGCTAAAATAAATGGTGATCGTATTACCCCTTTTGCACAGCGAGTAAATAAGTTTACTCAGCATTATGTCCTGAATGCTGATGATGTGTCTAGTGTGCCAAGTAAACATGAGACTGAAACCTTAGAAGATGAATTAATCAAAAGAATCCATCCAAGTGAAAGATGTTCCTTGCAAGTTCAACGCTCAAAGCCTGAACCAGGTTGTAGGTTCATGTATGACAGGATGGAAGATCGGGTAAGCAATTATTTGTCCGTTAGTTTTGTCTAGAACTCTTGTTTAATTATATTATGTTTCCAGTTTAATTACCTGGAGGGTCGGATAAGAAGGTCAGCAAGCTTGTTTTCTGCAACTGGGCTTTGTAGAGAACCAGCAGATGCTACTCTTGCTTCAGAGGTAGCTGCATACCACCTGATTTTTGTTGAGTGAAACCATCACCATTCCTCTTCTTGGAAGTATATATAATTATTCTTGCTTTTCAGGAGAATATGTTTGCAGTTGGAATGATAATTTGTGATGGGGAAGGTCGTTTGAATGAAAAATCTATCTTGTTACAGGGCAGGTAAGTGTACTTCTTGGCTTTGTTCGTGTACAAAGTAGTTTTTGATCGACATTCAGTTATTTCTTTATGCTAACTAAAGGATGCATTTCTTTTCTAGTGTTGAGCACTCCAGGGGACAGCGTGTACGCCTTGACTTGAAGGATATAAACCAGTTTTCTTTGTTCCCTGGGCAGGTAGCCACATCTTATTCTAGCACCACCCACATCTTGGTCTAATGCCATATGCTGATATGCATTATGTAGTGCATTAAATTAACACAAAATTGATAGCAGGTTGTGGGCATTGAAGGTCATAATCCTAGTGGACATTGTTTTGTC
Organism: Dactylis glomerata; assembly: GCA_007115705.1. Classification (NCBI taxonomy): domain Eukaryota; kingdom Viridiplantae; phylum Streptophyta; class Magnoliopsida; order Poales; family Poaceae; genus Dactylis; species Dactylis glomerata. The sequence goes on from QXEO01000339.1 coordinate 3,733,355, forward strand.
GTATCCAAGTTGATTGATTCTGTACCAGTTTCTGTGGATGATCAACTGCCTTGCACTAAGAAACAAGCTATTGACAATCAACACCATCAAAATTCTAACACTCTACCAAGAGAGTTATCATCGGTTAATTCTTACCCAATTATTTGAGAAACATTGGAGTGCAATGCATGTTTCACAAATAATTTATGCTATTATATGTTAGCCTAAACTAAAATTTATTACTACTTATGTAGCTTAGTTCTGATTGTAAAGGTATGATTCAGTATTAGCACCAGAAATATTCATTTTATCATAGTAATAAATAAATATATATATTCACTTTTATTTTCTTCTTTTGCTTGGGCTAACTGAGTTCCATCATGTTTCACTTCACATATTTGTATTTTAATTGACTAAATTGTAGGCTGGTGGAATTTGACCTAGGAACTAATGAACTCAATATTTAGTTATTCATTATATATCTTCATTTGGACATAAAATATGTACCTCAAGCATGGAAATTGATTACCTTGAGTGTAAACATACTTAATGTGGCAATATCTCTTTCTTATACTGTCTTCATTAGACTTAGTTAGTTAACTATATGTTTCCCTCGCAAAAAAAAAAAAACTATATGTTTATAAATTAGTGTGCTTACTGACAGAAGTGTTACGTCAAGTCATAATTTACTGGAAGTTTTGCTGTGATTAGGATGGAAATAATTTTTACAGTTAGAGTTCTCATGTTTGAATCCCTGATGTTTGTCACAGGTAATTGCAGCAGGTCCCTATACGACAACTGATAATCTTTTCTTTGAACCATTGCAAGAACTGCTCTCCTATGCCTCTCGTAAGCAGCCTCAGCTGCTCATACTGGTGAGGCGTTGGAATCCTGATCAGTAAATTTTGTGTGCATATTTAATGTGTTCGCTGCTACACATACAATTACTGTTTTTGTTTTGTTTTGTAGATGGGACCCTTTATCGACTCTGATCATCCTGACATAAAAAAGGGAACTGTTGACCAGAGTTTTCATGACATTTTCCATTTTGAGATTCTGAGGAAGGTAGGTGTAGTGGCGAATTTTGTATGACTGCAGGTTGTCAAATACATAACTAAGTAATACTTGTTTGTTTGTTATCTTTGTACAGCTTCAAGATTTTACCCAGTATTTGGGGCACAGCGTTCGTGTAATTCTTATTCCATCTGTGCGTGATGCTCATCATGATACTGTTTTCCCCCAGGTGTGTAATTTGCCTCATGCAGAGTGCACCAATATTATCTATTTTGCAATTACAGACTGTCACACCGGTCGGCATGCCTTAGACTGAAGAAGGCGCCACCAATACTAGATGACATATACTACCTCCTTTTCAAGGAATAAGGCGCACGCGCATTGCAAAGCAAAGTTTGACCGAACAAATAGAACAACTAAAAATTGATTATATTGTTTAAAATTAGTATCGTTGGATTTGTATCGAAACATACTTTTCAATGATGCTAATTTTATATTAATATTCTTTATATATTTAGAGTAAATCTTGGTCAAAGAAAAAACACGCAAAACGAGGGCGCCTTATTCCTTGAAAAGGAGATAGTATGTAGGTGCGCATGTGGTGTGTATCAAGTGGGGTCTGCGTGCCAGCTAGCAAGGGGAACGGGTGGGCTACATATGAGTGGCAAAGTAACTTTTCAGTCTGGAGAGTTAGAAACTGAGGTTTCCTATCTGTCTACGCCTCCTCTCTCTCTGTTGTTCTTGATTGTCTCATGCTGGTAATCATACCAGCAAGGGGAACCTTACACAAACAAATTGCTGTGCCACTACGCATCAACAACAACCGTATAGTTTTTTATAAAATGTTGTGGACCAGCACTGGGGGATACCTATCAGCGCAGATCATGGAAAGAAGGGTCGGGCTTGACCCCTGCATCACAAGTAGACCACGAGATAGAGTCAGTTTAGAAGTTATAATAAATTAAGAGTCCTAGTCTGTTATGAGTCCGTGTCCTACCAGGACACTTATCCATGTTTGGTTTTATAAGCCCCCATAGCTGTAACGTGAGGTCAAGTAATAAGAAAACTATCTTCTCTGTATGTGATAGGAGCTAGGGTCCTACCAGGCCTAGGGCGAAGGTTGTATGGGTGGAAGGGAGGGTGGCGAGGCTAGAGGCACGGGCGTCGGCGGCACGGCGCCATGGCCGCGCGTGAGGAGGAGGGCGGCGGTGCGCTGGAGGCGGCGGCTAGGGTTTCGGAATTCCGTCTCCTGAGGGAGATGACAACAAATATGTTTATTGCTTAATTGATACGGAGAGATTACATGAGTTTATATAATAGATAAATTGAGCTAGGCCCTAAACCGGCCCACGAGTGGGCCTCTTCCGGTTATAATGCAAACCGGTCATAACATCTCTCCCCGCATGCGCAAACAGCTCGTCCTCGAGCTGGATATTTGGAAACTGCTGGCGGAACTCGTCGAGCTTCTCCCATGTAGCGTCTTCCACAGAAAGGCCAGTCCACTGTACCAGGACATGCCAGACGCCGCGGCGTTGCTGGGCCTTCAGCACCTTCTCGGGTCCTGGCAGGAGACGACCATCAGTAGTAGGAGGGAAAGCCGGTGGCGCTGCAGGTGGATCTCCACGGTAGGCTTTCAACAAGCCAACATGGAAGACGTCGTGAATGCGTGCACCAGGCGGCAACTCCAGACGGTAGGCGAGCGTACCGACGCGCTTCAGCACACGAAAGGGCCAGGCGTAGCGAGGACCCAGCTTGCGCTTGGCGCGCGGGTCCAGGGACTGCGTCGTCCTGTGAAGGAGGCGCAGCCACACCCAATTGCCCTCCGCGAACTTCGCCTCGCGATGATGAGCGTCGTAGTACTTCTTGGCCAGCTGCTGTGCTTGGAGAAGACGCTGGCGCGCCTCGGCCAAGATGTCATCGCGGGTGCGTAGCAAGGCGCCTGCGGCCTCGGTTCGAGCCGTCCCGGGCTCGAACGGTAGCATCGCCGGAGACGGGCGTCCGTAGACCACCTCGAACGGCGTGGTGTGCAGGGCGGAGTGATAGGAGGTGTTGTAGCAATACTCCGCCCATGCCAACCAATCCACCCAAGCTCGTGGACGATCACCTGTAGCGCAGATACATCGAAATCACCTTGTTAACCACCTCAGATTGGTCGTCCGTCTGAGGGTGGAATGCCGTGCTCAGGCGAAGCTTCACGCCTGCCAATTGAAAGAGATCCTGCCAGACGTGACCAGTGAACACCGGGTCATGGTCGCTGACGATCAACGAAGGGAACCCATGGAGGCGGACGATGCCGTCGAAGAAGGCGCGGGCCACGGACGCGGCGGTGTACGGATGGCCGAGCGCAATGAAGTGCGCATACTTGGAGAAGCGGTCGACCACCGTGAGGATGACGGACTTGCCGCCCACCTTGGGCAGCCCCTCGATGAAGTCCATGGAAATATCCGCCTACACCTGCGAAGGCACATCAAGGGGCTGTAGTAGACCGGCTGGCCGCAATGTCTCGGTCTTGTTGCGTTGGCATGTCACACACGACCGTACCCAACCTTGCACCAATGCACGATCGCCAAGGATGAAGAAGTCCGCACGAAGACGCTGGAGGGTCTTCTGCACACCCTCATGGCCAGCCGAGTGTGCCAAGGATAAGACTTGATGGCGAAGGTCGTCGTGATCGAGCACGAAGAGGCGGTGCCCGTGGAGGAGCAGCCCGTCGGCCAGGCGCCAGGGCGCCTCCAGCTCGCCGGCGTCAAGGCGCTGGCGTAGTCCCTGCGCATCCTCGGCCGTCGAAGTCGCCCAGCGGATGTCGTCAATGAGAGCAAACGAGGGCCCGGAATGGATGCACATGACAGTGCCCGAGGCGGCGACGTCCTCCGCAACATCCTCAATGTCGTGGCGTGACAGGGCGTCGGCGACCGTGTTGAGCCGGCCGGACGGTACTCGACGGTGAAGTCGTAGCCAAAGAGCTTGCTGATCCACTGGTGCTGCGGAACTGTGGATAGGCGCTGGTCCAGCAAAAACTTGAGGCTGTAGTGATCCGTGCGAACACGGAACGGCCGCCCCCAAAGATATGGCCGCCAGTGACGCACGGCCTGGACCAACCCGATAAGCTCGCGCTCGTACGCCGCGAGCTTGTGATGGCGAGCGGCGAAGGGGCGGTTGAAAAAGGCCAGCGGTCCTTCGCCTTGATGGAGGACGGCGCCGAAGCCGATGCCGGAGGCATCGCAGTCCACCATGAACGGGCTGTCGAAGTCCGGCATCTGGAGCACGGGCCCCGTCGTGAGTGCCCGCTGGAGGGCCTGGAACGCCTCATTCGCCTCCGCGTCCCAGGCGAAAGCGTCGCGGCGCAGAAGACGCGTCAGTGGCGCGGCGATGAGGCTGAAGTCCCGGATGTACTTTCGGTAGTAGCCTGCAAGACCCAAGAAGCCACGTAGAGCCCGCGGCGACTGCGGGGGTGGCCATGCAGCGACAGCGGCGACCTTGTCAGCATCCATCGCGACTCCCTCCGCCGAGATGACGTGCCCCAGGTACGCGATGGAGGTCGTGCCGAACGAGCACTTCGAGCGCTTGAGGTGTAGACGATGCGCTCGAAGCTCGTTGAAGATGATGGCCACGTGCTGCAGGTGCTCCGCCCAGGATGAGCTGTAGATAAGAATGTCATCAAAGAAAACAAGCACAAAGCGGCGCAAGTAGGGGCTGAGCACGTCGTTCATCAGGGCCTGGAACGTCGCCGACGCGTTGGAGAGGCCGAATGGCATCATCAAGAACTCAAAGTGGCCGTGATGTGTCCGGAACGCCGTCTTCGCGATATCATCCGGATGCATCCGCACCTGATGATAGCTAGAGCGCAGGTCGAGCTTGGTGAAGAAGCGCGCCCCATGGAGCTCGTCCAAGAGCTCGTCCACGACGGGGATGGGAAATTTGTCCTTGGACGTCGCGGCGTTAAGGGCGCGATAGTCGATGCAGAAACGCCACGTGCCGTCGGCCTTGCGCACAAGGAGCACCGGCGCAGAGAACTGGGATGTCGAGATCCGGATGATGCCCTGCGCGAGCATAACTGCCACCTGGCGCTCGAGCTCATCCTTCTGCAGCTGGGGGTAGCGGTATGGCCGCACGACGACGGGCGCCGTATCCGGCAGTAGGTGGATGTGGTGGTCATAGGGTCGCGCCGGCGGTAAGCCTTGTGGCTCGTCAAAGATGTCGCTGTGCTGCTGCAAGAGGTCGGCCAGGAGGGGGTGCGCCTCGTCGAGCGCGGCCGCCATCAGCTGGAGCTGAGGGGTCACGGGCCGTGTACCGCCGATGTCCGTCCACTGGACGCGGCAGCCTCCCTCGCGCCAGAAGATGAGGGTCAGCACGTTGAGGTCCCAGAGTATGGGGCCCAGTGTGGACAGGAAGTCGACGCCGAGGATAAAGTCGTAGCAGCCCAAGTCGATGCCGACGCAGTCGATGGAGAAGGGCTCGTCGCCGATGACGATGGGAACCTGCCGAGCTACGCCCTGGCAAGTAAGACGGTCCCCGTTGGTGACGGTGACGCTGAACTTCTCAGCTCCCGCCGACTGCAGTGCTAGACGTCGCATGGCGTCCCTGGACAGGAAATTGTGCGTCAAGCTGTCCACAAGCGCGGTGAGGCGCTCACCATGGATCGTCATCGGAAGCAGCATGGTCTTCGCCGTCTTGATGCCCGCCATCGCGTGGAGGGAGACGACGAAGACGGTCACGTCGATCGGCCCGTCGGTCGTGACGCCGGCCTCGGAGAGTGTCGTGGCGTCAAGCTCCGTGGTGAGGGCCTCCACCTCCCCGTCGTCGACGGTCTCCAAGTAGAACAGGCGGGCACACACGTGACCCGGCGCGAAAGTCTCGTCGCAGTTGAAGTACAGACCCTTATGGCGCCGCTCGAGCTGCTCGGCCGAGGTCAGGCGACAGAAGGGGCGCGTCGGCGTCGGCGGGGCCGCGGGGGCGGCCGGCAGGGCGGGGCGCGTCGGGGCGGGGGCCACCGGTGCGGGGCGGGGTGGGGGGCGCGCGCCTCGGCCCTGGAAGGACTGCTGCATGGCTAGGGCGCGCTGCTCATAAGCGCGTGCGTAGTACATGGCCGTCTGCAGGTCTGTGGGTCGCGCATCTCCACGTCAACGCGGATGTGGTCGGGCAGGCCGCCGACGAAGAGCTCGGCGCGTTGGCGAGCCGTGACGCCAGGCGCATGGCACACCAACGTCTGGAAGCGGTCGGCGAAATCCTGCACCGTGGAGGTGAAGGGGAGGCGACCGAGCTCGGCCAGCCGGCTCCCGCGTATCGGGGGTCCGAACCGGAGGAGGCAAAGGTCGCGGAAGCGCTCCCACGGAGGCATCCCGCCCTCGTCCTGCTCGAGGGTGTAGTACCATGTCTGGGCGGCACCACGGAGGTGGTAGGAGGCGATCCACGTGTGGTCGGATGCCAGTGTTCGCTGCCCCTGAAAAACTGGTCGCACTGGTTGAGCCAGTTCAGGGGGTCGACGGTGCCGTCGTAGGTGGCGAACTCCAGCTTGGTGAAGCGGGGCGGTTGCTGGCCGTGCGGAGCGGCGGTGTAGGCTCCCTCGGGACGACCCATCGCGGTGTGGGGCGAGTACTTCGGCACCATGGAACCCCCGGCTTAAGGATCGGCGTACCCGGTGACACCCCCGAGGGCGGTGGTCGAAGGTGACGCGGTCGGTTGCAGCACGGTCGGCTGGGCGGGCGCCGTCGTGAAGACGGGCGTCGAGCCACGCCGGCAGCGGGGACGGCGAGGACGGGAACCTGATCTGGGTGATCGGGATCCCCTGGCGGGATCCCCTAGTGAGAGGTGGTGGCGGGCGGTGGCGGTGGCGGTGGTGGCGCGTAGGGTCCCTGAAGGAAGGTCCAGAGGTGATTGGCGGCGCCTCCGTGGTGGCGGCTGGCGCGTCGCTGACATCGTCGATCCTGAGCAATCTGATACCAAATTGATAGGAGCTAGGGTCCTACCAGGCCTAGGGCGAAGGTTGTATGGGTGGAAGGGAGGGTGGCGAGGCTGGAGGCGCGGGCGTCGGCGGCACGGCGCCGTGGTCGCGCGTGAGGAGGAGGGCGGCGGTTCGCCGGAGGCGGCGGCTAGGGTTTCGGAATTCCGTCTCCTGAGAGAGACGGCAACAAATATGTTTATTGCTTAATTGATACGGAGAGATTACATGAGTTTATATAATAGATAAATTGAGCTAGGCCCTAAACCGGCCCACTAGTGGGCCTCTTCCGGTTATAATGCAAACCGGTCATAACAGTATGCTATCCTGACCTAGTCTAATTCTCTGATTTCTCAATCTCTGCTGCCAACCAGCGCTGGCCACGGCGCCCTCCCGTCACCGCTGGCCTCGGCCTCCGGTGAGCTATCATAAACACAAAGCCAGAACTGATAGGCTCTGTTAGCATTCGTGCAAGTGAATTCATCTAATACTGTCACCACATTCATCTATTTTCACTAATGATACGTCTTTTCTTGTGCTCTTTCGTTTTCTTGTGAAGAACTCTTAATCATGTATATATATGTACTATTTCTGTGTGCAGCCTGCCTTTGACTTGCATATGCCAGAAGATATCACACATCAGGTAATAAAATTACTCTGATGGCTTACCCAGTTTTTTACTATGTATTTTATAATCATTTTCTTTTGCTCTATTTGCGACTATTATGCAGATTACTTGTCTGGCAAATCCAAGTCTATTCAGCTCTAATGAGGTATACCTGCCTAAAAAACTGTACTATGCGATGGATGTGTGTACGGTTTAATGTTACACAGCACAGCTATGCAAACCACAGAACATGTGAATCTGTACTAATATCAGTTAGTTACATATATACTTTTACTCAACTATTTCTCTTATTCTGCTCCAAATGAAAAATGGCTTCTTTTTACTGAAAAATGCTCTCCTTACTCTAGTCTTAAGACACTTGTTAAATTGTGCACCTTAATGTTACATTCTTCTAGATCCCTAGACCTTGTATTGCTACCACAATATTCACGTCTCTCCCATTAGTATGTTGAACAAAACTAGTCTACCATCGGGCCTACTGTGGAAAATTAACATACATAATGCGTTGCACATGCTATAGTATTGAATTCAACCCAGCCTCATGTACAACTGTGTCTTTCGTATTCCAGATACAGTTTGGCTGTTGTACAGTGGACATCTTGAAACAATTGAGCGGTGATGAAATTTCTCGCAAGCCACCTGGTGGAAAGGCTGCCGATAGGATCGGGAGACTTGCAACACATATATTGAAGCAGCAAAGGCAATTTTCTACATATTAAGCAAAATTATGTTAGTCAGGACACGTGATATTTGTAGTTCTGAATTCTTACACAGTGTACCCTTGTCACAGCAACTACCCTCTATATCCACCTACTGCTGGTGTGCCCATGGATTTCTCACTTGCCAAGGAAGCATTGGAGATGCCAACAGCTCCTGATGTTCTTCTGCTTGCTTCTGATCTTGCTCCATTTGTGAAGGTAACTGTGAGAAACTCTGTATTATCTTGGAATTTGAAAAATGAAATCGAGGTTATGATGGATGCTAATCTTCATGTTGTCTTTATTAGCTAATTTCGTTACGATACCAATTACACTGATGCAGGTACTTTCCTTGAATGAAGACACGGAGGAACACAAACGGTTTGTTTGTGTGAACCCTGGTAGGCTAGCGAAAGGTATCGGCGGAGGCACGTTCGTGGAGCTTTACTCCAACGAGGATACTGAGAAGACGAATGCCTTCATTATGCGCATGTAAAAGGAGTACCAAGAGGTTGGAATTTATCAGCCGATGGAACTTAAACAAAGGCACTTAGTATCCCTGTAATGTAAGTGGAGGAGATGCTTCACATTGCTTCCTTTTTTGATAAAGGGCGCTTTATTACCGGAATTTCGGTTTGGCTCATGGGATCAGGTACTCTCGCTATATGAACCAACCAGCGCACGACATGTTTGATGGTTAGCCTCGTACTGTATATGCCATTGTATAACGCTCGTATGGCGATTTGTGAACAGTGGTAGAGAACAGCAGGGGTCATTCATTGCGACGGACTATTGTTTCGGCAAATGTCTTGGACCAGTCTCCTTCCTGTTGTTTAGATGGCTTCTTCGTTCTGCTTGTCATACAGATTATCCTATCGTACATGCTCTCGATGTTGACTGAGTCACGACTAGCTGCACGCAGGTGATCACCATGGCCGGCGAAGGCACCTTGGACTGGAAGGTAAACGGCGCTCTGGGTTGAGCCGTTCATGGAGTTCCGAAACACATAAAATTCAGCACAGATCGGGGGAGGATGTATTCACAAGTACCGATCTCAAACGTGTGTCCGCATACATGCATATACGCCGCCGACGGCAACTGCCGGGATCGAATCCTCCGTGCGTAACTTCTGCAGAGCCAGACCACTCTCTAGTAGGAGCCATTGTTGCTCTTCGGTTATCTGCCCTCTCTCCACCTCCTTCTCAAGGAACACTTTGTCCGCTACTATCCACAGCGCATGCATTTATGTGAAACCTCCTACTGGTGTAAGTATCCTAGTCTTTAAACTGGGCAGTTTGTAGTCTGCCACAAAACCAGGTAATACAGCTGATCTCAACAACAAATCGAAACTTTGGCTACAGATATGTGAAGAAAATTTAGCATAGTGTGAATATCCCTACCAAATGTTAGCACACACATTTTTCGATATATTAATATCAGTGCAACAACGCATTTTTCTAGCGGCATTACGGATGCACAACCAAATAAAAGAGAGAAGAATTATAAAAAAGAAAAGTCCCGCTATAGTGATCAATTCCTTGAAATAGCAATACAAACACCACCAAGACAACACCAGAAGTCCAGCTTCTCCATAAATGACGCCTCCAAGAAGAAAACAAAGCACAAGCACCATCGTCGCCCAATCATAGATCTTAGGTTTTCATCTTGAAGAAAGTCCTCGCTCTTAAAATAGTGCCTTCAATAAGGACATTGCCATTCACAATCAATTAATGTCAGACCTTGGATTTTCACCCTGACAGATAAGACTATGAACTTCTCCGCCCCCACTATCAAGTAGCTGCTCCAAGTTATGAAACACCAAGCCAATTCCTCCTCGCTGCCTAGACTCAAAACATCATTGCCATACCTCAGATCTTGGCTTCCATGACATTCTCCGTCAACACCATGGAACGAGAACATGCCCCACGATATTAACAGCCAATAAAGCTTCGAAGCGCTCTCTCTAAAACCAAACGCTCAGGGTAAAACATGGGTGTGCACGACCGAATCCCTTCCGAACCAGCAAACTACAGGCATGATGCGCCCAGTGGAGCTCGCCAGTAGAGCCTTCGAAACACGACGCTTCGGCCAGATTGATAACACCAGGCATCCGAAAGATCTTCACATTGGCTACGAGAAGGAACCCTAGGACCACCACCTTTTATTCAAACCGAGCTTGTGGAGGAGATGACAGACCAGAATCCCGTCGCAGATTGTCAGCGACGTGGATAAGGCAGCATCAGATCACCCGCAACGCGGCCTGGCTGATCCAAAAGGCCTAGATCCGAGGCTCACAACCGAACTGGCCACAACCCTAATCCTAACCAATCGGATCGATCGGGAACGCATCAGCGTCAGCCCCGATCCCCTCGCCCTCCTTGTGCTCGCTTAGGGAGCAGCCAGTCCAGCAACGGGCGCCCCGCCACGAGGATGGCGGGCCTAGGCGGGACCCTAGACCCGCGGCCTGCCTCCATCATCCGTAGTAAAGGAGAGAAGAGTCCGGCTGCAGCCGTCGCTGGGGAACGCCGCCCTGACCGACGCATGATGCATGCAAAATTCATGCATGAACTTTGTAGTTTATTGATGCATATTCCAACATATTTAGTTGTTATGAGATGTTATAATCATGTTGCATTGATTTATGGGGATTTTCCATCAATCCTCCCTATTTTGGTTATAACTCTGCAGAACAGGAAATACCTGTTTTGTGTATTTTTATGTTTTAGACTCAAATCTGAAGGAAATATGCCCTAGAGGCAATAATAATATTGTTATTATCATATTTCTTGTTCATGATAATATTTATATTCTATGCTAGAATTGTATTAAGCGGAAACATTAATAATTATGTGGTTTATGAACAACACCGTGTCCCTAGTATGCCTCTACTAGTCTAGTTCATTGATTAATGATGGGTACGGTTTCCTAACCATAGATATGAGTTGTCAATTAAAAATGAGGTCTTATCATTAGGAGAATGATGTGATGGACAGACCCAAATAAAGCACAACAATTAGATCGTGTCATTATGTTCATCTTTGCGAAGCTTTTTCCTATGTCAAGTATTGTATTCCTTAGACCATGAGATAATGCAACTCCCTAGTACCGGAAAAGAGCTTTGAGATCATCAAACGTCACCCTATGAGAGGGTGATCATAAAGGTGTCTCTCAGATAATTGAAAAGTACTTGTTGGGTTGCATGTATCGAGATGGAATTTGTCCCTCCCAAGTCGAAGAGATATACTTTGGGCCCACTCGGTAATCGATATTGACACCGCTTGCAAGCACGTGGTTAAGGAATTAATCACAAAGTGATATTGGATTACAGAAGGAGTAAAGTACTTGATGTGAACGAGATTGAACTAGGTATGCCGATACCGACGATCGAATATTGGGCAAGTAAAATATCGCGAGACAAAGTGAATACTTATACGAGGTTAATTGAATCCTAGCATCGTGGTTCATCCAATATGATCATCGTTGATGCGTGAGAGTCAATATGGATTTCTAGATCCCGTATTGATTATTGATGGAGATCATGTCCACGCATTCTTGAACCCATAGGGTCACACACTTAACGCAAATCAACGCTAGGGTAGTTTCAGAATATATGGGAACATGCCCGTCTCCAGGATTTGGGGGCCTCGGTGCGACTTATAAAAATGGGGCCTCAATTTTTATTCTAACTTAAGAACTCTGTAAAAAAAATCATACATTTAATCTATATTATATAACTTTAGAATGTGCTATGCCGTACAATGTGTGAAAAAATAAGTATTCATTCTAAAGTAATAAATATAACACTAAAGTAATAAAATGAACCTCATGATCTACCAAAAAGCATCATCCGTCGGGTATTTGATGCACATGAGCAGGTTTGCCGTTTACACTGCATTCATCAATTCTAAGTTTCGTACTTTAAACTGAAGTTCAGGGCATGGGCCTGGCAGGGGTCTGACTGTGTCGCACTGTCAAGTTTTCCTGGCTATGTAGCTTAGATCGCAATGCAAGGATTCACTCACAAGTAAAATTACCTTAAACTGGTACGCCAAGTGTAACATCCCAGATTTTCATTATTGAAATTCTGCTGTGCATCATGTCATCATTCATATATTTCTTACATTTTAAAATGATTTGTTTTGTTTTCCATAAAAGTTTCCATTGCTCCTTTCAATTCCTCTTATAGCTAATAGGATAAGTTGTCACAAAAACTGACGAGGGTTAACTCGATAAATGCTCTAGATGAAGGACTTAGGATCGGGGAAGTAGGGTGTCGGATGAACTCGAAGGTAAAATCAGTCAAATAAGGTGTGTATCGAAAGTAAACACGGTGATGAACTTGCCTTGCTTTCAATCTGGCCCTCATCGTCCTCTCCTGGCCCCTATATATAGGTGGTCAGGTCTCAAGGAACGGGAGGGGTCCGATACATATTACAACATCGGTATATGACATGAACTCGTATTTCGACTAGGATTACACTTGGGCCTAGCTTAACGGGCCTCGGGGGTACTCAAGTAGCGGGCTCTATTATCTATACCCTTGTCAGTAGCCCCCGAGATTCTACCAGAATTGTAGATTCGGGTTGAATCTCAAATCTTTATATCTTTGACTTGATTCATCTTTCGACTTCTTCTCCTTCCTGTACTAAAAAATAAACATCTTTCATTATATTGTCTCGCAAGGGGTTTTGATGAACAAGCCTGACAACTCTGACAGATCAAGAGGTCAGTTAATTGCCGAAACAGATACTTGTCACCTACTTCAAATTCAACCCTCTTGGACTTGAATTTGGAAAACTGGTCAAACTCATTCTTTTGCCACATTTAGGACTTACAAAGAACGAGTCCCAGTGGTTCTCAGGGTACCCAGTGCGTCCACCAGGATTTGCTTCGTGTTGTAGACACGAATAATTACTAGCAGAGCGCACCCATGTGCGTATACCAGGCCACACAGGACAGATCCTGGGGTCTTACCTTCACTATATGTTTCAATCATGGCATTCAAGTTTTGTCGCGATGACGCAACTCGAGAATCATATGTCACAGCCTTGTTTGACTATTTCAGCTCTGAAAATCTTCGGGTTGTCCAACCTTGACTAATATGAATTCCCTCCCGATGGGAGTAATTGCACTATCGAAGTCTTCTTTCGCCTTCTTTACTCTCTTTATGCATGTAAAAATTTCGTCGGGTGCGCGGCCAGCGCTCCCGATGGGAGTAGCCACCGAGGCTATAGTCGAAAACGTGTTTCGAGTATAGGCTCAAATAAATTGTCCTTCCTTTAATCATCAGATAATAGCTTATTTGATAATATCGTCGGGTGCGCGCCCAACGCTCCCGATGGTAGTAGCCCCCGAGGCTATAGTCGAATATTTTCGGGTATAGACTAAAAAAATGAGTTTTCTTCCCTGATGCCTCTGTATCTTGCATAACAGATTTTGTCGGGTTCCTTGATCAGCACCAATACGCAGAATGGCATGCTAGACTTTTTACTGAATTTTCTATGAATATCCATAACTGTCGCATTGTACTATAATGCTTTTATTTCCCCGTTACTCGAACGCTCGTGACGTCATTAGTAGAATCACTCTGTGTGTGATTTGACTGGGCGCTGACCGTTGCTCGTGGGCAGCGCGGTAATATCACAATTTTTCCTGCCCGTTAGTGGGCTACCGCTTCTGCTTCTTGCGCCACGTCTCAGCCCACGTTCCTTCATCAGGAAGCTTTATAAGGGGGATAGTGGGGCTGTTACTATTTACTAGTTCCTCGTCCTTCCGCCGCCACCATTGCCGCATCTTTCTTGCGCTTCTAAGCTCCTTCGCAGCCCCCAGGCGTAGCTTCTGTAGATGTGCATCAAAAGCCTTGCCCACAAGAACTAGATGGGGAAGAAGAAGATCACCAACGCGTCAACCAGCTGGGTACCATCGGAGTTTGGGAAATCCGATCTCACCAAGGCCCAAAAGGAGGGTTTCATCGCCGAAGGGGACCAGGTCATCTTCCCCAGCACCGAACGCATCCCCAAGCCCCCGAGCGGCTATTGGGTGATGTTTCTTGCTTTTCTCTTGCGCGGACTCTCTCTTCCTGCCCATGAATTCCTCCGCGGGCTTCTTTTTGTTTACGACGTGCAGCTTCCTCAGCTCACGCCTAACTCTATCTTGCACATTGCCTGCTTCATCACCCTTTGTGAATCTTTCCTTGGAGTCGATCCCCATTGGACTCTCTGGAAATTCCTTTTCCGCCTCCGCCCCAGTGTATCTTTGTCGAAAAACCTGGAACTGGGCGGGGCTATTGTTTTTGTGTGCACCGAAGCACATTATTTAGAGTTTAGCATGGCTGCATCAGTCCAAGGTTGGCGAAAAAAGTGGTTCTACATCAAGGATCAAAAGATCTCCTCCTCTGATCAATTTGGGGTTGCTCCTTTTGATGCCAACCAGAGGCTGCAGAAGCTATCGTCGTGGGATTCCCCTCCTACTGAAGCTGAAGTTGAAGAACTTAAGCCTCTGCTATCTCATATTCAGAGTTTGAAAAGTTCAAACGGAGGTACGCTGTCGGGGACGCAGCCCATGGCGTTCTTCCTGCAGAGGCGAATCCAGCCTCTTCAACATCGTGCTTCCAAGCTATGGTCATACTCTGGCTCAGAGGATTCTTCTCGAGTGTCCAAAGAGGATACAGACAAGAAGGATCTCAACAAGCGAGTGGGAGCTTTGACTACTCTCACAAAGGATGACGAGATTCCAGCGTTAACAGCTGATTTCTTCGACTCTGAACATCCTTTGCCTGTAGTATGTGCTTGTTCTTCTCATTTACTTCGCCTTCTAGTATTTTGTTACTGCTTTTCTGACAGTTTTGCGACTTACTCCTGTGCAGGGCCACCAATCCCTTGTTTCCCGTCCTCCTTTTCCAGAGGGAGGACCTATTCAGGCTGATCCTATTTCTGCTGCGTTTGAAGCCCCTGAGGCTGTGGAAAGCCAGGACGGAGATGATGCCGAAGATTCGATGGAAGGAACTAGTTTGACTATGTCGCCTCCTCCTGCACATTCCGCAGAACCTAGCCTTGACAAGAAGAGGAAACGTGTCGAAGAGCTTCTCTCTTCAAGTACCTCTGCTCCCAAGAATGCGACCGGGGAGGCCTCTGTTCCCGATGATGATGTTGAGATTTTTGACCTCTTGGACTCGTGAGTCTTTGTTGACTTGAAGTTTTATCTTTTATTCGTTTTCTTTTGACTTATGCAAGGTGTTTGCTTTTTGTTCCCTTTTTAGTGACAACGAGGACCCGAAAAGGGATACTACCACTGCTTCCCTCGTTGATACTCCTGCTGCCAATGAACCGCCTTCTCAAGAGGCTGCTATGGTGGTGAAGTCGCCAAAAGCCCCTGTTAAGAAGGGTAACTCTCGTGCGTCCAAACATTTGAAGAAGGCGGCTGTGGCTAGCACTTCCCTCGACACCCATCGACCAGTGGGTTCTGCTGACGATGTAAGTACTGCTTCTTGTGGCTTGCTCTTTTTATTGCTTGAACTTTCCTTCTCATGTCTTCCTTTTGACAGACTTTGATGAAAAAATTCATCTCTTTGGGCACTGAGTGTGTCGAGTTCTTGAAGGCTGCTCGGGCTTCTCAGGGTAAGCTCTTTGCTATGTTGTGTCTTCTACCTATCTCATTTGTCTTTCCATGGTTTTTATTCGACTTTCTTTCCCCTTCTCCATACTGCAGATGCTTTGAAGATGGCCAATGCTCGCATAACGTCCCTAGAAGCCGAACTTGAAGCCTCCAGGAAGGCTTGGGATGTTGCCACTGCTGCCAAGGTCGCTGCTGAGAAGTCTGCTAAGTCAGTAGCAGCCAAGGCGAAGAAAGCTGAGAAGGCACTTGCTGATGCTGATCAGGGGCGTGTTCAAAGGGAACAAGCCATAACCAAATGTCTCAATCAGATTTCGACTCTTGCTGGTGGTAAGTACCGTGATGTTTGTTTATTTGCTCATTTTTCTATTTGCTGATGTTTGCTCATTATCTCTTACCTCTGTCTTTTACGTTTTTGCAGAGTGCACCGGAGTACCTTTGGCGCCTTTACAGCCGAATGATGAAGATCCTCTAATGGCTGCGGTGAATTTGCTGGAGTTAAATGATTGCTTTTGATGGCATGGTGTTTAATAGTGCCAGAGAACTTGTTGGCGTGTAGTCGATGAAGTAAATGACCGGCCAGTTGGGAACCCCAAGAGAAGGTTTGATGAATATAGCAGCAAGTTTTCCCTCAATTATGAAACCAAGGTTATCAATCCAGTAGGAAAAAGCCAATACTCCAGAAGGTGATGCTTGCTAGCCTAGTGACACTCCAACAAGGGCACCGTTAACGATATCTTGTTAGCGCGTCTTCAACTAGTAGCAACGTGGAACCTGCACACAACACAACCAAATACTTTGTTCCCAACTTACGATAAGGTTGTCAATCTCACCGGTTTGCTGTAAACAAAGGAATGAGCATATCGAGTGGAAAGCAATAGTAGTATGCGAGTAAAGTAAACAGTGCGAGTAAAGTAAACAGGTGATAGCAATATAAAGGAAATAGGACCGGGGTCCACAGTTCACTAGTGGTGTCTCTCCATAAGATAAAATAACACATGCTAGGTAAACAAATTACAGTTGGGCAATTGATAGAATAAAGACAATGTGCATATGTCGAGAGGATCACTATGAGATTTACTCTGGGCATTACAACAAGATACATAGACCGCCATCCAACTGCATCTATGACTAATAATCCACTTGTGGTGAATCAATCCAAGAACTCCACAAGTATTAAGTTGCGAACAATAGATAACTGCATTAAGCAAAGTGTGTAATGTAAACAAAGCACATGCCCTTGGACATATGAATGTTGTTTTCTCCCTAGTGGCAACATCACATCTACAACCTTAGAGGTTTCTGTCACTCCCCCAGATTAAATAGAGGCATGAACCCAACTATCGAGCATAAATACCCCCTCTTAGAGTGAATAGTATCTACTCGGCCAAGATAGCTACTAACAACGGAGATCATGCAAGATCATAAACAACATAGAGATAACATAAGATAATATTTAGCACATCAACTCAATCATAACACCAATATTCATCGAATCCCAACAAACACAACATGTAGAATTACATAACGGTGATCTTGATCATGTAAGGCAGTTCACGAGATCTAAACATGAAGCACATGGTGGAGAAGACAACCATCTAGCTACTGCTATGGACCCATAGTCCAAGGTAGACTACTCACTCATCCCGCCGGAGGCAAGCATGGCGATGAAGAAGACCTCCGGTGGCGATTCCCCTCTCCGGCAGGGTGCCGGGAAGAGCTTCTGGACCCTCCCGATCTTGGGTCGACGACGGCGGTGGATCGCGATGTGTTTCTGGAAAAGTGATCGGTTGTTTAGGTTTTTCCCGTCGGGGGGTCTTTATAGGCGATGGGGCAACGTCAGAAGTGGACCAGGTGGGGCTCACCACAGGTGGGCGCGGGCCAGGGGTAGGCCGCGCCCCTGGTGGTGTGGCCACCTCCTGGCTCCGTTCCGTCTCCTCTTCGGTTCTCTGGAAGCTTCGGTAAATTTCTGGATGTTCGGCTTTTGTTTCGTCTAATTCCGAGAATATTTCCTGTGTAACTATTCTGAAACACAAAAATAGCAGAAAACAGGGAACTGGCACTGTGGCATCTTGTTAATAGGTTAGTTCCAGAAAATGCATAAAAATGCCACGAAGTGTAACGAAACACTAAGCAAATGGTGTAAAAACAAGCATGGAGCATCAAAAATTATAGATACGTTTGAGACGTATCAGCATCCCCAAGCTTAACTCCTGCTCGTCCTCGAGTAGGTAAGTGATAACAAAAGAAATAATTTTTGAGGTGACATGCACCTACATAACTTGACCATATATGTAAGCGTTGTGCGCTGGGATCAAAAGAACTTAAAACATGGGCATGAAAGATATAATCTTGATAGAAGAAACTTAGCAACCATGTTATAACATGAAAAAGAACACAAACGAAAGATCATGAAAATGAAACAATGAAAGTCAAACATGTGTTCAAATCATATGGAAAAACATACAAATGGTTTTCAGCTTGTCCTTCATGAGAGAGCAAAACATAAATGCATAGGACACCTTCAAGTTTAAGAGGGCGACTAGATACAAATAATTTAAGAACAAGTGAAACCAGCATCATGAATCAATCAATGAAAACTTTGGGACAATGCACATTATACTCAGAATGACAACTATGCTCTCTTAGATGGTGCATAAAGATAGAAGGTGGTGACTCAACATAAAAGTAAAAGAAAGGCCCTTCGCGGAGGGAAGCAGTGATTAAACATGTGCTAGAGCTTTTCATTTGTAAAACAGAGAGATAAAAATTGGGTTTTGAGAGGTGGTTGCTTTTGTCAATGACTGGCAATGGGGTTCTTACTATCTTCCATACAAAAATGAAGCAAGTTTTTGAGAGAGAGATTGGCACTTTTGTGCTCTTTTATAAAGCTTGGCACTCCTCCCCACCTTTTTTCCTTTCTCAAACCATGGCTAACCGATTCATCGGGTGCCCACCAACATTCACATACCATGGAGGAGTGCCTTTTTCTTTCTTTTTTCTCTTTTTTCTTTTTGGAATAAGACAATATGGAAGATAGCAAATCCGACCACTACGTCCCCATGAGCTGAAAACAGTGTCACAAAATGAGAAGTATTTTGAAGGTTTTTTCAAAGGTAGCACATGAAAATTTATTTGAAATGGCTTACAAATACCATGCATAGGAATTTATAGTGGACACAATGGCAAACTTGGTTTTTAGGAGTTGGATGCACGAGTAGAGCTCATACTCAATACAAAATGAGGGCTAGCAAAAGACTAGGAGCGACCAACTAAGAGAGCAATAACGGCCATAATCATGCAGAGCGACAAAGCGACATTAAAAGAAGCATAAGATGGCATCAAAAGTCAAAAACTAAATGATCATAGAGGCAATGACAACTTTGTATGAGTCTAACATGTGTGAGCATGCGCCAAGTAAACCCAAATAAAGCATCAAGGAGACAACCAAAATAATGCTTCCAAATAATTAAAATAACACATGATTTTTTCAAAGGCTCATTAAGCAATCTCAGTCATTTGAGACAAGTCATGCTACAGCAAAACCACTAAGCATACTATCAAAAAGACATCAAGCACGATATGCAAAAGCCTAGGCCGCAGTCTACACAAGCTCCTTCTTGTACCACTTTTTTGCATAAAGCTTTTTCTCTTTTCCAACACCATTCGAACTTTTTTTATAACAACTCTTTTGATGAAAACCAACATGGACCAGAGGTTAAAATACACCTTGATATAAAGATATAACAAGATCTGAACACAAATCAAGGCAAAAATCGAAAGCTAAACGCAGTTCTAGAAAAAGAGAACACTTGTTGAACGATAAGAGTGAAAAACGGAGTGTTCTTGGCAAATGAAAAGCAAGGCAACTTCTCCAAAAGAAATTTGTTGGGGTCCAACCATTTATTGCATCAAACAAAACAAAAGAAAACTGAAAGCAAAAGTAAAGACGCTCCAAGAAAAACGCATAGTGCATGAAGCAATAAAAATGTAGTGTGTTGAAAGGTGACCTGATTTTTGCCGATGAAGAAGGGGTGCCTCGGGGGCATCCCCAAGCTTTGACGCTTGTACCTCTTGGATATTTCTTGGGGTGCGTGGGCATCCCCAAGCTTGAGCTTTTGTCCATTCTTCAACTCATCTCATCATTCTCCGATCCCTACACTTGAAAACTTCCTTCATACAAAACTCAACACAATTCTATTAACAACATTAGTGTAAGCATAACATTGAATCAACCCTTTTTGCTTCAGGTTTCAACTCAAAACCACCACATATAAAGTATATACTACTGTAGCAACTTCCCCAAAAGTTCCATGATCAAAAGAACTAAAAAAGAAAGCGATCGAGCGGCAAACACAAATATTGGCAGAAATCTGTCAAAACAGACAAAGGTCGAATTTTTAGAGGGTTTTCTGTTGCTCAAATAAAAAAGTGTTAAACTAATGAAAGTTTGGATATAACCTGGGACATATGCACAAGAAATTGCAGGTCAAAAAGATATATAGAATTTTCACGAATTTTTACGGTGCAACACCGAAATCTGTTTCAGGACAGCAACATCCCCAAATCTTACCTCACTCAAATTAGAGGCTTCTCTTG
The DNA here is from genome assembly GCA_007115705.1 of Dactylis glomerata. Classification (NCBI taxonomy): domain Eukaryota; kingdom Viridiplantae; phylum Streptophyta; class Magnoliopsida; order Poales; family Poaceae; genus Dactylis; species Dactylis glomerata. The sequence goes on from QXEO01000339.1 coordinate 3,753,822, forward strand.
GCACAAAAACGAAATAAAAATGATAAGGAGAGGTTATTACAGTAGTAATAACTTCCAAGACTCAAATAAAAGAAAAAGAACTGGAAGTAAAAACATTGGGTTATCTCCCAAGAGTGCTTTTCTTTAACGCCTTTGAGCTAGGCGCAGAAAGGTGCGAATCAAGTATTTTCGAAAGAAGCATTAAGATCAACTGCAGAAGTCTTTTTCAATGAGGCATTGTATTTCATCCACATAAGTTTTTGAAGACCCCTTGTGATCACACTTTGGTTCACTCAATTCACTAAAAAGAGTTTTGGGACAGATCCAATCAAAATTATTTTCAAAGGCTTCATACAATCCCAAGAGCTTGCTAGGTATTGGTATTTCAGTTCCTTCATTGTTTGTACTAACAACCTTTATATGTGTGCCAAGCTTATTAAAACGCTTAAGAACTTTCCTAGCTTCAATGACAATATCTCTAAATTCTATGCGCAACGTTTCCAAGATAAAAGCTTTCTTTTCGGGATCCTCAATATCATGAAGCTGAAGAAACATGTGTTGCATAAAAGGATTAAGGCTAGCAAACCTAGCTTCCAACATGTGAACTAAATAAGCAGAAGCAACTTCATAACTAGGAGCAAGCTCAGCCAAAGACTTTTCCTCAACATCCTTATATATACTAATATGATTAAAGAACTCCTCAATGTTACTTTTTCCAATAATTGAACCACTACCTACTGAGAGGTCATCCAAAACATACTTAGGGAACAACATAATGAACTAGAAATAATAAAGTAACAACTATAAAGGAAACTAATTTTTTGTGTTTTTGATAAAATGAAACAAGTAAAAATAAAGTAAAGCAAAACTTAAAACAAAAATAAAGGATGTGCGTGTGAAACTCCTCTTGCAGAAGTCTTGTGGGGACCCCGGTTTACCATCCGGAATTCCCATTATGCATACAATTCATGATCCCAGGAAGACCGTCATGAATCCACATAACCGAGTTGGCATTACAGAGTACATCATCCCTTACATTAATAAGTCGAAAAGTCTTACATGGCCACTTAGCCGAATTCAAATGCCTCACAGGGAAAGTTCACTAAACATAGCAGCAGAATCAAAAGCAGCGTCGGTAGCCCATGTCGTGCCTCTACCTACAGGCGACTGACCGAGAGACGGATCCTAGTTCGCACCGGCATCGTCGAACTCCTCACCATCATCATCATAGTCTTCTCCATAATCTGGCCAAGTTAATAGCCAGGGACAAAGCCGTGAGTACATTTGGAATTGTACTCGCAAACCAACTAGGAGGAAGTGTTGTCATGCAATTTGGCTGTAGCAAGGTGAAAGGCTCTAGTCTTGATTACCCTATACTAACAAGTTTCTCTTGTCGATATAGCATGTCATATGACATCTCTATATCCTTATTAAAGAAGAGTTTTATAAAACATTTTAGTAAAAGCTCTAGAAAAGGGGGAAACTCATTTTCAAGAGAAGAGCCGTGGTCAATCAAACATGACCACCCTTCCTCATAAACCTGGTCAATCACACATGACCATCTTCCTTTCCTCGGCAGTACCCTGCAAGTACTCCGAACCACCACCGTGCCACAGCAGTACCCTCCGAGTACTCCGTCCGGCACCTTTCTCCATTTTTCCGAAAACACCTTTTAAAAACAAAACCGACATTGGGCTAAGCAACGGTCGTCCCAACCATCCATGACCGAGGACTCGGCTATTCGAATAGATTTACACTCTGCAGAGGTTGTACACTTTTCCCACACCATCCGATAAATCCGCCGGGATACCACCATGGACCGTCATACACAAGTATGCGGGGTTCAGATAATCGGTCATAGCCTTCCATCTATCCACCTTAGTAAGGGTGCCTACCCTGTGGAGTATACATCCCGGGAAAACCCTGGCCGTCTACCTCTGCCGAGCGTAGTTCCAGTGCCACGGCGGGAGAAACCCAAGTGTCTTCCGGATGGGTAGCCTATTGGCGGGCCCACTACACTGTTGCCCACCACTTGCGACAAACCGGATTCCAAGGTCCTACAAACCCTTGTATAGTACGAGGCTCCCCGCACTAAGGCAGACAAACTTCGGACTAAGCCCCGTCCCATACCGGGGTAATGTGGTTGCACGGGGTAATTGTTCTGAGCGAACGCTTAGTGATCACCAATGTCATTTGAAAACCACCAACTTCTTTATCCTCCATTTGCTGAAAACCATATTTGAAAACATCTCAGTGGGGTAGGAACTACCCCAAGGTTTTCGAAAGCATTTTCGAAACTTTATTTGAGTGTTCCAAGTCCTAGAGTTTTAGCTCCACCAGATGTTTCCCAAAGGCCTTGATGCTAATCAACAAGCCACTATTGCAAGGGTAAGGTGATCAAAGGGGTCATCTCGATGGATGATAACAATTTGACTCGTGGAGCTTGAACCAACAACTAATTGTTACCAGGACTATAGCAATATAAAATCAGGCACTTTTAAATAAACAGAGTGAGACATGCAAATGTGTAAATAGGATTCAGATATGCATCAAGTTAGATGGCTTGCCTTGGTTGGCTAGTCCCTGGTCTTCCTCCTCCTGGTACTCAAACACTTCACCTTCCTCGATACACTCCTCGTTCGATTCTATTGTCGGAAAAATAATAACGCACAAATAAATATACAAGCATGCACAGGTCACAAGCATTTTAGCAATCAGTACCACACAACTAAGGAGTATCAGAAGCAAACAAGTTTAGAAAACAAACAAGATTTTATAGGTTTTTAATTAGCAGTTAATCCTATTAGAAACTAGGGTTTCTTATTTGAATCAACACAACAACATCACACTCAATTAAACATGCAAACATTCAAATGGACCAAACATCACCTCCAGCATACTTGCAGGTTGACAACAATCTTAAGAACCTAAAAAAGTTGGATCTACTGAAAAACAAACTATAGTTGATTTCTTATGAATTAAACAATAGGGAAATAACACTAGAGTACCAAAATAATTCTCAGATATTTTCTGAGTTTCAGAAAAATATGAGGTAAAGTGCTCTGGAAAGCTCTTCTAGAACACAATCCAAGGTAATTGGATTCAATACTAAATTTTATTCCTACTGCAAATGATAAATCAACTAAGATTAACTACACACAAAGCCATATTAATTACTACTGTAAAAGTACAGATCCTAAAATAGTGAAACCAGTGTGTCAGGCAAGATAACACAATAAGCCACCACTAGAAATTGGAATCACCCAATAATAATATACCTACTGAGCACAATAAATAAAACAATGTGAAACTTAAATATCACTAAGATAATTACTACAGGCAACTTATTGCTCCTAAAATAGCAAAACCAAGTTACCAGGCTTCACACTACAACAGGGCATCACTGAAAATTGGAATCAATCATTTTCATCTCATAAAACTCCAGAGTTGGATTTATGAAGATAAAGCCTTAGATCTACAACAAATAAATCTCAGATAATTTCTATTATCCTAAAAATCATGCATGCAGTGCTGGAGGTTAGACATTACTGTAAGATTCACATGAAAATTTGAATCATCAAATTTGGACACTCAGAGAATATTCTATGAATTTTCTAATCTAACAGATTCAAACAAATTGCAGAGCAATTTCAAAAAATATAAAACGGGCCAGATCTGAAGGGGCTCGGCCAGATCTGGGCTGGGCCAGCCCAGTCCAGCGCCAGCACGCGGGAGAGGTGGAATTCAAACCGCTGACGGGCAGGGCCCGGCGGTCAGTGGCACGGGGGTGCCGAATCGGTACCGGACGATGCCGTCCGTCTGATTAGAACGGAGATCGACGGCAGAGAGCCATCGTCTCCCTCGCGACGGGGGCTGGGCGAAACCCTAGCCCTAGCTACGGGGAAAGCGGGGCGAGGCTCACTGAGGGGCGTCGAGGGCGGCTGGGGTTGCTGTAGGGCGGCGGCGGTCTCTCCAAAATCTCCTCCGCATCTGAAGCTTGCAGGAAGAGGTGCTCGAGGTGGTGCGTGGCCGTGCTCGTCCGCGGTGGTCCTCGGGTTCCGTCGAAGATGGCGATGTCCACGTGCTGCCAGAGAGGAAATGGGGTGTGGGGAGAGGTTCAGATCTAGCAGAGGAAGAGAAAGATGCAGAGAGAGAGCAGAGGGAGATGGTCGACGTCGACCAAAACCTTCTCCATCTACCCCTGCTTCGGCGACGTACCTCGAGCTCAGCAGCCCGGGGAATGGATGGGGTTCGTCGGTGGGGTGCTCTGGGTGGAGAGGAGAGGGGCTAGGGGAAGAATGGCGTCCAGGGGAAGGTTCTGGCCGATCCAGTGGGTTTTATACCCCGACGGTGGACTCGGTGCTCATGGTTTCGACCGTCGCGGATTGGGCAGCTGGGCGGTGTTCTCTGGGCGGCGTTGTGAGCTGCGTGCATGGGTGTGGTCGGCTGGGTCGGTGGTGGAATGTTGGGGTCAGAAATGTGCGGTTTTCAGTGCGCGTGCACGGTTAGTCGAGCTCGCTCTCGTTGCGCTGGTCGTCTTTGGCTCAAGGGGTTAGCGCGGGGTGAAGGGCTTACGATGCCGTGCAGGAATGGATGCTGCACGGCTCGGTCTCGTTCACCCTCGGCTGGGCACATGGGGCTCGCTCTCGGCGCTCTCAGCGTGCAGGAGACCGTGCCAGAGCGAGGTGACAGGGCGACGTTTGCTTCGGCTCGGTTGCGGGGTGGTGTCGGGTCGTGGAGTGGAGGGAGTGGCGCGTCGATTGGCGAGGCTGGGCGGCCGGGCATGCTGCCTACGCCCCTAGCCCGACCAGGCGCTCGCCGGCTGGCATTGGCGACCGCATGCATGGAGGGAGAGGTAGGGCCTCGGGGTCTCTGCTAGGTGGGGTCCTGGGAGGTCTCTGGTGCTCAACTCGTCGCTGGTTGGGGGTTAGAGGTGGTGGAGAGGGGTGAGAAGGGTGGAGTGCAAATCTTGCAAAGATTTGCCTCGGGCTTCCCCAAGATCTTCCAAGCAAAAAGGGACAAGGGGGCTGTGGTGTTGTTTCTACAGTGAAGAGGGAAGAAAAAGAGGTGGCTGGCCAAGACTTGGGTCACTTGGTCGGTTTGCAAGTGAGTGAGAGGGATTAAGAGAGAAGAAGAGAAAGGAATGAGAAGTTTGGCCGAATTTTGGTTGAATTTGAATAAATCAAAGTTTGACCCAAGTGGTGTTGGTGATTGGCTCAGAGATGATTTTAAATGGATAGCAAGGCATCCACCAAGTTTCAATATTTTTGGGCAAGTGGAGATAGGGTTTTAGGTGAAGTCCCTCTTTTCCAATATGAGGTGTAAAAATAAAGTTTAAATAAGAGGGTGGGAAAAGATTGTTGGTGTCAAGCACACATACTACTATGTCAAAACAATGGCATGAAATCATAGCACTCACTCATGCATTCATGCAACATAGTCAAAGGAAATTTGAAAAGAAGAAGAAATTAAATAGCACCCATACACATGCACATGAAATCATGCAACACCTCATGAAGATACAAACCCTAGCACACAAGCACACATTGAAATGCAAGTTTTTATTTTTCCCTAATTTCATGCATTGAAATTTAGTTCAAAACTGGTTCACAAAAAGTAGGGTGTTATAGACCTTCCCCCTTAAAAGAATCTCGTCCCGAGATTCGGTAGCTAAGCGTTGAGTAACTCGGGAAACTCTCGCTGAAGATAGTCTTCACGTTCCCACATGGCCTCATCTTCGGTGTGATTGCTCCACTGAACGTTGTACATGTTGATCTTTCGCCTACGGGTGAGATGGACATCTTTCTCCAGAATACGGATTGGCTTCTCACGGCAGGTCAGGTCGTGGTTAAGGTCAATGGTATCTTGATCAACCTCCTTGAAGGTCTCGGGCTAGTTGGGGGCTTGGAGACACTTGCGTAGCTGTGAGACGTGGAAGACATCGTGAAACTCGGACAACTTCGGGGGTAGTTCTAACTTGTAGGACATTTCTCCTCGATGTTCTAGGACCTTGTATGGGCCGATGTAGCGGGGTGCAAGCTTGCCCTTGACATGGAATCGCTGCATTCCCTTGAGTGGGGTTACTCTGAGATAGACAAAATCTCCCACTTGGAAGGTAAGGGGCCTTCGTCGAGAATCCGCATAACTCTTCTGCCTAGATTGTGCGGCCTTCAAATGGTTTCGGATTAGTTGTACTTGCTCTTCGGCTTCCTTGATGATATCAGGACCAAATACTTGGCTTTCTCCAGCTTCCGACCAGTTGAGAGGGGTTCGGCATTTACGGCCATAAAGGGCTTCGAAGGGGGCCATCTGAAGACTAGCTTGGAAACTATTGTTGTAGGAGAATTTGACGAATGGTAGGCAGTCCTCCCATTTGGCTCCATATGAGAGGACACAGGCGCGGAGCATATCTTCGAGAATCTGATTGACCCTCTCGGTCTGACCTCCAGTTTGCGGATGATAGGCTGTGCTAAATGAGAGCTTGGTCCCTAAGGCTTCATGGAGTTTTGCCCAGAAACGAGAAGTGAATTGGGTGCCACGATCGGAGACGATGGTCTTGGGTACTCCATGCAGACTCACAATCCTGGAGATATAGAGATCAGCGAGTTCTCTCCCATTATGGGTGGTCTTGACCGGAATAAAGTGCGCGACCTTGGTTAGGCGATCAACAATGACCCAAATAGAGTCATGTCCCCTGTTTGACCTTGGCAGGCCAGTGATGAAGTCCATACCAACTTCTTCCCATTTCCACATGGGTACTTTCAGGGGTTGTAGCATACCCGCAAGTCTTTGGTGCTCAGCCTTGACACACTGACAGGCATCACACCGAGCGATGTAAAAGGCTATCTCTCTCTTCATGCCATGCCACCAAAACTGCTCTTTCAAGTCTTGGTACATCTTGGTGCCTCCTGGGTGAATCAAATAGGGAGTATCATGGGCCTCCTTCAAAATAAGCTGCTTCAACTCTTCGATACTTGGGACGCATAGGCGGCCATTATACCTTAACACACCTTGCTGATCAATCGAAAACCCAGGTACTTCTTCACGTCCCATCCTGCGATTAATTCCTTCAATGCTCTTGTGACCTTTCTGGGCTTCCTTGATTTGATCGAACAGAGTAGGTCAGACTTCAAGATTAGCTAGGAACCAATGGTTCACCAGTTCAAGTCCAAACCTCTCAAACTCTTCACAAAGGGTGGGCTGGTTGGTCTTTAGGAGGGTGTTTAAGGAGCAAGGTTCTCGGCTGAGGGCATCGGCGACCACGTTCGCCTTGCCCAGATGATAATGAATGCCTAAGTCATAATCCTTGATAAGCTCAATCCATCTCCTTTGCCTCATATTCAACTCCTTCTGAGAGAAGATATACTTCAGGCTCTTGTGATCTGTGTAGATCTCGCATCGATTTCCCATAAGATAGTGTCACCAAGTTTTGAGGGCATAAACGACGGCAGCAAGCTCTAGGTCATGGGTAGGATAGTTTAGCTCATGTGGGTGCAGTTGACGGGATAGGTAAGCAATGACCTTGCCATCTTGCATCAGAACACTCCCAAGTCCAAGCTTGGAGGCGTTGCAATAGACGTCAAAGCTTTTGGTGATATCGGGCATGGTCAAGATCGGGGCTGATACAAGTCTCTTCTTGAGTTCTTGGAAACTCTGCTCGCACTTCTCAGTCCACTCGAACTTCTTGTCCTTCTTGAGGAGCTGGGTCATCGGGCGAGCAATGCTAGAAAAACCTTCAACAAAATTTCGGTAATATCTAGCTAATCCGAGGAATGCTCGAACTTCAGTGGGATTGGTCGGGGCTTTTCTTTCCAAGATGGAAGTAATCTTTGATGGGTCGACAGATACTCCACCGGCTGAGATAATGTGCCCCAAGAATCCAACTTCCTTTAGCCAAAATTCACATTTGCTGAACTTGGCATAAAGTTGGTGCTCTCGCAAGGTTCCCAATACTAGCCGCAGATGTTCTGCGTGCTCTTCTTCGTTCTTGGAATAGACCAAGATGTCATCAATGAACACCACCACAAACTTGCCGAGGAATTTCATGAACACCTTGTTCATGAGATTCATGAAGTAGGCGGGGGCATTGGTTAGGCCAAAGGACATAACGGTGTACTCAAACAAACCGTAGCGGGTGGTGAAGGTGGTCTTGGGAATATCGGACTCTCGGACTTTCAGCTGATGATATCCAGTGCGGAGATCAATCTTGGAGAACACTTTGGCTCCATTCAGCTGGTCAAATAGGTCTTCAATCTTTGGGAGTGGATACTTGTTTTTAATAGTCACCTCGTTCAATTTACGGTAGTCCACACACAATTGAATGGTACCGTCTCGCTTGTCCACAAAGAGAACAGGCGATCCCCAAGGTGACGCGCTGGGATGGATAAGACCTTTGCTGAGCATATCAGCGAGCTGCCTCTTTAACTCTTCTAACTCTTGGGGGTTCATGCAATAGGCTCTTTGTGCTATAGGGGCTGTTCCGGGAATCAACTCAATAATGAACTCAATATCCCGGTCAGGGGGCATACTTGGCAACTCTTTAGGGAAAACATCGGGGTACTCACATACCACCGGGACTTGGTCAAGGGTTGGTCCAGACACAGACTTCTTGTAATAGGCCTTACAGGATGGCATGGTTGCAATGTGCTCAACTTGAATACCCTCACTGTTGGTTACGGTTATAGACTTCCTAGCGCAATCTATGTGCCCTTGGTACTTGGACATCCAATCCATTCCAAGTACCACATCCAAACCCTTAGTGCCTAGAATTATCAGATTGGCTTGGAAGGATACCCCATGGATAACTACAGGTACCCCTTCGCAGGACAAATGAGCTCTAACTTGGGATCCAGGAATTTGAACTATCATGTTGCGTGCCATTTGAGTCGCGGTCAACCCTCCCGCGGCCAAAAATCTCTCAGTGACAAACAAATGCGATGCACCAGAATCAAACAACACCTTTGCAGGGACTGAGTTGATGAGAAACGTACCCAGAACGATATCGGGGGCTTCGGCCACTTCCTCAGCAGTAACATGGTTCAGACGGCCTCTGGCATTATTGGCTTGGGTCTTCGGGTTTCTACCAGTGGTTCCACGGCCTTGACCCTGGTTGGGTCTCGGCGCGCTGAGGCTCGGTGCAGAGGGCTTCTTGAGTGGGCATTCCTTGGAGAAGTGTCCTGGCTGGCCACATGTGTAGCATCTGCTGCCTTGGCTGCGGTTAGTGGGGTTGAATGTGTTGCGGTTACCTCTAGAGAAGTTCCCGCCTGAAGGGCGGTTGCTAGAATACTGACGGTTTGGGTTATTGGGCTTGGGGGCTTGAGAGGCAAACCTCTATGGCGGGGGCACAGCCCTGGATGGGGGCAGGCTGCGGGACCGCTGACCACTAGGTCCACCTTGAGTCATCATCCTCCGCTTGCGGTTCTCGCGGGCAGCCTTGTTCTTGTCTTCAACCATTATGGCGGCATCCACCATAGCTTCCAGATCAGGATAGTGCACGGCTATGAGATAGGTCTGCAACTCCTCCTGCAGTCCATTGAGGAACCTTTCCCTCTTCTTCTCATCGTTATCGATATCATTGGGGGCATACCTTCCCCAGGTGGTGAACTTGTCAAGATACTCAGGAACACTCATCCCACCTTGCTTCAGATTGAGGAACTTGTCCCTCATGATCTTGATGAGACCAGAAGGAATGTGGGCCTTGCAAAATTTGGCCTTGAATGCTTCCCAAGTCATCACTTGGCCCTCGGGCTGCATGGCGCGGACATTCTCCCACCATGCTCCAGCTGCTCCAACTAGGAAGTGGGTGGCGTACAACACCTTATCATTCGCTCCAACTCCAGCGTACTCTAACTTGTTTTCAATAGTACGGAGCCAATCGTTGGCGTCCAGAGGCTCGATGGACTTGGAGAAAGTCAAGTTCTGAAAATCCCTAAGCTTGTTCTAGGGCTCATCATTGCCATTGCCACCATTATTGTTGTGGTGGGTGGCAATCTGGGCGAGGTGTTGGAGTGTTGCGAGGTTGGCTTGGCGCTCGGCACGTGCGGCTTCACGGTCCTCTAGCATGAGCCGCAGCACCTGCGTCATGTCGGGCTCAGGAGGTGGGGGCGGGTTGTTTCCAGCGTGGCCTCACATTTCCGGAGCCATTCTGGAGAGAAGTTTACTTGGTGAGAAACGATAAGTAATATGCAGGAGGAACAAGTGGTGCAATTAGACGTAAAAAGAGATCATAAGAGACATAATCACACCAAGCATTCATGCATATCACAACATCATCCATGGTCATCCAAGTTCGGCATACACATACATACATACAAAAGAAGTGCCACCCATGTCTAGCACACACATCACATAGTCTCATGCATCATCACACCGAATGGTTTCAGCTGAACCATACAACACACATAAGCGCAAAAGGGGTCAATCTAGTCACTACGCGACATCCTAAGTGAGGTAGCAGTGCGCCGGGTACCTACTCGTCGACGCTAACGTGAGGAACAACCTCCTTGGGGTCCTCCTCACTCGGGGTCGCAGGCACGTAGAAGTCCATGATAGCGTCGCGGTCATCACCGTCATCGCTACCACGGTCATCGTCATCCGTGCTCGCGGGCTCCTCGTCGTAGGCCTCCTGGTGGTCGTCGTAGCGGCCGAGTACCGCCTCGTTCTCCTTGCGGAGCTCGGCGGTCTCCTCCTCTAACTCGGACATGTGGCTCTCAAGTGAAGCTAGGTGATCCTCCAGATCACGGACACGCTATCGCAGAGCCCTGTTCTTCTTCACGATCCTCCTCTTGGCAGCGAGAAGGCGGTGACGAGAGAAAATGGACTCCTGAAGGTCCTCACGAAGAATGGCCAACTCCAAGCCTCTCTCGTCGGCGGCCATACGGGCATGGTCCAGCTGCCCCTGAGTGTGGTGCAGCAGGGCCTCCGTGTGGCAGAGGTGGCGACTGAAGGGGGTGTGTGCGGCAGCCTGGTAGGGAAGACCATCGGAGTCGACTCGTCCGTAGTGCTCGTAGCGAGTGTCGAGTAGCTCATCGTAGTGGAGGTGGACGAGGCGCGAGATAGCGTGTCGGAGGACATGCATAAGTCCGTCGCCCCACGTGCGCTCGATCACCTCGAAGGTGAACTCCTGAGAAGTCGGCGGGACCTTCTTCCCGCGGACCTGGCAAACGACCTGGTACGCCAACTCGCGGGTACCCTCCTCGAAAAGACGGTAGCCTCGGATCTCTGGACGTGGCCGTCCGAGACGCGCGGCTAACTCCACCAGGTCGCGCTCAAAGACGAGCACGTCCTCGTGGGTACCAACCTGTCGGTGTGCAGTAGGAGCGTCCATCTACACAAAATTTTATGGTAGGTTGAATTAATAACTTACTCAAGTGTGCAATATTTTAAATATAGTAAAACTTGAATTAAGATGCAAGTAGTCTAAATGCTTAAAGAATAAGGGAAGAGATGAGAGCAATATATATTTACCTTATATATATTAAGCCATCTCTCTTATTTTTAATAGTGAAAATAGTTTTTGGTCCGGTCCAACGCCCATGCTAACTAAGGTCTCCTAAGGTCTGGATGGCTCTGATACAAACTCTGTGGGGACCCCGGTTTACCATCCGGAATTCCCGTTATGCATACAATTCATGATCCCAGGAAGACCGTCATGAATCCACATAACCGAGTTGGCATTACAGAGTACATCATCCCTTACATAAATAAGTCGAAAAGTCTTACATGGCCACTTGGCTGAATTCAAATGCCTCACAGGGCAAGTTCACTAAACATAGCAGCGGAATCAAAAGCAGCGTCGGTAGCCCGTGTCGTGCCTCTACCTACAGGCGACTGACCGGGAGACGGATCCTAGTTTGCACCGGCGTCGTCGAACTCCTCACCATCATCATCGTAGTCTTCTCCATAATCTGGCCAAGTTAATAGCCAGGGACAAAGCCGTGAGTACATTTGGAATTGTACTCGCAAACCATCTAGGAGGAAGTGTTGTCATGCAATTTGGCTGTAGCAAGGTGAAAGGCTCTAGTCTTGATTACCCTATACTAACAAGTTTCTCTTGTCGATATAGCATGTCATATGGCATCTCTATATCCTTATTAAAGAAGAGTTTTATAAAACATTTTAGTAAAAGCTCTAGGAAAGGGGGAAACTCATTTTCAAGAGAAGAGTCGGTGGTCAATCAAACATGACCACCCTTCCTCATAAACCTGGTCAATCACACATGACCATCTTCCTTTCCTCGGCAGTACCCTGCAAGTACTCCGAACCACCACCGTGCCATGGCAGTACCCTCCGAGTACTCCGTCTGGCACCTTTCTCCATTTTTCCGAAAACACCTTTTTAAAACAAAACCGACATTGGGCTAAGCAACGGTCGTCCCAACCGTCCATGGCCGAGGACTCGGCTATTCGAATAGATTTACACTCTGCAGAGGTTGTACACTTTTCCCACACCATCCGATAAATCCGCCGGGATACCACCACGGACCGTCATACACAAGTATGCGGGGTTCGCATAATCGGTGATATCCTTCCATCTATCCACCTTAGTACGTGTGCCTACCCTGTGGAGTATACATCCTCGGCAAATCCTGGCCGTCGACCTCTGCCGAGCGTAGTTCCAGTGCCACGGCGGGAGAAACCCAAGTGTCTTCCGGATGGGTAGCCTATTGGCGAGCCCGCTACACTGTTGCCCACCACTTGCGACAACCTGGATTCCGGGGTCCTACAAACCCTTATATAGTGCGAGGCTCCCTGCACTAAGGCAGACAAACTTCGGACTAAGCCCCATCCCATACCGGGGTAATGTGGTTGCACGGGGTAATTGTTCTGAGCGAACGCTTAGTGATCACCAATGTCATTTGAAAACCACCACCTTCTTTATCCTCCATTTGCTGAAAACCATTTTTGAAAACATCTCAGTGGGGTAGGAACTACCCCAAGGTTTTCGAAAGCATTTTCGAAACTTTATTTGAGTGTTCCAAGTCCTAGAGTTTTAGGTCCACCAGATGTTTCCCAAAGGCCTTGATGCTAATCAACAAGCCACTATTGCAAGGGTAAAGAATAGGTGATCAAAGGGGTCATCTCGATGGATGATAACAATTTGACTCGTGGAGCTTGAACCAACAACTAATTGCTACCAGGACTATAGCAATATAAAATCATGCACTTTTAAATAAACAGAGTGGGACATGCAAATGTGTAAATAGGATTCAGATATGCATCAAGTTAGATGGCTTGCCTTGGTTGGCTAGTCCCTGGTCTTCCTCCTCCTGGTACTCAAACACTTCACCTTCCTCGGTACACTCCTCATTCGATTCTATCATCAGAAAAATAATAACGCACAAATAAATATACTAGCATGCACAGGTCACAAGCATTTTAGCAATCAGTACCACACAACTAAGGAGTATCAGAAGCAAACAAGTTTAGAAAACAAACAAGATTTTATAGGTTTTTAATTAGCAGTTAATCCTATTAGAAACTAGGGTTTCTTATTTGAATGAACACAACAACATCACACTCAATTAAACATGCAAACATTCAAATGGACCAAACATCACCTCCAGCATACTTGCAGGTTGACAACAATCTTAAGAACTTAACAAAGTTGGATCTACTGAAAAACAAACTATAGTTGATTTCTTATGAATTAAACAATAGGGAAATAACACTAGAGTACCAAAATAATTCTCAGATATTTTTTGACTTTCAGAAAAATATGTTGTGAAGTGCTCTGGAAAGCTCTTCTAGAACACAATCCAAGGTAATTGGATTCAATACTAAATTTTATTCCTACTGCAAATGATAAATCAACTAAGATTAACTACACACAAAGCCATATTAATTACTACTGTAAAAGTACAGATCCTAAAATAGTGAAACTAGTGTGTCAGGCAAGATAACACAATAAGCTACCACTGGAAATTGGAATCACCGAAAAATAATATTCCCACTGAGCACAATAAATAAAACAATGTGAAACCTAAATATCACTAAGATAATTACTGCAGGCAACTTATTTTTCCTAAAATAGCAAAACCAAGTTCTCAGGCTTCACACTACAACAGGGCATCACGGAAAATTGGAATCAATCATTTTCATCTCATAAAACTCCAGAGTTGGATTTATGAAGATAAAGCCCTCGATCTACAACAAATAAATCTCAGATAATTTCTATTATCCTAAAAATCATGCATGCAGTGTTGGAGGTTAGACATTACTGTAAGATTCACATGAAAATTTGAATCATCAAATTTGGACACTCAGAGAATATTCTATGAATTTTCTAGATTCAAACAAATTGCATTGCAATTTCAAAAAAATATAAAACGGGCCAGATCTGGGCTGGGCCAGCCCAGTCCGACGCTAGCGTGCGGGAGAGGCAGAATTCAAACCGCTGACGGGCGGGGCCCGGTGGTTAGCGGCACGGGGGTGCCGAATCGGTACCAGACGATGCCATCCATCCGATTAGAACAGAGATCGACGGCAGAGAGCCGTCGTCTCCCTCGCGACGGGGGCTGGGCGAAACGCTAGCCCTAGCTACAGGGAAAGTGCGGCGAGGCTCACCGAGGGGCGTCGAGGGTGGCTGGGGTTGCTGTAGGGCGGCGGCGGTCTCTTCGAAATCTCCTCCGCGTCCGAAGCTTGCAGGAAGAGGTGCTCGAGGTGGTGCGTGGCCGTGCTCATCCGCGGTGGTCCTCGGGTTCCGTCGAAGATGGCGACGTCCACGCGCTGCCAGAGAGGAAACGGGGTGCGGGGTGAGGTTCAGATCTAGCAGAGGAAGAGAAAGATGCAGAGAGAGAGAGCAGAGGGAGATGGTCGACATCGACCGAAACCTTCTCCGTCTACCCCTGCTCCGGCGACGTTCCTCGAGCACAGCAGCCCGGGGAATGGATGGGGTTCATTAGTGGGGTGCTCTGGGTGGAGAGGAGAGGGGCTGGGGCAAGAATGGCATCCAGGGGAAGGTTCTGGCCGATCCAGTGGGTTTTATACCCCGGCGGTGGACTCGGTGCTCGTGGTTTCGACCGTCGCGGATTGGGCAGCTGGGCAGTGTTCTCTGGGCGGCATTGTGAGCTGTGTGCATGGGTGTGGTCGGCTGGTTCGGTGGTGGAACATTGGGGTCGGAAACATGTGGTTTTCAGTGCGCGTGCACGGTTAGTCGAGCTCACTCTCGTCGCGCTGGTCGGCTTTGGCTCAAGGGGGTTAGCGCGGGGTGAAGGGTTTATGATGCCGTGTAGGAATGGACGCTGCACGGCTCGGTCTCGTTCACACTTGGCTGGGAACACAGGACTCACTCTCGGCGCTCTCGGCGTGCAGGAGACCGTGCCAGAGCGAGGTGACAGGGCGACGTTTCCTTCGGCTCGGTCATGGGGCGGTGTCGGGTCATGGAGTGGAGGGAGTGGCACGTCGATTGGCGAGGCTGGGCGGCTGGGCATGCTGCCTACGCCCCTAGCCCGACCAGGCGCTCGCCGGCCGGCATTGGCAACCGCATGCATGGAGGGAGAGGTAGGGCCTTGGGGTCTCTGCTAGGTGGGGTCCTGGGAGGTCTCTGGTGCTCAACTCATCGCTGGTTGGGGGTTAGAGGTGGTGGAGAGGGGTGAGAAGGGTGGAGTGCAAATCTTGCAAAGATTTGCCTCGGGCTTCCCCAAGATCTTCCAAGCAAAAAGGGACAAGGGGGCTGTGGTGTTGTCGCTACAGTGCAGAGGGAAGAAAAAGAGGTGGCTGGCCAAGACTTGGGTCACTTGGTCGGTTTGCAAGTGAGTGAGAGGGATTAAGAGAGAAGAAGAGAAAGGAATGAGAAGTTTGGCCGAATTTTGGTTGAATTTGAATAAATCAAAGTTTGACCCAAGTGGTGTTGGTGATTGGCTCAGAGATGATTTTAAATGGATAGCAAGGCATCCACCAAGTTTCAATATTTTTGGGCAAGTGGAGATAGGGTTTTAGGTAAAGTCTGATGTGGACAGTTTGGCCCGATGTTTCACGATGCACCTCCTGATCCAATGGATCTAATAGATCTTCCAATCTCGTCGCTCGCTGGTTGGATACATGCGGTCTTTCCCTGATCGCTAGGCGCACACAGGAAAGAGCTTCCAGGCGATGGGCTGGCCTGCTCGAGCGAGACACGATCCAGCGTGAGGTGATCGAGGTCAGGCTCGCTCGACCACAGACGTCCTCTGTGGTTCGGCGCGCGCAGCCGAGCGCTATTTTTTTTAATCTCGATCAGTTCTGGCTGTAGCGTGGATGAGCTGGACTCAGATCGCTTGATCGGAAACTGACGTGATCGAGAAAAAACTCGCTCGATATACCAGGAAGACTCCGGCGATGATCCGATCTCACAGTCCAAAACTGAAACAATTCCAGCTAGAATCCAACTACTCGTCAATCTGGCCGACTTCTCTCCAACGAAGTAGGAAATCACCGATCCATTGTGAGTACTCATCCATTGTCAAACAACCAATACGCGTCGGCATCGTTGCCTTTGCAGATTAGATCCAAACAACAACAGCGATGTACCTCCGACGAATTAACTTGCACCGTGATCAACCTAGCTTTGATACCAAGGTGATGTGGACAGTTTGGCCCGATGTTTCACGATGCACCTCCTGATCCAATGGATCTAATAGATCTTCCAATCACGTGAGCGATACACGCAACCTGAAGATGGGGGAACGTCAATCCTGCGTGCAACTCGTCGATGTAGACGAACCTCACGCCGAACAGATGAATCCAACGAGCAACTCGATGATGAACAACGAGCCTCACGCCGAAGCACGACAATACTTGAATAACAAGCACCTTCACGCATAACACAATACAGTGGATAACTAGACGAACGTCGGAGACGCCGTCTCAATACGCCAACCCCGGAGGGATGGAACACACACGTGGGAACTAAAAGTTCTACATAATTTTCAGCCTCCCTAAACCCTAGCCGCCCAGCCTCCTTATATAGGCGGCCAGAAAACTATTGGGATTGGACAGGCCCAAACCCAAAACATAAAAGAAAACCCTAATTGGCCCACAACGTGACCAGTCTAAGAAATAACATGAACATATACAAATTAATGACACAGCCCTAGCGTGCCAATATCCTCATCAAAGTCCCTATTTTCCAATATGAGGTGTAAAAATAAAGTTTAAATAAGACGGTGGGAAAAGATTGTTGGTGTCAAGCACACATACTACTATGTCAAAACAATGGTATGAAATCATAGCACTCACTCATGCATTCATGCAACATAGTCAAAGGAAATTCGAAAAGAAGAAGAAATTAAATAGCACCCATACACATGCACATGAAATCATGCAACACCACATGAAGATACAAACCCTAGCACACAAGCAAACATTGAAATGCAAGTTTTTATTTTTCCCTAATTTCATGCATTGAAATTTAGTTCAAAACTGGTTCACAAAAAGTAGGGTGTTACAAGTCTTCTTTTTCCCCGGCAACGGCGCCAGAAAAACTTGATTGCTTTTGATGGCGCGGTGTTTAATAGTGCCAGAGAACTTGTTGGCGTGTAGTTGATGAAGTAAATGACCGGCCAGTCGGGAACCCCAAGAGAAGGTTTGATGAATATAGCAGCAAGTTTTCCCTCAGTTATGAAACCAAGGTTATCAATCCAGTAGAAAAAGCCAATACTCCAGAAGGTGATGCTTGCTAGCCTAGTGACACTCCAACAAGGGCGCCGTTAACGATATCTTGTTAGCGCGTCTTCAACTAGTAGCAACGTGGAACCTGCACACAACACAACCAAATACTTTGTTCCCAACTTACGATGAGGTTGTCAATCTCACCGGTTTGCTGTAAACAAAGGAATGAGCGTATCGAGTGGAAAGCAATAGTAGTATGCGAGTAACGTAAACAGTGCGAGTGAAGTAAATAGGTGATAGCAATATAAAGGAAATAGGACCGGGGTCCACAGTTCACTAGTGGTGTCTCTCCATAAGATAAAATAACACATGCTGGGTAAACAAATTACAGTTGGGCAATTGATAGAATAAAGACAACGTGCATATGTCGAGAGGATCACTATGAGATTTACTCTGGGCATTACAACAAGATACATAGACCGCCATCCAACTGCATCTATGACTAATAATCCACTTGTGGTGAATCAATCCGAGAACTCTACAAGTATTAAGTTGCGAAACACAGATAACTGCATTAAGCAAAGTGTCTAATGTAAACAAACCATATGCCCTTGGACATATGAATGTTGTTTTCTCCCTAGTGGCAACAGCACATCTACAACCTTAGAGGTTTCTATCACTCCCCCAGATTAAATAGAGGCATGAACCCAACTATCGAGCATAAATACCCCCTCTTGGAGTCACTAGTATCTACTCGGCCAAGATAGCTACTAACAACGGAGAGCATGCAATATCATAAACAACATAGAGATAACATAAGATAATATTCAGCACATCAACTCAATCATAACACCAATATTCATCGGATCCCAACAAACACAACATGTAGAATTACATAACGGTGATCTCGATCATGTAAGGCAGCTCACGAGATCTAAACATGAAGCACATGGTGGAGAAGACAACCATCTAGCTACTGCTATGGACCCATAGTCCAAGGTAGACT
Organism: Dactylis glomerata; assembly: GCA_007115705.1. Classification (NCBI taxonomy): domain Eukaryota; kingdom Viridiplantae; phylum Streptophyta; class Magnoliopsida; order Poales; family Poaceae; genus Dactylis; species Dactylis glomerata. Next base: position 3,772,395 of record QXEO01000339.1, read on the forward strand.
ACTCACTCATCACGCCGGAGGCAAGCATGGCGATGAAGAACACCTCCGGTGGCGATTCCCCTCTCCGACAGGGTGTCGAAAAGAGCTTCTAGACCCTCCCGATCTCGGGTCGACGACAGCGGCGGATCGCGATATGTTTCTGGAAAAGTGATCGGTTGTTTAGGTTTTTCCCGTCGGGGGTCTTTATAGGTGAAGGGGCAGCGTCAGAAGTGGACCAGGTGGGGCTCACCACAGGTGGGCGCGGGCTAGGGGCAGGCCGCGCCCGCTGGTGGTGTGGCCACCTCCTGGCTCCGTTCCATCTCCTCTTCGGTTCTCTGGAAGCTTCGGTAAATTTCTGGATGTTCAGCTTTTGTTTCGTCCAATTCCGAGAATATTTCCTGTGTAAGTTTTCTGAAACACAAAAATAGCAAAAAACAGGGAACTGGCACTGTGGCATCTTGTTAATAGGTTAGTTTCGGAAAATGCATAAAAATGCCACGAAGTGTAACGAAACACTAAGCAAATGGTGTAAAAACAAGTATGGAGCATCAAAAATTATAGATACGTTTGAGACGTATCATTAAACTGGATATCGATCTAGGAAATTCTCGAGCTGACTCACCGCGTACTTACACGGATTTTTGTCGGGTTGTGGCTGAAAAAATGGGCGGATATGCCAGCTGATGACCTCAAGAAACTTGCCGCAACCTTCGACGCCATTGAAGATCCTATTCTGTCAATGAAAAGCCGATCGGTGAAGCGAGGTGCCAAAGGGGCCATTGCACTTGCTTATTCGCACGGCGAGGAGGTTGATTGGGAGAAGGTTAGCTCTTCTCGTGGTCGACCTCTTTCGGAGCTGCTAGGTTTCTTTGAGAAGGCGAAGAAGTATGCGCCAGACATCGTGTCGATTATCACTCCTTCGGCGGCTTGTTTGACTTCCACGCCGGCCTCTTCGACTCCTATGACAAGTGCGTCGATGCCTCCGCAAGCGCTGGTGCTATCTCTTCCGCACCTTCTTCCGCCACAGAGCCTGCTGCTGAGGTGGCGTAGATTTTAGTCTTCCCTTGTAGTCTTCTTTTCTTTTGGTGTAGTGAACTCGTCCATATTTTGCCCGAAAATCAGTCAGGGAACTTGTACTCTTTGTAAATACTTTGCCTTTATGAAATGTCGCGCTTGATTGAGTTTCTGAGTTGTTTCGTCTTGTCTTTTTTTTCTTCCAGCATGAGTGTACTGGTGGATCGACTCCTGCCGATGCGTTTCACACCGCGATTCCTTCTACTCCTTGTTCTTCATGCCGATGCACTGAGTACTTACCGAGGATTTCGGACCTCGAAGGTCGTTTGTCTTTGATGAAGCGTTAGGCGAAGACTGCTATGGACCAGGCCAGTAAATCTTATGGCCTGATGAAGCAGGTATCCGTTCTTGAGGATAAAGTGTCAGGTTTGGTTGCCCAAGTTATGCATCTGAAGGAGTGTGACTCTTTCCTTGTTGATTTCATCGAATCAGCTTGTGAACAGTTGAAGTGTAAGTTTCCTGCAGGCCTTCTCGAAATTCTTGCTGCTACCTTTGCCTTTCATATTCTGATGAGTTTGCACCTTCCAGGTACTTGCTTACATCCTGGTGATGAGAACCGTTGAGTTGCCGAGCGAATCGCAGCTTTGGAGAAAGTATCAAAAGATGCGTCTTCTCTGTGGGCTGACCCGTGGCGCCACAGTGCTGTTGTTCTCCTGCAGGATCGCGCTCAGCACATTGGGGAGGCTGTGGATGGTTGTCAAAGATCTTTGATGACCATGTACTCCATTATGCTTCCCCGCAATCCTCCGCCGGGAAGCTTTAAGCAGCTACTAGATGTTTTCAGAACTAGCCAATGAATTCATCGGCTTATCGTGCTCAACTTAGTGGCTGGTGCCAATTTCGCTCTTGGATGGATACACAAGTGGCATCCAAGACTGAATTATAGTTCCATGTCGCTAAGTTTTCCTCAAGGGGGCGTGAGGCTGCAAGTCCATATGGATGCTACGCTTCAACTGGCACGGAGGATCATAGCTAGATTGCTTCGAGAGGATGCCGCGTTTTTCCGCGAGCACCATTACTTAAACACCGTAGGAGTAGATGATTTGGATCAACCAATGTTGTAATGCTTTTATTGTATATATGCTTCATGCGTAAAATGTGAGAGTTTCCACTTCTGGGCCTTTTGTCAGAAGTTTTTGTTCTCAGAGCGTTTTGTGTTTGGTGCGTTTGCCGCAATTTTGTTTGAGATATCGAAGACACGTAAATTTGAATAGGAGGAACTTTGTATTTATTTATGCTTATAATGTAAGATACATGGGATGTCCCAAGAGATCCGGCCGATAACCCGTGTTTTAGATCTAGAGGGCATTGCCCTAGGATAGCTTGTGGCTTTTATAGCCTTATTTTTCTACTCTACTTTTGCGTACTTGCTGCTTATGTCGCCGATGTCCTTCTTTCTTCTCCTGTAGCTTCCCCCTGGGTCTGACGTTGTACCCGTAGTTTCTTCACCTCTGGCTCTGCTGGATGCCCTTCGAGTTGTTGTGTGACTCCTATAGTCGCGCTTTTTGCCTTGTCTTTGGGTTCTCCGTAGTTGGCCATCATGCCAAAATTTTGGGCCATTTTGTGGAATTCCTTGTCGCATAGATCCGAGAGTTCAAAGCTTCCCTTTACTGTGATAATTCCATTGGGTCCTGGCATTTTGAGTACCAGGTAAGTATAGTGAGGCACTGCCATGAATTGCAAAAACGCGGGTCGCCCGAGGATCGCGTGATATTGTGATGGCCAGTCCATGACTTCGAAGTCGAGCTTCTCTCTTCTATAGTTTTGTCGATTCCCAAAGCAAATGTTGAGTGCTATTCGACCTAATGGATAGTTAGCACTCCCTGGTACGATTCCGTGGAAGGAACAATTAGTTGGTTTTAGGAACTCTAATGAAAAGTGCATTGCCCGTAGAGTCTTTGCGTATATAAGATTTATTATGCTCCCTGCATCCATGAATACTCTATCGATGTCGTATGTCCCAATTTGGGCTTTGAGTACTAGAGCCACGTTTCCCGACCGAGGTACTGTTATGGGGTGATCATCCCTGCTGAATTCTATGGGTTGTTCTGACCAGTATAGATATTCCGTTGTTGCTGGAGGCGATGTTACTGCTAAGTTAACTTGGCGAGTTATGCTTTTTTCCTCTTTGTTCGACTTTGGCACTGGCTATATCATTGCTGAGATGTGCCCTTTAGATGGGACATATCCTCTGTCATTGTCGTGTCCCTGATTCTGCTGATCTTGACCTTGAGAGGCTCCATTGTTTGCTTGTTGACTTTTTGTAGGTGCGTTGTTTGTGTTCCCTTCGTATCCTTGTCTCTTCGCTTCGGCTTGTTTACTTATTGCTGCTTCCTGGAGTTTCAAGAACGTCGTGCAATCTTTCAATGCGTGTCTGGACACTCGTTTTCCATCAACGAACGCGGAGTGTATGTGGCATGGTCCGTTTAGCATATCCTCTGGTGATGGGTTGTATTCTCTGGGTTCTTTTGTCTGAAATTTTTTGCTACTCCCGTAGTCTTCTTTTCCATAGCTGCGGTATCCCGAGTTTCTACGGTCGTTTTCTTGATAACTATTATCTTTGTACCCCGCGGCTACTTGGCTGTGGGAGCCGTAGTTGTCGTAATTGCGGGATCTCCTCCTTTGGCCACCGTATCTGTTTCCTCTGTCGTCCTCTGGTGACCGTGTTCGTTTGTTATTGCACGCGTCTTCACCATCAGCAAATCTGTTCGCTATGTCCATTAAATCGGATACTCTCTTCGGCTTGATTCTGCCCATCTCCTCGACTAGGTCTCCTCATCGCAACCTGAGCGTGAAAGCATCTATGGCTCTTTCATCTGAGACTTTGACTGCTGAATTTTTGATAATGCTCCACCTTTGGATATACGCCCTTAGAGTCTCATTGCGTTGCTGTACGCAGGCTTTGACTTCTTCTATCGATGCTAGCCGCTTGTATGTCAACTTGAAGTTGCTTGTGAATTGCTTTGTGAGCTCTTCCCAGCTTCCAATTGTTCCTTTTTCTAATTTACTCAACCATGACCTTGCTGAGCCGGTGAGGTGTAATTGCAAACTTTGCATTGCTGTTTCCTTTGTTCCTCCCAATATTTTTACTGCTTGTAAATAATCCGAGAGCCATGACTGTGGCTCCTGAGATCCAGCGTACTTTTGATGATCATGGGGTAATTTGAAACCCTTGGGTACTAGCGTGGTGCGAACCCTATGAGTAAAGCATGATGCCTCCATCTCCTTTTCATCGTCTTCATAGTCATATGCTTTGGTGGGAGTCCTGGATCTTCGGGTTCCTCCATGCTTCGGGCTTTTGTGTCGTCTTGGTGATGGTGTTCTAGATCGTCAGCTACCACTTCTATGCCGAGGACTGTTGTGATAGCGTGGTGACCTTGGTTTATGTGTTCCTTTATTGCGATGTGCCTCCTCTTCTTTTGCTGACAATTTGTTACCAACCATCTTCAATTCTTGTAGTGCTGCCCGGTGCATATGTTCCCTTGGATCTCCTAGATTTGGCCGTGTTGTGATATGCTTGAGCTGCCACAAGTGCTGCTTCTGGTGTCTTTGGTATAATGTTCCCTTGCTCGTCGACCGATAGGAAGGACGAGTCGAGGTTCTTGGAGAGGCTTTGCCTTTATGAGTACTCGAGGTTTTCAAACCTTGATCCATGTCGATGATGCCTTCTGCTGTTTGTGTATGATGCATCACTGCGTGCTCTGTGATAAGCTGCGGTTGCTTCAATGGCTGAATCTCTTCTCTTCTGTATTTCGATGCTCTCTTTTGCTAGTTACTTCAACTGTTGTCTTAAGGCGTAGTGATACCCTAACAACATATTCTTGCTTGCCTCTGTTGGTATTGGCGTGCCGTGCTCCACGGCTGCTTTGATTATCCTCCACTCTTCGACTGATAGTCAAAATTTCTCCCTGCTCGCAAGGGAATCTGCAGTTTCTCCCTCTGCTAGGTGATTTGCCCCTCTGTTTACGTTTGCTGGATTGAGCACTGGATTGTTGTTTTCCTCAAGTTCTTCTGAGTTGTCTCCTATAATGGCGAGTACTTGGTATCGATTGTCGAGCTTACTGTTGAAGCTTGAGAAGATTGAATTGTCATCTTCATGAAGCTCTAATCCTATCTTCCAGGTGTCTGTTGATTCGTCTGAAGTATCGTCATGGCAGATCATGAGGTCTTCGAGTTGATCTCCTAAGTCGAAATTATCCATGGTTTCGTCAACTTCTGCAATTTTTTCCTTCTTCTATTTCTGTTGCTGCAAAGCTGACCGAGGAGTTTACCTCGCTAGAAGAGCCCACTGATGATTCCGACACTACAAATTTTTCCATATTTTATTGGCTATTTTGGAGGCCTAAAGCTAAAACAGATTTTGAAAACAGTTAAATAGAAAAAAGAAGGAAACAACCGCGGACCGACCAGGCCGATTTCGGCCCAGTCGGCCAGCGGCAAGCGCGCGCACAGCGCACTGCCCCGCACGACAAATACTGCGCACCGCTAGCCCAGCACCAGCCCACAGCAGCCGCCCAACTTTCCCTTTCCTCTTTTTCCTTTCTTTCTATTTTTTTCCTGACGACTCTGGCCCACCTGTCATCCCTGAGCTCCGGCTCAGAGTTCTTCACGAACACTAATTCGCCCCTCCGAACCAAATCCTACAAAATCGGATGAATTCCGTTCAATTTCCGCATGTTTCCCTCTCCTATAAAGCCCTAGCACCCCCCTCGTCTTGTTCTTTTCCAAAAAAACTCAAAACCCTAGCTCGTTTTGAGCTTTGCAGATTCGCCCGTCGCTGCCATTTCGGTCGAGCACCAGCATGAGGTCCTCGCCACCTCCGACCTCCCTGCCTCCCCTCTACCCTATTCTCCTTGGAACGCCGCTCTGTCCTGACCCCTTTCCCCCACGTACAGAGCACTAGAGCGACGAGAAGCACCGCCAGAGCCCGCCGCCCATCGCCGCCTCCAGCCACCATTCGCCGCTGATTCAGGGAGCGGGAGAGCCCACCGAGGAAACCGCCGTGACCGCCGCCGCCGCTCACCGTCCGCCATCCACTCGTTGCCGAAGACTGCCGAAGTCGCCGCCGAGCCGCCCGCCGCCGCCGTCCTCTTCTTCCCGGTGAGCTCCCAGAAGGTTGATCCGGGCCGCACATTTCCTTCAGATCCACCGGCCAGAATCGCCGATCTGGCCAAAGGGGTATCGGCCAATCACGGGCCGCCGCGTGGCAAAGTCTTTTCCAGCGAATTTCATTTTTTTTGAATTAATAGTCAGATTTTATGCAAACCTTAGAAAATTCATATCTCGAGTTTTGTAACTCAAAAAATTGCAAATGATATACCATTGGATTCAGAAAATTGCGAGCTATTTTTTTGTACCATTAGTTTTAATTGTTACAGAACAAAATTTTTATCTATTCTTAAAACTCTTATAAAGTGTATTTTGTGCATATTTTAATTTCTGTAAGTTATAAAAATATGTTTCCAACGGCTTTTGAAAGATAATTAATTTGTCTATCCACAGACACCCGTTTCATAATTTTATAAACTATTTTCGTATTGAAAATTTTCAGAATGCTTTAATACATGTTTATGTCTCTTTTCAAGTATGGAAAATGATTTATAAAAGCTTTAATACTTATTTTCAATTCTGTCATGCATGCATATTGCATTGTTATGTTTTGTACTGCTGTGTATAGATTGGAAATTGCTTTGCCACAATAAATTGTCTGGACTGCGAACCTTATGATTGTGAGGAGTGCTTTAGCGTGAACAACAACCAAGGCAAGTGTCACATCATAAATCTCCTACTTTTTCCTATGCATGTATTTGTTTTCAGTAGTTTGCATGTGTAGGAATGTTTTCAAGTTTATTTATATTGCTTAGCTGTAGATCCAATAGATGAGCCGTAGAACTCCTAGTTGATTCCTTGATAGATATTGTACTGTAGATTTGCTTAGCCATGCTATTAGTTGCGTGGGTGGTTTTCATGATATGAGTACTGAAAGTTTTGTTGTTGTAATGAACCACAACACCTGGGTGGAATGACTTTGATTGGGTCATTGAGTGTGTTTATGGTGGGGAAAGCGACCCATGCTTAAAGAGATTGATAGACGTTCATGTTTAGTGGCTTCCGAGTATAGCCACATGTCAATGGGCTCTGGCTTGACTGATTAAGTTATGAAACCGTGACCTACCATGACCAGCTGATGTAGCTAAGATAGGTGGTATGGGTCCGGGGCTAGGCTCATTGTTTTGTTTCCCAAAGGTCTCGGTTTGGTCTTCGACCGAGCCATGTGATAAAAGTGTACTAACCTCTGCAGAGTGTCAAAACTAAGTTCTTGGCCGTGTCCCCAGTTATGGAAAATTTGAGCAATTTTTCATGAAGCAGTTCAAGGATCTCATCACTCTAATTTCTTTAATAAAACATGATGGGTGAACAATGGGTTAGGAGCACTTGAGTGAATCAATGTGTCCTTAGAATTTAATAATACATTGTGTCCTTAATTGTTTTAAAGAAATAAAAGTGTTTTGAAAAGTAGGAGAAAATGAATCGCTTTATGCAAAGAGCCTGAACTCCACCAGCCAAATATGCATGTATGATAGGTCGCCATTGATATCCAACATAGTGACATCTTGCTAATACAATTCCAAATGTATTGACACTTGTGGCTGCAACCTTTTCATGTTGCAGGTTATTATTCTGAGGACGATTGAGTTATTTTGTTTAGGTCATGAGTCTCCACCCAGCAGTGCCTGTGGAGTAATGGAGCTTTATTTATTTGCTATCATGTTGAACTATTTATTTGAGAGCTAGCCTTTGATGCTAAGACTTTTGTAATAATTATACTCTTGGGTCATACGTTGTAATAAATTTAACGCATTGGTACTCTTTTATACATCTAGTGTGTGTGCTAGCTATTGATCTAGGGACTAGCACTTGTATGCACAGGATTCAATCCGTTTCAACGGGTTGGATCGCCATAGATGGTATCAGAGCCCGTGTGTTGGCTGTAGGTTCGTGACCTTAGGAATTGGCTAGATAAAAGGAAGCCATAGGATTAAAAAAAATTACCTTTTTTAAGTTCTTTATCTACTTCTTGCACTTTTCATTCTTTTATTCTCATCATTATCAATTCTCACACTTTCCTTGTTTAAATGTAGATGTGAGACTACACTCATGTCGTCTATGCCCACGTCTCCTCTAAGGAGCTTTTTAGCAGGCCGCTGGCACTTGCTGCTATTTAGTTGGGGCTTCCCATGCCACGTTGCAGAGGAAGAGTTTTGCCTAATGGAAGATGGGAGATAGAGACTCGCATCGAAGGACGTGGTGTAGTGCCTTACACAGAGGATATCATCTACACTATGGAGTATCCCAATTGGAATAAAGGAGCTGATATGGCTATGTTGGGAGCACTGTCTCGCCTATGCTACACATACCGTAAGGAGATGCCACCTAAGTCACCTTTCCGCCACTTCGCAAGACGTGATGCTAAAGAAAATCCTGTGATGTTCGTTGATAACAGAGTGGATTTGCCTATGCACACCCTTCATATGCAAGACATGGGGATCCATATTTTGGATGTTGAAAACATGCTTCGGGAGGAGATAACAGAGAATGCACAGTCTAACGTGGTGATCAATCAGCTGAATGAAGAGCTACTTGCCACACACGATGCCGTGGATGTGCTAGAAGGAACAGTGATCGATCTGGAGACTCAGCTTGCTCAGAAGGATGCTTTCATAGCAGCGAAGGATGCGAAGATTGCAGCACTACAGGCGCAACTGAACCCACCAGAAGAAGAATAAGAAGAAGGTGATGATGATGGTGATGAAGACGATGATGACGACGATGATGATGACGATGGAGGAGATGAAGCCGCTACCGTTGCTGAGGAAAGTGAGGAGGAAGATCCCGAGGAGATAGTCTTTGAGGTCTCAAGTGATGAAGACTCAGGGGAGGAGTACACACCTCCATCATACGGCAACCGTGGTGGAAAACGCAAGCGCATGTCGTCATCAACCTATTGCAAGCTGTTCAAGAAGATAGATTAGTTGCCCACCATTTTATACGTCGCTATTGTAATCGTTTAGGGTGTTGGCTATATCAAACTTGGGATATGTCAACTATATTATTGTGGTACTGTTATTTTCGAAACTTTAAAGTTCCAGGTTATTTTGTGACAATTTATATCATTTTAATGGAAGGTTTTGGTAAAAAGTTATGTTTTGCGATTATGCAGTTTCTGCAGAAATCTGTTTGGTGTGCGATTTTTCATATTTTACTGGTAACTCCGATTGAGCTCCTATTTTAGGATCTGGTGCGAAATTATATGTACTACGTGCACAAAAATTGGAAAAAAATTCTGATGAGTTTTGGTCGCCCAGAAAAATACGTTTCTGCTGCAGCAATTTTCTGTCAGATTTCCTGTTTTGCTTTATAAACTGAATTTTCGACCCGAAATGTATTACTTACTGTTATAAATTGTTTTGTGGATGTTAACCACTGAATATACACCCTGGAACTATATTTTGAAACCATATTGTGTATGTGCTGAATGTTATGGTTGTTGTTTGATGATTGCTTGTTTGCTGATTGCTAATTGTATGATCATGCTGCATGGGTAGATTTTGTTTCCGTAGATCTTTCTATCTGAACTTACATGTGCTGAACCGCAGATGCCACCCCATCGTCAACCCACTGAGATGGAACAGCTGATGACAGCACAAGCGCAACTGACGCAAGTTATGGCTCAATTCATGGCAAACAACAACGGGAACAATGGCAACAACAACAATCCGCCTCCACAGGTGGACGCTCTGGCAAGGTTTCTGAGGTTGAGGCCTGCTAGTTCTCAAGTGCATCTGAACCAATGATTGCTCTTGACTGGCTCCATTTTGTGAACAAGGATCTGGTAACCGTGGGATGCACCGATGCGGAGAAGGTGAGATTTGCTGCTCACTTACTAGAAGGACCGGCTGCTTCTTGGTGGGAAACTTTTCAGATCACCCACCCCATTGACACTGTCACATGGGCCATGTTTGAGGAAGGATTCAAAACCAACCATGTCTCATCTGGAGTACTGAGTTTGAAGAGGAAGGAGTTCCGCAACCTGCATCAAACCAATCGCACGGTGGCAGAATACATAGATGAATTCAACAACCTGTCTTGCTATGCTCCCGAGGATGTTTATACTGATGCCAAGAGGAGAGAGAGGTTCTTGGATGGACTGAGTGATGAACTCTCACTTCAGCTGTATGTGGTTTACTGCCCTACTTTCCAGGAGCTGATGGACAAGGCTAGGATCCTTGAAGGGAAGCATCAGTAGGTGGAGAGACGCAAGAGGAAGCACAACGACAACTACAACTCGGGATCAAATTAGAGGACCCGTAGTTTCCACCATGATCATGGGAATTCTGTTTATCACAGGCATGGAGACAATGGACACCACCAACACAATGGTAATGGATATCAGCACCGTGGAAGAAATAGCCACCACCATAATGTCCACAAGGGACACAACCACAACTCTGGAAGAGGGAATGGTCATAACCATGGAGGTAATAATGGCCATAGCCATAGCAATGACAAGAACAGGGTGCAGAAGGACATTAGCCAAGTGCTATGCTACAAGTGCAACAACAAGGGGGACTATGCCAATGATTGCCCCGAGAAGAAAGCAAAGGAGGGATTCAAGCCGAACCCGTTTAAGAAGGGACATGTTAACCATGTCAATGTTGAGGAAGTTCAGGAGGAAGCCGATGTTGTGCTTGGTACGCTCTTACTCAATAAATTTCCAGCAATTGTTCTATTTGATACTGGTGCATCGCATTCATTCATTTCAAGGGTATTTGTGGATAGAAATAGCATACCTACTGAAAACATCCCCACTCCCATAAAAGTAAGTTCCCCTGGTGGAGAATTGGTAGCAGCTTTTGGATGTCGTAATCTGAGCCTAGATATTGGTGCATACAGTTTTCCCACTAGTCTGATTGTTTTGGAGTCACAAGGCTTAGATATAATTCTAGGAATGAATTGGATGACCGAGTATGAAGGCATGATAGATTGCGCTAAAAGATCCATTACACTCACAACCCCAAAAAAGAAACGCGTTTCAAATCTACCTTTGAGCTTAGAGGAACCAAGGTGAGTTCTCTTAAGGGGGTTAGCCTAGAGGATGTACCTATAGTGAGGGAATACCCAGATGTGTTTCCAGAAGAGTTGCCAGGGATGCCACCGGACAAAGATGTTGAGTTTCTCATTGATTTGATGCCTGGAACTGGACCGATAGCCAAGAGGCCATATAAGATGGATGTGGATGAATTGAAGGAATTGAAGAAACAACTTAGGGAGCAACTGGATAAAGGTTTTATTCAGCCAAGTTCGTCTTCATGGGGCACACCTGTTTTGTTTATGGAGAAGAAGGATACGAGCAAGAGATTAGTTGTGGACTATCGATCACTTAATGAGGTGACAATCAAAAACAAATACCCACTGCCCAACATTAATGTCTATTTGACCAATTGAAGGGAGCAAGAGTGTTCTCTAAAATTGATCTTCGATCCGGATACTTCCAATTGAAGATTAGAGAGCAAGACATACCTAAGACTGCATTTACTACTAGGTATGGTTTATATGAGTATACTGTTATGTCTTTTGGATTAACCAATGCTCCTGCATACTTTATGACCATGATGAACAAGGTATTTATGGAGTACTTGGATAAGTTTGTGGTGGTATTCATCAATGACATATTGATATACTCAAGGGATGATAATGAGCATGAGAAGCATCTATGCTTAATCATGGAGAAGCTTAGAGAGCACAAGCTTTATGCCAAATTCAGGAAATGTGAGTTCTGGTTAAATAAAGTGGGGTTTCTTGGACATATAGTTTCAGTAGAAGGAGTTGCAGTGGATCCCAGCAAGGTAGAATCAGTGACTAAATGGGAATCACCTAAGAATCCGGGAGAGATTCGAAGTTTCTTAGGACTTGCTGGATACTACCATAGGTTCATAGAGAACTTTTCCATGATTGCAAAGCCCATGACTGAATTGCTGAAAAAGGAGAATAAATTGGAATGGACTAATGCATGTGAAGCTAGCTTTCAGGAATTGAAGCAACGCTTAGTGACCGCACCTGTATTGTGTTTGCCGGATATTTTGAAGGACTTCCAAGTTTATTGTGATGCCTCTCATCAAGGACTTGGTAGTGTGTTAATGCAGGATGGGAGAGTGGTATCTTATGTCTCACGACAACTTAAACACCATGAGAGGAATTACCCAACACCTGATTTGGAATTAGCCTCAGTTGTGCATGCTCTCAAGGTGTGGAGACATTATTTAATGGGAAAGCATTGTGATGTGTTCACTGACCACAAGAGTTTGAAGTATATTTTCACTCACAAGGAGCTGAATATGAGACAAAGGAGATGGCTGGAATTAATAAAAGATTATGATATGAATCTGCAATATCATCTAGGAAAAGCTAATATCATGGCTGATGCACTAAGCTGCAAAGTATATGCAAATGGTATAACTGTGGGAGAATTTCTTGAGGATTTATGTGAGCAATTCAAGGACCTCAGGTTGGAATTAGTACCTGAGGGATACCTAGCAGCCATGGAGGTGAAGCCTATCCTTCTAGACATGATTAGAGAAGCTTAGAAGAAAGATAGTGATTTGGAAGAAATCCGAGGGAACATGGTTAAGGGTAAAGCTGAAGTTTTTCATGAAGATGAGATGGCAACACTATGGTTTGAGCAGCACTTATGCGTGCCCAATGACCCGGAGATTAAGAAATTAATTCTCCAAGAGGCTCATGATTCACCTTATTTGATTCACCCAGGAAACACCAAAATGTACATGGATTTGAAGGAAAGATTTTGGTGGGTTAGCATGAAGAGAGAAGTTGCTGAGTATATTGCATTATGTGATGTGTGCAGTAGAGTTAAAGCTGAGCATCAGAAACCAGTAGGGTTGCTACAACCGTTGCCCATACCTGATTGGAAGTGGGACAAAGTTGGGATGGATTTATTACAGGATTACCAAGAACAAATTCTGGTTATGATTCGATATGGGTGGTAGTTGATCACTTGACCAAGGTAGCTCACTTTATACCCGTGAAGACTACCTATACTAGTGCTAAACTAGCCAAGATATACATGAGCAGGATTGTGTGCTTGCATGGAGTTCCTAAGAGCATTGTGTCAGATAGAGGTACTCAGTTTACATCACACTTTTGGCGCCAACTACATGAGTCATCGGGAACTAGGTTGGAGTTTAGCACCGCTTTTCACCCACAAACAGATGGACATACCGAGAGGGTAGATTAGATTTTGGAGGACATGTTGAGAGCATGTGCTCTAGATTATGGGTCTAGTTGGGATGAGAATTTACCATATGCAGAATTCTCGTACAACAACAGCTACCAGTCTAGCATCAAGATGTCACCATTTGAGGTATTATATAGAAGCAAGTGTAGGACACCACTACTATGGGATGGAGTGGGTGAACGTCAACTATTTGGGCCTGATTTGATCAAGGATGCTGAGGAGAAGGTGAAACTGATTCATGATAGGCTGAAATAGCACAGTCAAGGCAAAAGAGCTATGCTGATTCCAAGCGCAAGGAAGTGACATATGAGGTTGGAGATAGAGCATATCTTAGAGTTTCACCACTACGGGGCATTAAGAGGTTTGGAATCAAAGGCAAGTTGGCACCTCGGTTTATGGACCGTACAAGATATTAGCACACAAAGGAGAGGTTGCTTATAAGCTAGAATTGCCAGAGGTCCTAGCTGCTGTTCATGATGTGTTCCATGTGTCCCAACTGAAGAAGTGTCACCCAGGAATGGCGAATACACCATTGAGAGACACCGTCCCGCTTGATGAGGTTTAGTTGGAGAGTGATTTGACTTATGAGGAGAAACCCATCAAGATCCTAGATACAGCGGAGAGGTTTACCCGTAGCAAGACGATCAGGTTTTGCAAGGTTCAATGAAGTCACCATACCGAGGAAGAAGCTACATGGGAGCGAGAAGATGACCTTCGTCAAGATCACCCAAACCTATTTGCTAGCCACACCAAATCTCGAGGGCGAGATTCATCTTAAGGGGGTTAGTCCCGTAACATCCCAGATTTTCATTATTGAAATTTTTCTGTACATCATGTCATCATTCATATATTTCTTACATTTTAAAATGATTTGTTTTGTTTTCCATAAAAGTTTCCATTGCTCCTTTAAATTCCTCTTACAGCTAATAGGCTAAGTTGTCACAAAAACACTTTTGATTTTGGTTTTAAACAGAGAAATATGTTACTAAATGCTATATTGAGCTACAGGAATTTTTATGAATTTTTCCGTATTTTATTGGCTATTTTGGAGGCCTAAAGCTAAAACAGATTTTGAAAACAGTTAAATAGGAAAAAAGGAAATAGCCGCGGACCGACCAAGCCGATTTCGGCCCAGCCGGCCAGCAGGAAGCATGCGCGCGCAGCGCACCACCCCGGGCGGCAAATACTTCGCACCGTCGGCCCAGCACCAGCCCGCAGTAGCCACCCCTCTTTTCCCTTTCCTCTTTTTTACATTCTTTCAGTTTTTTTCCTGACGACTCTAACCCACCTGTCATCCCTGAGCTCAGGCTCAGAGTTCTTCACGAACATGAATTCGCCCCCTCTGAACCAAATCCTGCAAAATCAGATGAATTATGTTTGATTTCCGCACGTTTCCCTCTCCTATAAAGCCCTAGCACCCCCTCTTCTCGTTCTTTTCCAAAAAACTCGAAACCCTAGCTCGTTTTGAGCTTTGCCCGTCGCCGCCGTTTTGTTCGAGCACCGGCGCGAGGTCCTCGCCGCCTTCGACCTCCCTACCTCCCCTCTACCCTATTCTCCTTGGAACGCTGCTCCGTCCTGACCCCTTTCCCCCGCGTACAGGGGCGCCAGAGCGACGAGAAGCACCGCTAGAGCCCGCCGCCCATTGCCGCCTCCAGCCGCCATTCGCTGCCGATTCAGGGAGCAGGAGAGCCCACCGAGGAAACCGTCATGACTGCCGCTACCGCCGCTCATCGTCCGCCATCCGCCCGTCACCGAAGAGCGCCGGAGTCGCCGTCGAGGTCACCGCCGAGCCGCCGTTCTCTTCTTCCCGGTGAGCTCCCGGAAGATTGATCCGGGCCGCACATTTTGTTTAGATCCACCGGCCAGAATCGCCGATCCGGCCGAAGGGGTATCGGCCAATCACGGGTCGCCGCGTGGCGCAGTCTTTTCCAGCAAATTTTGTTTTTTCTGAATTAACAGTCAGATTTTATGCAAACCTTAGAAAATTCATATCTCGAGTTTCGTAACTTGAAAAATTAGAAATGATATACCTTTGGATTCAGAAAATTGCAAGCTATTTTTACTGTACCATTAGTTTTAATTGTTACAGAACGAAAATTTTATCTATTTTTAAAACTCTTATAAAGTGTATTTTGTGCATATTTTAATTTCTGTAGGTTATAAAAATACGTTTCCAACGGCTTTTGAAAGATAATTAATTTGTCTATCCATAGACACCTGTTTCATAATTTTATAAACTATTTTTGTACTAAAAGTTTTCAGAGTGCTTTAATGCATGTTTATGTCTCTTTTCAACTATGAAAAATGATTTATAAAAAGCTTTAATACTTATTTTCACTTCTGTCATGCATGCATATTGCATTGTTATGTTTTGTACTGCTGTGTATTGATTGGAAATTTCTTTGCCACAATAGATTATTCGGACTGCGAACGTTGTGATTGTGAGGAGTGCTTTAGCAAACAACAACCAAGACAAGTGTCACATCATAAATCTCCTACTTTTTCGTATGCATGTATTCCAAATGTATTGACCCTTTTGGCTACAACCTTTTCATGTTGCAGGTTATTATTCTGAGGACAATTGAGTTATTTCGTTTAGATCGCGAGTCTCCACCCAACAGTGCCTGTGGAGTAATGAAGCTTTATTTATTTGCTACTATGTTGAATCATTTGTTTGAGAGCTAGTCTTCGATGCTAAGCCTTTTGAAATAATTATACTCTTGGATCATACGTTGTAATAAATTTGACGCATTGGTACTCTTTTATACATCTACTGTGTGTGCTAGCTATTGATCCAGGGACTAGCACTTGTATGCACATGATTCAATCTATTTCAACGGGTTGGATCGCCACACCAAGTTTTCCTGGCTGTGTCGCACTGTTGCTTACTCCTTGTGTGTGTGGGAGGAATTTCCGTCGGAGTTGGAGTGTTGGAAAACCTGGGTGGCGGCGAGCGAATAATGAACAAACTGGCTGGCGGCGGCAATCTTGGGATGGGAGAAGAAGAAGCGAGTCACGCAGGGGCTGGGTCACACGAAATCGCGAACAAACAATCACGCTGATCGGTCGATCTCGGGGCGGGAGCAAGCAAGGCGAACAAACAGGTAGGGGCGGTAATCTTGGGGCAAAGCGTTTCCTGCTGCAACCACGACCGTCCACTGATCAGCCATAATCTCGACCTGCTGGGCCTGGACAGCACAATGGTATTATACTGGCCTATAGACAACCGGGGGCCCCTCAAATTTGGGGGCCCTGTTCCATCGATCACATGGAACACGTCCATCGACGGGCCTGTATGGGAAAGTGAAGCGTTTCGCAGCATAGAAAACAAATTTTTTCCTATGAGTACGAACAAGAACAAGCCAAGATCTGATCTACGAGATGCAAAACAACGAGCGAGAGAGATTAGATCTACATACCCTTGTAGATCGCATGATGGAAATGTTCAGATAAACATGGTCTGCATAGTCGTACTAGCGTCTCCTCGTCGCGATCCGATTCGATCCAAGTGCCACAACGGGCGGCCTCCGAGTATTGCGCATGTACAACGCAATGACTCCTCCTCCTCCTCGGTCCAGCAAGGTGTGGTGGAGTGGTAGATGGGATCAGCAACACGATGACGTGGTTCTTATGATGGAGAGTATCTGCGGACAGGGCTTCGCCTATGCACGTGAGGTGGAAGAAGATTGGCAAAAGAACTAGTCAAACTAGGGCTAGAAAAAGCTATAAGCTACAAAAGAGAGAGCCGGTGGCGGCTGATCATAAATCTGATCACCGGGCGTACGCTATTGGATCTCTTTTTTAGTCAGCTGAAATGTGCGATGCAAGGCAGTCTCGATCTCATCGATCATGGCCGGTCCGGTGAAGCACCGCCGGAGCCCGCCGCCCAGTGCCAACCATGTTGGCCCATTGGCTTATGGGCCTGGTGCACGCGTTCAGGAGCTGGGCCAGCTGCACGCATTCTGGAGACGGGCACGTATCGATCTCTAGATCGATCGGATCGAGAGGTGGCAGTCTGGCGGCGGGGTAGTCAACGTGAGTTAGGTTTTCCTGAAACCTACACGCCCGCTTATAAAAGGACAAGAGGACCGACGGTTTTAGGTTTGACCTAATTCGCGCGGAGCTGCTGCCCGGTTTCTAAAGCCCCGTCGTGCTGCCGATCCCATCTACCACTCCACCATATCTCGCTGGACCGGGTAGGCGGAGTCTTTTGTGTGCTGCATGTGTGCATCTCTCGGAGGCTCCGCCACTTGCAGCGTTGGATCGGAGAGGATCGCAAGGAGAAGACGGCTAGTACGACTACATCATCGCATTCTGTTGAACGTTTCCGCTACGCAATTTCTTCAAGGGTATGAAGATCTCATCTATCTCTCTCGTTGATTACATCCCTAGATTAGATCTTGGCTTTCTTGTTTGCATCCGTAGGAAATTTTTGATTTACTATGCTGCGAAACCCTTCAAAATTGAGCGAGCCTTTTTATGGCGTTAATACTTTTACATGAAAATGACTTGAGATGAAGAAGCACGCGAGGGTGCCACCAGTGCTCAAATGAGACTAGGTGGACGGGCCCCTAGCCAGGTCGTGCCACCTTGGCCTGTTTGGCCGACGAACCTTTGATGTCGTTCGTCTTTGTCCCAGATTGATCAAATTGACCTAAAAAATCCTATATAAAGACCCCCGAGGTGTTCCCTCAAGGAGGTGAAAAAGAAACATAAAACCACGAAATAGAGGCTGAACCTACGAAGATTAGAGTGGAAACACTGCCGGAGTCGCCCCCGGTCACTTCTCCAACCTCTCCAATATCACCAACACCTCCACCATGATGAAGAGGGAGTAGTCCACCTCTGGACTATGGGTTTGTGGAAGTAGCTTGACCTATCTCTCTCTTGTGCTATGATGTTTGATGCCATATGAGCTGACCAACATGATTATGGCTATATTATGTAATTTTTATGTGGTGGATTCTTATTTTATTGAATGATCAATAAGATGTGAACCTTTATCATATTCTTGATGTATGAGTAGATGCATATTGTTACCCTGTTCTTTATTACTTGTTCTGATCAAACTTGTTGTGAGAGCATGTGTGGGGGATGGTGTGTGTTAGATGGAGTAACTTGGTAGTAGTAGTGAATTGTGACAACAATTTCATGAGCTACAGTAGTATTTACCAATTCCGTTGTTACCTCACTAGGAAGAAAAAGAATGCATGTGCTATATTTTCTTAGTGACAGCTAAGAATCCTTGTTGACATTCATGTACTTTGTTTCATTGTAATATGTCTATGCACGGTAGCATATTTGTTGTTCACCATCATGTCAAAGTATCTAAGGCTATACTCTATTAATTCTTAATACTAGATTGCTTTAAGTTGATTCCTTTCTAGTGGAGTATAAGTAAGATGCGTAGCATCATCTTTATGTTAGGACGCAATGCCCATATGAATTCGTATCAAGTAACATTATAAAATCTCATCGATATTTCGGTTATCTATCTTGTGCTTAATGCCACCACACTTTTATGAGAGGGTAGACAAATGAACCCATGAACCCCGGTCCTTTTAAAACCATTAGAGACACCTTTCAGCTGTGTTTACTGCCTTTTGCAATTCTACCTTTTATTAAATCCGAAAATACCAAAAATACTTTTACCTTTTGCAACTATACTAGAAACCCCAAAACAACTTTACTTTACAGCACTAGTAAACATGCACGTGCAACGTACGTCTGAACAAATAAAAATGCAACCATTTTCTAATCCTACTATGCAAAAAAAATATTGCATTGTTTTTGACTTTTTGCTACATAATTGATTAAAAGGGTTTTTTACTATTATTTTATTTATATGAATATGTAGCAAATAGGAAAATGGTGTCCTCCTCGCTAACAAAAGAACTCAAATGCACCACCAAATAAGTTTAAAACCAGATGTACAAAATTAGAGATGGATTGTCTTTCTGATATAGCTGACTTTTTTATAGTGGTAGTTGTGACACTGATGAAATCAAAAATCCACAAGAAAGCCCCATCAACAGCGAAACTGGATTCTAATATTTCATCGATTTTCCTAATAAAAAATTCGGAATGCCAACGCCAATATTGTTCCAGAATATGGCAGGCATAGTCACTAAAATAGAACATATATACAAGGATCTAGAGTAGCTTGCTGACATATTTGAAAATAAATTGAAACGAATATTTGAAGATTGAACACATAGTTGTTGGAGCATATACCCTAACAATATCAGCAACAAAGATTAGGCAACTTATGAAACTAAAGTTGAAGCATTGCAAACCAGAACTCCTTGATTAGGCAATGATGGGTCAGTGCTATTTAGATATGTGCATCACAACCTAACTCAAACCCCGTGCTCATGAGGAGAGCCCGTGCCAGTTATCCCTCTGGTACTCTCAGCAACCTGCATCATGAACCGAGTTCCAGTATAAGCAATGATAAGAATTGGTCAAAGTGTAGTATACCATGATGAGTGAGCGTTTTACTATGTATACTGAGTTTCGACTGAGTAAAAGAACACGCGTAAAGGACATATGCTAGTACAAAGTCCAAACCACTAACATGAAGCTCTTGGGGGTTGGCAAGCCCTTCTTCCTGTTATCTAGAGACTCAAATGGGCACACTCCTCAAGAGAAATACCAAAGCTAAACACAATGGTGACAAGTTAGAATATCCATCCATTTCAGGGCAATTGGCAAACTGACATGTCCCTAGTATTTGAGTTTTCTTGTTAAGAATCTAGGCAATTTTTCGATTATATTAATCCAAGAATAAAACATGAGCATGACGTGGACATACTGATATTCGATCATATAACTATGCAATACTAGGCAGATTGTAGAAACATCTACAGATATCGCTAGTACTATGCATATGGAAATAAGCAGGAGAGGGATAAGCATATAGTACCCTCCAGTAGGCCAGTTGGCTGAAGCAGCAGCAACAGTAGCCTCTGAAGCAGCAGCGGTGGCAGCCTCATCGGCCACCCACTTGGCAGCAGCAGCCTGATCAGCTTCAGAAGACATGGTAATGACGAAGGCGACACGGAAGTAGTGGAAGCAGACGGTCGAAGTTGAGCAGTCGTGTACAAGACGCTCCCCAAAAACCTAATCGCCCCTCTCCCGTACAGGATCTCGAGAGGACGGGGTTTCGGAGGCTTGCTCTCCCGCCAACCGTGTACGCAGTGGACGGGATGGGATCACCGGAGGCAGCAACAGTGGAAAGAACGACTATGCAGGGGCACAGAGGGTTGTGTTCTGTGTCTTAGAGAGGAGCGATCTCTCCAATATGTAGGCATAGGCACAGGGGCGGATGCAAAGGAAACGCCCGCAATGAAGGCTAGAAACGCCCACAATGAAGGACTGAAAACGCTTGTACTTAAGAGCACTTAATACAGACGTTTCAGCTCATATTCATTCTCATTAGCGTTTCAATTGCAACCATTTGTATCCATTTCTGTGCGACAAAAAGAAACTCGGCTCGGCGAGATTCTCGCAAACCGCGGCGCGCGCGCGCGTGTCATGACGAGGCGAGGCGTGGCATGGCGAGGCGGGCGTGCGTGCGTCGGAGGAGGAGCGCGCGTGTGGAGCTCCTCTTCCTTCTCACACTTCCACATACCAGTGGTGGAAGAGCTCACCTTATATGTTGGTGCTCATCTCTCCCAACTAGCAATGTGGGACTAAACTCCCACCACTTCCCTTGCCAAGCATGAATGGCCCTTAGGGATTTTCTGAAATTGTTAAATGGGCCTAGAGCCCACCCCATATTTCAACAATCCCCCACCAGATCCCGAAGGCCCATGATATTGTCCTCTGTTCTCAACACTGTTTTGATATACCGGTATTTTCAGTGGAGACCTGTTAGGGTTGAACATCCACCTAGAACAGATAGCTACACTCCTTTACAACGAACAATGGACTAAGCCTTGAATTGTCAATTTGGCATAAAGTAGTTTCACCAAATGTCTTACCAGTACTAGGCTGCCGAAGGATGACCCCTCGGGTGGAGCATATTAGTCACACTCCTGGCCTATTCATGAGCTTACTAGAGATCACCCCAATCTCATAGACTGTGACCAGCAGTCGAGCTCATATAGGTGTGTTCCTCCAAAGATCGCTCTGTAGGATAGCATCTTGCTTATACAAGCTTTGGAACACATTAAGACAAAAGTCATCCTGCCATACAGTTTCTAAGAGTACTGCATCTCCAATGGAGTGGGTTAGTAAACTACTCTCCTCTGTTCACCACTAGCTTGTTTTCCCAGGTCCTACTTCACGGGATCTCCGATCACATAGGTTGGGTTACTACCATGGCAACTCATGTGGGCCTCATACCCATCTCCCTTGATGCATTTTCTATCACAACACATGATAGCCCTTTAGTAAAGGGATCTGCCAGATTCTTAGCCGACTGGATATAATCCAACGCTATCACTCTGGAGTTTCTTAAATGTCTGACAACTTTTAATCTTATTCTTATGAATTTGTTGGACTGCTTGTTGTTCTTTGAACTCTTTACCTTGACAATTACAGTTTGATTGCCACAATTCATAAGAATAGCCGGTACTGGCTTTTCAACCACCGGCAAGTCCGTCAAAAGATCTCGAAGCCATCCTGCTTCGACACTAGATGTGTCTAATGCTGTTAATTCTGCTTCCATTGTCGATCTTGTTAGGATTCTTTGCTTGCAAGACTTCTAGGAAACAGCACCACCTCCAAGGGTAAACACATAACCCGTTGTGGCTTTCATGTCATCAGCATCATAGATCCAATTTGCATCACAATACCCTTCAAGTACTGATGGTTGTCCGGTATAGTGAAGTCCATAGTTCACAGTACCTTTCAAGTAGCGCATAATCCTCTCCACAGCACACCAATGCTCATCACCCGGATTAGAAACAAACCGGCTCAGTTTGCACACAGCAAACATGATGTCAGGTCTTGTAGCGCTAGCTAGGTACATGAGTGTGATGGGTTCGTAGCATAGAAAACAAAAAATTTCCTACGCAAGAACACATAAACTAGCCAAGATACTCTACGAGGTGGTAGCAACGGAGACTAACCCTCGACGACCGTAAGCGGGGATTACGTTCCCGCTTAAACGTTGACAATGGAGAGTCGATGTAGACGCACGAAGTCGACGTAGTTGTTCACTTGACGTAGTCGACGTAGTGGTTCACTTGATGATCACAAGATCATGTACACGGCGCCACAAGTGGCAGCGCCCCCATTCTCGGTCACATGTACAGCTCGATGTCGACTCCTCCATGCCCTCGGTCCAGCGGGGCAGCGGAAGAAGGGATCCGCCGGACACTCCACCACACATTTCTCCAAGTGTATGAACTACGAACTACAATTCCGGCAGAGCTTCGCTAAGCAGAGACGGAAATTGGGCAGCAACTATGCGAGGGAGGGGAGGATCAAGAAGTGTGTAACAAGGAGGAGAGGGAGGGGGTTTTATAGGGGAGGAGGGGGCAGCCCCCAAGGGGGGTGCGCCGGCCCCAAGGAGTTGTTCCTCCTCCTCATCATAGTGGTAACCTCCCTCTTCATTCCCTTCATGGTGGTAACCCCCTCATCAACATGAGGTAACCCCCATTTTAATGCATGACATTCATGCTAATTAAAATTCACACTTATTGATTTAATAAAACATTTTTATTTCTTTAATATTTGTTAATTCATTCAATTAACAAACATTAACAAATACACCCTTGAGTTATTTCGATATCCAAAACAGTTTCGGTGCTTTTCTGAAATAACCCTCATGCTGTCCTGTAATTCGATCGGAGTATCGTATCCACTCAAAAACGACGGCGAACTTTAAGTGTGTCACCCTACGGTTCGTGAATAACGTGGACATGATCGAGACTCCTCTCCGATCAATAATCAACAGCGGGATCTGGAAATCCATGATGACTCCCACTTACTCAACGATGAACTAGTGATCGTGTGAACCAGTAACGAACATAGTTAATTACTTTTGTCTCGCGATATTATTACTTGTCCGAGATCCGATCATTTGGTATCAACCATACCTAGTTCGATCTCGTTCCCGACAAGTCTATTTACTCGTTCCGTGATAATGCATTCCTGTGACCTAGTCACATGCTTGCAAGCGATTCTAATGCAATATCACCGAGAAGGGCCCAGAGAATATCTTCCCATCATCGGGTCAGACAAATTCCACTCTTGATCCATGAGCCTCAACTAATACTTTCAGAATACCCAAATCAACCTTTATAATCACCCTGTGATGGTGTGACATTTGATATCATCAAAGCACTCTTCCGGTATCAGTGATTAACATGATCTCATGGTCTGAGGATTAGAACTATTTCGTATGAGTTTGATATAGCAAAGAACTTGATGACTTGATCGTATTGCTATTCGTACTATGGGTGTGAGTGTTCATCACATCATTCTTCTAATGATATGACCCCGTTATTAACAACATCCAATGTTCATGATCAGGAAACCTTGATCATCGGTTAATCAATGAGCTAGTATAAAAGAGAGGCTTTACTAGGAACTCTTTTAGTTTATTAATCACACAAGTATTAATGTTTCTGATTAATACAATTCTAGCATGAGAAATAAACATCTATTATGAACATGGAATAATATAATAACAACTTTATTATTGCCTCTCGGGCATATTCCTTTCAGTCTCCCACTTGCACTAGAGTCAATAATCTAGATTACATACTGATGAATCTAACACCCATTGAGTTCTGGTGCTGATCATGTTTTGCCTTGGGGAGAGCTTTAGTCAGCGGATCTGCCACATTCAGATCCGTGTGTACTTTGCAAATCTTTACATCACCATCCGTGACATGCTCACGGATGGAGTGAAATCGGCGCTTTACATGCTTGAATTTCTTGTGAGACCTTGGCTCCTGAGTATTGGCTATGGCACCATTGTTGTCGCAATAGATAACCATTGGATCCAATGCACTCGAAACCACACCCAGTTCGGATATGAACTCCTTGATCCAAACTACTTCCTCCGCCGCTTCTGAAGCAGCAATGTATTCCGCCTCTGTTGTTGATCTCGCCACCACGCTTTGCTTGGAACTCCTCCAGCTTACTGCTCCTCCATTCATAACAAATATGTACCCGGATTGAGACTTAGAGTCATCCGGATCAGTGTCAAAGCTAGCATCGACGTAACAACTTGCGACGAGCTCTTCTTCACCGCCATATACGAGAAACATATCCTTAGTCCTTCGTAAGTACTTAAGGATATTCTTGACCACTGTCCAGTGTTCCAAACCTGGATCAGATTGGTACCTACTAGTCAAACTAATAGCATGTGCCACATCTGGTCTTGTACATAACATGGCATACATGATAGAGCCTATGGTAGAGGCATAGGGAATCTTATTCATCTCTTCTCTATCTTCAGCTGTAGCCGGACCTTGAGTCTTACTCAAGATCTTTCCTTGCAACATAGGTAAGAACCCTTTCTTACTATCCTCCATTCTAAACCTCTTTAGAATCTTGTCAAGGTATGTACTTTGTGATAGCCCAATTAAGCGTCTTGATCTATCTCTATAGATTTTGATGCCTAAAATATACGCCGCTTCACCAAGGTCTTTCATCGAAAACTTACTGTTTAAGTAATCTTTTATGCTCTTCAAAAGTTCCGTATCATTTCCAATCAGCAATATGTCATCCACATATAATATTAGAAATGCTACAGAGCTCCCACTCACTTTCTTGTAAATACAAGTTTCTCCATAAGTTTTGACAAATCCAAACCCTTTGATAACTTCGTCAAAACGGAGATTCCAACTCCGGGATGCTTGCTTCAGTCCATAGATGGATCGCTGAAGTTTGCATACCTTGTCAGCATCCTTAGGATCAACAAAACCCTTGGGCTGTACCATGTACAACTCTTCCTCAATGTTACCATTAAGGAACGCGGTTTTCACATCCATCTGCCAAATTTCATAATCAAAAAATGCAGCAATTGCTAACATAATCCTAACAGACTTTAGCATCGCTACGGGTGAGAAAGTCTCATCGTAGTCAATTCCTTGAATTTGTCAGAAACCTTTTGCGACAAGTCATGCTTTATAGACGGTCACATAACCATCAACGTCTGTTTTCTTCTTGAAAATCCATTTATTCTCAACGGCCTTTCGGTCATTGGGAAGTTCCACCAAAGTCCATACTTGGTTTTCATACATGGATTCCATTTCAGATTTCATGGCTTCATGCCATTTGTTGGAATCTGGGCTCATCATTGCTTTATCATACGTCGCGGGGTCATCGTTCTCAACAATGGCATTTACGATAAGATCACCGTACCATTCAGGAGTGGCACGTGTTGTTGTCGACCTACGAGGTTCGGTAGCATCCTCTTTTGGAGTTTCATGATCTTCATCATTAGCTCCCACTTCATTTGGTGAAGTCACCACCGGAACGGATTCCGACGCTGCGCCACTCGCCAATTCATAAAGAGGAGGTTCAATAACCTCATCGAGTTCTACCTTCCTACTATTCACACCTTTCGAGAGAAACTCCTCCAAAAAGGATCCGTTCTTAGCAACAAACACTTTGCCTTCGGATCTGTGATAGAAGGTGTACCCAATTGTTTCTTTAGGGTATCCTATGAAGACACATTTTTCTGCTTTGTGTTCGAGTTTATCAGGCTGAAGTTTCTTCACATAAACATCGCATCCCCAAACTTTTAGAAATGACAGCTTAGGTTTGTTTCCAAACCATAATTCATACGGTGTCGTTTCAACGGATTTAGATGGAGCCCTATTTAAAGTGAAAGCGGCTGTTTCTAGCGCATAACCCCAAAAAGATAGTGGCAGATCGGTAAGAGACATCATAGACCGAACCATATCCAATAAGGTATGGTTACGATGTTCGGATACACCATTTCGTTGTGGCGTTCCAGCGGGAGTGAGTTGTGAAACTATTCCACATTCTCTCATATGTGCGCCAAACTCGTAACTAAGATATTCTCCTCCACGATCAGATCGTAGAAATTTAATCTTTCTATTACGATGATTTTCTACTTCACTCTGAAATTCTTTGAACTTTTCAAACGTTTCAGACTTGTGTTTCATTAAGTAAATATACCCATATCTACTTAAGTCATCAGTGAAAGTAACAAAATAACGATATCCACCACACGCCGGCACACTCATAGGTCCACATACATCGGTATGTATGATTTCCAATAAGTCTGTCGCCCGTTCCATTGAACCGGAAAACGGCGTTCTAGTCATCTTGCCCATAAGACATGGCTCGCATGTCTCAAATGATTCATAATCAAGTGATTCCAGAAGTCCATCCGAATGAAGCTTCTTCATGCGTTTAACACCAATATGACCTAAACGGCAGTGCCACATGTATGTGGCTATATCATCATTTGACTTAATTCTTTTGGCATTCACATTATGAATATGTGTTTCATCACTATCAAGATTCAAAAGAAATAAACCTTTCTTCTCAGGTGCATGTCCATAAAAGATATTATTCATATAAATCGAACAACCATTGTTCTCAGACTAGAATGAATAATTGTCTCGCATTAAACAAGATCCGGATATAATGTTCATGCTCAACGCAGGCACCAAATAACATTTATTCAGGTTTAAAACTAATCCAGATGGTAAATGTAGAGGCAGCGTCCCGACGGCGATCACATCAACTTTTGATCCATTGCCGACGCACATCGTGACCTCATCCTTCGCAAGTTGTCGCTTATTCTTTAGCCCCTATTTCGAGTTACATATGTGAGCAACCAAACCAGTATCAAATAACCAGGTGCTATTGCGACTACTAGTAAGGTACACATCAATAACATGTATATCATATATACCTTTGTTAATCTTCCCGTTCTTCTTATCCGCCAGATACTTTGGTCAGTTGCGCTTCCAGTGCCCCGTTTCCTTGCAGTAGAAGCACTCAGTTTCAGGTTTAGGATCAGCCTTGGGTTTCCTCTCAGAACCGGCAACAGATTTGCCGTCCTTCTTGTTTCTACCCTTGGACTTATTATCCTTTTTACCTTTCTTGAAACTAGTGGTCTTATTGACCATCAACACTTGATGTTCCTTTTTGATCTCCACTTCTGTAGTCTTAAGCATTGAGAGAAGCTCAGGGAGAGACTTCCTCATGCCCTGCATGTTGTAGTTCATCACAAAGCCCTTGAAGCTAGGTGGGAGAGATTGGAGAACCCGATGTATTCCCAACTCATTGGGAATCGTTATTCCCAAAGAGATGAGCTTATCGGCGTACCCAGACATTTTGAGTACGTGCTCACTAACGGAGCTGTTCTCTTCCATCATGCAGCTAAATAACTTTTCTGAAGCATCATAACTCTCTACGGCAGTATGGGAGTCGAAGATCAGTTTCAACTCTCCCATTGTATCATAAGCGTTGTTGTTCTCGAAACGTTTTTGCAGCTCCGGCTCAAGTCCATACAGTATGCCGCAATAAACTAAACTGTGGTCTTCCTTACGAGTCAGAAAAACATTTTTCTCTTCATCGGGAGCATCTTCTGCAGGCGGGTTACCTAGCGGTGCCTCAAGCACATAGCCCTTTTGAGAGGCATTGAGGAGGATCCTCAAGTTAAGTGCCCAGTTGGTGAAGTTGCTACCGTTGGTGGCTAGTTTTTCTTTCTCCATGAACGCATTGAAATTAAGAGCAGGTGGTGCCATGATCTACAAATTATTTGCAAACTTAATTTAGACTAAGTTCATAATAGAATGAGTTCAGGTTAAATCAAATTCTACGTGAACTCCCACTTAAAAACAACATCCCTCCTAGTTTTCTTAAGTGACTACACGAACCAAATCCACTATACCACAACCGATCATCACGTGCAACGGTATAGTTTCAAAGGCAAACATCACCATGTTCATCATATCAACCATATGACTCATGCTTAACCTTTCGGTTCGTGTTCCGAGGCCATGTCTGTACATGCTAGGCTCGCCAAGTAGAACCATAACATTTGCGTGTGTAAAACTGTCTTACACCCGTCGTATGTGAACGTAGAGTCTATCACACCCGATCATCACGAGGTGTCTCAAAACGACGAACTTTCTTGACGGTGCATGTTATGGGAGAACACATTTTTATCTTGATATTTATGTGAGAGAGATCATCTTATAATGCTACCGCGCGATCAAATCTAAGCAGAATAAGATGCATAAAAGGATAAACATCACATGCATATATAATGTGATATGATATGGCCCTTCACGCATTCGATCTCCATCTTGTGCGTCATGGTATGATCTCCATCATTCCACCGGCGTAGCACCAAGGTCCATGGCGCGCCACCTTGGTTGCCTTCCTCCATTACAATATATCACTTGGATATATATATTCAGCACGCAGGCCATTTAAATGTAAAGACAACCGTATGGCTCCTGCCGGTTGTTTATAACTTACAAAAAAGATCATCGCATACAATTTGTAACATAAACAATTTAACCATATCACATCACATGCCCTGCAAAAATAAGTTAGACGTTTCTAATTTGTCTTGCATATTTTACGTGGTTTGGGGCTTTCTAGGAAGAACCGTTCTTACCTACGAACATGAAACCACAATGGTGATAAAAAACATTATTAACAACTATTTGTAAAATAGATCATAACTATAGTGGGAGAAACGTACACCCGCAAAGCCACATATACCGAAGCATGTCAACTGTGGGACAAGTCTCGTGAACGCAGTCACGTAAGGTTAGTCTCGGGCAGCTTCAATCCCACTATGCCACTATGATCCAAAATACAAATTTTTTTTTGCAATAACATGATCATCAATGCCCACATCCACATGTGTTCTAGCCGTGCAAACCAACTACGCATAGATATGGCTCTGATACCACTGATGGGTTCGTAGCATAGAAAACAAAAATTTTCCTATGCAAGAACACATAAACTAGCCAAGATACTCTATGAGGTGGTAGCAACGGAGACTAACCCTCGACGACCATAAGCGGGGATTACGTTCCCGCACAAACGTTGACGATGGAGAGTCGATGTAGACACACGTAGTCCACGTAGTTGTTCACTTGACGTAGTCGACGTATTGGTTCACTTGACGATCACAAGATCGTGTACACGGCGCCACAAGTGGCAGCGCCCCCGTGCTCGGTCACACGTACGGCTCGACGTCGACTCCTCCATGCCCTCGGTCCAGCGGGGCAGCGGAAGAAGGGATCCGCCGGACACTCCACCACACACTTCTCCAAGTGTATGAACTATGAACTACAATTCCGGCAGAGCTTCGCTAAGCAGAGACGGAAATTGGGCAGCAACTATGCGAGGGAGGGGAGGATCAAGAAGTATGTAACAAGGAGGAGAGGGAGGGGGTTTTATAGGGGACGAGGGGGCAGCCCCTAAGGGGGGTGCGCTGGCCCCAAGGAGGTGCTCCTCCTCCTCATCATGGTGGTAACCTCCCTCTTCATTCCCTTCATGGTGGTAACCCCCTCATCAACATGAGGTAACCCCCATTTTAATGCATGACATTGATGCTAATTAAAATTCACACTTATTGATTTAATAAAACATTTTTATTTCTTTAATATTTGTTAATTCATTCAATTAACAAACATTAACAAATACACCCTTAGTTATTTCGATATCCAAAACAGTTTCAGTGCTTTTCTGAAATAACCCTCATGCTATCCTGTAATTCGATCGGAGTATCGTATCCACTCAAAAACGACGGCGAACCTTAAGTGTGTCACCCTACGGTTCGTGAATAACGTGGACATGACCGAGACTCCTCTTCGATCAATAATCAACAGCGGGATCTGGAAATCCATGATGACTCCCACTTACTCAACGATGAACTAGTGATCGTGTGAACCAGTAACGAACATAGTTAATTCCTTTTGTCTCGCGGTATTATTACTTGTCCGAGATCCGATCATTTGGTATCAACCATACCTAGTTTGATCTTGGTCCCGACAAGTCTCTTTACTCGTTCCATGATAATGCATTCCTGTGACCTAGTCACATGCTTGCAAGCGATTCTAATGCAATATCACCAAGAAGGGCCCAGAGAATATCTTCCCGTCATCGGGTCGGACAAATTCCACTCTTGATCCATGAGCCTCAACTAATACTTTCAGAATACCCAAATCAACCTTTATAATCACCCTGTGATGGTGTGACATTTGATATCATCAAAGCACTCTTCCGGTATCAGTGATTAACATGATCTCATGGTCTGAGGATTAGAACTATTTCGTATGAGTTTGATATAGCAAAGAACTTGATGACTTGATCGTATTGCTATTCGTACTATGGGTGTGAGTGTTCATCACATCATTCTTCTAATGATATGACCCCGTTATTAACAACATCCAATGTTCATGATCAGGAAACCTTGATCATCGGTTAATCAACGAGCTAGTATAAAAGAGAGGCTTTACTAGGAACTCTTTTAGTTTATTAATCACACAAGTATTAATGTTTCTGATTAATACAATTCTAGCATGAGAAATAAACATCTATTATGAACATGGAATAATATAATAACAACTTTATTATTGCCTCTCGGGCATATTCCTTTCAGTCTCCCACTTGCACTAGAGTCAATAATCTAGATTACATAGTGATGAATCTAACACCCATTGAGTTCTGGTGCTGATCATGTTTTGCCTTGGGGAGAGCTTTAGTCAGCGGATCTGCCACATTCAGATCCGTGTGTACTTTGCAAATCTTTACATCACCATCTGTGACATGCTCACAGATGGAGTGAAATCGGTGCTTTACATGCTTGAATTTCTTGTGAGACCTTGGCTCCTGAGTATTGGCTATGGCACCATTGTTGTCGCAATAGATAACCATTGGATCCAATGCACTCGGAACCACACCCAGTTCGGATATGAACTCCTTCATCCAAATTGCTTCCTCCGCCGCTTCTGAAGCAGCAATGTATTCCACCTCTGTTGTTGATCTCGCCACCACGCTTTGCTTGAAACTCCTCTAGCTTACTGCTCCTCCATTCATAACAAATACGTACCCGGATTGAGACTTATAGTCATCCGGATCAGTGTTGAAGCTAGCATCGACGTAACAACTTGCGACGAGCTCTTCTTCACCGCCATATACGAGAAACATATCCTTAGTCCTTCGTAAGTACTTAAGGATATTCTTGACCGCGTCCAGTGTTCCAAACCTGGATCAGATTGGTACCTACTAGTCAAACTAATAGCATGTGCCACATCTGGTCTTGTACATAACATGGCATACATGATAGAGCCTATGGCAGAGGCATAGGGAATCTTATTCATCTCTTCTCTATCTTCAGCTATTGCCGAACCTTGAGTCTTACTCAAGATCTTTCCTTGCAACGTAGGTAAGAACCCTTTCTTACTATCCTCCATTCTAAACCTCTTTAGAATCTTGTCAAGGTATGTACTTTGTGATAGCCCAATTAAGCGTCTTGATCTATCTCTATAGATTTTGATGCCTAAAATATACGCCGCTTCACCAAGGTCTTTCATCGAAAACTTACTGTTTAAGTAATCTTTTACGCTCTTCAAAAGTTCCGTATCATTTCCAATCAGCAATATGTCATCCACATATAATATTAGAAATTCTACAGAGCTCCCACTCACTTTCTTGTAAATACAAGTTTCTCCATAAGTTTTGACAAATCCAAACCCTTTGATAACTTCATCAAAACGGAGATTCCAACTCCGGGATGCTTGCTTCAGTCCATAGATGGATCGCTGAAGTTTGCATACCTTGTCAGCATCCTTAGGATCAACAAAACCCTTGGGCTGTACCATGTACAACTCTTCCTCAATGTTACCATTAAGGAACACGGTTTTCACATCCATCTGCCAAATTTCATAATCGAAAAATGCAGCAATTGCTAACATAATCCTAACAGACTTTAGCATCGCTACGGGTGAGAAAGTCTCATCGTAGTCAATTCCTTGAATTTGTCGGAAACCTTTTGCGACAAGTTGTGCTTTATAGATGGTCACATTACCATCAGCGTCTATTTTCTTCTTGAAAATCCATTTATTCTCAACGGCCTTTCGGTCATTGGGAAGTTCCACCAAAGTCCATACTTGGTTTTCATACATGGATTCCATTTCGGATTTCATGGCTTCATGCCATTTGTTGGAATCTGGGCTCATCATTGCTTTATCATACGTCGCAGGGTCATCATTCTCAACAATGGCATTTACGATAAGATCACCGTACCATTCAGGAGTGGCACGTGTTGTTGTCAACCTACGAGGTTCGGTAGCATCCTCTTTTGGAGTTTCATGATCTTCATCATTAGCTCCCACTTCATTTGGTGAAGTCACCACCGGAACGGTTTCCGGCGCTGCGTCACTCGCCAATTCATGAAGAGGAGGTTCAATAACCTCATCGAGTTCTACCTTCCTACTATTCACACCTTTCGAGAGAAACTCCTCCAAAAAGGATCAGTTCTTAGCAACAAACACTTTGCCTTCGGATCTGTGATAGAAGGTGTACCCAATTGTTTCTTTAGGGTATCCTATGAAGACGCATTTTTTCGCTTTGGGTTCGAGTTTATCAGGCTCAAGTTTCTTCACATAAACATCGCATCCCCAAACTTTTAGAAATGACAACTTAGGTTTGTTTCCAAACCATAATTCATACGGTGTCGTTTCAACGGATTTAGATGGAGCCCTATTTAAAGTGAAAGCGGCTGTTTCTAGCGCATAGCCCCAAAAAGATAGTGGCAGATCGGTAAGAGACATCATAGACCGAACCATATCCAATAAGGTATGGTTACGACGTTCGGATACACCATTTCGTTGTGGCGTTCCAGCGGGAGTGAGTTGTGAAACTATTCCACATTGTCTCATATGTGCGCCAAACTCGTAACTAAGATATTCTCCTCCACGATCAGATCGTAGAAATTTAATCTTTCTGTTACGATGATTTTCTACTTCACTCTAAAATTCTTTGAACTTTTCAAACGTTTCAGACTTGTGTTTCATTAAGTAAATATACCCATATCTACTTAAGTCATCAGTGAAAGTAACAAAATTACGATATCCACCACGCGCCGGCACACTCATAGGTCCACATACATCGGTATGTATGATTTCCAATAAGTCTGTCGCCCATTCCATTGAACCGGAAAACGGCGTTCTAGTCATCTTGCCCATAAGACATGGCTCGCATGTCTCAAATGATTCATAATCAAGTGATTCCAGAAGTCCATCCGAATGAAGCTTGTTCATGCGTTTAACACCAATATGACCTAAACGGCAGTGCCACATGTATGCGGCTATATCATCATTTGACTTAATTCTTTTGGCATTCACATTATGAATATGTGTTTCATCACTATCAAGATTCAAAAGAAATAAACCTTTCTTCTCAGGTGCATGTCCATAAAAGATATTATTCATATAAATCGAACAACCATTGTTCTCAGACTGGAATGAATAATTGTCTCGCATTAAACAAGATCCGGATATAATGTTCATGCTCAACGCAGGCACCAAATAACATTTATTCAGGTTTAAAACTAATCCAGATGGTAAATGTAGAGGCAGCGTCCCGACGGCGATCACATCAACTTTTGATCCATTGCCGACGCACATCGTGACCTCATCCTTCGCAAGTTGTCGCTTATTCTTTAGCCCCTGTTTCGAGTTACATATGTGAGCAACCGAACCAGTATCAAATAACCAGGTGCTATTGCGACTACTAGTAAGGTACACATCAATAACATGTATATCATATATACCTTTGTTAATCTTCCCGTTCTTCTTATCTGCCAGATACTTTGGGCAGTTGCGCTTCCAGTGCCCCGTTTCCTTGCAGTAGAAGCACTCAGTTTCAGGTTTAGGATCAGCCTTGGGTTTCCTCTCAGAACCGGCAACAGATTTGCCGTCCTTCTTGTTTCTACCCTTGGACTTATTATCCTTTTTACCTTTCTTGAAACTAGTGGTCTTATTGACCATCAACACTTGATGTTCCTTTTTGATCTCCACTTCTGCAGTCTTAAGCATTGAGAGAAGCTCGGGCAGAGACTTCCTCATGCCCTGCATGTTGTAGTTCATCACAAAGCCCTTGAAGCTAGGTGGGAGAGATTGGAGAACCCGATGTATTCCCAACTCATTGGGAATCTTTATTCCCAAAGAGATGAGCTTATCGGCGTACCCAGACATTTTGAGTACGTGCTCACTAATGGAGCTGTTCTCTTCCATCATGCAGCTAAAGAACTTTTCTGAAGCATCATAACTCTCTACGGCAGTATGGGAGTCGAAGATCAGTTTCAACTCTCCCATTGTATCATAAGCGTTGTTGTTCTCGAAACGTTTTCGCAGCTCCGGCTCAAGTCTATATAGTATGCCGCAATAAACTAAACTGTGGTCCTCCTTACGAGTCAGAAAAACATTTTTCTCTTCATCGGGAGCATCTTCTGCAGGCGGGTTACCTAGCGGTGCCTCAAGCACATAGCCCTTTTGAGAGGCATTGAGGAGGATCCTCAAGTTAAGTGCCCAGTTGGTGAAGTTGCTACCGTTGGTGGCTAGTTTTTCTTTCTCCATGAACGCATTGAAATTAAGAGCAGGTGGTGCCATGATCTACAAATTATTTGCAAAGTTAATTTAGACTAAGTTCATCATAGAATGAGTTCAGGTTAAATCAAATTCTACGTGAACTCCCACTTAAAAACAACATCCCTCCTAGTTTTCTTAAGTGACTACACGAACCAAATCCACTATACCACAACCGATCATCACGTGCAACGGTATAGTTTCAAAGGCGAACATCACCATGTTCATCATATCAACCATATGACTCATGCTTAACCTTTCGGTTCGTGTTCCAAGGCCATGTCTGTACATGCTAGGCTCGCCAAGTAGAACCATAACATTTGCGTGTGTAAAACTGTCTTACACCCGTCGTATGTGAACGTAGAGTCTATCACACCCGATCATCACAAGGTGTCTCAAAACGACGAACTTTCTTGACGGTGCATGTTATGGGAGAACACATTTTTATCTTGATATTTATGTGAGAGGGATCATCTTATAATGCTACCGCGCGATCAAATCTAAGCAGAATAAGATGCATAAAAGGATAAACATCACATGCATATATAATGTGATATGATATGGTCCTTCACGCATTCGATCTCCATCTTGTGCGTCATGGTATGATTTCCATCATTCCACCGGCGTAGCACCAAGGTCCATGGCGCGCCACCTTGGTTGTCTTCCTCCATTACAATATATCACTTGGATATATATATTCGGCACGCAGGCCATTTAAATGTAAAGACAACCATATGGCTCCTGTCGGTTGTTTATAACTTACAAAAAAGATCATCGCATACAATTTGTAACATAAACAATTTAACCATATCACATCACATGCCCTGCAAAAATAAGTTAGACGTTTCTAATTTGTCTTGCATATTTTACGTGGTTTGGGGCTTTCTAGGAAGAACCGTTCTTACCTACGAACATGAAACCACAACGGTGATAAAAAACATTATTAACAACTATTTGTAAAATAGATCATAACTATAGTGGGAGAAACGTACACCCACAAAGCCACATATGCCGAAGCATGTCAAGTGTGGGACAAGTCTCGTGAACGCGGTCACGTAAGGTTAGTCTCGGGCAGCTTCAATCCCACTATGCCACTATGATCCAAAATACAAAAAAAATTGCAATAACATGATCATCAACGCCCACATCCACATGTGTTCTAGCCGTGCAAACCAACTACGCATAGATATGGCTCTGATACCACTGATGGGTTCGTAGCATAGAAAACAAAAAATTTCCTACGCAAGAACACATAAACTAGCCAAGATACTCTATGAGGTGGTAGCAACGGAGACTAACCCTCGACGACCGTAAGCGGGGATTACGTTCCCGCACAAACGTTGACGATGGAGAGTCGATGTAGACGCACGTAGTCCACGTAGTTGTTCACTTGACGTAGTCGACGTAGTGGTTCACTTGACGATCACAAGATCGTGTACATGACGCCACAAGTGGCAGCGCCCCCGTGCTCGGTCACACGTACAGCTCGACGTCGACTCCTCCACGCCCTCGGTCCAGCGGGGCAGTGGAAGAAGGGATCCGCCGGACACTCCACCACACACTTCTCCAAGTGTATGAACTACGAACTATAATTCCGGCAGAGCTTCGCTAAGCAGAGATGGAAATTGGGCAGCAACTATGCGAGAGAGGGGAGGATCAAGAAGTGTGTAACAAGGAGGAGAGGGAGGGGGTTTTATAGGGGAGGAGGGGGCAGCCCCCAAGGGGGGTGCACCGGCGCCAAGGAGGTGCTCCTCCTCCTCATCATGGTGGTAACTTCCCTCTTCATTCCCTTCATGGTGGTAACCCCCTCATCAACATGAGGTAACCCCCATTTTAATGCATGACATTCATGCTAATTAAAATTCACACTTATTGATTTAATAAAACATTTTTATTTCTATAATATTTGTTAATTCATTCAATTAACAAACATTAACAAATACACCCTTGAGTTATTTCGATATCCGAAATAGTTTTGGTGCTTTTCTGAAATAACCCTCATGCTGTCCTGTAATTCGATCGGAGTATCGTATCCACTCAAAAACGACGGCGAACCTTAAGTGTGTCACCCTACGGTTCGTGAATAATGTGGACATGATCGAGACTCCTCTCCGATCAATAATCAACAGCGGGATCTGGAAATCCATGATGACTCCCACTTACTCAACGATGAACTAGTGATCGTGAGAACCAGTAACGAACATAGTTAATTCCTTTGTCTCGCGATATTATTACTTGTCCGAGATCCGATCATTTGGTATCAACCATACCTAGTTCGATCTTGTTCCCGACAAGTCTCTTTACTCGTTCCGTGATAATGCATTCCTGTGACCTAGTCACATGCTTGCAAGCGATTCTAATGCAATATCACCGAGAAGGGCCCAGAGAATATCTTCCCGTCATCGGGTCGGATAAATTCCACTCTTGATCCATGAGCCTCAACTAATACTTTCAGAATACCCAAATCAACCTTTATAATCACCCTGTGATGGTGTGACGTTTGATATCATCAAAGCACTCTTCCGGTATGAGTGATTAACATGATCTCATGGTCTGAGGATTAGGACTATTTCGTATGAGTTTGATATAGCAAAGAACTTGATGACTTGATCGTATTGCTATTCGTACTATGGGTGTGAGTGTTCATCACATCATTCTTCTAATGATATGACCCCGTTATTAACAACATCCAATGTTCATGATCAGGAAACCTTGATCATCGGTTAATCAACGAGCTAGTATAAAAGAGAGGCTTTACTAGGAACTCTTTTAGTTTATTAATCACACAAGTATTAATGTTTCCGATTAATACAATTCTAGCATGAGAAATAAACATCTATTATGAACACGGAATAATATAATAACAACTTTATTATTGCCTCTCGGGCATATTCCTTTCAGAGTGAACCAATGATTTGAGAATATCTCAGCTGATCCTTAGCTGTGCCTTCATTCTTTCAAATCCGCACACTAGGATCATATGGGGTTGGAGAAATTTTGCAGTCCGAATATCCAAAATGACTCAGAATTTTCTCAACATAATGGGATTGTAGAAGTGTAATCCCATCCTCGTTATCTCTCAGTTGCTTGATGTTCAAGATAACATCAGCCACACCAAGGTCCTTCATCTCAAAATTCTGGGATGGAAACGACTTAATCTCCTCGATGACTTTGAGGTTAGTCCCAAGTATCACTATGTCATCAACATACAGGCACAATATAACTCCTTTGCCCCCACCATAGCGATAGTATACACATTTGTCAGCTTCGTTGACAACAAAGCCAGCAGATGTTAAAGTTGTATTGAATTTCTCATGCCACTGCTTAGGTGCCTGTTTCAGGCCATATAAAGATTTCAGTAACTTACACACCTTTCCTTCCTGACCATGTATCACAAAGCCATCGGGCTATTGCATATAGATTTCCTCGTCTATCTCTGCATTCAGAAAAGCTATCTTAACATCCATTTGATGGACAAGACGATCATGCGAGGCCGCCAACGAGAGTAACACTCGAATGGTGGTCAGTCTGGCCACAGGAGAATAAGTATCAAAGAAATCTTCCTCTTCTTTCTGGGAATAGCCCTTGGCCACTAGTCTAGCCTTGTACTTTTCAATAGTACCATCGGGCCTAAGCTTCTTTTTAAACACCCACTTACATCCCAATGGTTTACAGCCATAGAGACGTTCAGTAATTTCCCATGTCCCATTAGCCATGATTGAATCCATCTCGCTACAGACCGCTTTGTGGGGACCTCGGATTACCCATCCGGAATACCCGATATGCATACAATTCATGATCCCATGATCAGTGTGTCGTGAATCCACATATCCGAGTCGATAACAGAATTACATCATCCATTACATTAACGAATAATAAACTTACAACTGGTCACATGACCGGATCTGATAATGCCACGCAGGGCAAGTTCACATCTAAGCAGCGGATACCAAGTAGCGTTGATGACCCACGTCATGCCTACTACCCTACAGGCAACTGACTGGGAGACGTTCCTAGTTCGCACCAGCGTCGTCGAACTCCTCACCATCATCATCGTAGTCTTCTCCATAATCTGGCCAAGTTAATAGCCAGGGACAAAGCCGTGAGTACATTTTGGAATTGTACTCGCAAACCATCTAGGAGGAAGTGTTGTCATGCAGTTTGGCTGTAGCAAGGTAAAAGGCTTCTAGTCTAGTTTATCCTAACTAGTCAATTTCTCGTGTCGATATAGCATGTCCTACGACATTTCTATATCCTTATTAAAGATGAATTTTTGTAAAACATTTTAGTAAAAGCTCTAGGAAAGCGGGAACTGTTTTACAAGAGAAGAGTCGGTGATCAATCAAACATGACCACCCTTCTTTATAAACCTGGTCAATCATGCATGACCATCTCCATTTCCTCGGCAGTACCCTGCAAGTACTCCGAACAACAACTGACAAGGGTATAGATAATAGAGCCCGTCAGTTGAGTACCCTTGAGGCCCGTTAAGCTAGGCCCAATTGTAATACAAGTCGAAATACGAGTTCTTACCGTATGTCGATATTGTAATCTGTGTCGGATCCCACCCGATCCTCGAGACCTGGCCATCTATATATTGGGGCCAGGAGGGGACGGTGTGGGACAGATTGAAAGCAAGCCAGGTTCTACACCCACGTTTACTTTCATGGCCACCTTGTTTGACTGAATTTACCTTCGAGTTCATCCGATGCCCTATCTCCCCGATCCTAAGTCCTTCATCTAGGACATTTGTTGAGTTAACCCCTTGTCAATTGGCACTGATCGTGGGGACTCTGGGTGTTGGAATCATGAATTCGACGCCTTTTTTCGCTTTTAGCCAACAGCAATCCGCAAGTCAACGAAATTCAGATACCCTTTCAGACCGTTGATTTTCAACCTCACCAGTCAAGTTTCGCGCAAGTGTCCGAGAGTATGGATCAA
Source organism: Dactylis glomerata (assembly GCA_007115705.1). Lineage (NCBI taxonomy): Eukaryota > Viridiplantae > Streptophyta > Magnoliopsida > Poales > Poaceae > Dactylis > Dactylis glomerata. The sequence goes on from QXEO01000339.1 coordinate 3,812,262, forward strand.
GATATGGATTTGACGATTGGAAGTCTAAACTTTCACGTCGGATCACTAGGTTCGATTCGCTTTTCAGATCCGATGAAACCGAATCCATCGGCAAGTGAACCCGAGACAGTAGCAATGTCGACATCATCAGAAGGCTCTTCCAGTGAGGTAAACTCGCCGGTCAGCTTGGCAGAAGCGGAATAAGGAAAAATCACAGGAGGCGATGAAACCATGGACAATCTCGACTTAGAAGCGCAACTCGAAGATCTCATGATCCAAAGCGACGATACCTCAGGTCAATCAACAGACACTTGGAAGACATGATTAGAACTTTCTGAAGATGACAATTCAATCTTCTGAAGTCACAATGGCAAACTCGACAATCGATGCCAGATACTCGCCATCATAGAAGACAATTCAGAAGAACTCGACGAAAACAACAATCCAGTGCTTAATCCAGCAAACATAAATAGAGGAGCAAACCACTTAGTAGAAGGAGAAACCGCAGACTCTCTCACAACAAGAGAAAAAGTTCGACTATCAGTCGATGAGTGGAGAACAATCAAAACAGCCGTAGAGCATAGCACGCCAATACCAACAAATTCCAGCAAACACATGCTTTTGGGATACCATTACGCCCTAAGGCAGCAGGCGAAGCAATTAGCAAAGGAGAGGATTGAAATACAGAAGAGGAAGGACTAAGCTATTGTAGCAAGCGACGCTGCTCGCAGAGCACGTAGTGACGCATCATACTCAAACAGAAGGCATCATCGACATGGATCAAGATACGAAAATCTTGAGTACTCAGAAAGACAAAGCATCTCCAAAAACCTCGACTCGTCTTTCCTATCGGTCGACGAGCAAGGAAACATTATACCAAAAACTCCTGAGGCAGCACTGGTGGCAGCTCAAGCATACCTATATATAACACGACTAAATCCAGGAGACCCGAGGGAACATATGCACCGCGCAGCACTAAATGGATTGAAGATGGTAGGCAACAAGTTATCAGCAAAAGAGGAGGAGGCATATCGCAACAAAGGAACCCATAAACCAAGGTCACCACGCCGTCACAACAGTCCTCGGCACAGAAGTGGAAGTCGACGATCTAGGACGCCGTCACCAGGACGATACAACAGTCCAAAGAACAAAGGAACCCGACGATCCAGAACTCCTAACAAAACACATGACTATGAAGACGATGAAAAGGAGATGGGGGCGCCATGCTTTACCCGTAGGGTTCGCATCACGCCAGTACCCAAAGGTTTCAAATTACCTCATGACCAACAAAAATACGACGGATCTCAGGAGCCACAGTCATGGCTTTCAGATTACCTACAAGCTATAAAAATATTAGGAGGAACCAGGGAAACAGCAATGCAAAGTTTGCAGTTACACCTCACCGGTGCAGCAAGGTCATGGTTAAGCAAACTAGGAGAGGAAACAATTGGAAGCAGGGAGGAGCTCACAAAGCAATTCACGAGTAACTTCAAGTCAACATACAAGAGGCCAGCATCTATAGAAGAAGTCAAAGCCTGCGTGCAGCAACGTGGGGAAACATTAAGGGCATATATCCAAAGGTGGAGTATAATAAAAAACTCAGCAGTCGAAGTCTCGGATGAAAGAGCAATAGACGCATTCATAGTCGGGTTACGGCGAGGAGACCTAGTCGAAGAGATGGGCAGGATCAAGCTGAAAACAGTATCAGATCTAATGGATGTAGCAAACAGATTTGCAGATGGAGAAGATGCGTGCAACAATAAGCGCACGCGATCACCAGAGGATGATAGAGGAAACAGATATAGAGCTCAACATAGAAGATCCCGCAATTACGACAACTACGGCTCTCACAGCCAGGTAGCCACGGGATACAAAGATAACTGCTACCAAAACAACGACCATAAAAGTTCGGGATACCGTAGATACGGCAAAGAAGACTACAAAAAGTTTCAGCCAAGAGAATCCAGAGAGTACAACCCATCACCAGAAGATATGCTCAACGGACCATGTCATATTCACTCTGCGTTTGTCGATGGGAAATGAGTATCTAGACACGCAATGAAAGATTGTACTACGTTATTGAAATTGCAGGAAGCAGCACTCAACAAGCAAGCCGAGGCAAAACGGCAAGGATACGAAGGAAACACAAGCAACACACCTGCAACCCAACAAGGAAACAGTGGAGCTCTCAAGGGCCAAGATCAACCAAACCAGGGACGCGACAACGACGAAGGTTATGTTCGATCTAAGGGGCACATTACAGCAATGATACAGCCAGTGCCCAAGTCGAACAAAGAGGAGAAAAGCATAACTCGACAAGTCAACCTCGCAATAACTTCACCTCCAGCAACAATGGAATATCTGCATTGGTCAGAGCAACCCATAGAATTCAGCAGAGATGACCACCCAATAATAGTACCTCGGCCAGGAAACACGCCCTTGGTACTCAAAGCTCAAATTGGGACCTATGATGTCGACAGAATATTCATGGATGCAGGAAGTGGGATAAATCTTATATACGCGAAGACCTTACGGGCAATGCACATTTCATTGGAGTTCCTGAAACCAACTGATTGCTCCTTTCATGGAATAGTCCCAGGAAATGCTAACTATCCACTTGGTCGAAAAGCACTCAACGTCTATTTCAGAAATTGACAAAACTACAGAAGGGAGAAACTCGACTTTGAAGTCATGGACTGGCCATCACAATATCATGCGATCCTCGGGAGACCCACGTTTTCGTGATTTATGGCAGTACCTCACTACACATACCTGGTACTAAAAATGCCAGGATCTAAAGGAATTATTATAGTAAAGGGAAGCTCTAAGTTATCAGATCTATGCGACAAGGAGTTTCATAAGATGGCCCAAAATTTCGGCATGATGGCAAGCTACAGAGAACCCAACTGCAAAGCAAAAAGCAGGACTACAGAAGAGACACGACAACTCGAAGGAAACCCCAAGGAACCAGAAGTAAAGAAACCTCGGGTACAGCTACCCGAACAAGAGAAGACTACAGGAGAAGAAGAGAAGACTCAAGCAACATAGGAGACAAGACATACAAATTAGTCGAGTAGGAAAATAAGGCTGTAAAAGCCACGAGTTATTCCAGGGCACTGCCCTCTAGATCTAGAACACAGGTCAGTGGCCGGATCTCTTGGGTCACCCCATGTATCTTACATTACAAGTATAATAAAGGCAAGTTCCTCATATTCGAGTTTACATGTCTAAACGCGGCAAACGCCAACACCCACAAAACACCTTGAGTACTAAAAAATTCCCTCGGGCATTAGCCCAGGGAAAAATGCTCTCGCGGACTATAAAGAATACGCATTAAAATTACAACGCAGGCGAATCTGAGTCATCCACATTAAAAGGATTCAAATAATGGTACTCGCGGAAAAACCAGGCGTCCTCTTGCAGTAACCTTGAGATGATCCTTTTCGCTGGCTCTAGCGTCGCATCCATATGAACTCCAACCGTAGCTCGTCCTGGAGGCAAACTCTGGGACATGCGGTCATAATCAAGTCTTGGATGCCACTTTCGCATCCATCCAAGAGCAAAATTAGCACCAACAATCAAGTTCAGTTTTATAAGGAGATGAACCCGCTGGCTCGTCCGGAAAGGTTCAAGTAGTTGCCTAAAATCTCTCGGCATAGCATTATGAGGCAACATGACAGAGTACATGGTTGTCAGGGACATGCGACAACCATCAACAGCTTCGCCAATATGCTGTGCGCGATCCTGAAGAAGCACGATGGCACAACAGTGATGGAGATTCGACCATAAGCTCTCAGTCCCTTGAGCAGCTTTTTGAAGAGCAACAATCCGCTCAGAAACCTGGTGCGATTCGCCAACAAGATCAAGGCAAGTACCTACGGTGCAAGTAAAAAATTAGCACGCAGCAAGCCAGAGCAAAAACAAAAGAGAAAAGACTCCCCGAAGACTTACACAGTAGCATCTCGCAAAAAGATTCGATGATACCAATTAGAAAAGATTCGCATTCCTCAAAATGCGCGATCTTCGCTACTAGACGTGACACTTCATCTTCAAGATTGGACACTTGTTTCATCAGATCATGGGACTTACCAGCCTTGTCTAAAGCAATTTGCGCCTGGCGCTTTATCAAGGATAGACGGCTCTCAAGATCCAAAATCCTCGACAAATATTCCTCACATCGACAGAAAGAACGAGGAGGCGAAGAAGTTTTGGAGTCGAACATGCTAACAGGAGATAAAGCCCGGTTACGACCCGGTGATTCACCAGCAGGCACAAGCTGGAAGTCAAGCAAAAAAAAAGAAGACATACATCTCAGAAACATCATTCAAACCAAGCACTTCATAAACAGGAAGATATTTACAATAAGTGCAAAAGCCCCTTGACTAGTTCTTGGGCAAAGTACAATTAGAAGTTCACCATAGCAAAAGAAGCAAAGATTACAAAGAAAGACTAAAACTATGCCACCTCAGAATCATGCTCTGTGGCAGGCGACACAGATGTAGCAGCAGCTCCTGGAGGAGGCATTGTCGCACTAGAGGAAGGAGTCGAAGAAGCAGGCGCAGAAGTCAAAGAAGCCGCCGAAGGTGAAATAATTGACACGATGCCTGGCGCGTACTTCTTTGCCTTTTCAAAGAAACCTCGCAACTCACATAGAGGCCGACCGCGGAAGGAGCTTACCTTCTCCCAATCAACCTCTTCACCATGGGCATAAGCAAGAGCGATGGCCCCCTCTGCACCCCGCTTCACGGAACGGCCCTTCATCAGAAGAATAGGATCTTCAGGGGTGTCAAAGGCCTTGACGAGTTTCTTCAAGTCAGCATTTTCAATGCCCGCCTTTTGCTTGGGCCACAACCCAATGAAAATCCGCGTAAGCACACGGCTAGCCAATTCGAAGATCTCTTCGATGGAAATCCAGTTTGCCTCCAGCAGACTAACCGTAGCCATAAGAGAGTCATCGTCTGGTTGCGCAGAAGTCAAAGGAATCCCGGTATGTTCTATATAGCCAAGGAAACAAAGACACATCAGTGGAGTATAAGAATAAGCAACTCAAACAAAGGACAGGAAAAAGCATGGTATTTACCTCCAGCAAGAGCCGACATCTTATTAAGGCACAAAGCCATGGCTTGATCTCGCTGAGTCCGCTCTTTCTTCAAATCAGCAAGGGATTTCTCCATTTTCTTTGCCTTATCTAGTGCTGATTTAGAGGACTTCTCAGCATTGGTTTTGGCAGCAGTGGCAGCATCAAAAGCTTTCTTGGAGGCCTCGAGTTTAGCTTCCAGGGATGAAATACGAGCATTAGCTGTCGCCAAGGCATCTATAGTAAAAAACAAGGAAAAATGAGTATAATAAAGAAGCAAAGAAAGGTGCTTGAGACAAGCAAAGTAAAGGAAAGAAGACTACCTTCAGAAGCTTTAGCAGCTTTCGAATACTCGGCACATTCAGTGCCCAAAGTGACAAATTTCTTCATCAAGATCTGCCAAGGAAAAAGAACGTAAGCATAACGATCACGCAAGGAACAAAAGGCAAAAAGAGAAAAATCACCACGCATATCATCAGGAGAGCTCCTGGACTCATGGGGTTCAAGGGAAATATCGGCTCCTTTCGACTTCTTCGAACGCTTGGTGCTCCGAGCCACAGGTACTTTCTTGATAGGAGCTCTAGGAGCCTTTGGGGACTCCGCGGCAGGCTCAACTTCCTGCACAGGGGGTTCATCAGTAGTTATATTTTCAGCAGAAGGAGCAGTGGTAGCATCCCTTTTTGGGTCCTCATCGTCACTGCAAATAAAGCCAAAGGAAAAAGATTTTACACAACGTGAAAGGAGGAAAACAAGTAAAAAAGAGCATAGAGTTGGCAAAATACTTACGAGTCCAAGAGGTCGAAAAGTTCTACTCCCCCTTCTAGAACAGGGGCTTCTCCGGCCACAGTTCTCTGAGCAGAGGTACTCAAAGAAGCAAGCTCCTCGATGCGCTTCCTCTTCTTGTCCACGCCAAGATCTTCAGAAAGCGCAGGAGGAGGCGACGTCGTCGAGCTGGTCTCTTATTGTGATTCTTCGGCATCATCTCCGTCCTGAATCTCTTTAGCCTCGGGGGCTTCGGATGTAGCAGCAACTAGATCCACCGGAATAGGTCCTTCCTCGGGAAGAGGTGGACGTGAAACAAGGAATTGATGGGTCTATAAATAAGTAAGTCAACAAAACTATCAAGACAAGCATACTAATAGTAGCAAGAAAATGAAAAGGCAAAGGTTGATGTACAAAGAGAACATACCGTGGGCAAGGGGTGCTCGGAGTCAAAATGATTAGCGGCCAATTCTGCAATCTCATGATCCTTGGTAAGAGTGGTAATAGCTCTGACCCGCCTATAGACATCTCTCTTCTCCATCAGATCTTCACATACTCGAGAAGAATCTCCCAATCCAGAAAAGGTCCAAAGCTTGGAAAGACGGTGTTGCAGGGGTTGAACTCGATGTTGCACCCAAAATGCCATGAGTTGGGTACCCGATAGCGCGCCTCCTCTACCTCATTTCAGAGCTTGGATGCAGGTCAGGAGTGGTGCAATCTCCTCCATCTCAACATCTGTGGGAGGCGAATCCCACGATGAAAATTTCTTCAAATCATTTGGTCCTCCAACCTTGTACTGATGCAGCCATGGAAAATTCCAGGTATTGAGATTCAGCACGAATAGAGATGACAGCTCCACCCAGCTCAGGTTTTTTCGATAAGGAGACGCTGGGGCGAAGCCGAAAGAGGGACCTCCAGAGAATGAAATGGGGTTCGATCCCCAAAAACAACTCGCAAAGAGTTATAAAGCAGGCGATATGAAGAAGGGAATTTGGTGTGAGCTGATGAAGCTGCACACCATCCACATAAAGAAGCCCACGAAGGAACTCGTGGGCAGGAAGAGAAAGACCGCGCAGAAGGAAAGCAAGAAACATCACCCGGAAGCCGCTTTTGGGCCTGGGGATCCGCTCGGTGCTGGGGAAGATGACTGAGTCACTATCGGAGATGAGGCCGTCCGCCTTGGCCTTGTCTAGATCCTTCTGCGTGAAAGCAGAAGGTACCCAGCTCGTAGCGGCATTCGCAGCCTTCCCCTTGACCATCTTGTTTTTCTTCGCCAAATGCTTCACGCGCATCTACAATTTGTGCACGGGGGCTATGCAGAAGGTCAGAAGTGTGCAAAGATTGCAGCAATGGCGGCGACGGCGGAAGCAATGAGCTGGTAAATAGTACAATTCCCCACTTTCCCCTTATATACCTTCCCGGTGAAGGAACGTGGGCTGAGACGTGGCGCAAGGAGAGGAAACGGCAGCCCACTAACAGGCGGGGAAAATATAAAATTACCGCGCTACCCACAAAACGGTCAGCGCTCAGTCAAACTGATGTATAATGAGATTTGGCTACTGACATCATGAAGCAGTTACAAGGCCAATGATAACACGACAGATGTGTATACTCGCCAAATATTGGATATGATGGTTTGCGAGTAAAGGATGAAAGGGAATACGACAAAAGTCAGATGCCAACAGTAAAGAGATCAGTCTTGGAGTCTATATCTGAAAATATTCGACTATAGCCTCGGGGGCTACTACCATCGGGAGCGCTGAGCGCGCACCCGACGATATTATTATTAAAAAGTTCTAAACTAAAGGTTGCAGGTGGGTACAATATACTTGAGCCTATACTCGAAATAAGTTTTTTGACTATAGCCTCGGGGGCTACTACCATCGGAAGCGCTGGGCGCGCACCCGACGATGTTTTATAATGAACAATGGAGGAAAGGATGCAAAGAGACTTTGAGGATATCACTACTACCATCGGGAGAGAGTTTTATTAATTAAGGTGGAATAACCCAAATATCTGACACATTAGAACAGTCAAACATGGCTGCGACATATGATTCTCGAGTTGCGTCATCGTGACAAAACTCGAATGCCGTGATTGAAATATATCACGAAGGTAAGACCCCAGGATCCGTCCTGTGTGGCCCAGTATACGCACATGGATGCGCTCTGCTGGTATGTATCCATGTCTACGACGCGAAGAAATATCTTGGTGGACGCACTGGGTACCCTGAGAACCACTGGGATTCATTCTTTGGAAGTCCTAAATGCGGCAAAAGAATGGGTTTGACCGGTTTCCTGAATTCAAGTACAAGGGGATTGAATTTGAAGTAGGTGACAAGTATCTGTTTCGGCAGTTAACTGGCCTCTTGATCCGTCAGAGTTGTCAGGCTTATTCATCAAAACCCCTTGCGAGATATTATAATGAAAATAAGTCGAAAGACCAAGTCGAAGATTTGAAGATATGAAGAAGTCGAAGAAATGATCAAGTCGAAGATTTAAAGATTAGAGATTCGACCCGAATCTGCAATTCTGGTAGAATCTCAGGGGCTACTGACAAGGGTATAAATAATAGAGCCCGTTAGTTGAGTACCCTTGAGGCCCGTTAAGCTAGGCCCAATTGTAATACAAGTCGAAATACGAGTTCTTACCGTATGTCGATATTGTAATCTGTGTCGGATCCCACCCGATCCTCGAGACCTGGCCATCTATATATAGGGGCCAGGAGGGGACGCTGTGGGACAGATTGAAAGCAAGCCAGGTTCTAAACCCACGTTTACTTTCACAGCCACCTTGTTTGACTGAATTTACCTTCGAGTTCATCCGACGCCCTATCTCCCCAATCCTAAGTCCTTCATCTAGGACATTTGTTGAGTTAACCCCTCGTCAACAACCGTGCCACGGCAGTACCCTCCGAGTACTCTGTCCGACACTTTCCTCCATTTTTCCGAAAACACCTTTTTAAAACAAAACCGACATTGGGCTAAGTAACGGTCGTCCCAACCGTCCATGACCGAGGACTCGGCTATTCGAATAGATTTACACTCTGCAGAGGTTGTACACTTTACCCACACCATCCGATAAATCCGTCGGGATACCACCACGGACCGTCATAAACAAGTATGCGGGGTTCGGATAATCGATCATAGCCTTCCATCTATCCACCTTAGTACGGGTGCCTACCCTGTGGAGTATACTTCCCCGGCAAAACCTGGCCGTCTACCTCCGTCGAGCGTAGTTCTAGTGCCACGGCGGGAGAAACCCAAGTATCTTCCAGACGGGTAGCCTATTGACGGGCCCGCTACACTGTTGCCCACCACTTGCGACAACCCAGATTTCGGGGCCCGCACTAAGGCAGATAAACTTTGGACTAAGCCCCGTCCCATACCGAGGTAATCTGGTTGCACGTGGTAATTGTTCTGAGCGAACACTTAGTGATCACCAATGTCATTTGAAATCCACCAACTTCTTTATCCTCCATTTGCTCAAAACCATTTTTGAAAACATTTCAGTGGGGTAGGTACTACCCCAAGGTTTTTGAAAGCATTTTCAAAACTTTATTTGAGTGTTCCCAATCCTAGAGTTTTAGCTCCACTAAATGTTTCCCAAAGGCTTTGCTGCTAATCAACAAGCCACTACTGCAACGGTAAAGAATAGGTGATCAAGGGGGTCATCTCGATGGATGATAACAATTTGGCTCGTGGAGCTTGAGCCATCAACTAATTGCTACAAGGACTATAGCAATATAAAATCATGCACTTTTAAATAAACAGAATGAGACATGCAAATGTGTAAATAGGATTTAGATATGCATCAAGTTAGATGGCTTGCCTTGGGTGGCTAGTCCCTGGTCTTCCTCCTCTTGGTACTCAAACACTTAACCTTCCTCAGTACACTCCTCGTTCGATTCTATCGCCAGAAGATAATAACATACAGTAAATATACAAGCATGCACAAGTCACACACATTTAAGCACTCAATACCACACAATCAAGGAGTATCAGAAGCAAACAAGTTTAGAAAATAAAACAAGGTTTTATAGGTTTCTAATTAACAATTAATCCTATTAGAAACTAGGGTTCCTTATTTGAAGCAACACAACAACATAACACTCCAATTAAGCATGTAGGCAATCAAATGGATCAAGCAATACACCCAGCATACTTACAGGTTGACAACAATCTTAAGAACCTAACAAAGTTGGATTTTCATGAAAACAACTTGTGGTTAATTTCGTATGAATTAAACAATAGGAAATAACACTAGAGTACCAAAATAATTCTCAGATATTCTCTGAGTTTTAGAAAAACATGAGGTAAAGTGTTCTGGAAAGCACTTCTAGAACACAACCCAATGAAATTGGATTCAACACAAAATTCTATACCTACTGAAATGATAATTTATCTAATTTAACTACACACAATTCCATATTAATTACCACTGCAAGGATATAAATCCTAAAATAGTAAAACTAGTGGTTCAAGCAAGATAGCACAATAAGCTACCACTGGAAATTGGAATCACCCAATTTCAGTACATAAAACTCAAGATTTGGATTTTTGTTTGAAAGGTAACTAAATCTACTAATTTAAAAACAAGTTATTCTAAAAAGATTGTAATTTCATGCAACCAGTACCACAGGTTAGTTCATAATCTATGGAGTTCACAGAAATTTGAATCATCCAATTTGGGCTCATAATTATTTTTCTACAATTTTTACAAGTTCTCAGATATTTGGATAATTATTAACAGGGTTCCCTAAAAAAAATGCCGCAGGCCAGATTTTAATCGGGCCTAGGCTGCACAGCGTCGGGCCAGCCCAGTCTGCCCTGGCGCATGCGGGAAGGCAGTTTAAACCGCGCCGATAGCTGGGCCCCGCTGGTCAGCCAACGCGGGATGCTGAAGGGGTATCTGGCGGCGTCGGCCGTCCGATGAAGTCGACATCGACGGCCGACAGCCGTCTTCCTCCTCTAGCCATGGGAAGCAGGGCCGAAACCCTAACACGGCCAGGCGGTAACGACGGCTCACCTGGGGGCTTTCCCCGGTGATAGAGAGGCGATGGGGCGGCACGACGCTCGACGACGAGCTCAACGAGGTGCGGGACCTCCGCTCTGGATGCCGAGATGCGGATCTGCACATCGGCAGTGGGAAGGATCCCGTCGGTGCTTCCAAGGGTCGGTGAACCGACGTTCCTTGGTCAAGAAGAAGGGCGAGTTAGGTTGGTATCGAGCAGAGGGGCGCATGCATGCAGAAAGGGAGGCAAATGAGTGATTAGAATGATGGCAGCGTCTTCTTCTTCCTCGTAGATCGTGAGGAGGTTCTCTCCCTCTCCTCACCAGTACAGAGCAAGGGGCAGCGCAGGAGATCTGGGGAGGGTTAGGTGGATGCGCAGGGGTGAAATGAGGCAGCTGAGAGGGGCTAGGGTGGTGTGTGGCTTTATATACCCGAAAAAGTGAGGTCTATGGTGAACCGGGTCTAACTTAGGGTTTGGGGTGGGTTGCCGCTTCTGATTGGCTAGCTGGGGCGGTGGGCAGTAAGAGAGAGAGGGGCAGGGGAGATGCCTTGCTCTAGAAGGGTCGCTGCTGCAAGCTATAAACAAGTGTTTCAAGACTAGAGATATATGCATGAGTCCCTCCACTAGCTCCTTCCAAACACTAGAGGACAAAGAAGAGGAGGGCTTGCTACAGTAAAATTCGACCAGGTATAGGTGAGGGTGCTGGGGTGGTCAACAAGATGGTTTGGTGGAGTTTCAAAGAAATTTGAAAGTTGGGGATGGATAGGTGTCAAGTGCATGCATGATCCAATGCTGAAATTTTTAGTTTGATGCACCTTGTTTCCAACAAGGACAATGCAAGGGTAGATGAGGTGATTTCCTTTGGTGATATTTCAATAATGCCAAGTTGGAAGAGTTTATTTGGTGTTAAGCAAAATCACCAGAAATTGAGATGTGAGAATTTGCCCTATTCTACTTGAAACAAGATTTTGAAAATTTTGAAGATGAACAACTAGGGTTTTGGGTTCATATGATTCTAAATTCATATGAGAGCATGGTGGAGTTTCATCAAATTTTATTTGATGAGAAAGTATGCAAGAATGGCATAATTGACATTCCCATGCATTTTGGTTAATAGGAAAGATGAGATAAGGAGAATGACTATTTTTCTTATGGAGAGGGAATGATGTATGCATGAATAATCTTTCTAGATGCTAGTAGAGAGGAATATAATTTATGGAGAAAATTTATGATGAGTGCTGATGAGTTACCAAGAGGATCAAGGAAAACTAGAAAAAGTGAAATCAGATTTGACTAGGGTTCAAAACATAGTCACATATATGGGTCGCAGGCTTCAAAATGCACCAACAAGTGCATGGATAGTGAGAGTAGGTAAAAAGGAAGAGGAATAGGTCAAGGAATGGTCTCTAAACAATTTATTTTGAAATTTAAAAGCGGGAGCAAAAGTGCATCTGTTAATAGTCAAATGGTTAGTGATTTGATTAGGGTCAGAAACATGATTAGAACAAGTAGCAGATGGCCTCAAATGACCAAGTGGTAATGGAAAGAATGGAAGAACACATGCCAAATATGAGTTATAGCAAGGTACATTGCCAGGGATAGAATAGATGGGATTAATACAAGTGTTGGAAAATTGAATCTGTTAACAGACACTAAGATAGCCTGATAAGGCTCACGGCGGTGATCCTATGAGTTTTGTCCCGATCTTTCACAGCGAGTCAACCCGGATAAATAATCTTCCAATAATGCGATGAATGTCACCTGAAGAAGAGGAACAAATCCAGCAAGCAACGCGATGAAGATCACCACGCCTCAAACCTGAGCCTAATAATTCTTGATGAACACAAGAACCCTCGTAGCAATCTCTATTTGATAACATGGCAGCGCCATTTCCCCGGAGGGATGATACACGGTGGAACACCACGCGATAGTTTAACTCTAAACAACTAAACTCCCTAAACCCTAAACTGCTGGCCTCCTTATATAGATGGCCAGAAAACTATTGGGCTTGGACAGGCCCAAACCCAAAACACAAATAAACCTAAGTGGCCCATAACATGACCTGACACACGAAATAACATAAGCATGAATATAAATTGCTGACACAACCTTAGACTAAATTATCTCATATCGTAGGTCATCCTGGCGTGCCAATCTGTAATGAGCTTCCCTCATCTTGGTGGAGTCCTGAAATTGGGCTTCACCTCCTCCTTCGTGCCCATATCATCCTCCCCCCCTTCAAAAAGCGTTGTCCCCAACGCGTGAGGGTCTGCTCGAAAGGGTGGCGGAATATCAACAATAGCACCACGCATATTCGCCGTCTTCAAGTCTTGCTTGCCTTCCTCACCACATCCTCCCTCTTGGCCTGCTCGACTTGATACAGCCCTGGGTGGTTACACCTCTTTTCTTCGCCAAATGAACTTGTACTTAGGCGCCTCCACCTTCTTCTTCTCAATCCTTGCTGGAACCTTGCGTTGCTGAACATGAACCTGCTTAGCACGACCCTGCAAAGTAGTAATACCCAGGCCACACAACTGACGAACACGTCCATCTTTGCCTGTATGCACACGCACTGATGCTCCAACAAAACGTCTCCGAGGTGTTCTAACAAAACTGTGGCTGACTACCCGCGGCACCGTATGCACCGGAACACGATCAGCATCACCGTCATCGGTCTGAACACCCATGTCAACACGAACTGGAAGTGGAACAGATGGAACACATGCTGACATATCCTTCCCTTCATCAATAAGAGGCTTGACATCAACCGGCTTGTCACTAACAAGAACAACTGGCTTGTCATCTACAGGCTTGGCTGAAACAATATCACCATTGATGCTCTTCGCATCATGCTCCTCAGGTTGCGGCGTAGCTAGCCCAGATTTTGGCTTAGCCTTGCGCAACTTCTCCTTGTGTACCACCAGCTCAACATCAGACTTTATGTGATCATCCTGCATAGGTTTCAAAGTCCGCTGTTTGCCATCATGCACAAAAGAATATGTATTTGCTCTCCCAGCATGAGTAACATTGCGATCATACTGCCATGGACGTCCAAGTAACAGTCCACATACCTCCAATGGCAACACATCGCACTCGGCCTCATCAACATAATCACCAACTGTAAATGGCACACGTACCTTATGAGTAACTTTCAGCATACCGCAACTATTTAACCATGCAACATGCTTAGGTTCAGGAATACGCCATGCCGACAAACCCAAAGTCGACACCACAGCCTTACTGATGCCATTACAGTAGCTACCACCATCCACCATGAGCTTGCACGCTTTGCCCTTGATCAAACACTGCGCCTGAAATAAAGTCCATCGCTGGCCTCTATCCGCTGTCATGCAAGTCTCATCATGTACTCTTTTGAGTTGCATATTCAGCCCACTCAATGGTACAACCTCCTCCATGATATCCTTGACAACATCAGCCTTGACAACATCAACCACTGACAATTCAGAATTCGTGGCTGCCACCTTGCTAACTGTCGGCAATGGAACAACTGTCAACTTCTCATGAGTAGTCACAGCTGTCGTGACCTTCGGTATAGGAGCTATGCTCTTGCCAACATCCTCTATCCGATGCACAACCTTGGGTGGCTTCTTATTTACTTCTACGGGTACCATGGGCTTTCGAGAAGGAACCACGGTGCTAGAAGGTATACAGCACTCTCGCAGAAATTTCCTGAAATTCGCCCAAGTTGCAGAGGTAATGCTCTTCTCCTGCAACGCTTTATGCCACCAACTGTATAGCATGTCATCCACGCGTCGGTCTGCAAGAGCCAAACGGGTAGAATCATTCATGTTTTGATCATAGGTAGCACACCTGTAGAAACCCTGTAGCATATGACGTTCCCATGACTCAAACTCTTCAGCTGTTGCATCATAGGTCAGTTGCCAATTGATCTCATATGCATCATATGCTAAAACACCATCCAGGAGGTCAAGATAGTCATTGAAAATATCGCTAGATTCTTACCACTGCGACAATTATAGCCGTAATAATCACCCAGGAAAGAATCAATCTTGTTACTATTTTGTCCTAGCCTTCACTGATTTATCAATACAAAACAATTTTACCTATGCTTTTCCTTGCAGCTATTGGTATTGAGTAGTATCTGTCGAAATTGCAGTCAAAACCAGCGAACGAAACTGACAAAACGAATAAAAACTGGGTGAACGTCCGGCGCCTGACCACAGAGATGGTCTGAGGTCTAGCGCGCGTTCCCGACCACAGCGATTGCGCCAGGCGCAGCCGAGCGAACAGCTCGAGGCCAGATGGGCCGACCCACTAGGCAACCGCCGAACAAGAGCGCGAGTCACGGGCGACTGGGCGAGCGATCCCAGGCGGTCAGCGCGTGGCCACGTGAAGCGAGCGAGGCGCTACTCGCTCGGGGGCAGACCCGCTCCGGGCCCAGGCGCGGGGTCGATCCCCCTTTTTTTTTACTTGATGTTCGATCGGATCTGGCAAGGCCTCGTCTCAGTTACGAAACCGATCAGATCTTGCGAGATCCTGGGTGAGCGAAACGGGGATCAGATCGATCCCTCGATCTGCCGGTGTGATCCCTGGACTCCCTCGATCAGATTGCGAGACCTCCTGGGTGTAATGCGCGTGCGATCGCTGTCCCCCTTTTTTTCTCTCTTCCTTCGATCGGATCTGAAATCGGCAATTAGCTATTTTCCTCCTGTCTTCCTCCGATCAAATCTTAAACAGTATGAATCAAATCAACCAAAGCTCCAATGAAGAACAATATGCCAATCAATCAATAGAATATACTCGCAGTGATAAACCCAGTAATCTGATACCACATGATAAGGCTCACGGCGGTGATCCTATGAGTTTTGTCCCGATCTTTCACAGCGAGTCAACCCGGATAAATAATCTTCCAATAACGCGATGAACGTCACCTGAAGAAGAAGAACAAATCCAGCAAGCAACGCGATGAAGATCACCATGCCTCAAACCTGAGCCTGATAATTCTTGATGAACACAAGAACCCTCGCAGCAATCTCTATTTGATAACACGGCAGCGCCGTTTCCCCGGAGGGATGATACACGGTGGAACACCACGCGATAGTTTAACTCTAAACAACTGAACTCCCTAAACCCTAAACTGCTGGCCTCCTTATATAGATGGCCAGAAAACTGTTGGGCTTGGACAGGCCCAAACCCAAAATACAAATAAACCTAAGTGGCCCATAACATGACCTGACACACGAAATAACATAAGCATGAATATAAATTGCTGACACAACCTTAGACTAAATTATCTCATATCGTAGGTCGTCCTGGCGTGCCAATCTGCAATGAGCTTCCCTCATCTTGGTGGAGTCCTGAAATTGGGCTTCACCTCCTCCTTCGTGCCCATATCATAGTCTGCACACTAGGTGTTTGATAAAATGACTGCAAGAAAAATATTTTGTGAAAACTGAGAGGAGCCTCCTAAGATGGATTTAGATGATTCTAATAACACCATGGGTGCTTTCCTTGGGCTAGTTTGATTAGTTTTAAGATTCCTCAAAATGGGGCTCCTAATGTCTTATGGTAAGACTAAGGCATTAGAGTTAGGGCTTCAGGATTGAGAGGAAAAATAACAAGATAAGTTTTATTTGAAAGATGAAAATAACACTCATGGGACAAAATATTAATTGATGGGTTTTGAATAGGTTAGGCCACATGCCTACCTGGGGATCATATCTGCACACAAGCAACTCATCAATGTCAAACAAAGTCACACAGAGTCAACTCACCACACATGGTCAATCATTTGCAGCTAATCTAGCATCACCAGAAACAATGATTGAACAAGTGCTCAATGATGATCATGCCATGGTCAAGTAGAAAAGAGTTTCAGGTAAAGGAGTAAAGCTTTTGTAGATTTTTCAGAAACTAGTGGAGACATAACATCTCCTTTAGAAAGTTTTCTCAAAGGTGTTTGAAATCCTTTTATAATTATCAACAAAATATATAAGTTTGTAAAATAGTGGGACCACTCTATTTTGTAGGTCCCGATAATTTTGTAAATACTTAGTTTTGATAAAAGCTTTGTCTCAAGGATAAATCTTGGCGCTTATTTTGGACAAGTAAAATAATTTGAATAAAAGAGAGGTTGCCAAGATAATGGTTTTTGGAAAAACAGCTAGAAGCATAAATAAAGGCATGATCACAAGGGCACAAGGATTGTGTTGGTTCACAATATTGTTCAACAAGCAACTCAAACAGACATCATTAATATAACAACCAAGACAAAACACGCAAGAAATAGTACTTCTAGAGGTTTGCACAAAAAGTTTTTGTTAGCCCTCATCTTTAGCTCACTAAACACTACTTAAACAGGGTTACAGAAAGTGGGGTGTTACAGATCTTCCCCCCTTAAACAGAATCTCGTCCCGAGATTCTTAAGCGTAGGAGTAAGACGGGCCGAGACTAAGTTAGAGTTAGGCCTCAACGATTGCTCTTCCAACTCACCAGTGATAATCTGAATTGCGTCAAAGACTTGCTTTTGCCGAAAGTGTAGATCGTCTTCATTTGCTAAAGTTGATGGCTGAAGAGTTGATGTTGCCAAAAGTATCCTGTCGAAACCTTGTCGGGACGCCTTTAAGGTTAGCGGGGTTAGACGATCTAGTATGCCCGAAGAGATTCTTCAAGAGTTAGAAGGTTTTCAGCTCGCAAATTGAGGTCTTGAAGAGTCGAGGCTTCTCGGGTAGCTTTTGTTGTCTTGGGGTTGTCGCTTCCTTCATGTATATGGATGGAGTCTTCAAGTCTTGGTGTTGCATCTTGAAGCTTGATGTTGGTGTAGACCTTTAATCTCGAGCTTGCCGTCCTCTGAGGATGGTAGACAAGAGCATTTATGCTTCGATCTCGATAGGCATGCCAAATCTGTTGACTTAGTCCTCTATGCTTCCTAACTACCAAGGCGCAGGTTAGTCCTAATAGAAACCATTCTTCTGGGTCGTCTTGTGCGTGAACTGAAATCGCTTCAGGTGGCAGGGCACCACCAATGGTGTGTCTTCCAGTAGTTAATGATCTGTTCCTTCTTGTCTTCGGGTTTGTGGAGACTAGTGAAGATCTTCCTGCTTCTCCATCTTCTTGTCGCCTTGAGGATCCTAAGGTATATTGGGATACCTTGAGTCGACTTCGTCTTCCGAGAAATCTTCATGTGGATTCCTACTCGTGTCATAAGTCAGCTTTGGTTTCAAACCCGTCAAAATTTGAATGAGCAAGCGAGTTAGTTAGAAAAGTCTTCACTTCTTCTCGTTTCTACCTCCATTGATATCTCCTAAATGCAGAGTCAACACTGATGGCTTGATTTTGGAGAGTCTTCATACTTCTTTTTGCTCCGTGGAGATCAAGCACGTGAGTCTTCAGGCTTCAAGTGATGATAACGGGTTGATCTTCAAAAGTTAGGCTTGGCTTTGATACTTGCATGCTCCATGTTATTTGGATTGTTAGAAGATTTAGCAAGTGTTGGGAGGGGGGGGTGTTAAGAGAGTATCATCAATGTTAGCAAAACTCTAGATCTAAGGTTAGGCAATCCAAGTCAGTGAAGTCTTTGTCTCGTAGAAGTCCTTTGTAGTCCAGGGGGGTCTATCTTTTGCTTCCCTCATGTTGTAGAGAGGTCTTGACAAAGCTTGACACACGTGGCAAAAATTGTCGTGTCGGATCTTGGGGAGGTGTTGCGAGAAGAGTTATAATCCACTCAAGGTTAGGGTTAGTGTTTTACTAATAAATTGTCTATGCTACTCAAGCTGACAAAAATAGGAGAGAGAGAATCACACTTTAAAGAGATTTCCTATTCGGGGTTTTACACGATAGATGGTTTTTAAGGCCGAGAGGCCAAAACAAGCACAAGCACAAGGTAACAACACACATTCAAGAAAACACACAAGACAATTGCAAACACTATCAAGAACTCACAAGGCAAACATCAAACAATTGTAGAAATCACACGAGGTACTTCAAGTACCAACGATGCCTAACAACACGCGATTTTTTTGGGGTTAGTCCTATTCCTCCTAGGGTCATGGTTGGCCATAGTTGTTGATGTCTTCATTCTCCTTGACTCTCGCTTCAGCAGAAATTTGATGGCAGTTGGTGGTGAAGTGGCAGTGTTGTTGAGCCGTTGATGTTGACTTGGGAAGTGCAGTTTTGTAAATATTCTTGTATCACATCACATGGTTGTGAGGTCTTCTGAGGGATTGCTGAAGTGTGCCATTGGTGGCATACTCGCCCGACAAACCTAATAAATACTAGTCAAGCAACTAAGTTCTTGGTCCTTGGCGACTTCAAAAGTGCGAGTCCAGGGAGGAACAAGGTCAGCTTCTTGATAGAGCCTGACGAGGGTTAACTCGACAAATGTCCTAGATGAAGGACTTAGGATCGGGGAGATAGGATATCGGATGAACTCGAAGGTAAAGTTAGTCGAAATAGGTATGCGCCGAAAGTAAACTTGGGTGTTTAACCTGGCTTGCTTTCAATCTGGCCTACACCGTCCCCTCCTGGCCCCTTTATATAGGTGGCCAGGTCTCGAGGATCGGGTAGGGTCCGATACAGATTACAATATCGACATACGGTAGGAACTCATATTCGATTATCATTACAATTGGGCCTAGCTATACGGGCCTTAGGGGTACTCAACTAACGGGCTCTATTAACTATACCCTTGTCAGTAGCCCCTGAGATTCTACCAGAATTGCAGATTCGGGTTGAATCTCTAATCTTTAAATCTTCGACTTGATCAATTCTTCGACTTCTTATCTTCAAATCTTCGACTTGGTCTTTCGACTTATTTTCATGATATTCTTTCGCAAGGGGTTTTGATGAACAAGCCTGACAACTCTGACGGATCAAGGGGTCAGTTAACTGCCGGAACAGATACTTGTCACCTACTTCAAATTCAATCCCCTTGGACTTGAATTCGGGATACCGGTCAAACCCACTCTTTTGCCGCATTTAGGACTTACAAAGAATGAATCCCAGTGATTCTCAGGGTACCCAGTGCGTCCACCAGGATTTTCTTCGCATCGTAGACACGGATACATACCAGCAGAGCGCATCCATGTGCGTATACCAGGCCACACAGGACGGATCCCGGGGTCTTACCTTCATGACAAGTCACGGCATTCGAGTTGCGTTGCGATAATGCAACTCGAGAATCTCATGTCGCAGTCAAATTTTGACTGAAAATATTCGGGTTTCTTCAACCATAAAACTCGCTCCCGATGGGAGTAACACTTCTGCACTTCTCCAACTCTAATGCTTTACCAAGAAATATCGTCGGGTGCGCGCTCAGCGCTCCCGATGGGAGTAGCCCCCGAGGCTATAGTCGAAAAAGACTTTTTCGAGTATAGGCTCAAAATATAGTGTAGTCCATCATACTTCAACTCGAGATACTTCAACTTCTAGATACTTCAACTCGAGATACTTTAAGAACATCTTGTCGTCGAATACTAGTCCACCACTTCAGAGAGAAGTTGTATTCACCATTCTTGAAAATAGTAGCCCCCACGGCTATAATCGAAACTCCTTCGGAGATAGTTTTGTTTATCTATTTTGCACTTGTCGGCGCCATCCTTCTTTTTTCTCATACCATCTTTTTTATGACGTCTCTAGCCAATTTTAGCTATACGTCACTTATGTTTTGAGCGCGAACCGTCTCATGGGTAGCACGGTAATTTCAATTTTTTCCTGCCCGTTAGTGGACTGCCGCTTTTGCTTCGCTTGCCACGTCCCAACCCATGTTCCTTCGTCGAGAAGATATATATGGGGAGAGTGGGGGGTTTTTACTATTTACCAGCTCCTCTTCTTCTCCGCCGCCGCCATTGCCGATCTGCACATCTGTGTTCTTTGCACATAAAGCCCCCAGACCGAGATTGTAGATGCGCGTGAAGCACTGCGCATCCAAGACCGCCATTATGACCAAGGGCAAGAGTGCGAACTCCGCAATCGATTGGGTGCGCTCTTCTATTAAAGAGAAAGAGGTCAAGAAAGCTCGGGAGGACGGCTTCCTCTCTTTCGAGGACTCCATCAAATTTCCCAGCACCGAGCGGATCCCAAAGCCCCCGAGCGGCTATCGAGTAATGTTTCTCTCCTTCCTTCTCCGCGGTTTATCTCTTCCTGCCCACGAATTCCTTCGTGGGCTTCTTTTTGTTTACGACGTACAGCTTCACCAGCTTACCCCAAATTCCATCCTTCATATTGCCTGATTTGTGACTCTTTGCGAGTCCTTCTTGGGGATAGAACCCCACTTCCTTCTCTGGCATTCAATCTTTTGACTTCGCCCCAGTGTCTCGCTGTCTAATAAACCTGAATTGGGCGGCGCCGTTGTCTCCGTACGCGCTGAAGCCCAATATCTTGAATTCTCCATGTCTGCATCAGTCCAAGGTTGGAGGACAAAATGGTTTTACATAAAGGACCGCGAGGCCTCCTCTGAAGACCAATATGGCTTGGCTCCTTTTGATTCGACTAAGGAACTTAAAAAATTAGCCTCGTGGGACTCGCCTCCCTCAGATTCTGAGATGGAACAAGTTACCCCTCTGCTGAATCGTATCCAAACTCTGAAGGGAGGTAAAGGAGGTGCTTTATCGGGTATTCAGCTCATGGCGTTCT
The DNA here is from genome assembly GCA_007115705.1 of Dactylis glomerata. NCBI lineage: Eukaryota > Viridiplantae > Streptophyta > Magnoliopsida > Poales > Poaceae > Dactylis > Dactylis glomerata. The sequence continues at coordinate 3,833,707 of QXEO01000339.1, forward strand.
TTGTGCAACGCCGAGTCCAACCCTTGCAGCATCATCTTTCCAAACTTTGGAGCTATTCTGGCTTAGCGGATCCTTCTCGCATCTCTGACAAACTTATAGAGAAAAAGGACGTCGACAAGCGAGTTAGGAGCCTCACCAAGCTCACTAAGGAGCACGCAGTCACAGATTTGACTGCTAGTTTCTTCGACTCCACGCACCCCCTACTCGAGGTATGCATTTGTTTTGTATACTTGCTGTCTAATTTTATCGACCTTTGCTTTTACTTGTGCGAAATACTTGTCTGACTTATTCTTCTGCAGGACCATGTATTCTTCGTCTCACTCCCTCCTCTTCCCGAGGGAGGACCACTGCCGGCTGATCTGGCTGCTGTTGCATCTGAAGCCCCCGAGGCTGAAGAAACCCAGGACGGGGATGAAGCCGAAGATTCGGAAGAAGGCACCAGCTCGACGGCGTCGCCTCCTGCTGCACTATCTGAAAACACTGGTGCCAATAAGAAGAGGAAACGTGTCGACGAGGTAACTTCTTCGAGTACCTCTGCACAGAAGACTTCTGCTGCTGTAGCCCCTTGTCTAGAAGAGGGTGTCGAGATGTTCGACATCATAGATTCGTAAGTGTTTTCTTCGAGTTCCACTATTTGTTGTTTTTTGTTTTCTACTTCTTTTGCTATTCCAAGCTGTGTAAAACCCGTTTCTCATTTTTAGTGAGGACGAGGAAACACAACTAGATGCCCCAGCTGCTCCTTCTCGAAAAACTGTAATTCCGGACAAGGCTTCTGTGCCAGAAACTGAACTTCCTACTGCAGTGCCTCGGGTTACCAGATCTTCCATCAAGAAGGTTCCTATCTCTCGGAGCACAAAAAAGTCAAAGAAATCCAGAGAAGCCGACGTCTCTCTCGAGGTGCATGAGCCTTCGAGTTCTTCAGATAATGTAAGTGATCGTATTCTTGAAGAGTTTTCCTTCCTCTTTGCATGTGCTTATTTGTTCCTGTTTTACTAGGTGCTGATGAAGAAATTCGTCGCCTTAGGCACTGAGTGTACTCAGTACTGGAGGTTTGCGAAAGCTTCTGAAGGTTAATTCATTGCCTCGTTTCTGCTTTTCTTGATATGCTCTTTCCCCTGCTTCTTTATTGACTTTCCTTTTCTTCACTTGTTGATTTGCAGATGCTTTAGCATCGGCAAATGCACGCATTGCATCTCTGGAAGCTGAGCTTTCTGCTTCTCAAAAAGCCTATGACTCCGCGACTAAGGCCAAGGCGAACGCTAAAAAATTGCACAATACTGCAATTGCCAGGGCTAAGAAGGCAGAGTCAGCTTTAGCCGATGCTACCAAGGAGCGCCTCCAGCGGGAGCAAGTCGTGGCCGAACGACTCAATAAGATTTCTGCCGCTGCTAGCGGTACATACTTATTTCATATTCTTTTCTTTGCTGATGATACTTTCCTTATACTCTATTGATAATGCCTTTTCCTTTTTACTTACCTTCCCTTGCTTATCCATTCAGAGCGTACCAAGGCTCTTTTGCCAACTCCGCAATCTGCCGATGATCCTCTTCTGGCAGCGGTCAACTTGCTCGAAGCAAACTGGATATCTGTCCAGGATGTTTTCAAGCTGGTTGGCCGCGTTCTATCGCGGATGTTTATCGGGTTATGGCCGAAGAAAAGGTCGGAGGTTCTAGTCAGCGACTTAGGACAGCTTGACAAGGCCTTCAATACTCAGGATGATCCTCTCCTCCAGCTGAAAGGTTTATCTGTGAAACGAGGTGTCGAAGGTGCCATCGCGCTTTCCTACGCACACGGGGCAGATCTCGACTATCAGAGTTGAAACCTTTCTTTGAGAAGGCGAAGAAATTGACGCCTGCCATAGTGTCAATAATTTCTCCCTCAGCGGCCTCGGCGGCTTCTTTATCGCCAACCTCCGCAATTCCATTCACGACTGCTTCCGCGCCTCCTCCAGCTACTGCCGAGGACGCTACCGTTCCTCCCACTGCCACGGAGCAAGATGCTGAGGTGGCATAGATTTTAGCCTTTCTGCTGTAATTTCCTCTTTTTGAATGTAGAAACTTGTATGTAACCCGAGAACTTTAGCCAAAGGGTTTGCACATTATGTAAATATGTCTATTCGGTATGATATGCTATGTTAGCTTCTGAAGTGTTTCTTTTGTCTTGACTCTTGACTTCCAGTTCGTCGATGATCCCTTGAGTTATGCTCGTGCTTCTCCATCTGATGTGCCTGGTTCCCGAGTTTTGTCGTCTGCTTCCCGCTGCTCTCAATGCGCGGAGTATTCTTCGAGAATTTCAGATCTAGAGACTCCCTTAACTTTGGCCAAACGCCAAGCAAAGATGGCTGTTGACAAGGCTAGCAAAGCTTGCGGTTTTATGTAGCAGATTTCTGCTCTTGATGACCAGGTGTCTAATCTGACAGCCAGGGTTGTTCATCATGAAGAGTGCGAATCTTTTATCCTTGGCATTATCGAATCTGCTTGCGAGATGCTACGATGTAGGACTCTTTTTCGACTTCTTCTTTTTCTCTTGATTCGCTTATCTCAACGCTTTTTGCGATATGTCTTGCCATCATAGGCACCTGCTTGGATTTCGCAGCTGAGGATCGTCGAGTTACTGAACGAAGTATAGCTCTTGAAAGAATGTTCGCGAGTGTTGAGACTCTGTGGTCTGATCCTTGACGTCAAAATGCTATCGTGTTACTTCAAGATCGCGCCCAGCATGTTGGCGAATCAGCTGATGGTTGTCGAAGAGCTCTCACAATGATGCATTCTGTCATGCTTCCTCGCAATCCTTTGCCTGCAACTTTCCCACTTCTTCTTGATACGTTCAGATCCAGCCATCGTATTTATAGGTTGATAGAGCTGAACTTAGTGGCAGGTGCCAATTTTGCTCTCGGGTGGATACGCAAATGGCATCCGAGGCTGAATTATAGCTCTATGTCCCTGAGTTTGGCTCCGGGTGGAGCTAGCCTTCGGGTACATATGGAGAACACGCTGCAACCTGCGCGAAGACTCGTAGCTAGGCTGCTGGAGGCGGATGCTGCGTTTTTTCGCGAGTACCACTATTTAGATCCTTTAGGCGTAGATGATTCTGATAACCTGTTATTGTAATATTTTTGTATATGTGGGACGTGAGAGTTTCTTATTTTGCGACTTTTATGTCGAAAAACTTGTCCTCAAAGCGTTACTGTATGAGTCGTGCGTTTACCGCATTTTCCCTTTGAAAGACTCGTAAACTCGGATATGAGGAACGCTTTGTCTTTATTATACTTGTAATGTAAGATAAATGGGGTGACCCAATAGATCCGGCCTATGACCTGTGTTCTGGATCTATAGGGCATTGCCCCTGGTATAACTCGTGGCTTTTACAGCCTTATTCTTCTACTCTATTTTATTGTTCCTTGATGCTTATGCCATCATAGCTTTCTCTTCTTCTATATTTTTGTCCTCTCCTGATGCTCCTACTCGTGGTTTCTTTATCTCGGGCTCCGCAACGTGTCCTTCGAGTAGCTTGACGCCCTCTGTAATTGTGCTTTTCGTCTTCTCTGCGTAGTTGGCTATCATACCGAAGTTTTGCGCCATCTTGTGGAACTCCCTGTCGCAGAGATCTGAAATTTCAAAACTCCCTTTGACTGTAATTATTCCTCTTGGTCCTGGCATTTTGAGTACCAGATATGTATAGTGAGGCACTGCCATGAATCGCGAAAACGCGGGTCTTCCGAGGATCGCGTGATATTGAGATGGCCAGTCCATGACTTCAAAGTCTAGCTTTTCTCTTCTGTAGTTTTGTTGGTTGCCGAAGCAAACGTTGAGTGCTATTCGACCCAATGGGTAATTGGCACTTCCTGGCACGATCCCGTGGAAGGAACAATCCGTTGGTTTCAGGAACTCTAGTGATATATGCATTGCTCGGAGCGTTTTTGCGTATATCAAGTTAATTCCACTCCCTGCATCCATGAATATTCTGTCAACATCATACGCACCGATTTGAGCTTTGAGTACCAAAGGCGCGTTTCCCGGCCGAGGTACTGTTATAGGGTGGTCTTCTCTGTTGAACTCGATTGGTTGTTCTGACCAGTGAAGATACTCCGTTGTGGCTGGAGGTGAGATGGCTACTAGATTGACTTGTCGAGTTATACTCTTTTCTTCTTTGTTCGACTTGGGCACAGGTTGTATCATTGCTGTGATGTGTCCTTTTGATGGAACGTACCCTTCGTCGTCGTCGTGTCCCTGGTTTTGCTGGTCTTGTCCTTGAGGAGCTCCGTTGTTTCCTTGCTGTTTTGCCGGAGGATTGTTGCTTCCTTCAAATCCTTGTCGCCTTGCTTCGGTTTGCTTGTTTAGCGCTGCCTCTTGTAGTTTTAAGAATGTTGTGCAATCTTTCATTGCGTGTCTTGATACTCGCTTCCCATCGACGAACGCTGAGTGTATATGACAAGGTCCGTTGAGCATATCTTCTACCGACGGGTTGTACTCTCTGGGTTCTCTTGCGGGAAACTTTTTATAATCCTCCTTTCCATAGCTTTGGTATCCCGAACTTCTGCGCTCGCCTCCTTGATAACTGTTGTCTTTGTATCCTGCGGCGACTTGGCTATGGGAGCCGTAGTTGTCGTAATTTCGGGACCGTCTCCTTTGACTTCCATATCTATTTCTTCTATCGTCCTCTGGGGATCGCGTTCGCTTGTTGTTGCATGCGTCTTCTCCATCTGCGAATCTGTTTGCTACGTCCATGAGGTCTGACACTGTTTTTGGCTTGATTCTACCCATCTCTTCGACTAGGTCTCTTTGCCTTAATCCAATGATGAATGCATCTATTGCTCTTTCGTCTGAAACTTCGACTGCCGAATTTTTGATAAGGCTCCATCTTTGGATGTATGCCCGCAGTCTTTCGTCGCGTTGTTGCACGCACGCTTTGACTTCTTCTATTGATGCTGGCCGCTTGTTTGTCGACCTGAAGTTGCCTATAAATTGCTTTGTGAGGTCTTCCCAGCTTCCAATAGTTTGTTTCTCTAGTTTGCTTAACCATGACCTTGCTGCTCCGGTGAGGTGTAGTTGCAAACTTTGCATTGCTGTTTCTTTGGTTCCTCCTAATATTTGCACTACTTGTAGATAATCTGATAGCCATGATTGTGGTTCCTGTGATCCGTCGTACTTTTGCTGATCATGAGGTAACTTGAATCCCTTGGGAACTGGAGTGGTGCGAACCCTGTGGGTAAAGCACGATGCCCCCATTTCTTTTTTGTCGTCTTCATAGTTGCGTCTTTCATTTGGGGATCGCGGTCTTCGGGTTCCACCGTGCTGTTTTGGTGATGGCGATCGAGATCGTTGCTTGCTGCTTCTGCGCCGAGGACTGTTGTGACGGCGAGGTGACTTTGCTTTGTGCATTTCCTTGTGGTGATATGCTTCTTCTCCTTTTGCTGATAGCTTGTGGCCCACCATGTTGAGTCCGTTCAATGCTGCTCTATGCATATGCTCTCTAGGATCTCCTGGACTTGGTCGAGTTGTAAGTAGATATGCTTGCGCTGCTACTAGTGCTGCTTCAGGGGTTTTCGGTAGGATGTTCCCCTCCTCGTCGACCGATAGGAAGGACGAGTCGAGGTTTTTGGAAATACTTTGCCTGTCGGAGTACTCAAGGTTGTCGTACCTTGAACCATGTCGACAATTTTTCCTTGCGTTACTATATGATGCGTCGCTTCGTGCTTTTCGAGCAGCTTCGCTAGCTGCAATGGCTGAATCTTTTCTTCTTTGTATCTCTATTTTCTCCTTTGCTAATTGCTTTGCCTGCTGCCTTAGGGCATAATGATACCCCAAAAGCATGTCTTTGCTGGAATTTGATGGTATTGGCATGCCGTGTTCTACGGCTTCTCTTATTATCCTCCATTCGTTGACTGATAGTCGAATTTTTTCCCTGGCTGTGAGGGATTCTGCTGTTTGCCCTTCTGCTAGGTGATTTGCTCCTCTGTCGATATTTGCTGGGTTTGGCACTGGGTTGTTGTTTTCATCGAATTCTTCTGAGTTGTCTCCCACAATGGCGAGCACCTGGCATTGTTTGCTGATGCTACTGTTGAAGCTTGAGAAGGTCGAGTCGTCATCTTCAGAAAGCTCTACCCCTGTCTTCCATGTGTTTGTTGATTTGTCTGAGATATCGTCGAGGCAGATTATGAGATCGTCGAGTTGGACTCTTGCGTTGAGGTTTTCCTTTGCTTTGTTGTGCGCCTGGCACGCTCTTTCTTCTGAGTCGAAATTTTCCCGAATTTTGTCGCCTTCTGCGATTGGTGCTTTTTCGAAGCTGACCGGCGAGTTTACCTCGCTGGAAGAGTCTTCTGATGATTCCAACGTTTCCTCTGTTTCGGGCTTGTTTGCCGATGGATCTGGTTTCGTCGAATCCGAGAGGCGGGATGAACCCGATGGCCCGATAATGATGCTCAAACTTCCAATGGTTAACTCCATCTCTTGATTTCCGTTGAGTTCTGAACTGCTGTTGGCTAAAAGCAAAAAAGCCGTCGAATTCATGATTCCAACGCCCAAGTCCCCACGGTCGGCGCCAATTGACGAGGGTTAACTCAACAAATGTCCTAGATGAAGGACTTAGGATCGGGGAGATAGGGCGTCGGATGAACTCGAAGGTAAAGTTAGTCGAAATAGGTATGCGTCAAAAGTAAACTTGGGTGTTTAACCTGGCTTGCTTTCAATCTGGCCTACACCGTCCCCTCCTGGCCCCTTTATATAGGTGGCCAGGTCTCGAGGATCGGGTAGGATCCGATACAGATTACAATATCGACATACGGTAGGAACTCGTATTCGACTATCATTACAATTGGGCCTAGCTATACGGGCCTTAGGGGTACTCAACTAACGGGCTCTATTAACTATACCCTTGTCAGTAGTACTAGAAAAAGAGAACACTCGTTGAACGATAAGAGTGAAAACTAGAGTGTTCTTAGCAATGAAAAACAGAGTGCATCTTCTCCAAAAGAAATATGTTGGGGTCCAACCTTTTATTGCAGCAAACAAAACAAAAGAAAACTGAAAGCAAAAATAAAGATGCTCCAAGAAAAACGCATAGCATACAAAGCAATAAAAATATAGTGTCTTGAAAGATAACTTGATATCTGTCGATGAAGAAGGGGTGCCTCGGGGCATCCCCAAGCTTTGACACTTGTACCTCTTGGATATTTCTTGGGGTGACATGGGCATCCCCAAGCTTGAGCTTTTTTCCATTCTTCATCTTATCTCATCATTCTCCTTTCCCTACACTTGAAAACTTCCTTCATACAAAACTTCGCACAATTCTATTAGCAACATTAGTGCATGCAAGATAGTAAATCCACTCTTTTGGTTCCGTTTCAACTCAAGTATAACACCCATTAAAGCATAAGCTACTGTAACAAATCTCTCAAAAGTTCCGTGATCAAAAGAACTCAAAAAGAAAGCGATCAAGAGGCAAACACAAATAGTGGCAAAAATCTGTCAAAACAGAACAGCTGGTAAAGATCGATTTTTTTGAAAATCTTCTGTTGCTCAAATAGAAAAGTGCAAAACTAATGAAAGTTAGGTAATAACCTGGGGCATGTGCACAAGAAATCGCAGATCAAAAAGACGTTCTGAGAATTTTCACGAATTTTTACGGTACAGAACATAAATCTGTTTCAGGACAGCAACTTCCCCAAATCTTACCTTCCTCCAATTAGAGGTTCTTCTTGGCATAAAAACGAAATAAAAATGATAAGTAGAGGTCATTACAGTAGTAATAACTTCCAAGACTCAATAAAAAATAAAAAGTACTGAAAAGAAAATATTGGGTTATCTCCCAAGAGTGCTTTTCTTTAACGCCTTTGAGCTAGACGCAGAAAGTAGAAATCACGTATTTGCGAGTGATGCAGCATCAAGATCATAATTTGCTCTAAGGATAGAGTCAAAAGGTAAATTTTTTCTCTTTCTAGGGAAGTGTTTCATACCTTTCTTGAGTGGGAATTGATATTTAATGGTGCCTTCCTTCATATCAATAATAGCACCAATAGTTCTAAGAAAAGGTCTTCCCAAAATAATAGGACAAGAAGCATTGATTCAATATCCAAAACAAGGAAATCAACTGGGAACAAGGTTATTGTTAACCATAATAAGAACATTATTTATCATTCCCAAAGGTTTCTTCTTAGGAACATCAGCAAGAGGAACATCACAATAATAATTTTCAAGCGGTGGTAAACCAAGCATATCATAAATTTTTCTAGGCATAATAGAAATACTTGCACCAAGATCACATACAGCATTGCAATCAAAATCATTCACATTCATCTCAATGATGGACTCCTAACCATATTTTAACTTCTTAGGAATAGAAATCTTTTGTTTCAACTTTTCCTCTCTAATTTGCATGAGAGCATTCGTAATATGCTTTGTAAAAGCAACATTCATAGAACTAGCATTAGGACTTAAAGCAAGCTTTTTGCAAGAATAATATTACTTCAGAAATATTGCAACCATCAACATCAAAATCATTAAAGGTAGTAGAGCTATTGTCTCCCACACTCCAAAATTTTTTAGCACTTTTATTAGAAAAAGTTTATGCAGTTTTAGACTTTTTAACACAAGGAGTAGGAATTTTCTCTACACCAATCAAAGTAAGAGGATTGCTAGCATTTGAAACAACATCACTAGTGGTGGTAATAGTACAAACCTTCATATTTCTAGCCATCTCATCTTCTCTTTCCCACCTAGCATGCAATTCTGCTAACATCCTAACATTATTATCAATCTTAACCTGAATGGCATTCAAAGTCTTGCTTTCTTTCACATCATGAGGCAAAACCTTTAGTTTCAGAAGTTCAACATCAATTGCAAGGCTATCAACTTTAGAAGTAAGAACATCAATTTTACCCAACGTTTCCTCAACAGACTTATTAAAAGCAATTTGTTTACTAGTGAAGTCTTTGAGCGTGACTTCAAGATCAGAGGACGCGCCCCTATTGTTGTTGGATGAATTACCATAAGAGTTACCATAACCATTACCATTGGTAGAAGGATATGGCCTATAATTGTTGCTAGCAAAATTGTTCCTATAAACACTGTTGTTGAAATTATTATTTCTAATAAAGTTTACATCAACATGCTCTTCTTGAGCAACCAAAGAGGCCAAAGGAACATTATTAGGATTAACATGAGCTCTATCATTAGCAAGCATAGCCATAATGGTATCAATCTATCACTCAAGGAAGAGGTTTCTTCAACAGAATTTATCTTCTTACCTTGTGGAGCTCTCTCGGTGTGCCACTCAGAATAATTTACCATCATATTATCAAGAAGCTTTGTTGCGATGCTCAAGGTGATGGACATAAAGGTACCTCCAACAGCTGAATCCAAGAAATTTCTTGAAGAAAAATTTAGTCCTGTATAAAAGGGTTAGATAATCATCCAAGTAGTCAGTCCATGAGTGGGACAATTCTTTATCAAAGATTTCATTCTTTCCCAAGCTTGAGCAACATGTTCATTATCAAACTGTTTAAACCTCATAATATCACTTCTCAAAGATATAATCTTAGCAGGAGGATAATATTTTCCAATAAAAGCATCCTTACACTTAACCGAAGAATCAATACTATTTCTAGGCAAAGATAGCAACCAATCCTTAGCTCTTCCTCTCAAAGAGAAAGGAAACAACTTAAGCTTAATAATATCTCCATCTATATCCTTATACTTTTGCATCTCACATAGCTCAACAAAATTATTGAGATGAGCTGCAGCATCATCAGTACTAGCACCAGAAAATTGCTCTTTCATAACAAGATTCAACAAAGTAGGTTTAATCTCATAAAAATTTTCCTCAGGAGCAGGTGGCGCGGTAGGAGTGCAGATGAAATCATTGCTGTTTGTGCTAGTAAAGTCACACAACTTGGTGTTCTCAGAAGTACCCATTCTAACAAGACTAAATACATACAAGCAAAAATAACAACTATAAAGGAACTAATTTTTTATATATTTTCGATAAAAAGATGCAAGAAAAAATAAAGTAAAGAAAGTAAGCAAAACAATAACAAAGTAAAAAAGATTGGAAGCGAGAGACTCCCCTTGCAGAAATCCTCTTTCTTCTCGGCAACAGCGCCAGAAAAATGCTTGATTGGCGGTGCTTAGCCACCCAGTTGGGAACCCCAAGAGGAAGGTATGATGAGCACAGCGGCAAGTTTCCCTCAGTATGAAACCAAGGTTTAATCAAACCAGTAGGAGAAAAAAACAACTTCCGAAGGTTGATGCTAGCTGACTTGGCGACGGCTCCACACAATTTGTTTATGGCGCCTATCTGGGTGTAGCTCCGCACTAGCAGCAACGTGGAACCTACACACAACACAACCAAAGTACCTTGCCCAACTAGCAGTGAGGTTGTCAATCTCACCGGTTTGCTGTAAATAAAGGATTAAACGTATCGTGTGGTAAAAGATATTTGTTTGCAAGAACGTAAATAATGCGTGTAAAAAGGCAAACGGTAATATGAATATACAAGAATGGACTGGGGTCCACAGTTCACTAGAGGTGTCTCTCCATAAAGATAAATAACATGCTGGGTAAACAAATTATAATTGGGCAATTGACAGAATAAAGAATGCAAGCAATGCATGTACATGTCATGAGGATCACTATGTGATTCACTTGGGCATTACAACATAATACATAGACCGTAATCCAACTGCATCTATGACTAATAATTCACCCACCGGATATCACCCAAACAACCGTTGGGTATTTAGTTGCAAGCAACAGATTATCGCCTTAAGCAAAGTGTGTAATGTAAACAATACAAATGTCCTTAAACACAAGATTGTTATTTTCTCCCTAGTAGCAACAGCACATCTACAATCTTAGAAGTTGTTGTCACTCTCCCAGATTACCAGAGGCATGAACCCACTATCGAGCATAAATACTCCCTCTTGGAGTCACTAGCATCTACTCGGCCAAGATATCTACTAACAACGGAGAGCATGCAAAGCATGGTGGCGAGATCAACTACAGAGGCGGAATACATTGCTGCTTCAGAAGCGGCGCAGGAAGCAGTTTGGATGAAGGAGTTCATATCCGAAATGGGTGTGGTTCCGAGTGCATTGGATCCAATGGTTATCTATTGTGACAACAATGGTGCCATAGCCAATACTCAGGAGCCAAGGTCTCACAAGAAATTCAAGCATGTGAAGCGCCAATTTCACTCCATCCGTGAACATCTCATGGATGGTGATGTAAAGATTTGCAAAGTACACACGGATCTGAATGTGGCAGACCCGTTGACTAAAGCTCTCCCCAAGGCAAAACATGATCAGCACCAAAACTCAATGGGTGTTAGATCATCACTATGTAATCTAGATTATTGACTCTAGTGCAAGTGGGAGACTGAAAAGAATATGCCCAAGAGGCAATAATAAAGTTGTTATATTATTATTCCGTGTTCATAATAGATGTTTATTTCTCATGCTAGAATTGTATTAATCGGAAACATTAATACTTGTGTGATTAATAAACTAAAAGGGTTCCTAGTAAAGCCTCTCTTTTATACTAGCTCATTGATTAACCGATGATCAAGGTTTCCTGATCATGAACATTGGATGTTGTTAATAATGGGGTCATATCATTAGAAGAATGATGTGATGAACACTCACACCCATAGGACGAATAGCAATACGATCAAGTCATCAAGTTCATTGCTTAATCAAACTCATACGAAATAGTTCTAATCCTCAGACCATGAGATCATGTTAATCACTGATGCCGGAAGAGTGCTTTGATGATATCAAACGTCACACTGTTACAGGGTGATTATAAAGGTTGATTTGGGTATTCTGAAAGTATTAGTTGAGGCTCATGGATCAAGAGTGGAATTTGTCTGACCCGATGACGGGAAGATATTCTCTGGGCTCTTCTCGGTGATATTGCATTGGAATCGCTTGCAAGCATGTGACTAGGTCACGAGAATGCATTATCATGGAACGAGTAAAGAGACTTGTCGGGAACGAGATCGAACTAGGTATGGTTGATACCAAATGATCGGATCTCGGACAAGTAATAATATCACAAGACAAAAGGAATTAACTATGTTCGTTATTGGTTCACACGATCACTAGTTCATCGTTGAGTAAGTGGGAGTCATCATGGATTTCCAGATCCCGCTGATGATTATTGATCGGAGAGGAGTCTCAATCATGTCCACATTATTCACGAACCATAGGGTGACACACTTAAGGTTCGTCATCGTTTTTGAGTGGATACGATACTCCGATCGAATTACAGGATAGCATGAGGGTTGTTTCAGAAAAGCACCAAAACTGTTTCGGGATATCGAAATAACTCAAGGGTGTATTTGTTAATGTTTGTTAATTGAATGAATTAACAAATATTAAGGAATAAAAATGTTTTATTAAATCAATAAGTGTGAATTTTAATTAGCATGAATGTCATGTAAAATTAAAATGGGGGTTACCTCATGTTGATGAGGGAGTTACCACCATGAAGGGCATGAAAGGTGGGTTACCACCATGATGAGGAGGAGGACCTCCTCCTAGGGGCCGGCACCCCCCAAGGGGGCTGCCTCCTCCTCCCCTATAAACCCCCCCCCCCACCCTCTCCTCCAAGTTTCACACACTTTGGTTCTTCCCCTCTCTCGCAAAGTTGCTGCCCCAAATCCATCTTGGCTTAGCGAAGCTCTGCCGGATTGTTAGTTTGAGTTTCACACACTTGGAGAAGTGAGTGTTGGAGTGTCCGGCGGATCCCTTCTTCCGCTGCCCCGCTGGACCAAGGGCGTGGAGGAGACGACGACAAGCCGTACGTGTGATCGAGTATGGGGGCGCCGCCGGTTGTGGTGCCGTGTACACGATCTCGTGATAGTCAAGTGAACCACTACGTCGACTACGTCAAGTGAATGACTACGTCGACTACGTGCATCTTCCTCGACTCTCCATCGGCAACGTTTGTGCGGGAACGTAATCTCCTCTACCGGTCTTCGAGGGTTAGTCTCCGTTGCTACCATCTCGTAGATGTTCTTGGCAAGTTTATATATTCATGCGTAGGAAAATTTTTGTTTTCTATGCTACGAACCCATCAGTGGTATCAGAGCCATCTCTATGCGTAGTTGGTATACACGGTTAGAACACATGTGGATGTGGGCGTTGATGATCATGTTATTGCAATTTTTGGTATTTTGGATCCTAGTGGCATAGTGGGATTGAAGCTGCCCGAGACTAACCTTACGTGACCGCGTTCATGAGACTTGTCCCACACTTGACATGCTTCGGCATATGTGGCTTTGCGGGTGCACGTTTCTCCCACTATAGTTATGATCTATTTTACAAAGAGTTGTTAATAATATTTTATCACCGTTGTGGTTACATGTTTGTAGGTAAGAACGGTTCTTCCTAGAAAGCCCCAAACCACATAAAATATGCAAGACAAATTAGAAACGTCTAACTTGTTTTTGCAGGGCATGTGATGTGATATGGTTAAATTGTTTATGTTACAAATTGTATGCGATGATCCTTTTTGTAAGTTATAAACAACCGGTAGGAGCCATATGGTTGTCTTTACATTTAAATGGTCTGCGTGCCGAATATATATATCCAAGTGATATATTGTAATGGAGGAAGACAACCAAGGTGGCGCGCCATGTACCTTGGTGCTACGCCGGTGGAATGATGGAGATCATGCCATAACGCACAAGATGGAGATCGAATGCGTGAAGGACCATATCATATCATATTATATATGCATGTGATGTTTATCCTTTTATGCATCTTATTCTGCTTAGATTTGATCGCGCGGTAGCATTATAAGATGATCCCTCTCACATAAATATCAAGATAAAATGTGTTCTCCCATAATATGCACCGTCAAGAAAGTTCGTCGTTTTGAGACACCTCGTGATGATCGGGTGTGATAGACTCTACGTTCACATACGATGGGTGTAAGACAGTTTTACACACGCAAATGTTATGGTTCTACTTGGCGAGCCTAGCATGTACAGACATGGCCTCAGAACACGAACCGAAAGGTTAAGCATGAGTCATATGGTTGATATGATGAACATGGTGATATTCGCCTTTGAAACTATGCCGTTGCACGTGATGATCGGTTGTGGTATAGTGGATTTGGTTCGTGTAGTCACTTAAAAAAACTAGGAGGGATGTTGTTTTTAAGTGGGAGTTCACGTAGAATTTGATTTAACCTGAACTCATTCTATTATAAATTTAGTATCAATTAACTTTGCAAATAATTTGTAGAACATGGCACCACCTGCTCTAAATTTCAATGCGTTCATGGAGAAAGAAAAACTAGCCACCAACGGTAGCAACTTCACCAACTGGGCACTTAACTTGAGGATCCTCCTCAATGCCTCTCAAAAGGGCTATGTGCTTGAGGCACCGCTAGGTAACCCGCATGCAGAAGATGCTCCCGATGAAGAGAAAAATGTTTTTCTGACTCGTAAGGAGGACCACAGTTTAGTTCATTGCGGCATACTGTATGGACTTGAGTCAGAGCTGCGAAAACGTTTCGAGAACAGCAACGCTTATGATACAATGGGAGAGTTGAAACTGATTTTCGACTCCCATACTGCCGTAGAGAGTTATGATGCTTCAAAAAAGTTTTTTAGCTGCATGATGGAAGAGAATAGCTCCGTTAGTGAGCACGTACTCAAAATGTCTGGGTACACCGATAAGCTCATCTCTTTGGGAATAACGATTCCCAATGAGTTGGGAATACATCGGGTTCTCCAATCTCTCCCACCTAGCTTCAAGAGCTTTGTGATGAATTGCAACATGAAGGGCATGAAGAAGTCTCTCCCCGAGCTTCTCTCAATGCTTAAGACTGCAGAAGTGGAGATCAAAAAGGAACATCAAGTGTTGATGGTCAATAAGATCACTAATTTCAAGAAAGGTAGAAAGGATAATAAGTCCAAGGGTAGAAACAAGAGGGACGGCAAATCTGTTGCCGGTTCTGAGAAGAAATCCAAGGCTGGTCCTAAACCTGAAACTGAATGCTTTTACTGCAAGGAAACGGGACACTGGAAGCTCAACTGCCCAAAGTATCTGGCGGATAAGAAGAACGGGAAGATTAACAAAGGTATCATATATATACATGTTATTGATGTGTACCTTACTAGTAGTCGCAATAGCGCCTGGGTATTTGATACTGGTTCGGTTGCTCACATATGTAACTCGAAACAGGGGCTAAAGAATAAGCGGCAACTTGCGAAGGATGAGGTCACGATGTGCGTCGGCAATGGATCAAAAGTTGATGTGATCGCCGTCGGGATGTTGTCTCTACATTTACCATCTGGATTAGTTTTAAACCTGAATAAATGTTATTTGGTGCCTGCATTGAGCATGAACATCATTTCCGGATCTTGTTTAGTGCGAGACAATTATTCATTCCAGTCTGAGAACAATGGTTGTTCGATTTATATGAATAATATCTTTTATGGACATGCACCTGAGAAGAAAGGTTTATTTCTTTTGAATCTTGATAGTAATAAAACACATATTCATAACGTGAATGCCAAAAGAATTAAGTTAAATGATGATATAGCCGCATACATGTGGCACTGCCGTTTAGGTCATATTGGTGTTAAACGCATGAAGAAGCTTCATTCGGATGGACTTCTGGAATCACTTGATTATGAATCATTTGAGACATGCGAGCCATGTCTTATGGGCAAGATGACTAGAACGCCGTTTTCCAGTTCAATGGAATGGGCGACAGACTTATTGGAAATCATACATACTGATGTATGTGGACCTATGAGTATGCCGACGCGTGGTGGATATCGTTATTTTGTTACTTTCACTGATGACTTAAGTAGATATGGGTATATTTACTTAATGAAACACAAGTCTGAAACGTTTGAAAAGTTCAAAGGATTTCAGAGTGAAGTAGAGAATCATCATAACAGAAAGATTAAATTTCTACGATCTGATCGCGGAGGAGAATATCTAAGTTACGAGTTTGGCACACATATGAGAGAATGTGGAATAGTTTCACAACTCACTCCCGCTGGAACGCCACAACGAAATGGTGTATCCGAACGTCGTAACCGCACCTTATTGGATATGGTTTGGTCTATGATGTCTCTTACTGATCTGCCACTATCTTTTTGGGGTTATGCGCTTGAAACAGCCGCTTTCACTTTAAATAGGGCTCCATCTAAATCCGTTGAAACGACACCGTATGAATTATGGTTTGGAAACAAACCTAAGCTATCATTTCTAAAAGTTTGGGGATGCGATGTTTATGTGAAGAAACTTCAGCCTGATAAACTCGAACCCAAAGCGGAAAAATGCGTCTTCATAGGATACCCTAAAGAAACAATTGGGTACACCTTCTATCATAGATCCGAAGGCAAAGTGTTTATTGCTAAGAACTGATCCTTTTTGGAGAAGGAGTTTCTCTCAAAAGGTGTGAATAGTAGGAAGGTAGAACTCGATGAGGTTATTGAACCTCCTCTTCATGAATTGGCGAGTGGCGCAGCGCCGGAAACCGTTCTGGTGGTGACTTCACCAAATGAAGTGGGAGCTAATGATGAAGATCATGAAACTCCAAAAGAGGAAGCTACCCAACCACACAGGTCGACAAGAACACGCACCGCTCCTGAATGGTACGGTGATCTTGTCATAAATGCCATTGTTGAGAACGATGACCCTGCGACGTATGATGAAGCGATGATGAGCCCAGATTCCAACAGATGGCATGAAGCCATGAAATCCGAAATGGAATCCATGTATGAAAACCAAGTATGGACTTTGGTGGAACTTCCCAATGACCGAAAGGCCGTTGAGAATAAATGGATTTTCAAGAAGAAAACAGACGCTGATGGTAATGTGACCGTCTATAAAGCACGACTTGTCGCAAAAGGTTTCCGACAAATTCAAGGAGTTGACTACGATGAGACTTTCACACCCGTAGCGATGCTAAAGTCTGTTAGGATTATGTTAGCAATTGCTGCATTTTTCGATTATGAAATTTGGCAGATGGATGTGAAAACCGCGTTCCTTAATGGTAACATTGAGGAAGAGTTGTACATGGTACAGCCCAAGGGTTTTGTTGATCCTAAGGATGCTGACAAGGTATGCAAACTTCAGCGATCCATTTATGGACTGAAGCAAGCGTCCCAAAGTTGGAATCTCCGTTTTGACGAAGTCATCAAAGGGTTTGGATTTGTCAAAACTTATGGAGAAGCTTGTATTTACAAGAAAGTGAGTGGGAGCTCTGTAGCATTTCTAATATTATATGTGGATGACATATTGCTGATTGGAAATGATACGGAACTTTTGAAGAGCGTAAAAGATTACTTAAACAGTAAGTTTTCAATGAAAGACCTTGGTGAAGCGGCGTATATTTTAGGCATCAAAATCTATAGAGATAGATCAAGACGCTTAATTGGGCTATCACAAAGTACATACCTTGACAAGATTCTAAAGAAGTTTAGAATGGAAGAAAGTAAGAAAGGGTTCTTACCTATGTTGCAAGGAAAGATATTGAGTAAGACTCAAGGTCCGGCTACAGCTGAAGATAGAGAAGAGATGAATAAGATTACCTATGCCTCTGCCATAGGCTCTATCATGTATGCCATGTTGTGTACAAGACCGGATGTGGCACATGCTATTTGTTTGACTAGTAGGTACCAATCTGATCTAGGTTTGGAACACTGGACGGCGGTCAAGAATATCCTTAAGTACTTACGAAGGACTAAGGATATGTTTCTCGTATATGGCGGTGAAGAAGAGCTCGTCGCAAGTTCTTACATCGATGCTAGCTTCGACACTGATCCGGATGACTCTAAGTCTCAATCCAGGTACGTATTTGTTATGAATGCAGGAGCAGTAAGCTGGAGGAGTTCCAAGCAAAGCGTGGTGGCGAGATCAACTACAGAGGCGGAATACATTGCTGCTTCAGAAGCGGCAGGAAGCAGTTTGGATGAAGGAGTTCATATCCGAACTGGGTGTGGTTCCGAGTGCATTGGATCCAATGGTTATCTATTGTGACAACAATGATGCCATAGCCAATACTCAGCAGCCAAGGTCTCACAAGAAATTCAAGCATGTGAAGCACCGATTTCACTCCATCCGTGAACATCTCATGGATGGTGATGTAAAGATTTGCAAAGTACACACGGATCTGAATGTGGCAGACCCATTGACTAAAGCTCTCCCCAAGGCAAAACATGATCAGCACCAGAACTCAATGGGTGTTAGATTCATCACTATGTAATCTAGATTATTGACTCTAGTGCAAGTGGGAGACTGAAACGAATATGCCCAAGAGGCAATAATAAAGTTGTTATTATATTATTCTGTGTTTATAATAGATGTTTATTTCTCATGCTAGAATTGTATTAATTGGAAACATTAATACTTGTGTGATTAATAAACTAAAAGGGTTCCTAGTAAAGCCTCTCTTTTATACTAGCTCGTTGATTAACCGATGATCAAGGTTTCCTGATCATGAACATTGGATGTTGTTAATAACGGGGTCATATCATTAGAAGAATGATGTGATGAACACTCACACCCATAGTACGAATAGCAATATGATCAAGTCATCAAGTTCATTGCTATATCAAACTCATACGAAATAGTTCTAATCCTCAGACCATGAGATCATGTTAATCACTGATGCCGGAAGAGTACTTTGATGATATCAAACGTCACACCGTTACAGGGTGATTATAAAGGTTGATTTGGGTATTCGAAAAGTATTAGTTGAGGCTCATGGATCAAGAGTGGAATTTGTCCGACCCGATGACGGGAAGATATTCTCTGGGCCCTTCTCGGTGATATTGCATTGGAATCGCTTGCAAGCATGTGACTAGGTCATGGGAATGCATTATCACGGAACGAGTAAAGAGACTTGTCGGGAACAAGATCGAACTAGGTATGGTTGACACCAAATGATCAGATCTCGGACAAGTAATAATATCGCGAGACAAAAGGAATTAACTATGTTCGTTATTGGTTCACACGATCACTAGTTCATCGTTGAGTAAGTGGGAGTCATCATGGATTTCCAGATCCCGCTGATGATTATTGATCGGAGAGGAGTCTCGATCATGTCCACGTTATTCATGAACCATAGGGTGACACACTTAAGGTTCGCCATCGTTTTTGAGTGGATACGATACTCCGATCGAATTACAGGACAGCATGAGGGTTGTTTCAGAAAAGCACCAAAACTGTTTCGGGATATCGAAATAACTCAAGGGTGTATTTGTTAATGTTTGTTAATTGAATGAATTAACAAATATTAAAAAAATAAAAATGTTTTATTAAATCAATAAGTGTGAATTTTAATTAGCATGAATGTCATGCAAAATTAAAATGGGGGTTACCTCATGTTGATGAGGGGGTTACCACCATGAAGGGCATGAAAGGGGGGTTACCACCATGATGAGGAGGAGGACCTCCTCCTAGGGGCCAGCGCACCCCCCAAGGGGGCTGCCCCCTCCTCCCCTATAAACCCCCCCCCCCTTTCCTCCAAGTTTCACATACTTTGGTTCTTCCCCTCTCCCGCAAAGTTGCTGCCCCAAATCCGTCTTGGCTTAGCGAAGCTCTGCCGGATTGTTAGTTTGAGTTTCACACACTTGGAGAAGTGAGTGTTGGAGTGTCCGGCGGATCCCTTCTTCCGCTGCCCCGCTAGACCGAGGGCGTGGAGGAGACGACGACAAGTCGTACGTGTGACCGAGTACGGGGGCGCCGCCGGTTGTGGTGCCGTGTACATGATCTCGTGATCGTCAAGTGAACCACTACGTCGACTACGTCAAGTGAACGACTACGTCGACTACGTGCATCTTCCTCGACTCTCCATCGGCAACGTTTGTGCGGGAACATAATCCCCGCTACCGGTCTTTGAGGGTTAGTCTCCGTTGCTACCATCTCGTAGATGTTCTTGGCTAGTTTATGTGTTCATGCATAGGAAATTTTTTGTTTTCTATGCTACGAACCCATCAATGGACACATAGTCCAAGGTAGACTACTCACACATCACTCCGGAGGCAGGCATGGTGATGAAGAAGGACTCATGTGGTGATTCCCCTCTCCGACAGGGTGCCGGGAAGAGCTTCTGGACCCTCCCGATCTCGCGTCGATGACGGCGGCGGCTTGCAGTATGTTTTCTGGAAAAGAGTTTGGGCCCCTAGGTTTTTCTCGATGAGGAGAATATATAGGCGGAAGGGCGATGTCAGGGGGTGGACCAAGCGGTCACACCCCCTTGTGGCGCAGCCAAGGGGGGGCCCGCGCCACCATATGGTGTGGCCAGCCTCTGGTCCGCTTCCTGCTATCTTTTGGACCCCATCTTCGTGTCAGGTAATTAGGGACTTCAGCTTTTGTTTCGTTCAATTCCGAGAATATTTCTTGTGTAACTTTTCTGAAACACAAAAATAGCAGAAAACAGGGAACTGGCACTATGCATCTTGTTAATAGGTTAGTTCCAGAAAATGTATAAAAACTCCACGAAGTGTAAAAAAAATATAGAGCAAATGGTGCATAAACAAGCATGGAGCATCAAAAATTATAGATACGTTTGAGACGTATCAGGTCTATATTAGCAGTATTCGATCATGTACTCAGCGACGTCTCACTCTTCGTCCTGCTACGGTGGAGTTCGACTAGAGGCAGTGGCAGGACGGCAACCTCCTGAAGCTTGGCGTGGCGTCGTTCTGATGCGAAAGAAATCATACAGGCATCACGTAGGTGCACTAGGAAAAGGGAAAAATACTAGGACCAAAAGGATATAGAGACGACCTTCAATGTCGTCAGAATCTTCCAAAGACTGTTGGGGTGGCGCAGAACTCTGGCGATGAAATTGAGCGGCAGTCTGGCCAATGAGGTGCAGAAATTTGGGGAGGCAAAGGGGAGAGGAGGAGGTGTATCTACAGAGGGGTGCGGTTTGGCAGTTGGAGCTCGGGAGCATGTGGGGCGATTCAGAGGTAGGAGATTTTGGGGCACTAGTGGTGGAGTTCCTGGGCGACCTGGGCGCCAGGTCGGGGGCATGGAGGTTGAGGACGCCCCTATCATGTGGGCTCCACCCGTCGGTAAAAAGAAAAAAAAAGGGAGAGGGAGTGCAGATGGGCTGGCTCTGCTGGGTTGGTCGGGCCAGCCCAGTTAGCTGTCAGTCCTCTTTTTTTATTAGAATCACTTCTTTTTATTTTCTGTTTCAAAGCAAACCATTCAACTTGATTCAAAGCTGTTACAATTAAATACTATATATTTTTATAAAAATTTGGTTATCCAAAATAGGGCAACATGAGACTTTGTCCTCCTATAAATAATTTTCAAAATTATATTTATTACAAGGATGCCATTAGGGTTTTGAAAGGGTTTCAAGAATGCAAATTTTGAAAAGAAAATTCTTGGAAACTATGAGATACATAAAATTATGCCATAAAACGCAAAGGAATAAATTTTAGAAATTATTTTTATTTGAACATCAAAAGTTTCAGTTCCTTCTAAATCTTCAATCCAAGACAATCAAACAAGCATTTTTTCTCATTCCAGAATTTGGAAAATTTTGGGATGTGACAGACTACCATCCTTAAAAGGAATCTCGTCCTCGAGATTCGAGAAGGCTAGAAAGGTTTCGGATTTGGGTAACTTGGGTGCTACCACTCCTAATAGAAATTTCGGGTTTGCCTCTTGTAGGTTCATGTGGCCATGGATCCGCTGTTTGGCATCCAAGAGTTATTCTTTTCTCAACTTAGAGAGAGCTTACTCCAAAAATATGAATCCTAATTCTATCCATGCATCTCCTTGATATGGGTTAATATGATACACCAGTATTGATAATGCACAGTGTTGAAAGAGAGTTGATCAAAACTTACTGTTTGTGGCATTTGGCGCTTCAAAAACCTCTTCCACGTTGATATGGTTCATGTGTCCCTTATTGAATGGATTGGGTTTGTTCCCATTAAAGCCTCCACCATTCTTCTTCTTTTCTGGGCAATCTGCTGCATAGTGTCCCGGCTTCTTGCAATTGTAGCATAATATCTGGCTAATGTCCTTCTTGTTGAAGTTCATGTGATTCATGTTACCTTGGTGAAAATGTCCATTTCCTACATGTTGAATGTTCCCATTTCCATTGTGATCGTGGTGGTGGTGATGGCCCTCATGCTGGTTGTACCTAGAACTGTCACCATCTTCGTAGGAAATGTGTGGCCTCTTGTGGGATCCCCGAGTCGAACTTCCCATGGTTGTTCTTTCTCTTACGGTTCTCCATCTCAGCCTGCTTGTTCTCCAGAATAGTGGCCTTGTCGAGGAGTGCCTGGTAGTTTGGGGTGTAAACCACAGACAACTGAATAGCCAACTCATCGTTTTGTCCATCCATGAATCTCTCTCTCCTTTTGGCATCGGTATCCACATCATCTGGTGCATATCTAGAAAGCTTGTTGAACTCATCAATGTACTCAGCAACAGTGCGGTGTCCTTGACGAAAGTTACGGAATTCCCTCTTCTTCAAACTCATGACTCCATATGAGATATCAGCTGTGCGAAATGCCTCTTGAAACACGTCCTAGTTGACCTCTTCTATTGGGTGAGTTATCTGATAGTTTTCCAACCACGATGTTGCAGGTCCTTCCAGTAGATGAGCAGCAAATCTCACCTTTTCTGCGTCAGTGCAGCCAATGGTTACCAGATTCTTGTTCACTGAACATAGCCAATCATCAACCACAATTGGTTCAGAAGAGCTGGAGAAAGTGGATGGTCACAGCATTAGGAACCTGGTGAGCATATCCACATGGGGTGGTGGTGGCGGTGGCGGTGGGTTGTTGTTGTTATGGCCATTGTTGTTGTTATTGTTGTTCATCATCTGTGTCATCATCTGGAAGAACTGGGTCTGAGCCTGCATTTGAGCTTCCAACATCTGCTGCATTCCAGGGGGCACATCATTGTTGTTGTTATTGTTTCTTTCTCGTCGAGGAGGCATCTGTTTAGGTTAGCAAAAGATAAGCATAGATGGAAAGGATCTAAGGGGAGAACTACCAACAAGACTAACAAAAACATAACACAAGCATAGCATCACAAACAAGCATACTCACAACAAGCAAACTATACACTAAAATCCAGTATAGTCATACCACAACTTGGTATGATCAATACATTTTTACGATACCGTTGGTCCTAGACTAGAATTAATGGTGGTCTATTCTATTTCTTGCTGGGGTACTTCAAGTTTCTCCTCCACTTCCTTGATGTATATTCTAGTGTCGGGTCATCTAAAGCAATTGGAAACACTTTGAAGATGAAGTAGGAGAGAATACTGGGAGTTCAAAATGCAAACATCTTTTTATTGAAAACTAGATTAGATAGATTTTTTTCCATCCTAGTGTCTTCCTATTTCTAATTGAAACCTAGGGTCACAAACCTACAGTCAACCAATGCTCTGATACCATCTGAAACGACCAGACCCGGTAGGGGTCAAGTCTCTGTGCTTATCTGTGCTAGTCCCTGGATCGACTCGCTAGCACACACAGTTCAAGATGTAATACCATGATACAAAGGTCATAATTGTATTACATTGAATGATCCAGAATTAAAATAGTGTGATACAACTTGCATAGCCTGAGAGCAGACTAGCTCAAACACAAATCAAGTTCAACAGCGGAAAGCAAATAACATAAAGGGCTCCATTCAGTGCCACAAGCAAACACAAGATGAGTGGAGACTCGCGACCCTAACATCATAATTCACTTGTCACGTTGCAGCCAAAAGATTGGTCAATACATTGAATGTATTGGCAAGACTCACTAAGGATGTTAACACAAACATTTCATCTCCAATTCAAAACTTGAATCATCTATTACTTTTGAACAATCAGGTAAACAGTTCTTAAGACACCATGAAATCCATGGTTTTCCTAATCGTTTCTAAGGATACCATGACTCCGTCGTCTCCCAATCGCTTCTAAAGATACCATGACTCCGTGGTCTTCCAATTATTTCTAAGGATACATCATGACTCCGTGATGCTCCAATCGTTTCAAATGACACCATGACTCCGTGGTGTTACACTATGACTCAGTGGTGCTCAAAATACTTTCTAAGGATACATCATGACTCCGTGATGCTCTAGTCGTCTCTAAGGCCACCATGTCTCCGTGGTGTTACACCATGACTCCGTGGTGCTCAAACTATTTTTTAAGGATACATCATGACTCCGTGATGCTCCAATCGTTTCCTCTAAGGACACTGTGTCTCCGTGGTGCTTCTAATCATTTTTAAATTTCCATCCACTTAACTAAACAAGCAATGCATACAAAACAACCAAAATATTGGTAGCAAACTAGGTCATGTCTATATGGCTATCCTATCCAGGTTTCACAGCTGAGTAATACAATAGATCGTCCTAATCAAACATTCTACAAAGCATCTAATCGTAGAGGAAAATATTTGAGATCAACTTCAAAGTGAACTTGCCTTAGTGGTGGTCGGAGATCACACCCTTATCACAACAACAATGATTGCACTCCGGGCGATCTAAGAGTGAACAACAATTTTACAGTCAATAAGTAGCACCAAAACAGTAGCAAACACACAATATCGAAAAGTATGCATTAAAAAAACAAATTTAATAATTTGAAAAACTAGTACCACTAGATAGATGATTTAATTATGAATCCAACGCAATAAGAATCATCTAAAATAGAGGTCTAGATCTAACGATATGGAATTTCTGAGTTTGGTATGAGCTAGTACAATTCGGTTCGTGGTCGTATACTACTGGACTGATCCAATTCGATACTACTGACCGATGGTCGTACCAGCGGCAGTAGGAAGACGATGACGGCGGTCTCGTATGTGGTCTATATCAGCAGTATTTGATCATGTACTCAGCGACGTCTCACTCTTCGTCCCGCTACGGTGGAGTTCGGCTAGAGGCAGTGGCAGGACGGCAACCTCCTGAAGCTTGGCGTGGCGTCATTCTGATGCGAAAGAAATCAAACAGGCATCCGTAGGTGCACTAGGAAAAGGGAAAAATACTGGGACCAAAAGGATACAGAGATGACCTTCAATGTCGTCGGAATCTTCCAAAGACTGCTGGGGTGGCGCGGAACTCCGGCGACAAAATTGAGCGGCAGCCTGGCCAGTGAGGTGCAGAAATTTGGGGGGCAAAGGGGAGAGGAGGAGGTGTATCTACAGAGCGGCGCGGTTTGGCAGTTGGAGCTCGGGAGCGTGTGGGGCCATTCAGAGGTAGGGGATTTTGGGGCGCTGGTGGTGGAGTTAGTGGGCGACCGGATCTTGAGATCCTGCCCATTGAAAAAAAACGTTTCGCCAAGGCTCCCGTGTTGCTCCCGCGGGGGCGACCCGGGGGCGACCGAAACCCTAGCGTAGCCGCCCCTCCCTCATCGCCCTCCTCCCCTCGCCGTCGTCGCCGGCGGCCGCCGGCCGGCCAGCGGCGGCGGCGGGGTTACCCCGAGCTCTCTCCCTCCAACACTGCCTACCTCTCCCTCTCTCTGAACCCACATCTCCCTTGCTCTTCTCCGACGGTGTTTCTTCAAGCCAGATTCCGGTGGCCGGAGCGGTGGGCGGGTAGCTCCTGCCATGGGAGAGCTCCAGCACGGCTAGGGTTGCTTGTGCTTGGTGTTGTCCGGTGGGGCTCCCTCGTCCAGATCCAGATCGTGGCCTTGCTGCCAGATCCAGATCGGGGACGACTCGTTCGCGAGGTGGTCTCTCCGGCCGGTGGTCTGCCTCCGGTGCTTCTGGTGACGTTTGTTGGGAGGAGTGAGGTGGTGCAGGCGAAGGGGAGGTCGATGGTGGCAGGTGGCCGTGGAGTGGTGCTCGCTGCGGTGGCTGGGGTGGCCGGCCTCGTGCGGGCAGCTTGTCTTCTTCGATGACAGGCGAGGGTGGGACCTCTCTGGATGCCAGGGCGGCGGCCCTGGTCGGTGGGAGCCATGGCCTTCGGCGGGGGTCACGGCTTGGGTGCTGCCGGGTGGTTACGGTCGCGTGGGCGGCGTGATGACTGGGGAGTGGCTAACCGTGGGTGTGGTCAGCTGGTCACTCCTGGGTTCGGATACAGACCTTTTGCCGGGGTGAAAACCTGCCCGGCGTGCCCGGGGCCGGCGGCGACGACGCCCGTGGGCGCCGTTTTCTTCCTGAAGACGCCGCCGCGGCTTCCTCCCTATCCCTCCCGTGGCTCCGGGTGAAAACCCATGATCCGCACGGATCGGGCGGCGGCGGAACTCTTTCGTGTCGCTTCCTTCCTGAAGGCGCCGTCTTGGAGCCCATGGTGTGTCTCTCTGTCGGCTGCGTGGTGTTGGCGATGGCGGTGAAGCTTCCTGGAGTTTGTCTGTGATGGTGATGTATGCGTCTTGGTGGGAGGCAATGTTTGTTGGTGCGCCGGCTAGCTCTCGGGAGAGCTCTGGCCTGCCGAAGATGGCGTCTCTCTTGCTTGTCTAGGGACAGGGGTTTCCTCGAGTAACAGAGGTTAAAGGCGAGACAACATTGCCTTGATGTCCAGCGTCTTCCTCATGCTCACCGTTGTAGCTCTCCTTAGAAGGTTTGTTGTTCTCTTTGGCACCTCCGGCTGACCCGGTTTTCATCCGGTGCCTAGTTCACTTTGTGTTTCTAGCTTATCTTTGTGTGTGTTGGGTGTTGGTTGTAATCTGGATTAGCTCCCTTGTACCTTCCGCCAATGTGGCGTTATTAATTTAACGCTGGGCCTCGGCCTTATGTTTAAAAAAAGTTAGTGGGCGACCTGGGCGCCAGGTCGGGGGCATGCAGGTTGAGGACGCCCCTATCATGTGGGCTCCACCCGTCAGTAAAAAGACAAAAAAGAAAGAGAGAGGGAGTGCAGGTGGGCTGGCTCTGCTGGGTTGGTCGGACCGGCCCAGTTAGCTGCCAGTCCTCTTTTTTAAAAAAGAATCACTTCTTTTTATTTTCTGTTTCAAACAAAACCATTCAACTTGATTCAAAGCTGTTAGAATTAAATACTATATTTTTATAAAAATTTGGTTATCCAAAATAAGGCAACATGAGACTTTGTCCTCCTCTAAATAATTTTCAAAATTATATTTATTACAAGGATGCCATTAGGGTTTTGAAAGGGTTTCAAGAATGCAAATTTTGAAAAAAAAATCTTGGAAAATATGAGATACATAAATTTATGCCATAAAAGACAAAGGAATAAATTTTGGAAATTATTTTTATTTGAACATCAAAAGTTTTATTTCCTTCTAAATCTTCAATCCAAGACAATCAAACAAGCATTTTTTTCTCATTCTAGAATTTGGAGAATTTTGGGATGTGACAGCAGCACACAATACAAATCAGGAACCATTTTATGTATTAAAACCTCAATTCTAGCGAACTGCAAATGATTGTAGTAATATAAAATTATGCCCGTGTAGCAAAAGTAAGAGCTATGTGTGGGTTTACATAAAAAGGGTCGACCATGGAGTAAAGGAACAAACATTGCCTGTTACCAAACCTGAAAATCATGAACTAGAACAAAGAAGTAACTACAGAGTGTTAAGAAAATATGCAAACTGAAGAGGAGCTAACCAAAGACGAGGATACAAACTGTCGATTCAGAGGGGAATCATCTTTCTAACACACACACACACACACACACACACACACACCAATAGCACTGGCGGCTCAATGCTTGGATTAGGTCTTGCTCTCCTCCAGCCCCTTCCTTTTATAGGCCAGCACTCCATGGGCTTGGGCCTCTTGGGTCAAAATGGTTCAACACTCCCCCTCAAGATGGGTGGTAGATATCTATTAGCCCCATCTTGTCATATGCTAAGTAACAGTCCTTTGTTCCCACTGCCTTTGTCAAACAATCAGCAATCTGTTGTCCAGAGTTTACATGTGTAAGGCTAATGATTCCAACATCAAGTTTCTCCTTAATGAAGAAGAGATCAATTTCTATATGCTTTGTCCTATCATGCTGAACTGGGTTATTGGCAATACTTGTAGCCGACTGATTGTCACACCACACTCTCAAGGATCCCTTTCTCAGTAGTTTCAACTCACTTAGGAGGTACTTCACCCAGAGCACTTCACAAACCCCTTGAGATAAGGCTCTATACTCAGCTTCTGTTGTTGATCTATAGACAACAGCTTGTTTCTTGCTTCTCCATGACACCAAATTTCCTCCCACAAATACACAATAGCCTGATGTTGATCTTCTATCATCTTGACAGCCAGTCCAATCAGAATCACTATAGCCATCCACCTCAAGATGTCCACTCTTTGCAAACCACAACCCCTTTCCTGGAGTCCCCTTCAGGTATCGTAGGATTCTATGCACTATATCAAGATGCCCGCTCCTTGGTTCATACATGTATCTGCTCCCTATACTTACAACATATGTAATGTCAGGCCTGGTATAACACAAGTATAATAGCCTCCCAACCAGTTTCTGGTAATCTTCCTTATTCACTAGCTCACCTGATTGTGCTGTCACTTGATGATTTTGTCCAATCGGGGTAGGAGATGCACGACATCCCACTGTCCCCCTCGTCAACTGCTATGTGAGCCTTCTGAACTCCTGAGTATCCACCTCAGTCTCTGGTAGTCTGCCCCTTGTGGTATCCTGAATATCCACCTCTGCCACCAGCCATCCTACTCCCTCTAGTGTATCCCCTGCCCCTGCCACGAGTTGGACAGTTCCACTTCAGGTGACCTACCTCCCCACAGGTGAAACAGTCCCTAGTCTCTTTCCACTCCCTTGGCTCGACAACGACAAATGTTGAGGCCGGTACAGTCTTCTCATCCGCTTGCTCGAGCGATAGACGCACCTCCTCTTGAGTCATTGCTGCAATAGCCTCATCAATAGTGGGCAGTGAGGTATGATGCAACAGAGAAGCTTTTCTACCATCAAAGCGCTCATAGAGCCCCTCCAGAAGTTGTAACACGCGTCTGCGTGCTATCCATTTCTGTCCTGACTCGATGTAGGCTGCATCATAGAGTTCGAGAGGGTCACAATTATCCTGGTCTGCCCACAATGCTTGCAGCTCAGCCACATATGTCATCACTGAAATGCAAATTAGTATATTGGAAATCTTATTTTCTCAAAGGAAGTCCTTCAAGGCTTGATAGAAAAGTTGAAATAGTTTTTCTAACCACACTTATAAATTTGAAATATTTATAAGAAACTCTTTTATAAATTGGAAAACCTTGAAAGCTAAATAAGTTGGTTTTGAAAGTTTAGGAAAACTTTATTTAGGGAAAAGCTTTTAAATAAACTCAAATTTTTTTAATTCCTTGTAAAATTTCAATCAACACAAACTATTCATTCAAAAGTATTTTTTTTTGAATTCCAAAATTTGAAACAAAATCTGGGATGTTACACCTAGGTTAGGCGACGCCGGGTGGGAGCTGTTTTTTCGCGAGAGACCCCCGTGGTCCCCATATCTTTGATTAGAGAGCATAAAAAATTTGTAGGACTTGTCGCAGTAGTGCCTGGAGGGAGACAACATGCAAATTTGTACCTTTTTTGAAACGGGTACCCGGCCTATGCATCAGATCGATGCACACGACCCTTTATTAAATTCAAACGAGTCCAGTATCAGTCAGCATTACGAAATTGCACTCATGGGTCGCATAAAGTGGCGATATGGATCAGCCAATGGAAAAGAACATACATAAACGCTCTAAGCATCTTGTAGTCGATTAGTATGCCGCTAGCCATCCTAGTTGAAGATAGCCCGAACGACCTCCATTAACCGAGTGCATCCAATATCCATAAATTCCCGCTAATCCTCGAGTATAAGGAAGGACCACATATAGATCCAAAATATAGTTTTGTGCATAATCTACAAAAATTAATCACGGCCAGCATTATTACAAATCACATCACTGCGACAATTCCATATTACCCAAATCAGCGCACAAACTCCAACTTCTGGACTCCCTGTTTTATACAAGACCGGACTTCCTACTATGCTATTCCCATCTGTATTCTATAGAAAACGAGGTGGAGCTGAACTGCCCCCGCTCCCGATCACCGGCGACACGGTTACGAATTAGTATGATCAGAGCAGCATTGACGTACTCAATCTTTTGGTGCGGCGTATCAATTTTAAAAAGTATATACTCTCTCCGATCCATATCACTTTTTGCTAGTATGTATGTATGTATCTACGCCCCTCAGCTGCCGCATCAAAAGATTGTCGGATGTTATACGTCTACGGCGGATGTTATACGTCTACGGCGTCTCCGACAAGAACTGCTGAGGGGCGTAGATACATACATACTAGCAAACGGCGGAGGTTCCCTTTTCAAGGGATATCGGATGTTATACGTCTACGGCGTCTCCGACAAGAACTGCTTCAACATCTTCTCCTGTAAGTGCTGCTACACCGACTTCTCCGGCAAGATCTGCTTCACCGACGTCCGCTCCATCGGTGTTGCCATGTGATCTTCCTCCGCGGCGTAGCACTAGGCACACTGTCGCGGATGATGGTTCTGTCGCCACCGACGAGGACACCATGCAGAAGGCGATGCGGCGTAAAGCTACTATGAACCTCGACTTCAGTGGTACGACATCGCGCTCTTCTTCTTTTTTGTCTTTGTCTACTCCTGTTTTATCTTCCAGGTTAAATGCTGTCGGTGTTAAGCTAGGGAAGAATGTTAGTGAAGTTAATTTATCCGCAAACGTATTGAGGCATATGGAGTATGACCGTTTAACGGTTGACCCTAAGCTTCGAAATGTAGTGGATGACACTGATCTAGATGAAGAGGAAGCGAATGCCACATTGGATGGTCAGCTTCTTTCTAGTCTAGTTGGTGTCGTTTTGGAGATTGATTTGAAGGAAGCCACGCTAGGTTCTTTGTATGAACTTAAAGCCTCTGGCCGAAAATCGAAGAAATCTCCGAATAAGAAAACCTCCAGGCGGGGTGTAGTTCCAAAATCAAAAATTGTGTCATAATGAATGGTATGTTCTCGAATAGCAGAGGTCTTGGTGACTTGGCTAAACATTTGCATATCTCTCATTGTGTTAAAGATCACAATTTAGATTTTGTTGCTATTTCGGAAACTGGTAGGAGAGACTTCTCTCAGCGTCTACTTGACCGCCTCTCTGGTGGGGTTGACTTTGAGTGGACGTCGAAGCCACCCCGTGGTAGATCGGGAGGCATTCTACTGGGAGTACGGTCAGACACCATGGAGGTTATTGCTCAGTCGGGTGGAGATTATCATATTAAGCTCCATATCCGTAACAGAGCCGACAACTTCTTTTGGAGTCTGGTTGCTGTCTATGGGGCTGCACAGGATGAATTTAAGGCCGACTTTCTTCGTGAGATGGTTAACTTAGCAAAGGATAATCCATACCCAATTTTAATTGGAGGGGATTTCAATTTGCTAAGGTTCCGACATGAGAAAAGTAAAGGTCGGTTTGATGATCATTGGCCTTTTCTATTCAATGTTGTTATTGACAGCTTGGATTTGAGAGAGGTCTCAATGATTGGAAGACAATTCACCTGGGCCAATAGCATGCCGGATCCCACGTTTGAGAAACTCGATAGGGTACTTATGGATGCTAATTGGGAAGCTAAATTCCCCATGGTGTCTGTCCGGGCCCTTGAGCGTATTCAGGGGTTTTCTGATCATGCTCCTATACTAATGACTACTGGGATTAACAAACCGACTAGTAACCATCGTTTCAAGTTTGAGCTTGGCTGGTTACAACGGGATGGGTTTCATGACATGGTCAAGAAAGTATGGGATAGACCTATTTCTGCTGGGTCTCCAATTCAGAGGTGGAATCATAAGATACGTGCTTTGCGTATCCACCTCAGTGGTTGGGCTCGGCATATATCTGGTGCCCTTAAAAAGAAAAGTTTAGGCTTTCTTCTATCATTGATGATTTGGAAGCCTTAGCTGAGGTAGGACCCTTATCTACACATGAGATTGAACTCAAAAATCAATCTAATGCGAAGATAGCAAGTCTACTTCGAGAGGAGGAACTCAAATGGTACCAACGCTCTAAGAGCCATTTTATTCTTGAAGGAGATTCGAATACTCGCTACTTCCATAGTGTGGCCAATGGCAGGCATAGGAAGAAACGTATTCATAGTCTTGTTCAAGATGAAGGTACGATTGAGGGACTCGACAACCTCAAAAATTATATTACTAGTTATTATAAGAATCTATTTGGGGCACCTGAGGAAGGTAACTTCTTTATGGATGAGACCCAAACGGATGATATTCCCCAAGTTATCGTTGAGGAAAATAATCTTCTTACGGCTGAGTACTCGGAAGAGGAAGTAAGAAAGGCTATTTTCCAAATGGAACACAACAAAGCACCGGGTCCAGATGGTTTCCCAGCAGAGTTTTATCAAAACTTTTGGGACACTATCAAAGGGGACCTTCTAGGTTTGTTTAGCTATCTTCATGCTGGACAACTAGAATTGTTTCGTCTTAATTTTAGTGAGATTATTTTGTTACCTAAAGTTAATGAGGCAGAAAGGATCCAGCAATATAGACCAATATGCCTTCTTAACGTTAGTTTCAAAATATTCACGAAAGTGGCCACCCTAAGACTAAACACGGTTGCTGATCATGTAGTACGGCCGTCTCAAACTGCGTTCATGCAAGGAAGAAATATCCTAGATGGTGTTGTCACCTTGCATGAAACAGTTCACGAACTACATTCTAAAAAGTTAAATGGGGTAATTTTAAAGCTAGATTTTGAAAAGGCTTATGATAAAGTTAAGTGGTCTTTTCTCCAGCAAACACTCAGAATGAAAGGTTTTTCTGATGAGTGGTGTGCGCTGATCAATTCCTTCGTGTCAGGAGGTAGTGTTGCCATCAAAGTCAACGACGATGTTGGTAAATACTTCCAGACATTGAAAGGTCTGAGGCAGGGTGATCCCTTATCGCCAATGCTATTCAATATAGTGGCTGACATGCTTGCCATTATGATCGAGCGCGCAAAGAATGATGGTCTCATTGAAGGAGTTATCCCTCATCTTGTGGATGGGGGATTATCCATCCTTCAGTATGCCGATGATACGATTCTTTTTATGGAACATGATCTTGAGAAAGCACTGAATGTGAAACTTATACTTTCAGCATTCGAGCAATTATCAGGTCTAAAAATTAATTTCCATAAGAGTGAATTGTTTTGTTTTGGCGAGGCTCAAGATGAGGTCAATGCATACGCCGATTTATTCGGTTGTGGGCAGGGACAGTTTCCTATGCGGTATTTGGGGATTCCGATTCATTATCGGAGACTAACACTTGCCGAATGGAAACTCGTTGAGGAGAGACTACAAAAGCGTCTTAGTAGTTGGAAAGGTAAATTGTTGTCCCTAGGAGGAAGATTGATACTCATTAATTCGGTACTATCTAATATGGTACTACATATGATTTCATT
Organism: Dactylis glomerata; assembly: GCA_007115705.1. Taxonomy (NCBI): domain Eukaryota; kingdom Viridiplantae; phylum Streptophyta; class Magnoliopsida; order Poales; family Poaceae; genus Dactylis; species Dactylis glomerata. The sequence continues at coordinate 3,867,045 of QXEO01000339.1, forward strand.
CTTTCTCTTGCCTAAAGGAGTCTTACACAAACTGGATTATTACCGGTCTAGATTCTTTTGGCAAGGGGACAGTGAGAAAAAGAAATACCGATTGGCTAAATGGAGTGTCGTGTGCTCTCCTAAAGACCAGGGTGGGCTGGGTATTCATAACCTAGAGGTTAAAAATACAGCCTTACTGGGGAAGTGGCTGTTTAAGTTACTTACTGAGGAGGGGACTTGGCAATCTATTCTTAAGAGGAAATACATTGGCCCAAAAGCATTATCTCAGGTTCTTTGGAAACCGGGTGATTCACATTTTTGGGCTGGACTTATGGCAACGAAGAAGTTCTTTTTCGGCCTGGGTTCTTTTTCCATTAAAGATGGTTCGGAGATAAGGTTCTGGGAAGATAAATGGCTTGGTAATGCTACTCTTCGTGAACAGTATCCTGCCTTATATAGCATTGTACGTCACAAAGGTGATACTATTGCCAAAGTAATGGAGACTTCTCCACCATCTGTGGCGTTTAGAAGGGATTTATTTGGGCAAAGGCTTGTAGCTTGGAATGCCTTACTACTTCGTTTGGCAAACATCCAATTACAAACTGGACATGATGAATTCCGATGTAACCTACATGAAAATGGGAAGTTTTCAGTAGCTTCCATGTACAATGCTCTTATTCTTCCCGATGTGCCAATCGATAAAGTTAGTAATAATAAGCTTTGGAAGTTAAAAATTCCATTATGGATTAAGGTATTTGGATGGTACCTACGTAAAGGAGTTGTTTTGACAAAAGATAATCTTGCAAAACGGAATTGGCATGGAAGTAAAAAGTGTATTTTTTGTCATCATAATGAAACAATTAAACACTTATTTTCCCAATGTCATTTTGCTAGATCTATATGGTCAGTCATCCAAGTAGCTTCGACCTTGTTTCCACCATGCAGTATTACCAATATATTTGGGAATTGGCTAAATGGAATCAACAATAGGTTTAAAAAGCATATTAGGGTGGGAGCGATTGCCTTTATTTGGTCGCTATGGCTATGTAGAAATGATAAAGTGTTTAATGATAAGAACTATTCCATCTTGCAGGTTATCTACAGGGCTATTGCTATACTCCGTTTGTGGTCGTCTCTACAGCGTTTGGAGGATCGCGACCTTTATACGGAGGTCTGTGCACGACTGGAAGCTACGGCGAGGGATACTTTTTCCCAACATGGATGGCCGCATAGCTTACGGATTGGTGCTGCTTCTTAGGCGATATTTCATTTGCGCACCGTTATATGTATGTTTGCCTTGTTTTCTTTGGACCTTTTGACTTGGAGTGGGGCTATGTGCATCCTAGTTATGCAGAGGCCGGGTGTATGCTTAATATCTTTTAAGTAATAAAGCGCTCTTTATCGAAAAATGTATGTATCTAGATATATTTTAAAGCTAAATATATTCATACTAATGAAGAGTAGTATGGGTCGGTGGGAGTACCGAGTGTATGACGGGTAAGATTAAACAGAACTTCCGTCAGCGAAAACAATCAGAGCGTGGACGATGCATATATACTTTACATCAGTACCCAGTCCTACGGCTAAAACTAAGCTAGCTAATCTCTGGAAAAAGAAAGACGAGGGGGGCTTGGATCATCGACACCAGATCGACTGATGCGGCAACAGAGACGGTAATATATTGCGGCAACGGAGACACTAATCTTGCTCCATGTCGTCGCCGTCTTGATCCAAGAAGGCCTCGTCATCGCCGAGCTTCCTTCTGAAATTCTCCCGATGAGACCTCTCATCTCTCTCGAGACAGGTCGTCCTCGGAGCAGCAAACGAAGGGCCGCGCGGCTCCGGGAGCTTGCGCTTGGTCCCCGCCGGCTGTAGGGTCTGGTGCCGCAGCGTCATGCCCTCCATCCTGTCCAGAGCGGCGGCCCGCACCTTCATGTCACTGTTCTTCATGGCCGTTACGTGCGTGCGATGGATTGATTGATCGATCTTGTACGTGTGGTGTGGCGGGCTGGCTGCTCGGGCTCACCTCTCGGGTCTTTTCATAGACTTGCGACCTGGGAGGGAGCTCCGATTCCGGTTACGACTCCACCTGTGTGCACATGTGACATGTCCGTACCGGATTACTTGATTTGGGCGCCATTTTCATGTGTTTAGGAGTACGAATCCATCTCGGCATTGATGTTTTATAGGCTATCTTTTTTTTAAAATACAATTAATCATAGAAGAAGTAACGCCAAAGATCGGCAAGATGCTACCAACAAGTGGCGGCAGCTCCTCAAGTTTTAGCAAGCTTACTCTCCTTCAATCCACGGCATCGGCTCTACAAAGCCAAACGAATCACTACGAAACAACTTAGCTAGCCGCCACCTACTATACTCCTCTCTAATCCTAGCCATAATGACTCCGACGTCAGGCCGCGCACCGTTGAAGACCACGTTATTGCGGTGCCGCTAAATGCACCAGTAGATGAGGCTGATGGAGGTCCAGAGGTCACGCCGCGTCTCCTTTGGACAAGGTCGGGATATCCACCAATGGATGAGCTCGGTGTCCGCCAAAGGAAGCCATGCCAGCCTATCCCACTGGTTAAGGGCCCACGCCCAGACCTCGCGGGCAACCACGCATCCCAAAAGCAGATGATGTAATGTCTCCGGTACCTGGTCACAGAGCGGACAAGCTACAGGCCGCGGGAGCCCTCGCCTCTCCAGTCGCTAGACACGATCCACACGAAGAACTTGCAGCCATACGGGGCCCTCGAGAGCCAAACCTATGACGATGTGACTGCCAACGTCCGACCCCCAAAGAGAGCATTGTAGGCTGATTTCAACGAGTAAAGCCCATCACTAGACCAACACCACCGCAAAGTGTCCTCCTGCCCCGGCATGAGTTGGACCGCCGCAAGCACCTGCCAGAGCACGAAAAACTCCGTAAGTGCCGCCTCCCCAAGGTTAGGTCCACAGTCACGAAGCCACGTACCGGAGAGCCCCTCCATGATTGTACGTTACTTGACCTTGTGTGGTGGAATCCGGGCTACGATGTTGGGGGGCGATGTCGGCCACCTTCACGCCATCCAACCACTTATCTCGCCAGAACCTTGCCTTCTCACCATCCCCCAGTTGAACCACTGTGGCCGCCTCAAAGATGGCCAAAGAAGCGTGAGGAAGCTGTAGATAGAACTGAGCCCACACCTTGGTGGGGTCCGTCCACTGGAGCCATGCCCATTGGCAACGAAGTGCAAGGTTTAGAAGGCGGAGATTAGGTATACCAAGCCCCCCAAACCGCTTAGGGGTGGTCACCTCGTCCCACGCCACTAAGCAGTGGCTGCCATTCACCTGACGTCGACCCTTCCACAAGAAGGCACGACAAACCTTGGTGAAAGCATGTAGCATCTCCGGCAGAACATCAAGCGACATCAAGGCGTGTACCACCATAGCCGACATCAGTAGTTTGGACTAGAATCGTCCTGCCCCCTCGTTTCAAGAGTTTGGCACACCATGGCTGCAGTCGTCTGACCGCATTATCCGCCATCGCCTGAAGTTGGGCCGCTGTGACCTTACAAATGCCAAGAGGCAGACCAAGGTACTTGAACAATAGAGCGGCCACTCCATAGCCCAGAATACCACGCGCCAACTCCACTTGATCCGGGGAACACCTGATGGGATGGAGAGAGCACTTGGCGAGATTGGTGCACAACCCCGAAGCCTCACCAAAATCTGCCACGATGGCCGCACATGTATGGAGGTCGAGCAGAGTGGGCCTAAGGAAGGTAACCACATCATCCACGTACATCAAGGTGCGGTGCCGCAGTAGAGGCTAGATCCGAAAGCAGGCCGTCAGTCATGGCCCTCTCAATCATCAAGTGCAACACGTCCTTGACCGAGTCGAAGAGGAGGGGGAGAGGGGATCCCCCTGCCTCAGTCCACGCTGGATGTAGATGAGGGCGCCAGCTACTCTATTAACCACGACCCGGGTAGAGGCAGTCCTTGGTAACCTGCAGACAATCGAGATCCATAGTCGGCCAAAACCTAGCTTGGACAACACCTCAAGAAGAAAGCCCCAATCTACTATGTAGAAGGCCTTGGTGATGTCGAGCTTGAGGAGGATGGCATCCATCCTAAGGCGGTGAAGCTTGTGGGCTATGGATTGGACAAGCTGAAAGTTGTTGTGAAGACACGAATTGACTATGATGAGACGTTCAGCCCTGTTGTCAAGCATGCCACTATTCGTCTTATTCTTCAGATTGCTCTCTCCTGCTCATGGCCGATTTGCCAGCTTGATGTCAATAATGCTTTTCTCTATGGCAATCTCGAGGAAGTGGTGTATAGCCAGCAGCCCCTAGGTTTTGTTGACCCGGCTCGTCCTGATCATGTCTGTCGTCTGCACAAGTCCCTCTATGGTCTGAAGCAGGCACCTCGCGCGTGGTACCAGCGGTTTGCAGCCTACATCACCACCGTGGGTTTTGTCGCCTCTGTCTATGACATGTCTCTCTTTGTGCTTCACTCCGGGACTGACTCGGCCTACTTGCTCCTCTACGTCGACAACATCATAGTCACTGCATCCTCCACTGCATCCTCCATGACTCTTCTTTAGCACCTTCTTGGCCGGCTGCACAGTGAGTTTGGGGATCCTCATTTATTCCTTGGGATTGCTGTCCGTTGCACTACAGATGAGCTATTCTTGACTCAGTGACAGTATGCCGCCGATCTTCTACAGCGTGCTGGTATGGCTGAGTGTCATTCTTCTCTGGCTCCTGTTGATACTAGTGCCAAGATCTCTGCTACTGATGGTGATTTGATCTCTGATGCCATGGAGTACCGCAGTCTTGCCGGTGCGTTACAGTACCCTGACGCGTCCTGACATCTCCTATACTATCCAGGAGATCTGTCTTCACATGCACGCTCCTCGTACACCTCACCTTGCTTTGGTGAAGCGTGTTCTTTGGTATCTATGTGGTACTTTGGATTTTGGACTGACTCTCTGCGTCTCATCCTCCACATCCCTGATGGCCTACTCTGACGCAAACTGGGCTGGCTGCCCGGATTCTCGTCGCTCCACATTAGGTTATTGTGTCTACTATGGTGGCAGTCTCATCTCTTGGTCTTCCAAGCGTCTGTGTTGCGCTCTAGTGCTGAGGCTGAGTATCGAGCTGTGGCTCATGCTGTTGCTAAGTTTAGATGGTTTCGCCATTTACTTTGGGAACTTTGTCGCCCTCTCACTTCGGCTACTCTTGTCTACTGCGACAACATCTCTGCCATCTACATGTCACCCAATCCTGTGCAACATCGTCGCACCAAGCATATTGAGATAGACATACACTTTTTCCGTGAGAAGGTGTCTCTTGGCGAAGTTTGGGTTCTTCACGTTCCTTTGGCTCTATAGTTTGCTGACATAATGATGAAGGGATTGCCGAGTCAGCTCTTTCAGACTTTTGGTCCAGTCTCTGCGTCCGAGAGCCTCCCGCTGAGACTAGGGGGTGTTAGATTGTATTTTCTGTATATACTTAGGGCCTAATTGTAATTGTACCAAACCCTAATTGCCAAGTGCCCAATATATAAATCCCCGGAACCCCATGACTTATCGTGCAAGGCTTTCCCCAAATTCTCTGGCTTACCGTTCTACAGTCGCCGCCGACATGGGGAAGGTGGGCGCCAACCGAGGAGAAGCCCTGCTGCGGCCCGGGCTTTGCCCGGCAAAGACCTCTAGCGACGGCGAGGAAAAGGGGAGAAGGGGGAGGGGCATGTGAAGCGCTGGTGCAGTCGCCCCATGCCGTCTAGGTTAGGCGACGCGGGGTGGGAGCTATTTTTTGGCTAGAGACCCACGTGGTCCCCATATCTTAGGTTAGAGAGCATCAGAAAATTTGTAGGACTTGTCGCAGTAGTGCCTGCGGGGAGACAGCGTGTAAATTTATACCTACTTCAGGACTCCCTGTTTTATACGAGACCGGACTTCCTACTCTATTCCGAGCTGTATTCTATAGAAAATGAGGTGGAGCCGAACTGCCCCGCTCCCGACCACCGGCGACACGGTTACGAATCATCATGATCGGAGCAGCCTTGACGTACTCAATCTTTGTCCCTGTCGTCCACATCACACTGGGCTTTCGCCCTGGCCCTGCCTTCGACCCCAACACCATGGGACACGCAGCAAGGAGTCGCCCTTGGACTCATCGCCAACGAGAAGCGAGCCAGAGATGCCATCGCGGTGTAGGGGGGTTGACCACTATCCTACCTCAATCCACCGAGGTGGGGGCTGGACGGAGAGGATCCAGCCGCTATCGTCGCCTGGTAGGCAGCTGGCGCCGCCACGGCGCCCACGCCACGCGCTCAACGCACAGCACAAACCGCACTGCCGGGAGCCACGTCCACTGCCACCTAGCCCGTCATCGCCGGCACCTCCATGGTGCCAGCAGCTCCGCAGCCAGGCACCGCCACGCCACCCGCAGCCGCACAGATCTGGATTCGGAGGCCCACCTAGGCCCGAAGCTCCAAGCCGGACCCAGATGGCCTCCGCCACAGGGGCATCACCACCGGCAGGACCTCACCTTAGCCTTCACCGTTGCGCCAAGCCCGTCGCAGAGGCCACGGCACCGCGCCGCCACAGAGCTACGAGGAGGAGTCGTCACCACCGACGCGGGGACGGTGCGCGCCAACCGGGGAGAAGCCCCGCTGCCGCCCGGGCTTTGCCCGGCAAAGACCTCTGGCGGCGGCGGGGGAAGAGGGAAAGAGGAAGGGGCCCTGTGAAGCGCCGGCGCGGTCGCCCCCATGCCGCCTAGGTTAGGCGACTCGGGGTGGGAGCTGTTTTTTGACAAGAGACCCACGTGGTCCCATATCTTAGGTTAGAGAGCATCAAAAAATTTGTAGGACTTATCGCAGTAGTGCCTGGGGGAGACAGCGTGTAAATTTGTACCTATTTCAGAACTCCCTGTTTTATACGAGACCGGACTTCCTACTCTGCTATTCCGAGCTGTATTCTATAGAAAAAACGAGGTGGAGCCCAAACTGCCCCGCTCCCGATCACCGGCGAGACGGTTACGAATCAGCATGATCGGAGCAGCATTGACGTACTCAATCTTTTGGTGCGGCGTATCAATTTAAAAACGTACTGAGTGTATGACGGATAAGATTAAACAGAACTTTCGTCAGTGAGCACGGACGATGCATATATACTTTCGTCAGCTAGCTAATCTCTGGAAAAAGAAACGGTAATATATTGCGGCAACAGAGACACTAATCTTGCTCCATGCCGTCGCCGTCTTGATCCAAGAAGGCCTCGTCGTCGCCGAGCTTCCTTCTTAAATTCTCCCGATGAGACCTCTCATCTCTCTCGAGACAGGTCGTCCTCAGCGCAGCAAACGAAGGGCCGCGCGGCTCCGGGAGCTTGCGCTTGGTCCCCGCCGGCTGTAGGGTCTGGTGCCGCAGCGTCATGCCCTCCATCCTGTCCAGAGCGGCGGCGCGCGCCTTCATGTCGCTGTGCTTCATGCCGTTACGCGAGTTCGGGGCTCGGGCTCGATCCTGCTACGTGCGATGGATCGATCGATGGACCTCTCTGGGATTTTATGGACTTGAGACCTGGCATCTCCGATTCCGGCTACGACTCCAGCTGCGTCTGCGTCCGTACCGGATTAAATACAAACGTCCGGAGTACGAATCCATCTCGGCTCCCTTGCTTTAGTTACTCCCTCCATCCGTAATCACACGTCGTACTAATTTTCAATTTAAATTTTGACCATCAGTTTGACGAATACTCCCTAAGTTCCGATTAAATCGGCGCGAGTGGAGGCTGACGTCGATTAAAAAGGAACAGAGAGGTAGTAGTATATAAGAAAAATATATCGTGGATGTTAGACAGTGAAGATTTTTGGCTCGCAACACAAGTGATTCAGTTGTTTTAAAAATTCGAAATTCACATTCATGATTGAGTTTCAAAAAAATATAAAAATTCCAGATGTAGCTAATGCTATATTAGGGGATCTTTTCATACTTCACAGCAAGTCTCTTTCTGCCGATACCCATCACCATCAAAGATACCATGCGCATCTGAGGTTTGGCAATCTTAGTTCTCACTCTGATTCGAACATAGTTTTTCTCAAAGAATAATTTGGAATTCATTTGGACATCTTTAATTTCACCAATCCGACGATTGGTCATCAACCATCTCTACATTCCCATAGAGCTCCGGAATTTCATGGATTTTAGCCCGTGCATGCATCTCCCATGGAAAATAAATTTCGCCAGATTGGTGACCCCATCATAGACCTCAATCATCAGTCCCCATCCGCGAAACATCCAAGGACCCTGGTGTACAACCTTCTTCCAATCACCCTTGGTTTTTGTTTTCCTATTCAGGATCTTGCTTTCCATGGTTTCCATCTCTGTTAGACTGCATGTACTGATTAGGTTAGATTAGGACTCTACATCCACATGGTCTTCATCGTCGACGCCAATAAAAACCTCGTCGCCATCGTGATCTTCGATCACCGCCGTTGTCTAAGACAAAAACCCGCCGCCACCGCAGAACCGCTGCCGCCGCTGCAAACCCGCCGCCACCGCAGAACCGCTGCCGCCGCTGCAGAACCATAGTCGTCGCCGCCCAAAAACCCGCTGCCGCCCCCGCACAAGACAAAAACTCTACAATAAAAATTGCACAATTTTTTTTGCGCCTACGGCTCTACGGCTACAACGACCACGACAACATCGACCACGGCTAAATCATGACCGGCTACCTCGACATCGACATCAAGAACAACGTCTACAACAACTTAAGAGCTCCAGTCCACAGCGTCCTCGTCGTCACTTGCATCCACACCACTCCCGCTGTGATTGTGGGAGGGAAGAGAGAAGTGGCACCAGAAGGGGATACAGTCACCGTCCTAGGTGTCGAACCAGGCCAGACGCAGTGGATGATGACATGGAGTAGAAGACGAAGAAAGCACAAGACTCCCAATCTAGTTGCAATCGTTCGCTTCAGTTCCGCTATGACTGAGAGGGAATGTTAGACTACATGTACCGGTTAGGTTAGATTAGGACTATAGATTTCTTGCCTTGTACTCCAAGTCTCTACCTACCATGTGTACTCCTATATATACCCCATGAGGGCCCAAGCAATAAAATACACAATTTCAGGGATACGATATTTTCCACAATCTCTACAACTCACGATTTTTGCAACAGAACCAAATCCAGGTTGGTGAAGACCATGATTTGGACTGGCATAGTAGTTATTACCGTACGTTTAAAATATTGCGGTTTGGGTCTATCCGATCTTTATCTTTCTACTCAAAGAATAAAGAAAACCCCTTATCGGATAAGCTTCCCTAGATCTGGGAAGTCTCTCTTTCACGGTAGACAATGCATTTGGAAAATAAAAAGGTTCTTCCTAGCCTCTCGACAATTTGGTTCACGCGAGAGATTCCATATGCTCTTCACAACTTAGCAAAGAGCGCCTCTAAACTAAACAATCTTGAGGTGTGCACCTTACCGATCGCCAGCCAGCGCGCCGTCTTCTAGAGCTCCTTAACCCCCTCCGCGCCTAGAACAACATCAGCCAGTTCATGATCCTTCAGTTCCGGATGCACAAACATGTCATCGATGTCCTCCTCGGCACCGCTAGCGGCGCTGGAGGCCCCTGCGATTCTATCGGCGTTCCTGCCCAAATCCCTAGGGGAAGTGCTCTCCGTTCTGGCTTGCTCGTGGAAACGAAGCTGTAGATCGATAGTTCTCCTCGTTGGAAATATATTAAAACTAGTGGACTTGAGATGGAAATCAATCCGGGAACAAGAACAATCTCATGGGCACTAAACCCTAACAAGAGGGTGCAGAGTTCGGGTTTAGTGCACAATATACAGGCACACCAAGACTCCCAAATATAAACCACGGTCAATTTCCAGTTACGACTACTTATACAACATCACTTGTCCTGTAAGAATTTGAGAGCTCTAGTCCAACCGTGCAAGCTACTCCCGCAAGAGTTTGCATGTAGGAATGATATGCCATTGCTTCAAAAGATGCCCTGGGAATGATTGGTAGCGCTATGACTATCTGGAAATGGAATGGACGATCCCAATAACCAGGACAGGAAGCATCGAAGAGGATGGGAGTGCGGTAGAAAGATTGGCTCACCCGAAATCGGAGGGCGGCGCCATGGTGGTATGGCCCCCGCTGCGGTGGTGGCGGCGACTGCCGCCTGCCGGAGTGCGAGCGCGCAGCGGTGCCGGTGCGTGCCTATTGCCCAGCCGTCCACGTAGGTGGCCGCGTGGCGAACACGTCTTTATACGCAGGCAGGGGACCCCGTTTCTCTCACCACTGTCAGCATGCACCTCCCCAGCGGTCCCATGGACTATGGACTCGGCAAATTGTACCACTGACCGGTGGGCCATATGGTCGGCTTGCACCTGTCTAGCGGTCCCATCTCAACATAGATGGTTGCAATGGATTTGTCTTCCATCTCTTCTTCTTCCTCTTCATTTTGTGTATCGGTGGTGGTGGCCTCAGCATACATAGGAACATTCACGAGGAGCTAGACATCAATGTGTCATTCGGATTATAGTTTTTTTTCAGAGGAAATTCACTATAAGCTCTATCGGTCGATGTTGTTACAAGACCATAATATGGATCAAGTAGCCGAAACGACACGACCTTGGCCTAGTGAAAGAGCGAATTTCGTGGGGCACTATAAGCTTCTCCCTTTGATCTTTTCCCTGAGTGAATAAAATTGCACTCTTCGAAGACTTTCTTCGATAATATTGCCTCAGCACACAGCCCCTATCGCCCCCGTCACTTTAGATTAAGTGGATGCATGTGCATATGAGAGTTGAACCTGGCAAGTACATGTTTGATCCAGATGGAATAGCATTCTATCTGCAGGAGGTCAGTTCAGCAGGGAATTTTGGAGATATATGTACCATGCAGCGAAATCAACAAACAGGACCATGGGGTCCTGAATCGCCCAGAACCTAACATTTTTGTAGGAAAAACATAGGATGCAGCTATGTGCACCGTATGATGAAATTATCTCAGCCAATCCTGCTAGGATCAGTAGTGTATTATCTAAACAGGTGTCTATTTTACTCAGGTGCACACTCTGACCAAAACTAAATGTCTTGCAGTATATATGCACGCCAAGACTCCCAAATATAAACCACTGTCGACTTTCAGTTAAAGAATACAAGTCATTTCAATTTCCGTCACTTTATAGCATCAGTTGGGAGCAGCAGCAGTTACTTGCACCAGGGTGGAACTTCCCACTTCTCTATAACGCAATCTTACCTATTAAATATGGAGCTTATCCAAGAGATTTTGGGACAAAGAGCACTAAAATGGAAAACCTAAAGACTAAATGCATCTACCTGTGATTGTGCAATTGAATTACAATAGTCAGCGACCACAAATCAGAGCTACAAACATGGATAACTAGGACGCAAGACAATAATCTCTCCTTAACCAAAACTAGGATTGTTCCCGGACGGCGGTCTCAGCATTGGATGATGGTTAGGGGTAGCCGAATTGGGCATGCCAGGGTTGAACATGACACTTGGTGCTGATGACGTTGAGCCTGGGTGGATAGCGGAGAGAGGCAGGCGAGGCCCAAATGAGAGCATCTGCTGTTGCTGCTGACGCTGTTGTTGCTGCTGCAAGAAAGCCATCTGGGCTGGATGTCCCTGCATGTTATTGGCGTAAAAGGCTTGCATGCTGGCCGGAGGCATTGCTCCTTGCATTGCTGGAGGTCGAGGGTTGGCTTGATTCATTGGATTTGACACCATGGTGGTGCTGCTGCCTCCAGGCATTGGACCTCCACTAGAAGCAAACCGAGCTGACATCACCCGCGCACGCTGAGCTGAAAGATTCTGCCTTCCCCTCTCAACCTGCTCGCTTTCCTTCAAAAGCAGGGTCTCAACCTCCGCAAATTGCTTCAACTTCAACTCCAATCTCTTTAACTGTAAATCAATATTACAACAAACATAGTTAGACCAATGAAAGCAGCATAAATAAAGAAAGTGATGTTTCGGCTCTTGGGTCTATATGAACCTATTATAAAAAATGCATAAAAAACAAATTTCAAAATGTCAAAAAAAGTTGAAAATAAATTTCGTGTGTAGATCCGGACATTCTATATTCGCACACAAGTTCCCGGGAAAAAAAACATTTCATAAAAAGACAAAAAAGTCCCGTGAATAATCATATTGAAGTATCAAAAATTTACCCGAGAACCAAATTGGATTTCCCATAAATATCACCTAATATGTCTCAAGATCATGATAATACCATTAGTGTCAATCCAGGTGATTAACAGAAGCAGGCTGGGTAAAATTTCAGACAAAATGATACTTGGCTGGAATTTCCTGGCTTTTAGTAAAAGATGGTTTTACTTTTTCACAATGTCATCTAGTTGCAAGAAATTATAAAAAATATTATGACAGAACCATTTGATTTTTTTAACCACATTCCAAATTACCCAGAATCAGCAAAACTTGTCAAAACCTCATCTGCAGCAGAAATCAATACTTCCAAATAGGAGGCAGTGTTCCCCTTTGCACGTCTGGCTCTCTTTATGCCCAAACCAAATTTGCTTTTCACAGTTTTTTTAATCTGAAGCGTGGTACAAATTCTGAACTACCATTATCCAATGGAAAGGCCAGGAAACCATGCCAAGGGTGCTCAGTTTGAGATTTAATCAAAAGAAGCAAACGATTTGTGCGGTGTTACAGCAACTTCAGTGTCAAATCAGATTTCAAGGCTTCCATCTTGACTCCTGAAGTAAATGTGCAAGAACTGGTACAACAAGAAATGTAACAAATGCAGCAAAACAAAAAGGAAACAAGCCCATCAGCACACTCATACAAATTGCAGCATGCTGATCTTTTGTCTTCCTACGAACCTGGTGATTTATGATGGTGGCCGCCAGTCTCTGAATTTCACGTTCCTCCTGATCTGCAAAAAGTTTGCACTTTGTTGCCGCTGCTGACAGGCCACACATTGCCGCATATTTGACATTTTCGGGAGAGACAGATGATGAGGCATCTGTTCAAGAATAATATCGTGTTCACAATGATTTTGTATAAAAACATTATCCAAAAATGACGTACTAATTTGGGGAATAAAGCAGTTACCATAGTTTGGACGAGCAGCATGACCAATAGCATCATTGCCTTCTGGACATATCCTGACAGAAAAAAATCATGGTAAGAGATACTCAAGAAAGGTAGGACAGAAGACCCAAAAAAAACCAAGCATTGTTGTAGGGGTAATCCATGGTTACTTGGCGGTTTCGCATGCCAAACTCGATGCACCGACTTGACTAAGCAAGTCAAGCAGCTCTTACAAGTAATCTACTCAGAACCCCAAGTCGCTTGACTTGGGATAGTTAGTAACCTGTCTCCAGATTGTGCAGGATGCCAAAAGAGAGCGACAACAAGGGAAAGAAGGGTGCATGAGGGGCAGAAAACCTATCCACTACAAGTATGATTGTACGTGTAATGCCAACTAAAAGTAGTCCTAAACATGCACTAATGACTTGAAAACCAGTATTCTACCTACCTAAATCTCCAACTGGACTCAACTCCTCGAACTGAAAACAATGAAACAATTCGACAATTGAGACTTGCAACTCCTGTTATAAAACCAACATCGCAAACTGGATTTGATAAATGTTCATTAATCACATCAATGGGCATCCATAATGCAGCATCTTTCTTAATCTAAAATAGACTCCCAATTCACATTGCTAATAAGCCACCTTGTCACTGAAGTTGCAGCCCACTGGGTCAAACTCATTTTAAATGTTCTTATATACCAAAGAGATGTTTTGGTTAGACAGTCTGTAAAACAGTTTACATTGTTTTTGAGAAAACGTTCATTATGCAAGACATCCTTAGGGGACTACAATAGTATATCAGTACTTTCATTAGTATTATTGGTAAAGTAGTAATCAGCAGCCCAAAAACAACAGCAAAGCCCAAGTCATGATACTTGTATGTCATATATGTGGCTCACCTGGAATCATCCCTCGTCAAAACAGATAATGCTGCATTTGCACAGGATGCTGCTATTCTTGGTCCTACTGCAGTGGCCAAAAATGCAACCTGCAAAACATTTCTGAACAGTGAGACCAGCTTATAATAGATCTACAGCGGCCTGAACAGACGTACAACAGCAACAACAGGAAACTGTAGCTGTTAACTAGCTAGAAGAACCGCTGTGATCATGAATATGTGAGGGGGTTCTCAGCAAACTTGTCAATCTATCTGCTCCTCAGTCTTCAGGTCCATCTATATATGATACTTTCAAATTTCATTCAACTGCTCGCGTCTGGAGTTATATCATATTAGAACTAAAATATTTTATGCCCTCAATATTCCCCATCAAATGCACATGGATTTCCACCGATCATCGGGGTTAGATATTCCCTCTAATGTACCTCCAGTGCCTTCAATTAGGTGTTTTTTAGTTCAAGCATTCAATCAATGACAATAAGCTAAAATCATACTCACAACACTGATAACATGTTTTGTGGTTTTCTATCCATATTTTTATGTTGTTCAACAGCTTTTAATGTTTGAACAGGCAAATAAACTGCACTCATGCAATGAGTAACGCTCAATAGTATGGTGCCTCAAGCAACAGCATAGACATCCAGATTAGCAGTGCCACCACGTGGTCATCTCAAACCCAGAGTGGGCTTTGATCCACGGACAATTCAGTACTGCAGAAAAAGAGCTGCGGAAAATTGTACTGCGGACTAATCAAAGGCATTAAGATTTTTGACACCTAAAAGTGAATTAAGCAGTTCAATGAATTTACAAACAACAACACACAGTGTGCAACCACTCACCAGTGACATGACTGGATTAGCGGAATTAACGAACGGAAGATGCTGTCCAGGTTGGCTACTTTGAGGAAAGCTTCCTAAGGCAAAAAATTGTCACAGTTACCAAATGAAAGCAGATAAACCTTCACCACCATCAGAAGTGAAATGTAATCAAATGATAAGTTTGTCTACAAAGCAAATAGTGAGGAAACCTGAAATGCTGCCGTTCGAATATGAATGCAAAAATCCATTGCTTTGTACTCTAGATGAAACAGAAGCTTCTGGTACTTCAATGCTCTCTAACAAGCCATCTTCCACTGGAAGACGAATAAAATGGTGAATACATTGCGCCTTTGACTTTGTTCCCACATGGTCAGCAATACCATTCCAGTTATCATTGTACTTCTCAACGCCCTCTAGCAACCGTAGAGTTTCAGCATCAGTCCAGCTGTCCCCGTCATTGTCTAATCCATCTTTTGTACCATCCACTCTCTGAAAATCTAAGCTTGAGTGGCCAGGCACAAATCTTGCATCATGGAAGCAATCCGAGCAAAGAGCAACGTCTGCCTGCTCAATCAGTAAAAATTAGTCACCTAGTAGCACCTTTATAAGCTTTTTTCAAAAAGGGGAGTTTACATAAGTAGAGTAAAAGTGCTATGATGCCAGAGAAATAAAGATATCCATGGACAATTACCTAGAAAAGAAAATCATACTGCAATATAATAGCTATCGTTCATAAAAACAGTGCATACTGGAACTAAGCATACCTACCCAGAAATCATTGTCAAAGGAATGGAACATTGTCAAAGGAATGGAACAGAGCACCACCCCCGTCATTTACAGCCACTACACTGTTCTTGTACCACTAACTTCCCCCCTCCATTACGCCCCAATTGCCACATGGGCAAGTGGTATGATTTTTGTAAGTTGTTTGATAATAAGCTTAACCCTAAGGACTTTACGATAACAACAGTTAATTAGGAAAATATGACTATGGATAAATACCTAATAGGGTGTCTGCACATAGCTTAACTCCACAGATGTTACTGAATAACGTTCATTTATGAGAAATGGCATATGTGCCATCATTGGAGTCAGATCTCATCCATGTGGTGCACTCAGGCCCATCACCGGCTACAGAGACAACTCTCATGCTGCACCCCCATCCCGTCCTCTGACTCGTTGCCGCTTTGACAACAACGCCAGCCATGGGCAAGTTGCAGCTTTTAAGTAATTCGAAGTACATTTTTCATACAAGGTCTTGCATTTTCATAATTTGTGGTGCTGCAGTTCTTTTCCAACTGATTTTGTTTTGCTACAGCATTTGCACCATACAAAACGTTTGTACTTATGCAAGTTAAAACCATTTGTATGATAGATATCCTGAGAATAGATTATGCATTTAGATTGAAGACAATAACATAATGACTTATTGTAACAATTGCAATTCAAAGCTAATGTTTCAGATGAGCTGGAGGAAGAGATCTGCTCAGAGAAGCTAACTGTTTTAAGATAATTTATCTGTTGGAAGATATGAACAGATGCACAAAACTATGTCAGCACAAAATAAGAACACTATTTATTTATCCTTAGGAAATGTGCGCTTCTGATCAAATTTTGTTATTGTTGCCATAGCATTTTTCAATGGAGTACAGCATGTTGATTAGGACTCTTCCAAGTTGACAACATTTCAACAGTAACACAACACCATGTGATAGCACAAACATTGTAGTGAATAGTGTAACATAATATTTCAATACCTACTGTGTGTTAAAGACTTTGAATCACTGCAACATTATTTAATGCATTTAGCCATTTACACATCCTATGGAGGTACATAGTTGGTAGCGGAAAAGGCTGGCACATCCCAAAGAAACAGAAATAAGGACAAATAAAAAATGATGTATGCTCAGGAACTGAAATGTTAGCTGCCCAATTCTGATCCCAGGGTACTTCATTCTCAGAAAACAAAACGTGATTTATACTGGAATAAAATGTTTATTGTCACATTACAAAGCAAATGCATTTGATAACTTGCAACATCCTGGTAACTCGAAGAGAGATCTTTTAACAAAACCATCCCATGGTTTTAAAAGCGTCCGCTTTAGGACGCCTAGGCGACGCCTTAGCGTCGAAGCGCCTCCCTGCCGCTTTGAAAAAAGGCCCGCTTTAGGCGCCTAAGCGTCCAAAGCGCCCGCCTAGGCGTCCTAAAGCGGACGAAGCGCCCCCCCCATCGCTTTAAAGCGCTTTAACGCTTTAAAAACCATGAACCATCCCATCAATTTTATGGGTTTTTGGTATATTTACAATTGCACATGAGCTTAAAAGTTATTACCTCCGTTCCAAAATGTAAGCCTTTTTAGAAAGTTATAAATTAGCTTTCTAAAAAGGCTTACATTTCAGAACGGAGGTAATAGTAATAGAATGTAACCCTCAAGCATAGCATATAGCCTTAATCAGTTCCTTTACAGCTTTCCGCATGGTAGCTCATGTGGTAAACCAATGCTAAACTTCAAATGCAAGATACAATATGGAACCATTCGACTGAAGATATTTAATCAAGGGTAAATGTGAAGAGGATCACATGATCAACAGTTCTGATGGTGTGGAGAAAGATTTTATCTAAAAATGCCGATAAAGAGTCCCCCATAACTGAGAATGAAGAATCTCTAATGAGTTACAGTTTTATTATGCGTACCTCCTTTTGTGACTCATAGTGTAAGCTGGGCAAAGGTTGTACGCAATAACAACAAAAATTCTCAGACAGCTTCTCCCAAATCTTCTCATCCAAGTCTGCAGCGTCACCATTTGGCACCTCCAGAGCAGCGGAAGTTGACGCGGCTGAAGTGATATCCTCTGCCCGGGCACTGCACTTTGGCCGATCAAACAAAATCAACCCATCAATTGATTTCAATGGCGCGGATGCCAGCTGCAGTTCCCCCGTCTGCTCCTCCCTGACTAACGATGTTGCCAGTCTCAAGCCCCGATGCACAGATCCAGCCGCGAGGTAATTAATGATCCCCCAAGTGTCCAAGAACCTGACTATCCTACTCAGGTCATATAATTCAGTCGTATTCGTGACAAGCCCCTGACACTCAGCAAATGCAAGCCTCCTCGCAGGACGCTCCAAATACTTCACAATCACCTTATTCCTCAGAAGAATGTACTTCTCTGGTGTATTCCCTGGGGACTTCCCTGAGAAGAAATGTGGCACCACCTGCCTCTCCAACCTGTGGACCGTCGTCGGCGAGAACCAATCTACAAATTGCAAATCAACCCACGTGACAAACAATTTTTCATTTGTTCTAGAAATATTTTAGCTCACTAGTACGCATCCTTGGAGTGAAGAACAAACCTGAGTGTCTGGGCACGACAAGTAACTTGCCGTAGAACTGCTTGGGCACGCCTTGGCCTTCCATGAGTGGAGGCACGGTGCAGACATAGGAGGACGGCTTCTCGGGGTCATTGGACAGGGACGGATGGTCTGGGAGCATGGCCGCGAGCACCTGGAGCTGCCCGTGGGAGATGTTCTCGAGCGCGGGGCCAGGGGCAGCCGGGGCACAGCCATCACCAGACACGGCGCGATCGGCGGCCACGACCGCGAGCACGGACGGATGGACCCGGCTGATGGTACGGCGGGTGGCCACGGGGAAGGCGGAGACGGGCTCGGCCGAGGAGAGCACCTCCGCGTCGAGCGCGGAGTCGTCATCGCCGCCACCGGCGCCTAGGGTTTCGCCCCCGTTGGCGGAGCCGTGGAGCGCGTCGTCTTCGTCGTTGGCCGCCGCGGAGTCGGAGTCGTCGGAGTGGTCGGCCCCGCCGGACTGCTTCGACGGGGAGGGGTCCTGGGAGCGCTTCCGCTTGCGCCACTTGAGCTTCGCATCTGGGAGGGAATTAGGGTTTTGGGGAGGGAGGGAGTGGCGGCGTGAGCACGGGAGAAGGGCCTAGGTTCGGGGAATTGCGAGGCACGGAGGGGTCGGGACGCGTACCTGAGGAGGAGGAGGCCTTGCGAGGCATCGTCGCCGGCGCCGGCGGAGGCGGAAGCGGTGGTGGGAGCTTGGACTGTGTGCCCGCGAGTGAGGGGGCCACGGGGGGAGGGGCAGGCACGTCACGTGCGAGAGGAGTGAGGAGGAGGATTTGAGCTCTCCGGTTCGAATTTCTTCACTTTGTAAAGCTCTCCTTTTGAATTTGTAAACCTAGCATCTCCCTCGTGGCCCAACATCTTCAAAAATGGAAAAAACAAGAAATATCTTGGTTCTAGTACATTTTGAAGGGTGTGCCCCTCTCTAATTTTTTTAAGGGTGTGCCCCTCTCTAATTTTTTTTGTCATCACATATAATACACAGTTTTATCTAAAAAATCAATGTAAAGAGCAAAATCAAGTCTTACAATATTATAGCTCGCCAAATATGTCCGAAATCAGCAAATATAGCAATTCAAATAGCTGAGAAATTTAAAATAGTCTCCATAAACGAAATATTACATGAGTAAAAAAGTATCACTCTACTCTACGTTGTTGCGGCCCGGCGCTGCTTGCTTGCATTATCGACTCTACAAACCGCATGAAGCTCAACGTCGCCGCATAGCCATATCGGCTTGCCTCTACTGCCCTATGGCTTCCTCACTTTCTCTCCCTCCGCTGGCCACCGAGCTTGAGACTTGAAAGAGGAATTAGCCCCAATGGACATTAGGGGTTTTGAGAGTTGATAGAGGGGGATTGGGAGCATGGGCTTCGAGCGACCAAGACTGAGCGTCCGTCTGACTTGGAGGAAGCGGCAGTTTAGGCCTTATGAGCTCTAGTCACTGATAGGCCAGGTCATTTGAGCATTGAAGTATATAGTTGTAACGTGATGGACTAGCTACAGCCAAGCTGGTCGAATTTTTCACCAAAATTCTAGGTGTGCCACGGCACACCCGGCACACCCCCTAGTTGGGCCCATGGGAATAATAGGATCATCTCAAAAGATCAGCAAATATATGTGCTCTCATCATCACCCACCAATTCCCATGTTCAATGATGGAAATGACATGGAGTGTTCTTGCTCTATATGTTGAGGTATTTCATTATGATAATATGTAAAATGTGTTGATATATAGCTAGTATACACCCATTTGTTGATAATGGCATATGTGGTGATTACTTGGCATAAGTCCGCATGTGTATGGGAAGTTCTACATTTTCACATGAGACATACCGCGCCTCATGCCGGATAACCAAAGTAAGTTGTGTGTGTGAATTCATCATTCTCTTCAAATGGAATGTAATTATATAAAGGAGAAATGGCCGTGGTAAGGTGCAATTTGAGAAGGCGTAAGCTAAAGGCATATGGTGATACATCATTCTTCTCTCACGAAAGCTATTGTTGGAATAGAGAAAAAGGCAATATATGTTTCTTTTTTCTTAGCTAGGAGATAGATCTTTTCGTATTTAAGATATGCTCCCTCCGATCGAAAATAAGTGTTTGTGATTTTGTACTAACTTAGTATAAAGTTTGTACTAAATTATCAACATTTATTTTCAATCGGAGGGAGTAACAATTTTCTCCATTATATCAAATGCATCTCCTCATTTCACGTGAGGTGACCAATTTTACTCATATAACATATTCCTTCTCTATACAGGACACGTGAAGTACAAAAACTATGTTCTATGCACATGCCCTAGTGAACCATGCTGTTATGCGCTCACCGCATGAACCCTTCTCGTTTTAAGTTGGAAGTCGCCGTTCCATTTCAATATGCATGCATTCACAGGTTGATTATAATACAAAAGGTAGAAGCACATCTGCACATGATTTTAATTATTAGATTCAGCCAAGCCTGGAACCATCGACGTCGTAATAAAGCATCAATATTTGATCTGAAGTTGTAACAACCACGTTACACATCATATGATGCCAGAGGAAGCAAGCATGATGAAAGTGATGACAAGTCGAAACTGTTCTTGCGATCATTGACATATTCAGGTACAATTCAGTTGGTTGAAAATTGCGTGAGTTCATCACTTTAAAGCATCACAAAACCAACCTAAAATAGCACAAGAGTACGATGAGAGCAAGGCTAGGCTTCTTCGGCATCTTAAACTGGAAAGGAGACACAAGATATATTTGCCAGAGTTTGCAGACAACCGGCATCAATATCCCTGTCCATCTCCACCATCTTCTCTTAGAAGACCAGACCTTGGGGGATGTTAAAAAGAGCACGGATTGTCTCGCTAGCCATATCCAGAAGCTGTAAATACTCGTCTGCCCCATCGACCAAGCACTGCAAATTCCAAATATAGAAGGATAATGAGAATGGAACAGAAGGGCCAACTCTTTGGAGATCATTATATTAAGTGTATCATCACGTCACAACACACAGAAACTTGAACTACTTCAACCGCAAACCAAAAGTTTTATTCTAACTTTGATTGATATTGCTTAAATACTCATGTCGACCTTCCAGAAACAGAGAAGCATAAGGTTACTCATCCTCCATCATAATACTGAGTTATCAAAAATTCCTATGCTTACTTTTTAATCTTTTTTCTGATGTTCTAGGTTTCTCAATAAGAACATGCAACTCACACAAGGATGAAAAAAAGGGTTGTTGTCATACTACGGTTTCGGTTGTCTATCCAGTGCAAAATAGCATACAGACATTAGACAAACCTTATCGGCTTCCCCAAGCTTTTTACATATTCTTGCCTTGTGCTCATCTGGAATATCGTCCGCATTGACAATCACATCTAGAAACTGAATGTGAGCACTTCAGTTAGGGTGCTTGTAAGATGGAAATAACAGGTGTAACTAAATTATGGCATCTATGCACAACGTAAACATAGCTGACCTGTGAGAGCAGCTGGGAAACTGGATATCCATCTGCAATAATATTGCTAACTTCCTTGTTTGCCACATCGAATTCACCAGATTTGCATGCCGCCAGCAATGACTTGACAATATCCTCGGGGATAGCCTGATACAGGGAAGCCAACTTGATGAACAAAATAATTTGATCTCCCAAGAGAAGACAAAGGAAAACAGTTTCATGTTCAAACAACCAACTCTTTTCACAGTAATAGTTATCACGACATGAGTTTGCAACTAAATAATTTTGATCACACATGTGCAGAACCTTACCAAATCCTGGTTCAAGATCCACTTTATTAAGTTCAAGAGAACAACTTTATCAAGCAAGAAGGTTTTGGTATAACACTATGTTACAGGAAGTGCCAAAATTGGTAATGTATGTTAGCCATTTGAAAGAAAGTGAGTGGTGAAGTACCCCTGAAACACTAATCAAGTCACTGGAAGAAATAGAAGATCCGAATAAGCGAGCTGCACTCTGCAACAACAAAACATATACGAAATGAGCACACTTAAACCATAGCATGATGCAAAGGGCTAACTAAAGAAACTGTCAGACCTGGAGATAAGTTATAGCACGACGAAGATCTCCTTGAGAGATGGCACTTAATGTGGACAATGCCTAATATGGAAAATACAGAAGCCACTCAATAAGTCAATAAAAGCCAACAACTGATTAGAGGATTTGCGGCAACACTTGATCTAGAAATATGCTTGATGTAGATATATATTTTGAAGTGAAAACTGTAAGGTCACCTGAGCATCCAGAGTGAGCCCTTCTTCACTGCATATATGCAAAATGCGGTTGCTCATCACATCTTCTGAGAGAGGCTTGAACCTAAACTTTGCACATCTTGATGCAAGTGGCTCTATTATCCTGTATTGCACAATGATCGTAGGTTCATAAATTCAATAAATAAGGTACCACATGAAAAAAAGTACATGAACAGATTGATGAATACCTGCTGATATAATTGCATATGAAGAAGAATCTTGTCACTTTGGAATATGTCTCCATAGTACGCCTCAACGCATTCTGTGGAAAAATTCAGGGTATCATCAACTAGCAAATATCGTATTAAGTACTGTAACAGTAACGATATATGACTGCAACATATGGTAATGTACCTGGGCATCTTCTGTCATTGAATCTGCTTCATCCAGTATAATAATCTTGTATGGTGGGCAAGGATAACCACTGAAGGCCATAGCATGTCAGAAATAGACAAAAGCAGTCAAGAATGAGCTATCAGAAGAAAACTGGAAAAAAATGCATCCAGCTTACCCTTTCCGTGCAGAACCAACAGCCACAGCAGCAAAGTCTTTGATCTTCGTCCTCACCACATTAATTCCCCGTTCATCACTAGCATTAAGTTCCAAAACTCTTGACTTGTAGAGCTCTGGACTGAGTTATCCACAGAAGGCCAGAAAAACAAAGTGAGTTTCCTATCATACTGACAGGGCTCTCACAAAGTTTGTGAAAATGTCTTCAAATGGTATTCCTTGTTTTGTATGTTGGACAAAGTGTAACTTTTGCTTTGTACTACTTTAAGCATATACTTCACATATGGATATTAAAGTATACTTTGTAATGAAATTTATTAAGGTTTTTTAAACGATGAGAGATGCTGGAACCAATTAGTTATCCCATCACAAGAAGGGACCTTGAAGCATCTATTAGCATAATCTACTGAAGTTCTGATTTCTTAACTTAGTTAAATTGAATAAACATTATTCAACTCATTAACCCAATGTTAAAGCATTTACACACTGTATCTTCTGATGAGCATAGTCATGCCTACGGCACAACCATATCCTCAATGATCCAATCCAATAATAAAGCATGCATTCAATACTTGTTATATGGCCCAGTCAATGACATTTCACAGAATCAATCTACGTTGTCTTGTTACACCTCGCTAAGAATTGACAAGTATGACACCTTACAAACTTATTGAGTGACTAGTAATGCAAACACAAGAACACAAAACAAAAGAAACAATGGCCAGCAAGAAAGTACCCGTAGAGCTGGAAGGCGATGGCGAGCGCAGTGGTGGTCTTCCCCGTGCCAGGCGGGCCGTAGAACAACATGTGCGGCAGCTGCAAGGGACCAGACGGAAATAAGAAAATCTACGAAGGGGCTCCGTGAACAGATCAGGAAAATGGAGCATCACGAATCGAATGGAGAGCTAGGGTTAGAGCGAGGGCGCGCGCGCCCGGACGGACGTACGTCGGCGGTCTGGAGGGTGTTCGTGAGCACCCGGACCACCTCCTCCTGGTGCGCGACGTCCTTCACCTGCCTCGGCCGGCTGCGGCGCCAGGAACACGCAGGATTAGAGCAGACCACGGGGGCTTATTCGCAAACTGCGCAGGGAATGGGGGGAAGGGGCGGCGGCGCTTACTATTTCTCCACCCATGGCTGCGAAGACGGCAGGAGTGGCGCCATCTCCTTCCTCTTCGGTTGCCCGCCGCGGCGTAGGGAGACGGTGGCGCGGGCGGCTGGCGGCTGGCGGCTGGCTGCTCTGTTTTGGCGCGCTCTATTGTTTTGGGGGATGGGGAGCGCGGTTTGGGTTCCCCGTCGTCTCAGTCGAGGGTTTTCGGTACCCAGATTGCCTTTCCCGTTCGTTCGATATCTACCACGTTTTGGCATGGCCGGGTCCCTCGCAGCATCTTCAAAGGAATTTGGGGCACATAGGAGGTTTCACCGCGAGTAAAATATATGAACAGTACACATACTTGTATCATCGGCTCGATATGATTACTGGACAATGAAAATATACAATTACGGTCACTAAATACAACGACGGTGTTTTCTACGGTCACCACGCCCAGGAGCTGGCGTGTATTGGGTGACCTGGCTATCGGGGGGGGGGGGGGGGGGGGGGGGGTCCCACTACCTAGAGGGTTAATTCGACAGTTTAATGCGCAGGAGGGACTATGTGCAAAAGCGTCACCGAAATAAAAGGCATGGGCTTCTCCGCTGCGCCGGGCAAATCCCTAGCCAAAATCCGAGCTCCGCCGGCGCCATAGTGAGATATCGCCTCCGCCGTGCTGAGACACTTCGCCATGGCATCTTTGAGCTCGTCCACGTCTGCGCTGCGCCGCCGTGGTCCTTACATCCCGCAGGTGAACTGCCCGGATTGCGGCAGGGTGGTGGAGAAGAATAGACTGGGGTCCACAGTTCACTAGAGGTGTCTCTCCATAAAGATAAATAACATGTTGGATAAACAAATTACAGTTGGGCAACTGACAAAATAAAGAATGCATAACAATGCATGTACATGTCATGAAGATCACTATGAGATTCACTTGGGCATTACAACATAATACATAGACCGTAATCTAACTGCATCTGTGACTAATAATCCACCCGCAGGATATCATCCGAACAACCCTTGGGTATTAAGTTGCAAGCAACAGATTATCGCCTTAAGCAAAGTGTGTAATGTAAACAATATAAATGTTCTTGAATAAAAGATTGTTGTTTTCTTCCTAGTAGCAACAGCACACCTACAACCTTAGAAGTTATTGTCACTCTCCCAGATTACTAGAGGCATGAACCCACTATCGAGCATAAATACTTCCTCTTGGAGTCACTGGCATCTACTCGGCCAAGATATCTACTAGCAACGGAGAGCATGCAAGATCACAAATAACATAAGCATAATAAATCAACAATCAACTTGACATAGTACTCAATATTCATTGGATCCCAACAAACACAATATGTAGAATTACACAAAGATGATCTTAATCATGATAGGCAGCTCACAAGATTTACACATGACGCGCATGGAGGAGAAGACAACCATCTAGCTACTGTATGGACCCATGGTCCAGTGGTGGACTACTCACGCATCACTCCGGAGGCTGGCATGGTGATGAAGAAGGCCTCTGGTGATGATTCCCCTCTCCGGCAGAGTGCCGGGAAGAGCTTCTAGACCCTCCCGATCTTGGGTTGACGACGGTGTCGGCTTGCAGTATGTTTCGTGGAAAAGTGATCGGTCCCTTTGGGTTTTCCCGACGAAGGGAATTTATAGGCGGAAGGGCGATGCCAGAGGATGGACCAGGGGCCCACACCACCTGGTGGCGCGGCCAGGGGGTGGCCCGCGCCACCCTATGGTGCGGCTGCCTCCTGGCTGCTCTCCGTCTCTCCTTTGGACTCCGTCTTCATGTCAGGTAAATAGGAACTTTGGCTTTCGTTTCGTCCAATTTCGAGAATATTTTCTGTGTAACTTTTCTGAAACATAAAATAGCAGAAAACAGAAACTGGCACTGTAGCATCTTGTTAATATGTTAGTTCCAGAAAATGCATAAAAATGCCACGGTGTAAACAAAACACAAAGCAATTGGTGTAAAACAAGCATGAAGCATCAAAAATTATAGATACGTTTGCAACATATCAGGAGGCGGTGGAGAAACACGAAACACAGAAATAGAGGTTTTCCAGCAAAGATTGGAGAGGGAAACACTGCCTGAGTCGCCCCCGATCGCTTCTCCACCCTCTCTGACGTCAACACCATCATCACCGCCATGAAGAGGGAGTAGTCCACCTCTAGACTATGGGTTTGTGGCAGTAGCTTGTCCTATTTCTCACATGTACTTCATTGTTTAGACATCATATGAGCTACCCAACATGATTATGATGCATATTATGTAATTTCTATGTGGTGGTTCTTTATTTTATTTGATGATTGATGAGATGTGATATGTTATTATGTCCTTGATGTATGAGTAGATGCATATTATCACCCCGTTCTTTATTACTTGTTCTGATCCAACATGTATGAGAGGGCATGTGAGGGGATGATGTGTATTGGTTAAATAACTAGGTAGTAGTGATTGAATAGAGACAGTGTTCATGATCTGCTAGGGTTGTGTACCTTCTTCCACGGTTATTTTTGCTAGGGATAAAAAGAATGCACGTGTTATAATTTCTTAATAACAGCTAAGAATCCCAAGCGACATTCTTAGACACAGTTTCTATTGTAATATGTCCAAGTGGTAGCATATTTGTTGTTCAACATCATATCAAAGTACCTAAGGCTATACTCTGTTAATTCTTAATACTTGATTGCTTGAAGTTTATTCCTTTCTAGTGGAGTATAAGTAAGATGTGTTGCATCATCTTTAAATTAGGATGTGATGTTGTAAGGGTAAATTGCCCCTAAGTGTGTTTTTGGTAATTAATGACAATCCCTATGAACTAATGTTTTCATTGAGCTTTTTATGAAGGAATTGTTCATAGCAATTGCTTGAAGTCCATGTCTTGGATTCAAGGCTTGGATACCATGAAGATAAAGATATATCTTAAGTATTGGCATCAAGATCATTGAATAAGAAGAGATGAATCCAATATGATCAAGAAGAAAAAATAAAGATGTAGTTCTTATGTAGAACTCAAGTAATCCATGCTCTAGCTTATGTGCTAAGCTAAGGAGTCTCAAGATCTTGAGAGTTTGGTTACATGAGAAGAATTCAAGATATGGCTCTATGTCGAGGTCATGATGGTCTCATGAGTTGAGATATGATTGACTAATACCTAGAGCATGCAATCAAATGAAGAATTCTTTAAGTGGCTCAAGATATTGTGATAGAGCATGAGAAGATTCAAGGTTGACCAAGGCAAAGATCAAAGATTGGATTATAGTTTGGTCAACACATGAAGCATAAGGAATGTGCCACATGGGACCAATCGGTCTTGTGATATGGTATGGTTTGTCAATTATGCTTTATGAACTAACACATTGCATATGTGTGTTTGTGTTGTCTATGTGGGTTAGGTATTGTGTCATGGATATGCATCACTAGTGATTTTACATATAGCCCATGAGAAGATGACATCAAGTAGTGGTTGTCATCAAGGTTGTGAAGTGCAAGTTTCAAGATAAGCATCTCGAGAAGATCATATGCTTGAAGCTTGTCATCCACTTGGTGATAATGAAATTGTGAAGACATGCCTTAGTGAAGGTATCCCATAGTGGTGTATGGGGGAGCATATTGGAAGTCTTCACGAAGCAACAATGATCAAGTGAAGCATTCCGGCTTGATGGAAGCATGAAGCATCATCATCAAGATCAAGCGGGGTGCGCAAGGCAAAGGTTTGTCCTTGCTAGGTTTTCCTTTTACCGGTCTCAAGGTGTTTGTTGAGAGACCGGGTTATAGGATAGATAGCCACACTATCAAGAGGGGCTTTCGGTTGGATAACTTGATCACATCGTCTTAGAGAGCTCAATCCTTTGCATACTTTGCTTCTCCCTACTTTGTTGCTTATTGGTGTTTCTCCTTTTGAGGTTCTTGAGCTTGTTGTTAGCTTTCCAACAAGTCCAAGTTCATTGAAAATGGATTTCATATGCATCTCTTATTGCGTTCTCGGGTTTGGAGGATTTACCGGTTCTTTCCTATGGGAGGTTCTCACCTCTCCTTATTTGATTTTTTTACCTCTTACTAATTCTTGGGCTTTATGTGGTTCATTGGATAGGTCTTTCTCTTAGCTTTTCAAAAATCCCAAATTTGCTAAAAACGGAGTCCGGACGCAAAAGTTATGACCGTTTTTGTCAACCGAATTTTTCAGTTGGTGCAAATCCGGTAAGAACCGGGATTTTCACCGGGAGGCCGGTTTCGGGCCGGCGGCGCCGGGCTGTACACTGGGATGCCAGTTTCGGGCCGGCGGCGCCGGGCTGTACACCGGCCGGTCCGGCGCTCGTACCGGGGCTGCACCGGAAACCCGTCCAGAACATGATTCCGGCGCAGGTCCGGCGCTCGCCAGGCTGTGCACCGGGCGGTCCGGCGCAGAGCCCGGCGAGACCGACTTTTGACCGGTTTTTGCCCAAGATTTGCCCCCAATGGCCCTATTTCGATTTGCTATAAAAGGGGCTTCTTCCCCAATGGTTTGTGTGAGTTATTGGGTGTTCTTGAGCATATTTTCCACCTCCATTGTTGCCTCTCTTGAGCTTGCTTCCTCTCCCTTCCCTCCTATGATTCTTGCATATTTTTGAGGGATTTGGAAGAGGAGATCTAGATCTACAATCCCCACCAATCAATTCCTCCTCTAAGTGAGGGGAACCTATTAGATCTAGATCTTGGAGTCATTGGTTGACCTCCACCATTGTTCTACCTCTCTAACTCCTCCATAGCATTTGTTGTTTTGGTGAGTTTTGAGAGAGAAGAATTTGAGCACTTTCCCTTGTGTTCTTGCTTTGCATCCTTGCATAGTGTTGAGCTCTCCATTACGATTTGTTTGAGTGAGAGACCGTGAGCTTGTTACTCTTGGAAGATGACCTCCTAGTTGGCTTGGCGGTTGGTGCCTCGGTGACCTCTTCGTGGAAGATTATGAAGAGGCCCGGGCATCCCCTTCGTGGGAGTTGTGAAGTGGTTGTGGAGCTTGCCATCTCCGGAGTGGAGGAAAAGCTAACCATAAGAACGGGTCCCTAGCTTCGTGGGGGATTCGGAGAAGAAGGTGAGCCTTCGTGGCGTTCGGGGGCCTTCGTGGTTTCCCGCATCTCTCCAACGGTGATTAGCTTACTTTATGTAAGTGAACATCGGGATACATCTTCGTCTCCGCATGCCTCGATTATCTCTATACCCGAGTTTATTTCCTTGTGATAGCCTTCGTGCTTGAAGTACTTATATCTTGTTTATCACTTGTGAAATATATCTTGTGCTATCTTGCTTATCTCTAGTTATTGTTGTTGCACTTAGTTGAGCCTAGCATATTTAGGTTTTGTGCTTAAAGAAAATAAACGTTAGTTTAATTCCGCATTCCTTCAAGCCAATTCCGTAATTGTTTTTAAAATCGCCTATTCACCCCCCTCTAGGCGACATCTCGTCCTTTCAATTGGTATCAGAGCAAGGTCTCTCCTTGTTTAGGCTTCACCGCCTTGAGAGTAAACATGTCGGCTAGTTATTTAGTGCACAATGACACAATTATTTTTGATGGCACAAATTATAACTTATGGAGAAATCGCATGCTTTGCAATCTTCGGACTTTGTGTCCAAATATAGAGCGATTTCTAGATGTAGGTTTTTCTCCTCCGATGGATCCTCAAAGTCTATCTATAGAGGATGAGAAAAATTTACATCTTGAAGCTCAAGTATCTAATGAAATTTATTGTTTGTAAGCTCCATAGTTTATGTTTGCTTGATGGGTTCAAAGTACAAGACGTCTCATGAGATATGGACCAAGCTAGAAGAGTCATTTGGTGGGTCCATTTCTCTTGAGGTTGAAAGTAAACCCAAGGAGCTCTCTTCACCTTCACATCATGAAGAGCTCCAAGTTGCTTCCATATCCGATCGTGATGATCGTTCAATCTCTTCCACTTCACCAACATGTGATGCATCACAAGGTAATGATATGGTGAGTGGAGAAATCGTATGTGATGATGGTAGCTTTGTTCTTTGCACCAATGATTCTACTTTGTTAAATCCTAATGGTGTAGAGAGCTTGGACCTAAACACTTCATGCAAGAAGTTCTTTACTCACTCTTGTGTTAAAGGTCCTTGCATATCTCCTAGAATTTGCTTGATTAAATTTTGTGATGATATGCTTGTCTCTAGTTGTGATCATGATCAAAATGACTCTATTTCCTCTAGTTGTTGTATGACTAACCATGTTGACGAGGTTTATCCCCGGCAATGCCCATGTCGAAGGGCTTTCGATCTAGGAAGCGTATTGGGAACCTGGCGAACTCGACGGCGATCAGACGAAAGCAGAAGGACACGAGGATTTACCCAGGTTCAGCCCCCTCAAAAGGTAAAAGGCCTACGTCCTGCTTGTCTGACTTTTGTATTGAGGTGGTGGCGACGATGATGGAGTTACAATGGCGGCGCAGATTGTATCTGGCCAACGACAGAGAGCTCTAAGTTGTCGAGCGCTCCGGCGTGAGGTGGGTGGAAGTGATTCTAGGGTTTCGAAACCTCCCTCCCAGCCTTTTATAAGATAAGGCTAGGTCTCAGGAGTGTTTCTCAAGCCATGTACAGATCGGATCAACCGAGACCTAATCTAGCTTGGACTCTTCGAAACTTCGCTTGTACACCAAGTAATACTCCCGGGCCGCATCGAAACACTGCCTTGATGGGCCTCGAAAGCCTCTCCTGAGACACCCCACCTGGACCGAGAACCAGGTAGGCGAATGTCGGGGGCCCATCTGTCATTCCTTCGTCAGTAGCCCCCGAGTGCCTGGGATAGCCAAAGACTATGGCAGGGACTCCTCCCGAAAGTCTTCCCAGCCGCACCCGACATGAGCACTTGGCCTGCAAAGCTGCAAATGTACAGAAGTCATTCGAATAGTATGCTTGTTTCGTTACGTGATTTTCGAGCTACTCTCATGTAGAGCCTCGAAAGCGTTAAGTTGGGTTTGCAGAGGGATGCGCATAACCGGCCTGAGACTCACGTCGGGTCTCAGTTAATTGCATTGCTGCAAAGACATTCGGTTAGCTTACTCAGATTCGAGTCCCCCGACTCGAACCCGCGTGGGCTGGCGCTACCTCGACCTGAGCCGCGTTGGACTTACCAAGTCGAAGCCCAGTTCATTTGTGAGGCACCCGATGCGTCCATCGGTGCAAGCTTCATACCGTAGGTATGGAAAATTTCCGGCAGAGCGCGTTTGATACGAATATCGGGCCATCCGATGTTGCAAATCGTGGTCTTACCTTCGTATTTGACATACGGCATCCGAACAGGTATATGGCGACCAAAATTCGGGCATGTTGATTGAGGAGCGTTGATAGCCCGAAAGACAGATTAGAACAAGATGATTCAAAGGTCCGAAACTCGAACCCGAATCTCTAAAAGTGTTATTGGGTAGAA
Source organism: Dactylis glomerata (assembly GCA_007115705.1). Classification (NCBI taxonomy): domain Eukaryota; kingdom Viridiplantae; phylum Streptophyta; class Magnoliopsida; order Poales; family Poaceae; genus Dactylis; species Dactylis glomerata. The sequence goes on from QXEO01000339.1 coordinate 3,898,476, forward strand.
AGAAACAGCTCGAAAGATCGAAGCCCTGCCTCGAATATTTTGAGAGCACTGCTGGCCTGATAGAAGTAGCTCGAGGGGCCGAAGTCCAACCTCGAATATGTCGAAGGCGCCGCTGGCCCAAAAGAGATAATTCGAGGGACCGGAGCCCTGACTCGAATATGTTGAAGGCGCTGCTGGCCCGAAAGAAATAATTCGAGGGACCGGAGCCCTGACTCGAATATGTCGAAGGCGCTACTGGCCCGAAAGAAGTAATTCGAGGGACCGGAGCCCTGACTCGAATATGTCGAAGGCGCTGCTGGCCCGAAAGAAATAGCTCGAGGGGCCGAAGTCCAGCCTCGAATATGTCGAAGGCGCTGCTGGCCCGAAAGAGATAATTCGAGGGACCGGAGCCCTGACTCGAATATGTCGAAGGCGCTGCTGGCCCGAAAGAGATAATTCGAGGGACCGGAAAATTCCCCCAAAAGAACGAAAGACAGAGTCGTCGAGAAACTCAATGCTCATTCGAATGGCACAAAAGAGAAAAGCACAGAAGACCTCGAAAGAAACCCGATCGAGAGATCATCTGAGTGCAAGGGGTACATACCTTTGGGACTCGAAAGAGCCTTTGCCAGTTTTTACCCCTTGAGTCGAAAAGACAGCATTTTACCCTAGGGAACGCGTCAGCGCTGACGACACACTGCGTCGAGTCGTCACCTCATCTTCTGCAGGACGGGCCTGAGCCTGCCAGGACAAGACGTGTGGTGGGCCCTCAAGCCGTGCATCGCGGCCGTTGACAGAGTTTGACCGCACGTCCCGCGCGTGGGTGAGAAATAACCGGCGCGGTTTCCTTGACTACCGTGCGTAGTGGACGCCGCGGTGCTCGCGTGCTGACACGTGGACGGTCGGATCAACCCGGCCGTTTCCACTTCGCCATGGACGGTTGAGATCTGACGTAGATCTCTAGAGCTAGAATAAATAACGGTGGCAGGGTAACAGTCTATCTCACTCCGCCGCCATCGTCTTCTTCCTCGCGCAGCATCCTTGTAGCTCTTCCTTTCCATCTCCATTTCCGCGATCTTTGCTGCGCCCTGACCATGGGCAAGAGGAGCTCCACAGCCGCCGCCAAGAAGGCCAAGACGACCGATGCTGAAGGCTCCGGCGTTGTCCGCTGGGTCCAATCCAAGGTTGGCAACAAGGAGCTGACCCAGGCCGAGAAGATGGGCCTGCTGAAGAATGCGCCGGCGGAATCGCTCGCCGCCGGCCCGGAGATCAGTTCCCCGGCCACCCCTCGGTTTCCGGGTAATCTTCATCGCCTTTTTGCTGCGGGGTATGTCTTTCCTCCCGCATCCTTTTCTCCGTGGCCTTCTCTTTGCTTACGGGATTCAGCTCCATGACCTGAATCCCAACTCTGTTCTTCACATTGCGTGTTTTATCACGCTTTGTGAGTGCTTCCTGGGGATCGAACCCACTGGGCACTGTGGCGCCGAATCTTCGTGATTCGGCACCCTCTGCCCTATCAGACCGGCGGTTTCGGCGTCCAAGTGCGCCCAGACGTCGAGTATTTCAACCTCCAAACACCCGAAAACAACCCCGGGTGGAGGACGAAGTGGTATTACGCCAAGGACAAATCCTCCGACGGCGAAAACTTCGGACTTGAGGAATTCCATCCCACCGGCGTTCTTCGACCTCGCGTCTCCTGGAGGCACGACCTTTCGGACGAAGAGTTGAAGATTACAGAGCCGCTGATGGAGAAGATCCAACAGCTTCGAGCTACTCCGAAGAAGGAACTTTTGGGAGTCCAACTCATCCGAACCTTCATCGAGCGCCGAATCCAGCCGCTCGCTGCTCGAGCCCACTGCATGTGGGATTACAGCGATCGCCGGGACTCGACTCGCATCTCTCAGGATGAGCTGCACGAAGCCGAAATCGACGAGTGCGTACGCGCCGTCACCAACATCAAGAAGAAGGATCCTGTGCCGAAGGTCTTCGGTGCAGTGGCCTTCAGCAAAGCCTTTCCCCGCACCGAGGTATGATTATGCTTTTATTCGAATGCCTTCTTCGTTTCTTAGCCGGATCGTCCAGTGTCGAATGCAGTCTTTCTCATTATGTAGGTGATAAACATAGCCCGATGCTATCCGCCCCAGCCAGAGATGGGCGAATATCCGGGGCGTGACTTCGCTGAGGTGCCTGAAGGGTCGGCCTCCGCTGCTCCATCGCCACCGAGGGCTCCGAAGAGACAACGAGTCGCGGACGTTGTCGAGGATTCGGAAGACCTTGACGACACTCACTTTTCTTCAGGGGATGACGACAACAGCGCCATCCCTGCCTCGCCTTTGAACCGCCGTCCTCCTCCTCGAACAGAGAAAAAGGTCCTTCCGAAGTTCGGGATCGACGCATCGTAAGTTCTTCTTTCGTGTAACTTGTGGTCTTGTTTTGATTTGGTTGTCCGATTCTAACGCTGATGATTGCTTCAGATCTTCCACCGAGGAAACGTCGACTGGTCCGGGGGATCAAGATCGATACCAGGTTCGACCTCATGACGACGCCCTTGAGCAAACGGCAGACTCACAGGAGAAGGTCGCTGATATTGTCGCCCCCGAAGTTGCTCCGACGAAGCCTTCGACCTCTTCCAAGAAGAAGGCGACGGAACAAGAATTCGTGCTTGTCTCCTCGTCCGGCGGGCCTTCCGGTCCTAGCAACCATGTAAGTCCAAAGACTTTCGACTTGCACTTCGCGTATTTGACCATTAGTAGCCCCCGAGGGTGAGTCGAAGTGTTCACACTTGGGCTTGCCCTCCGAAACATGATTCGAAGGTTAATTTGTCGCCCGACTTTCTTTAGCCCGTTGTTAGGGACCTGTCGAAGGTTTGCAGGAGCTTCTTCGCCTTAGAGGAAGAGAATCGTATGTCGTCGTGGTGAAACAACATATGCCATAGGATGGCTTAAATGGGGGCCGAACTAGATGCTGGAGGATTCGGGAGAGGGGAACGGGCTAAAAAGCACGACAGAAAGAGACACTGATCTACCCAGGTTCGGGGCTCTCGTAAGGAGATAACACCCCTACTCCTGCTCTACTGATGGTATATTTGGGTTGATGTAGTACACAACAATGGTGCTTCCAAGCTCTCTGCTAGAGAAGGAAGATGAACTGCTAAGTGTAGGAACACAGAGTGACCAACCAACCTTCAACCTTCTAACCTTCTTCCAGCCACCAACCCTTTACCAGGGCTCCCTATGCCACCTTATATATTGGTGGCCAGGGTTACAACGGTCATAGAAGACCAGGAGACACCAACTACACTCCAAACAGGACTTGCTGTCGAGGGCAGACGCCCACGACTTTCTCCCTGATTGCTCTCGATGGGACTCCCCTTGCTGTACCTTGTACCTCTTGAACTGTGGCCTTACCTCTGTGCGGTAAGCTCGTACTTGTGCACAGTGAGGGTAGGTAACCTCCACTGTGCACCCTGCCATCTTACTCTGCTACCATGCTGGGATGTTTTCTTCCTTGATTGTAGGGATGTGACACCTTGGTTGACTTAAGTATCCCGGATATGACCGTTGGCCATACCCAGGACTTTATATGCCGGACCAACGACCTACGAGGGTCGGGTAATCCGGCCTCCCCTGCTCCTGCACAACACACCAAATGGTTAGGCCGGCATATCTAAGTATAGGCCGGCACACTTTTATAAGTATTCCGGCTATGCCGGCATATCCAGACACCAGCCGGGATATACATTATATGCCGGCCTGGCCGATGCTCTTATATTCCGGACAGGCCCTTCCTTGATAACCCGGCATAAAGTCAATCATAGACCTTGTGTCTTTCTACTCTCTTGACCCTACCGGGGGTCATCCCCCCGACACTAGTCCCCGAAGCTGCCGAGGTTCCCCAGTCATAACTGTGGAGCCTTGACAGGTTCAACATACCTTTCTTCATTATGCCCCGGCGATCAGATTTGTATGCCGGCACATCTGCACATATCCCGGCCTCTGTTCCTGTTCCAAAACTTATTCCGGCCGGTCCCGAGGGTATTCCGGACGGAACATATACATCGGGCAATTAATCCGACATATAGACGAGTCTTCCTCGAGAAGCCATGCCTGACAGCTTTGCATCGAAACTTGTAACTGCCCTGCCACCTCGAACGGTCACCCACGATGTGACGGTTCATAGTGCAGCAGTTACTTCTTGCCATCATTGCGTCATGGCACGGTTACAGGAACCGCCGCCCCACTCCGTGCCGCCACGTGGCGACTCTCTGCAGGAACGGTCGGGGGAGTGGAACACTCCCACGATCCCCACGACCCTGACCTGGCAACATATAAATAGGGCGGCGGGGTAGACTTATCTTTTACCCCCACCATCGTCTTCCTCGCCTGCTCCTTTGCCTCCTGCGCTCCACCGCCGGACCAAGAAACCGAGAAGGGAAGCTGCCGCCATCGTCCACCTGCACGCCGGCGCCTCCGCTTGCCGACGTCCGGCGTCATCGTCGACGACGCCACCGCCGCCTCTTCTCCCGCAGCCTTGCAGGGAGATTGGATCTTCCTCTGCACACTTGCCGCCGCCGCTCCATCGCCGTAGGCCAAGCTCCGGTGAGTTCCTCTTCCTCTGTTCTTCCTTTCCCTGCTCTTCTGCAACTAGGCTGCGGTAGCCTCACTGGTTTGTATCCATGGTAGTTCCTTTGCTGGATATTTCGTTGCTTCGATTAGCATTGCTAGCAGTGTTTCGTAACAGCTCACAGGTGTTCTTCCGCAGAAATTATATCCCTGATTATTTCCGATTTTAAACTGCCTCGGTAGATCTTCTATTCCTGCTAACATCTGTGAGAGTGGTATGCCGGAGAGACTAACCTCCCTCTTTTCTCCGGCCTTGATAGGAATAACATCACGGGACTCCGGCTCTCACGCCTTATCCCGGCCACTAAGATGGCATCTTCAAGCATGACGGGCACCTCGGCCTCTGAGGAAGATACCTCGGCCCGAGCTCAAGGACGCTCTGGCTGGAGGGGTCGGAGGTTACTCCGGCCGAGATATCCTGGGTCACCTCCACCAGGAGAGTCCCGGAGGGCGTAGCATGCCGGCTACCAGCAGGAGAAACTGTGCCGGCACCTGAACCTGGCGAACGCGTCGTCTTCATCGCCCACTTCGAGCGTGGCTTCGGCCTGCCGGCATCGGACTTCTTCCGGGACTTCCTCAACACCTACGACCTACAACCTCATCATATCCCGGCCAATGCCGTGATGATCCTCTCCGCCTTCGCTGCTTTTTTGCGAGGGCTATGCCGGCATAGAGGCCCTTACTCAAGGCTGGGCGAAGTACTTCCAACTGCGGAAGCAAGTCGTCCAAGAGCGGCCCCGGAGCAAGGACGACCCGCCGGAGACGGCCCAGGAAAAGAAGGACCGCCCCATGACCCTCTGCGGCGCGGCCACCATCATGTCCCGAAAGGGCTCGGACTTCCCCAAGGTGGAACTCCTGGAATCTTGCAAGAAGTGGCAGAAAAAGCTTCTTCTACGTCAAGAACACCACCGACGAGGATCTGCTCAACCTGCCGCCATTTGTGGACGAGGCCACCCTTGGCTATGACGAACTGGACCTATAACCCGAAGAACTCAGTGATGCCGGTGAATGCGCTTCACCGGGTTAAGGGCGAGCTCCTGGATGCGGTCTTACTCCTCAAGACCTGGTGGCCTGCTATATAAGCCGGCGCGTCTCCCCTCTGCAGCGCCGGTCGCACAAGATCTGCCAGATGAGCAGGCCAATGGACCCCAACCGGCACTCCACACACGAGCTGACTCCGGCCGACATTCTGCGCCGGATTAAGGATGTCTGCAAGTCCTCTTAGGCTACTTTTGCCTGGGGGCTAGAACCATACAGCCGGGATAGGCCCGCCCCAACGGTAAAACCATCTTATCCGATACATAAAGTCCATGTCCGGCACATAGATACTTAAGCCAACATATGTCTGTTTGCCGACACATATCATATTGATCCGACATACCTCTACCACCGGCATATTTCCTTGTCTGAATACTTGACTTTGCTGTTTATACAGAAATTCAGCTTCCAAACCATGGAGAACTCCCGGATCAAGATCGCGGCGGACCGCACTGTTGCGGATGTTGAAGATCCGGATCATTGGGATAAGCTTCCCAGGAGCACCCGTGCTGCAGCTGCCATGGGTAAGGGCTCTTCATCCCGGCATTATGCTCAAGACCGGAGTGAGATTGATTCTGACGAGGAGATCCTGCTGTACTATGACCCGATGCCACTTGCGTACGCCTTTCCAGAAACACCTATTGCTTACGAGTTTGCAATGCCGTCCTCAGCTATCCCGGACGATATGGTTATCGACGCCGCCCCTCTGAAACCAGGGACCTCCTTCCACCGGCGGACGTGCCGGCCGGAGCGAGGGGTGAAGCCCCAGTCCGACATACCTCAGAAGTCGAAGAGGCAGAAGGTCAGCGTGCCCATACCGAAGAAACAGAGGCCTGTTGCCTCGGGGTAAGTTTCCTTTTCTTTGCATTTCCTCCGACATATCTCTTGCTTGTACTACTGACTTGATGTTTTCTCTCTTTCAGAGCTCCTCTTGCGCCGGAACAAGCTTCTGGGCTTGAGTGGCGACCCGAAGGTTACCAAGCCCGCAGCCCCTGCTACCTCCGACATTCCCTCTGCCAGTCACACGACCTCCCCGGCGCCGGCATCTTCGCCTGCGCCCGACAAGACCACCTCCCCGGCGAGGATGTCCCTCCGCCGGCACAAGACACCTCTGCCCCCGGACGTCCACATGGACTCGGGGCTCACAGAACCTCCGGCTCCTGATGTCCACATGGACACAGGAGCCCACAAGAGCCCCAGACTCCGGCGCGCCCACCAGCGACGCCGGCACAACTGATGACGCCGGCGCAAGCGACAAGAGCGCCGGCACAGACACCAAGGGTAAAGGCCCTTAGTGCCGGAAGTCCAGACTATCCCGGATCCTGCCTCTGCTGGCCAAGAAGCACCGCCGCGCCGGAACAGCCCGCACCCGAGACTCCCTTCAGCTGACAAGACCCCAGCACCGGCCAAGACCACTGCACCGGCCACTGACCACTGCACCGGCCAAGTCCAACTGCACCGGCCAAGACCATTGCACCGCCCAGACCGTCACGTTGAAGATTCATCCGGCCAAGTCCGGCACACCATCTGCCGCAACTGCTCGTCCTAAGAGCAGCGTCCCGGACCAGCTCTGCTCGGCCCTGCATCTTGGCAGGGCAGCAGCCCGGCCGGGGTATCGGACCAGCTTCTTTCGACACCCCAGAACTCGAGGGCCTCGTCCCTCTTGCGACGAAAAGTGATCAGAGCCTCGGCTCTCGTAAGGAGCAGTGCACACAGTGGAACGACGCCAGCAACATGGACACTGCGGACTCAAGGAGCAAGAAGCTGGCCGAAGCCAAGACCAGTGGCGACCCAAGCGACTTCCTGGCAGCGAAGCCCATACCGATCGCCAGCGAGCTCCTCAGCATCCAGCAAAGACTTCACAAGTTGGCCTCTGCCACCACGTAAGTCCTCTCTATTTACACACATATCCCCAGTCCCCGAAAATGTCGGCTGTCCGGGATATGGACATCCGGGATTTTCTCATAGTCCTTTAGCTAGCTTCTTTTGAATTAACTGCCGACATATGAGCTCGATCCGAGCTTCAAATCCTAGTCACCGAGGGCCGGGATAGGTGCGCAGCACCTGTGCCGGGTCTTTAACAATTTCACATCTCTATTATCTTTCAAATCCTCTTGACCGGGATATAAGCTCGATTCGAGCTTCAAATCCTAGTCACCGAGAGCCGGGATAGGTGCGCAGCACCTGTGCCGGGTCTTTAACAATTTCACATCTCTATTATCTTTCAAATCCTCTTGACCGGGATATAAGCTCGATTCGAGCTTCAAATCCTAGTCACCGAGAGCCGGGATAGGTGCGCAGCACCTGTGCCGGGTCTTAAAAGAATGATCACTTGATAAAATCTTCACTTTAATTATCATGTCAAATTTCTCTACTGACATTCAAATCCCGGCATTTTTGCAGCGCATGAACAACACCCGGGCCGACATGTTCCATGAGTTGGTGTGCGAGCACCGGAAGCTATCTGACGCACACAGCAAGCTTCAGCAGGAGCTATCCCAGAAAGGTAATCTTTGCCGACATACTGTTGTATGCCGGATATCTTTCCTCTCTTTACTTTGCAATGCTTACTCTTGCCGACACGTAACCTTGTGCCGACATTCTTCAGCTGGTGCCGAAGCGCAAGTCACCGAGCTTCTCAAGAGGGTGAAAGAGCTTACTGGTATGCCAGATCCTGCTGTTACCCCGGATAGCTACTTTATACTTCAAATCCTTTACTCTTTGTCACTGTTTTCTTTCTTCAAATCCTTTTAACTTGAAATCTTTGCAGATGAGAAGGCTGCACTGGAGGCACGCCACCAGGATTGTGTGTCCTCGGTGGATGTGGCCAAGCAACTGGACGACCGGGATGCCGGTCACAAGGCCGAGGTTGAGCAGTTGAAGGGCCGGATCACCGAGCTGCTGGACGAAAAGGAACAGAGGGAGGGCCTACTGAAGAAAACCCAGACCCTGCTTGTTACCTCCGAGACTGATGCCGCCAACGCCCATGCTGAACTGGATAGCCTGAAGGAGCAGGCCACCAAATGGGAGGTTACAGTTGCACAGCTGAATGCCGACCTTGCCCGTAGCTTCAAATCCTTTCCCCTTTTATCCTTCCCGACATAGTGTAATCTTTTTCGGCATAGCATCTATGCCGACATATTTTCCTTTTGCTAACATTGTTTCTATTCTGCAGGCATGTTTCCCGCTTCCGTCGCTGACGTTGAGAGGGCTTTGCAGTTGGACCGAGAAAACCGGGGTGTTCCGGTTGACTCGCCCAACTGGGACATGTCGGAGCAGCTGCTGGCCCTGCAGTCCCGGAAGGAGGCCATGACCCTTTACACTGAAGAGCTCTTCTACGGCGCCCAGGAGGCATTCTCTGCCCTCTGGCCGGGACAAAGGACTCCCACTGACCCGGTTGACCTCAGCAACGACCTGCAGCTTGCCAAGGTTCGCCTCCGGAGTGGCGAGATTCCGGCGCGAGGGTTGGAGCTGACGAAGCTCTCAGCTACTTCTTGTCCTGGTATGAAAAGGCAGACTTGGAGACTTTGCGCACCGTGCGCGAAGGATCCATCTGGACCACGGATCCGGATCATATCGTCGCCGCAAGGAGTTGGCCCATAGCTATGTGGACTATGCCGACACGACAAATTCGTCCGGGACATCCGCGAGCCGGAGAAGAATGACGATGCCGGGACATCGCCGCTGCTGAGGGCTCCGACTCCAGCCAGGATGAAGATGAAGCCGAAGAGGCCGACACTGATGTCCCGGAACAGGCATCTGCCCCGGGCGGAGGTGATGGCTCCATTCCATCTGCTGGGTCCGGCACACCTGAAGCTGACACTTCCACTGCTACCGCTCCACCTGCCGGCGGCTCTGCTTCTGCCACTCGCTCCTTGACTTTGGAGCATAAAAACTTTAAGTTTTATCAGATCCCCGGTATGCCGGGTGCAGATGTAATATACACGTTTAATTTCCTTTGGTTTGCTTCCTGGACAAGTTTTATCTTGGTTTGCTTGTTACTAATGCCGGATCATCTTTTGGCTAAGTCACCGAGTTGTTTTCCTGTTTCCTCAATTTCACAACCTTGGCTACTTGTCTACCTTAATTGGCTTTTGACGTATGAGTCTCAAGGTTGCTTCCTCGAAACATACAGTACTTTAACTTTGAGACTTAGACTTCAAATCATCCGACACTTTAAATTTTAACTTTAGCTTTAACGAAAATGTCGGTTCGCTTGCTTTGTATTTCCTTAGCCGTTTTCCATGTGTAGACAATCTCCGGCATCTACTCTTGCTAGCCATGAAGCCGGGTTTCGGACAGCAGCTGAGTCGAAGAGTGGCCTTTGGTGCCGACACATTACTAGGCCGACATAGGAAACATTCAAATAAAGCCAGCCGGCATATAACAAAAAACTGTAAATAAACAAATATACCTCGGAGCTAGTTACCCGGCTTCTTCGGGATGCCGGTATTTCATTCATTAGTCTTGTGCCGGCACAACACGCCGGCATACAAAGGAAAATATGGAAATACATACATTGTGTTGCTCAGGAGTAAAAGGGGCGCAGTAGAGCTATGTTCCATGGCCTCTTGGTTTCTTCTCCGGACCTGTCCGCCTTATTCTTCTTGGGGTCCTGCGCATCTATAAGATAATAGGCATCATTGTGCAGAGCTCTGCTCACAATGAATGGCCCCTCCCATGGAGGAGTTAACTTATGCCGGCCTTCTGTTCCTTGCTTTAGCCGGAGTACTAGATCTCCCTCTTGAAATCTCCTTGGATTTACCTTCTGCGCATGATAGCGTCTGAGGTTCTGCTGATATACTGCTGTTCTTGACAGAGTTATTTCCCTTGCTTCCTCTAGCAGATCAACATCATTTTCTCTGGCTTCTTTAGCCTCTTCCTCAGTATATAGCACTATTCTTGGTGCATCATGTATTACATCTGTTGGAAGCACAGCTTCTGCTCCATACACCAGGAAAAATGGTGTGTAGCCTGTTGATCTATTCGGAGTTGTTCTTAAACTCCACAGCACTGCTGGCAGCTCATCTAGCCAACATCCCGGAGTTTTCTCCAGGGGCTCTATCAGCCGGGGTTTTATGCCGGATAATACTAGCCCATTCGATCTCTCTACTTGGCCATTGGCACAAGGGTGGGCAACCGACGCAACGTCCAGCCGGATTCCCACCTCCTCACAAAATCTGGCAAATGGCCCTTGGGCAAAGTTTGACCCATTGTCAGTGATGATGCTATGAGGAACACCATATCTCAAGATTATATCCTTTAAGAATTTCACTGCTGTGTGACCATCACACTTGCTTATGGGCTTCACTTCAATCCACTTGGTGAACTTGTCCACCATGACCAGGATATGGGTCATTTTCCCTCTGGCCGGCTTAAAAGCCCCGACCATATCCAGGCCCCAAACAGCAAAGGGCCAGGTTATTGGGATAGTTTTCAGGGCAGATGCCGGCTGATGAATCTGGTGGGCATATCTTTGACACCCATTACATTTCCGGACCAAGTTTTCTGCCTCTTGCAGTGCCGTTGGCCAATAGAAGCCATGCCGGAATACCTTTGCCACCAATGCCCTGGACGAAGCATGGTGACCACACTCCCCCTGGTGAATTTCCCGGAGCATCTCCAGACCCTCCGCAGATTCGACACATCTCTGCAATACTCCGGTGGTACTTCTCTTGATATTTCTTTGTTGATGATGGTATACGCTTTGGATCTCCTTATAACCCGGCGGGCCTCGGTTTCATCCGCCGGCACTTGACCATCCACCATGAAGTTCATGATAGGACGTGCCCATGAGGGCACTTCCCTGACAGTGAACACTGCCTGATCTATTTCCATCATTTCGACCGACACATAATCGATCTCCATGGGCTGCGAAGTCCCCGGGACTGAAGAATCAGTCCCCGGGTATGCCGGAGCAGTCCCCGGGGTATACCGGCACAATCTCCTGGTACATTTTTCTCTTGCCTTTATCTCTGCTCCGGAACACTGCGCTTACTGCATATGTCGGCCCAGTCCCCGGGACTGAGAGAACAGTCCCCAGGTTATCTGAACTGGCCCCGGCATTTATCTCCATTGGAACTGGTTCCTCTGGGCTTGGCAGAACATATATGGATGATGACTCCGGCAAGGGCTTGATTGACGGCTTCCTCAGATGCTCCAGCAAAATGCCAGGCGGAATTGATTCTCTAGAAGATCCTAGCTTGGACAATGTGTTGGCCGCTTCATTCTGAGCCCGGGGGACATGCTGGAACTCACAACCTTCGAAGTAGCCACTCAACTGCTGCACCAAAAACCGATAGGACCCCATGTTTGCATCATGCGCATCCCATATGCCGGAACATTGCTGAATCACCAAGTCTGAATCACCGAAACACATAATCCGGCGAATGCCTATGTCCTTGGACACCTTCAGGCAATGCACAAGTGCCTCATACTCCGCCACATTACTCGATGCTGCAAAGTGGATCTGCAGAACATATCTCAGCTGGTCATTTTTGGGTGAAGTGAGAACTATGCCGGCGCCCAAGCTATGAATTGTTTTGGACCCATCGAAATGCATTCTCCAATAGTTTGCATCTGGCAATGGTGGTTCATACTGTATCTCGGCCCAATCAATGAAGAAATCAGCCAACACCTGGGACTTGACTGTATCCCTTTTGTCATACTGAGGCGTATATGGTGACAACTCTATTTCCCACTTAGCTATCCGGCCACTGGCATCTTTGTTGCTTATGATTTCCGAGATAGGGGCCTCAGCCACTACCCGGATTGGATGCTCCTGGAAATAATGCTTGAGCTTCTTGGCCGCCATATAGACACCATATGTCATCTTCTGATAATGTGGGTAGTTTTGCTTCGAGGTAGAAAAGACTTCACTCAAATAATATACCGGCTGCTGCACGGTTTTGCCTCCTTCCTCTTGCTCCACTACCACCACTGCACTTACAACCCTGTTGGTCGCCGCTATATAGAGCAACATCGGCTCCCTGGGCATTGGAGATGCCAACACCGGCGCTGTTGACAACATCTGTTTCAACTCCTTGAATGCTTCATCCACTCACGTAGTCCAGACAAAAGTGTCGGACTTCTTCATCAATTGGTATAACGGCAGGGCTTTCTCTCCCAGCCGGCTTATGAAACGGCTCAGGGATGCAAGGCACCCAGTGAACTTCTGTACTTCCTACAGGTTTGTCGGCGGTTTCATTCTCTCTATGGCACGAATCTTGGCGGGATTCACCTCAATACCCCGGCTGGAAACCAGGAAACCGCGTAATTTGCCTGCCGACACACCGAAGGTGCACTTAGCCGGATTCAACTTCATCCGGAATCTCCTCAAATTTGCAAAGGTTTCCCGGAGGTCATCTATGAGAGTCTTGCTTTCCTTGGTCTTTATGACAACATCGTCGACATATACCTGCACATTTTTATCTATTTGGTCATGCAAACATTTTTGCATACACCTCTGGTAAGTTGCGCCGGCATTTCTTAAACCGAACGGCATGGTGAGATAGCAATAAGCCCCGTACGGGGTAATAAAGGATGTCTTTATTTGATCCAGCTCATACAAGGGGATCTGGTGGAAACCAGAATAGGCATCTACGAATGATAACAGTTCACATCCTGCTGTGGAATCAATCACTTGATCGATCCGAGGGAGCGGGAATGGATCTTTAGGACATGCCTTGTTTAAGTTGGTGTAATCGACACACATCCGCCATACCTTTACTATGGCGGGCTCTTCCTTTTTCTTTTCCACCAAAACCGGATTAGACACCCAATCCGGATGCAGTACTTCCTTGATAAAGTCGGCAGCTAGGAGCCTGGTCACTTCCTCCCAAATCGCTTTCCTTCTATCATCTGCATTCCGCCGGAGCGGCTGCTTTACCGGTTTAGCATCCGGCCTTACATGCAGTGCGTGCTCAGCCAGCTCCCTCGGCACACCTTGCAGGTCTGAAGTAGACCATGCAAAGATATCCCGATTCTCACGGAGGAAGCTGATGAGCTCGCTTTCCTATTTGGGGTCCAAACCTGTGCCAATGAGAGCATGACGCTCCGGGAAAACCTCATCCAGAGGCACCTTCTTGACTTCCTTGCCCACTTGAAAAGAAGTGCCGCCACTTGGGTTTGTCATGCCCGGCATAGATTTGCCGGCCACGACCGTTTCAGCAATCTCCACCGCTCGCTTGAGCCTCTTCCTCTCTTCTGCAATAATCAGAGTCTCGGCCAGATTAGATTCGGCCGTGGCACACACCATCGAGCGCTTGTAATCACCAATGATGGTAATCACCCCTCTGGGCCCCGGCATCTTCATCTTTAGATATGCCACATGAGTAGAAGCCATGAACTTTGCTAATGCCGGCCTACCCAGCAATGCATGGTAAGGACTATCCAGATCCACTACCTCGAACATGAGGTTCTCCACTCTGCAGTTATCCCGGTTGCCAAACATGACATCTATCCGGATTTTGCCCATCGGCGCACATGAAAGTCCCGTCACAATGCCGTGGAATGTCGTCCTGCTTGGCTCCAACATATTCTCCTTGATGCCCAACTTCTGCATCGTATCACGGTACATGATGTTGATGCTGCTTCCATTGTCAATGAGAACCTTGCTGAACCTCACATTATTTGCCAGCCCGACGAATGTCGGATCCATCACCAAAGCATACCCGCCGGGGTTTGGCATGATCTTGGGGTGATCTGTCCTGTCCCAGCCTATGGCCTGGTCAGACCAGCGCATCAACTTTGGGACTGCCGACATAACGGCATTTACTTCCAAACTCCACCGGTACAAACTCTGCTTATCTGTTCTTTCGGTCTCAAAGACCATGTAGCTCTGATCATGCTCCTTGTACTCATTCCGGCCCGCTCCTGGGCCTCCGGCATGGTACTCCGGATTATAGTTCTGATCAACTTGATTCATGCCGGCATTTCCGGCATTGCTCTGATTTCCGGGATTAACCGGCCTGGGCGGGACTGCAACTGTATTTGCACCTGTCAACGGCGATGGAGCTGCCGGGATAGGTGGCCTAGCCGGCCCAAAAGGACCTGCACGACCCGCCAATATATCGTCCAGCCATGAACAATTTCTGGTCAAATGATTCGCCGGCTTACCCGGCTGAAATGTGTGAAACACACATGGCTTGTCCATGGCCAAACCCACTGTATACTTCGGCCATTGCTTCTTCTGGCCGGTGCCGCCGCTGGCATTCTTGTTGATCCAGACATTCTTTTTCTGGAAAGGCTGCGCTTGCTGCTGCTGCTGAGGCTGCTGATAGTCCTCATATCTCGGACGCTGGCTACTGCCGGCGCCCCCTTGCTCTTCCTCAACTGCCGCCACTTGCGACGAACCATACCGATAATCCGGCCGTTCATCTCTCCTCTTGTTCCGGTTATCGGGGCGATAGAACTGCCCCGATCCCCCGGCATTGTTGTTATTCCTTCGGGTTTGCCCCTGACCTTGTAAATCAAGGGTGGGCTGCATAGGATCTCCCAATGCATAACATTCGACAATCTTGATTGTCTCGGCCAGCGTGGCCGGCATCTCCCTCTGAAGCTTTTTCCATAACATGGTGCCATGCTGGCATTCCTGAGCGAACCACATGATGGCCTGCTGCTCCACAACTCCTTCGCAGGAATTGCGCAACGTGCACCACCTGGTCAGGTAGTCACGGTCAGTCTCATATTCTCCTTGATGGCAGTTAGCTAGCTGCTGCGGGCGGTTAGGTCTCTTGTAGGTACTGGTGAAGTTCGACACAAACTGTTCTTCAAAATCAACCCAGCCGTTGATACATCCGGCCGGCAAATTATTCAGCCATATCCTGGCTGGTCCTTCAAGCATTTGCGGCACATATCGCACCGCCCATCTGAGGTTTCCTCCGGCGATGTTCACCGCAATGGAGTAATCCTCCAACCAATCTTCCGGCTTCAAACTGTCGTTGTAAGTCCTCGCGCCACGTGCGAGCTGGAAACCATAAGGCACTGGCTCACCCATAATCCAGGGTCCAAAGCACATGGGACCCGGAGCTCCTTGTCTCTCCACCATCTCTGTCTGGTAAATTCTGTCCAGCTTGAAGCGCGCATCATTCGTGGCCAAGGACCGAGTACCTAGCCGAGATGCAATTGGGCCCGCAATCATCTTGTGTTGCTGTTGCTCCGGCTGGTATTGCTCATTCTGCTGATCTTGCTGATAGTGCTACTGCTGTTGTTGCTGCTGTTGTTGATATCCCGTCCTCGCAAGGGCGGAATTCCCATCGTCATCCCGATGTCTCGGCTGACCTGCACCTTGCTGCCGCACCGCATATCCGGTGCCCTACTGCTGACGTCGGGCAGCACTGGTACTCCGGCCACCACTGGCCGAGCGTGCTCCTTGCCTGGCCGGCACATTCTGGCCGGCATTCTTGCTGCCGACATTCTTGTCAGCTTAGCCGGCACTCTTCTGAACTATTGCTTGTTTTCCGGCAATTGCCGGATCATACACTTGGATCTGCTTGTCCCAACGGCCAGAGGTCACGCTTCCGGCACGCCGGGCGCTTGGATGCGGGGACGAAGCTTGGCCCTTCGACNTAACATGAAATTCAGATAACAATTATTTGAGCAATATGCCAAAACAAATTGTGTTGCTCCGTGGCAAGTGGCAACGCATGAGTATTTAGCTAGTGATCATAATTATTCAGACATTTTGCAATAATTATTCAAAAAATATGTACTCTGACCCATATTACTCTTCGCTAATACGGATGTATCTACCACTAAAATATGTCTAGATACATCTATATTAGCGAAGAGTATTATGGGTTGGAGGGAGTATAAAATAATATATTAATCTCTTGTACAAATGCAATCCGTTACTTTAACCATCCAAACAAGATTTGATATTCAACCTAAGCATCAATTCTTGGTACCAAATACCTAAACATCTAAACAAAAATATTGATATTCAATCTCAGTGCCAATATCACAAGGTATTGATATTGGAATGAATGCAATGCCAAGCCCTTGAATACAAACATTCAAACGGACCCTGAGTTTTCTTGGACTGCTCTCGTTATTCCTCCAGTCCCGTTCTTAACTGAACTTGGTTACGAACGTACAATTCGGATTTCAGAGTGAATTTGTTGACAGCATCTCTCATGAGCCTGGTTGTCGTTCAGTGGTGTTACACCTTACACTTCCTGATGGAGACGAGACTCTCTCTGTATGGGACGACGTGGTAAACAGGGTACCAGCGCTCCGAATCCACATCTTCCACGTCCAGCACTTTCTGCACGTCTTGGCTCTTCTCGTCGCACCAGTACAGCTTCTCGCCGGTGTCCGACACCCTCACCAGCATCCCACCCCCGGCGGCCCAAAGAGGCAAGAAGCCGTCGCTCCCGAACGATATCTCTCCTGGGTCGATCCGGCAGCGCAGCGACCACTGGACTGGTCGTGTGTCGTCTACACTCCCGAGCTGCCAGACGTTGAAGGTCGTCAGCGAGGCACAGTTGTTGACGTGGCACAGCTTGCCATCTAGGTCCGCCAGATGGTCCATGGCTGGGTCGTAGCCGAACTCAGGAGGGCATGGCACTTGGCTGAACATCCTGTCGCGCAGGCTAAACCGCAACAGAGAGCTTGGCTGAGGTTCTTCGGCGGCCTCGCACGCCCAGTAGAAGGCGTCCCCCGTGCACACAGGTGGCGTGCCGCCGATTGCGTGCGGCGGATCGGCCGTGAGCTCCCAGGAGTCGCCCCCCAGCGTGAAGACCTCGTGCCCGATGTCGTAATCGAGCTTGCAGCTGGACTCGTCGTAGCTCCACCGCCGGTAGAAGTACCTGGCGACGACGTACTGGTTGCGGCAGCTGTCGAATCCGATCACCGCCGATGGATGCTTCTTGTTGTTCAGGTCCACGTCCCCACTACCGAGCGGCAGCGCGACGAGCTCCCTGGTGGTCGGGTTGCAAACGTACACCTGGTTCGTGGTGGTCGTGACGGCGACCAGGCCGTCGCAGTGCGTGGCGTGGATCACGTCCGTGACGCCTCCCGCTTCCGGTGGGCACGCTGCCTTCTCTAGCAGCAACTCCGCCTTATTGGCTTTGAAATCGCCGGGTTTCTGTCCCGGTCGCAGGCGGTAGAAGGTGATGTTGTCGGGGATCTCTCCATCTTCTTCTCCTTTATTGGAGGTCATGACGACGAGGATGGACGGCGGGCTCGCCCGGGAGAAGTGGCGGTGGCGACAAACGAAGGCGGCGTCCTCCACCCGGGCGCGCCACGAGCGACAGACGCACTTGGAGCGCACGATGAACTTCACGGGGAGACGCGCCAGGACTTCCATCAAAAGCAGGTCCTCAGGGAGGGTGACGCCGGTGGCTGGAGGAGGCGGTGTGATCGTGCGGCGTTTCTCCGGCCGATGAAGATCCATCTCGATCCGATCTTAGGTCGTTCTTTCTTCTTTTTCTTTTTCCTGAGGAAGGGATGGGGATCCTTCTTTACGTGAGCCCGTGTGGCGGTGTGGGGGGTCTGCTCGTATATGTTGATCGAACTTTTCTACTCCGAATATCCCAAACGTTTCCTTTTTTGTCGGGTAGTACTAATACCACATAAATGATGTTTCAAAAAATACCACATAAATGATTTCCTTCCCTCCACTAATCCCGCACGTTTCCTTTTTTGGGTCGTTTTTCGTTATTTCTGTCCTTTTAATTCGGCCCACTAATCACGCTACTTTAATTCATCATTAAGCCCCTAATTCAGCGCATTTAATTCCGTGGGAACGCGATTGGCTGTCTCAATTTTCATCATCGCTGGCATGATTTCCGCGCCTTTGACTTCTTTTCCACGCAACTTGCAGCTGTTTGTTGTTATCAATTCTCTTTTTTCTTTTTTTATTTGTGTTGTTATTATTTAGTACTCCCTCCGATCCATATTACTCTTCGCTAATATAGATGTATCTAGACACATTTTAGTGGTAGATATGTCTGTATTAGCGAAGAGTATTATGGGTCGGAGGGAGTACCAATATTTATATTATATAGGCTTTTTTTAATTCCCATTACACGTGGCAAGAATAGCTATTTTTACAATTCCCTTTACATGCGCAGCAGCAAGGTCCATCAAATTTTATTTTCTACAACTCCCTTTCTTTACAAAGTCAGCTTTTTGAGATAAATTCCCTTGTTTTCTTGTTATCATTTTTGTATTAATATATATTTTTGGACTAATTTCATGCGCAAATGTCGTACATGTGTAACTCTTTCGATTTCAATTCCATTTACACACTCGGTGGTGGCCATTCGATTTATTTTCAATTCTTCTTGCAAAAAAATTAAAAAATTATTTTCAATTCCCTTTTTTTGTTTGTGTCAAACTCCATATTAATTGGAACATTTTCAATTCCTTTTTTCGGGCCAGTGGTTTTTTAGAGGGTAAATAATGGGCGGGGAAATCACTTAAAACAGCTTAATTATAACTCAAATGAAATACTCCCTCCGTCCTTTTTTATAAGACCTTGTAGAAATTTTAATATAGTCTAGATATAAACTAAATTGAGTAAACCTACATATAAAATATGTCTACATACATGCATTTTGGTCCGTATCTAGTCTACTTCCTACAAGGTCTTATAAAAATGGACAGAGGGAGTATCACTTATAACTCAAATAACTACCACTTATACCATAAATGAATGACCAATTTTAACATAAATGAACTAACATTCTAAATCAACGTGATTTTTTTATTTATGCATGGGCATAGGAACATGTATTTTGTACAAAAAATCTTCAATTCTGATGTACTAACCAACATGTTGCTGATATAAATACCAAAGATGTTTGGTAACTAGTCATAAACATGATGCATATATAATTACTATTGTGTTTGGAAACTAGTCATCAAACATAGTACTGATGTAGTTCCAAGGTGTTCAATAATTAATCATCAAAATATTGTTGAACTATTTACCAAGCCTCGAGTAATTAGTCACCAACATGGTTTTGATGTAGTTATCAAAGTGTTCACTAGCTAGTCATCAATATTCTGCTAATTTAGTTATCAAGATGTTTATATAAAATTAACCTGACAACTCATATATTTTATAGTTTGATAACTTTATACACAACAAAAAAGTCGATAACAATGGGTGGACAATAGGACAATTCATATACTACATGGCTGATAACTTGTGACTATAAAAAAGGCAGCAAAATATTTTTCACACAAATAAATTTTTAGGTTTAGTAACTTCTTACATTTACCGTTGACTAGCTAAATGCCCGTGCGCAGCCACGAAATAAGAATAACAAATTAACATATCTCAAACAACATATTCGCAAAAAAAATTAGCATGAAGACGTGTGGTTTCAATTGCATGGTGATTTTTTCCTTCCTATGTAACTATTTCTCCACCCCTTGAAACACATTTGCTAAATCAATTTCCCTTTTCTCCAATTAACACGAAATTAATATCTTGTGAATGGTTGATGTTCAAGGTGCAGATTCATGATCACCCCTCCATCCCTCCTTTGAGCCACCGCAACTCCATAACTATCTCGTCCAGGGCACGGTCCTTCGTTTTTGGTGTCGACCGATCACCGGCAGAGAGTTGTTTCATCTTCGCTCATGCGCATGTCAATGGTGTGTATCGAGCTGCTAGCACAACTGCTGCTTTCAGTTCATGTATGGATGTGTGTGCTTCTACACCCACTGGCGGCAATACCGCTGTCATGGCTCTCTGTTTTTTTGTGGCTCTGGCCTATGATAGCATGTAACCCCTATGTGCATGTACTTGTAGGCGAACCTAATAATTCTATACATGGACGAAAACAAGATATGTGAACATATTGACTTCCGTGGTACAAAACCATGTCGAACTATACGTAATACTCGTCCATTGACAACTCTATTTAGTGGTCACGCTCAAAGTGCAAGCAGGGCCGGTGAACCGCAATAAAAATAAGTTTGTGCTTTGACAAGCGGATAGCGACTGGAGTTTTTTTTGGAAATCAATGTTAGTAGATTCACCGTAAAATATATTTTTATAATATATTTATTTTATGTTGTAGATATTTATTTCTTCTTTATATTTGGTCAAACTTTATACACTTTGGCTTCTCGCTAAATCTATATGTCTTACTTATCGTTTAGTAACGGTAAGGCATATAGAAGGGCTTGTGAATTAATTTACTGATATGGCCTGGGTCCCACATGTCAGCCTAATTTAAAAACCAAATATCTAAATAAAAAAATCACCCATCCCTTTCCCTACCCCCTTCGGCGAGGTCCCTTTTCCCTATCGGCGTGCTACACATGCTGGCGAGCTCCTTCCTGCCGGCCAACTACCCCTACCGCTGCGCCCCCCATGCCGGCGAACTCCCTACCCGCTGCATGTTCCTTTCTCGTGAGGAACCGCAACCGTCGCCGCTGATGACCCACAAGTATAGAGGATCGCAACAGTCTTCGAGGGAAGTAAAACCCAAATTTATTGATTCGACACAAGGGGAGCCAAAGGATATTTATAAGCCTTAACAGATGAGTTGTCAATTCAGCTGCACCTGGAAACAGACTTGCTCGCAGCGGTTTATCAGTAGCAATAGTTTTATAGTGGTGGCAGTAGTAAATAGTAGCAACAATAATAAAGTAAAGACGGGAATAGTAGTAATAGTAACAGTAGGATAAAATACTGTAGGCATATGGATGGATGAACGGGCGTTGCATGGATAAGATAATTCATGTAATAATCAAGACATGGTGACGAGGGTTAACTCGACAAATGTCCTAGATGAAGGACTTAGGATCGGGGAGATAGGGCGTCAGATGAACTCGAAGGTAAGGTTAGTCGAAATAGGTGTGTATCGAAAGTAAACTTGGGTGTTGAACCTGGCTTGCTTTCAATCTGGCCTACACCGTCCCCTCCTGGCCCCTATATATAGGTGGCCAGATCTCGAGGATCGGGTAGGGTCCGATACAGATTACAATATCGACATACGGTAAGGACTCGTATCTCGACTATCATTACAATTGGGCCTAGCTTAACGGGCCTCAGGGGTACTCAACTAACGGGCTCTATTAGCTATACCTTTGTCAGTAGCCCCTGAGATTCTACCAGAATTTGCAGATTCGGGTTGAATCTCTAATCTTTAAATCTTCGACTTGATCAACTGTTCGACTTCTTCATATCTTCAAATCTTCGACTTGGTCTTTCGACTTATTTCATGATAATATTTCGCAAGGGGTTTTGATGAACAAGCCTGACAACTCTGACGGATCAAGAGGTCAGTTAACTGCCGGAACAGATACTTGCCACCTACTTCAAATTCAATCCCCTTGGATTTGAATTCGGGATACCGGTCAAACCCACTCTTTTGCCGTATTTAGGACTTACAAAGAATGAATCCCAGTGATTCTCAGGGTACCCAGTGCGTCCACCAGGATTTTCTTTGTGTCGTAGACACGGATACATACCAGCAGAGCGCATCCATGTGCGTATACTAGGCCACACAGGATGGATCCCGGGGTCTTACCTTCGTGATAAATTACGGCATTCGAGTTTCGTTGCGATAACGTAACTCGAGAATCTCATGTCGCAGTCAAATTTTGACTAAAGATATTCGGGTTATACAACCATAAAAACTCGCTCCCGATGGGAGTAACAATGTTCCACTACATACTCCTTCACTTCCCATGCTCTAGTGCTTGTCAATAAACATCGTCGGGTGCGCGCTCAGCGCTCCCGATGGGAGTAGCCCCCGAGGCTATAGTCGAACAAAACTTTTTTTCGAGTATAGGCTCAAATATAGTATACGCCATCATCATGCTTCAACTCGAAATAGTTTATCGATAACTCTCGTCGGGTGCGCGTTTCAGCGCTCCCGATGGTAGTAGCCCCCAAGGCTATAGTCGAATGTTATCGGGTATAGTCTTTTAACTTATTTTTTGTATTGTCGGCGCCAACCTTGTTTGCTCTTGTCTATCATCTTCATATTTGATAGTCGCCATATTTGATACTCGCCAATTATATGCATCTGTTGAATTGATCTCGAACCTCCTCGTGACGTCAGTGGCCAAATTTAGCTATACGTCATCTTCACTGAGCGCGTACCGTTTCATGGGTAGCACGGTAATTTTTGTATTTCTCTGCCCGTTAGTGGGCTGCCGCTTCCGCTCCTTTCGCCACGTCTCAGCCCACGTTCCTTCACCGAGAAGGTATATAAAGGGATAGTGGGGATTTTTACTGTTTACCAGCTCTTTCTCGCCGCCGCCGCCGCCATTGCCAATCTCTGCTTCCTTCTCCTCTCGTGCATAGCCCCCAGGCGCGGATTAGTAGATGCGCGTGAAGCCCCTTGCGTCCAAGAACACCATGGCCAAGGGAAAGACAACCTCCGCAACTAGCTGGGTGCGCTCTGCCATCACACAGAAGGAGGTGGAGAAGGCCAGGACGGACGGCCTCATCTCCAGCAGCGATTCCATTAAGTTCCCCAGCACCGAGCAGATCCCGCAGCCCCCGAGCGGTTATCGGGTAATGTTCCTTGCCTTCCTCTTTCGCGGACTTTCTCTTCCTGCCCACGAGTTTCTTCGTGGGCTTCTCTTTGTTTATGGTGTGCAGCTTCACCAGCTCACACCTAACTCCATCCTCCATATCGCTTGCTTTGTGACTCTTTGTGAGTCATTCTTGGGCATTGAGCCCCACTTTCTTCTTTGGAGGTCAATCTTCCGGCTCTGCCCCAATGTTGATTTATCCAGAAAACCCGAACTGGGCGGCGCCGTTGTCTCTGTGCGCCATGAGGCGCAATATCTCAAATTTTCCATGTCTGCATCTATCCAAGGGTGGAGGACAAAATGGTTCTACATCAAAGACCGCAAGGCCTCCCCTAGAGACGAATATGGTCTAGCCCCCTTCGACGCCTCCAAGGAGCTGAAGAAATTGGCATCGTGGGATTCGCCTCCCTCAGATGCTGAAATGGAACAGATCGCTCCCCTACAGACTCGCATTCAAGCTCTGAAAGGAGGTAAAGGAGGCGCATTGTCGGGCATTCAGCTCATGGCGTTCTTTGTGCAACGTCGAGTTCAACCCCTGCAGTATCGCCTTACCAAACTTTGGAACTACCCTGGCTTGGAGGATCCTTCTCGCATCTCTGAAGATCTAATAGAGAAGCAAGATGTCGACAAGCGAGTCAGGAGCCTCACCAAGCTCACCAAGGACCATGCGGTTGCTGAATTGGCCGCTGGTTACTTCGACTCCATGCACCCCCTTCCCGAGGTATATATTTGTTTGCTTTTGTACATTTGTTGTCGAATTCATTTGTTTCGAGCTGTGTTTCTCTTTGCCTCTGTTATTTTGCTGACTTGTTCGTGTGCAGGACCACCAATTCCTTGTTTCGCGCCCTCCTCTTCCAGAGGCAGGGCCTCTTCCGATTGATCTGGCCTCATCTGTATCTGAAGCCCCCGAGGCTGAAGAAAATCAAGACGTAGATGATGCCGAAGAATCAGAGGAAGACACCAGCTCATCGACATCGCCTCCTCCTGCACTCTCTGAAGACACTGGTGCAGACAAGAAGAGGAAGCGTGTTGACGACTTTACTTCTTCGAGTACCTCTCTTCAGAGAACCGCGGCTGATAAAGCCCCTGTTCTAGAAGAAGATATTGAATACTTCGACCTCCTGGCATCGTAAGTGTTCTTTCGAGTTCTGTGATTGCACCGTACTTGCCCTCTTTCTTTCATTTTGAACATAACTTGTTTCTTCTTGTAGTGATGACGAGGAGCTGCCAAAAGATACTACGGCTGCTCCCTCGACTCCACCTGTAGTTGCTGATGAGCCTTCTGCCCAAGAGACTGCGCCGAGGGTCACCAGGGCTTCAGTCAAGAAGATTCCTATGACCCGAAGCCTCAAGCGCTCGAAAAAGGCCAAGGAAGCCGGCGTTGCTCTTGAAGCCCACGAATCCACGGTTTCCCCCGATGATGTGAGTAAATGTCCTTGACTTGTTTTCCTTGCATAAACTATGCTCTTACGTGTCCTCTTTTCTAGGCATTGTTGAAGAGATTCGTCGCCTTGGGCACTGAATGTGCTGAGTACCTAAAGGTTGCTAAAGCTTCCAAAGGTGCACTCTTTATCCTGTCTTTACTTTTCCTCTAAACTTCTTTTTTGCTGTTTACTTGACTTCCTTTCTTTCTTTGCTGGACTGCAGCTGCTCTAGCAACGGCCAATGCCCGTATTGCATCGCTGGAAGCCGAGCTCAGTGCTTCGCGAAAGGCCTATGATGTTGCGACCGCCGCCAAAGCAAGCGCTGAGAAGTCGCAGAAGTCAGCGCTGGCTAAGGCGAAGAAAACGGAAAAAGCTTTGGCCGATGCCAACAAAGAGCATTCTCAACGAGAGCAAGCCGTGACAGAGCGTCTTCGCACGGTGTCTGCTGCTGCTGGAGGTAAGTACTCGCCTTGTCCTCTTCTTTGACTTCTGTTGCGTTCTTGCACTTGCTAATGCTTTTCTTTCCTTCTTTTTCCTTGTCCCTTTGTTGTGCAGGATTTATTGGGGTGTCTTTGTCGACTTTGCAACCGGGCGATGATCCTCTGATGACCGCGGTTAACTTACTCAAAGCAAACTGGATATCTATCCAGGAGATCTTTGAGTTGGTGAGCCGCGTTCTGACGCGGATGTTCGTCGGGTTGTGGCCGAAGAAAAAGGCAGAGGTTTCGAAAGATGACTTGAAAAAACTTGCCAAAACCTTCGATACAACTGAAGACCCCATCCTCCAGCTGAAGGGGCTCTCTCTAAAGTGTGGTGCTGAGGGTGCTATCGCACTTTCTTATGCACATGGTGCAGATGTCGACTGAGAGAAGGTGAGCTCTCCTCATGGCCGCACCCGCTCTGAGCTAAAGGCTTTCTTCAAGAAGGCAAAGAAGTTGGCGCCCACCCTGGTGTCAATTATTTCTCCTTCGACAGCCTCCGCGACATCTACTGCGCCAACTCCAGCGACGGAAGAACCCGCACCTCCTTCAACTGTTGGCGATGAATTTGCCATGCCCTCTTCTGCCACGGAGCAAAATGCTGAGGTGGCGTAGACTCGGCTTCTCTATAGTTTTCAATTTCTGCTTTTGATGTAAAAACTCTTAGTCGCATGCAACCCGAGAACCTTTAGTCAGAGGGTTTGCATTTATGTAAATATGCTTCTTTTCTATGATATGTTGTGCTAGCTTCTGAAATGTTTCTCCTTTCTTTTCTTTTGACTTCTAGTCTATGCACATCAATGATCCTTTGAGTCGCGACCATGCTCCTTCTTCTGCCCGCGCGTTCGGCTCTAAGATTTTGTCGCCTCCTCGCCGATGCTGTCAATGCGCGGAATATTCTTCAAGGATTTCTGATCTGGAGGCTCGCTTGACTTTGGCCAAACGCCAAGCACAGATGGCTATGGACAAAGCTAGCAAAGCTTGTCGTTTGTCAAAGCAGATATCTATTCTTGATGATTAGGTGTCTAGCCTGATGGCAAAGATTGTGCATCATGAGGAATGCAACTCTTTTGTCCTTGGCATTATCGAGTCTGCCTGCGAGATGTTGTGATGTAAGATTCCTTTCGACTTATCTTTTTTCCCCTTCTGTCCCCTGCTGTTTTATGATATCCTTTGTCATCATAGGCACTTGTTTGGATTTTGCTGCTGAAGATCGTCGGGTTACCGAGCAAAATGCGGCTCTAGAAAAAATGTCCGCGGGTGTTGAGACTTTGTGGTCTGATCCTCGACGCCGGAGTGCTATTGTATTGCTTCAGGACCACGCCCAGCATATTGGCGAGTCAGTTGATGGTTGCCGAAGAGCTCTCATAACTATGCACTCTGTTATGCTTCCTCGCAATCCTCTGCCTGGAAGTTTCCCACTGCTCCTCGATACTTTTAGATCCAGCCAGCGCATTCATCGATTGATAGAACTAAACTTAGTGGCAGGTGCCAATTTTGCTCTTGGGTGGATACGTAAGTGGCACCAAGACTTAATTATAGCTCTATGTCCCTGAGTTTGGCTCCAGGTGGAGCTAGTCTGCGAGTACATATGGAGAATACCTTGCAGCCTGCTCGAAGGCTTGTAGCTAGGCTGCTGCAAGCGGATGCCGCATTTTTCCGCGAGTATCACTATTTAGATCCTTTAGGTGTAGATGATTCTGATAACCCACTATTGTAATACTTGTGTAAATGTGGAACGCGAGAGTTTCTTATTTCGCGACTGTATGTCTGAAATTTATCCTCAGAGCATTTTTGTATGGTTCGTGCGTTTGCCGCATTTTTCCTGTGAAAGACTCGTAAACTCGAATATGAGGAATGTTTTGTCTTTATTATACTTGTAACTTGTAATATAAGATACATGGGGTGACCCAAGAGATCCGACCTATGACCTGTGTTCTGGATTTAGAGGGCATTGCCCCTGGGATAACTTGTGGCTTTTACAGCCTTATTCTTCTACTCTACTTTGTTGTCCTTGATGCTTATGCCATCGTGGCGTTCTCTTCTTCTTCTGTAACTTTGTCTTCTCCTGATGCTTCTACTCGTGGTTTCTTCGTCTCTGGCTCCGCAGCCCGTCCTTCGGGTAGCTTGATACCTTCCGTACACGTGCTTTTCACCTTTTCTACATAGTTGGCTATCATGCCAAAGTTTTGCGCCATCTTGTGGAACTCCTTGTCGCAGAGGTCTGAGACCTCGAAGCTTCCCTTCACTGTAATTATTCCCTTTGGCCCTGGCATCTTGAGTACTAGATATGTATAGTGAGGTACTGCCATGAATCGTGAAAACGCGGGTCACCCGAGGATCGCGTGATACTGAGATGGCCAGTCCATAACCTCGAAGTCTAGCTTTTCTCTTCTGTAGTTTTGTCAGTTGCCGAAGCAAACGTTGAGTGCTATCCGCCCTAGTGGATAATTGGCACTTCCTAGTACGATTCCATGGAAGGAACAATCTATTGGCTTCAGGAATTCTAGTGATATATGCATTGCTCTGAGCGTTTTCGCGTATATCAAATTGATTCCACTTCCTGCATCCATGAATATTCTGTCGACGTCGTATGCGCCGATTTGAGCTTTGAGTACCAAGGGTGCGTTTCCCGGTCGAGGTACTGTTATAGGGTGATCTTCCCTATTGAACTCGATTGGTTGTTCTGACCAATGTAAATATTCTGTTGTAGCTGGAGGTGAAGTGACTGCTAAATTGACTTGTCGAGTAATACTCTTTTCCTCTTTGTTCGACTTGGGCATAGGTTGTATCATTGCTGTGATGTCTCCCTTAGATGGAACGTACCCTTCGTCATCGTCGTGTCCCTGGTCTAGCTGGTCTTGTCCTTGAGGGGCTCCATTGTTCCCTTGTTGATTTGTGGGAGGTTTGTTGCTTCCTTCGTATCCTTGTCGCCTTGCTTCGGTTTGCTTGTTTAATGCTGCCTCTTGTAGCTTTAAGAATGTTGTGCAATCTTTCATTGCATGCCTGGATACTCGCTTTCCATCGACGAACGCTGAGTGTATATGACAAGGTCCATTTAGCATGTCTTCTGGCGATGGGTTATACTCTCTGGATTCTCTTGTGGGAAACTTTTTGTAGTCCTCTTTTCCGCAGCTTCGATATCCCGAGCTTCTGCGATCACTCCCTTGGTAGCTGTTGTCCTTATATCCCGCGGCTACTTGGCTGTGGGAGCCGTAGTTGTCGTAATTGCGGGATCGTCTTCTTTGACTTCCATATCTGTTTCTTCTATCGTCCTCTGGGGATCACGTCCGCTTGTTGTTGCATGCGTCTTCTCCGTCTGCAAATCTATTTGCTAGGTCCATGAGGTCTGACACTGTTTTTGGCTTAATTTTGCCCATCTCTTCGACTAGGTCTCTTCGCCTTAATCCAATTACGAACGCGTCTATTGCTCTTTCGTCTGAAACTTCAACTGCTAAATTTTTGATAAGACTCCATCTTTGGATGTACGCCCGTAATGTTTCGTCGCGTTGTTGCACACATGCTTTGACTTCTTCTATTGATGCCGGCCGCTTGTATGTCGACCTGAAGTTGCTTGTGAATTGCTTTGTGAGGTCTTCCCAGCTTCCAATAGTTTCTTTCTCTAGCTTGCTCAACCATGACCTTGCTGCGCCGGTGAGGTGTAGTTGCAAGCTTTGCATTGCTGTTTCTTTGGTTCCTCCCAATATTTGTACTGCTTGCAGATAGTCTGAGAGCCATGATTGTGGTTCCTGTGATCCATCGTACTTTTGTTGATCAAGAGGTAATTTGAATCCCTTGGCTACTGGTGTAGTGCGAACCCTGCGGGTAAAGCATGATGCTCCCATCTCTTTTTCGTCGTCTTCATAGTCGCGCTTTCCATTTGGAGATCGAGATCTTCGGGTTCCTCCATGTTGTCTTGGTGATGGCGATCGAGATCGTTGATTACTACTTCTGTGCCGAGGACTATTGTGACGGCGAGGTGACCTTGGCTTGTGTGCTTCCTTGTGGTGATATGCTTCCTCTCCTTTTGCTGATAGCTTGTGGCCCACCATGTTTAGTCCGTTCAATGCTGCTCTATGCATATGTTCCCTAGGATCCCCTGGGCTTGGTCGAGTTGTAAGCAGATATGCTTGTGCTGCCACTAGTGCTGCTTCAGGGGTTTTTGGTACGATGTTTCCCTGCTCGTCGACTGATAAGAAGGATGAGTCGAGGTTTTTGGAGATGCTTTGCCTTTCTGAGTACTCGAGGTTTTCGTACCTTGAACCATGTCGACGATTTCTCCTTGCGTTAGTATGCGATCCGTTGCTTTGTGCTCTGCGAGCGGCATTGCTGGCTGCGATGGCTGAGTCTTTTCTTTTTTGTATCTCTATTTTGTCCTTTGCCAATTGCTTTGCCTGCTGCCTTAGGGCATAGTGATACCCCAGGAGCATGTCCTTGCTGGAATTGGATGGTATTGGTGTGCCGTTTTCCACAGCTTCCCTTATTACTCTCCATTCGTCGGCTGATAGTCGAACTTTTTCCCTGGTTGTGAGGGATTCTATTGTTTGCCCTTCTGCTAGATGATTTGCTCCTCTGTCGATATTTGCTGGGTTTAGCACTGGATTGTCATTTTCGTCGAATTCTTCTGAATTGTCTCCTACAATGGCGAGCACCTGGCATTGTTTGCCGATGTTACTATTAAAGCTTGAGAAGATCGAGTCACCATCTTCAGAAAGCTCTAACCCTGTCTTCCATGTATCTGTTGATTTGTCTGAGATATCGTCGAGGCAGATCATGAGATCTTCGAGTTGGACCCCTACGTCGAAATTTCCCATTGCTTCGTCGTCTTCTGCAATTTTTCCTTTTTGCACTTTTCCTAAGCTGACCGGCGAGTTTACCTCGCTGGAAGAGCCTTCAGAATATTCCATCGTTGCTACTATTTCGGGCTCGCTTGCCGACGGATCTTGTTTCGTCAGATCTGAAAGGCGAGACGAACCCGATGGCCCGATGAAGATGCTTAAACTTCCGATTGTCAACTCCATCTCTTGATTTTTGACGACTTCTGTACTGCTATTGGCTAAAAGCGAAAAAGTCGTCGAATTCATGATTCCAATGCCCAAAATCCCCACGGTCAGCGCCAATTGACGAGGGTTAACTCAACAAATGTCCTAGATGAAGGACTTAGGATCGGGGAGATAGGGCGTCGGATGAACTCGAAGGTAAGGTTAGTCAAAATAGGTGTGTATCGAAAGTAAACTTGGGTGTTGAACCTGGCTTGCTTTCAATCTGGCCTACACCGTCCCCTCCTAGCCCCTATATATAGGTGGCCAGGTCTCGAGGATCGGGTAGGGTCCGATACAGATTACAATATCGACATACGGTAAGGACTCGTATCTTGACTATCATTACAATTGGGCCTAGCTTAACAGGCCTCAGGGGTACTCAACTAACGGGTTCTATTAGTATACCCTTGTCACATGGGCAATTGCAAATAAATAATGATAAAGTATCCTAGTACTAAACAACCATAGGCATGTGTTTCATATATAGTCGTACGTGCTCGCAATGAGAAACTTGCACGACATCTTCTGTTCTACCAGCCTGTTTGCAGTAGGGCCTCAAGAGAATCTACTGGTAATTAAGGTACTCCTTTTAATAAAGTATTGAAGCAAAGCATTAACACTCGGTGAACACATGTGATCCTCACATCACAGCCATCCCCTCCGGTTATCCCAATTGTTGTCACTTTGGGGCCTCGGGTTCCGGACAATGATATGTGTATACAACTTGCAGGTAAGACCATAAACAACAACTATCATCATAAGACAATAACAAGTTCAAATCTGAGATCATGGCACTCGGGCCCAAAGTGACAAGCATTAAGCACAACAAGTTGCAACAATGTCATAAGCACTAACAATAGATACTAGGCACCATGCCCTAACAATCTCATAGCAAATTACATGAATGATCTCATCCAATCCCTACCATCCCCTTCGCCTACAGCGGGAATTACTCACACATGGATGGAGAGTCATGGATGGTTGATGGAGAGACGTCGGTGATGATGATGATGATGAAGATCTCCTCTAAATCCCTGTCCCGGCAGGGTGCCAGAACGGAGTTTCTGGTTCCGAATCGCGGTTTCTGATGGTGGCGGCGCAGCGGAACTCTATCTGGAAAAACGCCGAACCCCCGATAGTTTCAGGTCTGGAGGTATATGTAGGCGGAAGGAGGGCTCGAGGAGGCGGCTGGGGTGGCCTCACCACACCCTGGCGCGGCCAGGGCTGGGCCGCGCCACCAGATGGTGTGGCGTCCTCCCAGCCCCTCTCTGTCTCGTATTCTGGCTCCGTGGGTCTTCTGATAAAATAGGATTTTTGCAGTTTTTTCCAGGATTTTTCCTGAAAGTTGGATTTCTGCACAAAAACAAGACACGAGGGCAATTTTGCTGAAAACAGTGTTAGTCCGCGTTAGTTGTATTCAAAACACACAAATTAGAGGAGAAACAACCGCAAAAGTGTTCGGGAAAGTAGATACGTTTTGGACGTATCAACTCCCCCCAAGCTTAGCTTATTGCTTGTCCTAAAGCAATTCAGTTAACAACTGAGTGCGATAAAAGAAACTTTCATGAACACACTTGCTTCATGAGATGTATAAATTCTCACTATATGATCAAGTACTTAGGCAATTCATAATAAGAAATATGCAACTAATGTTATCTGATAGTGACAAGGGTATAGACAATAGAGCCCATCAGTTGAGTACCCCTGAGGCCCGTTAAGCTAGGCCCAGTTGTAATGCTAGTCGAAATACGAGTTCTTACCGTATGTCGATATTGTAATCTGTGTCGGATCCCACCTGATCCTCGAGACCTGGCCATCTATATATAGAGGCCAGGAGGGGACGGTGTGGGACAGATTGAAAGCAAGCCAGGTTTTACACCCACGTTTACTTTCATAGCCACCTTGTTTGACTGAGTTTACCTTCGAGTTCATCCGACGCCCTATCTCCCCGATCCTAAGTCCTTCATCTAGGACATTTGTCGAGTTAACCCCTCGTCAATTGGCGCCAACTGTGGGGACTCTGGGCATTGGAATCATGAATTCGACGGTTTTTTCGCTTTTAGCTTGTAACAATCCAGGAGTCGACGAAAATCAAGAGATGGAGCTGACGTTTGGAAGTTTAAGCTTTTACATCGGACCTTCGGGTTCAACTCGCCTTTCGGATCCGATGAAATCAGGTCCGTCGGCAAGCAAGACCGAGAGAATCACAGAATCCGGATCATCCGTGGGCTCTTCCAGCGAGGCAAACTCGCCGGTCAGTCTCACAGCAACAAAGGATATAATAGAGACGTTCGAGGAATTCGATGAAACTCGGGGAAAGCTCGACAAAGAAGCAACGACTAAAACTCGCGACAGCTCAAGGGATTTCGCCATCGAAAGCAGTGGCATCCCCAAAAGAGTACATCAGTTATGCGTCATTATCACTGAAGCAGCAGAAGAGGGCAATCATGAAGGCAGCAAAGAAGTCGACCTGCAAGTCGAAAAATCGAGGAGTAGCAGCAAAAAGGAAAAGGAGAAAATTCACGTTTCAGCAGGAGAGTGGAGAATCATCATGACAGCCGTCAATCACGGCACAGAGGTACCCGTAGATTCAAGGAGAGAAGTTCTGATGGGATACCAGTACGCACTGCACCAGCGCAAAAAGAAGTTAATGGAGGAAAGAGACATGTTCATGAGAAGCCGAGGTGACGATAGTATGTCAAGCAGAGAATACTGGGATGAGTACATCGACGCATCAGAAAGCAGCATGGAAAGACACAGAGATCCAAAGCATAACAGGAGGACAACAGCACATATAAGAGAAGAGAGCTACGCGAAGAGTCAGAGTGCACATCAGTCAGAAGAGGAAGAAGATTTCATTCAAGAGACACCAGAAGCAGCTTTGGTAGCAGCACAGGCATACCTACTAACCATGCAACCAGATCCTGGAGATCCACGGGAGCACATGCATCGGGCCACAATACGAAGCCTCGGTTTAGTAGAAAATAGGTTGATGGGAAATCTTCCAGAAGGAAAGGCGACACATCGAAAGGAAAGGCGAAAAGAAGAGTCCAAACGCAAGCCCTCGCAAAACAACTCCAGTGATTCATCAGAAGATGAGAGGCGACAAAAAAGGAAGGAGGACGCAAGAAACATAATAGCACAAGCACGAGTAAACAACTCACAATATGCGTGGAAAGAGGAAAATTATGAAGACGATGAAAAAGAAATGGGCGCGCTATGCTTTACCCGCAGGGTTCGCAAAACGCGGGTACCCAAAGGTTTTAAGTTGCCACATGACCAAGAGAAGTATGACGGGTGGCAAGAGCCAACTCTATGGTTGTCAGATTACCTGCAAGCAGTACAGATACTAGGGGGAACAAGAGCAACAGCCATGCAAAGTTTGCAGCTACACCTCACCGGCGCAGCACGGTCCTGGTTAAATACCCTACCCAACGATTCCATTGGAAGTTGGGGAGAATTAGAGAATTAATTCGCGAGAAACTTTCGCTCAACATATAAGCGCCCAGCATCACTAGAAGAAGTCAAGTTGTGCGTACAGCAGAAAGGTGAAACCCTACGCTCTTATATACAACACTGGAGTGTAATCAAAAACTCAGCAGAAGACATCTCCGACGAAAGAGCGATAGATGCCTTTTCGAGCGGCCTTTGTCGTGCGGACCTAGTAGAAGAGATAGGAAGAACAAGGCCGAGAACAGTATCTGAGCTAATGGAAACAGCCAACAGATTCGCCGATGGGGAAGATGCATACAATAACAAAAGGGGGCGTTCACCAGAAGTCGACAAAACAAGCAGGCAAAGGTGAAGATACCGCAATGGCGACAACCACGGAAGGAGAAATCAGATAGCCGCAGGATATGATAGAAGGAATGAAGAAGGCTATGACAACATCGAATTTCTTACAAGAGACAGCAGGGGAAAGGAGAAGCCAAGGTACTCGGGTCCTTCGGCAGAAGATATGTGATGACCCACAAGTATAGGGGGTGTATCATAGTACTTTCGATAAATAAGAGTGTCGAACCCAATGAGGAGCAGAAGGTGTTGATTAGTGGCTTTGATCAAGGTTTCACTGTAAATACTAGCAAACGGGTTTTCAGGAGTATTTGGTAGTGCAAATAAGTAAAGTGCGAGTCAATAAAAGATAGTAGTAACAATTGCAGCAAGTGGCCCAATCCTTTCTTTAGCAAAGGACAAGCCGGTTGTGTAACTTATAATAACCAAACGTTCTCGAGGACACACGGGAGTTTCTGTCAAGAGCTTTCGCTTCATACTGCTAAATAGTCTTTATTGGTTTGATAAGTGTTATGGGGGTGAACCTGTGCTAGCGCACTACCCTTACTAGGATAAATACACACTTGTGATTATACCCCTTGCAAGCATCCGCAAATACAAGAAAGTAATTAAGATAAATCTAACCACAGCCTTAAACTCTAAGATACTACGCTCCCTGGTGCAATGGTTTCCCAACGGAGGTTTAGGTTTCTATCACTCCAGCAACCCCACAATTGGTAGCCAAATACACAATGCATCTCACTAGGCCCATAAATGGTGAAGTATCATGTAGTCGACGTTCACATGACACCACTAGTGAAATAGCACCACAACAATATCAAACCATTAAATATTTCTCAACAATAATTCACTACTAACATCTTGACTTCTCCCATGTCCTCAAGAACTAAAAGAACTACTCACAAGACATCATATGGATCATGATCAGAGGTGAAATAATGGTAAATAACAATCTGAACATAAACCTTAATTCAACGGTGAAAGGACACAGATGTCGCCTAGAGGGGGGGGTGAATAGGCGATTAAAAACTTTTACGAACGGCTTGAAAAATGCGGAATAAAACTAACGTTTAAATTGCCAAGCATACAAAACCTAATAAACTAGGCTCACCTATGTGTACCAACAGCTTATGCTAAGCAAGACAAGTAGCAAGGTGATAGCAAGATATATAACTTCAAGCACGATGGCTATCACAAATGTAAAGTGCATAAGTAGTGGAGCTCGGATAAGAGTTACCGAGGCACGAAGGAGACGAAGATGTATCCCGAAGTTCACTTCCAAAGGAAGCTAGTCTCCGTTGGAGAGGTGTGGCGGCTTAATGCACTCCGAACGCCACAAAGGCCTCACCTTGAGATGTGGTAGCACAATGCTCACCAAATGCCACAAAGGCTCACCTCAAGATGCGGAGGCACGCTACGCACCGAACGCCACAAAGGCTCACCTTATTCTCCTCATGCCCTCGCAGAAAGCAAGATGCCACGATCCACTATGGGACACTTGAGGGCGGTCACCGAACCCGTACAAGCTTGGGGCAATCTCCACAACTTAATTGGAGGCTCCCAAGAATCGCCACAAAGGCACCACAAAGGTTGGGGAATCTCCACAACTTAATTGGAGGCCCCAAGAATATGCCACAAAGGACACTAAGCCGTCTAGGGTTCCAAGAACCCAAGAGTAATAAGCTCACAACTTCCACTTACCCGAA
This sequence comes from Dactylis glomerata, assembly GCA_007115705.1. Classification (NCBI taxonomy): domain Eukaryota; kingdom Viridiplantae; phylum Streptophyta; class Magnoliopsida; order Poales; family Poaceae; genus Dactylis; species Dactylis glomerata. Next base: position 3,934,069 of record QXEO01000339.1, read on the forward strand.
TCTCCGAGGAGAACTCAAACCGATGCACCAAATGCAATGGCAAGAGCACACAAAGTGCTCAAATCCTTCTCACTCAAATCCTACCAAAGCAACTAATTCTATGGAGAGATATGAGAGGAAGAACAAAGGAAATCCACAAAGAACTCCAAGATCTAGACCCAATAGGTTCCCCTCACTTAGAGGAGAAAGTGATTGGTGGAAATGTAGATCTAGATCTCCTCTCTCTTTTCCCTTAGAAAGATGCAAGAAACATGGAGGGAAGTGAGGAGGGAGGGCAAGCTTTGAAGGTCAACAATGGAGGAGAGAGAAGCCCAAAAACGTTGTTGGTTCAAGGAAGAAGAGGGGTATTTATAGGTGGGGAAAAACTGGCCGTTGGAAGCAAATCCCGCCAAAGGTCGGCGAAAAGTCCGGTGCCGCCGGACTTTTCGCCGGACGGTCCGGCGGACAGTCCGGCGGCTGCCAAAAAGCCCCCCAACAGTGCGGTTCGGCGGTCCGCCGGATTTTTCCGTTCTTGGGCCGGATTTCCCGGCCTAGAGTCCGGCCCGGCCGGACCTGGCGCCGAACTTTCTACCACGAAAAAACATCAACATGAAAACGGCCATAACTTTTGCATCCGGACTCCGTTTTCGATGAACTTGGGCTCGTTGGAATCACCACAACGAGATCTACACCTTCATCCATAGAAACATCATAGTCCAACAAAGGAGGATGAAACCAAATGATAAAAGGTTTGACTTAGCTATAAAGAAGAACCGGTAAAACCTCCAAACACCAAAAACGCAATAAGAGTTCTATACGAAATCCGTTTTTGATGAGCTATAGCTTGTCATGGAAATAACCACAAGCTCTAGGACCTCACATGGATAAAACCCAAATAAGAACCAAGAAGGATAATGCCAAGTATGCAAAGGTTTGAGCTCTCTCCGAATGATATGAATAAGCTACTCACTCGAGAGCCCCTCTTGATAGTACGGCTATCGATCCTAAACCTGGTCTCCCACACTATGAGACCGGTAAGAAAGAAACCCTATCAAGAACATACCTTTGCCTTGAGCATTCCACTTGAACTAGATGGTGACAATCTTGATCTTCTCAAGTTGGACTACCTTTCTTGATTGCGCTTGCTCGGTGAAGTCTTGCGGATTGCTCCCCCATACTTCACTATGGGAGAGACACTAGAGAAATATCTTCACATGTCCATTCCCACCAAATGGACACCGAGCTTCAAGCAAATGATATCTTCTAGAATCCTATCTTGATCTTGCGCTTCGACTTGATCAACATTGCACTTCATCTTCTTCTTTCATAATGATGATGTCTTGAGAATGCACATGAGAAGCCTATCTTGATCTTGCGCTTCGACTTGATCAACATTGCACTTCATCTTCTTCTTTCATAATGATGATGTCTTGAGAATGCACATGAGAGTTCACTCCATCTTATTCCTCAAGACACACACTTCGGATCACTCCTTGAATAACACCTTGATCAACACATAAACTTCTTTATATTCAACTTCATACACCCTTGAGCCCAACAAATGGCTCAAGCATTGTCTACGGACAAGTCCTATAAATATAACTCAATGCAAACATTAGTCCATAGGGATTGTCATTAATTACCAAAACCACACATGGGGGCATATGCACTTTCAATCTCCCCCATTTTGGTAATTGATGACAATCTCTTTGAGAGGGTTTATATAATGAATTTAAGGACTAAGATGATTACACTAACATCAAATACTACAAAAGTATGTGATGTTAGTAGAACCATCATATATAGAGCAAACTCCCCCACAATCTATGCACGTGTGAATGAACTTGAATTTCATTGCATATATTGCCAACCAATGTTGTTGGTGGAGTTTACACTATATATACTCACCCATGCAAAGCATGGAAGGCAAATACTTAAGAACAAAACCAAAGCATGAAGCCCAATTCCCTTCAAACCCTCGAAACTTCTCCCCCATTGGCATCCATTGCCAAAATGGGCGGAAAGGCTTAGAAGGCCAATATAGTGAGAGTTCCTCCTCAAGGTGTGCATAGCCCCAAAAGAGTGAAAACACATGCACAAATCCAAGGACAAAAATTTGGAGGAAATCAACCTATATTAAGGATCAAAGATTGCAAACAAAAGGATGACTTGATGGTAAAACTTCTGACAAATGAAGATAGCAATCAAAAGATCCAAATAGCGAATCAAATAAAGATATTATGAGAAGACCAAAACAATGCTCTAAATAATATGAAGAAGCTCCCCAAGGTTTGTGCACAACATATTCCATTTGAATTAAAGTATAAGGTGCACAAACATGGAATCATCACTCCCTCGATATTATTCAAAACATCATGATACGAAGTGACATCAAATACTATGATAACCACAAAATGGTGCTTTAAAATGAAATGAGGAAGCTCCCCAAGGTACATGCACAAGATAGAATGTTTGCATTTGAATACAATTTGCACAACATGGAATCCTCACACCCTCAATACCATTTAAAAGGAACCATTAGCAAGAGACCATAGAAAAGAAATCAAGCTTAACACTTGCATCACGGAAATGGTTGAGCAACAAATAAGGAACCGGCATATTAAACGGCTCAATCAAAGGAATGTGTGATAGGAATGACAAAGCATATTATAAGACTAGTACAAAGATGTACATAGAGCATCCCCATAGTCCTCAATGAATGATATTGCTTAGCATTCCATCCCAACACACAAGGTTACATGCTATAAAAGTATGCATGAATAAGATACTTGTTACCGAGATATCATTGGAAGGATGTAGTAGATAGGAGTTCTTCAATAATCCTAGCTTGCCACAAAATATCAACTAGTCACCGCTTCATCCTTATTATTGAGACAAGCACCAACATATCTCCCATGTACCTAAAACATATTCAAGTACAATATGGTCCCCAAACTCATTGGGTCCGAAGTAGTTAGAGACACTACAATATATAGGACAAGCTCCACATAAATATGTGCATATAGTTATGAACTTGAATTTCATGCACATCTTAGCCGATTTAGGATTTATTAGAGTTTACCCTATATATTGGATCAATGAAAGCAAAGCATGCCATAAATTATACATTTAGTAAGAATGCATGCACAATACTTTCAAGAGCCAAAGCGAGATACAATTTGAACAAAACACCAATAAGACCAAGAAGTCACACAAAGGTGTGAAAACTAAAAGTTGTCCACACTATATCAAAGAATCCAATCAACACAAGATTGGTTCCAAAGTTCAACAAGTGAACAAATCAAAAGCCAATGAGCATAAAATCACTAAAAGACACATGCTCAAAGACATATCTCATTTTAAGAGTGAAAACAAATTACAAGGAATGAGATAAGCAACTCCGAAAGAGAGCAAGGTTCCAACAATAAACCAAACTCTCCACACTTTTTATGATGGCACACTAAGTACCAAAAAGAAAAGATTTGTCTTCCAACAATAATCAAAACCAATTGAAATAAGCACAAGAGTGTGTTATAACAAATATAGGAGAGCTCCCCCAAGATTAGTGCATTATTTATGATTTTGCATTTGGATACAAAATGCACACAAATGGGATCATCACATCTACCTACATAGAAATAACACAAAATAAGTTCAACAAAATCAAATAGAATCACAAGAGTCAAGAAAGACAATGGGAGTTAAAGCAAATACATTTCTTGGCGAGAGATAAGGCAATTAAAAGCAATAGCCAAAGTAAAGATGATCAATATAAAAATACCACATGATAGATTACCAATTTTCCAAGGAGAAGAGGTATATGGAGTTATTTCCGGTGGTAGTTTACACATAAATCCAAGATCATCTTCACAACAAATGAGCATATGAGAAAGGATAAGAATTAAGCACCATGCCAAACAAAGATATTCTTGATAGACTCAAATAGTTAAACAATCACGCAAAGCAATGATTAGGATAACTTGAAGCAAATGGGTTTCTAACTTTGATGTAGTATTCCACATTTTAGGAAAACCCTATCAAGAAAGTATCTCACAAACAAGATCCAAAACAAGAGCAATAAAACAATTTGGCAAATTGGAACTTGTTCGAGAAAACATGCCACATAGAAGCAAGATAATTTACAATATCAACACTATGTGACACAACCTCAAATATACACATTTCATGGATTTGTAATATGCACAAAGCACAATACTCCCCCATAATGTGATAAAACCAATTTTCAAATAAGTTGTTAAAGTCAATTTCCATAGGGCCCGGAAATTCCGAGGGGGACCAGAGTCTCCGGGGTTGAACCACCGGAGTCTCTGGAGTAGAACCACCGGAGTCTCCGGGGTAGAACCAACGGAGTCTCCGGGGTAGAACCAATGGAATCTCCAAACCTAGAAAATTAAACTTTACCAACAAGAGGCAAATAGAATCCAACAAGATGATTAATGGACATTATAGAATTTGAATTTCTCATGAAAATGACATACCACATAGAGACTAGATAATCTTTAAATATCACACTAAGTGGTATTCCTCATGTACATACATTTTTAGGATTGTGAAGTGCCAAAGCATATCACTCCCCCAAAATGGGATGGTCCATTAATCACTCACAAGAGCCAAGTAAGATAGATCAAGATGCAATGGGCTCAACGATAACAACCATACATGGTGTGCAAACCAACATGCACATACTTGATTACTCAAAATAAAGCATTTAGGGAGCACAACATATACAAACACATGCAAGATACAAAACCACACACATGCGAAGGGGCGAGTAACTTTCAATGTAGATAAGTTGAATACATGTTACCGCAAGGAGGAACAATGAATATATGATAGAAATAAGATAATCCAATTGACTTGACTTGAGACAATATAATTAATGAAGATCCCTTAATTCTTCATGATATAGCCAAGTCTCCAAAGCCCTCCATTGAACACCTATTGATCAAGTTTTGGCTTGTTGGTCCCCAACCAAGTTGGGTCCTAAGAGGTTAGTCACAATAGGTTTGGCAACCCAAATGGTTCTTTTCTTGACACCACTTTGAGTACCAACAAATTTGGCACACACATTTCCAACCTTATCCTTACAAAGTGAATAAGTATCATCGATTATGATAGGGTTGGATGAGTTACCAATAGAGCATGTAGAAGAAAGGTGACCCTTCTCACGGCATATGTAGCAAGATCTTATCTTTCCTTTCTTCTCATTTGATTTCTCCACAATGGGAGCATTGGGTTGATTCTTCTTAGGAGGTAGCTTTTCTTCATATTGAGGAAGAACTTGAGTTTGAGCTTGAGGCCGCTTCCCTTTTTGCTTCTCACTTAGATGCTTCTTCTTCAATGGGCAAGACCTAACATGATGCCCTTCAATTTTGCACTTGAAGCAAACAATCTTGGCCGGATCCTTGACTTGCTCTTGGCCCTTCTTCTTGTTGAAGAGTTTGGACTTCTTCTTATTGTTGGAGATAAATCCAAGTCCACTCTTGTCATTGGGGGATTTTTGTGCACTCAACATCTTGTCAAGTTTGGACTTCCCTTCATGACTTTTTACCAAGTCTTTCTTCAACAAAGTGACTTGGGCCTCGAGCTCTTTAATTTCCTCTACATGGTTAGTTACAACACAAGTACTAGAGGAAGTAGAAGCTATATTGTTAGAGCAACAAGGCAAGGAGAGTAATTCATCACAAGATGTAGCAATAGTATGAGTGGATGAATTACAAGGACTAGCACATGGCAATATAGCATTTTGGGAAGTAGTGCTAGTGACCACATGAGGTTCACAAGATGTTACCTTTGTAGACATATCCTCATAAGCTAACTTTAGGCGAGCATGGGACACTAGAAGATTCTCATTAGAGCTAGATAGCTTTTCATGACTTTCTTCCAATATCCCATACTTGCTAGTTAGCAACTCAAGTTGAGCCCTTAGCTCAACATTCTCCTTCAAGATAGATGCCTCACAAGAAGTAGAGTTAGTAGCACAAGCATCATGATTAACCAAAAGAGGAGAAGGCAACTTGGAACACTCTTTTAAATAAGAAGCTTTTAGTTGCTCATGTGACTCGGTGAGTTTGGTGAGCACACCCTCAATGTCCCTAGAGCCATTTTTGAGGTGCTCAAGATCCTCAAGAAGTTTAGCATTAACAAAAACAAGCTTATCATTTTTTAATTTTAAATTATTTGCCACCTCAAGAGCTCTATCATGGGTTTTCTTTACTCTAGACAATTCTAGAGCAAAATTCTCCTCAAGAGCTTTGTTGGTGCATTGTTCTTTTAAAAGAGTCTTTTTAAAATCATTGGCAAGACTATGAAGATTCTCAATAGTTTCTTCTTGCTCTTCGTCATGAGATTGAAGCTCAACAATAATTTTCTGGCTCTCAATAGCAGCAACCAAAATATGAATGAAGTTAGAGCAAGCAATTTTGTTCTTACCAATAGCATGAAAGACTATTTCTCCCTTCTTTTTTAAAGAGGCAACATAATCATCCTCTTCTTCATGATCACTAGATATAGTGGGTTCCAAAGAAGGAGTTACCTTTGAATCCCTAGCCGTAAGACATATGTGGGAACCGAGAGATGATGATGAGGATGAATTACTTGAAGCTCCAATCAAAACTTTGTCTTGGCCAATAGAATCTCCGGTTTCCTCTACATTGTTAGCCACACAAAGACTAGAGGAAATAGAGGCAATTTTATCATGGCCACTAGACAGAGCAAGCATATCATCATGAGATTTATTTAAGCAACTTACACATGATATGCAAGGACTAACACAAGCATGTAAAGCATTTATGGTGCTAGAAGTGTTAAAGTCCAAAGATGAAGCATTGCAATGAGATCGAGATGAATGATTATCAAAAGTAAGCTCACTATCAACATTGCAATTTCCATCACCACTCACCATGTCATTACCTTGTGTCTTGCCACACATCGGTGAAGTGGAAGAAAGTTCATCACGGCCGGAAGTGGAAGGAATACACTCATCCTCAATAAACTTGGACACAACATATTTTTCTTGAAGCTTTGTTTATAACTCATGAGCATTCCGAAAAGGCATAATGGACATCACAACTACAATGCTCACAACATTGGATAAGACATTAATAGCTTGAGCATTGAGATAAGAGTTCTTCTCATCCTCTAAAGATAGATTTGTGGGATCCTTAGGAGGAGAAAAACCCATATCTACAATTCGCTCTATATTTGGGTCCATGACCCGAAAATGATTAAGCATGCGAATTCTCCAAGTATCATAATTTGTGCCATCGAATATAAAAGTGTCATTGTGCACTAATCCCCTAGCCGACATCTTTGCTCTCAAGGTGGTGAAGCCTAAAATGAGAGACCTAGCTCTGATACCAATTGAAAGGACACAGATGTCGCCTAGAGGGGGGGGGGTGAATAGGCGATTAAAAACTTTTACGAACGGCTTGAAAAATGCGGAATAAAACTAACGTTTAAATTGCCAAGCATACAAAACCTAATAAACTAGGCTCACCTATGTGTACCAACAGCTTATGCTAAGCAAGACAAGTAGCAAGGTGATAGCAAGATATATAACTTCAAGCACGATGGCTACCACAAATGTAAAGTGCATAAGTAGTGGAGCTCGGATAAGAGTTACCGAGGCACGAAGGAGACGAAGATGTATCCCGAAGTTCACTTCCAAAGGAAGCTAGTCTCCGTTGGAGAGGTGTGGCGGCTTAATGCACTCCGAACGCCACAAAGGCCTCACCTTGAGATGTGGTAGCACAATGCTCACCAAATGCCACAAAGGCTCACCTCAAGATGCGGAGGCACGCTACGCACCGAACGCTACAAAGGCTCACCTTATTCTCCTCGTGCCCTCGCACAAAGCAAGATGCCACGATCCACTATGGGACACTTGAGGGCGGTCACCGAACCCGTACAAGCTTGGGGCAATCTCCACAACTTAATTGGAGGCTCCCAAGAATCGCCACAAAGGCACCACAAAGGTTGGGGAATCTCCACAACTTAATTGGAGGCCCCAAGAATATGCCACAAAGGCCACTAAGCCGTCTAGGGTTCCAAGAACCCAAGAGTAATAAGCTCACAACTTCCACTTACCCGAATCTCCGAGGAGAACTCAAACCGATGCACCAAATGCAATGGCAAGAGCACACAAAGTGCTCAAATCCTTCTCACTCAAATCCTACCAAAGCAACTAATGCTATGGAGAGATATGAGAGGAAGAACAAAGGAAATCCACAAAGAACTCCAAGATCTAGATCCAATAGGTTCCCCTCACTTAGAGGAGAAAGTGATTGGTGGAAATGTAGATCTAGATCTCCTCTCTCTTTTCCCTTAGAAAGATGCAAGAAACATGGAGGGAAGTGAGGAGGGAGGGCAAGCTTTGAAGGTCAACAATGGAGGAGAGAGAAGCCCAAAAACGTTGTTGGTTCAAGGAAGAAGAAGGGTATTTATAGGTGGGGAAAAACTGGCCGTTGGAAGCAAATCCCGCCAAAGTTCAGCGAAAAGTCCGGCGCCGCCGGACTTTTCGCCGGACGGTCCGGCGGACAGTCCGGCGGCCGCCAAAAATCCCCCCAGCAGTGCGGTTCGGCGGTCCGCCGGATTTTTCCGTTCTTGGGCCGGATTTCCCGGCCTAGAGTCCGGCCCGGCCGGACCTGGCGCCGAACTTCCTGCCACGAAAAAACATCAACATGAAAACAGCCATAACTTTTGCATCCGGACTCCGTTTTCGATGAACTTGGGCTCGTTGGAATCACCACAACAAGATCTACACCTTCATCCATAAAAACATCATAGTCCAACAAAGGAGGATGAAACCAAATGATAAAAGGTTTGACTTAGCTATAAAGAAGAACCAGTAAAACCTCCAAACACCAAAAACGCAATAAGAGTTCTATACGAAATCCGTTTTTGGTGAGCTAGAGCTTGTCATGGAAATAACCACAAGCTCTAGGACCTCACATGGATAAAACCCAAATAAGAACCAAGAAGGATAATGCCAAGTATGCAAAGGTTTGAGCTCTCTCCGAACGATATGAATAAGCTACTCACTCGAGAGCCCCTCTTGATAGTATGGCTATCGATCCTAAACCCGGTCTCCCACACTATGAGACCGGTAAGAAAGAAACCCTATCAAGAACATACCTTTGCCTTCAGCATTCCACTTGAACTAGATGGTGACGATCTTGATCTTCTCAAGTTGGACTACCTTTCTTGATTGCGCTTGCTCGGTGAAGTCTTGCGGATTGCTCCCCCATACTTCACTATGGGAGAGACACTAGAGAAATATCTTCACATGTCCATTCCCACCAAATGGACACCGAGCTTCAAGCAAATGATATCTTCTAGAATCCTATCTTGATCTTGCGCTTCGACTTGATCAACATTGCACTTCATCTTCTTCTTTCATAATGATGATGTCTTGAGAATGCACATGAGAAGCCTATCTTGATCTTGCGCTTCGAGTTGATCAACATTGCACTTCATCTTCTTCTTTCATAATGATGATGTCTTGAGAATGCACATGAGAGTTCACTCCATCTTATTCCTCAAGATACACACTTCGGATCACTCCTTGAATAACACCTTGATCAACACATAAACTTCTTTATATTCAACTTCATACACCCTTGAGCCCAACAAATGGCTCAAGCATTGTCTACGGACAAGTCCTATAAATATAACTCAATGCAAACATTAGTCCATAGGGATTGTCATTAATTACCAAAACCACACATGGGGGCATATGCACTTTCAAACGGTTCCACTCAATAGCATCAACTACAAGAGTAATCAACACCGGGAAAGTTTCCCCTAAGAATATAACAAGATCCAACTCAAGATGTTACAACGGGATGGCATGGTGATGGTGGAGATGAAGGTGCTGGTGATGGAGATGATGATGATGATCCCGATGAAGTCCGGTGCGATGGTGATGACGATGGCGACGATCTCCCCTCTCCGGGAAGGAATTTCTCTGGCAGATTTCTGCCTGCCGGAGAGCTTTTCTCTCTCTGGTGTTTTCCGCCCCGCAGAGGCGGCTGTCTCTAACTCTGAGCCCCCCCTTGACTTAGGTTTTCGGGGATGATGAAGTACGCGAAGGGGCCAGACCTGGAGTGGGCCAGGGTGGCCTCACACAGGGCCGGCGCGGCCAAGGGCCAGGCCGCGCCCCCTGTGTGTGAGGCTGCCCTCTGGCTCCTCTCGACTCCTCCTTCTGGCCTCCAGAGTCTTTTGATAAAATATAATTTCCTGGCATTTTTCTGGAATTTTCCTGATCTTCCGAAATATGGTGTCTTGACGGTCCTTTCCAGCAGAATCCTGACTCCGGCAGCAAATCCTCCAATGATCATCAAACATGTAAAAATAGAGGAAACAACATAAGTATCATCTCTAAATATGAAATATATCAATGAATAACAGCAAATTATGATACAAAATAGTGATGCAAAATGGACGTATCAACCCCCCCAAGCTTAGACCTCGCTTGTCCCCAAGCGAAAACTAAACTCGGTAAACATGACCACAGGTTTATGGAGTGAAGTGTCGATAATCAAAATACGGACAAGAAGCATCACATTCACCAAGGCACAAATTATAATAGATAGCAACTCCCCTTTATAAGATATAGACTTGCAATAAGTAAAAGGGAATCACATATAAGGATACACAAAGTAAACTATAATTGGTGATGGCAAACCTTAGTTCTTGGTCAAAGAATGATGAACAAGCTATTCTTTCTTTTGCACGGAGTCTTTTAAAACAGAGCTAATATAGCAAAGACCATATGCTCAACAAAACAAACTTTTTGCATTCATAGAAAGCTTTCAAAGATATATTCCTTCAGACAAAAGCATTATACAAAACAAGGAAGATAGTAAACATGATTAAACGGATCAACATATGGATGAGTGAAACAGAACAACTCAAATGCTTGCTTGAGATAGAGGGGAATAGGTTGACTCAACATAAAAGTAAAAGACAGGCCCTTCGCAGAGGGAAGCAGGGATTAAACATGTGCTAGAGCTTTTCATTTGCAAAATAGAGGTAAAAAGTTATTTTGAGAGGTGGTTGCTTTTGTCAACGACTAGCAACGGAGTTCTTGATATCTTCCATACTAAACAAGTGAGAGCGGTTCCGAGATGTTTAATTAATTGGCACAAAGGTGCTCTTTTATAGCTTGGCACTCCTCCCCACCTTTTCCTTTCTCAAACCATGGCTAACCGATTCCATCGGGTGCCAACCAACTTTCACATACCATGGAGGAGTGCTCTTTTTCTTTTCTTTTTGAGATTATAATGTTCTGACCAGCTCCCTTGCAAAATTAATGACGAGCAGATGAAGCTGCCTAGTCGAGGGGTACTTAATTTAGTATGGAAGATAACAAACCCATCCACTACGTCCTCATGAGCTAAAAACAGTGGCACAAAATGAGAAGTATTTGAAGGTTTTTGAAAGGTAGCACATGAAAATTTACTTAGAATGGCTTAAAATACCATGCATAGGAATTTATAGTGGACTCTTTGGAAGTGACTTGGCTTTTGGGATTTGGATGCACGAGAAGTATTCCCTCTCAGTACAGGTTTTTGGCTAGCAAGGCTGGGTAGCAAGCATAAGAGTTGTATGCAACAAACAAACATACATATAATAAGAACAATCATGCAAACTCCCTTGAAGGTACAACAATTTTGACTTTGAGAATAACATTGCTAATAAGCCAAACATGAAGGGTAAACTGAAGTGATGTAACTACAAACACCTCTTTATTCTTTTCTACTCAAACCTCAAGGTAATGTTGCTACTGACCAAGCTAGGTTTGCCAAAACCAACTAAATTTACTCATGCTCCCAAAGTGATACCAATACTAATCAACAAGACTAGTCGTATAAGAGAGATTGCAAACTAAAATAAAGTGTGCGGAAGGTAAACGATAGAACTTCTCATTAATATTTCATTACCACAACTCACACCAAGGGATACATAGGTAACCAACTAAGGAGGATACTTCCAAATTGCAAACTATTCTATAAGATAACTTCTCTATTCATGATATGACTCTACTTGAAAAGTAAATGAGCAAAAGGTAATGATGTGATACCGCGGCACTCCCCCAAGCTTGGAACAAGCCAAGGGGATGCCTATACCGATGACGAGTTACTCCTTTGGCGGTGGCGGTGAGTCTTCATCACTGTCATACTTCCAAGGCAGGGGTCCTCCGTCGAGGAAGGATGTCTTGGTCTCCAATGTCCTGAAACTTGCAGCAGCACTCATTTGTTTAAACCTAGCTTCATACTCACAGTTTTGGTTCTGCAAGTCGTAGAGTTGTGCTTGTAACTGGTTGGTGGTCTCATGGAGCGAAAAGACATCCTTCCAAAGCTCTGTAGTCTCCTTCTTGTACTTGGTAACAAGCTCTTGATTAATCCTATGGATGAGTTCCACCTCGCGTTCCGCCATCTTCTTATATTTAAAAACCTCTTGTTCCAGTGCTTCCATCCTGGCTTCAAGACTCCCTTCTCCCTTTGGTCCTTGGACATCTTTAATCTGCAACTCCCCATCCTTAAGTGACAACTCCTTCAGATGCATCTTCAGCTCCCTCATGTACGGATTGATGAGATCCGCAAGAGAGTTCTCCTCGGATGGACCGGACGAAGACATTGTAACTCAAAAGCTGAAAGTAATCCCTGACAGAAACAGCTCGAAACAAAAACACGACGAGAAAACGATATACAGACCTCGGGTACTCCGGGGGGTTATATAGGCGAAAATTATACATCGAGGGGAAATCACAGGAGGAAACCGAGACGGAAATGAGTTCTGGGGTGTTCTCACACCAGGGTGGCGCGGCCAGGGGTGGACCCGCGCCCCCTGTGTGTGAGAAGCACCCGAACTCCTTTTCCTGCCCGTTTTCGTCTCGTGATTTTTCATATTTAGTAAAAACAGCGAAAATATTAAAGGACGAGCCTTCCGCGAAACTTCTCTGACTAGAACTGTTACCTATTCGAAAACGAACTCTGCAGGTTCCTGCAGTTTGTCTTGGATGAATTCTTCTGGAGAAACTGTTTCAATAACATCAATATCTTCATTATAAGAATCTCCAGTAATATAATGTTTGAGTCTTTGCCCATTCACCACTTGTGTAGTATCATCTTTCAATGAAGCAATCTTAATAGCACCTGAGCGGTACACTTCAATAATAACATATGGTCCTTCCCATTTTGATAGTAATTTTCCTGCAAAAAATCTGAGACGAGACCTATACAATAGAACTTTCTCACCAACATGAAACTCTCTCTTAAGAATTCTCTTGTCATGCCATTGCTTGACTTTCTCTTTGAAAAGTCTAGCATTCTCATATGCTTCGTTTCTCCACTCATCTAGAGAACTCAAATCTAACAACCTTTTCTTACCGGCTAGTTTAAAATCTCTATTAAGCTCTTTCACTGCCCAAAAAGCTTTGTGTTCTAATTCTAAAGGCAAGTGACATGCTTTTCCGTAAACCATCTTATAAGGAGACATTCCCATGGGGTTCTTATAAGCAGTTATATAAGCCCATAAAGCATCGTTTAACTTACTAGCCCAGTTTTTCCTAGATCTATTAACAATCTTCTGCAAGATAGACTTGATCTCTCTATTTGAAAGCTCTACCTGCCCACTAGTTTGGGGATGATAAGCAGAAGCAATTCTATGATTAACATCATATTTAGCAAGAGTTTTTCTAAAACTGCCATGAATAAAATGAGAACCTCCATCAGTCATAAGATATCTAGGCACACCAAACCTAGGAAAAATAACATCTTTAAGCATTTTTAATGAGGTCTCACCATCGGCACTCTTTGTAGGTATGGCTTCTACCCATTTAGTAACATAATCAACAGCAACAAGTATGTGGGTATAGCCTTTTGAAGGAGGAAAAGGACCCATAAAGTCAAATCCCCAACAATCAAATGGTTCAATAACAAGAGTGTAATTCATAGGCATTTCATTGCGTCTAGAAATATTACCAACTCTTTGACATTCATCGCAAGATAAAACATACCTTCTAGCATCTTTAAAGAGGGTTGGCCAATAAAAAACCTGATTGTAGAACCTTTTGTGCTGTTCTATCTCCAGCATGATGCCCTCCATAAGCACTGCCATGGCATTTTCTTAATATCTCTTGTTGCTCATATTCCGGTACGCATCTTCGCATAATACCATCAACTCCTTCTTTATATAAGTGTGGGTCATCCCAAAAGTAATGCCTCAAATCATAGAAGAATTTTCTTCTTTGCTGAGCTGTAAAAGTTGGAGGCAAATACTTGGAAACAATAAAGTTAGCATAATCAACATACCAGGGAAGGTCTCGCGAAGTTACATTTACAGCAGCTAACTGTTCATTTGGAAAACTATTATTAACAGGAATAGGATCAAAAGAAATGTTTTCCAATCTAGACAAGTTGTCAGCCACAGGATTTTCAGCTCCTTTCCTATCTATGATATGCAAATCAAATTCTTGTAAAAGCAACACCCATCTAATAAGCCTAGGCTTAGCATCCTTCTTAGTCATAGGATATCTAATAGCAGCGTGATCAATATGAATGGTAACTTTAGAATCAACAATGTAAGATCTAAACTTATCACATGCAAAAACAACAACAAGAAACTCTTTCTCAGTGGTAGCATAATTTTTCTGAGCAGCATCAAGAGTCTTACTAGCATAATGAATAACATTCAACTTATTATCTACGCGCTGCCCAAGAACAGCACCTATAGCAAAATCACTAGCATCACACATAATTTCAAAAGGTAAATTCCAATCAGGTGGTTGAACAATAGGAGCAGTAGTTAAAGCCTTCTTAAGAGTTTCAAAAGCTTCCTTACAATCATCATCAAAGACAAATGGTACATCTTTTTGAAGAAGAAGGTAAGAGGCTTTGAAATCTTAGAGAAATCTTTAATAAACCTCCTATAGAAACCAGGATGACCAAGAACACTACGAATACCTTTAACATCTCTGGGACATGGCATTTTTTCAATTGCTTCCACTTTTGCTCTGTCAACTTCAATACCTCTTTCAGAAATTTTATGTCCAAGGACAATTCCTTCATTCACCATAAAGTGGCATTTCTCCCAATTAAGAACAAGGTTAGTTTCTTCGCACCTCTGCAAAACTTTATGAAGGTTGTGCAAACAGTTATCAAAAGAAGTTCCATAGACGGAAAAATCGTCCATGAAGACCTCCACAATTTCCTCACAAAAACCATGAAAAATAGCAGGCATGCATCTTTGAAAAGTAGCAGGAGCATTGCACAAACCAAACGGCATACGTCTATAAGCATAAGTTCCATAAGGACAAGTAAACGTGGTTTTCTATTGATCTTCCTTTCTAACGACAATTTGAGAAAAACCAGAATAACCATCAAGGAAGCAAAAATGAGTTTTCTTAGATAACCTTTCTAACATCTGATCTATAAATGGTAAAGGATAATAATCTTTCTTAGTAACTTTGTTTACCTTCCTATAATCAATGCACATCCTATAACCAACTACTACCCTTTGAGGAATAAGCTCATTATTCTCATTAGGCACAACAGTCATACCTCCTTTCTTAGGAACACAATGAACAGGACTAACCCATTGACTATCAGCAATAGGATAAATAATACCAGCATCAAGGAGCTTTAATACCTCATTTCTTACCACATCCTTCATCTTGGGAATTAAGCGGCGTTGATGCTCCACAACTGGCTTCGCGTCTTTCTCCATATTAATGGCATGCTGACATAAAGTGGGGCAAATCCCTTTTAAGTCATCAAGAGTATATCCCATAGCTCCTCGGTGTTTCCTCAATATCTCCAATAATCTTTCTTCTTCCTTTCCTGAAAGTTTAGAACTAATAATAACAGGATATATTTTCTTATCATCTATATAAGCATATTTAAGATTATCAGGCAAAGGTTTTAATTCAAAAACAGGATCTTCCTTAGGCGGCAAAGTGGTACCAAGATCCTCCACAGGTAAATTGTGCTTGATTAATGGTTGTTGACGAAGGAAAATGTCGTCAATCTCTTCTCTTTCCTTACTGAAAACATCACTTTCATGATCTTCCATGAATTGCTGCAAAGCATTATTAGGAGCAAGAGCAATAGAAGCAAGCTGTTCAACTCAAAAAATTTCATTAGGCGTTTCATTTACATAAGAAGTCTTAGCAAACTTAGAAAAATTAAACTCATAAGATTCTCCATTAAACTTAGTGAAAATTTTCTCCTTCTTACAGTCTATCATGGCGCCACAAGTATTCAAAAAGGGTCTACCAAAAATAATGGGACAAGTTTTACTAGCCTCTTTACCAAGTACTAGAAAATCAGTGGGGTATTTAGTCTTACCGCAAAGAACTTCCACATCTCGAACAATACCAAGAGGCCAAACAGTCTCTCTGTTAGCAAGCTGAACCACCACATCAATATCTTCAAGTTCACAAGCGCCAATCTCGTGCATAATTTCTTTGTAAAGCTCTAAAGGAATAGCACTTGCACTAGCACCAATATCACATAAACCATAGTAGCAATGATCTCCAATCCTGACAGAAATAACAGGAACACTTGTTTTCCTATGCTTTTTAGGATGTGAGAGAATGTTAGAAGCATCTTCACAAAAGAGAATATATTCATCCCCTACATCTTTAGTAACAAGATCCTTCAATATAGCTACAAGAGACTTAATAGTAATTTGCTCATCAGGTTCTACAGCTTTCTTAGTACTTTTATTAGACACACTTACCAAAGTAGAATACTTCTTTACCTTAGCAGGGAAAGGTGTCTTCTCAAAATAAGGTTCAGGAACAATGCTATCAATAGTACAAACTTCAGTAGCTGCAGCAGGAATATGACTAATGGAATCTTTATAAGGTGCATGATATTTGTTCCAATCTTTCTTTGGAACATCAAGATAAGAGGCAAAGGCCTTAAGACAATTAGCAAGTATTTGAGTATCAAGACCATAAGCAATGCTAACACTATGAAAGTCATCGGTTCCCATAAAAGTTTTAATACATTCATAATCATAGTTTATACCTGACTTTCTACCTTTGTCATTTTCCCATCCTTCAGCATTCTCTTGTATACGGTCAAGAAGTTTCCACTTAGCATCTTCTTTCATATGAGTAAATGATCCAAAGCAAGAAGCATCCAAATAATCCTTATCAGGAAGAGTAAGCCTCGCATAAAAATTATCAATAACAATATTATTGGGGAGCTCATGAATGGGGCATTTGAGCATTAGTAACTTCAATCTCCCCCACGCTTAGGCAATACTTTCTCCATCATGAGGCCAAAAATTATATATCCGATTATGGTCTTTATGAATTTCACTTGGAGGATAAAACTTGGAATAAAAGAGAGGTAGAATGTCCTCCCATGCCCTAGATGGACCATCTTGGAGTAGTTGATACCACTCCTCAGCTCTGCCTTTCAATGATAAAGAGAATAATTTCTTCTTGACCTGGCTTGGTGAAATACCTGCACACCTGAACAACTCGCATAATTAATGTATAAATAGTAAATGATCACCCGGATGGACAGTTCCATCTCCTGAATAGCAGTTATCCATGACACGCCCAACAATTTTCATAGGTATTTTAAAAGGATCAACTTTAGCAGGTAGTGGCGGTGGTGGTTCATCCACATGTGCAGCAGTGGTAGAAGTGTTCCCAAATAGGACACCAAATGGAGAATTCTCCATAGCAGAATAAAAAATAAAAGACAAAAATAAAAACAATACTCACAGCGACGGTTACCTTTATCAAATCCACTCTTCAATAGCGCTACACTCCCCGGCAACGGCGCCAGAAAATAGTCTTGATGACCCACAAGTATAGGGGGTGTATCATAGTACTTTCGATAAATAAGAGTGTTGAACCCAACGAGGAGCAGAAGGTGTTGATTAGTGGCTTTGATCAAGGTTTCACTGTAAATACTAGCAAACGGGTTTTCAGGAGTATTTGGTAGTGCAAATAAGTAAAGTGCGAGTAAATAAAAGATAGTAGTAACAATTGCAGCAAGTGGCCCAATCCTTTCTTTAGCAAAGGACAAGCCAGTTGTGTAACTTATAATAACCAAACGTTCTCGGGGACACACGGGAGTTTCTGTCAAGAGCTTTCGCTTCATACTGCTAAATAGTCTTTATTGATTTGATAAGTGTTATGGGGGTGAACCTGTGCTAGCGCACTACCCTTACTAGGATAAATACACACTTGTGATTATACCCCTTGCAAGCATCCGCAAATACAAGAAAGTAATTAAGATAAATCTAACCACAGCCTTAAACTCTAAGATCCTACGCTCCCTGGTGCAATAGTTTCCCAACGGAGGTTTAGGTTTCTGTCACTCCAGCAACCCCACAATTGGTAGCCAAATACACAATGCATCTCACTAGGCCCATAAATGGTGAAGTATCATGTAGTCGACGTTCACATAACACCACTAGTGAAATAGCACCACAACAATATCAAACCATTAAATATTTCTCAACAATAATTCACTACTAACATCTTGACTTCTCCCATGTCCTCAAGAACTAAACGAACTACTCACAAGTCATCATATGGATCATGATCAGAGGTGAAATAATGGTAAATAACAATCTGAACATAAACCTTAATTCAACGGTTCCACTCAATAGCATCAACTACAAGAGTAATCACCACCAGGAAAGTTTCCCCTAAGAATATAACAAGATCCAACTCAAGATGTTACAGCGGGATGGCGTGGTGATGGTGGAGATGAAGGTGCTGGTGATGGAGATGATGATGATGATGATCCCGATGAAGTCCGGTGCGATGGTGATGACGATGGCAACGATCTCCCCTCTCCGGGAAGGAATTTCCCTGGCAGATTTCTGCCTGCCGGAGAGCTTTTCTCTCTCTGGTGTTTTCCGCCCTGCAGAGGCGGCTGTCTCTAACTCTAAGCCCCCCTTGACTTAGGTTTTTGGGGACGATGAAGTACATGAAGGGGCCAGACCTGGAGTGGGCCAGGGTGGCCTCACACAGGGCCGGCGCGGCCAGGGGCTAGGCCGCGCCCCCTGTGTGTGAGGCTGCCCTCTGGCTCCTCTCGACTCCTCCTTCTGGCTTTCGGAGTCTTTTGATAAAATATAATTTCCTGGCATTTTTCTGGAATTTTCCTGATCTTCCGAAATATGGTGTCTTGACGGTTCTTTCCAGCAGAATCCTGACTTCGACAGCAAATCCTCCAATGATCATCAAACATGTAAAAATAGAGGAAACAACATAAGTATCATCTCTAAATATGAAATATATCAATGAATAACAGCAAATTATGATACAAAATAGTGATGCAAAATGGACGTATCAATATGCTATATGGTCCTTGCCGCATCCATTATGCTTACCTAGACGGGAAAAGAGTATATCAAGACAGGTCAACTTGGCAATAACATCACCACCAGAATCTACGAAGTATCTAAAATGGTCCGATCAACCAGTTAGGTTCAGCAGAGCAGACCACCCAAGGAAAGTTCCCAGATCGGGTCACTCACCAATAGTGCTCAAAGCGCAAATAGGAGGATATGATGTCGAAAGAGTGTTCATGGATGCAGGAAGTGGTATAAACCTAATATACGCCAGAACATTGAAAGCAATGTGCATATCATTGGAAAATCTAAAGCCAACAGATTCTTCCTTCCATGGAATATTACCAGGAGCCGCAAATTATCCTTTGGGCAAAATAGAACTCGACGTCTGCTTCGGCGACAACAGCAATTATCGCAGAGAAAAGCTGGAGTTTGAAGTCATGGACTGGCCCTCACAATACCATGCAATCCTGGGGCGCCAGCATTTGCAAAATTCATGGCAGTACCTCACTATGCATATCTCACACTCAAGATCCCAGGACCTAAAGGAACGATCATGGTACAAGGAAGCTTTGAAGTATCCAACACTTGTTACAAAGAATTTAATAGGTTGGCGCAAACCTTCGGCATGATAGCAGAGTACGCAAGGCTAAAAGGCGAAACTGACCACAACGTGCTACCCGACGTCGGGCGATCCCTGCCAGATCAGGCTTTTGATGCAACTCAAGACTCGAAGAAAATACAGGTCCACCCGACGGACCCGAACAAGACCACGTCCATAGCGGTAAACTTGGATCCCGCATAGGAAAGCACGCTCGTCGAGTTCCTCCGTGAGCGCTGGGAAATCTTCGCCTGGTGTCCTTCAGATATGCTAGGCATTCCTAGGGAACTTGTCGAGCATGCACTAAACGTGGATCCTAAAGCAAAGCCAGTCAAGCAACCACTACGACGATTTGATGAACCCAAGAGGAAAGCAATAACGTTAGAGCTACATAGACTGGAAAACGAGGGT
The DNA here is from genome assembly GCA_007115705.1 of Dactylis glomerata. Taxonomy (NCBI): domain Eukaryota; kingdom Viridiplantae; phylum Streptophyta; class Magnoliopsida; order Poales; family Poaceae; genus Dactylis; species Dactylis glomerata. Next base: position 3,954,413 of record QXEO01000339.1, read on the forward strand.
TCATCCGAGAAATCAAAACGTCGACTTGGGTATCTAATCCAGTTATAGTCCCCAAGAAAAATACAGACGTACAAAGAGTATGTGTCGACTACACATCCCTCAACAAGCACTGTCCAAAGGATCCCTTCCCTTTACCATGCATTGATCAAATAATCAACTCAACAGCGGGGTGCGCAAGGCTTTCCTTCCTAGATGCATACTCTGGTTACAATCAGATCAAATTAAAAAAGGAAGACGAGGAAAAGACAGCCTTCATCACACCATACGGCGTGTTCTGTTATCAGGTCATGCCTTTTGGCCTGAAAAACGCAGGAGCAACCTATCAGCGGATGATGCAAAATTGCCTCAGAAGTCAAATAGGACGCAATATCCAAGTTTACATCGACGACGTGGTCATCACCGCGAGGAAGGAAGAGTCTCTGATCAGCAACCTGGCAGAAACTTTCGACAACCTGAACAGGTATAAGCTCAAGCTCAACCTGACAAAATGCTCTTTCGGTGTATCAGCAGGGCAACTCTTGGGGTTTCTAGTATCAGCAAGAGGAATAGAGGCAAACCCAGAAAAGATCCAAGCAATATTAACAATGGGAAAACCAACAAAGCTACACGACGTACAGAAGCTCGCAGGGCGCATCGCGGCGCTAAGTCGATTTGTGGCTCGACTAGGAGAGAAAGCACTACCTTTCTACGCGGTCATGAAAAAATCAGATGATAAATTCGAGTGGACGGAAGAAGCGGACGTAGCCTTCGCGCAATTGAAAAAAGTGCTCTCCACACCTCCGGTGTTGGTCGCACCAAAGGAAAAAGAACCACTACTACTATACATTGCAGCAACACATCAAGTAGTGAGTACAGTACTGGTAGTCGAAAGAAGCAAAGAAGGAAAAGCTCACGGCGTTCAGAGGCCAGTCTATTTCATCAGCGAAGTACTCTCTCCAACTAAGCAAAGGTATCCGCACTATCAAAAGCTCGCATACAGTGTTTTCACAACAGCTCGGAAACTACGGCAATACTTTGTGGTGCACCCAATTATAGTGGTCAACGAAGCACCATTATCCAATATATTGAACAACCCTTTGGCAACAGGATGTGTCTCTTTATGGGGAATTGAATTATCACCCCTGGATATCACGTACGAAAAGCGAAAGGCAATCAAATCACAAATTCTGCCAGATTTCACAGCAGAGTGGTTGGAATTACAAAGTGCAGGTCCTCCAGATTTATCGAGTGTTTGGACGATGTATTTCGACGGTTCAAAAAGAATCCAAGGCGCAGGAGCAGGCGTAGTCCTGATATCACCACAAGGCGACAAATTGAAATATGTGTTACGGATGAGTTTTCCCCAAGCTTCTAACAATGAAGCCGAATACGAGGCATTGCTCCATGGAATGAAAATGGCAAAAGCTTATGGAGCAACTCGACTTAAAATATTTGGAGACTCAAACCTCGTCGTGCAACAAGTAATGAACAAATGCGACGCCATCAGCGACAACATGACAGCGTACAGAAATTTATACTACTATCTCGAAGGAACATTCGATGGATGCGAAGTTTCGCACATCAGCAGAGCCAGCAATGAGGAAGCCGACAATTTAGCAAACATCGGGTCCCAATGCTTGCCCGTACCACAAGGAGTCTTCTGGGAGGAAATCATAGAGCGATCAATAAAAAACAGCAAAACCTCGACTACAGAGGGACAAACAACAAGCTCGGGGGCTGGAAAAACAAGTGCAACAGAACCAGAAGAAGTCATGATGATATAAGAAACTTGGATGCAGCCATATTTGGCGTACATGATAAACAAAACACTATCCGAAGACACGGTAGAAGCAAAAAGAAAAATACGACGATCCAAGGCTTTCGTCGTGTTACAAGGAAAGTTATATAAGAAAAGTATATCAGGCGTCGTGCAACGATGCGTCACTCCTCAAGAAGGACAAGAAATCTTAAAGGATATTCATGTAGGAGTGTGTGGACATCACGCGAGTAGCAGAGCTATTGCGGCCAAAGCCTTTTGAGCAGGATTCTATTGGTTAACAGCCATCGAAGACGCAAAAGACATAGTTCGAATGTGTGAAGCATGTCAAAGGTTCGCATCTCGGCCACATGCGCCAGCAGCAAAGTTACAACCAATACCATTATCCTGGCCCTTTGCACAGTGGGGCCTCGACATGGTGGGAAAATTGCACAAGTCCTGGCCAGGAGGGCACGTTTATATGCTGGTGGCAGTCGACAAATTCACTAAGTGGGTAGAAGCAGCCCTAGTAACAACCCAAGATTCTAAAGCCGCAATAAATTTCATCAAGTCTATAGTCTTTCGCTTCGGAGTACCACACATCATAATCACAGACAATGGTACAAATTTCACATCAAAGGAGTTCAAGGACTATTGCGAAGGATTGGGAATCAAATTGAAATTTGCATCTGTAGCACATCCGAAGACAAACGGGCAAGTCAAAAAAGCCAATGGCCTAATATGCAACGGGATAAAGAAACGGTTGTTGGCACCCCTTGATAAAGCCAAGCACGCTTGGGTAGATGAGATACCCTCCGTGCTCTGGAGTCTACGAACTACACCCAACGCAGCTACTCAAGAAACACCCTTTTTCCTGGTCCATGACGCAGAAGCTGTACTTCCAGTTGAAATAACTCATGAAGCTCCAAGAATCGCGGCATACGATGAGGCAACTTCCACAGAAGCACTTCAGGATGATGTCAATGCACTTGATGAAGCAAGAGATGTAGCGCTCGCCAGAGCTACTCAGTATCAGCAAAATTTGCGAAATTACCACAGCAGTCGAGTTCGTCCACGATCTTTTGTGGTAGGAGATCTAGTTCTACGACTCAAGCAAGGTGGCCATGGAAAACTCGAGTCCCCATGGGTGGGACCTTACATTGTGATAGAAGTGATACCAGGAGGAGCTTATCGACTACAAGACAAGAAAACGGGGCAAAACGAGAGTAACCCGTGGAATGCAGAGCAACTACGACGATTCTACGCATAGACGACATAAGGCGATAAAGGATTTCTTCGAGTTGACCTTCCAAACCCAGAACATGAGGCCAAAGGTCGGGTTCCTTGGGTCAACTTGACAATATATGTAAATATTCTATTTTTTCCACTCGGGGGCTTGGACCCTCGAGTCGTATGAAATAAAGAACAAAAAGTTATTATCGAGTACAGTTATCTTTGAAATACTACAAGGTTGTTCACAACCCGACATTTGGCAGAATCACATCCCGGTTCAGAAGAACCCAATAATATGTTAAACTAAACACCTCAGAACTATGATTTGTTCCCCTGGTCTATTAATAGAACGAGAGCATTACATAAATATGATATCTTCCTCTGGATAGCACAAGGAAGAGCAACCCGAAACAAAAGGATTACATAAAAGAAAAAGCTAATGAAAGTGCACTTCGACTTCATATTCCTTCTGGCATTGGGTGCCGTCGTAGATTCTCACGTCGAACTTCGACGTGCCAATATGGAAGTCAAAAGTCATAAAGAAGCCTTGACAGAGATCGTGATCTTCAGCAAAATCCGACCAGCCGCCCTTGAAGAATTGCTCACCAGCGCCGTCATACCAAACCTCCACTTCATAGGGAGCTCCTCCCCCGGAGTGCTCACGAAGAATCGCTTCTCGCAGCTCTCGCCCGTCCATGAACTGGGTAAGTTTCAGTGGTAAGCGCTGAATTTCACGGCACTGTGCGCCGGTGATACAGAAAAAAGAATAGATCCTGGGGGAAGAAACATTAGCAGGTGGGGCACTTGGACCTGGTGCAGCAGGAGCTAGCTTGGGCTTATTCTTACTCCCGACCGGACGGCCGGGGCGTCGCTTCACCGGAGCAGACGATGAAGCCACCAGAGTTGTGGCGGTAGCTTTGTTCTTGCTACTGCGAGGGCGACCGCGACCCCGTTTCTCAACTGGGGCGCCGATGTCCAAACGCGATCCACTCGCATCAGCCATGGAGACAGAAGTTGGAAAAAGAAACCCTAGATGAGTTAAGGGGAGGAAGATGATGCGGCGGAAAAGCTAAATGACTGGATTAGGGTTTTTACCCATCGCCAGACGTGCTTTATTTATAAGCACATTAGTGGGCCTTTGCAATGGTAAAGGTCCCAAATATATTTACAGGCTCTTATATGCTGCCCAGAGCAGACGATAACAGAAAGGTCAACGTATCTAGGAAAAGGATGCATAAAAAAAGAGAAAAGAAGAAGAAAGAGAGAACAACAACACAGCAAGCGACCATAGCAGGGAATAAGAAATATTTGTCAAAGAAGCACAAGTTCACCTTGTCTTCGACTTGGGGGCTTGCAAAATTAGAAGAGGAGGAATCCATTACAAAAGTGAAAGAAGTCGACAAATGGCGCAAGAAGAAGTATAAAGCACAGGTTTATCCATGTTCTTGAGCCTATACCCGAAAGATTTCGGCTATAGCCTCGGGGGCTACTCCCATCGGGAGCGCTGGGCACGCACCCAATGATATTTATTCATGAATACTGAAGCAAAGAAAGCGAAAGAAAATTCAGGAAGCTTCATTACTCCCATCGGGAGGGAACTTTTTATCGATTCAAGTTAAAGTAATCCGAATATTTTATACTCGGAATCAGTCAAACAAGGCTGCGACATACTATCCTCGAGTTGCGTCATCGCGACAAAACTCGAATGCCGTGATTAAAATATATCACGAAGGTAAGACCCCAGGATCCGTCCTGTGTGGCCCGGTATACGCACATGGATGCGCTCTGCTGGAATGTATCCATGTCTATGACGCAAAGAAAAATCCTGGTGGACGCACTGGGTACCCTGAGAACCACTGGGATTCATTCTTTGTAAGTCCTAAATGCGGCAAAAGAATGGATTTGACCGGTTTCCCAAATTCAAGTCCAAGGGGATTGAATTTGAAGTAGGTGACAAGTATCTGTTCCGGCAGTTAACTGACCTCTTGATCCGTCAGAGTTGTCAGGCTTGTTCATCAAAACCCCTTGTGAGATATTATAATAAGAATAAGTCGAAAGACCAATTTGAAGATTTGAAGATATGAAGAAGTCGAAGAAATGATCAAGTCAAAGATTTAAGAGATTATAGATTCAACCCGAATCTGCAATTCTGGTAGAATCTCACGGGCTACTGACAAGGGTATAGACAATAGAGCCCGTCAGTTCAGTACCCCTGAGGCCCGTTAATCTAGGCCCAGTTGTAATGCTAGTCGAAATATGAGTTCTTACCGTATGTCGATATTGTAATCTGTGTCGGATCCCACCCGATCCTCGAGACCTGGCGATCTATATATAGAGGCCAGGAGGGGACGGTGTGGGACAGATTGAAAGCAAGCCAGGTTTTACACCCACGTTTACTTTCATAGCCACCTTATTTGACTGAGTTTACCTTCGAGTTCATCCGACGCCCTATCTCCCCGATCCTAAGTCCTTCATCTAGGACATTTGTCGAGTTAACCCCTCGTCACATAGTCAAGCAAGCTATGAAAGAGTGCCAATGCACTAATAACAAGTAACATGAAACATAAGAAGCTACAAGATTGTAATGCTCATAATAAGATATAAAAGAGTGGTATCCCGCTTGCCTTTATTTGTGGAGCAAAACATAAATGCTGAGGCACCTCTGAAGTTCAAGGGAAGACTAGAAGTAAAAATATCAAAGATACAAGCATCAAATTTATACCACAATTAACCGTGTTCTGGGACAAGCACATTACACTAAGAATGACAGCTATGCTCTCAAGAAAGTGCTTAAAGTTAGAAGATGGAGACTCGGCATAAAAGTAAAAGAAGGGCCCTTCGCAGAGGGAAGCAGTGATTTAACATGTGCTAGAGCTTTTCATTTGTAAAACAAAGGTAAAAATTTGCTTTGAGAGGTGGTTGTTTCATGTCAATGACTAGCAATGGGTTCTTGCTATCTTCCATACTAAACAAGTGAGAGCGGTTCCGAGTTCTTTGAAAATTTGGCACATTGGTGCTCTTTTATAAAGCTTTGGCACTCCTCCCCACCTTTTTCCTTTCTCAAACCATCGCTAACCGATTCCATCGGGTGCCCACCAACTTTCACATACCATGGAGGAGTGCCTTTTTTCTCCTTTTTTTAGATTTAGATTACAATGGTCTGACCAGCTCCCTTGCAAAATTAATGACGAGCAGATGAAGCATGCAAGTCGAGGGGTACTTAATTTAATATGGAAGATAGCAATTCCGACCACTACGTCCTCATGAGCTAAAAACAGTGGCACAAAATGAGAAGTATTTGAAAGGTAGCACATGAAAATTTTACTTGGAATGGCTTTGAAATACCATGCATAGGAATTTATAGTGGACTCTTTGGGGTTACTTGGTTTTCAGGAGTTGGATGCACGAGAAGTATTCCCTCTCAGTACAAGTGAAGGCTAGCAACAGACTGGGAAGCGACAAATCGAGAGAGCAATAACTGTCATAATCATGCTTGCGACAAAACAAAATTAATATAGGCATAAAAATGATACAAGAGCTCTGAGGCAAAGTAAATCATCAAGGCTTGATTGACTTTTGTTCAGTCATATGCATGCTTGAGCATGTGCCAAGTCGATTCAACTGAAACTTTCAGAGGAGGATACCACAATGTCATACCGTCTTATGAATAAAACAATGCAAGCAAACATCTAAATGATATGCTACAAACTATTAGTAGATTGGAACTAATCATATGAGAGCAAGAACTATAAAGCATCCATTAGATAACATATACCTTACATGAACAGGCTAAGCACGTCCACATAGATGAGTATATGTACAAAAATGAAAACAAATAGAGTTCATATCAGCCTCTTACCACATCTCGAATTGTCATATATCGTCATTATTGCTTTTCACTTGTGCGGCTTGAATAATATGAAGTGAATACCAAGCTCCAATGGAGTCACGAGAGACTGAACTCTGCAACAAACTTTACAAAACCGAAGAATAACAACAAATATTTTTGGGTTTTCGAATTTTGCAACAAGAATAGAAGGAAACAACAAACAAAACAAAATATTTTTGGATTTTTCAAATAACAAACCAAAAATAAGAAATAAAGCAAACCAAAGCTAGAGAACTAAAAAGGCAAACAAAGAGAAACAACCGAAATATTTTTGGTCTCTTTGTGTTTTGGAAAGTGGAAATAAGAACAAGAAAAACAAAGCAAAGCAAGAAAGTGAATCATGGATATACAATGTACCGACAAAATATGATATGTAGATGAGTGAATCATCGGTGTACCTCTCCCCAAGTTTAGGCTTTTGGCCTAAGTGGAAGTTAACCCCAATGTTGGTAGTCACCCCAAGCTTGTGGGTCATCATTGGCATGGTCGTAGCCTGGCTCTCGTGAATATGAAGCAAATGGTGCATAGTCATAATAGGACTGCTGGTACGGAAACTCCCAAGTGTTGAAGGGCTGGACCGACTCTTTGGTCGCCCCCCCATCCTCGTGCGTGTGCTGAGGGTGCTCCACCATGTACGTGTCAAGCTCATCCTCCATAAGTGACCATCCATTCCAGCAATCAAGGTTAAACAAAAGAGGTGCAGGCAAACAAACTGATCGATTAGTCTTAACTATTTTCTAGGCTGATTCCTTAAAAAGGGTTATCTCAAATAACAAGTTGTCCAAACAAGCATGAGAAGAAACAAACTTATGATGTAACATAGAATTAAAATCAAGCCTCTCTATGGGGAATGATGGCGCGGTGATGATGGTGCCAGAAAACTTGTTGGCTTGTAGTAAATGACCGGCTAGTTGGAAAACCCCAAGAGAAGGTTTTGATGAATATAGCAGCAAGTTTTCCCTCAGTTAAGAACCAAGGTATATCGATCAGGAGAAGAGCAGACAATGCAACTGAAGGTGATGCGGACTGGCTTAGCGACAACTTCGGACAATTTATATGTGGCGCCTCGTCCAAGCTTTGCTTTGCTAGCAGCAACGTGGAACCTTGCACACACACAACCAAGTACTTTGTTCCCAACTTGCGATGAGGTTGTCAATCTCACCGGTTTGCTTGAAACAAAGGTTATGAGCGTATCGAGTGGAAAACAGTAGAGTATGCGAGTAAAGTAAACAGTGCGAGTAAAGTAAACAGGTGATAACAATATGATGGAAATAGGACCGGGGTCCACAGTTCACTAGTGGTGTCTCTCCATAAGATAAATAACACATGCTGGGTAAACAAATTACAGTTGGGCAATTGATAGAATAAAGATAACGTGATATGTCGAGAAGATCACTATGAGATTTATTCTGGGCATTACAACAAAATACATAGACCGCCATCCAACTGCATCTATGACTAATAATCCACTTGTGGCGAATCAATCCGAGAACTGCACAAGTATTAAGTTGCGAACAACAGATAATTGCATTAAGCAAAGTGTGTAATGTAAACAAAGCATATGCCCTTGAGCATATGAATGTTGTTTTCTCCCTAGTAGCAACAGCACATCTACAACCTTAGAGGTTTCTGTCACTTCCCCAGGTTAAATAGAGGCATGAACCCACTATCGAGCATAAATACCCCCTCTTGGAGTCACTAGCAACTACTCGGCCAAGATAGCTACTAACAACGGAGAGCATGCAAGATCATAAACAACATAGAGATAACATAAGATATAATTAAGTACAGCAACTCAATCATAACACCAATATTCATCGGATCCCAACAAACCAAACATGTAGAATTACATAACGGTGATCTCAATCATGTAGGGCAGCTCATGAGATCTAAACATGAAGCACATGGTGGAGAAGACAACCATCTAGCTACTGCTATGGACCCATAGTCCAAGGTAGACTACTCACTCATCGCTCCGGAGGCAAGCATGGCGATGAAGAAGACCTCCGGTGGTGATTCCCCTCTCCGGCAGGGTGCCGGGAAGAGCTTCTGGACCCTCCCGATCTTGGGTCGACGACGGCGGTGGATCGCGATGTGTTTCTGGAAGATTGATCGGGTACTTAGGTTTTTCCTGTCGGGGGGTCTTTATAGGCGAATGGGCGATGTTAGAGGTGGAGCCAGGTGGCCTCACACCATGGCAGCGCGGCCAGGCCCTGGGCCGCGCCAGCCTGGTGTGTGGGGCCCCTGTGGCCCCCCTCCTACTCTCCTTCGGATCTCTGGAAGCTTCCGGGTAAAATAAGACTTCAGGAACTTGTTTTGTCCAATTCCGAGAATATTTCCTGTGTATCACTTCTGAAACACAAAAATAGCAGAAAACAGGGAACTGGCACTGTGGCAACTTGTTAGTAGGTTAGTTCCGGAAAATGCATGAAAGTGCCACGAAGTGTAACGAAACAGTAGGCAAATGGTGTAAAAACAAGCATGGAGCATCAAAAATTATAGATACGTTGGAGACGTATCAGGGAACTGAAGGTCTAAAACATGAGGCACTACACCATGCAAAGCTAATAAGCGAGAAGCAATAAGACCTCCACAAACTCCCCCTTTCTCACGGTTAGCAGCAAGACGGAAAGCTATCAAAGCACCTAAATTATAAGTCCTATCACATCTCAAAGCAGCAGCCATAAAAGCTAGATCATAGGAGGATAACTTGCTTGCAGTCTTCCTAGCAAGAACACATTTGGTAATAAAGTAGGCAAAATATCGAATAGATGGGATATTTTACCACACTCTCTTGAGAAACTTCTTCCTTGACAAATATCCTCATATAAGTCCATCAATGGCCTGGGCCGCTCCCTCATCTTTTTGCGCGATCCCCACTGTGGTATTCTAATAGCTGTACAGAAAACATCAAAGGGCAAGTCCACAGATTTATTGTAGATATTATAATGAACCATGGGGTTAGATGAGGACCAACTGAATCTAAAATCCTGCACCACAGACATTGTTAGTTTAGCATATTGGTGAGGTTCACCATCAATAAAATGTTCCAATCCTGCATTGGAGATTAGAGTTTGGAAGTCCTGCAGGATCCCAGCATCATTCATGAACTCTGAGCATGGATAGATTGAGGGAAAGACTCCCTCTTCATAGTGAACTCTCATAACCTCATGTACCTCTAGTTCATGTTGAAAGAGTTGGTATACATTCTCCTCCATCTCTGAATTTTTTAAGCAAAACCTCATAAAAAGTAATTTTGAGACAAACAAATGTAGGGAACTACTATAGGGAGTTGCAAGAGGGTTAACATGCATCAAAATAACATTTCTAAGCAATAGAACAAGCATGCAAACTCATTTAACCTGTCACCTATAGAGCTAAAATATTCAAGAAATACTTCACTAAACAAAATTCTAATTGGACAATCGAAGGAGTCACATACCGGAGAACAAATGCTCCAAATCTCAGCAGCAAAGATGGGCTGAGCAAGGAGATCAAAAAATCACAAGGAAGAACAGCAAGAACACGGGTTTGAGCTGTGGTGTGGAGATATTTTGGGAGAGAGAGTGAAGTGGGGGTGGAGAGGTAAGTAGAGGGCCAAGGGGGCCCCCTCACCATGCCACGGCGTGGCCAAGACTGGGCCGTGCCACCATGTGGTGAGGTGGCATGGTGGTCCCCCTGAGGTGTCCTAGGTGCCTCTCTACCCCATTTTTGACATAAAAATTTAAAAAGAATTTTCCAGAATTTTTCGAGAAAATTTTATTTTCGAGGATTTTTCAGAAATTGACTAGAGATTAAAAACTTGGGAAAACGAATATGGAACGATAGAAAGTGAATTCAAACCAAGTCTACAGTAGCTCTAAGATACTTTATTATGGAACTAAATAGCGGAAACAAAAGTGAACAAGGTGGAAGCATGAATAAAGAAAAGTAAATGTAGTGAAAACATAGTTTCGTTCATTCAAAAACTACTTTGTTAACAAGGTTGATCAAGTCTTGTTACCAAACCACTTTTCTATGAAACAAAACTTTGCATTTCACTTAATGATTATGTTACCTCGACCTTAATAGGCATAGTCCCAACCATAACAATTTGATATTCTTCTTTGGGCTTTGGCTCTGAACAATAAATTTGACCAACTCTGATGGTCTCAACATTCTTGATTGAATTTAGAGCATATTTTCTATCAATCTTCTTGGGAAAATAAACCGTGTTCTCTTTATCATTGACATTAAAAGTGACCTTCCCTTGGTTGCAATCAATAACGGCACCTGCAGTGTTTAGAAAAGGTCTCCCAAGAATAATAGACATATTATCGTCTTCAGGCATTTCCAACACAACAAAGTCAGTTAATATCAAACAATTATTAGCAACTTGAATGGGAACATTTTCACATATACCAATAGGAATAGTAGTAGACTTATCAGCCATTTGCAAAGGTATATCAGTTGATATCAATTTTTCTAGATCAAGTCTCTTATAGAGAGAAAAAGGCATTACACTAACTCCGGCTCCCAAATCACATAAAGTAGTTCTAACTTAATTATTTTTAATAGAGCAAGGAATAGTCGGTATACCTGGATCTCCAAGCTTCTCTGGAACTTTACCATCAAAAGAATAATTGGCAAGTAAAGTGGAAATTTCCTCACTAGGAATCTTCCTTTTGTTAGTAACAATATCTTTCATATACTTTGAATAAGGAGGCATTTTAATAGCATCAGTCAAAGGAATTTTGTAAAAATAAAGGTCTCATCCATTCACAAAACCTGTTGTAATGTTCTTCTTCCTTGGATTTATGTTTCTTACCAGGAAAAGGCATTGGTTTCTGCACCCAAGGTTCTCTCTCATTACCATGCTTGTTGGAAATGAAGTCTTCCTTAGTGTACTTTGCATTCTTAGCAAGCTTTTCTGGTTCCTCTTCAACTTCTTTATCAGAAACATCACCACTTTCGGTTTCAGCATCAGAAATAGAAACACTATTAGGATTTTTACCTGTTTCGGAAGACTCTGCAACCGTTGTATATGCTTCTTCTTCTTCTTCTTGGAAGGAATATCATCACTTGCAGTTCGTTCAGAATCCTGCTCTATCCTCTTAGGATGTCCTTCAGGATATAAGGGATCTTGAGTAGTAGCACCTCCTCTAGTGCGTATTTCACACGCTTGTTTTTCTCTTAAAGCATTAACTAGCAAATCTTTTTGCACCTTGGTAAGCTGATCAATTTGAGTTTGAACCATTTGAAAATGTTTAACAAGCATCTTCACATCATTGGAGGTTCTCTCCACAATATCCTGCAACTTGTTAATAGCTTTAGAATTTTCCAACAAATGATTCTGCACTCTCTTGTTAAAATTATCTTGCTTAACAATGAAATTATCAAACTCATCTAAGCATTGATCAGGAGGTTTAGAGTAAGGAATATATCTATTATCAAAGCGTTGGAGAGAGTGTACCTCAATAGTAGATGAGCGAGGGATTGGCTTACATAATTCTTCTATAGGTGGTAATTTCTTCACATCTTTAGATTTAATACCCTTCTCCTTAAGAGATTTCTTGGCTTCTCTCATCACTTCATCATTTAATTCAATCATTCCTCTCTTCTTTGGTGCTGGCGCTGGTGTTGGCGTTGGTGCTGACTCTGATGTTGACTCAACCATAGTCCAATCATCATAATTTCGGCTTATTTTAGCCATTAATTCTTCAGCTTTAGCTGGAGTCTTTTTCCTAAAAACACCACTAGCACAACTATCCAAGTATGTCTTAGATTCAACAGTTAGTCCATTATAAAATATATCAAGGAGTTCATTTTTAGGCAATGGCGCTCCAGGCAGTGCTCTGATTAAAGAGCAAAACCTTTGCTCAAAGTCAAAGATTCTCTGCAAAGCAGCATGTTGAGCACTAGCAAGAAAATATTTCTGAAAGAAAGTGTTAACCAAAGCAATAGGACTATCAATAGATCCAGGAGTCAAATTATTAAACCAAGCTTTAGCTGCACCTTTCAATGAAAAAGGGAAAATTTTAGCAACAAAATAAGTACGCAGCTTAGTATCATCAGAAAATAAATTACTGAAAGAAGAAAGCTCATTCATGTGCTCCATAGCACTCTTACTTTTAGTACCACAAAAAGGTTCTTTCTCAACAATAGATATGTAAGATAAATCCAAAGAGAAATCATAGTCCTTATCACTAATATTTATGGGAGAAGCAGCAAACTTAGCATCATGAGATAACTTGTATCTAACAGCACGTCTTCCAAGAAGATCTCTAATAGCACCAGCATCACTAGTAGCATAAAATTCATCAATAAAAGCATCATCTAGTTCAATATAAGCATCATCAAAATCGTCACTAGGGTGCTCCCTAGACTCAGGTGAACTAGCAGGTGTAACAGTGGTGTTCCCCATTTGCTTAGTCCTAGCAATTGTAGCCTCTAAAAAGGAACCTAACGAACCACTCTCATCAAGCACAGTAGAAGCATCATTAAAACTATCAGTAGCATTTTCAAACTCAGCAGAAGAAGTAGCATGTGCATGCGGTGGTGTAAGCAACTTACTCATAACAGATGGTGAATCAAGAGCAACCAAGGTGTTCAGAGTCGTACCTCTTCTTGTAGTGGATGGTAATATAGGAACTTTTCCATCACGAGGTTTACCCATGATGAATGGATTGCAGCGAACAATATGAATCCCAAGTGAACTTATAAATAAAGCTATGCTCCCCGGCAACGGCGCTAGAAAATAGTCTAGATGACCCACAAGTATAGGGGATCGCAACAGTCTTTGAGGGAAGTAAAACCCAAATTTATTGATTCGACACAAGGGGAGCCAAAGGATATTTATAAGCCTTAACAGACGAGTTGTCAATTCAGCTGCACCTGGAAATAGACTTGCTCGCAGCGGTTTATCAGTAGCAACAGTTTTATAGTGGTGACAGTAGTAAAATAGTAGCAACAATAATGAAGTAAAGACGGAAATAGTAGCAATAGTAAACAGTAGGATAAAATACTGTAGGCATAGGGATGGATGAACGGGCGTTGCATGAATAAGATAATTCATGTAATAATCAAGACATGGGCAATTGCAGATAAATAATGATAAAGTATCCTAGTACTAAACAACCATAGGCATGTGTTCCGTATATAGTCGTACGTGCTCGCAATGAGAAACTTGCACGACATCTTCTGTCCTACCAGCCTGTTTGCAGCAGGGCCTCAAGGGAATCTACTGGTAATTAAGGTACTCCTTTTAATAAAGTACCGGAGCAAAGCATTAACACTCGGTGAACACATGTGATCCTCACATCACAGTCATCCCCTCATGTTATCCCAATTGCTGTCACTTTGGGGCCTCGGGTTCCGGATAACGATATGTGTATACAACTTGCAGGTAAGACCATAAACAACAACTATCATCACAAGACAATAACAAGTTCAGATCTGAGATCATGGCACTCGGGCCCAAAGTGACAAGCATTAAGCACAACAAGTTGCAACAATGTCATAAGCACTAACAATAGATACTAGGCACCATGCCCTAACAATCTCATAGCAAATTACATGAATGATCTCATCCAATCCCTACCATCCCCTTCGCCTACAGCGGGAATTACTCACACATGGATGGGGGAGTCATGGATGGTTGATGGAGAGACGTCGGTGGTGATGATGATGAAGATCTCCTCCAAATCCCCGTCCCGGCAGGGTGCCAGAACGGAATTTCTGGTTCCGAATCGTGGTTTCTGATGGTGGCGGCGCAGCGGAACTCTATCTGGAAAAACGCCGAACCCCCAATAGTTTCAGGTCTGGAGGTATATGTAGGCGGAAGGAGGGCTCGAGGAGGCGGCTGGGGTGGCCTCACCACACCCTGGCGTGGCTAGACCTGGGCCGCGCCACCAGGTGGTGTGGCGGCCTCCCAGCCCCTCTCCGTCTCGTATTCTGGCTCTGTGGGTCTTCTGGTAAAATAGGATTTTTGCAATTTTTTCTGGGATTTTTCCTGAAAGTTGGATTTCTGCACAAAAACAAGACACCAGGGCAATTCTGCTGAAAACAACGTTAGTCCGTGTTAGTTGTATTCAAAACACACAAATTAGAGGAGAAACAACAACAAAAGTGTTCGGGAAAGTAGATACGGTTTGGACGTATCAGCCGCCCCCGTCGTTGCTCCACCCTACACGCTCGAACCCCTAGCTCCCCCGAGTGCCTCCAAAGGTCCGCCTCCTTGTATGCGTCCTTTTGTTCGAAGCTCTCTTGCCGGGATGCCTTAAATCGACCGAACCAATATTGTCTTTCCCAACTCCGTTCGCCGGTTGCCGCGCTTGATTCATCATCGTCCGACCTCCTCCGGCTTCTCTAGAACATCTAACGTGCTCCTAGTGATATAGTGGTTCTCCCTAGCCACTCCTCCGTCTCCCTTTCACTCTCTAGCATCCATACGCTGTCCGCCACCACCTTCCACCGCTCGCCCATGTCTCCGGCTTCATTCCGGTGACCGTTAACTTCGGCGCCGCCCTCAAATGGTATGCACGAGTCCCTGCGAAGAAGGTGCCTAGCCCTGCGTGCCCCTGCTCAGGTGTTGGCCGGTGTAGGCGTTCGTCCATCTCGACGGCCGAGCCACCCTACCGCCAAGCCATCCCGATATTCGCATCCCTCTGTTTTCCCTTCTTCGGTGTTGGAGCGCAGCGACTCGGTTTCCAACGGCGGCGGACGTGTCAAAAACAAAAGTTATTTACTGAGATGGATGCGGGCTCTACTTGTCAGCATAATTGACTCTCTAAAAAAACTCCATTTACCCCACCAGACCATCGTGCCTCCACGTAACGGAAACCAGCCTTAAAGGTGTGCTGAAGATGTCAGAAATTGTGTCAATGTGTGGTGGTAGATTTATGTTCAAAAATATAGAGTGGTATCATTTCATAATTTTAGCCTCAATTACGATAGTCTTAGGATATTCACTTGAGCCGGCCAAGCCCTTCTCCGACAAGTCGAAGCAGGCCAAGAAGGAAAAGAGGAAGCAGGGATATCCTCAGCAACACTCGCATCGCCCCCACTTTGAACAATCCTTGATCCTTGAAAAGTAAGTGAAAGCAAGAATTTCGAGACGCGATGCCCTCGACTTAATCTATGCCTTGGGATCAAATCATGTACTGTACATGAGAGTGAGCCTGTTTATTTGGTTAGTTGTTCAAATCTGCTGCTCTCTAACTCTAACTTGAGAAACCAAGGGAAAAGATGTATCTTTCTTGCATCCTCATGTGGGATTGGTGGATTGCAAGAAATAAAGTTAATGCGGGTGAAATGGCAAGATCTGAAGCGGTCATATGTAGTTCTATTCAGAAACATATGATCGAGTTTGCTGCTCCAAGTGTCGTAGCATCGGCAGAGTTAGAGGAGTCGGGACCGAGCCTGATCAATGAAACTCTCGCATGGGAGAGACCAAATCTAGATCAAGTGAAGGTGAATGTGGATGCAGCTTACTGGAAACCTAGAGCCACATGTGCTTGGGGTTTCATTGTCTGTGATGACAAGGGCGAGTTCGTCACCACAACAGCATGCAAACTGAGACACCTGCGTTATGCTTTACAAGCTGAGACCAAGGCTCTTGTGGCCGCGGTTGAGGGTGTTGCAGCCCTCGGTCTAAACAGAGTGGTTTTTGAATCGGAATTCGAAGGTTTTGGTGGATGCCCTCAACTCTGACAGCCATGAGTTATCGGAGATCGGTGTTCTTTTGAGGGAAGCTAGAAGCTTGTGCATTTCATCTTTTGATTTATTTTCCTTTAAGCATTGTCATCGTGTTTGTAATAAAATTCGCTCACACCCTAGCGAAGTTTGCCTCGTAAGCAAAAAAGGAGTGTGTGGGTTGGACTGATGTAGCTCCAGACTTTGTATCCGATTTGGTCGCAAGCGAGTCTGCTGTGTCTGTTGAGTAATGCAATTCCATTCCAATTTCAAAAAAAAAAAAACTAACTTGAGAAGGGAACATTGCAAAATCCAAAAGTGAGCGGTCATTTTCCAAAGGTGTTGTTAACAATTAACCCACATACAAAAATAAATAACCACGCCTGGTGGGACTCGAACCCACAATCGTCTGATTAGAAGTCAGACGCCTTGTCCATTAGGCCACAGGCGCCGATTTGGTCCGCTCGAACCCACGCACCTCCTTCTTTGCCCGCGTTGCAAGACTAAGCACGAACCGCGCCGTCGTTCTGTTCTCGCCAGATCAAAAACTGCCACCTCACCTCGTCGTTTCCAATCTCATCACATCGCCGTCGCCGGGGCAGAGATCGTCTGCACGCGGGATGGAGGCAGCAGCGAAGCAGCTGAGCGGCGCTGGAGCGGGCGCCAGGGCGGCCGCGGAGGAGGAGAAGGGCCGCAGGAGAGGCCATGGATCCACCGCGCTGTTCGTGGCGGTGGACTACGCCTTCCTGCTCGCCTTCGCCGGGTTCCTCTCCTACCTCGTCGTCTCCCAGGTCCTCCCGTCCGCCGCCTAGATCTGCTGCCCCCCCCCCCCCCCCCCCCCCCCCGCGTCGTCGTCGCTTGCTTCCGGATAGGATGCGATCACGTGTGAGATCCCGAGATCTTAGCTCCCTGTCTCGTTTGATTCGATGGATTCAATCGTTGTTGTAGTCAAGATATGTGTTGACAAACTATTAGCTCTGATGCTCTTTCTGGGAATTATGCAAGGTGAATTGTAATGCTTCAGTCTTCCTTTGCTCTCAAAAGATAAAATGCATGAGTGTTCCATCGTATGTCCTGATGTTCATGGACAATCACCATTGTTTTGCGTCCCTATGTAACTGCTCAAAGTCCATTCGTTGTCTGAATCCTTTTTCTGTGATTTGAGCTTCTGCCGTCTCCATCTAAGAGGAGATCTAACAAGGAGAAATTCCTGGCTCCTGGATGTTTTGAACTCTCCAATGCCACACTTCTTTTGGAATAATGTTGGGGGTTCCCATAAATTATTTTTGCTGAGATCTAACAAGGAGTGCCATTTAATTAACTGGGATTTTATATCTCAGAAAAAAAGAATATGGGGATCTTGGCATTCAAAACAACAGGGATTTTAATTTGTGCCTTCCGTCTTCTTGGATAAGGAGATATCATTTGGATAACCATAAGATTTGGAAAATGATTGTTGATTATAAGTATGACCTTTCTCCCATCATTCTTAGGGCCAAACTTGCACACTGTCCCCTTGTATATCATTGTTAATGAGCAATTGTGCACGGTTGCAGATGCCAGGGATGGTTCTGATCTGAAGTTTACTTTCATAAGAACTGTTTCGCAAGTCCTTTTTCTATCGCTGGCTTAAATTAGCTGCTTTGATTTTGACTGTTACCTTGTCTGATGCCGATGATAGCCATGTCTGGCCTTTTCATCCTGCTGGTTCTTACCCTGTTAGCTCTTTCTATGGGATTGTGAATAATGGTGGCATTGTTCCCTTTCTGTTGGCATTGTCCCCCGGAAAAACCTGTATTTAACAACTCGATAGAAAACCTTGTGACATTGGTTGCATTTTAATGGAACCAGGGGGTTTCACCCCTCTTTATATTAAAAATATGTGCTTTGACAGATGATTTGAAAACAGAAAGTTCACCATGATTGCTCATTCATGTTTCTGTTATTCATCTGCTGATTGCTTGTTCATGTTTACGTTAATCTGTTGAGGATGGGAACTTTAGATTATTTCGACACCATAAAAATATACCGTCTTCAGATCACTACACAAAACATCTTGTTTTCTTTTTTTGCTTCATTTTGAAAATCTCTAATTGCTTATACAAAGCAACGACTTAATTTCGACCTAGGTCCATATTTTCCATTTCCTTTCCAAGTGGAAGAGACCAAGGATGTGTTCGGTTCTGGAATTTGGAGGAATGGAACGGGTCGGTTCCGTCCCTAGGACCAATTCCTGTGTTCGGTTGGAGAGAAGGAACGGAACCAACTAGTCCCCCAAAATGGAATATTCCACGCAGATGCGGAACGGACCGATCCAGCCAAATCGGCCGGACGTGGTGGAATGGCACAGTGCCTCCATCTAATTAATCAAGTTTAGCAATAATTAATCAAGATTAGGCTATAATTAATCAAGATTAGGAATAATTAATCAAGATTAGGAATAATTAATCAAGATTAGGAATAATTAATCAAGATTAAGCAAAAATTAATCAAGATTAAGCAAGGGCCTGCCGCCAATGCCATTGGTGGCATGTCCAGGTGGCGGCATGTCCTGCCTGGCACGGGTGCCGGCAACCGGGCTGGCGGCATGTTCCGTTCCTCGAATTTTTTCAAACCGAACACAGGGTCGGAACGATTCCATGCCCTAGGAATGGAACCATTCCATTCCGTCCTCCCCAGTTCCAGAACCGAACACATCCCAAAAGAACCTTGTTAGTTGTTACCGACTAGGATATGAGAAACTTTACATGAGGTTTTTTTTGATAAAGAGCGTTTTATTACTTAATAGCTATTAAGCTTACACCCGGTCTCTGCATAACTAGGATGCACACAGCCCAAAACCAAGTCCCCGATGTGCTCTTTGTGTCAGAAACGAAGATGGATAGGAGGAAGCAAGAATGGGTGCGGTGCCAGATTGGGATGGCAAATATGCTAGTTAAAGATAGTGTTGGGCAAAGTGGAGGCTTAGTGCTGTTTTGGAAGAAGGGTATTAACATTAACTTGTTGGGTATGCCTTCACGATACCATATTGATGTGGAGATTACTGAGGAGGATGGGGTTAAGTGGAGGTTTACCGGGCTGTACGGAGAACCAAAGCAAGATGAAAGAGAGAAAATGTGGAGATTGTTGAGGACACTAAAAGGTCATAGCAGCCTTCCATGGCTGTGCGCTGGTGATTTAATGAGATATTGTTTGAGTGGGAGAAGGAAGGCGGTGTTCCAAGGCCACAGGTGTGCATGGACAGATTTAGAATGGCCCTAGAGGACTGTGACCTGATGGACCTAGGCTTCAAAGGTGATGCTTATACTTGGAGAAATCATAGTCACAATGCCGCTCACTATATTAAGGAACGCCTTGACCGGGCGGTGGCCAGCCTGGAGTGGAGGCAGAGGTTCCCCTTGGTTACAGTAACAAATGTGGAGCCGAGACATTCCGACCATAGGCCTATCATAATTGATACGGCGGGTGGGGAGAAGTGGCGGAGGGAGAAAGGTGGGTGCGTGGTACCCAAGTTTGAAGCAAGGTGGGTAGAGGAGGAGGAGTGTGAGGAGTGCATAAAATACCAATCGGAGCAAGCGGTGGGAGTAGAAGGGAAATCAGTCAAGGGAGGATTGAAGGCGGTCCTTGGTGATCTGGTGGGGTGGAGTAGGGAGGTCTTGGGTGATTTGGATAAAAGGATAAACAATATGAAAAAGGAGTTAGAAAAATGGAGAAAGGCAGACATTTGGGAGAAGCAAGTGCGGAAAGAACAACTGCTGCGTTTCAAGCTGAGTAGGTTGGAAGATCAGAGGGAGTTGTATTGGAAACAAAGATCACATGTGCATTGGATGAAGGAGGGAGATAGGAACATGAAGGGCTTGTTTGGATTACAACCAATGCATACCATACCAAATAATTGGCTAGCCAACGGAATTTGGTCGCTGTTTGGACTGCCGCCCATATATTGGCTAGCCAAAGTTTGCCCCAGTCCATCCACGTAATTTTTGCCCACGCGAGGGCGAGATGAGGGCGAGGAAATCCTGCGCCAAAATATTGGCAGCCCCGTCCGTGCACTTCTCTTGGTGGGTCCCAAGCATTTAGTGCTTTTTTCTTGCTACAGCCCAATAACGTTCCAGCGTTCTATTTTATTCTTGCAAAGCGAAGCTGCTAGGAAACATCATGTACAAAATAACTTGTACTAGGGAAGAGCGATGGCTGTAATCCAAACAACAAGATCTTACCAAAATTTTGGTCATGCCCTTGGTTTGGTCATGCCAAAAATTGACAGGGTTTGTTGGGGGCTTAAACCAAACAGGCCCGAAATGAAGGGTTTCGCAGCATAGTAAATCAAAAATTTCCTACGGATGCGAACAAGAAAGCCAAGATCTAATCTAGGAGATGTAATCAACGAGAGAGGTAGATGAGATCTTCATACCCTTGAAGATTCGCACAGCAGAAACGTTCAATAGAATGTGGTTGACGTAGTCGTACTCGCCGTCTCCTCCTCGCGATCCGATCCGATCCTACGCCGCAAGTGGCGGCGCCTCCGAGAGTTGCACACGTGCGGTGCAGCGACGTCTCCTCCTTCCTTGGTCCAGCAAGTATGGTGGAGAGATAGATTGGATCAGCAGCACGACGGCGTGGTGCTTATGGTGGAGAGTTTCTGCGGCAGGGCTTCGCCTACGCGCAGTCGCGGGAGAGAAAGAGGGAGGGCAGCAGTTGGCGGCTAGGGTTTGGGTTAGAGGTAGAGAGGGCTGCGCCCTTGCCCCCCTATATATAGAGGGGTGGCCGGCCAGCTTGGCCTCTCCCCAAACCCTAGGGCGCCGACTTGGAGTAGGAAGAGTGGGGGGCAAGTTTCCCCCCCTTCCTTCTTTGAAGACCCCCTTAGGGTTTCCCCTTGGGCTGGCCGGCTGGGCCTTAGGGGCCTTGTGCGCCTGGCCCAGGGCGGCCAGGGCACTTCCCCTTAGGCCCACGCAGGCCTCCGTCAAGTGGGCCCACGTTGGTCCCACTCCGGAACCTTTCCGGAATCCAAAAACTGCTTTCCTTTATATGAATCTTATTCTCCGGACCATTCCGAAACCTCTCGTGACGTCCTGGATCTCATCCGAGACTCCGAACTAAAACTCATAAACCAATTATCCATTCTATCCTAGCATCGATACACGTTAAGTGTGTGACCCTACGGGTTCGAGAATATGTAGACATGATCTTCTATCAATAATCAACAGCGGGATCTGGAAACCCATATTGACTCCCACATATTCATCGATGATCATATCGAATGAACCACGATGTCAGGATTCAATTAATCCCGTATATGTATTCCCTTCGTCACACGATATTTTACTCGCCCGAGATTTGATCGTCGGTATCGCCATACCTAGTTCAATCTCGTTCACAGCAAGTACTTTACTCGTTCCGTAATCCGATATCACTTTGTGATTAACTCCTTAACCACATGCTTGCAAGCGGTGTTGATATCGATTACCGAGTGGGCCCGAAGTATATCTCTCCGACTTGGGAGGGACAAATTCCATCTCGATACATACAACCCAACAAGTACTTTCCGATCACCTGAGAGACACCTTTATTATCATCCTCACATAGGATGACGTTTGATGACTTCAAAGCTTTATTCCGATACTAGGGAGTTGTATTATCTCATGGTCTAAGGAATACAATACATGACATAGAAAAAGCTTTGCAAAGATGAACACGATGACACGATCTAATTGCTCTGCTTTATTTGGGTCTGTCCATCACATCATTCTCCTAATGATATGATCTCATTATTAATTGACAACTTATGTCTATGGTTAGGAAACCTTAACCATCATTAATCAATGAGCTAGTCCATAGAGGCGTACTAGGGACACGGTGTTGTTCATAAACCACACAAGTATTAAAGTTTCCGCTTAATACAATTCTAGCATGGAATATAAACATTATCATGAACAAGAAATATGATAATAACATCTTTATTATTGCCTCTAGGGCATATTTCCTTCACGAAATACTTCCATTCGGTAGCGACGGGGAGAAAACAAGAATAAAATTAAGATGTTAAGAAGGGATGATGGAGTAGAAGTGAAGGAGGAGAAGGAGCTAGAGGAGATAGCTACTAACTATTTAATAAACCTTTGTTCCTCTACCACAGGTACATGATCGGTTGAACTCATGGATCACATTGTTCCATGTGTGACATCGGAAATGAATGATTCACTGATTAAAGAGTTTACAGAAGAGGAGGTGTGGGATGCGTTACAGAGTATAGGGGATCTCAAAGCCCTAACACACCTAGAAGGGAGAGGAAGAAGGTGATGGAGGTTTTATCAATAGAGACGGAGGCAAGGAATGAGAAGTATCTGGGGCTCCCTGCTTATGTGGGTCGGCCGAGGAATGGTGTGTTTGCCTACTTGAAAGGAAGGATATAGGGGAAAATACAGGGGTGGGATGAGAAGCTTATGTCTCAAGGGGCAAAAGATGTGTTGATCAAAGCTTGTGCCCAAGCTATTCCTACCTTTGCTATGTCCTGCTTTGATATCACGAAGTGCCGCTTCTGGTGGTCGCAGCAGAAGGACGAGAGAAAGATACATTCGATTAGCTGAAAGAAAATGGCCCAACCGAGAAAGGAGGGTGGTCTGGGATTTAGAGACCTCCATCTATTTAACCTGGCAATGTTAGCACGACAGGCCTGGAGAATGTTGATTGATCCAGTCTCTGTGTGCACGGGTGCTGAAAGCGAAGTACTTCCCAAGCATGTCGGTACTAGAGGCAAGAAACACTAGGAATATGTCTTACACGTGGCGGAGTTTACTGAAGGGTGTTGAGGTGATTAAAATGGGGATGATCTGGAGAGTGGGAAACGGGGAGGAGATCAACATATGGAGTGATACATGGCTTGATAGGGAAGGATCGAAGAGGCCAGTCACCCCGTGCAGCCAAAACCTTGTTACAAAAGTGGCAGAACTGATCAGCCCTGTTATGGGCCAATGGGACATACAGCTGGTGATGGATATTTTCTCTAAAGAAGATGATAGGGTGATACTATCAACACCCCTCCGCGCAGAGTTCGAGGATTTCCTGGCCTGGTTCCCTGATAATAAAGGGATCTTCAAGGTACGGTCTGTGTATAAGATGCTGGCTAAGGAGGTGACATCGGATAGTCAAGGAGCAACAGTTTCAGGTGTGGCGGAAGGAGGGATGGAGTTCGATTGGAAGCTGCTCTGGAGTCAACCTTGTGCTTCAAAAACAAAACATTTCCTATGGAGGCTAGCGCACGGCAATCTTCCATGGAAGCTCAACTATGCGCGAAGGGGAATGGATATTGATACGAAGTGTCTGATGTGCACGCGGTTAAATGAAGATGGTGGCCATATCTTCCTGCATTGCAAAATGGTTAGGACAGTATGGAGAATGCTTGATTTAGAGGCGGCTAGGGTGTTCCTTTGCAACTGGATATGCTGATGAGCATCTTTGAGATGGAGAAGGAGCAACGCTTGCTGATCATTGCTATGTTATGGCAGTGGTGGACGGCTAGGAACAAAAAGAACGCCAATGATGGCAATCGTACCGTGGAAGACGTGGTCTTCCAGTCAAGGAGATGGGCGATGGAATTCAGTGAGTTCTATGCAAATAAACCAGCAAAGAACTTGGACGTTACTAGAGAAGAGAAGTGGTCATCCCCTGACGATGCGCAAACTCTGAAGCTGAATGTCGACGGGTCTTTTACTGAGAGCATCTCCAACAGACGCGCTATAACGCGGACGCGCTAAAAAAACCGTCAGTATACCGCGCGCGGAGGCGGAATCGGCCCTCCAGCAGGCGCGGTATCCGTGGCGGCGCTGCAAATTTTTTGGGGCGCGCGGGCGTTTGCACTATCCGGAGCACCAAATGTGAGGCGTCGGCTGCAGCGCGCGGTAACTCTTTGGACGCGCGCTGAAAGGATCGGTACGGGCGACTAGAGGGGGGGTGAATAGGCGCTAAGTCAATTTTTAATCTTTTTCAAATTTAAGGCTTGACACAAAGTAAATTCACTAGATGTGCAACTAGGTGAATTTCCTATAAGTGGCAAGCATGCAAGTAAACAAGTAACTAGCAAGATACAAGTAAGGGAAAGAAATAACCGAAGAGTGGAGACCGGAGACACAAGGATGTATTCCCGTAGTTCCTTCCTTTTGAGGGGAAGTACGTCTATGTTGGAGAGGTGTGGTGACACGGAGTCGACCAACGCCACAAAGGCTCACCTTGTTCTCCGGTGAGCAAGCCACGGAGGCTAGCTCGTTTCCACTAAGCGGTGGTATTGGGGGAACCACGAATCCCTTACACGGAGCTTGGGGCACAACTCCACAACTCAATTGGAGGCTCCCAAGAAAGCCACGGAGGCAAGAATCACCACAAAGATAAGTCAATCAACCAATTACACCACCTAGGGTCACAAGATCCCCAAGGTGCAAATCCTCCAAGCAAATGGAGGTGGAAATGAAATTCCTTCGGTGAAGATGTAGATCAGTGCCTCCTCCTTCAATCCTCCAAAGATCAAGAGCTTTGGTTGGCTAGAAGAGGAGATCTATGGAATTTGGTGTTCTTCCAATGGGGGTAGGTGAGAGCTTCAAAGATGAACAATGGTTGGTGAAGTTCTAACCCTACCCCAGCTAGGAGAAGGGGTATTTATAGGTAGGTGGGAATCTGGCCGTTGAGGGAGCACACAGCAGCAATCCCGGCGATAAGTCCGGCGCCGCCGGCCTCTGGGCCGGACGGCCCGGCGGTAAGTCCGGCGGGACCGGACACCTCGCCGGGAGTCCGGCGGTGGACCGGGCGGATCCGGCGGCCCGCCGAAAACCCGTTCAGACTACCAGTCCGGCGGCCCCGCCGGGCCAGTCCGGTCTGCCGCCGGGTGGTCCGGTCTGGAGGCCGGCCAGACCAACTTTGACCACTTTCGGCAGGTGATTCCACCATATTTCTTTTTATGCATTAGAACCCCTTCACCTGTGAACTTAAACCTGTATGCATATAATTTAAATATTAGTTCACACAAAACATAGTCATGTCATTGTAAATCAAAAAAGTAGAAAGGGACAAATGTCCTTTCAATCTCCCCCTTTTTGATTTACGATGACAAACTATGTTAGAGTCTCATAGGAGAAACAAAACATGGTAACTAGTGAATAGTGAGAGTGCTCCCCCATAACATATGCACATGGTAGAATTTGCTCTTTGAATGCAAAGTGCAAAAATTAGATTATAGGGAGCTCCCCCACCATCAATAGGAACCAAGCATAGCATGGACAAGATAATATCATGGATAGATAATAATATAGCAAGCATAGACATATCCAAACATAAATATAGAGTGCATAGTGCATAATTAAAGTACACACTTGTCCACACACGATAGGGTTCCACGAAGTTTGAGAGATAAAAACGGAAAATGAAACGCAAATGGACACAAGCCACTTAAGAACCAAGGAAGATGAAAGCGAGGCTTGTGTCATGCGACGTTATTCCTAGAGACTCTACACTCTTCTCCCCCTTTGGCATCGAAACACCAAAAAGGGACAAGAGAGTAGACGATGCTAGCGCTCAAAAATCATCACTGGGGATAGGAGAACCCTCCGGATCATCCTCTCCATGAGCACCTTCTCCTTCATCAGCATCTTCTGGCTCAGAGGGTGGCTCGAAGTCTTCAAAGTCTTCAAAACCAGCAAACATGTCATCATCAAGAGGCGGCATGACATAGTTGACATACGGGACCGGTTCCAACTCATGTCCAACGGGGGGAACAGCACTGCCCCTAGCAGCCAAGAACTCATTCTGCCTCCTCCGGGTCTCCTGACTCATCTCCATGCTCCTATGAGCCACATCATAAGAGCTGCGACACATCTCCCACAAGTTCTTGAAGAATGCAGCAACACCCTTCTTGCGAGAGGGCCTAGAGTGGCGATGGCGGCGACGGTGACTAGTACCAGAACCAGAGGGACGGGAAGGATCAGGAGCATCCATGGTGGGACCTCTAGACCTGGTACAGAGCAGACTGGGAGCCTCTTCAAAACCACCCTGGAAACCCACTGAGAAAGTCTCCATCTCCACAACCTGTCCACGCACTAGAGCAGTCTGAGCCCGGGGCTGCCTGTTGATCAAACGCTGCACATACTGACAGTAGTTGGGAGTCATGCGCTTGAGAGTGGATCTCTTCATCTCCTGAAAAATGAAATCACAACCATCTATCTTCCGAAGCTTGTCGGGCTGGCAATAGTACAGCAGATTCCTGTGATAGCCCCTGACACTAGCATCATCTCCAGCCTTACTTATCAGATTCTGACGGAAGAGCTTGGCAAGAGCATTGTAGTAGTAGTACATCCCTGAAATGGCAGGAGCAGGGAGAGAAGGCTCATCAGGGTAGCAAATGCGAGAGATCTTCTCCACGGAAAAGGGCGTCTCGGAGTGAATCTTGAAACCTCCAGCCCTACCACCACCATAGCCCAAAGCATCACAGAAATCAGCAAACGTGGCAGTGAACACATCCTGGACAGTCATCCAAGAGAAGGACTCTACAGGGTCATTATGGAAGAACACAGTGCAGAAGAACTGGCGGACCACCAAAGGCTGAATAGACTCAGAGAGGGTGACAAGGTCCAAAATATCCATCTTGAGAAGAGCCTCATTGATGTAGCGAAAGTCCCTGGAGGCATAGTGCTGAAAGTGCTCGACATTGAGGGATTTTGGCACCACATAGAAACCACTCATCATGTGCTCAGCTGCATCATAGTAATCATCCCACATAGCACGCTGGGAATCAGTCCAGAACCTCTTGTCAGAGCCAGTGTACTGCCTCTTATGAAAGCGGTACGGGTTAGCAACTCGAATTTTGCGCCAAGTGTTGATGTGGGCTGCACCCAAGTTCCCTTCAATCTCCTGCTCCTTCTCCACATCCACCGGGCCACGAGCCCCCTTACCCTTCTGGGGTGGATGAGGTCCACGAGTGTAAACAAGCTTGGACCTCATCCGCGGCCCTGCAGCTGCAGAGCTGCCACCTTCAGCTGCGGTCTTCCCTGTCTGACGAGTACGGCGCAAAGACTGTCCCTCAACCTCATCAATCTTCCTCTTCTTGGCCTCAAAGGCGCGAAGCTCTTCTGCGGTTTCAATCCGGTAATCACTGTCCTCAGTCGAGAAGGAGTCTGAAAACGCAAGCAAAGCAAAGCAACACCAGATAAAGATACATGTCACGGAAAAGGAACTCAAGGTCAGAAGAAACAAGTGCAAGATGGAAAGCCGGTTTGACTGAGTGGTTCGGCGCCAGGTCCGGCGGGACCGGGCCGTAGGCCGGACGGTCCGGCGGGCCGCCGGGCCAATCCGGCGAGCCCGCCGAACTGGTATACTGAATGCCAGTTCGGCGGATCCGCCGGGCTAGCCCGGTGGGCCGCCGGGCAGTCCGGCGCCAGGTCCGGTGGCCGCCGAAAAAATCAGCCGAACACACACTTTCCAACCTCCTTCCATCATGACTCAAAGAAAACTTGTTTCTACCAACCTTAGGTAAACATGGATGTCAAGGAACAACACTAGCCCAACAAGGAACGAAACCCTAAAAAGGATCTATCCCTAGACAAGATGAAACTAACCCTAGATACACACTAGATCTACTCATACAAGAGCATGAACAAACGGAGTGTGAGGCAAGGGCTAGAGGAAGGAGAGAAAACGAGGGAGTTACCCGAAGACATGGTGCACAAGAAGATGGGGATAAATCCCGATCTCCCAATGCGGTTGATGAAACGCGAAGATCTTCGGAGGAAAGCTTCAAAACACCCCGATCTACACCCGATCTAAATTTGGAAGGGATTGGTTGGGTGGAGAGGCTAGGGGGAGGAGAAGCTTGAAGGGGCGGCACCAATGGAGTTGGGGGCGGGCGTGGGGAGGGAGGGAAGTGGGAGAAAACTGCCCAGGGAACCCTCCCCACGAATTTATATAGGCCGCCAGTCCGGCGGTAAGTCTGGCGGGACCGGGCCGTGCGTCGGGCGGTCCGGCGGGCCGCCGGGCCATTCCGGCGAGACCGCCGAACTGGTATACTGAATGCCAGTTCGGCGGATCCACCGGGCTGGCCCGGTGGGCCGTCGGGCAGTCCGCCGCCAGGTCCGGCGACCTCCGGGCAGGCTGCCGAAACACCTTTAGGACTAGAAAGAATTGGCAAATTTCGATATGTGACATGTATCAACAAGGAAAGCATGGTGTGCGGAAGAAATCAACAGCCATCAAACTTGTTTGCAAGAAAATCAACTTAAGATTGCATGCCTTCCAAAGAAGCACAACAACAAAAACACGAGATTTGAAGACATGCAATGGTGGGGGATTTCTCCCCCTATGTGTGATCACCAATGTCGTGACACCGCGAAGAGACATGCTTGGGCTCAAATGACATTAGTGATCTTATGATGTCGCACACTTGAGTATGCATCGTGCCATTAGTTGACACGGTGACTATCCTCAACTATGCGCATCTAGACTAGAACAACACACTATAATATGGGAATGAGTGCACACGATCAAGCCACATTGCAAGAGTCTACGATATTCAATTCATGCCTCAACTCTCGGAATCTTGCTTCATCAAGAGGCTTCGTGAAAATGTCGGCGAGTTGGTCTTGTGTACCTACATAAGATAGGTTAATCTCACCTCGGTTGACATGGTCACGGATGAAGTGGTGGCGGATCTCGATGTGCTTGGTCTTGTTATGTTGAACCGGATTATGAGCGATCTTGATGGCACTCTCATTGTCACACAAGAGTGGCACCTTGTCGAAGTGAATACCATAATCCTCCATGGTTTGCCTCATCCAAAGAAGTTGAGCACAACAACTCACGGCCGCCACATACTCGGCTTCGGCGGTGGAGAGAGACACACAATTTTGCTTCTTAGAAGACCAACTAACCAAAGACCTACCAAGAAATTGGCAAGCCCCGGAAGTTGACTTCCTATCCACTTTGTCTCCCGCCCAATCCGAGTCCGAGTACCCTACAAGCTCAAAGCTTGCTCCCTTCGGGTACCAAAGGCCAAAAGATGGGGTATCAATCAAATATCGAAAGACTCTTTTGACCGCCATTAAATGGCTTTCCTTAGGGGCGGCTTGATATCGTGCACACATTCCCACACTAAGCATGATATCCGGTCTAGATGCACAAAGATAGAGCAAAGACCCATGCATAGAGCGATAAAGTTTTTGATCCACTTCTTTACCATTAGGATCGAGATCAAGAGTAACCTTTGTAGGCATGGGAGTCTTGGCTCCCTTCACTCCGGTGTCCATCTTGAACTTTTTGAGCATGTCTTGGGTGTACTTGGCTTGATTGATGAAGGTGCCACCCTTCAATTGCTTTATCTCAAAGCCAAGAAAGAATTTCAACTCTCCCATCATAGACATCTCAAATTTATCTGTCATTAGTCTTGCAAATTCATCATTGAAAGATTTGTTAGAAGAACCAAAAATGATATCATCTACATAAAGTTGGCATATGAAAAGATCCCCGTTTACTTTCTTAGTAAAAAGAGTGGGATCAATGAGGCCTATCTCAAATCCACGGTCTACAAGAAGCTCTCTAAGATGCTCGTACCACGCACGTGGGGCTTGTTTAAGGCCATAGAGTGCCTTATCGAGCTTGTAGACATGGTTCGGAAAGTTAGGATCCTCAAAACCCGAGGGTTGCTTTACAAACACTAACTCATGCAAAGGACCATTTAAGAAAGCACTTTTCACATCCATTTGTTGCAACTTAAAATTATGATGTGATGCATAAGCAAGAAGGATACGAATGGACTCAAGGCGAGCCACGGGTGCAAAGGTCTCTCCATAGTCGATGCCTTCAATTTGAGAGTATCCTTGAGCAACCAAACGAGCCTTGTTCCTCACAACAATTCCATTTGCATCTTCCTTGTTCTTGAAGATCCACTTGGTTCCAATGACATTGCGGCAATCCTTGGGCTTCTCTACTAATGACCAAACTTTGTTGCGCTCGAAGTTATTGAGTTCTTCATGCATGGCTTCTACCCAATCCGGGTCTTCAAGCGCTTCAAACACCTTTTGAGGTTCCACACAAGAGATATAGGCATGGTGGTTACTAAAGTTTGCCAATTTCCTCCTTGTGGACACCCCTTTCCTTACACTTCCAATCACATTCTCCAAGGTGTGGCTACCTCTTTGGAGAGTTGTTGCTATCTTCATGGCATGGCGAGCTTGAGCTTCTTCAAGAGATTCTTGAGAGGCCACTTGGTCATCACCACGGTTTTGGTCCTCGCCTTGACCTTCACACCGAGCATGCTCATAATCTTGAGCTTGCTCAATGTCTTGAACTTGATCTTGATCACCACTTGGTGAATAATCACCATCATGCTCATGGTCTTGATCTTGATCATGCTCACATGGTTGAGGGGCTTGAGTTTGTCTTTGGCTAGCATCAAAGGGACCTTGAGGAGCTTGTTGTGTTTGAGAGGGTGAAGGCTCCACTTGAGTAGAGCATAGTCCTTCTCCTTCCGCCAAAAGGTGTCCCTCAACGGGTATGAGATGTCCCACACCCATTCTTCTTATGGCAAGAGGAGGTATTTCGTCACCTACATCAAAAACACCACGTTGCTCCACACGGGAGACGTCATTCTCGTCGAATCTCACGTTAGAAACTTCAACAACTCGAGCGGAGAGTTTGTCAAAGATTCTAAAAGCGTGAGATTCGGCGGCATAGCCAACAAAGGTACCCTCAAGAGCTTTTGAATCAAATTTGGACAAATGGACACCTTTCTTAAGATAGAAGCACTTACAACCGAATACCCGGAAGTACTTGATATTAGGCTTCTTACCAATGAGGATTTCATAAGGAGTCTTGTTCAAGCCCTTGCGGAGATATAACCGGTTTGATGCATGACATGCGGTATTAATGGCTTCGGCCCAAAAGTTATACGGAGACTTGAATTCCGCTAGCATGGTCCTAGCCATATCAATAAGAGTCCGGTTCTTCCGCTCGGCTACACCATTTTGTTGGGGAGTATAGGGAGATGAGTATTGATGACGGATCCCCTCCTCACTGAGAAAATCATTCAAGGTGTAGTTCTTGAACTCGGTGCCACTGTCACTTCGGATCATCAATATGTCTTGACCATATTGGCGTTGCACTTCATTGGTGAAGTCTTTGACGGTTTGTTGAGTCTCACTCTTATGAGCAAAGAAAAAGACCCAAGTGTATCTTGAATAGTCATCGACAATCACCAAGCAATACTTCTTTCCTCCAAGACTTTCATAAGAGGGAGGGCCGAAGAGATCCATGTGAAGGAGCTCTAGGACCCTCTTAGATGAAATGATGGTCTTGCTAGGATGAGGAAGTTCATGCATCTTTCCTTCAATGCAAGCTCTACACACACGATCTTTTGAAAAGGTTAGATCGGTTAGTCCTAGGATGTGGTTGCCTTTGTGGAGACTTTGCAAAGTTCTCATATTGACGTGGCCTAGCCGGCGATGCCAAAGCCATCCCACATCAACTTTAGCCATGAGGCATGTCGCGGCTTTAGTGACCTCCTTCGAGAAGTCGATCACATATAAGCCATTTTCGACATGCCCTACATGAGCTACATTAAGAGATTTGCTCCACAAAAGAACTACAATCCCAACATCAAAGAAGGTTGCAAAGCCCATATTAGCAAGTTGAGCAACGGAAAGAAGATTATATGAGAGGGACTCAACAAGCATGACATCTTCCACGGTAACATTGTGAGAGACAACAACCTTGCCGAGACCCAATACCTTTGACCTTGAAGAATCCCCATAGGTGACGTAGCCCGCATGGGATGAACCGGTGCGAAGCTCCTTCACCATTTCTCTGCTCCCGGTCATATGATTGGTAGCACCACTATCAATTATCCATTGACCACCACCGGAAGCAAAGCCCTACAAGAGATCAAGTCTTGACTTTAGGTCCCCATTTCTCAATGGGTCCTTTCTTGTTAGTGACAAGGGTCTTTGGAACCCAAATAGACCATGCAACATATTCATTTGATGAACCAACAAATTTAGCATAAATATGTCCATCTTGTGCACGGCAAAGAACATAGGAAGGATTATATTTTCCCGCAAAGTTATTATGGTTGGGCATAGCCTTTTTTCCATTCCCAATAACTTCCCTCACCTCCTCCTCAAATACATTACCATTCTCATCATAGCATATTTCACTAGGAACATGCTTCTTTAATGAGGGAGGAGGCGCGGGGACATTCTTCTTCTTCTTCTTGTTCTTCTTCTTCTTATTCTTCTTGGACTTGGATGTAAATCCAAGTCCCGTCTTGTCACCATGTTGCTTTTGAGCATTCAAAAGCTCATCAAGCATCTCGTCTCCCTTTAGGGGGGCTTTCTCACAAGGGGGGTTAGTTGAGCATGAACTTGCAACAAAAGTGCTAGAAAGAGACTTGGTTGCTTCATTAGCAATTATAAGATTTAGTTTCTCATTTTGCAACCTAAGTTCATTAGCAACGGATTGAGCAATATCACGATCACTTTTAAGTTTGGCAATATCCAAATTGTGAGATTCTTCAAGACCCAACATGGATGTCTCAAGTGACATCCTTATGTCTTGCTCTTCCTCAAGAGATTGAGTAAGAGAAGCAATTTCGTCGGCATAGTCACGAGCATGCCCCTCAAGTTCAAAAATGCGTTCATCATTTTTATCATTTACTTGGATGGCTTCATTAAGTTGATCTAGGAGAATCTCAAAGTGAGCTTTGGTCTCCCCGTGCAAGGTTGACATAAACATGTCCATTTCATTTAGATCATCATTTTCACCAACTCGTTCAACACAATCCATCAAAGATAAGCTTTTAGGTATGATGGGTGTGATAGGCGGTGATACCTTTGTAGCGTGAGCCATGAGACAAGTCGCATTGTGGTTGGAGCGCTTTGATTCATTTGCGGAAGCGAATAGAGATGATGCGGGGGTAGGATGGGCAATGGCGATGGCGGCCCTTCCTATTTCCTCCTTATCACTTGCATCATCCTCGGAGAGGTACTCTTCTTGAGTTATCAAAGCGTGAGTTGGGAGGACTCTCTTCTTGTCGGAGTTTCTAGGGTAAGACTTGGACTTCATTTCCTTGCGGACAAGTCTTCCATTGTGATCTTCAACCCTTTCATAAGGACACTCCGCAATAAAATGGTTAGTGTTACCACAATTGTAGCAAGTCCTCACTCTACTTGTAGCCTTGGGCTTGGAGGGGCTAGATGACTTCCACTTCTTCATGAATGCCCTTTGAGCAAGAGCCATATGCTCGGCATGAGCATACTTCATGTCCTCGGGGCTTCCACCCAATACTTCTTCCTCTTCCAACAAGCTTTCTTCTTCATGATAGGTGACTTTGGCCTTCAAAGCGAAGTTGGGAGCACGCACACCACGTGCACGAGCAAGAGCATCATCCGCATTCTTCTCGGAGATCTTCCTTGCCATCATCTCTTGCAAAATGTCATGAGCGGACATCGTCCGGAAATTAGCATTTCCCTTGATGGAGTTCACGGTTTCCCTATGGAAGGGCAAGAGAGCTTGAATGAACTTCCTCTTCATCCATCTCCAATCACATTGGGTGGAGCCAAGATCCGTTAGCTTCACTTGGAGTGACGAGAGACGCCTATGGAGTTCTTCGGGAGTTTCACCATCAAGCATGGCAAAGTTGTCCGCTTCATTGGAGGCTTCATCAAACTTGGATTCTTGAATACTCTCATTCCCAATGAAGAGGTTGGTGAGAATATCCCAAGCTTCTTTGGCGGAGGAGATGTTGCGGACGAACGCCTTGTCCTTCTCGGTAAGCGACATGTGAATGAGATGCAAGGCGGAGGCATTGAGTTGCTTGTCGATTTGCTCCCAAGGTAGCAAGTTGGTCAAATCCTTGGAAGTTGGATGAAAACCCTGCTCAATGATCCTCCAAAGCTCAATAGACACAAAGTTTATGTGAGAGCGCATGTTATCTTGCCAATTGGCAAAGCTAGAAGCATCAAGTGGTGGCGGTGGACCGCAAGAAGCAAGGTGTGGCATTTGAAGATGTCTTCCAGAGACATAGCTCGTGGGATGTGGAATTCCCGAACTATGCCCCCGAGAGGTGTCATCTTTGTTGGGGGTGTCATCTACCTTGGGGGGTTCCTCTCCGCCCTCATCCCCATCCTCATCTGGATTATCCTCGTTTAAGTCGGGCTTACCCGAGGAATCAACCGGGGTCAGTGGAGTGGTACTAGACGTTCCACTCACGAGGGCGTCAAGTTGAGATTTTTGGCTTTCCATGGCTGCCATCATAGCATCCATACGTGCCATTATATTATTTAGATCCCCCTTAGTGGCGGGTTCCTCTTCGCCCATGACCTCTTAGGCGGTTAAGCCCAATCAAAGAGCACTAGGCTCTGATACCAATTGAAAGGATCGGTACGGGCGACTAGAGGGGGGTGAATAGGCGCTAAGTCAATTTTTAATATTTTTCAAATTTAAGGCTTGACACAAAGTAAATTCACTAGATGTGCAACTAGGTGAATTTCCTATAAGTGGCAAGCATGCAAGTAAACAAGTAACTAGCAAGATACAAGTAAGGGAAAGAAATAACCGAAGAGTGGAGACCGGAGACACAAGGATGTATTCCCGTAGTTCCTTCCTTTTGAGGGGAAGTACGTCTACGTTGGAGAGGTGTGGTGACACGGAGTCGACCAACGCCACAAAGGCTCACCTTGTTCTCCGGTGAGCAAGCCACGGAGGCTAGCTCGTTTCCACTAAGCGGTGGTATTGGGGGAACCACGAATCCCTTACACGGAGCTTGGGGCACAACTCCACAACTCAATTGGAGGCTCCCAAGAAAGCCACGGAGGCAAGAATCACCACAAAGATAAGTCAATCAACCAATTACACCACCTAGGGTCACAAGATCCCCAAGGTGCAAATCCTCCAAGCAAATGGAGGTGGAAATGAAATTCCTTCGGTGAAGATGTAGATCGGTGCCTCCTCCTTCAATCCTCCAAAGATCAAGAGCTTTGGTTGGCTAGAAGAGGAGATCTATGGAATTTGGTGTTTTTCCAATGGGGGTAGGTGAGAGCTTCAAAGATGAACAATGGTTGGTGAAGTTCTAACCCTACCCCAGCTAGGAGAAGGGGTATTTATAGGTAGGTGGGAATCTGGCCGTTGAGGGAGCACACAGCAGCAATCTCGGCGATAAGTCCGGCGCCGCTGGCCTCTGGGCCGGACGGCCCGGCGGTAAGTCCGGCGGGACCGGACACCTCGCCGGGAGTCCGGCGGTGGACCGGGCAGATCCGGTGGCCCACCGAAAACCCGTTCAGACTACCAGTCCGGCGGCCCCGCCGGGCCAGTCCGGTCTGCCGCCGGGTGGTCCGGTCTGGAGGCCGGCTAGACCAACTTTGACCACTTTCGGCAGACGATTCTACCATATTTCTTTTTATGCATTAGAACCCCTTCACCTGTGAACTTAAACCTGTATGCATATAATTTAAATATTAGTTCACA
Source organism: Dactylis glomerata (assembly GCA_007115705.1). NCBI lineage: Eukaryota > Viridiplantae > Streptophyta > Magnoliopsida > Poales > Poaceae > Dactylis > Dactylis glomerata. The sequence goes on from QXEO01000339.1 coordinate 3,990,433, forward strand.
CAAAACATAGTCATGTCATTGTAAATCAAAAAAGTAGAAAGGGACAAATGTCCTTTCACGCGCGAATGCCCAACTGGCTAAATCCCCCCCCCCCCCCGCGCCGCCGCCGCAAGATTTCGCCGCCGCCGGTCGATTGCACCGCCGGCCGCGCTGTAGCTCGCTGCCGCGCCGTAGATCAGCCTCGCCCGCGCCTCCTCCCGGCGCCGTTGCCCCGCGTCGTCGCCTGACGCCGTCGCCCGAGACGCCGCCGCTGCTCTCTCTCCCCGCCTCTCTCCGCAGCGCCGTCGCCATGGCGTCGAGCCTGCTGTCAACATGGCGCCGCCAAGACGCTCGCCGGTTTGCTTCCAAGGTATGCGCTTCCGCCGGCCGCCATATTTTTTAGCCAATTTTTCCTACTAGCTAGTGGTAGTGAAGTCATTTTATACGTGTATTTGTAGAGTTCATCATCCGATGACCAAGAGGAAGAAGAGAACATATCCATGCTATTAGCATACCGCGCCGTCAAGAAGCCAAAAATAGGTGGATCGGTGTTCGTTAGACAAAAGTTGCGGAGAGAAAGGATTGAAGGGCATGAGAAGTTGATGCGGTCATATTTCAATGAGAATCCGATATTTCCCGAAAACTATTTTCGACAGCGTTTTCGGATGAGCATCGACTTGTTCAAGCACATCGCAACGGAGGTGACCAGGTATGATCGATTCTTTGAGCAACGGAGAAATGCCGCCGGGGAACTTGGTCATAGCACATATCAAAAGGTGACCGCCGCCTTGCGTATGTTGGCATATGGTATACCGGCTGATCTAATTGACGATCATTTGGCCATGGGAGAGAGCACTTCTATCTTGTGTGTGAAGCGCTTTGCCATGGCAATTGTGAATGTTTTCGGATCTATATACTTGAGAGCCCCCAATGCTCAAGACACGAAAAGACTTTTGGAGTTCAACGCCGATCGAGGATTTCCAGGTATGCTTGGCTCTATTGATTGTATGCATTGGAGTTGGAAGAATTGTCCAGCGGCATGGCATGGACAATTCAAATGGTACAAGAAGGATCCCACGATAGTCCTTGAAGCGGTCGCCGATCATGAGACTTGGATATGGCATGCATTTTTTGGAATGCCCGGGTCTTGCAATGACATCAATGTTCTTCAACGGTCACCACTAATGACAAGATTTGCAATGCGGAATGGTACATCGGTGGAGTTTGAAGCAAATGGCCACAACTACAACTATGGCTACTTCCTTGCCGACGGCATATATCCAAGGTGGCAAACATTTGTGAAGCCAATTAGTCATCCACGAGGTAAAAAACAAACCCAATTTCACGCTGCACAAGCGGCGGCTAGGAAAGATGTAGAGAGAGCATTTGGGATTTTGCAAGCTCAATTTGCCATTGTGAGGGGGGCGGCTAGATTTTGGGACCAAGAGTGTCTTTGGTATATCATGACTGTTTGTGTCATCATGCATAACATGATTATAGCGGATGATCGTGGGAAAAATGTTGATCATACCCACTATGAGTTGATGGGGGTTCCCGTGCAAGTGAGGAGGTCCACACATAGGATTGCTCGGTTCATTGCCTCATACCATGCTATTCGCTCCAACGACACACATGATGAGCTCCAAAAAGATCTCATAAAAGAATGGTGGAATTGGCATGGACAACAATAGTTGCATACTGTTTGAAAACTATATGGTGTATTGTTTCAAAACTATGTTGTATTGTTGTATGTTGATCCGTAAACTTGTTGTATTTGTTGTGAAAAATTTGATGTATTTGTTGTATTTGTTGTGAACAATTTGTTTATTTGTATGGTATATTTATTTGTGAATTTATGAAGTTTGTTCGATCTTCTTTGATGCATAGTTGGGTGTGATTGTTGTTTCCGCCGGCGCTGCGCGCTGTATAATGGCGCGCCCGGTGAAGGAACATTTTTAGCGCTCGCGACCTCGCTCCAGTTTAGCGCTTTCGGTGGGGGAAAATTCGCTCCAACGCGCGGTATACGTTTACAGCGCGCTAGCAGCGCCGTTTGCAGCGCCAAAATTTAGCGCGGCTGTCGAAGATGCTCTAACAACCCAAGATCGGGAGGCTGGGGTTTTGTCATTAGAGACAATCAGGGTTAGGTGGCAGGGTCAGGAGCAGGGAGCATGATGTTCCCTCAAAGCGCTATCCACACGGAAGCTGAAGCTTGCATTCAAGGACTGACAGCCGCGATGAACTAGGGAATGAACAGGATTGTGATTGAGTCTGATTGTCAAATCCTGGTCAATGCTCTCAACAATAAGACTATGATCGATCTCCAATTGTGACTGAGTCTGATTGTCAAATCCTGGTCAATGCTCTCAACAATAAGTACTATGATCGATCTCCGATTGGGGTTCTGATCCGTGATGCACGAATATTAGCCCGCTTGAACTTTTCGTCTATTTCTTTTAATTTCTATCGTCGAAACTGTAATAAAGTAGTGCATGTGATGGCGGCGCTAGGTGCCTCTGGGGCTCATGACAATGGCCAGGCCAGCTTTGGGCTAATGATGTACCCAATGATGTAATGGTTTAGGTGGTTAGCGATTTGGCCATGTGTACGAGTTAATGGAATGGGAGTTCAATGTCAAAAAAAAAAGTCTCAGCTCAAAACAAAGCAAGGCAAATTTACATATCATGGTGAGCAATTATAATCTCGCCTAAATAGAAGCACAAATCTATAAGCTATGCGGCCATCTATGTTGGGAAAAAGTATCCCTCGCTGTAGCTTCCAATCGTACACAGATCTCCGTATAAAGATCGCCATCCTCCAGACGTTACAGAGACGACTATAAACGGAGTATAGCGATAGCCCTGTAGATAACCACTGTAGTTGATCTGATCAGTTAGACATTCACGACATTTTCCTAGAAAACCAAGATGTTCACAGTATTGTTTTGTAGTTCAAGTTTACGACAATAGTAAGGATAAAGGGTACATAACTTGCACTAAGTTCAAGTTCACAGCGTGAATGCGTGATGCCCGCTTCTCGTTGCATAATTTGCAGTAAGTTCAAGTTCACAGCCTGATGCCCTCATCTCGTTGCTCGTGCTCGTGCTCGTGCACACATCCTATGTTCTACTCCCACGATAGTGGTTATCTAATAATTTCTTCTAGCAAAGTCGGAATCACCTAGATTGTGTTGCTATATGGCTAGAGGTGTTCGTAACTGCCATCACCGAGGCAGGGGCCAAGGGCACATGTGATGCTATGGAGGAGGGTGGAGACTGGAGAGGGAAGTCAGTGCCTAGCGGTGACTTGTAAGCACGCACAACAGCCACTTCACCAAAACTGGGAAACACCACAGGCTCAAGAAGTTGCCGCCATCGTTGACGCATTGACATGGACCAAGGGCACACGCGGTGCAGCAGAGAGTGGTAGGGGTAGATTGCACCTCCAAGTCCCTAGCCAACAAATGGAGCACTACTAGAGTTTGGCTAGATTGCACCTCCTCCTTGACAAGTTTGATGGTTGTTTCCACCGCTCTTCGTCAAAGAAACTGTGGCACTAGAACTCCAGATGGCAAAAAATCAAGCCTCACAGGAATTATATCAAAATTATAATACTAGCAAATACCACAAATATAAGAGTGATGCACTGCCAAACCGATTCTCACAAAATTCCCATCATAATAGTGGAGATGCAGATACTCCCATGTATTAAATGTTGGCATATATATATAAACACGCAGATCTGCACGTGGTACATGATAATCTGTTAAGCTGACATCCCTGAATCGGATGCAACAATAAACCACGGGAAGTCTAGATAGTGCCGCATGGATGCTCACTTCCTACTTCTGTTTTGAAATTAAGAAATGCAGAAAAAAAATAAGAACCTAAATGCACCAGGCACTTTTGCTAAACTCCTCAGCTATCACAGATGTATACACTAGGCGAGCAGCTCCAGGGGAGAAATAAGTAGCTAAAAAAGGAAGGGGGTGTGACTGAGTCAGCAAAGGGATCACAACCTACTGCGTAGATCTGAAACCCTAATCAGGAACTAGCATTGATCCATTTTGGAGGCCTCGTTTCCACAGCAATGACATGTATGATCTGATCTGATTCCACTCCCTCCACCCATATTTGCAGTGGGATTTAATCACATTTAATATTTCTGTAGATTCTTCTCACAAAAAGAGTTGACCCTAGATAGCCAATAGCACCTGAATCACCAAAATAAATGTCAGGACATCAAACTAATCTTAAATAGAGCAATGCATCAGTCATTCAGTAGTAACAAGAGATTACCGCAAAGTATGCCTAGACCAAGACAGAACATCATTGTGTAGCCAAAGTAGAAACTTGTCTGGAAAAAGCCAGACATCTTTGTCTTCACATGATAGTAGTAGATGGAGTACAGATACACATATAGTGCTGTTGACGCAGCAGAGAAAAACGAAGTCCATTGCCAATGATAATTCTCAGCGTTCAGCAAGAAATAAGTACCAACGATCGTGACACAGATTGTAACTATCAGAAGAATGACAAAGACCAGCAACATGAAGCCATAGACATAATACACCTGCCAAGAACACAAGGACAGCGCATAATCAGATGCTCATATAATGAAAATTACAGCTAGGTGCTTAAGGTAAGCGCACAGACAAATGTAATATAAAGCAAGGATAATAACATCACTTCCACATTGCAATAAGTGTCCACACATGATTTCAATTACTAAAAAGCAGTATTTAGTACAAAATGTCGAAAATGATTCTCTAGTTTACCTTGTAGTTCCAGAATGATGTGAACACAAAGTACATCTCAATGAAGATGCTGCCAAAGGGAAGAAGCCCACCCATCAATGAGATAACAGAAGGTGTAAGGTACCACTTCCTCTCGGGAATAGGGCGTGGAATAGTCTTTACTCGGCAGGGATTGTTAGGAGCCCCACTCCAGTTTCTACCAACGACTGTACCCAAAAGCACCAGGGGAAAAGAGATGAAAGCCCAAAGGACAAACATGACAACCATTGTACCAAATGGTATTGCTGCTAATGACCCATAGAAGATTGCAATTGTATTCAGTGCAAAGCCAATTGTGAAGTGCAAGAATGGAAAGAGTGATGCTGTAAGGATCATAGCCTTTATCCAGTTTTTACCTGCCATGGAATCAAGTAATGCATTTAATAAACAGCAAGTCAAAAAGTGAGAAAATCATTATATATAAATAAACTCCACTCCATCCGATCCATAATAAGAGTCGCTGATTTAGTACAAGGTTGTGCTAAATCAGCATACTCATAATGGATTGCAGGGAGTAGCATTTTTGACAAAAGAGTATGACAACATGATGAAACTAGGAAGAAAGAAGCATTCAGAACAAAGCCAGCTGTTCAAACAGGTACTAATAGTCTAAGAAGGAAATACAATCTGTGCGACTTGTCAAGGAAGTGAACCATACCGCCATTCCTTGAGTAAAGACCAGCACTAACATATCCAGAAATGAAAGATGTAAGAGCATAGCACACAATGAAGGTTGTGATGATAGCACCTCGCCTGAAAAATATTGCACGATATGTAAGTTAGAGAAAAGGAATTGCATGCTCAAACAAGTACAGAAGAACCACACTCCATGCTAAGACAATTAAGTTCTTTTGTAACACAATGCAAGTTTTTTTTTAAAAAAATAGACTATTAGCTTCTCTCTACCCTACCTCCACGGGATCTGCGCATTTCAACAACATAATACTGCCACTCCAATTAGAAAAAATAAGTACAAAGGTAATTTGGATTCATTAGCATATTCTTTATATAGGACCAGTTCTCACACTTATGTCCTGAGTTATCTTGGCATCTTAACTTAAACTTGAATTTTACCGTTTACTAAAGACTAAACCATCTACAACACTCCATGTGCTGCCACAGATACATATAGTACATAACACAAAATTAACTTTCTGCACTTATATGGTTGTATATGATAATAAAATGCATAATTAACTTTAATCGCTTCTCTTAAGTTTAGTGAAATCCAAGGAAGCCATCCTCCCGCTATCAGATGCCTGATAATGCACACTAATACTTCAGTGAGTACTTTATTCTACGTATCTGTGAAGTAGTCCAGAACACTGCACGCAGGTTTTTAGAGGCTTAAAAAGGAGCAAAAGACAAAACAGTGAAGATTATCTCGAACAAGTGTGATTGCAATAGTGAAAGGTAAGGGACAGTTTAGTGCCCTTTTTTCATCGAAGTTACTGTGAAATGTGATTAATTGATACATAATGACACTTCATAATTGCAATTTTGCAACCGATTGCCAGAGTCAAGTTTTCCAAAGAAAAATATAGGATCTGGTTCTAGCAAACATGTACTCTGAATGCTGATCCAGCTCATATTTCAATTATCCCTGCACTTATTATTATTAATAGGGTACTTATACAAAATGACCATGCCACTAATTTTTTTAGCTTGTCAGGTTATTTCAAATCATGTGTTCTGCATGCAAGGACAGGGCAGAAAGGAGGTGAAAAAGTATGTGTATGATTTTGAGCATACCCAACATATAACATGCCAACAATAGCCAATACAATCACAAGTAGGATAAGAGCTGCCAGCTGAGTGCCGATACCAACAAGAGCAGAAAGAAATGTCAAGCTTCTAGGAGGACGAAATACATCACCATGGACAAGTTTCCATCCAGATTCCTCATTAACATCCCTCTCCTAACAAAGCAAAGTCATGACTTGAGGCAGCAATTGGGTGGCAGTGGATGAATCAAGAGATTTAATTTTCTTGGCCTATTCAACTATAACAAAACAGGCACCAGAACTTATGCTCACCAGTGACTCCAGATCATCATCATCACGAGCATATTTTGCATAATCATTTCTCAGTGTTCGCATCAATATCATTGAAACCAAACCAGTGAGAAAAATAACCATCATGAAAGAATTGAAAATGGAGAACCAGTGAATCTGAACATGAAAAAATTGAAAGAATTTAGAACCTTCCAATGGTTAGTTAAAATGGAAGAGCATTCCCATAATATAACTCAGGTGCTACCTATTGTTGGAATTGAAAGATTATTCCCAGAATTAAGCAGGCAGAGGGCTGTGTGCTACACATATTCAGTTCTTCTTTAAAAAAACGTTCATTACATTTACCTGGTGTTCAAAGAAAGGATAATCCAGGTAAACTTCAAAACGGCGTGCAAATGAAACATCTGTTGGTACCCACTTCACTGAATATGTCATATCCAACTTTTTAGCACCTTCAAGGAGCTTAGGCGACTCTTGGGTAAGATTAACATGAATTATCTACGAAAATCAAATAACATCATCAGTTATATAATTTTGTCCTAATTATGTGCTGAATTAATACCAAAAACAAATCAGGCCCACTTATATAATAATACAAAACACCTACTCTGTTATCATTGTATTTGACAAGAATGTTCTTGTGGGTGTAAAGATAGTGCTTGTTTTCACTGTTTTTGTCAGTCTCTCCAACAAAACCTGTCAAAGCAGATACAACTTTCTTAGTAGTCAAAAGAAACAAAATAACAAAGAAAATATTTAGTTGCAGAAACATACCCCAAAGAGGCAGATCATCTAAGTGAGTGACGCCGCAAGCAACGGAAAAAAAGTTCAGACAGTAGTTAGAAACAAAAATATGCCCAAATCATGGTAATACAATGCAATTTAATGCATCACATATAGATACACACACCTATGAAAAATTCAAACCAGTACGAGCTTTCAATGGCATCAGAAAATTGTTGAATCTTTTTGGAATCCAGTTCAAGAGTGCAGATGGGGCCCTTTTCCACATTTTCTACAGTAAAGACGACATTTATACAATTAGTAAGACAAGCAAATGCATACACAGAGAAAATGCATACTGTGGACATTCGATAAAGAAATAAATAAAGACAAGGATGGTATGAAAATAACATGAACATACTCAAGAACTTTATGTCAAGCTGACTATCAATCAGCTCGTTTCCACCCAGGACCTCTCCAAGACCACCCCATTTGTGTCCTGGGTTCTCAGACAGTTGACAAAATGGAAGGCTGTGATAATTGTAAGTTTCTTGAGGATTATTGTAAGGTCCAACTTTATTCACCCAGAGCTTAACTGAATCTCCAGCTTTGAACTGCATAGAAGAAACATAAAGCAGGTGAGAACTACTAAAGTCACGAGATGCTAGTACCACATTATATTAAGGATAATTAATTTGGAAAATAAAACAACATTGAAGATAATTAGTGAAGCAACTGTATGATGTAATCTGCAAGCGTTACTAATTTGCAGTGCTTATTAGGGACTGTGGGATTGATCCTGGCTAAGGATAAGGTATATTTTGGAAAGAAGAAAGAAGACACAGAATCTCATTTGCCATTACTCGGTTCTGACATGTGACATTAAAATTTGACAAAAGCATGTTCTTAATTTTCATATAAGCACTCAAGTTTAATATGACTACAAGATTTCGCCCGCTGATACAGTCAAGTAAGTCCTCCTATGATAAAGAATAGTGCACCAATCTGTTATTTTCTCCCTTCCTCCTCCCTAACATATGTTCTACTCTTTGAAGCACCCATGCGGCAGACTGAGCCTTGCGCAGGAGACGAGGGGTATAGTGACACACATGTCCCTGGGTATTCCCTCTTTTTTATTTAAAATAATGGGATGCAGTTGGGATACACTGAAGACACGGCTGGGGCACGGTGACCCCTTCACCAAAAATCCATGTAAGGCCTCAGAAAGGCCTAGTGTAAAGTTGCCTCCAGGCATAGGCCACCGTATCCTCCAAGTCCGGAGGCCAGTGCCATCCCCATCTTCCTCCGCATAGTTGGCAGGACGCTATCAGCACATCTTCCTCCAATCATCCCCATCTTCCTCCTCGTAATGACCCTAGGCCCAGCACCTGGAGAAGAAGCGTTGACACCCAGGACCGTGAGGCCGCCAGGACATTCTCATCTCTCTCCCACCTCCCCCTTCTTAACCTATATTCTACATTTCTACTCCCCACACCCATACGCCATGTCCTCCAACCATCATGGCAGTTACCTAGGTTGTTCAAGGCTAATGTCAGTGAGTGATGGAGTACCATTCTCACTGACATATGGATTATCACACTAAATGGCAGTGAGGCATGGAGTGGTATTTTAAACGCCCTGTGGTGACAAGCTATTCTGTGATCAAATTATAACCAATATGCAAACTTCTCTCTAAAACAATAAATATACGACCGTTCGGTAGTGCAATTTACTTCCAATACTGTACAAGTAAGATTGCACAAAGTCCACGAGTCAGCAACTCAGAATCACCCATGATTAAGACTGTTGTTAATGAATTATTGTCATTATCCTAGTTGCATGGACAGCTGAATTTCCCATACTTTCATTTGCTTTACCAATTGTAGAGCGTAATGACACATGCATCAAAGCTAAAATGCGAAATAGCATGCTACTGAAAGTTATTTGACAGTTCTCATAGTGACCTAAATCAAAACAATTCATTATCGGTCACAAGGAAAGAAATGAACAAAAAACTAAGCAAGGATCAATCTGACAAGAGATCATGCTACTAAAAGTTATCACCTGCTATTCTCAACCACCAAACGCAAACATGTGTATGCAAGAGAAGTTTCCCACCATCTGTATGCAAGACAGCCTATGAACCAAACAGTAAAACTATCATGAATCCAAAAGGTAGAAACCACAATGCAGCCCTTGTTATTCCCTTAGTAACATACACCACAGCCTCAAAGTACCTGAATGTCCCGCTTTTCTTCTGATCACACCACGCTATATCCAAGTATCAAAGCATCACGCAGAACCATCGCTGCCATTCGGGGCAGGCGCCTACTTGGAACACAGTAACCCTGGAACCTACTTACTATAATTTCGACCACCAGAAGCTAAACTAAGATGAAGCTTTCGTCCCAGAGTCCTAGCATGTCCATTTCCTACAATCCCACAGCCCCACATCACTCTGCTTCTCAACCAATCTCCAAGCGATTCTATGAACGTGCCGCAGATTTTTTTTTTCTTTTTTAGATCAACAGGGAGAGCATCCCCGGGTCCATTAAGATGAAAAGCACAAACAGATACAGGTCTTAGAACAAGTTCATCAACAGAAAAGCAACTCTAGCTAGTCTAGAGGATCGCCTGGAAGGCTGTGAAGGCGCCGCAGATTTAGAACCTACTCCGTCGTTGAACGTCGCGCGACATCAGCCACCACCTCCAGATAACCGAGCTGCGCTAGTAACTAAAACAGCGGAACGCGAGAGCCTGAAAACCACCGCGAGATCGCGCGTTCAGATCTGACGCCGCGGAATGGGGGGCAGCTAGAGCGATCCACCCGAGGGGGGCGACGGAGGTTTTAGATCCAGGAGGAGATGGCCAGGAGCGGGATTGGGCAGCGTACCTTGTGGTCGGACTCCGAGGCGGAAGCGCGGCGCTGTGAGGCGAAGGAGAGGACGGCGGCGAGCGCGAGGAGGAGGAGGAGGCGGCTGCGGCCGCCGCCGCGGGAGGAGGGGAGCATTCCGTCCGACGGCGGCGAGATCTGAGGAGGAAGACGCGAGGCTTGGGTCCGGTTGGGCCGAGAAACTCACGAGCCGAGCTGCCGCCCTTCGCGATTTCAGTGCGGTTTTGGACGGTCTCTGATCTATCTATGGGATCCGTTGACCATTGACTTTTGGGTGAAGAAATCGGCCGAACATCAGGCTAACTCGGTGATTCAGTGAAAAACAAGTACAGTACGATAGTGACGGTAAACATTATTATCTCTACCAAATTACCAATAAAATTACAATGCGACGGTAGGTTCGTTGGTCCGTCGTGGCAGTTTTGCAGAAACCCCCCTACGAAATCCGGAAATCAACCTGCAGTCCCACACTTATCCATCCAACTCCACCTCTTCTCTTTTCTGATGAGCGGCGGCGAACTACGGGAGACTCGCATCGCAGCGTCTGCCGGCGTGGGGGCACGCGAGGTCTTGAGAGCTCGAGCAGCCATGGACGACGTCCTCCCCTGAGCGTGCCAAGGCCTCCTCAGGTCGTCGTTCCCTCCGGCGTTGCACATGCTTCTCTTCTAGCCTCTCGCCTAACGCTTCCTGCCTCTCCATGCCTCCCGGCAGGCCAGCGGCACCGGCGTCCAGAGTAGAGCAAGGCCAGCAATGATCGCCATTGGATGCATCCCCGAAAACGTCGGGGTTTGTCAGAGGAGCAATCGGCCTCTCAGCCACGAAGCGCATGATGATGCGGAATGCGTCGAAGCCGACGACAGCGAGTGGCGAGGTTGGATGGGAATATGGGATGCTTGATCATCAATTTGCACTGATTGATGTGTGCCAGATTGACCACCGCTCTAGGCATTGATTCAGTGCATCAGTCTCTTTCTTTCAGGTCTTCTGAAGCTTGCAGAGCTGAGGGCAGATTTGAGTAAGCCCTATTGCTTTTCTTGTAGCTTAATTGGTGTATGTGTTTCCCGAAAACGTCGGGGTTCGTGAGAGGAGCAATCGGCCTCCCCCGTGCCGCTCCTCCTCGGCAGCGGCATGAGACGTGGGGGAGAGGGAGCTTGGACAGCCATGAAGCGCATGATGATGCGGAACGCGTCGAAGCCGACGACAGTGAGTGTCGAGGTTGGATGGGAATATGGGATGCTTGATCATCAATTTGCACTGATTGATGTGTGCCAGATTGACCACCGCGCTCTAGGCATTGATTCAGTGCATTAGTCTCTTTCTTCGCAGATTTGAGAAAGCCCTATTGCTTTTCTTGTAGCTTAATTGGTGTATGCGTTTGAATTTTTGATATGCAGGTGTCATGGACTACTGAATTACTGATACAACCCCTTTGTCACAGCAGTGGCATCGTCGTCAACGCATCCCCGGCCATCGTTGTGGAACCACTGAGCGTTGCGCATATTAAGCAGAGACAACTGCTAGCATGCTAGACTCCCCGTGGAGGCAAACTTATGAGCCTGCTACCCCCATGTCCCCCAACTGCACTGAACGGCTAGCAGACGCCACCATCCCCTCTGCAGCTACAGCCACCGAAGGCAGCTCTCATGACATACATTTCGGCTATCGAGAGGTGGATTAAGCTATCGCTAGATCGTTACAAGAGTAGGGCGATTGATGAAATTGAACGGCTGCGCATATATTTATTCTCAACGGGTAAATCAAATGGCGAAGGGAGCTACTGCCTGGTCGCGTGGACACAGTCTGCTACGGCTTGAAGGGGATGAGGTTTGGGGATAAAAAATAATCGGATTCAGAACAAGTCTGGTCTAGATTCATACACCGACTGCTAAATGTCCTAGGCTTGCCATGGTGTCTTTGGATTTCTTATTCCACCTTGCTAACAGACATGGGAGATGAGGTGCCTAACTGTACAACAACTCAGCCGGCTGATCAGAAACTACTTATGTGATGGCATGATCAGTGATGACTGTAATATCTTATGGAGCACTAAATATAATCACTGTCCAGGCAGTGAATATCACTAAGATATGTACTATGTCTGACTGCTCTTGCGCCCACCTATAATCACATAAGAATGTTTATGTGATGGCATGATCAGTGATGACTGTAATATCTTATGGAGCACTAAATATAATCACTGTCCAGGCAGTGAATATCACTAAGATATGTACTATGTCTGACTGCTCTTGCGCCCACCTATAATCACATAAGAATGTTTTGATCTATATTGCACTTTTCTATATCAAGATTGCTCTTACCAGTCCAAATTCGTTTCTACTTGTCATGTATTGCATTTTTTCTGCTCTACATTGTGCCTATCAATATCAATCAGTGTATTTGAGATCAGGTCCAAAATCAGTTGGTAGCATTAACTCTGCATACTTTGCAGATGGCACGTCCACAAGAAAAATGGCTTTCACAGGGTGGAGAAACACCCCAATATAGGACAACCGATGATTTTTCATTCTTTAGAATCAAGCATGAATATCGTGGAACAATATACATAATTAATTATTAGAGAGAGGTGGAGGTACCATCAGATTGTTTCTACTACAGAAAGCTGGCATCTGTTCTCATTTGTTGCCATTTTCAGGACTCAAACACAAGTTTAAATGGCATGAGGTTAGCAATACATTGGCTTGCAAAATTATCAAGCAGGTTTCTTTTGTCTTACCAACCCACAACCTTTGTTTCTGTGTATAGCTACGATCGGTTGGTTAAAATATAAATATATCTTTTTTGTATTTTGTTTTGTAAGCAGGTACTAGGAAATTTGCCCGTGCGTTGCACCGGATTGTGTGGTCGTCTTTTGTATGGTTCTTCTTTGTGGTCGCAGCCGTGGACGAGTGCCGTAGATGCTGGGCCGGCGACGGGGCAGCTGCCCACAAGCTCCACGGTAAGGAGACGACTGGCTCGACCATGTTGGGGTCCCTGTGGTCGCTAGCCCGGGCTGGTTCTTCCTTGTGGTCGCAGCTATTGGATGATCCTTTGCATCCTCTTGGCTGTGCTTCATGGCGGCGCCCATGGCAGGGCAGACACTTCCCGCTGGTGGCCGCAACCATCTTGCGCAACAACGCTGCTTCCCCATGGTAATAATTTTGATATGATGTCAAGCTTGCTGTGTGTGTGGATTACGGAGCCGATCTGCATGAACCCTTCCAACATGGCCTCGTGGCTGACCAGTATGGTGTCTGGGAGCTCTCAGCTAGCTCCGATCGACCTAGATGATGACGACCACCGCGAGTGACGCTGCGTTCACCGGTGTTGTCCGTGGATTACCACAGGGCCTTCTTGGGTAGTTGGGCTACGAGCAGTAGGATTCCAAACACAATATCTTGGTGGTCAGCTCACTCAGCGGCGGCGGCCAGGTGCGCGTTGGCCTCGGCGAGTTCCTCTTTGGCAGAGTAGAGCGAGAGCAGCCCGCACTCCTCAAGGATCTGCAACATCAAATCCGTTCAATAACGGGCAGTCAACACTGGGCAGCGATGGTGATTTTTCTGATTTGCCTTGAAGAAAAGCCACGAGAGGGATCTCCAACTCTGTGCTTCGCCCGAGATCGCGCCCATGCCGAGAGGTTGTGTATGCAGGACACAATGGCACTCTATAGCTAGCTGCTGTTGAGGAACCTCAAAACATGAAGAGGACAAGGCGGCGCGTGGCGGCAAAGAGCAAGTGCATCACCTGGCACTGAACGGAGTCCAGTAATAAAGAGGGTTTTATCCATGTTTGTTTCTTAATGGCAGATTGTTATATTTAATTTTTTTGTCAGTTGTAACTTCCGCCTGGCTTCCTCATAGAGTCACAGTCATGTAGTATTCAGTTTGGCATCGAAGCCAAGAAGCTCTGAGTTTGCAAGCTGGTACGTGATCACCTTAATTCTGTCTATGTGGCTTCCCTAATATCGAGTGTTGCATTTAGTGGGAGAATACTTGCTGGAATTGGTCATATATGGGAGTGCAGACCAAGGTAAGAATAACCCTATGGTACCAACGTGTCCACAAATAAAGGGATATACTTCCTCCGTTTGGAAATATAAGATGTTTTAGCTTTGTGAAACGAATGTATCTAGATATCTTTTAGTGTATAGGTTCGCTCGAATCTATACACTAAAAGATGTCTAGATACATTAGCTTCACAAAGCTAAAATATCTTATATTTCTAAACGGAGGGAGTACATTATTGAAAGTACTATTGATTGTTTGTGTTTTTTGCAAACTTGTCCCCTTTTCTGTTCTTGGCAAAAGATCCTTGGCGATGGCTACTTTTACAAAATCTAATTACTGAGACTTCGTGGGGAAATAATATTTTTCAATATCATATGAGGAAGTAGTAGTAACTCAAAATATCTGTTTTTCCAGTGTTTTTATTAGAAATAAAAATAGAGAAAAAACTTAATTGGCAGGTACACTTACAATTAATATATTATTTATTTTATCTCAATAGAGAACACTTGACATGATACGTTGTTACTGCATGCAACGGTAGTCACATATTTGATTAAAGTTAAAAGGTAAAAGTACATTCTTGAATTTACTCAAGAATTGCCATGCATTCATTCTTCAATAATACTAATAATTTTCTTTCATTTTGTTCAAATTGAATTATCGATATTGAAAATTTTGGTTAATGTTTTTTATTCGAAAATAAATTTTCTAAATCCCGTTGCAATGCACGGGCATGTTTCCTAGTTACCAATAAAATTACAATGCGACGGTAGGTTCGTTGGTCCGTCGTGGCAGTTTTGCAGAAACCCCCCTACGAAATCCGGAAATCAACCTGCAGTCCCACACTTATCCATCCAACTCCACCTCTTCTCTTTTCTGATGAGCGGCGGCGAACTACGGGAGACTCGCATCGCAGCGTCTGCCGGCGTGGGGGCACGCGAGGTCGGACTCGAGGACGGATAGGTCGGACCCGAGGACGGATCCGAGGCTCCACGAATCTCAGATCTTGACCTCCGCGGGGCGGATCGACAGGCACGTGCTAGGGGGTAGCGACTCGCGCGCGTGAGGCCAGTCGTTGGCGGCGTGGTGCTGGTGCCGGCCGAGCTCCTGCGCACCGATCTCGTCGCGCTCTGCCAGTTCGACGCGTCTGCAACGCTATTAATCTATCTCAGCGCTCCTGGATCTTCCAGCGACACCGCCATGAGGCCTCGCAGCTGCCCACGCTCAGCTGCTTCTGCGTGCCGCTTGTATGCCGATTCCGCGTGAGGCCTAACCTGCTCGATGCCTCCACCAAACTTTAGTTGTGGCTGACGGGATGCATGTGCTCTATGGATGCGGTGATGCGCTTGCTCTGATGGAGGTAGCATAGGAGCTTTTTGTGTGCAGTGCACCGCATGTGTTTGTTAAAATGGCCAAACGACAATAGTACTTGTTCGATCGTAAAAAAAGAGTACTTGTTCATCGTCCTCCACAACTTAGCATCATGTGAATTAAGGAGATGAAAAGTCCATAAGCTACTACGTTCAGTATTTCTTGGGCTGTATGAGAATGGTATAAATGTTTAAAACCCCCAGGATAGGAAGCACAAATTGGTGAATGTGCAGGCTGCCAAGTGGATTCCACTCCTGGGATGGCTACAGTGAGAGAAAAAAAGATTCTCTGTTATTTGACCATCCCCAAAATAAATGATGGTTGCAGATTGGGGGAGGTATAATGTCTTCCTTGCTTATGTTGTGTATGTTCAGAGAGCATTATGCCAATGACATCCGATTGTGCAGCAGGTTTGGTCTAACAATCTCTATTCTCTCCATTTCATCATCTATGGAACTATGCAATTAGTATACAAAATCCATTGCGAGGCCAACCAAGTTTCCAGTATATTAGGAGAGGACATAGTTTTTAGTCCGGATATGCATAATGCAAATTGAATATGTTCATTTTCACATTGTAATTTGATTGAGCTATAAGAGTGCTACCAATGGTAAAAATATGTTTGATCATCATTTTTTAGTTTTATGAGCTCATAATTCAGTTAGGTACCCGTTGGAAAGCACGGGTATATTGCTAGTTACAGGTTAAAATAGGAAAACGTTTTCATCAGCCCACCGATCTGGAGAAAAAATCAGTCGTCCCGCTCGCTTGGTTCGCGCTCGCTTGCCTCCCCTGCATCTCCTTTCTTTGCTCCGCCGCTGCTTGCTGGTGCGTCAGCTGCCGCCGGTCTGCTGTCTCTCTCCTCTAGCCGCTAGCCCGAGCCCCTCTCCTCCGGCCCTGAGATTGACCCCCTTTCCTCTTTCCCCTTCTTCCTCGTAGCAACCTTCAAATTCATCAATGGCTATTGCAACAAAAACTTTGAATTTCCCTGTTATTTTTTATTCGATGTTGTATATGTTAGTTAATTCTGTAACAAACGCGTAAAATTAGTTGTTACAATGTTTTTATCTAGATCTGGTCCGTCATATACAAGCTTTTTCAAAATGTAACGAACTCGTACTAATTTTGTTTAAAAAAGAAGTCTCAATATGTTGCAAAGGTTTGCTACAAGTTCGGTGTTCTCATATTTTTTGATGATGTTCTAAAATGTTACAAATATGTAACTATTTTTGTTGTATGTGTTTGTGTATTTTGTTGAAATAGTTAATGATTTTTCTTGTCAATCATTTTGGTAGGAAACACTATTGTTATTCACTTTATTATTGCTACAAACGCACGATTCTTGATGTAACAGGATGTTTTTTATTAAAGTAGTTGGTTAATTTTTGTTATAAATTAATCTGCAACAAAAAATTGTATTTTTCAACTAATTTTGTAACATTTACCTTTTCAAAATGTTGGAATATTTTTGTTTCAATATAATATATCGTTTATACGTGTGGTTATATCATTTTGTTGTAATACTGGTTGACACAAATCTACCTGTTAAGTGAATAGGGTTGGAACCGCGGATTGGTTTTTACAAAAGCAAGAGGCTAAAATATAAGTTTTAATACAAATCCACCCCTACAATAGGATCACGGGTTGGTTTCATAAAAAATCAAGAGGCTAAAATACAAAACTACATCGCGTCTTGTTTCGATCGCCAGATCGCGATCGTACAGCGCGGGATACGACCGATATTTAGCCAAAGATTGGCCAACCGACGTCTAGCGTTGCCCTTAGAGCATCTCCAACGTAGGGTAAGCAAAGTGGCTTTGGGTAAAGGAGAGAGATGGTTTGGGTAACCAGAAATTTTTCTGCTTTTCTAGCTTACCTAAAACCGCTTACCCAAACTTTGCACTCTATGTGGGACCTACTTGTCAATGGTACATGCTTTTATTCCTTTTTACCTCTTCTCTCACTGCATCCCGTCTGTTGCGTGACGTCCGCCATTGTCCCCAGCTCATGCGACCCCCACCCTCTTCCCGTGTGTTGTACCTAGGGATGTAAACGGATCAGATAGGATCGGATTTTGCCTTTACCATGTGTTTTCGTTGGATTCGGAGTGGAGCGGATAATGACCGGATGCGGATTCGGAAACAAATATATCTGATCACGGATTCAGAGCAGAAATGGAGCAGATTTAGGACAGAAAAAAACTAATCGGATTGGTATGTTTAAAAATAGTTAATAACCATACAACCAAAAATACAAAGAATAAAAATGGTAACATGATAAAATTAATAAATATAACATGAATAATAATATGCACACATGACCTAAGGTAACATATAGACATATTTGAGTATCCTAGTAACCAAATAAACCTATAATCTCTACGGTACAATGACTATGTAAGTGATTTGAATGATTAGCTAACGACTCGGCAACTTACTAACTACTAGTTATGCTATATTATCTTAACCTTTTTGGGAAAAATTGGATTATTTAGTAAAAACCATTGGATTATCCTAATTAATTTTCGGATAATCCATATTTTGCATACCATATCCCATACCGTATCCGGGTGTTCAGTTCGGAATCGGATATCCTTATCCGTCGATTCTTATAAATCATATATGGATTCTTAAAAACGGATTCGGCGACGATTTGGTACGGAAATTATCCTATCCATTTACATCCCTAGTTGTACCCCTCATCAAAGAATTCCCTGTTCGACCTACAGTAGAGCTCCACGAGCTCGACCATGGCCAGGACAGACCAAATCGAGGCGGCGGTGGAGTTCCACGAGCTCCACCTTGGCTGAGCTTTGCCGAGGCTGACCAAATCGAGGTGGTGCTGGGGGCTGGTGGTCGCGGTGGTCGCTGATGAGGATGGAGGAGTCGGATGGGGGCCGGCGGTGGTGGAATTTCACGTCAGCGATGGGCACGGGAGTGAGCCACTCCGACTTAATTGCGGCGGAGAGGGGACGGGCGAGGCAAGGGGGCGGTCTGCGGGGGTGGAAGAGGTCGGGGACGGCACATCGGACGGATGCCGGCGACCGGAGACACCAGGGATGGCGGTGAAATCTTCCACACCGGCGGTTGCCGCTTCCCGCGTCCGCTTCGCTGATATGGCAAGCTTACCCAAAATTTGCTTGGCCTTACCCATTTATTGGTAGAAGGTGTCAAATTTTAGGGGATCACCCAAATCTTTTTGGTAGGGTGATACCTTCGATCTGGTTTCAGGATGTTGGATAGCGGTACTTTTTCCCTAGTAGACCTAAGTTTATAGAACTTGGGGAAGCTATTGCTTGGTGCTAAAGGTTACGCTATTTGGCGAGCACTTACTACTTTTGTCGTCTGTCTGTTCCTAGACCGTTAATATATTGTTTTGTGAGTGTGTCGATGGATGGAGAATAGGCCATGGGTATAGGATTCACCTGCAGTTGTGCATGCATAAGGGGGAAAGATAATAATAATAAGCATAACATGTACTAAGGCTAAATAGTGTTAAATATTGTGGGTGGCACGTCCATATAATCTACTAGTTTTAGTGAGCTACATGTGCCAATAGACTTCTAGTCCTACTACTTTCCCACAGCAGCCCTGTCTAGGAAGCAGTAATTAAGTAAAACAGACTAGAGCATTAATAATTGTGACATCACGGTGATCCCAAGTGGATCTCAGATCCTGTAATCTATTACCCCTTTTGTCACTGAGATTCGATCTAGAGGGTGAAGCACCACTC
This sequence comes from Dactylis glomerata, assembly GCA_007115705.1. Classification (NCBI taxonomy): domain Eukaryota; kingdom Viridiplantae; phylum Streptophyta; class Magnoliopsida; order Poales; family Poaceae; genus Dactylis; species Dactylis glomerata. The sequence continues at coordinate 4,009,941 of QXEO01000339.1, forward strand.
ATACCTCCTCATTACCTTGATCAATCCTCGGATCTTGGGTACCTTTCAAGACTTTGGATCCATGCAACGAGATGATAGACAAGTAAAATAACACATTCATACTCAACACAATATCCCCATACAGATTAGATCATGCACATAATCGCTTTGAAGCTTCACCGAGCCCACAACCCATGAGGACTACTCACTCATAACGAGATCAAATATAGAAAACATTGTATAGATGGATTCAATAATAATATCAAATATCCTTACAATATTGCCAATCGCGGAGATTGAGATTACAAGTAGATGGATATGGCTATGAGGTGGAGAAATGGATGGCGATGGTGGCGGCGGTTGGACTCCTTCTCCTTGGTGTGATGTGGTGATCTGTGTATCTCCTCTGCCACTTGTCTCCAGGTTTGCGGCGCCTAGCGGTCGATTTATATAGAGGGTCCTTCACAAAAGTCGCTAGGTTTGACGTGGCGAAGGTGGTGGACACCGATACGGGCGCCAATATAGGCGGGTCATGCCCGTATGGCTGCTCGTTAAACCTTCTGGAGGTCAACAACATGAGCCCTTTGACTTGGGAGTATTGGAAACTCATATTTCTTTATTAATTCGCCTAGATTTTGTCATTAAATGGTGTATTCATGAAAGAAAACATTTAAAAAGAAGATTTCCACACTTGGTAGTAATTAGTCGTTAATGGCAAAGGATTGAGAGATATTTCATCATTTTTATGACAAATATGATATTTAAACTTAATGTATAGATGCTGGATTATGCAGCTATCAACATCCCAAGCTTAAACCTTGATCGTCCTCAAGCAAGAAACCAAAGATCGTAACAAACTCGATGTTGAAATTGAAATAATGAGAAAGGAAGATCACTTACCATTGGTAGTGTCATGTGTCATCACTCTATCAATCTGAAAGCTAGTACATGTAGAGTGATGCCAAGAATACTATGCAGGTTTTAATAAGTCAAGACAATCACAATAAAGGAATTATAAGCATGAATAATAAGATTAGCAAGTTCTATTCCAATTCTTCTAGAAACTCTCCATTTTGCCAAGGAACAGGGAACAGTTTCAACTTTAATCAAATTTAAGAGTGAGAGATCATGTCAATAACAATATAGCCAAAGAAAGTTCATTATAACCACATTAGTAAATCATGGCTTTTCTAACACTTCTTTTCTATGCTTGCCTTTAGAATTTTCAGTCTTTTAGTAACGAGAACATGCCTAAAATTTAGTGAGTTTGATCGGACTGTGCAGATGTTGGGTGCACACTAATTGCACATTTTATCAGAGGAGCATAGCACCCAACACTTTGAATGCAGACCCATAATAGCCAGTATTTTCATCGTAGCAATTGCTTGCTACAGACGTTATGCAACTCATAGTTGAAATCCAGGATTTTCCTCCATTGGGGTCGTTCATAAGCCAGAGGAGTAGTCGGCATAACATGGAGTGCGACAGTGTTGCAGACACGCATAAAGCAATATCATACTTTAATCAACATATCAAGATTTTAGGCATGCTCTCTATCACCTCTAGACATTAAATTTTTCAACAAGTCACTTTGAAGAGTGATATCAAGTCAATAAAATAGATATGGTGTTGAACAATTTCAAGGGTCATACTCTCTAGACAATTAAACTCACTCAAGTCTTCATTTTCAGACTTCTCTTATTTTTGTTGTTTGGCAATATTATTTCCAAGGCAAAACTCGGTTAGATAAAAGAACTAGAGTAAAAGCTTACTTAATCAAAGTACTCATGCATATAAAAGTTTTACTCTAACTATCAAGAATTACTCCCACTAGCATAATAGTCTCAACAACACTACTAGCTATAATAGATATCCGAACATTTAAAGTGGGAGATATAAAAAAACCTCTCATAGAGATTTAAACATTCCTCTTCCGTATGATATTATTCTTGAAAACTCAGGAAGATCCTCTCTTTTCAAATAAATCATTGGAGGCAATTGGAGTCTCTTAAAACCAAATGATAAAAGGAAAAATCTTTTTGGTATTTTTGAGGATTGGGATATAAAGAAAAGAAAACTGGTAATAAAGCAAGGTTATTACAAACTTCAAATAAAACAAACAAAAGGGATAAACAAATAAAAAACCAATAAAGTGTTGGAGCAAAACCAACACATGTGATTCAAGCTCCAAGTGTAGCACAACCTCAATAACAATAAAATTAAAAGATAAAACACCACACTCAATTCTTGGGGAGACATTCCCATGAAGGAAATATGCTCTAGAGGCAATAATAATATTGTTATTATCATATTTCTTGTTCATGATAATGTTTATACTCCATGCTAGAATTGTATTAAGCGGAAACATTAATACTTGTGTGGTTTATGAACAACACCGTGTCCCTAGTATGCCTCTACTAGACTAGCTCATTGAATAATGATGGTTAAGGTTTCCTAACCATAGACATGATGTCGATTAATAATGAGGTCATGTCATTAGGAGAATGATGTGATGGACAGACCCAAATAAAGCACAGCAATTAGATCGTGTCATTATGTTCATCTTTGCGAAGCTTTTTCCTATGTCAAGTATTGTATTCCTTAGACCATAAGATAATGCAACTCCCTAGTGCCGGAAGAGAGCTTTGAGGTCATCAAACGTCATCCTATGAAAGGGTGATCATAAAGGTGTCTCTCAGGTGATCGGAAAGTACTCGTTGGGTTGTATGTATCAAGATGGAATTTGTCCCTCCCAAGTCGGAGAGATATACTTCGGGCCCACTCGGTAATCGATATCAACACCGCTTGCAAGCATGTGGTTAAGGAGTTAATCATAAAGTGATATTGGATTACGGAACGAGTAAAGTACTTGCTGTGAACAAGATTGAACTAGGTATGTCGATACCGACGATCGAATCTCGGGCAAGTAAAATATCGCGAGACGAAGGGAATATATATACGGGATTAATTGAATCCTGGCATCATGATTCATCCGATATGACCATCGATGAATACGTGGGAGTCAATATGGGTTTCCAGATCCCGCTATTGATTATTGATAGAAGATCATGTCTGCATATTCTCAAACCCGTAGGGTCACACACTTAACGTACATCGACGCTAGGATAGAATGGATAATTGGTTATTGAGTTTTTTGTTCGGAGTCTCGGATGAGATCCCGGACATCACGAGAGGTTCCGGAATGGGCCGGAGAATAAGATTCATATAATGGAAAGCAGTTTTTGGGTTTTGGAAAAGTTTTGGACTTTTTCGGTAGAGTACCGGAATGTTCTAGAAAGTTCCAGAGGGCTCCATGGTGGGGCCCACATGCCCCAAAGGGTCCACATGGACCAAAGGGTGCTACCTACATGGGCCTGGTCATCCATGCCCACTTGTCCTATGAGGCCAAGGGCAAAACCCTAGGGTTTTCTTATGGGCCAAGGCAAAGGAAACTTAGGGGGCAAGTTTTCTCCCTGGGGCCATCGGCTTGACTTGGAGGCTAAGGCTGCCCCCTTGGCCGGACCCCTTGACCTATTTAAAGGGGAGGGGAGGGCTGGGGCGTGCTCCTCTCCTAACCCTAGCCGCCGGCCCAACTGCTGCCCTCCACATCTCTCTCTCGCGACTGCACGTAGGCGAAGCCCTGCTGCAGAAATTCTCCACCATAAGCACCACGCCGTCGTGCTGCTGATCCAATCTATCTCTCCACCATACTTGCTGGACCAAGGAAGGAGGAGACATCGCTGCACCGTACGTGTGCATCTCTCGGAGGCGTCGCCACTTGCGGCATTGGATCAGATCGGATCGCGAGGAGGAGATGGCTAGTACGACTACATCATCCACATTTTGTTGAACGTTTCCGCTGTGCAATTTCTTCAAGGGTATGAAGATCTCATCTATCTCTCTCGTTGATTACATCTCCTAGATTAGATATTGGCTTTCTCGTTCGCATCCGTAGGAATTTTTTTGATTTACTATGCTGCGAAACCCATCACCCCAAGCTTAGGCTTTTGCAAGCCCTCTTCTTGAATCATTGTGGTGGTGGATAATGCGTACCATCGTACCCATGGGGGTTCCATGAGGAGAAATGCTGCGACTAGTTTAGGAGGTGTCTCGGAGGTTGTTGGCGAGGTTATTCATGTTTGTGATGTTACCTCCGAGCTCAAATATGTCGTGGTACGTGGTGTAGCGGGGCTGCTTGATACGTCTCAAATGTATCTATATTTTTTTATGCTACATGCTTGTTTTACACCACTTGCTTTGTGTTTTGTTGACACTTCGTGGCGTTTTTATGCATTTTCTGGAACTAACTTATTAACGAGAAGCCACAGTGCCAGTTCCCTATTTTCTGCTGTTTTTGTGTTTCAGAAAAGCTACACAGGAAATATTCTCGGAATTGGACGAAACGAAGCCCGAACCTCCTATTTTTCCTGACACGAGACAAAGTCCGAAGGAGAGCCGGAGGGGGGCCAGGAGGCTGGCACACCATAGGGGTGGCGCGGGTGCCCCCCTGGCCGCGCCACCACCAGGTGTGGGGCCCCTGGCTGCCCTCTGACATCGCCCCTTCGCCTATAAGAAGCCTCCGATGTGAAAACCCTAAATCAGTCAGTGTTTTTCATAGTAAGGTTCCGCAGCGCCGCCGTCGTCGAAGACCAATTTTGGGGGACAGAAGTCTCTGTTCCGGTACCCTGCCGGGACGGGGAAGTGCCCCCTGCTGCGTGTGGTTAACGTGGGAGCAGACGGTCCTTGTGCGTGGTGGATAACCAGCCCGTTGGGAACCCCAAGAGGAAGGTATGATGAGTATAGCAGCTAGTTTTCCCTCAGTTAAGAAACCAAGGTATGTCGATCTTGGAGAGGAGAGACAAACGACTGAAGGTGATGCGGAACCTGCACACACACAACCAAGTACTTTGTTCCCAACTTGCGATGAGGTTGTCAATCTCACCGGTTTGCTTGAAACAAAGGTTATGAGTGTATCGAGTGGAAAATAATATAGTATGCGAGTAAAGTAAACAGTACGAGTAAAGTAAACAGGTGATAGCAATATGATGTAAATAGGACCGGGGTCCACAGTTCACTAGTGGTGTCTCTCCATAGATAAAATAACACATGCTGGGTAAACAAATTACAGTTGGGCAATTGATAGAATAAAGATAAACGTGATATGTCAAGAAGATCACTATGAGATTTACTCTGGGCATTACAACAAAATACATAGACCGCCATCCAACTGCATCTATGACTAATAATCCACTCCCGGGGATATCAATCCGAACACCCCAGTAGTATTAAGTTGCGAACAACGGATAATTGCATTAAGCAAAGTGTGTAATGTAAACAAAGCATATGCCCTTGAGCATATGAATGTTGTTTTCTCCCTAGTAGCAACAGCACATCTACAACCTTAGAGGTTTCTGTCACTCCCCCAGATTAAATAGAGGCATGAACCCACTATCGAGCATAAATACCCCCTCTTGGAGTCACTAGCAACTACTCGGCCAAGATAGCTACTAACAACGGAGAGCATGCAAGATCATAAACAACATAGAGATAACAAAAGATAATATTCAGTACAGCAACTTAATCATAAACACCAATATTCATCGGATCCCAACAAACCAAACATGTAGAATTACATAATGGTGATCTCAATCATGTAGGGCAGCTCATGAGATCTAAACATGAAGCACATGGTGGAGAAGACAACCATCTAGCTACTGCTATGGACCCATAGTCCAAGGTAGACTACTCACTCATCGCTCCGGAGGCAAGCATGACGATGAAGAAGACCTCCGGTGGCGATTCCCCTCTCCGGCAGGGTGTCGGGAAGAGCTTCTGGACCCTCCCGATCTTCGGGTCGACGGCGGCGGCGGATCGCGATGTGTTCTGGAAAATTGATCGGGTGTTTAGGTTTTTTCCGTCGGGGGGTCTTTATAGGCGAAGGGGCGATGTCAGAGGAGGGACCAAGCGGCCTCACGCCAGGCTCGCGCGGCCAGGCCCCTGGCCGCGCCAGCTAGGCGTGTGGGCCCCTGGTGGCCCACCTCCTACTCCTCTTCGGATCTATGGAAGCTTCCGGGTAAAATAAGACTTCAGGAACTTGTTTCGTCCAATTCCGAGAATATTTCCTGTGTATCACTTCTGAAACACAAAAACAGCAGAAAACAGAGAACTGGCACGGTGGCAACTCGTTAATAGGTTAGTTCCGGAAAATGCATAAAAGTGCCACGAAGTGTAACGAAACAATAGACAAATTGTGTAAAAACAAGCATAGAGCATCAAAAATTATAGATACGTTGGAGACGTATCAAGCATCCCCAAGCTTAACTCCTGCTCGTCCTCGAGTAGGTAAGTGATAACAAAGAATAATTTTTGAGGTGACATGCACCTACACAATCTTGATCATATATGTAAGCATTGGTGAGCTGGGATCATAAGAACTTAAAACATGGGCATGAAGATATAATCTTGACAATAAGAAACTTAACAACCATGTTGTAAACATGCAAATGAACACAAACAAAAGATCATGAAAATGAAACAATGAAAGTCAAACGTGTGTTCAAATCATAAGGAAAAACATACAAATGGTTTTCAGCTTATCCTTCAAAGAGAGCAAAACATAAATGCATAGGACACCTTCAAGTTTAAGAGGGCGACTAGATACAAATAATTTAAGAACAACTGAAACCAACAATATGAATCAATCAATGAACTTTGGGACAATGCATATCACACTAAGAATGACAACTATGCTCTCTTATGGTGCATAAAGAAAGAAGGTGGTGACTCAACATAAAAGTAAAAGAAAGGCCCTTCACAGAGGGAAGCAGTGATTGCAAGTTTTATAACCTTCAAAAATTATGGTACTTACCGGCTTTGAGCTCTCATTGCCCCCATCATAAGCATCTTGAATGGTTAAAGTTAATGCGAGAACAATTATGATGCATATGCTTGACAAATCATAAGTTGAAGACCTCGTGCCCCGTGAATACGAGTACCCAAACCTCATGCTACTTTACTTAGAGTCCCAAGCAAGGCTCTTGTCATTGTAAGTATATGCATATCATTGAGAACCGCCAATGGGGTACCTCCGTGCCCGATGACATGGAACAAGCCCACACCAAAATGACAGGACAAGCAGACAATGAACACCTCGACATCTCTTTTATTTGCCTTTTGTTTAGCTTTTTATTGTGAGATGCGTCGTCGAATGTTCACCATGGGTATGCTGCAAATTTCCACCATGAATTATGCATGGCTTAGATTGGCGGCCCGGCGTTTCCCTAACACATATACAAACTCCATGATCCCCACAAGATTCCCAATTCATTTCACACCGCGGGCATCCATAAACAAAAGATCACGATATCAACTCAAATAAGAAGTGCAATGTTGAAAGCTTGCCCCATGACAGCATGGATGGGCTAGAATCCAACTTACAACTTGCAAGCATAACAACTCAACATAAGAGACCACAATGTCAAATTTTTAAGAACAGGAAAAAGTAAAGTGTGCCTTCCGGTTCGTGAGAGCTTTACTGACCGAATTTCGCATAACACTGGTAAGAGTTTAATTTGAAGAGAAAATAAAAGCAAGTCAAATTTACTTGGAATAGCAAATTGCTAGTAGGTATGTATGGTGGACACTTTGGAAAACTTTGGCTTTTAGGAGTTGGATGCACGAGTAGAGCTCATACTCAGTACAAGGCGAGGGCTAGCAAAAGACTGGGAGCGACCAACTAAGAGAGCAGTAATGGCCATAATCATGCAAAGCGACAAAGCGACATTAAAAGAAGCATAAGATGGCATCAAAAGTCAAAAACTAAATGATCATGAAGGCTATTGGCGACTTTGTAAGAGTCTAACATGTGTGAGCATGCGCCAAGTCAACCCAAATAAATCATCAAGGAGAAAACCAAAATAATGCTTCCATACAATAAAAACAACGCATGATTTTTTCAAAGGCTCATTAAGCAATCTCAGTTATTTGAGACAAGTCATGCTACAGCAAAACCACTAAGCATACTATCAAAAAGACATCAAGCATGACATGAAAAAGCCTAAGCTGCAGTCTACACAAGCTCCTTCTTGTACCACTATTTTGCACAAAGCTTTTTCTCTTTTCCAACACCATTTGAAATTTTTATAAACACCTCTTTTGATGAAAAACCAATAAAGATCAGAGGCAAAAATGCACCTTGATGAAAAGATATGACAAGGTCTGAACGCAAATCAAGGCGAAAACGAAAACCAAAAGCAGTAGCAGAAAAAGAAGAACGCTCGATTTTTAATAAGAGTAAAAACTAGAGCGTTCTTTGCAAATGAAAACGAGTACATCTCCTCCAAAGGAAATTTGTTGGGGTCCAACCATTTATTGCAGCAAACAAACAAACTAAACCAACTAAGAAAACTAAAACAACTGATGCTCCAAGAAAAACACATAGTGCATGAAGCAATAAAAATATAGTGTTTTGAAAGGTGACCTGATTTTTGCCGATGAAGAAGGGGTGCCTCGGGGGCATCCCCAAGCTTTGACGCTTGTACTTCTTGGATATTTCTTGGGGTGATGCATGGGCATCCCCAAGCTTGAGCTTTTGTCCATTCTTCAACTCATCTCATCATTCTCCAATCCCTACACTTGAAAACTTCCTTCATACAAAACTAAACACAATTCTATTAGCAACATTAGTGTAAGCATAACATATAATCAACCTCTTTTTGCTTCAGGTTTCAACTCAAAACCACCACATAAATAGCAAATACTACTGTAACAACTTCTCTAAAAGTTCCAGGATAAAAAAAACTCAAAAGAAAGCGATAAAGTGGCAAACACAAATATTGGCAGAAATCTGTCAAAACTGAATAGCTGACAAAGGTCGAATTTTTGAGGGGTTTTCTGTTGCTCAAATCAAAAAGTGTTCAACTAACAAAAGTTTGGATATAACCTGGGACATATGCACAAGAAATCGCAGGTCCAAAAGATAAACAGAGAATTTATACAAATTTTTACGGTGCAGCACCGAAAACAGTTTCAGGACAGCAACGTCCCCAAATCTTTACCTCGCTCAAATTAGAGGCTTCTCTTGGCACAAAAACGAAATAAAAAGGATAAGGAGCGGTCATTACAGTAGTAATGACTTCCAAGACTCAAATAAAAGAAAAAGTACTGAAAAGAAAACATTGGGTTATCTCCCAAGAGTGCTATTCTTTAACGCCTTTGAGCTAGGCGCAGAAAATTTGCGAATCAAGTAATAAAGAAAGGGGGATCAGGATCCACTATAGGAATAAAGAAATGAATACTATCCAATTGAGGTTTTGCATATCCCTTGTAGTCACGCTTTGGTACACTATTTTCATCAAAAAGATTTTCAGGACAAATCCAACTAGTATTAGCTACCAAGGCATTATGAATTCCTACAAGCTTACAAAGTATTGGCAATTTAGATTCTTCATTGGGTGTACCAACAATTTCAACAGGCGAGCCAAGCTTATTAAACTTCTTAAAAACTTTCCTAGCCTCAATTGCAACATCTCTAAATTCTATGCGCAAAGTTTCCAAGATAAAAGCTTTCTTTTCGGGATCCTCAATTTCATGAAGCTTAAGGAACATGTATTGCATAAAAGGATTAAGACTAGCAAAACTAGCTTCTAACATGTGAATCAAATAAGCAGAAGCAACTTCAATACTAGGAGCTAGCTCAACCAAAGATTTCTCCTCAACTTCCTCATGCATACTAATGTGATTAAAGAACTCCTCAATGTTACTTTTGCCAATAATCGAACCACTACCTACTGAGAGGTCCTCCAGAATGTACTTAGGGATCAACATGATAAACTAAAGTAAAGAAATAACAACTACCAAGGATTCTAATTTTTTGGGTTTTTGATATAAAACGATGCAGGTAAAATAAATAAAGTAAAGCAAAACAATAACAAAGTAAAGGATGTGCGTGCGAAAACTCCCCTCGCAGAAGTCTTCTACTTCCTCCCCGGCAATGGCGCCAGAAAATTAGCTGCTGCGTGTGGTTAACGTGGGAGCAGACGGTCCTTGTGCGTGGTGGATAACCAGCCCGTTGGGAACCCCAAGAGGAAGGTATGATGAGTATAGCAGCTAGTTTTCCCTCAGTTAAGAAACCAAGGTATGTCGATCTTGGAGAGGAGAGACAAACGACTGAAGGTGATGCGGAACCTGCACACACACAACCAAGTACTTTGTTCCCAACTTGCGATGAGGTTGTCAATCTCACCGGTTTGCTTGAAACAAAGGTTATGAGTGTATCGAGTGGAAAATAATATAGTATGCGAGTAAAGTAAACAGTACGAGTAAAGTAAACAGGTGATAGCAATATGATGTAAATAGGACCGGGGTCCACAGTTCACTAGTGGTGTCTCTCCATAGATAAAATAACACATGCTGGGTAAACAAATTACAGTTGGGCAATTGATAGAATAAAGATAAACGTGATATGTCAAGAAGATCACTATGAGATTTACTCTGGGCATTACAACAAAATACATAGACCGCCATCCAACTGCATCTATGACTAATAATCCACTCCCGGGGATATCAATCCGAACACCCCAGTAGTATTAAGTTGCGAACAACGGATAATTGCATTAAGCAAAGTGTGTAATGTAAACAAAGCATATGCCCTTGAGCATATGAATGTTGTTTTCTCCCTAGTAGCAACAGCACATCTACAACCTTAGAGGTTTCTGTCACTCCCCCAGATTAAATAGAGGCATGAACCCACTATCGAGCATAAATACCCCCTCTTGGAGTCACTAGCAACTACTCGGCCAAGATAGCTACTAACAACGGAGAGCATGCAAGATCATAAACAACATAGAGATAACAAAAGATAATATTCAGTACAGCAACTTAATCATAAACACCAATATTCATCGGATCCCAACAAACCAAACATGTAGAATTACATAACGGTGATCTCAATCATGTAGGGCAGCTCATGAGATCTAAACATGAAGCACATGGTGGAGAAGACAACCATCTAGCTACTGCTATGGACCCATAGTCCAAGGTAGACTACTCACTCATCGCTCCGGAGGCAAGCATGGCGATGAAGAAGACCTCCGGTGGCGATTCCCCTCTCCGGCAGGGTGCCGGGAAGAGCTTCTGGACCCTCCCAATCTTCGGGTCGACGGCGGCGGCGGCGGATCGTGATGTGTTCTGGAAAATTGATCGAGTGTTTAGGTTTTTTCCGTCGGGGGGTCTTTATAGGTGAAGGGGCGATGTCAGAGGAGGGACCAGGCGACCTCACGCCAGGCTCGCGTGGCCAGGCCCCTGGCCGCGCCAGCTAGGCATGTGGGCCCCTGGTGGCCCACCTCCTACTCCTTTTCGGATCTCTGGAAGCTTCCGGGTAAAATAAGACTTCAGGAACTTGTTTCGTCCAATTCCGAGAATATTTCCTGTGTATCACTTCTGAAACACAAAAACAGCAGAAAACAGAGAACTGGCACTGTGGCAACTCGTTAATAGGTTAGTTCCGGAAAATGCATAAAAGTGCCACGAAGTGTAACGAAACAATAGACAAATGGTGTAAAAACAAGCATGGAGCATCAAAAATTATAGATACGTTGGAGACCTATCACCCCCGGAGCCATCTCCATCGACTCCACCGTCGTCTTCATTGACTTCACCACCATCTCCATCGACGTTGTTGTCTCCCATGATGAGGAGGGAGTAGTTCTCCCCCGGGGCTGAGGGCTCTACCGGTAGCTATGTGGTTCACCTCTCTCTCCCATGATGTGATCTATATGTGATCATGAGCTTTGTATCTAGTTGAATTGGTAGATGTTATTCTTCATATATTATGCTACTCGAGTGCTTTATTATTGTAATCTCCAGAGACACCTTGTACCATGATGTGAAGGATGACAGTGTGCGCATTATGTTTGTCTCTTTGGCTAGTGTCTCTATAAATTATTGGTGTTTGTTGGAACCATCTAGTGCGCTCAAGGTGATAGTGTGGGGCAATCTAGTTTGGGGAAATGCGAACTTTGAGGAGTGCTTCGTAGCCCTACACATGATTAGTGTTCGTTATCCATTGGAGAATAGTTTAGAGTAGCATAGTGAAGATAGATATTTATGTGTTCAATTATGTTATCTTTGTTGAGAGTGTCCACTAGTGAAAGTATGATCCCTAGGCCTTGTTTCTAAGCATTGAAACACCATTTACATTTAGTTTTGTTACATGTTTGCTCGTAGCGATATTTATTTCAGATTGTATTTACTACTTATAATCATCCATATTACTTGTATTTCACTATCTCTTCACCGAACTAGTGCACCTATACATCTGACAAGTGTATTGGGTGTGTTGGGGACACAAGAGACTTCTTGTATCATAATTGCAGGGTTGCTTGAGAGGGATAGCTTTGACCTCCTCCTCTCTGAGTTCGATAAACCTTGGGTGATCCACTTAAGGGAAACTTGCTGCTGTTCTACAAACCTCTGCACTTGGAGGCCCAACACTGTCTACAAGAATAGAAGCGTGCGTAGACATCAAGCTCTTTTCTGGCGCCGTTGCCGGGGAGGTAAGGTAAAAGGTACTCACATCCTCGTGTGTGGGTGCTCGAAGTTATTCCCTTTAGATTCTGCAATTATATCTTTTTGTTTCTTGTTTTTATTTTCACTAGTTAGGCTTAATGGAAAACAAAGAGTTTTATAGTATTTTTCATGAGTTAGGACTTCAAGTGTTTGAAGAGAAAATTGAAAAACCTTTGGAGCTTTATTTGCATGCTAGTAGCAATGTTATTTGTATGAATTATTTGAACACTGTTATTGCCAATGATATAGAAAAGTCTAAGCTTAAGGAAGCTGGTTTTGATAAACATGATATTTTTTGTTCTCCAGCTTTCGTATTGAAAATTCGCTCTGATGATATTTTATCTCCCATATGTGATAATTTTAATGATGTTTGTGATCCTCATCCTTTTGAAATACCTATGAAAATTATTGAACGTGCTATGAATAGCTGCTATTTAGGGGATGGAATTGTCCATCCTGGTGATCATTTGCTCTTTATACATGAATTATGCGAGTTGTTCAAGTGCGTAGGTATTTCAACAAGTGAAGTTAAGAGGAAGCTATTCTCTTTATCATTGAAGAGCAGAGCAGCGGAATGGTATAAGACGCTGAAGGATGGCCGATCTATTGGCTGGGAGGAAATTGTACCTCTCTTTTATTCTAAATTCTATCCTTCTAGTGAGGTTTATAAAGATAGGAATTATATTTATAATTTTCATCCTCATGATGGAGAAAGCATTGCCCAAGAGTTGGGAAGATTGAAGTCACTAATGCTCAAATGTCCCATTCATGAACTCCCCATAATATTGTTATTAATAATTTTTATGCAAGGCTTTCAGGACATTACAGGGACTATCTAGATGCCTGTTTTGAGGGGTCTTTCACAAGCAAGGAGGTTGACGCCAAGTGGGATCTGCTTGAAACAATTCAAAGCAATATTGAAGATTGGGATTGTGACAAAGGTAAAGAATCAGGTATAAACTATGAGTATGATTGCATTAAGTCTTTTGCTAAAACTGCTGATTTTCAAGAGCTCAGTGCTAAATATGGCCTTGATTCTCAAATTATGGTTGATTGCTTTAGAGCCTTTGCTTCTCATATTAATGGTCCTAAAGGAAATTGGGACGTGTATCATGATCCTTTTAAAGACATTTGCATGGAAAGTGATATTATTATTGATGATTGCAATAAACATGCTCAAACTTCTAAAAATACTATTTCTTATAAGCATGTTAATTTCTGTGGAGCACTTAGACCTTGTGAAAAGAACCACATCAAAGAAGACTATTGTATCCATGATATCCCACAAGTATAGGAGATCGTGTGTAGCCTTTTCGATAAGTAAGAGTGTCGAACCCAATGAGGAGCTAAAGGTAGGATAAATGTTCTCTCAAGTTCTATCAACCACTGATGCAACTCTACGCACACTAAACATTTGTATTATCTAGGAAATAAAACTAGAGCAACAATACGGGTATGAGAGATAGCTTTGCAAGATAATAAATACAAGAAAGTAATTGTTAGTGCTGCTGCAATAAAATATACTAAGTAACCATAAACTAATAGTACCATGAGTGTGGAAAAGTGGTGGTAATAGTAGTGGCTTTGTCTAAGTTCAATTAGCGAATAAATCGGGATCATTGTCTTCGATGCAGTTTTCTATGTGGGAGAGGCTAAATATACATGCACTTCACTACTTGGAATTACAAGTACTATATGATTGGATTGTTAGCAAGCATCCATAATTACTAACAATGCATTAAGGTTTCTCCAACCATAGCCTTAAGTTAATGGTCCCCTTACTCCCATACGTGCAATATTCCGGTTCGCGTCCTCAGGTTTCTGTCATTCCGGCAGAACTACCCTCTTCCTTTTGCACATACTACTAACCCTAAGATGTTTAATCTATGCTCGCATAAATATAATGAACACCAAAGGACAGTACCATATCAACATACAACTCTAATGAACCAAAGACATTCAACAAATCAATCTAAGAACAAATAAACTATGCAAACATGACATAGATCATAGGATAAATATTATAGCATCAAACACCATGTTTACATAGGACGGTACAGAGGTGTGTGGGAGGATGAACCACTGTATAATAGGAGGAGTTGGTGATGGAGATAGCGGTGAAGATGGCGGAGATGAGCAGCGAGGGGCGCGGGCGGCGGCGGCCCCGACGACGGCGCGGGGGACTCCCTCGCCGCCGGCATCATGGGGGACGCCGCCCCTTAGCCCCCTTCCTTCATGGCTTCATGGCAGCCCTCCCCCATGGAGTTGGGATCCATGGGGAAGGCGATAACGTGGCTCTCGTGGCTGCAAATTCATGGGTGGAGGTGTCCCTCACGAGCTAGGGCTCCTTCCTTTATATAGTCTCTCGGATTCCGTCTCCCCATCTTGGGCCACACTAGATCGGGCCTAACTCGGCCATCCGGTCTCAGAATCAGGTGAATTTTATGTCCAGAATGTTTGCCGTGAAATTCCCTACAACTTTGTAGTTCAAGAGTTTTCCGTTTGACGCTGTCTTCGACCCGTAACGTGACCATCTTCGAAAAGAGTTCTGACACAGATTTCTGGAAAGTCCCAATTTGACTCCAACAAGGTTTCCACTTGTATTCTTGGTAACTCCTACACATTAAAGTGTAAAACAAGAACATTGTGCACTTTTGCAACTATTAGTAGGTTAGTCCAAATAAATCATAAAAGTGCCACAAAGTATAGACAAAATATATAGCAGTTGGTGTAAAAGAAGCATGAAGCATCAAAAAATATAGATACGTTTGCAACGTATCAACATCCCCAAGCTTAACTCCTGCTCGTCCTCAAGTAGGTAAGTGATAACAAAAGAATAATTTTTGAGGTGACATGCACCATCATAATCTTGATCATCTAAGTAAAGCATTGAGTGCTGGGATCAAAGAACTTAAAACATGGGCATAAGAGACATAATCTTGACAATAAAAACTTAGCAACCATGTTATAACATGAAAAGAAACACAAACGAAATATCATGAATAATGAAACAATGAAAGTCAAACGTGTGTTCAAATCATATGGAAAAACATAACAAGTGATTTTCAGCTTGTCCTTCATGGAATAGCAAAACATAAATGCATAGGACACCTTCAAGTTTAAAAGGGCGACTAGATACAAATAATTTAAGAATAAGTGAAACCATAATCATAAATCAATGATAAACTTTGGGACTATGCACATTAAACTCAGAGTGGCAACTATGCTCTCTTAGATGGTGCATAAAGGTAGAAGGTGAAGACTCAACATAAAAGTAAAGAAAGGCCCTTCGTAGAGGGAAGTAGTGATTAAACATGTGCTTGAGCTTTTCATTTGTAAAACAGAGAGATAAAAACTGGGTTTTGAGAGGTGGTTGTCTTTGTCAACGACTAGCAATGGGGTTCTTACTATCTTCCATACAAAAAGTAAGCAAGTTTTTGAGAGAGGGATTGGCACTTTGGTGCTCTTTTATAAAGCTTGGCACTCCTCCCCACCTTTTTTCCTTTCACAAACCATGGCTAACCGATTCCATCGGGTGCCCACCAACATTCACATACCATGGAGGAGTGCCTTTTTTCTTTTTCTTTTTTCTTTTTGGAATAAGATAATATGGAAGATAGCAAATCCGACCACTACGTCCCTATGAGCTAAAAACAGTGTCACAAAACGAGAAGTGTTTTGAAGGTTTTCTGAAAGGTAGCACATGAAAATTTACTTGGAATGGCTTGCAAATACCATGCATAGGAATTTATAATGGACACATTGGAATAACTTGGTTTTTGGGAGTTGGATGCACGAGTAGAGCTCATACTCAGTACAAAGTGAGGGCTAGCAAAAGACTGGGAGCGACCAACTAAGAGAGCAATAACGGCCATAATCATGCATAGCGATAAAACATCATTAAGAGAAGCATAAAATGGCATCACAAGTCAAAAACCAAATGATCTTAGAGGCTTATGGCGACTTTGTAAGAGTCAAACATGTTATAAGCATGCGCCAAGTCAACCCAAATAAAGCATCAAGGAGAAAACCAAATAAATGCTTCCATATAATAAAAACAATGCATGATTTTTTCAAAGGCTCATTAAGCAATCTCAGTCATTTGAGACAAGTCATGCTACAGCAAAAATCACTAAGCATACTATCAAAACGACATCAAGCATGGCATGAAAAAGTCTAAGCCGTAGTCTAAACAAGCTCCTTTTTGTACAACTTTTTTGCATGAAACTTTTTCCCTTTTCCAACACCATTCGAACCTTTTTTTAAACAACTCTTTTGATGAATACCAACATAGACCAGAGGTCCAAATACACCTTGATGCAAAGATAAAATAAGATCTGAACAAAAATCATGGCGAAAAACAAAAGCGAAACACAGTTCTAGAAAAAGAGAACACTCGTGGAACGATAAGAGTAAAAACTAGAGTGTTCTTGGCAAATGAAAAGCGAGTACATCTCCTCCAAAAGAAATTTATTGGCGTCCAACCATTTATTGCAGCAAACAAAACAAAAGAAAACTGAAAGCAAAAAGTAAAGACGCTCCAAGAAAAACGCATAGTGCATGAAGCAATAAAAATATAGTGTGTTGAAAGGTGACCTGATTTTTGCCGATGAAGAAGGGGTGCCTCGGGGGCATCCCCAAGCTTTGACGCTTGTACCTCTTGGATATTTCTTGGGGTGACATGGGCATCCCCAAGCTTGAGCTTTTGTCTATTCTTCATCTCATCTCATCATTCTCCAATCCCTACACTTGAAAACTTTCTTCATACAAAACTTAACACAATTCTATTAGCAACGTTAGCATAAGCATAACAGTAGATCAACCCTTTTTGGTTCAGGTTTCAACTAAAAAACACCACATATTAGGTATATACTACTGTAGCAACTTCCTCAAAAGCTCTATGATCAAAAGAACTCAAAAAGAAAGCGATCGAGAGGCAAACACAAATAGTGGCAGAAATCTATCAAAACTGAACAGCTGACAAAGGTTGATTTTTTCGAGGACCTTATGTTGCTCAAATTGAAAAATGCAAAACTAATGAAAGTTTGGATATAACCTGGGGCATATGCACAAGAAATCGCAGGTCAAAAAGATATTCTGAGAATTGTCATGAATTTTTATGGTGCAGCACCAAAATCTGTTTTAGGACAGCAACTTCCCCAAATCTTACCTCCCTCAAATTAGAGGTTCTTCTTGGTACAACAACGAAATAAAAATGATAAGGAGAGGTCATTATAGTAGTAATAACTTCCAAGACTCAAATAAAAGAAAAAGTACTAAAAGAAAACATGGGTTATCTCCCAAGAGTGCTTTTTCTTTAACGCCTTTCAGCTAGGCACAAAATAGAGAACCAAACAAAGAAGCAAAACAAAAGAAACTATTTTTGTTGTTTTCAATTTATAAGTGAAAGTAAAGAAGCAATAAAAACAAAATAAAGAGCCTAATAAAATTAAAGAATATAAAACCAAGACATATAAAAGTAACTATAATACAAGTTAACACAATATATATCATGTGGATGGGTAATATAGAGTATGAAGGAGACAACTTCATGTTAGTTGATGAATAGGGGGATGACTCGGGCATCCCCAAGCTTAGATGATTGTATCTTCTTGGACATGTTCTTGGGATGCACCTAAACATCCCCAAGCTTGAGCTCTTGTGTCTTCTTATTCATCTCATATCACCATATTGATTAGAACTAATAAGCTACATCCACATAAAACTTCACAAAACTCATTAGTAGGGTTAGTACTCATTAAGTAAAATCCACTCATATTCAAGCATTGACAAGTTTCATAATCTAAACTCAACATTAGCCACTATATATACTAAGTTATTCATGATTTCCGTCGTTCGTCGAAAAACTAATGAAACTAATAACACCAAGTACAATATTGAATAAACTAAGAAATCTGTCAAAACTGAACAGTCTGTAAAGATGACACTCAACGAGATAGTTAGGTAGCTCAAATCGAAAAACTCCAAACTAAAGAAAGACAGATCATAATCTCAGGTTTATGCAAAAAAAAAATCAGATCAAAAAACTATTCTGAGATTTTTTCATGAATTTTTTATAGTGAAGCACAGAAATCTGTCTAAACAGAACAGTCAGTGAAAATCGAATTTTTTGAGACAGCTACGTAACTCAAATCAGAAAAGTTAGTCTAATAAAAGAAAGATAATAAGCATTACGTTGCACTCAAGAAATTTCAGGTCAATATCACGTTCTGGTGATTTTAAACATTTTATATGGTGAAGCACAGAAAATTTGTTTTTGGACAGCAAAGCAAAACTATCAACTTCCAAGTAACTAGGAACTACAATTATCACTTTACTTTTATGGTACAAAAGGAATATGTACAATATACATAATATATATAAGTTTTTAACTGAAAAGCTTCCATCGAAAGATTTGTTTCGGTTTCATAGGCATGAACACAAGTGTTCAAGGTCGACCCCCACTTAACCATTACTCATCTTTCCAATCACTTTCCTTTTTGAAAACGTTTTTAGGTAACAAGTATTACTATTTCTTTTTTGTAATTCACATTCCCTATCCATACTAAGATAGAGAACAACTTAAAACTGGAAGTAAAAACTACTTAGAGATAAAGCAAACAAGTGCATATAAAAATATTCACCCATACGCTATTGCTCCCCGGCAACGGCGCCATAAAAGGTCTTGATATCCCACAAGTATAGGGGATCGTGTGTAGCCTTTTTGATAAGTAAGAGTGTCGAACCCAACGAGGAGCTAAAGGTAGGATAAATGTTCTCTCTGTTAGAAGTATAATACATGTACGTGTAGGAGTTAGTATTAGATTAGGACTCTACATTACTTGTACTCTAAGTCTCTACCTAACCCGTGTACTTCTATATATACCCCCACAAGGGTCCAAGCAATACAACACAGAAATTAGAGATTCTATATTTTCCACATGGTATCAGAGCGGTTTGTCTCACGACGCCGATCCTAGGGTTCCTCACCACTTCCGCATCTGCGCTGCCCCCGAGGAGATCTCTCCTCGGGGGCGCGGCACCCGATCTCGATCAATGATCGGATTGGTTCTTTAGATTAGCTAAATTTCAAGATTTTGTTTTTTAGATTAGATCTATTTAGCCACGAATAAATCCCTTTTATCCCACGATCCACCACCAGCAAAGATCAAAGCAGAAATCGGTGATCCGGCGCAAGATCGCTGTCTACTCCAACAACATGAAGTGCCGCGTCGGAACCTCCCGCATACAGCGACTCGGCATTGGCCGGCTGCGTGCGTAGCTACTCATCGTCCTCCGCGCGGTTCGAGCTTCACAGCGTTGGTCCAGTCCACATATGCCGATGTGCGTAATGTGGCTGCCTCTAGCCAGGCCAAACAAAAAGTCCTGGCCGATCTACATGAAGTCAACGACTGCGCGTGCGCCGCGCGTGGCCGGTTCCCTGCATGAAGGAGTCACGAGCTCATGGCCGTGTTCGCATGTGGCCAGGCACGCCAGCAGCTCTCAGGAGAAACAAGGGATAATCCAGCTTCTACAAACACGTCTAACCGGGCGGAGCTTCGTCAATACCCTGCCGACTCGCACAATTGACATCAAGATCTGCGCATAATTTCACCGACATCAAGATCTGCACTACATCAAGCCGAACATCACCGACTCAAACATCAACGTCAAGCTGTACGACTACATTAAGATTTTCGTCAAGTTCTACATCGCCAACAAAAATATCGTCAAGGTCTACATCAACGTGGTTTTTCGCCGCCGCCGTGATCTTTGATCGCCGCCGCCTACGACAAGACCCGCCGGCACCGTGATCTTCGATCGCCGCCGCCGCCTACGACAAGACCCGCTGCCGCTGTGATCTTCGATCACCGCCGCCGCCGCCTACGACAAGACCCGCCGCCGCCTAAAACCTCGCCGCTGCCGCAGAACACCTGCCGCCGCCACCTAAAACCCCGCCGCCGCCGCCGCAGAACACCTGCCGCCGCCGCAGCTACGCTGCCGCCGCTGCCAAAAACCCGCAATTTTTTTTGCGCCTCCGGCACTACGGCTACAACGACCACGACAACCTCGACCACGACTACATCATGATCGGCTACCTCGACATCGACATCAAGAACACCGTCTACAGCAACTCAAGAACTCCAGTCAACAGCGTCCGCGTCATCACTTGCGTCCATGCCACTCCCGCTGTGACTGCGGGAGGGAAGAGAGGAGAGACCGGGAAGGCACCAGAGGTGCCGACCCACATCAGAGACGCAGTTGATGATGACACGGAGGAGAAGACGATGGAAACACATGACTTCAAATCCAGTCGCAATCGTCCGCTTCACTCCCGCTACGACTGAGGGGGAATGTTAGAAGTATAATACATGTATGTGTAGGAGTTAGTATTAGACTAGGACTCTACATTACTTGTACTCTAAGTCTCTACCTACCCCGTGTACTTCTATATATACCCCCACAAGGGTCCAAGCAATACAACACATAAATTAGGGATTCTATATTTTCCACACTCTCAAGTTCTATCAACCACTGATACAACTCTACGCACACTAAACATTTGTATTATATAGGAAATAAAACTAGAGCAACAATACGGATATGAGAGATAGCTTTGCAAGATAATAAATACAAGAAAGTAATTGTTAGTGCTGCAGCAATAAAATATACTAAGTAACCATAAACTAATAGTACCATAAGTGTGGAAAAGTGGTGGTAATAGTAGTGGCTTTGTCTAAGTTCAATTAGCGAATAAATCGGGATCATTATCTTTGATGAAGTTTTCTATGTGGGAGAGGCTAAATATACATGCACTTCACTACTTGGAATTACAAGTACTATATGACTGGATTGTTAGCAAGCATCCGCAATTACTAACAATGCATTAAGGTTTCCCCAACCATAGCCTTAAGTTAATGGTCCTCTTACTCCCATGCGTGCAACGTTTCCGTTCGCGTCCTCAGGTTTCTGTCACTCCGGCAGAACTACCCTCTTCCTTTTGCATATACTACTAACCCTAAGATGTTTAATCCATGCTCGCATAAATATAATGGACACCAAAGAACAGTACCATATCAACATACAACTCTAATGAACCAAAGACATTCAACAAATCAATCTAAGAACAAATAAACTATGCAAACATGACATAGATCATAGGATAAATATTATAGCATCAAACACCATGTTTACATAGGACGGTACAGAGGTGTGTGGGAGGATGAACCACTGCATAATAGGAGGAGTTGGTGATGGAGATAGCGGTGAAGATGGTGGAGATGAGCAGCGAGGGGCGCGGGCGGCGGCGCCGGCGACGGCGCGGGGGACTCCCTCGCCGTCGGCATCATGGGGGACGCCGCCCCTTAGCCCCCTTCCTTCATGGCTTCATGGGAGCCCTCCCCCATGGAGATGAGATCCATGGGGGAGGCGAAAATGTGGCTCTGTTGGCTGCAAATTCGTGGGTGGAGGTGTCCCTCGCGAGCTAGGGTTCCTTCCTTTATATAGTCTCTCGGATTCCCGTCTCCCCATCTTGGGCCACACTAGATCGGGCCTAACTCGGCCGTCTGGACTCAGAATCAGGTGAATTTTATGTCCAGAACGTTTGACGTGAAATTCCCTACAACTTTGTAGTTGAAGAGTTTTCCGTTTGACGCTGTCTTCGACCCGTAACGTGACCATCTTCAAAAAGAGTTCTTGAAAGTCCCAATTTGACTCCAACAAGGTTTCCACTTGTATTCTTGGTAATTCCTACACATTAAAGTGTAAAACAAGAACATTGTGCACTTTTGCAACTATTAGTAGGTTAGTCCAAAAAAATCATAAAAGTGCCACAAAGTGTAGACAAAACATATAACAGTTGGTGTAAAACAAGCATGGAGCATCAAAAATTATAGATATGTTTGCAACGTATCAATCCAGCACAGGAGTGAAGAAACTAGAATGTGGGACAAAGCTCTAAATGAGCTTGGTGAAAAGGTTTGTACCCTCTATCCTTTTATTTGTGAACTTTGCTATAAAGTGGGTCATTTCAATTTCCAATGTTCAAGCTATGATAGTAGCCTTTCTAATCCAATGAGTACTACAAGTTTGTATTGTGATGACAAGATCACTCCCAATCAGCATGATGAGCTTACTTTATTTTTGGGGTGTGAAGAGTTATCGAGGAAAACTTCTTTGGTAGATATGAGTGTTTTTGATATGGATAGTTTCCTTCAAGGTTTCCATCTTAATTGCTTTGATAATTGTTGCGCAAATACTTACATACAAAATGTTATAAAAGAAGATGCTTTACCAAAATATGATAGGACTAATATGTGTTTTGTTCTTATTAATGAGAAGGAGGAATCCTCCAAAGTTTATTTTATCGTTTCTGTCATTAAACCAGGGTATGTGGAGAAGCTTCCTTTCAAGCCTCTCCCTCCTAAAGAGAATAATAAGAAGAAGAAGATGAAGAAGAAGAGGAGTAAAAGGAGAGAGGAAACGGTATCTTCCCCTAAGCATGTTGCTCCTATTATAGTTTTTGATGAGTCTGAACTCAATGATATTCCTATGCCTGTTACCTATAGTAGTGATCATGATTGGGAAAAGCACACTACTTTTGATATTGAAAATCTTTTTGGTACCAATTCTGAAAAATTTGATGTTAATAATTGTTGTACCATTAGTGATATCCATGTTCCTTCCAATGATGATATGTTTACATATGAACACACTTTGGAAGATAGCTATTCTATTGCTTATGATGATTACAATGATGAGTGTGATATTTTCAGTTCACCTACTATTGAGGAGAAAACAAGGTATGATTACAATATGCCTCCTATTTTTAATGATTATAGTGATGAGAATAATTATTTTGTTGAATTTGCTCCTACTACAATTACTAAGAATGACTATGTTCATGTGGGAGTATTAATTCTTTTATGCATATGGCTCATGATAAGAATGTTTTATGTGATAGTTATATTTTTAATTCTATTCATGATGCTACTGAAAGTTATTATGAGAGAGGGAAACATGGTTTTATGCATCTCAATATTATTAAGTTTCCCCTCTTTTTGTTGGAATTCTTGAAGTTGCACTTGTTTTGCCTTCCTATGCTTGTTGCTTTGTGCTTTCATGACTTGTCTCTTTACAAGACTCTTTTTCATAGGAAGTGGTTTAGATTTAAATTTGTTTCATATTTGCTTTTTGATGCTCTCTCTTGCTTCAAGTTCTTTCCGGCGTTTATGTGAGCATCTTCTCAAATTACCGCGCCTAGCTCAAAGGCGTTAAAGAAAAGCACTTTTGGGAGATAACCCAATGTTTTCTTTTCAGTACTTTTTATTTTTGTTGAGTCTTGGAAGTTATTACTACTGTAATGACCTCCCCTTATCATTTTTATTTTGTTTTTGTGCCAAGAAGAACCTCTAATTGGAAGAAGGTAAGATTTGGGGAAGAAGGTAAGATTCCTGCGTTGTACCGTAAAAATTCGTGAAAGTTCTCAGAATGTCTTTTTGATCTGAGATTTCTTGTGCACATGCCCCAGGTTATTATCTAACTTTCATTAGTTTCGCGCTTTTCGATTTGAGCAACAGAAGATTTTCAAAAAATCGATCTTTACCAGCTATTCTGTTTTGATAGATTTCTGCCACTATTTGCATTTGCCTCTTGATATTTTTCTTTTTGAGTTCTTTTGATCATGGAACTTATTGAGGAAGTTGCTACAGTAGCTGATGTGTTAATATGTGTTGTACTTGAGTTGGAACTGAACCAAAAGGTGGATTTACTATCGTGCTTACACTAATGTTGCTAATAAGAATTGTGTGAAGTTTTGTATGAAGGAAGTTTTCAAGTGTAGGGAAAAGAGAATGATAAGATGAGATGAAGAAAGGACAAAAGTTCAAGCTTGGAGATGCCCATGAAACCCCAATAAATATCCAAGAAGTACAAGCGTCAAAGCTTGGGGATGCCCCAAGGGACCCCCTCTTCATCGGCAAAAATCAGGTCACCTTTCAAGACACTATATTTTTATTGCTTCATATGCTATGTGTTTTTCTTGGAGCGTCTTTATTTTTGCTTTTAGTTTTTCTTTGTTTTGTTTGCTGCAATAAATGGTTGGATCACATCATGTTTGTTTTGGAGAGACACACTGATGGCGTATAGATTACACCCCGTTGGGAACCCCAAGAGGAAGGTATGATGAGCACAACAGCAAGTCTTCCCTCAGTTGTGAAACCAAGGTTTATCGAACCAGTAGGAGAAAGCCAAACTTCAGAAGGTGATGCTTGCTAGCTTCGCGACAGCTCCGGACAATTTATAAGGCGCCTCATCTAGGGCTTTGCTTTGCACCAGCAGCAACATGGAACCTGCACACAACACAACCAAGAACTTTGCCCCAACTTATGATGAGGTTGTCAATCTCACCGGTTTGCTGTAAACAAAGGATCGAGCGTATCGAGTGGTAAAAAGTAATAGTATGCGAGAATGTAAATACGCAAGTAAAGTAAACGGTAATAGCAATGTAAAGGAAATTGGACCGGGGTCCACAGTTCACTAGTGGTGTCTCTCCATAAGATAAATAACAATATGCTGGGTAAACAAATTACAGTTGGGCAATTGATAGAGCAAAGATAACATACATATGTCACGAGGATCACTATGAGATTCACTCTGGGCATTACGACAAAATACATAGACCGTAATCCAACTGCATCTATGACTAATAATCCACCCTCTGAATGTCGTCCGAGCAAACATTATATATTAAGTTACGAACAACGGATAATTGCATTAAGCAAAGTGCGTAAAGTAAACAAAGCAAATGTCCTTGGACACAAGAATGTTGTTTTTTCCCTAGTGGCAACAACACATCTACAACCTTAGAGGTTTCTGTCACTCCCCCAGATTACTAGAGGCATAAACTCAACTATCGAGCATAAATACTCCCTCTTAGAGTCACTAGCATCTACTCTGCCAAGATATCTACTAGCAACGGAGAGCATGCAAGATCATAAATAACATAGAGATAACAAAAGATAATATTCAGCACATCAACTTAACATAGTACCAATACTCATCGGATCCCAACAAACACAACATGTAGAATTACATAAAGATGATCTTGATCATGTAGGGCAGCTCACAAGATCTAAACATGAAGCACATGGCGGAGGAGACGACCATCTAGCTACTGCTTTGGACCCGTAGTCCAAGGTTGACTACTCACACATAACTCCGGAGGCGACCATGGTGGTGGAGACGGCCTTCGGCGGGGATTCCCCTCTCCGGCAGGGTGCCGGGAATAGCTCCTGGATCCTCTCGATCTCGCGACGGTGACGGCGGCGGCTTGCAGTATGTTTCGAGGAAAAGCGATCCATCCTTTAGATTTTTCCCGTCGAGGGGAATATATAGGCGAAAGGGTAGCGTCAGAAGGTGGGCCAGCTGGCCTCACCACCTGGTGGCGCGGCCAGGGGCTAGGCCGCGCCACCCTATAGTGTGGCTGGCCCCTGGCCTACCCTCGTCTCATCTTTGGTCTTCACGAAGCTTCGGTAAAAATAGGAGGTTCGGCTTTTGTTTCGCCCAATTCCGAGAATATTTCCTGTGTAGCTTTTTTAAAACACAAAATAGCAGAAAACAGGGAACTGGCACTGTGGGATCTCGTTAGTAGGTTAGTTCTAGAAAATGCATAAAAATGTCACGAAGTGTAACAAAACACAAAGCAAATGGTGCGTAAACAAGCATGGAGCATCAAAAATTATAGATACATTTGAGACGTATCAAGCATCCCCAAGCTTAACTCCTGCTCGTCCTCGAGTAGGTAAGTGATAACAAAAGAATAATTTTTGAGGTGACATGCACCATTACAATCTTGATCAACGATGTAAAACATTGAGTGCTGGGATCAAAGTACTTAAAACATGGGCATAAGAGACATAATCTTGACAATAAAAACTTAGCAACCATGTTATAACATGAAAAGAAACACAAATGAAAGATCATGAGTAATGAAACAATGAAAGTCAAATGTGTGTTCAAATCATATGGAAAAACATATCAAGTGGTTTTCAGCTTGTCCTTCATGGAATAACAAAACATAAATGCATAGGACACCTTCAAGTTTAAGAGGGAGACTAGATACAAATAATTTAATAACAAGCAAAACCATAATCATGTATCAATCAATGATAAACTTTGGGACTATGCACATTAAACTCAGAATGGAAACTATGCTCTCTTAGACGGTGCATAAAGGTAGAAGGTGGAGACTCAACATAAAAGTAAAAGAAAGGCCCTTCGCAGAGGGAAGCAGGGATTGCAAGTTTTATAAACCTTAAAAAATTATGGTACTTACTAGATTTGAGGTCTTATTGCCCCCATCATAGGCATCTTGAGTGGTTAAAGTTAATGCGAGTACAATTACGAAGCATATGCTTGACAAATCATAAGTTGAAAACCTCGTGTCCCGTGAAGTACGAATACCCAAACCTCATGCTACTCGACTTAGGTCCCAAGCAAGCTCTTGTCATTGTAAGCATACACATACCATCGAGAACCGCCAACGGGGTACCTCCTGCCCGATGACATGGAACAAGCCCACATCAAAATGACAAGACAAACAGACAATGAACACCTCGGCATCTCTTTTATTTACTATTGGTATAGCTTTTTATTGTGAGATGCGTCGTCGAATGTCCACTATGGGCATGCTGTAAATTTCCACCATGAATGATGCATGGCTTAGATTAGTGGCCCATGTGTTTCTCTAACACATATACAAACTCCATGATCTCGCAAGATCCCAACTTATTTCATATCACGAGTATCCATAAACAAAAGATCACGATATCAACTCAAATGAGAGAAAGTGCAAGGTTGAAAGCTTGCCCCATGACAACATGGTTTGGCTAATTTCCAACTTACAACTTGCAAGCATAACATCAACATAAGAGAGCCACAATGTCAAAATTTTAAAAGCGAGAAAAGTAAAGTGTGCCGTCAGGTTCGTGAGAGCTTTACTGACTAATTTTCACATAACACCAAAAATAGTTTAATTTGAAGGATAGATAAAATCAAGTCAAATGTACTTTGGAATAGGAAATTGCTAATAGGTATGTATGGTGGACACATTGGAATAACTTGGTT
The DNA here is from genome assembly GCA_007115705.1 of Dactylis glomerata. Lineage (NCBI taxonomy): Eukaryota > Viridiplantae > Streptophyta > Magnoliopsida > Poales > Poaceae > Dactylis > Dactylis glomerata. The sequence continues at coordinate 4,037,613 of QXEO01000339.1, forward strand.
TTTGGGAGTTGGATGCACGAGTAGAGCTCATACTCAGTACAAAACGAAGGCTAGCAAAAGACTGGGAGCGACCAACTAAGAGAGCAATAACGGCCATAATCATGCATAGCGACAAAACATCATTAAAAGAAGCATAAAATGGTATAACAAGTCAAAACCAAATGATCATAGAGGCTTATGGCGACTTGTTAGAGTCAAACATGTTATAAGCATGCACCAAGTCAACCTAAATAAAGCATCAAGGAGAAAACCAAATAAATGCTTCCATATAATAAAAACAACGCATGATTTTTTTCAAGGGCTCATTAAGCAATCTCAGTCATTTGAGACAAGTCATGCTACAGCAAAAATCACTAAGCATACTATCAAAATGACATCAAGCATGGCATGCAAAAGTCTAAGCCGCAGTCTAAACAAGCTCCTTTTTGTACCACTTTGAGCACGAAACTTTTTTCTCTTTTCCAACACCATTCAAACCTTTTTGAAACAACTCTTTTGATGAAAACCAACATAGACCAGTGGTCTAAATACACCTTGATGCAAAGATATAACAAGATCTGAACAAAAATCAAGGCGAAAAACGAAAGCTAAACACAGTTCTAGAAAAAGAGAACACTCGTTGAACAATAAGAGTGAAAAATAGAGTATTCTTGGCAAATGAAAAACGGAGTGTGTCTCCTCCAAAAGAAATTTGTTGGGGTACAACCATTTATTGCAGCAAACAAAACAAAACTAAAAGCAAAAGTAAAGACGCTCCAAGAAAAACGCATAGTGCATAAAGGAATAAAAATATAGTGTGTTGAAAGGTGACCTGATTTTTACCGATGAAGAAGGGGTACCTCGGGGGTATCCCCAAGCTTTGACACTTGTACCTCTTGGATATTTCTTGGGGTGACATGGTCATCCCCAAGATTGAGCTTTTGACCATACTTCATCTCATCTCATCACTCTCCATTCCCTACACTTGAAAACTTCCTTCATACAAAACTTCACACAATTCTATTAGCAATGTTAGCATAAGCATAATAGTAAATCAACCCTTTTTGGTTCAGATTTCAACTCAAAAACACCACATATAAAGCATATACTACTGTAGCAACTTCCTCAAAAGTTCCATGATCAAAAGAACTAAAAAAGAAAGCGATCGAGAGGCAAACACAAATAGTGGCAGAAATCTGTCAAAACAGAACAGCTGACAAAGGTCGATTTTTTCGAGGACCTTATGTTGCTCAAATATAAAAATGCAAAACTAATGAAAGTTTGGATATAACCTGGGGCATATTCACAAGAAATCGCAGATCAAAAAGGTATTCTGTGAATGTTCACGAATTTTTACGGTGCAGCACCAAAATCTGTTTCAGGACTGCAATTCCCCAAATCTTACCTCCCTCAAATTAGAGGTTCTTCTTGGCACAACAACGAAATAAAAAGGATAAGGAGAGGTCATTACAGTAGTAATAACTTCCAATACTCAAATAAAAGAAAAATTACTGAAAATAAAACATTGGGTTATCTCTCAAGAGTGCTTTTCTTTAACGCCTTTGAGCTAGGCGCAGAAAGTGCAAATCAAGTAACATCAAATGAGGCATTAAGATCAATTGCAGAAGTCTTTTCAACAAGGCATTGAATTGCATCCAAATAATTTTTTGGATACCCCTTGTGAACACTCTTTGGTTCACTCCTTTCATCAAAAAGATTTTCAGGACAAATCCAATCAAAATTCTTTTCCAAAGCTTCATGCAATCCTAAGAGTTTGCAAGGTATTGGTACTTTGATTTCTTCCTTGTTTGTACCAACAACCTCTACATGTGAGCCAAGCATATTAAAATGCTCAAAGACTTTCCTAGCTTCAATAACAACATCTCTAATTTCTCTACGCAAAGTCTCCAAAATAAAGTCTTTCTTTTCGGAGTCTTCGATATCATGAAGCTTTAGAAACATTTGTTGCATAAAAGGATTAAGGTTAACAAACCTAACCTCCAACATGTGAACTAAATAAGCAGCAGCAACTTCATAACTAGGAGCGAGCTCACTCAAAGATTTATCCTCAACATCTTTATGCATACTAACATGATTAAAGAACCCTCGATGTTGCCTTTCCCAATTATAGAACCACTACCTACCGAGAGGTCCTCCAAAGCATACTTAGGGAACAACATAATGAACTTAAAGGTAAAAGTAACAGAATGCAAACTATCAAAGGAACTAAATTATTTTGTATATTTGATAAAACGATGCAAGCAAAAGTAAAATAAAGCAAAACAAAAAACAAAGTAAATGGTTGAGCGTGAGAGACATCCCTTGCAGAAATCTTCTTTCTCCCCGGCAATGGCGCCAGAAAAATTGTTTGATGGCGTATGGATTACACCCCGTTGGGAACCCCAAGAGGAAGGTATGATGAGCACAACAGCAAGTCTTCCCTCAGTTGTGAAACCAAGGTTTATCGAACCAGTAGGAGAAAGCCAAACTTCAGAAGGTGATGCCTGCTAGCTTCGCGACAGCTCCGGACAATTTATAAGGCGCCTCGTCCAGGGCTTTGCTTTGCACCAGCAGCAACGTGGAACCTGTACACAACACAACCAAGAACTTTGCCCCAACTTATGATGAGGTTGTCAATCTCACCGGTTTGCTGTAAACAAAGGATTGAGCGTATCGAGTGATAAAAGGTAATACTATGCGGGAATGTAAATAAGCAAGTAAAATAAACGGTAATAGCAATGTAAAGGAAATTGGACCGGGGTCCACAGTTCACTAGTGGTGTATCTCCATAAGATAAATAACAACATGCTGGGTAAACAAATTACAGTTTGGCAATTGATAGAGCAAATATAACGTACATATGTCACGAGTATCACTATGAGATTCACTCTGGGCATTACGACAAAATACATAGACCGTAATCCAACTGCATCTATGACTAATAATCCACCCTTCGAATGTCGTCCGAGCAAACATTGGGTATTAAGTTGCGAACAACGGATAATTACATTAAGCAAAGTGCGTGAAGTAAACAAAGCAAATGTCCTTGGACACAAGAATATTGTTTTCTCCCTAGTGGCAATAGCACATCTACAACCTTAGAGGTTTCTGTCACTCCCCCAGATTACTAGAGGCATGAACCCAACTATCGAGCATAAATACTCCCTCTTGGAGTCACTAGCATCTACTCGGCCAAGATATCTACTAGCAATGGAGAGCATGCAAGATCATAAATAATATAGAGAAAACAAAAGATAATATTCAGCACATCAACTTAACATAGTACCAATACTCATCTGATCCCAACAAACATAACATGTAGAATTACATAAAGATGTTCTTGATCATGTAGGGCAGCTCACAAGATCTAAACATCAAGCACATGGTGGAGGAGACGACCATCTAGCTACTGCTATGGACCCATAGCCAAGGTAGACTACTCGCATATAACTCCGGAGGCGACCATGGTGGTGGAGAAGGCCTCCGGTAGGGATTCCCCTCTCCGGCAGGGTGCCGGGAAGAGATCCTGGATCCTCCCGATCTCGCGACAGCGATGGCGGCGGCTTGCAGTATGTTTCAAGGAAAAGCGATCCGCCCTTTAGGTTTTTCCCGTCGAGAGAAATATATAGGCGAAAGGGCAGCATCAGGAGGTAGGCCAGCTGGGCTCACCACCTGGTGGCGCGGCCAGGGGCTGGGCTGTGCCACCCTATGGTGTGGCTGGCCCCTGGCCCCCTCCGTCTCATCTTCGGTCTTCGTGAAGCTTCGGTAAAAATAGGAGGTTCGGCTTTTGTTTCGTCCAATTCCGAGAATATTTCCTATGTAGCTTTTCTGAAACACAAAAATAGCAGAAAATAGGGAACTGACACTATAGCATCTCGTTAGTAGGTTAGTTCTAGAAAATGCATAAAAATGTCACGAAGTGTAACAAGACACAAATTAAATGGTGTGTAAACAAGCATGGAGCATCAAAAATTGTACATACGTTTGAAACGTATCAAATACCCAAACCTCATGCTACTCGACTTAGGTCCCAAGCAAGCTCTTGTCATTGTAAGCATACACATATCATCGAGAACCGCCAACGGGGTACCTCCTGCCCGATGACATGGAACAAGCCCACATCAAAATGATAAGACAAACAGACAATAAACACCTCGGCATCTCTTTTATTTACCATTGCATAGCTTTTTATTGTGAGATGCGTCGTCGAATGTCCACTATGGTCATGCTGTAAATTTCCACCATGAATGATGCATGGCTTAGATTAGCGGCCCAGGCGTTTCTCTAACACATATACAAACTCCATGATCTCGCAAGATCCCAACTTATTTCACATCGTGAGTATCTATAAACAAAAGATCACGATATCAACTCAAATGAGAGAAGTGCAATGTTGAAAGCTTGCCCCATGAAGGCATGGTTTGGCTAATTTCCAACTTACAACTTGCAAGCATAACATCACCATAAGAGAGCCACAATATCAAAATTTTAAAAGCGAGAAAAGTAAAGTGTGCCGTCAGGTTCGTGAGAGCTTTACTGACTAATTTGCACATAACACCAAAAAGAGTTTAATTTGAAGGATAGATAAAAGCAAGTCAAATATACTTTGGAATAGCAAATTGCTAATAGGTATGTATGGTGGACATATTGGAATAACTTGGTTTTTTGGGAGTTAGATGCACGAGTAGAGCTCATACTCAGTACAGAATGAAGGCTAGCAAAAGACTGGGAGCGACCAACTAAGAGAGCAATAACGGCCATAATCATGCATAGCGGCAAAACATCATTAAAAGAAGCATAAAGTGGCATCACAAGTCAAAAACCAAATGATCATAGATGCTTATGGTGACTTGTTAGAGTCAAACATGTTGTAAGCATGCGCCAAGTCAACCCAAATAAAGCATCAAGGAGAAAACCAAATAAATGCTTCCATATAATAAAAACAACGCATGATTTTTTCAAAGGCTCATTAAGCAATCTCAGTCATTTGAGACAAGTCATGCTATAGCAAAAATGACTAAGCATACTATCAAAATGACATCAAGCATGGCATGCAAAAGTCTAAGCCACAGTCTAGACAAGCTCCTTTTTGTACCACTTTTTGCATGAAACTTTTTTTCTTTTCCAACACCATTCAAAACTTTTTGAAACAACTCTTTTAATGAAAACCAACATAGACCAGTGGTCTAAACACACCTTGATGCAAAGATATAACAAGATCTGAACAAAATTCAAGGTGAAAAACGAAAGCTAAACGCAGTTCTAGTAAAAGAGAACACTCGTTGAACGATAAGAGTGAAAAATAGAGTGTTCTTGGCAAATGAAAAACGGAGTGCGTCTCCTCCAAAAGAAATTTGTTGGGGTCCAACCATTTATTGCAGCAAACAAAACAAAAGAAAACTGAAAGCAAAAGTAAAGACGCTCCAAGAAAAACGCATAGAATATGAAGCAATAAAAATATAGTGTGTTGAAAGGTGACCTAATTTTTGCCGATGAAGAAGGGGTGCCTCGGGGGCATCCCCAAGCTTTGATGCTTGTACCTATTGGATATTTCTTGGGGTGACATGGGCATCCCCAAGCTTGAGCTTTTGTCCATTCTTCATCTCATCTCATCATTCTCCAATCCATACACTTGAAAACTTTCTTCATACAAAACTTAACACAATTCTATTAGCAACGTTAGCATAAGCATAATAGTAGATCAACCCTTTTTGGTTCAGGTTTCAACTAAAAAACACCACATATTAAGCATATACTACTGTAGCAACTTGTTTTGTCCATACTTCATCTCATCTCATCTCTCTCCATTCCCTACACTTGAAAACTTCCTTCATACAAAACTTCACACAATTCTATTGACAATGTTAGTATAAGCATAATAGTAAATTAACCCTTTTTGTTCAGTTTTAAACTGAAAACACCACATATAAAGCATATACTACTGTAGCAACTTCTTTAAAAGTTCCGTGATCAAAAGAACTCAAAAAGAAAGCGATCGAGAGGCAAACACAAATAGTGGCAGAAATTTGTCAAAATAGAACAGCCGACAAAGATCGTTTTTTTCGAAGGTTTTCTATTGCTCAAATCGAAAAGTGCAAAACTAATGAAAGTTTGGATATAACCTGGGGCATATGCACAAGAAATCGCAGATCAAAAAGATATTCTGAGAATTTTCACGAATTTTTACGGTACAGCGCAGAAATCTGTTTCAGGACAGCAACTTCCCCAAATCTTACCTCCCTCAAATTAGAGGTTCTTCTTGGCACAACAATGAAATCTCTACTAATAATACGGCTTGAGGACGTGATGGTTACAAAACCGTGGTAGGTAAAAAAACCCTTGGTACGTCAAAATAAACCGGGTCTAATCTCGTACGTCAACCGCCGACAATCCCCATCGCTGCGCCGCCCGAACCCCCTCTTCCTACTTTGACTCCAGGAATAAGAGGGCCGGAGGAGAGGAGCCGACGCCAGCGCGGGCCACTCCTTCTCGCCGCGGCTGGTCCCGAGCGGCGAGCTAGCGGCGCTGTCCTACAGGACTTCACCGAAATCGAAAAAGACAACGGCGCAAGATCTGGGCCGCGTCGGAGAAGACCATCCCGACCTTAACGAGCACGTCGACGACTCGAGGACCTGGGGATGGTCGGATCCTTGGGCATCGGATCGAAGTGCCTCCGCGTATGCGGCTAGAACGGCGGTGGCTAGAGGCGGCCGGAGCGGTGGTTGCTAGGGGCGGCCGGAGCGGCGGTTTCTGGGGGCGGGCCGGATCGGCGGTTGCTGGAGGCGTCTGGACCGGCGGTGGCTGGAGGCGGCCGGAGTATGGAGGCAGTAGGCAGCGGCGTGAGATGCACGCCTGGGAGAGCAAGGGGATCCAGAGCTGGGCATCCCGAGCGTGGCGTTCTGCAGCGGCAACAAGGCGTGGCTCATGGGCTGCGACGTCGTCCACGCCGCTCAGGTCGCCCACCAGAAGATGGCACGGCTCGCCTCCATGGGCACCTGCGTGCTCAGGATCCCCAGACGTAACGAGGAGCGCATCAAGCTGTGCGACATTGTCCATGCTATCTATCGTTACCTACCCGCTCCCTAAGACGAAGCTCAGGCTCTGTTACCTCCGGGCCTCTTATTCCTCTGCTGAACAAAACTAAATTAACCATTTTAACTGCAATTTCCCCCTGAATTTTATTTCATGTAGAGAACGACAATAGTACTAAGATCCAGTTAATCTGCCGATTGTCTGGTTGCTAGGATAAGGAGCAAGCTCATATTAGCAACGCTATCACTTTTGCCTGAAATCGAGTTCTTGTCTGTGCATACACCGATCGAGACCATAAATGATTGTGAGGGTGCCGGCAAGATGTTACAAGTCACTACCTTGTTCAGCCAGCCAGACAAGGATTACAAGACAAAGCTTGTTTTCCAGTATTTCATAGTGTGTTATTTTCATTCCGTGCTAAAAATCATCATTGTGTTGGGGTAAGCACGTTGTTTCATCAATCAAGTTGGACTTCGCTGGGGTATATTTCAATTGCATTCATCACGTTTTTTTGTAGTTCAAAACCAGAGTGGAGATGCTAGAGTTTTCGTAGCTTTCTGAGCTATGATGAGAGGTCAAGGGGAGACCCTGCCAGGTTTGAGGAAATGACAAGAATTTTGTTCGTCAACTGATCTACAACAAACTACTATCAGGATTTGATAAAACATTGTTTTCTCTTCAGTTCTTTTCGTTTCTAAACAGCAAAAGTAACCCGTTTGAAGTTGATATTTCTAAGCTATATTTGTTTAAAATTATTTTCCCCGTAGAAGGGAAATCTCTCTTGGACATTCTTATGGAAGATCCTCTTATATCACCTTGATACGTGATAAGAGTTGTTATACTGCTGGTTCATAACATGGATAGTAATAGGGTGTGAGGGAAATTGAGAGTAAAAGGGATGACACAGAATTGTCCAAATTGTGCTATTACATTTCGTGCAATGCACGTCTTATTAATGAAACAATGCATTTGCATGAGTAGAAAAACAGATTTATCAATAATTAAGCACTTAAGCACCAATGCTAATAAAATTTATATCTTAAGAAAAGGATCAAAAGTAAAATAGACATTGAGTTGGTTAATATTGCAACTTTCATATTCAGCTTATGTACCTTACAAAATAGAAAAATTTCAGTCAAAACATTGTTTAAATTAAGGGTAGATTTCCATGGTGACATGTGCATATAACAGCTACCGTAAAAATTCCTAAAAACATCAGCTAGCCATCATGACAGTTCAAAGTTAATTCAAAGCTTTTTAGGTTTGACTATGAATTTACACAAACCCCCCTAAAGTTTAGAACTTCTCAAATGTAACTCATTTTTAGCGGTAACATATGCCATGTAGGCCTGACAAAGGGCTAGACACGTTAGATTCTCACTTAATGAGCGTCAAGTAACAGATTAGTGCTTTTACAAAACTATTACTGAATACATGGTGCATTTTGCAGAAAAAATCTGGTGATTTTTTGAAACCTTAGCACCAATTATGATGGCTTTTTTATAATTCACTCCCTTGAACAGCTAAGGCAAAGCTGTGCAAGAGAGTGCGCAGTGGCTATGCTAATATATTCGTGCTAGCTTGCGGGTGGCTTACGAGCGACTGGTTTCATGTGAAGTAATAGAGAGGGATGGTGTATTGCGCTGCTAGCGCCTTTGACAACACGTAATGTTGGAGGCTTGGAGCTGATCTGTACTATCGGTCGGCAAAAAAATGTGGCTGAATCAGCAACCAGGTCGAGGAGGAGCTACGCACGACCTGGCAGGGAGACGCGGAAGACATAGGGCACGTTTGATTGTAGCCCAAAATTGCCCCACCAAATATTTGATTGACCTTTTGGTTGCTCATAAGTTGGCCAACATTGGCTAGAAAATTGAACTAGATTGGCTAAAGAGCCATCGGCATGCTAAAATTTTAGCAACCATCCAAACAAAGACTAAAGTTTTGGCCATGGTCAAAATATTGGTAGGGCAAGTTTTGGCCATGATCAAAATATTGGTAGGGCAAGTTTTGGCCACAATCCAAATATGCCCATAGAGTAGATGGGCAGCGCGTGGGCCGACGACACCATGAGTTGGTTTGGTGACAACGTGGCTGACACGCGGTAGTTAATACCAAAAGGTTTGGTGACAACGTGACCATGCTGATCTCGGTGCCGATGACACCATGTTTTAGTTAATACCAGTGCAATGTAATGGTAACTTTGCTTGATTTAAATGAAACTTATAAGTCAGATTATATCTCAAATTGAATGAAACTTGTCACACTGGATAGTGGGTGGCATTGAGATCACCACGGTCACACCCGACACTTCTAAAGTCTTCCATCCATAAGGCGGTCAAATTTCCGTTCGCCGCCGCGAAGATGACCATGATTATTCTTGCACATGTTGTGGCACTGCCTTTCAAGCTCTACTATGACAGGAGCAAGACGGAGAGCAGTTGTGTGGGCCCAACTGTGTTGGCCGTCAAGCTGGTGCTGCAGAGCGACGTCATGTCATAGGTGGTGTTGAGTATAACTTGACGATAAACCCGTAGCAACGCACGGGTATTTTGCTAGTAAAAAGGATAAGGAGAGGTCATTACAGTACTAATAACTTCCAAGACTCAAATAAAAGAAAAATTACTGAAAAGAAAACATTGGGTTATCTCCCAAGAGTGCTTTTCTTTAACGCCTTTGAGCTAGGCGCAGAAAGGTGGAAATCAAGTAATATCAAATGAAGCATGTTTCAAGGACGACGGTGGCGGCTTGCAGTATGTTTCGAGGAAAAGCGATCCGTCTGTTAGGTTTTTCCCATCGAGGGGAATATATAGGATAAATGGGGGCATCAGAGGGTGGACCAGCTGGTCTCACCCCTGGTGGCGCGGCCAGGGGCTGGGCCGCGCCACCCTAGGGTGAGCCTGGCTCCTGGCCCCCCTTCGTCTCATCTTCGGACTTTGTGACGCTTTGGGAAAAATAGAAGTTTTGGCTTTTGTTTCGTCCAATTCCAAGAATATTTCCTGTGTAGCTTTTCTGAAACACAAAATAGCAGAAAATAGGAAACTGACACTGTGGCATCTCGTTAGTAGGTTAGTTCCAGAAAATGCATAAAAATGCCACGAAGTGTAACAAAACACAAAGCAAATGGTGTATAAACAAGCATGGAGCATCAAAAATTATAGATACGTTTATCACACACGCTCTATTTTCATTGCCAAGAACACTCTAGTTTTCACTCTTTTCGTTCAACGAGTGTTCTCTTTTTCTAGTACTGTGTTTAGCTTTCGTTTTTCACCTTGATTTTTTTCAGATCTTGTTACTTCATTGTATCAAGGTGTATTTAGACCTTTGGTCCATTCTAATAGAAAAAAGTTTCATGACTATAGTGGTACAAATGGGAGCTTGTTTAGACTGTGGCTTAGACTTTTGCATGTCATGCTTGATGTTATTTTGATAGTATGCTTAGTAGTTTTTGCTGTAGCATGACTTGTCTCAAATGACTGAGATTGCTTAATGTGCCTTTGAAAGAATCATGCATTGTTTTTATTATATGGGAGCATATTATTGTGGTTTTCTCCTTTGATGCTTTATTTGGGTTGACTTGGCGCATGCTTACACCATGTTTGACTACAAATAAGTCGCCTCTATCCTCTATGATCATATGGTTTTTGACTTGTGATACCACTTTATGCTTTGGTTAATAATGTTTTGTCGCTATGCATGATTATGGCCGTTATTGCCCTCTTAGTTGGTCGCTCCCAGTCTTTTGCTAGCCTTCATTCTGTACTGAGTATGATCTCTACTCGTGCATCCAACTCCCAAAAACCAAGTTTTCCAATGTGTCCACCATATCTACCTATTAGCAATTTGCTATTCCAAGTACATTCGTCTTGCTTTTATCTATCCTTCAAATTAAACTTTGTGTGTTATGGGAAAATTAGTCAGTAAAGCTCTCACGAACCTGACGGCACATTTACTTTTCTGCTCTTAATAAATTTGACCTTTGTGGCTCTCTTATGTTGATGTTATGCTTGCAAGTTGTAAGTTGGAAGTTAGCTCAGCCATGCCATCATGGGGCACGCTTTCAACATTGCACTTACTCTCATTTAGTTGATATCATGATCTTTTGTTTATGGATACCTGCGATGTAAAATAAGTTGGGAACTTGTGAGCTCATGGAGTTTGTATATGTGTTAGAGAAATGCCTGGGCCGCTAATCTAAGCCATGCATCATTCATGGTGGAAATTTACAGCATGCCCATAGTGGACATTCGACAACGCATCTCACAATAAAAAGCTATACCAATGGTAAATAAAAGAGATGCTGAGGTGTTCATTGTCTGTTTGTCTTGTCATTTGGATGTGGGCTTGTTCCATGTCATAGGGCAAGAGGTACCCCGTTGGCGTTCTCGATGATACATGTATGCTTACAATGACAAGAAATTACTTGGGACCTAAGTCGAGTAGTGATACGTCTCAAACGTATCCATAATTTTTGAAGGTTTATAAAACTCTCAATCACTCCTTCCCTCTGCGAAGGGCCTTTCTTTTACTTTTATGTTGAGTCTCCACCTTCTATCTTTATGCACCATCTAAGAGAGCATAGTTGTCATTCTTAGTATAATGTGCATTGTCCCAAAGTTTTCATTGATTGATTTATGATGTTGGTTTCACTTGTTCTTAAATTATTTGTATCTAGTCGCCCTCTTAAACTTGAAGGTGTCCTATGCATTTATGTTTTGTTATTCCATGAAGGACAAGCTGAAAACCATTTGCTATGTTTTTCCATATGATTTGAACACACGTTTGACTTTCATTGTTTCATTTTCATGATCTTTCATTTGTGTTCTTTTTCATGTTATAACATGGTTGCTAAGTTTCTTCTATCAAGATTATATCTTTCATGCCCATGTTTTAAGTTCTTTTGATCCCAGCACACAACGCTTACATATATGGTCAAGATTGTGTAGGTGCATGTCACCTCAAAAATTATTTCTTTTGTTATCACTTACCTACTCGAGGACGAGCAGGAGTTAAACTTGGGGATGCTGATACGTCTCAAACGTATCCATAATTTTTGATGCTCCATTTTTGTTTTTACACCATTTGCTTAGTGTTTCGTTACACTTCGTGGCGTTTTTATGCATTTTCTGGAACTAACCTATTAACGAGATGCCACAGTGCCAGTTCCCTGTTTTCTGCTGTTTTTGTGTTTTAGAAAAGTTGCACAAGAAATATTCTCGGAATTGGACGAAACAAAAGCCAAACATCCAGATATTTACCGAATCTTCCAGAGAACCAAAGAGGAGACAGAACGGAGCCAGGAGGCAGTCTCACCACCAGGGGGCGCGGCCCAGGGCCTGGCCGCGCTGCCCTATGGTGAGGGCCCCCTGGTCCACTTCTGACGCTGCCCCTTCGCCTATAAAGACCCCCCGACGGGAAAAACCTAAACACCCGATCACTTTTCCAGAAACACATCGCGATCCGCCGCCGTCATCGACCCGAGATCGGGAGGGTCCAGAAGCTCTTCCCGGCACCCTACCGGAGAGGGGAATCGCCATCGGAGGTCTTCTTCATCGCCATGCTTGCCTCCGGCGCGATGAGTGAGTAGTCTACCTTGGACTATGGGTCCATAGCAGTAGCTAGATGGTTGTCTTCTCCACCATGTTGTCGATGGATTTCGTGTCGCAAGAACACGGGGTACCACGCGACGGACCCAAAGATTCGAACGTAGGGGGCTGAACGTGTGAGATCTCGGATCGCTGCGAAGCACGGTGACGGAAGCCTCGAGTCGTCGAACGCACTACGCACTGCAGAGAGAGACACCGAGCCTTACCCAGGTTCAGGGCCCTCGTGGTGAGGTAAAACCCCTACTTCCTGCCTTCTTGTATTGCAACGCGACACCTCGCGAGGAGTACAAGGTCTTGGTTACAAAGCTCTAACTGGCCAGAGGTTGAAGAACCTGCGTGCCCAGCTAGCAGCCTCCAGAAGATCGAGCCCCCTGTTAAGGGGTGGCCTCCCCCTCCTTTTATAGCACCAAGGCCCTCCTTCCCCTTATCTTCTTGGGGAAGGGGTTGCCACACATGGCCAAGGAGGGTGGACAGCTGTAGACTACACTCTTCTGTAGACATGGTCTTCGTAGGGTAGTGGCGCCGGTCCACATGAGTGGGTGGAGGAGGCTGACGTCCTCCTCTGGCGCCCTGCACCGTCCACGCTATTTTTAGGGGGGTGGCCAACAACCACTGTGCTGCTTTGGGCAGACACAACGAAAGTTGGTCTCCTCCCTGTCGGGGGTAGCGTGGGCGGTACGCGGTCTTCTGCCCGCTATCTTCTTGCTCTGCACGCAAATGTGCCGAGCTGACGTGGGCGTGCTTCCTCTCCTCACCAGCAGGGGCTCGTGAGGAGGTCTTCTAGTCCTTAGCAGTTTTCGTCGTCGTTCTCCTCACGAGGCGCCTCCTCGTGAGGGTCTTCTCCGCGGCTTGGATCGTTGATTCTGAAGATGGGCTGATGACGTGGCCCAGGAGCAGGTGGACCGGGATACCCCGGTATCCAGAACACCGACACATGTGCTGCATGATTAGATCTCGTGAGCTGCCTTACATGATCGAGATCACCGACAAACTTATCCAAGAACTCCATAAAAACCTTATTCATGAGGTTCATGAAATAAGCAGGGGCATTGGTTAATCCAAATGACATTACGGTGTACTCATACAATCCGTATCGGGTAGTGAAGGCTGTTTTGGGGATATCCGTTGCACGGATCTTCAGTTGGTGGTATCCGGTTCTAAGATCTATCTTTGAGAATACTCTGGCTCCAGTCAATTGGTCAAACAAATCTTCAATCTTCGGGAGAGGATACTTATTTTTGATGGTCACATCGTTTAGTTTGCGGTAATCAGTGCACAGTATGCTAGAACCGTCACTTTTATCCACAAACAGAACGGGTGATCTCCAGGCAGAAGAACTTGGTTGAATCAATCCTTTACTCAAGAGGTCATCCAGTTGCTTCTTCAACTCTACTAGTTCAGCTGGGTTCATACGATAGGGTCGTTGGGCTATAGATCCAGTTCCGGGAATAAGCTCAATGATAAACTCAATATCCCGATCCAGAGGCATTCCGGGTAGCTCATCGGGAAAAACATCCGGGTATTCACAGACGATGGGAACTTCCTTTATGGTTGGCCCTGAGATACTCTTATGACATCTGGGGCTTTGGGTGGGTTTAACTGACACATGTTTTACTAAAACTCCATGGCTACTCCTCATGGTGATGGTCTTTTTGGCACAATCTATAATTCCTTGGTGTTGAGACATCCAATTCATACCAAGAACTACTTCCAAACCTTTGGTTCCCAACACTATCAAATTGGCTAAGAAAGCTATTCCATGAATTTCTATGGGTACTGCCAAGCAGGTACAACTGGCTTTGGTTATTGACCCGGGAATTTGCACAGACATGAACTCTTTCAAGGGTGTGGGTTGAAGTCCACTTTTATCAACGAATAATTGGGTAACAAATGAGTGTGAAGCTCCGGAATCAAACAGAACTCTTGCAAGAACTGAGTTAACAGGGAACATACCAAGCACAACGTCGGTTGCTTCCTGAGCTTCTTCAACATTCATGTGATTCAGACAGCCTCGAGAGTGAGGCTGGTTCCTTGGTGGATAGTTCTTGCCATTTCCCATATGGCGCTGTTGCTGAGCAGGAGCAGTGGTCTTGGATGCATCATTCATTTTCTTGGGGCATTCATTGGAGTAGTGCCCTTTGAGTCCGCACTCATAACAGGTAACTCCAGACTTGTCACCAGGCTTGGGTAACACAGGGGCGCCATTTGGCCTTGGAGTATTGGTGTTGAAGTTGTTGCCACTAGGTCTTGGAGGTGCACGGTTGAAGTTGTTGCCGGGCGGACGGTTGGGATAGTTGGGACGTGGAGCAGGTGCAGATGGCCTCATAGGTCTTGGGGCGAACCCCATAGGTGCATTTCCCCTTGGCTTCTGCGAGTTGCTCGAGTTGCCTTGATACATCATACGACGCTTGCGGTTCTCTGCAGCTTGCTTGAGTTTGCCTTCCATCTGAATGGCAGAGTCAACCAATGACTCCAGGTCGGCAAAGTGAATGCTGACCAAGACACATTGCATCTCATCATGAAGTCCATCCAGAAACCTTTCTTGCTTCTTCTCCGTGGTGTCGGTGTCATCTGGGGCATACCTAGACAAGGTAAGGAACTTGTCACGGTAATCCACCACAGATAGGGAACCTTGCTTTAGATTTCTGAACTCATCTCTCATCCTTTTAACCAATCCCAAAGGAACATGGGCCTTGCTAAACTTGCTCTTGAACTCCTCCCAAGGCATCACATACCCTGGGGCTTGCATTGCACGAGTGCTATCCCACCAAGCTCTTGCGGCTCCCGCAAGGTAGTGGGTGGTGTACAAGACCTTCTCATTTTCACCAACTTCGGCAACTGCCAGATTGTTTTCCATAGTGCGAAGCCAGTCATCGGCATCTAAGGGTTCTTCAGACTTAGTGAACATAGGAGGGTTGGTGTTTTGAAAATTCCTTAACTTGGATCGGTGATCACCATTGCCATTGTTTTCTCCTTCACCATTGCCATTGCCATTGCCATTGTTGTGGTTCATTGCCATCTGGGTTATCTGCTGAAGAGTGGCCAAGTTAGCTTGGCGCTCAGCTCGGGCTGCTTCCCGGTCTTCCATGATCAACCTTAGCAGTTCGGCCATTTCCGGGTTCGGGGGTGGGGGTGCTCGCGGCATCTGAAGATAATGTGTGTAAGACAAGAGGGAAAAGCTAATTTTTGCTAGGATTTAAAGGTAATATGGATGATGCAATTTGTGTTTTACTAAGGCCTTAAGAGCCAAATTCATATTTCATTCAACACTCATCAAACATATCATACATACGAGCTCACACCTTACAAATGGTTTACATCAAACCATTGCGACTCGTCTACTAGAGAGGGGGATACAACTCACACCTACACGAAGTGAAAATAAAGTGGAACTCATAACTAGATAACACTTGGATCTCTGATCTAGACAGCGGGCTCCTCGGGGTCTTCCTCCTCATCACTCACAATGAATCCATTATGCCCACCATCTTCCGGATCATCGAGGTCCTCCATGAAGTCATCCTCATCACTGATGAGGGCATTATCCTCCTTGCGGAGATCAATGCCTTCCTCCTCACCAAGGTGATCCTCAAGACTCTCAATGTACTCAGTCAGCTCAGCCACATTGGCCTTCAACTCCTCAATGTCCTGATCCTTCTCATCGCGCTGGCGACGAAGGCTCTTGCGCTCCTTCGCAAGTATCCTGATAGTGCTCCTCGCCTCCACCAGTGCGAAGTGCTCAAGGTTGGCCTTGGTACGGGCACGATCGGCCTCCTGCTGAGTGGAGTACAACAAGAAGTCCATGTGATCGATGTAGGTACTCGGCTCATTCTGCCCGGGCATGTTTGCGGGACGCCCGTCCGCATCACGCCGAGCAAAGTTCCTAAACCGCTCCCCCTGGACCTCCTCCACATGCAGTCCGCATAAGCGAGCGTGCATCTCCTGCATACCTCAGACCAAACCATTGGCCCAAGTGTTCTCCACAAGCTCAAACTTGACCCTTGGAGAACTCAAGTTTCCCTTCTTGCCACGGCAACTGGCCCTGATAAGCCACCGTAGCTCTCCATCTGGGTGCTCATTGAGCACGGCTCCCTTGAACTCCGGATACAAACGATCCAAGAACAAGGTCAGGGTGGTGAGGTCGCGCTCGAAACAAAGGCTGCCACCATGGCCCAACTGGTAGTGCTCAACAAATACCGGGGCCATCTACAAAATTTTAGATTAGATTAAGTTAGTGATCAACTCAAGTGTGCAAAATTTTAAGTAGGCAAAAACTGAAGTATGTACAAAACTTTTGCAAGTAGAGAGGAAAGACTAAGCAATTTTGAAATCCTTACTTATATCTTTGTTTTGTTAAAGGTTTGATTTAACGCCCATTCTAACTAAGGTCTCCTATGGTCAGCCTAGGCTCTGATACCAACTTATGACGACCTCAAATTTGATACAAATTCGAAGTGCCCGTTATGTATTCCACCGCAATCCCAGAACCGTTGTTGCGATATACATAACGTAGTTGGTAACCAGTTCCATAGACATTACAATACGATGATTCAAATACAATGGTCATAGAGACTAAGTTCATATTACAACACAACATAGCAGCGGAAGTAACGTCTTCGGGACCATGCCTTCACCCTACAGGCAAATGGCGACTCATGGAGACGAGCTTAGTTCTGGTACTCTTCCTCATACCCTTCCTCCTGGTATTCTTCCCCATAATCTGGCCAAGTTGATAGCCAGGGACACAGCCATGAGTACATTGGATGCACTCGCAAACCATCTTATAAATGAAATGATGAAGTAGGTATGCAAGTTTGGCATAGTGGACTAAGCACTAAGTTTCTTTGCAAAAGCTAGTTTTATTTCCCAAGAATGCTCATTTGTAGAAAAGAAGTTTAGTTCTCTAAGTTCAATCTAAAGAGGACTTCAAGTGTGTCAACATCATTGTCAAGTCAAGTCATTCACCATGTTCACCAATGTCACTTTTATTCCTGACAAAAGTCAAGTACAGCTTGCCAACTGTCCATAACCGCGAACTCGGCTATTCGAATAGTTTGAAAACCTCTGCAGAGGGGTACACTTTACCCACAAGAATCGATACATCTGCCGGGAGAAATCCACGGATCGTCATACACAAGGTATGCGGGGTTCAGATAATCAAACAAACTCTTTTACTTGTCTACTCTAGTATAGGATCCTTCCCTAGAGCCCGAGACACAGATTTCCTCGTTCCGGCACCTCTAGTTTTGCCCACTCCGGAATGCCGGACGGATGGAAATCTTCAGGAAGGAAAATTTCCAATGACCACTTGGTTCGGAAGCAACCACGCATGGAATACTTCTATAAAGGATGAAACAAGACCTCCCATACTAGAATAAACAAGCTAGGAATAAGCCCCTTCCCATTCAGGGGTAATGTGGTCGTACGGTATGGTTGGCTCCCATAGTACATCACTCGTTGTCATTTAGAAATACATTTCATAGTTCTTAGTCAAGATTAATTTCTTTCCTAAAGCCATTATGTAGGAGCAATCTCCAATTCAAGTTTCAAGTTCAAGTCACCACTTTCAACTAGAGTTCCCCTTATAGATGGCCTCAATATTATTAGCGACTAAGCAACTACATTGAGTGATGACTACTAAATAGAGTTGGATAAACTCAGCTTGATGCTCTTGTTCAACAAGACATCACTACACTTCTATCATTCTACTCTAGCAATTCAATCATGCAATTTACTTAAAACAAGTAGAAAGCAATATTAAAACTAGGCATTGGGAGTATGAATCAAAAGATGGCTTGCCTTGGTTGGCAAAGTGTCCGGGGTATTCTTCTTCTTCTTGATAATAATCCCCTCCAATATCCTCCTCGGCAATACTAGCGTCTAATAACGAATAAACACAAAGCACACAATCACTCCATAATGCTAACAACACACCAAGCACACATCTTTGTTTGCTAACAATAGCATTCATGTTGCGTTTTATGGTGTTGGATTGTAAGTTTTGCTTCTAAGTTTCCATCAAGTGTGCAAGCTAGGGTTTCTATTAAGTGTCCACTATTGTTCACTTTCTAAGCATTGGTAGTGGTTTAGGGGTACTACTACTAGTTTAAGTGGGAGGGATCCACTAAGTGAATTGGTAAAGAGGGCAAATTTTAAATCTAAGTATATGATAGGGACCTATCATTTTATGTTACTAACTAGAGTTGGGTTAGGGTCTAATTGATAACACTAATAGGGTTTGGAGTTGATTAGGGTTGACTAACAGTAAGGTATGTCATTGGTGAGTTCACATTTTAATTTTCATGATTTTTGGTGGCTTAAATAATTTTCTAGAAATATTCTATGGTTAATAAAGCTATGGTCACACTATTCATATCTCATTTTATTCCTAAATCAAATTGAATTCTAATCAATCCTGCAGTGTAGAGTATTTTACAAGCTTTCCAACGCATATTTATTTGCTAGAAGAGGATTTGTAAAACTCTTGGAATTTAAATTTGAAAATCATATCTGAAAGTTATTTGAAATAATTCAAACGGGCGGGAAACTAAATAAAAATCGATTCGGACCGAAACTAAACTGAACCGGGCCGTTTTTCAAAGAATCCCGAACGGGCCGGCCCAGAAAACGTTTCGCACGGCGGGAGAATAAAAACGTAACCTGACAGGGGGGTCCCACTGGTCAGATCTATTTAGAATCGCCGAATCGGTACGCTTCCGTTGGATCAAGATCCAACGGTGCATCGTCGTCGTCTACCTCGGGACAGGCCAGGGACTCACCGGCGTTGCAGTGAAGAGTGTTCGACAGCGAGGGCGTGACGGAGAGGAAGAAGAACTTGACGGCGGTGATGCAGATCGGCCGCGGTTGCTCAACTCCTCCACCTCGCACCAGCAGCAGCTCCAGTGGCGGCCGGAATCTTCCAGAACGCGGCGGCGCTCCCGTGCAGAGATCGGATGTTTCCGAGGGGGAGAGGGAGAGAGGGGAGTGGGAATCGGCTGCGGCGATGGTGTGCGTCTTCTGGGAGCGTCGACGGGGGTTTTTATAGCCTCTGGAGGCCGGGAGCAAGGCGACCAGAAGGTGGCCAGTACGGGGGTCCTGGCGGCGTTTGGAGCTCACTCCGGGCACGGCGGCCTCGGGGGTGTGCTGGGAAGGTGTCGACTCGGCTGCGGGAGGCTGTGGGTCGGCTCTGGCGCATCCAGGGCGGTCGGCATCGAGCAGGGAGAAGAAGGTCTGGGAGGAGGCCCTGGGCGCATTTCCCTCCGTCCCTCCTCTTCTCACGGCTTGGGTCGGGGCAGGGGGCACTGAGCTCGACCGCGGCGTCTCCCAGGAGCATGGCTACAGGCCAGAGGCGAACCAGAACAGTGATCTTCACAGTGAATCAAGATTTGCTCGGTTCTTCTCTGCCAGTGTTCGACGAAATGCCCGCAAGAGTTTGAAATTCGAATTTTTGAAATTTTCCACTTTGGGTGATCAACATATTGGCCAAGGTTTCCAGTCATATTTTTGTTCTGGAGAAATAACAGGTTTTACAAAAATTTATAATTGAAAATAGTGTATGGTCACTGTTTCAGATTCAAAGTTTGATTGATGTTTGAGTCAAGCTCTGGTTTGAATTTTGGGTAGCAACTTCTTGGTTGAGTTTGTATGTGACTTGGTGAAGCTCAACTAACTGGTCAATCATTGATTTGAGTTGCAGATTTCTTAATCCAAGGGCTCAAAGTAGGGTAGTCAAAAAGATTTTCTAGATCATCTTATTCTTCTCTTTTTCTTTGACATTTTTATTTCTGGTTGCTTTGGGTCCTATAATTCTTCTCAATTGCTTCTGTTGGTTAACTTAGAATTAACTAACCAATGCACAATCAAAAATAACACACATGAAATCATAGAATACATATAATAGAAAATACATGTATGCTTGAAATAATGGATAAAAGTTTTATCTGGGTCCCAAAATTTGGTACTTTATTTAATAAGAGGTGGATTACAATTTCTGAGTTGTTACAGAGCACGAGCACGCCGGCCTCACATTCGACATCCCCTCATCTCGGAGCACCTCGTCTACCTCTTCATCATCTCCGGGGACCTCCAGAACCTCGCCGTCGTCCACACCAGTGCCGCCGCCGACGACCTAACCCTAGCACCGATGAGCACCACCCACCTCCTCTGATCTCCACCGTTGGATGCAAAACCGAGAGCCAGGATTAGAAGACCAATACCGAATCAGTATCGGCCAGTAGAATACTGCCACGTAGCTGCTTAGTCAGCCCCTCTCGGTCAATCCAGTCAAACCCATTTGAATTTGAATTTCAAATTTCAGATTGTGTGCAGAACTTGTAAAATCGATATAAAATGATCTACTTGGCCAAATTTTACAAACTTTATATCCCTGAATTCCATGGATTGTATAGTATCCAACTATGCAGTAATATCACATGGTTACTGTATAAAATTTCGAAGTGAAATTCAAATGTTTTAAATTGCATTTTAGCACCAAATAATTCATATCTTTTTCTCTAGTCATCCAAAAATAACAAATTTGTAGTCTATGGATTCCTTAGAACTTGTAGAACACTCTGGAATAAAAAAAAATCAAACTTGAAATGTGCACAAACTTGCTACTGTTAAATTTAATCAAATCACTATTTTGATCATCATTTGAATTCTGAAAATGATTTTGGAGTGAAACCACTTGCAGTAGCTTTGTGTTACTGTCTCCAATCCATTAGCATCACTATCCAAAATTATTGAAACCCCTTGCAAATATTCAAATTCAATTATGAGAATTTGAGTATTTTCATTATAGAATTAACTAGTTGAATGCCCGTGCGTTGCTACAGATCTAAACTTCTCATCATTGTGTTTCATAGTCATCCCACTTCGACAATGCACTACTTTACTTTGTATACCCTCCTCCTCCCCCTCCCAACATGTCACTGGGCGATGTGTATCAGTGTTGTCTCCAACTATGGCAACTCGGCATAATGTCACATAGCCCAATACTTCTGAGTTGGTATGAGATAACAAAGAAATATAGAAGCAACATTGATCAAAATTATCTTTGTGTGTGTGTGTGTGTGTGTTTAGCGTAACCATTGTGATCTTTTTCACTATATCCCATCCACTCTTTGGTTACAACACTAATGCATTTCCTCTTTTCTCCAACATCCCTAACCGTGACTTTCTATTTCATGGCCCATTGCAATCTGCACCTCACTAGGCCGCTCGCCATTATAATTAGCTCCCTTACTATTTTATTATCTATACATGTTGTGTATGCTTAGAAAATTATTTATAGAAATATATTCATCTTCCATGAAATAGAGAAGCATACAAATGTGTCAATTATTATAAATCATATTTGAAGTGGTGTTCTTGGTGGCGACAGTTGGTCTTCTTCCTCCACCCCTCCTCTTTTTCTCCGCAACTGCACCTGTTCGACCCTGCTTCCTTTGCTCCGTGTTTTGGCATCATGGTAATCCGGTTTGTGGTGGAGCTCAATGGTGATGGATGAATCGAGGCGCGTGGAGTAGACGACATACCTCACATCCAACGATTTAAGAGTTCAATATAGAGAACTCTGAAAAACAATCTCTCATCCTTTCTCAGGGTTTGAGTAGAAGAACACTGAAAGAAGAGCTCGTTTGTCACTGACATATTGGGCACCAACAAGAAGGAAGAAACCCCGCTGCCTCACCATGGCGAACCTCTTGGCGTGGCTGTGCCATAGATGCGTGCATAGGGGGCGTGCGCCATATATGCATGCATAGGGAGCAGCGATGGTGCAAGTTCAAGGGCTCCACCAGATTGTGAGTGCATGTGGAGTGGATGGAGGCGGTGCTAGAGGGAGCCGAGTTTACAATGATGACCTGCTTCACTGGAGGGTGGCACCCATGACTAATTCCAATGGGCGGTACGCTTTTGCAGATTTTATGATTGAATTTTTGGATGTAATCAATTGAGATGTGCGGTGGTTTGGGAAATAAATTGCTGTTATTACGTGTCCGTGATTTGCGCTGGGCAGGATATTTGGAGCAAACAATATGCCGCTAAACACAGGATTGTGGGCGATATGTGTTGGCAGAGGCAGAATAATATACAGTGAGATTTGTGGGAAGTAGGGGTGTCGTAATTTCCTTAGGAGATTTAATAATTTGCCACCTATTACTTAGGACCTTTGCGATTTGCCACATATTACTTAGAACTTTTACTATTTGCCTTATTTCTTTTTTAGAGCTATATATCAATTTTTTAACTGTAAAATACGTTTTGAAGTACAGTACAATATCTGGCTAGACAGAAACAGAATCAATCAATCCCCCAAATCCCAAATCGCTCATTCCCTGGAGCTGGACGGGATTGCCGCCGACGCTAGCAGCCGGATCACGAGTGGCGCGGCTACCATGAAGGGCAGCCAGGATCCATGTAGCCCATTGCTATCCCCTAATTTTCCCTCTTTCCCTTCGTTATTTGCCCCCTATTTTCCTTGAATGGCGGCCACAATCCATGATAGCTAATTGACTGAATAGTTCCACTTGACCATATAATGGAACACTGAATGACTGAATAATCTAGTATGTGAAATACCAAACACGGGAGTCAGCTTGATCAGTACATTGCAGCCGAGGCCACGCTCGAAGGAACCAACAAGTGCAGCTTGACAGTCCAACAATGCAAGCTAGCTAACCTCTGGGAGGGCCTTCGCACTTGGTCGATCCGGTCGGTCTGGCCGGGGGCCGGCGTCCTCCGCCGTAAATGATTATGACAATTCCCTGATTATTGTGGCTATTCTATAATTTGTTTCCCTGTATTACCATTTTTGGTGATTGGCTTGACCAATTTCTTTCCATGTATTATCAATTTCGACTCCTTTCCATGATGGCGTGAATAAATTTCTATCCGAGTAATTTTTATTACGTATCAATTCGGGTGATTGCGATGATTGCTATTGGTTGTCTGTTTTTTTTGTTAGGGGTAAAATCGGAAGTCAAATGATGTAGTCTAAAAGTGTCTTCACCAACTCCAATCTTATAGTTTAGATTCTATAATTCTTTTCAATATGATCCCTTCTACAAAAGTGAATCTTATGACCATACCCATCCACCAGATCCATTTAGACACAACACTTGGATCCAATATCCTTCCTACATCAAACCTCATGGTCTGGTTCACCATATTCAAATTACACTTCAGTTATTTGAGTAGATGGTAATATGTCTCAACTAGGTTTCCCTTGCCACTTGTGTGGATACATTCTACCCCATATCACACATCATCTTAAACCCTTCAAATCCATCATCATCTTTGAAGCTTAACCAAAACTAGTTTGAATTCTTCAAAGAAGAATTTAAACATCTACATGGCCAAATCTTGGGGATCAAACCCTAGTTCAAGTTAATCCCTACTTCTAAGAAAATCTTGTGACCATGCACCCACCATTAATCTCAATATCATCAATACCAATCCAATCTCATACTCACTCAATCTTATTGACTTATATTGAACCACTCAATTTACAAATGAGTTAATTGAGTAAATCAATGTATCACAAATACATACCCAAGCCTTGTGTAACTATACTGTTATGAGTAAGTGTTGTCACACTTTATTCAGTAGTGTTCAGTTGCACTATTCTATACTCTTGTGAATCTATCCACATGAGTCATCTCTAAACTCTATCTTTGTTTATGCCAAGCACAAGATTATCATCACTACATTATATCTTGGAGGATCATTCTTTCCAACTATTGAACTTGCCATCAAAACTCTCAATCCATATCTTGTAAGCCAAGCTTCAAGCCATATCTCTCTCATCACAGAAATCATAAGAAAATTAAAATGTTAAACCAATCCTTTTCAATTGCTTGTCTTGCTTGATTTGTTGCTTTTGGTGTGGTGTGTTTACATTGTGTATCTCTATATTATAGATTGGTTTGGAGAGCCATACTTTTTGTTGAGAGAAGTGAAAGAGCTTGATTTTCAAAAAGGCAAGTGACACACATATTCCCTACCCATTTTACTATATGCATCAGTGTTTTATAAGTAGTATGCATGATAGGTTGGTTTCTCAAAGTGAAGATTTGCAATGCTAGATCCTAGTAGTGTATAGCCACCCCTGAACCAACTCCTGGTAGGTTGTGACAATATTGAAAAATGATGCTAATACGTCTCCAACGTATCTATAATTTTTGATGCTCCATGCTTGTTTTTACACCATTTGCCTATTGTTTCGTTACACTTCGTGGCACTTTTATGCATTTTCCGGAACTAACCTATTAACGAGTTGCCACAGTGCCAGTTCCCTGTTTTCTGCTATTTTTGTGTTTCAGAAGTGATACACAGGAAATATTCTCGGAATTGGACGAAACAAGTTTCTGAAGTCTTATTTTACCCGGAAGCTTCCAGAGATCCGAAGGAGAGTAGGAGAGGGGCCACCAGGGGCCCACACACAGGGGTGGCGCGGCTAGCCCCTGGCCCACGCCACCATGGTGTGAGGCCGCCTGGCCCCTCCTCTGACATCGCCCCTTCGCCTATAAAGACCCCCCGACGGAAAAAACCTAAGTACCCGATCACTTTTCTAGAACACATCGCGATCCGCCGCCGCCGTCGACCCGAAGATCGGGAGGGTCCAGAAGCTCTTCCCGGCACCCTGCCGGAGAGGGGAATCGCCACCGGAGGTCTTCTTCATCGCCATGCTTGCCTCCGGAGCGATGAGTGAGTAGTCTACCTTGGACTATGGGTCCATAGCAGTAGCTAGATGGTTGTCTCCTCCACCATGTGCTTCATGTTTAGATCTCATGAGCTGCCCTACATGATTGAGATCACCGTTATGTAATTCTACATGTTTGGTTTGTTGGGATCCGATGAATATTGGTGTTTATGATTAAGTTGCTGTACTGAATATTATCTTTTGTTATCTCTATGTTGTTTATGACCGTTTTTAGTAGCTATCTTGGCCGAGTAGTTGCTAGTGACTCCAAGAGGGGGTATTTATGCTCGATAGTGGGTTCATGCCTCTATTTAACCTGGGGGAGTGACAGAAACCTCTAAGGTTGTAGATGTGCTGTTGCTACTAGGGAGAAAACAACATTCATATGCTCAAGGGCATATGCTTTGTTTACATTACACACTTTGCTTAATGCAATTATCTGTTGTTCGCAACTTAATACTTGTGGAGTTCTCGGATTGATTCGCCACAAGTGGATTATTAGTCATAGATGCAGTTGGATGGCGGTCTATGTATTTTGTTGTAATGCCCAGAGTAAATCTCATAGTGATCTTCTTGACATATCACGTTTATCTTTATTCTATCAATTGCCCAACTGTAATTTGTTTACCCAGCATGTGTTATTTATCTTATGGAGAGACACCACTAGTGAACTGTGGATCCCGGTCCTATTTCCATCATATTGCTATCACCTGTTTACTTTACTCGCATTGTTTACTTTACTCGCATACTCTATTGTTTTCCACTCGATACGCTCATAACCTTTGTTTCAAGCAAACCGGTGAGATTGACAACCTCATCGCAAGTTGGGAACGAAGTACTTGGTTGTGTTGTGTGCAGGTTCCGCGTTGCAGCTAGCAAGCAAAGCTTGGACGAGGCGCCATATATAAATTGTCTGAAGCTATCGCAAGCTAGCAAGCATCACCTTCAGTCGTTTGTCTCTCCTCTCCAAGAACGATAAACCTTGGTTTCTTAACTGAGGGAAAACCAGCTGCTATACTCATCACACCTTCCTCTTGGGGTTCCCAACGGGCTGGTCATCCACCACGCACAAGGACGAAGCTCCTACATCAACTAGGATCATCAGCTGTTTTTCTGGCGCCGTTGCCGGGGAGAAAGTAGAAGACTTCTGCGAGGGGAGTTTTCGCACGCACATCCTTTACTTTGTTATTGTTTTGCTTTACTTTATTTATATTACCTGCATCGTTTTATATCAAAAACCCAAAAAAATTAGAATCCTTGGTAGTTGTTATTTCTTTACTTTTAGTTTATCATGTTGATCCCTAAGTTTGTTCTGGAGGACCTCTCAGTAGGTAGTGGTTCGATTATTGGCAAAAGTAACATTGAGGAGTTCTTTAATCACATTAGTATGCATGAGGAAGTTGAGGAGAAATCTTTGGTTGAGCTAACTCCTAGTATTGAAGTTGCTTCTGCTTATTTGATTCACATGTTGGAAACTAGGTTTGCTAGTCTTAATCCTTTTATGCAATACATGTTCCTTAAGCTTCATGAAATTGAGGATCCCAAAAAGAAAGCTTTTATCTTGGAAGCTTTGCGCTTAGAATTTAAAGATGTCGTTATTGAAGCTAGAAAGGTTCTTAAACGTTTTAATAAACTTGGTTTGCCTATAAAGGTTATTGGTACTAACAATGAAGGAGCCGAAGTACCTATACCTTGCAAGCTCTTGGGATTGTGTGAAGCTTTCGAAAATAATTTTGACTGGATCTGTCCTGAAAATCTTTTTGATGAAAATAGTGTACCAAAGCATGATCACAAAGGGTCTTCTAAAACTTATGTGGATGAAATACAATGCCTTATTGATAAGACCTCTGCAGTTGATCTTGATGCTTCATCACTTGATGTTACTTGATTCACAATTTTCTGCGCCTAGCTCAAAGGCGTTAAAGAAAAGCACTCTTGGGAGATAACCCAATGTTTTCCTTTCAGTACTTTTTCTTTTATTTGAGTCTTGGAAGTCATTACTACTGTAATGACCGCTCCTTATCTTGTTTATTTCGTTTTTGTGCCAAGAGAAGCCTCTAATTCGAGTGAGGTAAAGATTTGGGGATGTTGCTGTCCTGAAACTGTTTTCGGTGCTGCACCGTAAAAATTCGTATACATTCTCTGTATATCTTTTGGACCTGCGATTTCTTGTGCATATGCCCCAGGTTATATCCAAACTTTTATTAGTTGAACACTTTTTGATTTGAGCAACAGAAAACCCCTCAAAAATTCGACCTTTTTCAGCTGTTCAGTTTTGACAGATTTCTGCCAATATTTGTGTTTGCCACTTTATCGCTTTCTTTTGAGTTCTTTTGATCACGGAACTTTTAGAGAAGTTGCTACAGTGGTACTTACTATATATGTGGTGGTTTTGAGTTGAAACCTGAAGCAAAAAGAGGTTGATTATATGTTATGCTACACTAATGTTGCTAATAGAATTGTGTTTAGTTTTGTATGAAGGAAGTTTTCAAGTGTAGGGATTGGAGAATGATGAGATGAGTTGAAGAATGGACAAAAGCTCAAGCTTGGGGATGCCCATGCATTACCCCAAGAAATATCCAAGAAGTACAAGCGTCAAAGCTTGGGGATGCCCCCGAGGCACCCCTTCTTCATCGGCAAAAATCAGGTCACCTTTCAAGACGCTATATTTTTATTGCTTCATGCACTATGTGTTTTTCTTGGAGCGTCACTTGTTTTAGTTTTCTTAGTTAGTTTAGTTTGTTTGTTTGCTGCAATAAATGGTTGGACCCCAACAAATTTCTTTTGGAGAAGTTGCCTTGTTTTCATTTGCAAAGAACACTCCGTTTTCACTCTTATCGTTCATCGGGTGTTCTTCTTTTTCTGCTACTGCTTTTGGTTTTCGTTTTCGCCTTGATTTGCGTTCAGACCTTGCCATATCTTTTCATCAAGGTGTATTTTTGCCTCTGATCTTTATTGGTTTTCATCAAAAGAGGTGTCTTTAAAAATTTCAAATGGTGTTGGAAAAGAGAAAAAGCTTTGTGCAAAATAGTGGTACAAGAAGGAGCTTGTGTAGACTGCGGCTTAGGCTTTTTCATGTCATGCTTGATGTCTTTTTGATAGTATGCTTAGTGGTTTTGTTGTAGCATGACTTGTCTCAAATAACTAAGATTGCTTAATGAGCCTTTGAAAAAATCATGCGTTGTTTTTATTGTATGGAAGCATTATTTTGGTTTTCTCCTTGATGCTTTATTTGGGTTGACTTGGCGCATGCTCACACATGTTAGACTCTTACAAAGTCGCCAATAGCCTTCATGATCATTTAGTTTTTGACTTTTGATGCCATCTTATGCTTCTTTTAATGTCGCTTTGTTGCTTTGCATGATTATGGCCATTATTGCTCTCTTAGTTGGTCGCTCCCAGTGTTTTGCTAGCCCTCGCCTTGTACTGAGTATGAGCTCTACTCGTGCATCCAACTCCTAAAAGCCAAAGTTTTCCAAAGTGTCCACCATACATACCTACTAGCAATTTGCTATTCCAAGTAAATTTGACTTGCTTTTATTTTCTCTTCAAATTAAACTCTTACCAGTGTTATGCGAAATTCGGTCAGTAAAGCTCTCACGAACCGGAAGGCACACTTTACTTTTTCCTGTTCTTAAAAATTTGACATTGTGGTCTCTTATGTTGAGTTGTTATGCTTGCAAGTTGTAACTTGGATTCTAGCCCAGCCATGCTGTCATGGGGCAAGCTTTCAACATTGCACTTCTTATTTGAGTTGATATCATGATCTTTTGTTTATGGATGCCCGCGGTGTGAAATGAATTGGGAATCTTGTGGGGATCATGGAGTTTGTATATGTGTTAGGGAAACACCGGGCCGCTAATCTAAGCCATGCATAATTCATGGTGGAAATTTGCAGCATACCCATGGTGAACATTCGACGACGCATCTCACAATAAAAAGCTAAACAAATGGCAAATAAAAGAGATGTCGAGGTGTTCATTGTCTGCTTGTCCTGTCATTTTGGTGTGGGCTTGTTCCATGTCATCGGGCACAGAGGTACCTGACGAGGGGTTAACTCGACAAATGTCCTAGATGAAGGACTTAGGATCGGGGGAAGAGCAACGACTAGAGATTCCGGGATCGAGATTAGTACACGAGGTACCCAGGTTCACGTCCCCGCGGTGGAGGATCGCTACATCCTGCTAGCAATCTAGTAGATAATCACAATGGTGTTTACATGGTGCCGATGTAGGCGGAATATTGTATCTAGTCTATGTCTAATCTATCTTGTCTAGTCGAGATATTGCTTGTCTATGATATTCGATGTCTATGAGATTGTCTAAGATATCTCTCTAGGGGCGCCCTTGCCTGGCTTTATATATGCAACCGGGCTAAGGTTTTACAAGAGTTCTAGTCGAATACGGATTAGAGCCTTCCTTCTTCTACTCCAAGTTATCTTTGAGTCCTTGTTCCAGTCCACCTCCTTAATGGGCCGGACCCGGTATACTAATCTGCGAGTACCCGAAGGGCATTCCCTTGTCAGTAGCCCCCGAGACTCAATTCGAGTTGCAGACTCGGGTTGAGTCTCAAAACTTCAAATCTTTGACTTCTTCAATCTTTGACTTCTTCAAACTTCGATTTCTTCAATCTTCGACTTCTTCAATTTTCGACTTCAATTCTTCGGCTTCCTGAAATCTTCAGATTCTTGAATACGCTCTCCCGATGGGAGTGAAATGTTGAGTCCATGGACTCGAAATTTTCTTCCTCATTCTTCTCGAAATTTTTCATCTTCGACTTGATCAATACTTGAATTCTTCAGATCTTCAAATCTTCGACTTGGTCTTTCGACTTATCTTTTATTATAATGTCTCGCAAGGGGTTTTGATGAACAAGCCTGACAACTCTGACGGATCAAGAGGTCAGTTAACTGCCAGAACAGATACTTGTCACCTACTTCAAATTCAATCCCCTTGGACTTGAATTCGGGATACCGGTCAAACCCATTCTTTTGCCGCATTTAGGACTTACAAAGAATGAGTCCCAGTGGTTCTCAGGGTACCCAGTGCGTCCACCAGGATTTTCTTCGCGTCGTAGACACGGATACATACCAGCAGAGCGCATCCATGTGCGTATACCGGGCCACACAGGACGGATCCTGGGGTCTTACCTTCGCGATATATTTCAATCACGGCATTCAAGTTTTGTCGCGATGACGCAACTCGAGAATCATATGTCGCAGCCTTGTTGGACTGTTTCAGTTCTAAAAATCTTCAGGTTATTCAACCTTGATTGATATAAACTCCCTCCAGGTGGTAGTAATGATGATTTCGAAATCTTCTTTCGCCTTCTTTGCTTCATTATTCATGAAAAAACATCATCGGGTGCGCGCCCAGCGCTCCCGATGGGAGTAGCCCCCGAGGCTATGGTCGGATACTTGTAGTCGATCATAGGCTCAAATAGTCTTCTTCTTTTTCTTGTTCTCTCCTTGTCGAATTCTTTCTTGAAATTTTCTTTCTATCGGGTGCGCGGCCAGCGCTCCCGATGGGAGTAGCCCCCGAGTCTATGTGCGGGTACTTGTAGCCGGCCATAGACTCAAGTTGTACTACTCGAAGAAGTTCGGCTCTTTGATGACTTTGATGAATTTGTCGACTCCTGCAGAAAATATGACGAATTGTAAAATACTTTGTCTCTCGAAGAAATATTGCGTTTGCATATTGTAATGATGATGTAGTATGTAAAATAAAAACTCGATGTCTTTTGTGCAATTTTGTTGCTCGTACGTAAGACCCTTTCGTTAGCCTGATGCACTTCACGGCTCGATCAGCTACTCAGGTCAGACGTAAATCGATGCGTGTGCCGCATTTGAATTTCAAGATACTTGCTAAGCATTTTCGTTAGCCTGACGCCCAAGATTTTGGCCTTGCCAACCGTTAGTCGAGCTTCATGCGACTGTAAACTAAATTGACAAGTATTCGGCAAGGAACGCTAGCTAGCTACTAGGGCTTTCACAAATTTTTTCGAAGTCAATGATATGCAAGATGATTGTTCATAGCGAAGCCCCGAGTGTTAGGTGCGACGAAATTAAATAATAATCGACTTCTTGGAAGCGGAGAACTTAGCTTTTATCGGTGCGGCGTAGTCGGCGCGGCGTAGTCGACGATGACGTAGTCGAGTTGTTGTCGTAGAATCGTATCTACGATCGGAGGCGAAGTTGTTGTCGAGCCCCCGAGCGCTGTTGGGATCGTCGCATTGCTGATGTCGACGAAATCGTAGGTCTTGAGTATGAGCTTCCGCACTCCGGGGCGAGTTGATGTCGAGCCCCCGAGCGTTGCCGATAGTTTGCGCGAGTGCGCGACGACGAGCCCCCCAGCGTTGCAAGGCATAATCGACGTAGCCGTAGTCGATGATGTTGAAGACGAAGTAGTCGAAATATTTTCTTCGGATTCTCCGAGCAGTTCGACGAGTAGTCGAAATATTTTTCTCCAATTTGTCCGAGCCGCCGTAGACTGCTGTCGAATTTTTTTTCCTAATTTTTCCTCCAAACAAATGGCTTGATGATGTCTTCTTTTGTATTTGCTCCACGTGAGATAGTAGACTTGGATTTCTTGTCCAGTTTTTCCTGGTCGCAATGCGTCCCCAAACTGATTACTGTTCCTTGTCTTGGGAAGTTGAGTCAAAATTTGTGTAAGACTCGGCTTCCACATTGAATTTGGCATCTAACACTTTTTCCTCTTTTCTTTGTGGAATTCCGACCCGATCTGGTATTAGAATATGCGTTGGCACTTCTGTATGTTTAACCACGGCCGTGCGCACGAGGTGGTGCTGACGTAGAGCCGAGTCCCATAGCTACTCGCGAGGGCGATGATGTCGAAATTTGCTGTGTACGCTGCTTCTCAACGAAAACTTTCCGCCGAATCTCAGCTTGTATCGGATTGGATTTCCTTGACGTCGGCAACTCGTCCAGCGATCCGTTGATTTGGACGAACTCGACGATTCTTGATGGCGAAGCGCTGAAGATCTTGATGATGTAGACGATAGCTGATGTTGATGATAAATTCTGTTGAATCGATCTGATTGCTTCTGTTGTCGGCAGCCGTAAAATTTTGTTGATCTTGATGATATAAAAAAAATTGCTGATATCGCCGATGGAAGAGTTGAAGGATCCCGCCCAGATAACAAAATCCAGTCACCGCGATCCCCACGGTCGGCGCCAATTGACGAGGGGTTAACTCGACAAATGTCCTAGATGAAGGACTTAGGATCGGGGGAAGAGCAACGACTAGAGATTCCGGGATCAAGATTAGTACACGAGGTACCCAGGTTCACGTCCCCGCGGTGGAGGATCGCTACATCCTGCTAGCAATCTAGTAGATAATCACAATGGTGTTTACATGGTGCCGCCGTAGGCAGAATATTGTATCTAGTCTATGTCTAATCTATCTTGTCTAGTCGAGATATTGCTTGTCTATGATATTCGATGTCTATGAGATTGTCTAAGATATCTCTCTAGGGGCGCCCTTGCCTGGCTTTATATATGCAACCGGGCTAAGGTTTTACAAGAGTTCTAGTCGAATACGGATTAGAGCCTTCCTTCTTCTACTCCAAGTTATCTTCGAGTCCTTGTTCCAGTCCACCTCCTTAATGGGCCGGACCCGGTATACTAATCTGCGAGTACCCGAAGGGCATTCCCTTGTCAGTACCCCATTGGCGGTTCTAAATGATATGCATATACTTACAATGACAAGAGCCTTGCTTGGGACTCTAAGTAAAGTAGCATGAGGTTTGGGTACTCGTATTCACGGGACACGAGGTTTTCAACTTATGATTTGTCAAGCATATGCATCATAATTGTTCTCGCATTAACTTTAACCATTCAAGATGCTTATGATGGGGGCAATGAGAGCTCAAAGCCGGTAAGTACCATAATTTTTGAAGGTTATAAAACTTGCAATCACTGCTTCCCTCTGCGAAGGGCCTTTCTTTTACTTTTATGTTGAGTCACCACCTTCTATCTTTATGCACCATTAAGAGAGCATAGTTGTCATTCTTAGTGTAATATGCATTGTCCCAAAGTTCATTGATTGATTCATATTGTTGGTTTCACTTGTTCTCAAATTATTTGTATCTAGTCGCCCTCTTAAACTTGAAGGTGTCCTATGCATTTATGTTTTGCTCTCTTTGAAGGACAAGATGAAAACCATTTGTATGTTTTCCTTATGATTTGAACACACGTTTGATTTTCATTGTTTCATTTTCATGATCTTTTGTTTGTGTTCATTTGCATGTTTACAACATGATTGCTAAGTTCTTATTGTCAAGATTATATCTTCACGCCCATGTTTTAAGTTCTTATGATCCCAGCTCACAAATGCTTACATATATGATCAAGATTGTGTAGGTGCATGTCACCTCAAAAATTATTCTTTTGGTATCACTTACCTACTCGAGGACGAGCAGGAGTTAAGCTTGGGGATGCTTGATACGTCTCCAACGTATCTATAATTTTTGATGCTCCATGCTTGTTTTTACACCATTTGCCTATTGTTTCGTTACACTTCGTGGCACTTTTATGCATTTTCCGGAACTAACCTATTAACGAGTTGCCACAGTGCCAGTTCCCTGTTTTCTGCTGTTTTTGTGTTTCAGAAGTGATACACAGGAAATATTCTCGGAATTGGACGAAACAAGTTCCTGAAGTCTTATTTTACCCGGAAGCTTCCAGAGATCCGAAGGAGAGTAGGAGAGGGGCCACCAGGGGCCCACACACAGGGGTGGCGCGGCCAGCCCCTGGCCCGCGCCACCATGGTGTGAGGCCGCCTGGCCTCTCCTCTGACATCGCCCCTTCGCCTATAAAGACCCCCCGACGGAAAAAACCTAAGTACCCGATCACTTTTCCAGAACACATTGCGATCCGCCGCCGCTGTCGACCCGAAGATCGGGAGGGTCCAGAAGCTCTTCCCGGCACCCTGCCAGAGAGGGGAATCGCCACCGGAGGTCTTCTTCATCGCCATGCTTGCCTCCGGAGCGATGAGTGAGTAGTCTACCTTGGACTATGGGTCCATAGCAGTAGCTAGATGGTTGTCTCCTCCACCATGTGTGATACGTCTCAAACGTATCTATAATTTTTGATGCTCCATGCTTTGTTTTACACCATTTGCCTATTGTTTCGTTACACTTAGTGGCATTTTTATACGCTTTCCGCAACTAACCTATTAACGAAGTGCCACAGTGCCAGTTCCCTGTTTTCTACTGTTTTTGGTTTCAGAAGTGATACACAGGAAATATTCTCCGAATTGGACGAAATAAGTTCCTGAAGTCATATTTCATCGGGGAGCTCCCAAACATCCGAAGACCTGACGGAGGGGGGCCACGAGGCCCCCACACACAGGGGCGGCGCGGCCTGGCCCCTGGCCGCGCCACCCCCGTGTGAGGGCCCGTGGCTCCACCTCTGACAGCCCCCTTTCGCCTACATATACCCCCTGACGAGAAAAACCTAAGGGCCAGATCAGTTTTCCAGAATACATCGCGATCCGCCGCCGCCGTCGACCCGAAGATCGGGAGGGTCCAGAAGCTCTTCCCGGCACCCTGCCGGAGAGGGGAATCGCCACCGGAGGTCTCCTTCATCGCCATGATTGCCTCCGGAGCGATGAGTGAGTAGTCTACCTTGGACTATGGGTCCATAGCAGTAGCTAGATGGTTGTCTTCTCCACCATGTGCTTCATGTTTAGATCTCATGAGCTGCCCTACATGATTGAGATCACCGTTATGTAATTCTATGATGTTGGTTTGTTGGGATCCGATGAATATTGGTGTTTATGATTAAGTTGCTGCACTGAATTTTATCTTATATTATCTCTATGATGTTTATGATCTTGCATGCTCTCCGTTGTTAGTGGCTATCTTGGCCGACTAGTTGCTAGTGACTCCAAGAGGGGGTATTTATGCTCGATAGTGGGTTCATGCCTCTATTTCACCTGGGGGAGTGACAGAAACCTCTAAGGTGGTAGATGTGCTGTTGCTACTAGGGAGAAAACAACATTCATATGCTCGAGGGCATATGCTTTGTTTACATTACACACTTTGCTTAATGCAATTATCTGTTGTTCGCAACTTAATACTTCTAGGGTGTTCGGATGATATCCCCGGGGGTGGATTATTAGTCATAGATGCAGTTGGATGGCGGTCTATGTATTTTGTTGTAATGCCCAGAGTGAATCTCATAGTGATCTTCTTGACATATCACGTTATCTTTATTCTATCAATTGCCCAACTGTAATTCGTTTACCCAGCATGTTATTTATCTATGGAGAGACACCACTAGTGAACTGTGGACCCCGGTCCTATTTTAATCATATTGCAATCACCTGTTTACTATTCCCGCACTGTTTACTTTACTAGCATATTACTACTGTTTTCCACTCGATACACTCATAACCTTTGTTTCAAGCAAACCGGTGAGATTGACAACCTCATCGCAAGTTGGGAACAAAGTATTTGTCTGTGTGTGTGCAGGTTCCACAAACACCTTCAGTCGTCACCGTCTCCCTTCTCCTGATCGATAAACCTTGGTTTCATAACTGAGGGAAAACTTGCCGCTGCACTCATCATACTTTCCTCTTGGGGTTCCCAACGGGCTGGTCATTCACCACGCACAAGGACGCCTGCTTTCACCAGTTAGCAGCACTTTTTCTGGCGCCGTTGCCGGGGATTTAAATAAGAAGAAGCTCCTACATCAACTACATCTTCCCACGTCAACTACACGCCAGCACTTTTTCTGGCGCCGTTGCCGGGGAAGGAAGAGAAGACTTCTGCGAGGGGAGTTCTTCGCACACACATTCTTTACTTTGTTATTTGTTTTGCTTTACTTTATTTTATTTTACCTGCATTGCTTTATATCAAAAACCCAAAAAAATTAGAATCCTTGGTAGTTGTTTTTACTTGTATACTTTCGTTTTGCTGAAATGGGTACTCCTGAAAACACCAAGTTGTGTGACTTTGCTAGCACAAACAATAGTGATTTTATCTGCACTCCTATTGCACCACCTGTTCCTGCTACCACTTTTTATGAGATCAAGCCTGCTTTATTGAACCTTGTTATGAAAGAGCAATTTTCTGGTGCTAGTACTGAAGATGCTGCAGCTCATCTCAACAATTTTGTTGAGCTATGTGAGATGCAGAAATATAAGGATGTTGATAGTGATATTATTAAGCTCAAGTTGTTTCCTTTTTCTTTGAGAGGAAAGGCTAAAGATTGGTTGCTGTCTTTGATTAAGAATAGTATTGATTCATGGGCTAAGTGTAAGGATGCTTTTATTGGTAGATATTATCCTCCTGCTAAGATTATATCATTGCGTAGCAATATTATGAAGTTTACTCAGTTTGATAATGAACATGTTGCTCAAGCTTGGGAAAGAATGAAATCTATGATAAAGAATTGCCCCACTCATGGACTGACTACTTGGATGATTATCCAAACTTTTTATGCAGGACTGAATTTTTCTTCAAGGAACCTACTTGATTCAGCTGCTGGAGGCACTTTTATGTCCCTTACATTGGGCGCCGCATCAAAGCTACTCGACAACATGATGGTAAATTATTCCGAATGGCACACCGAGAGAGCTCCACAAGGTAAGAAGGTAAATTCTGTTGAGGAAACCTCTTCCTTGAATGATAAGATTGATACAATTATGGCTATGCTTGCTAATGGTAGGACTCATGTTGATCCTATTAATGTTCCTTTGGCCTCTTTGGTTGCTCAAGAAGAGCAAGTTGATGTGAATTTCATTAGAAATAACAATTTTAATAACAATGCTTATAGGAACAATTTTGCTAGTAACAATTATAGGCCGTATCCTTCTACCAATGGTAATGGTTATGGTAACTCTTATGGTAATTCCTACAACAACACTAGGGCCGCGCCCTCCGAGCTTGAGGTAATACTCAAGGACTTCATCGGTAAGCAAACTGCTTTTAATAAGTCTGTTGAGGAAAAGTTAGGCAAAATTGATATTCTTGCTTCTAAAGTTGATAGCCTTGCTCATGATGTTGAACTTCTGAAATTAAAGGTGTTTCCTAATGATGTGAATGTGAACAATATTGTTGCTGCCGCTAATGCTACCCAAGTTAGAATTGATGAAAATATTAGATTGTTAGCGGAATTGCATGCCAGGTGGGAAAGAGAAGATGAGATGGCTAGAGAGATGAAGGTATGTACTATTACTACCTCTAATGATGTTGCTCCTACTGATAGCAACCCTCTTACTTTGATTGGTGTAGAGAAAACTCCCACTCCTTGTGCTAAAAAGCCTAAAACTGCCAAAACTTTTTCTCAAAAGAGTGCTGAAATTTTTCGGAGTGTGGGAGATGATAGCTCTATTTCTTTTAATGATTTTGATGTTGATGGCTGCAATATATCTGAAGTTATTTTGTTCTTGCAAAAGCTTGCTTTGACTCCTAATGCTAGTTCTTTAAATATTGCTTTTACCAAGCATATTACCAATGCTCTTATAAAGATTAGGGATGAAAAGTTGAAGCAAAAAGCCTCTGTTCCCAAGAAGTTAGAAGATGGTTGGGAACCCATCATTGATATGCATGTTAATGGTTATGATTTCCATGCTTTATGTGATCTAGGTGCTAGTATTTCTATCATGCCTAGAAAGATTTATGACATGCTTGATTTACCACCACTAGAAAAGTGTTATTTTGATGTTCCTATCGCTGATGTTGCTAAGAAGAAACCTTTGGGAAGGATTAATGATGTTCTTATTGTGGTTAACAATAACCTTGTTCCCGTTGATTTTCTTGTTATGGACGTTGAATGCCATGCTTCATATCCTATTATTTTGGGAAGACCCTTTCTTCGAACTGTAGGTGCTATTATTGATATGAGGGAAGGCACTATCAAGTATCAATTCCCACTAAAGAAAGGTATGGAACACTTCCCTAGGAAAAGAAAGAAATTACTTTTTGACTCTATTCTTAGAGCAAATTATGAGCTTGATGCTTCATCACTCGATATTACTTGATTCGCAATTTTCTGCGCCTAGCTCAAAGGCGTTAAAGAAAAGCACTCTTGGGAGATAACCCAATGTTTACTTTCAGTACTTTTTCTTTTATTTGAGTCTTAGAAGTCATTACTACTGTAATTACCGCTCTTTATCTTGTTTATTTCGTTTTTGTGCCAAGAGAAGCCTCTAATTTGAGTGAGGTAAAGATTTGGGGTTATTGCTGTCCTGAAACTGTTTTCGGTGCTGCACCGTAAAAATTCGTGAAAATTCTCTGTTTATCTTTTGGACCTGCGATTTCTTGTGCATATGCCCCAGGTTATATCCAAACTTTTCTTAGTTGAACACTTTTTGATTTGAGCAACGGAAAATCCCTCAAAAATTCGTCCATTATCAGCTGTCCAGTTTTGACAGATTTCTGCCAATATTTGTTTTTGCCACTTTATCGCTTTCTTTTGAGTTCTTTTTGATCATGGAACTCTTGTGGAAGTTGCTACAGTAGTATATAATTTATATGTGGTGGTTTTGGGTAAAAACCTGAAGCAAAAAGAGGTTGATTATATTTTATGCTTACACTAATGTTGCTAATAGAATTGTGTTTAGTTTTGTATGAAGGAAGTTTTCAAGTGTAGGGATTGGAGAATGATGAGATGAGTTGAAGAATGGACAAAAGCTCAAGCTTGGGGATGCCCAGCACCCCAAGAAATATCCAAGAAGTACAAGCGTCAAAGCTTGGGGATGCCCCCGAGGCACCCCTTCTTCATCGGCAAAAATCAGGTCACCTTTCAAAACACTATATTTTTATTGCTTCATGCACTATGTGTTTTTCTTGGAGCGTCAGTTGTTTTAGTTTTCTTAGTTTGTTTAGTTTGTTTGTTTGCTGAAATAAATGGTTGGACCCCAACAAATTTCCTTTGGAGGAGATGTACTCGTTTTCATTTGCAAAGAATGCTCTAGTTTTCACTCTTATAAATCGAGCATTCTAGTTTTTCTGCTACTGCTTTTGGTTTTCGTTTTCGCCTTGATATGCGTTCAGATCTTGTCATATCTTTTCATCAAGGTGTATTTTTGCCTCTGAACTTTATTGGTTTTCATCAAAAGAGGTTGTTTTAAAAATTTCAAATGGTGTTGGAAAAGAGAAAAAGCTTTGTGCAAAATAGTGGTACAAGAAGGAGCTTGTGTAGACTGCGGCTTAGGCTTTTTCATGTCATGCTAGATGTCTTTTTGATAGTATGCTTAGTGGTTTTGCTGTAGCATGACTTGTCTCAAATAACTGAGATTGCTTAATGAGCCTTTGAAAAAATCATGCGTTGTTTTTATTATATGGAAGCATTATTTTGGTTTTCTCCTTGATGCTTTATTTGGGTTGACTTGGCGCATCCTCACACATGTTAGACTCTTCCAAAGTTGCCATTAGCCTTCATGATCATTTAGTTTTTGACTTTTGATGCCATCGTATGCTTCTTTTAATGTCGCTTTGTCGCTTTGCATGATTATGGCCATTATTGCTCTCTTAGTTGGTCGCTCCCAGTCTTTTGCTAGCCCTCGCCTTGTACTAAGTATGAGCTCTACTCGTGCATCCAACTCCTAAAAGCCAAAGTTTTCCGTTGTGTCCACTATAAATTCCTATGCATGGTATTTTTAAGCCATTCCAAAGTAAAATTTTCGTGTGCTACCTTTCAAAAACCTTCAAAATACTTCTCGTTTTGTGACACTGTTTTCAGCTCATGGGGACGTAGTGGTCGGATTTGCTATCTTCCATATTTTTTATTCCAAAAAGAAAAAAAAAGAAAAAAAAAGGAAAAAGGCACTCCTCCAATGAATGTGAATGTTGGTGGGCACCCGATGGAATCGGTTAGCCATGGTATGTGAAAGGAAAAGGTGGGGAGGAGTGCCAAGTTTTATAAAAAGAGCACCAAAGTGCCAATCTCTCTCTCAAAAACTTGCTTTATTTTTGTATGGAAGATAGTAAGAACCCCATTGCCAGTCGTTGACAAAGACAACCACCTCTCAAAATCAAGTTTTATCTCTGTTTTACAAAATGAAAAGCTCTAGCACATGTTTAAATCACTGCTTCCCTCTGCGAAGGGCCTTTCTTTTACTTTTATGTTGAGTCACCACCTTCTTTCTTTATGCACCATTAAGAGAGCATAGTTGTCATTCTTAGTGTGATATGCATTGTCCCAAGGTTCATTGATTGACTCATATTGTTGATTTCAGTTGTTCTTAAATTATTTGTATCTAGTCGCCCTCTTAAACTTTGAGGTGTCCTATGCATTTATGTTTTGCTCTCTTTGAAGGACAAGCTGAAAACCACTTGCATGTTTTCCTTATGATTTGAACACACGTTTGACTTTCATTGTTTCATTATCATGATCTTTTGTTTGTGTTCATTTGCATGTTTACAACATGGTTGCTAAGTTCTTATTGTCATGATTATATCTTTCATGCCCATGTTTTAAGTTCTATTGATCCCAGCTCATCAATGCTTACATATATGATCAAGATTGTGTAGGTGCATGTCACCTCAAAAATTATTCTTTTGTTATCACTTACCTACTCGAGGACGAGCAGGAGTTAAGCTTGGGGATGCTTGATACGTCTCAAACGTATCTATAATTTTTGATGCTCCATGCTTTGTTTTACACCATTTGCCTATTGTTTCGTTACACTTAGTGGCATTTTTATACGCTTTCCGGAACTAACCTATTAACGAAGTGCCACAGTGCCAGTTCCCTGTTTTCTGCTGTTTTTGGTTTCAGAAGTGATACACAGGAAATATTCTCCGAATTGGACGAAACAAGTTCCTGAAGTCATATTTCATCGGGGAGCTCCCAAACATCCGAAGAGCTGACGGAGGGGGGCCACGAGGCCCCCACACACAGGGGCGGCGCGGCCTGGCCCCTGGCCGCGCCACCCCCGTGTGAGGGCCCGTGGCTCCACCTCTGACAGCCCCCTTTCGCCTACATATACCCCCTGACGAGAAAAACCTAAGGGCCAGATCAGTTTTCCAGAATACATCGCGATCCGCCGCCGCCGTCGACCCGAAGATCGGGAGGGTCCAGAAGCTCTTCCCGGCACCCTGCCGGAGAGGGGAATCGCCACCGGAGGTCTCCTTCATCGCCATGATTGCCTCCGGAGCGATGAGTGAGTAGTCTACCTTGGACTATGGGTCCATAGCAGTAGCTAGATGGTTGTCTTCTCCACCATGTGCTTCATGTTTAGATCTCATGAGCTGCCCTACATGATTGAGATCACCGTTATGTAATTCTATGATGTTGGTTTGTTGGGATCCGATGAATATTGGTGTTTATGATTAAGTTGCTGCACTGAATTTTATCTTATATTATCTCTATGATGTTTATGATCTTGCATGCTCTCCGTTGTTAGTGGCTATCTTGGCCGACTAGTTGCTAGTGACTCCAAGATGGGGTATTTATGCTCGATAGTGGGTTCATGCCTCTATTTCACCTGGGGGAGTGACAGAAACCTCTAAGGTGGTAGATGTGTTGTTGCTACTAGGGAGAAAACAACATTCATATGCTCGAGGGCATATGCTTTGTTTACATTACACACTTTGCTTAATGCAATTATCTGTTGTTCGCAACTTAATACTTCTAGGGTGTTCGGATGATATCCCCGGGGGTGGATTATTAGTCATAGATGCAGTTGGATGGCGGTCTATGTATTTTGTTGTAATGCCCAGAGTGAATCTCATAGTGATCTTCTTGACATATCATGTTATCTTTATTCTATCAATTGCCCAACTGTAATTCGTTTACCCAGCATGTTATTTATCTATGGAGAGACACCACTAGTGAACTGTGGACCCCGGTCCTATTTTAATCATATTGCAATCACCTGTTTACTATTCCCGCACTGTTTACTTTACTAGCATATTACTACTGTTTTCTACTCGATACACTCATAACCTTTGTTTCAAGCAAACCGGTGAGATTGACAACCTCATCGCAAGTTGGGAACAAAGTATTTGTCTGTGTGTGTGCAGGTTCCACAAACACCTTCAGTCGTCACCGTCTCCCTTCTCCTGATCGATAAACCTTGGTTTCATAACTGAGGGAAAACTTGCCGCTGCACTCATCATACTTTCCTCTTGGGGTTCCCAACGGGCTGGTCATTCACCACGCACAAGGACGCCTGCTTTCACCAGTCAGCAATGTGCTTCATGTTTAGATCTCATGAGCTGCCCTACATGATTGAGATCACCGTTATGTAATTCTACATGTTTGGTTTGTTGGGATCCGATGAATATTGGTGTTTATGATTAAGTTGCTGTACTGAATATTATCTTTTGTTATCTCTATGTTGTTTATGACCGTTGTTAGTAGCTATCTTGGCCGAGTAGTTGCTAGTGACTCCAAGAGGGGGTATTTATGCTCGATAGTGGGTTCATGCCTCTATTTAACCTGGGGGAGTGACAGAAACCTCTAAGGTTGTAGATGTGCTGTTGCTACTAGGGAGAAAACAACATTCATATGCTCAAGGGCATATGCTTTGTTTACATTACACACTTTGCTTAATGCAATTATCTGTTGTTCGCAACTTAATACTTGTGGAGTTCTCGGATTGATTCGCCACAAGTGGATTATTAGTCATAGATGCAGTTGGATGGCGGTCTATGTATTTTGTTGTAATGCCCAGAGTAAATCTCATAGTGATCTTCTTGACATATCACGTTTATCTTTATTCTATCAATTGCCCAACTGTAATTTGTTTACCCAGCATGTGTTATTTATCTTATGGAGAGACACCACTAGTGAACTGTGGATCCCGGTCCTATTTCCATCATATTGCTATCACCTGTTTACTTTACTCGCACTGTTTACTTTACTCGCATACTCTATTGTTTTCCACTTGATACGCTCATAACCTTTGTTTCAAGCAAACCGGTGAGATTGACAACCTCATCGCAAGTTGGGAACAAAGTACTTGGTTGTGTTGTGTGCAGGTTCCGCGTTGCAGCTAGCAAGCAAAGCTTGGACGAGGCGCCATATATAAATTGTCCGAAGCTATCGCAAGCTAGCAAGCATCACCTTCAGTCGTTTGTCTCTCCTCTCCAAGAATGATAAACCTTGGTTTCTTAACTGAGGGAAAACCAGCTGCTATACTCATCACACCTTCCTCTTGGGGTTCCCAACGGGCTGGTCATCCACCACGCACAAGGACGAAGCTCCTACATCAACTAGGATCATCAGATGCCATGCCTTGTTTTCAAATTGTTATGAAAATTAAACTACAACCTCAATGAAACACCTGGGTGGAAATGGTATTGCTTGGTTTATGTTGAGTGGCTACCCAAGATTTGTGTGGTTGTCGTCGCCTGGGGGTACACTTGTGGACGGCCACCTAGGAACAAAGAGACTACCATGTCTTCCTTGCTTTAGTGAGATTCCAGTGCAGCCTGATGACAATATGGGCTCTATCTTGACTAACTAGGATGTGAGGGTTCAACTTGTGTGCAAGATATTGGCTGGTAGTATAATTATAGGTGGGAGCGGATCTTGCCAGTATGGTTGCTCTCTCCTTCTGAAAGGTCTTGTCTCATTCTTCTCTCTGGGTAGAATGGGTCTTAAGGTGAAAGTGCACAACCCCTGCAGGGTGTCAAACTAATCGATTAGCCGTGTCCCCGGTTATGGACAACTTGAGTTCCTAGACATGGATGTACGAAAGAGTCTCATCACCATTTCTAAATAAAAATAAAAATATTTAGAAACACTCAGGACAGGAACTACTCAGGGCTACACACCTGGCTATCAACCCAGGATTTGTGTGGTTGTCATCGCCTGAGGGTTATCCTAGTTTTGTTGAGTAACTACTCAGGGCTGCACACCTGGCTATCAACCCAGGATTTGTGTGGTTGTCGTCGCCTGAGGGTTATTCTAGTTTTGTTGGGTAACTACTCAGGGCTGCACACCTGGTTATCAACCCAGGATTTGTGTGGTGGTTTTCACCCGGGGGTTATCTTGACCCTTAAAGTTTATAAAGGATTAAAAAAATGTTTTGATTTGGAAAATATAGGTTAAAAATTTGCTTTATGCAAAT
The DNA here is from genome assembly GCA_007115705.1 of Dactylis glomerata. Classification (NCBI taxonomy): domain Eukaryota; kingdom Viridiplantae; phylum Streptophyta; class Magnoliopsida; order Poales; family Poaceae; genus Dactylis; species Dactylis glomerata. The sequence goes on from QXEO01000339.1 coordinate 4,081,988, forward strand.
CAGCCAAAAGCTCCACTAGCCAAATATCATGTAGCTCACAATAGCCACCAAATATGTGTCATTTGCCAGTACATCATTGTACTGACCCCCATTCGTGGGGCTGCATATTCAAATGTGCAGGTTTTTCAGAGAAGGAGTAAGTTGATAGGATCTCGAGTCTACATTCCAACATGACTGCCTGTGGCGCATGGTGAAGATGGAGGCTCACTGCTACCTTAGTTTCCGCTGTGTTTGTGATGTGTTGAACTCTGTCCTTTGAGCTAGTCCATGTGACTAAGCTGGTTTGTAAGTTTAAAGACTTATGTATCTGGATCTATGATGTAATCTTTGATACTATACAATGAATACTTTATTTTGTTCTGTGGTACTATCAGTGATCCAGGGAATAGCACTTAACATAGGTGTTCCACCTTAATCCAAAGGTGGGACGTTACAATGAATGCCAAAGAGTTGGTAATATTTCTAGACGCAATGAAATGCCTATGAATTATTCTCTTGTTATTGAACCATTTGACTGTTGGGGATTTGACTTTATGGGTCCTTTTCCTCCTTCAGAAGGTTATACTCATATACTTGTTGATGTTGATTATGTTACTAAGTGGGTAGAAGCTGTACCTACGAAGAGTGCCGATGGTGAGACTTCGTTAAAGATGCTTAAGGATGTTATTTTTCCTAGGTTTGGTGTGCCTAGATATCTTATGACCGATGGAGGTTCTCATTTTATTCATGGCGGTTTTAGGAAGACTCTTGCTAGATATGACGTTAATCATAGAATTGCTTCTGCTTATCATCCCCAAACTAGTGGGCAAGTAGAGCTATCGAATAGAGATATCAAGTCTATCTTAAAGAAGACTGTTAATAGATCTAGGAAAAATTGGGCTAGCAAGTTGAACGATGCTTTATGGGCTTATAGAACTGCTTATAAGAACCCCAGGGGCATGTCTCCTTACAAAATGGTTTACAGAAAAGCGTGTCACTTGCCTTTAGAATTAGAACACAAAGATTTTTGGGCGAGCTTAATAGGGATTTTAAACTTGCCGGTAAGAAAAGGTTGCTTGATTTGAGTTCCTTAGATGAGTGGAGAAATGAAGCTTATGAGAATGCCAGACTTTTCAAAGAGAAAGTCAAGCAATGGCATGATAGGAGAATTCTTAAGAGAGAATTTCATGTTGGTGAGAAAGTTTTATTGTATAGGTCTCGTCTCAGATTTTTTGCAGGAAAATTACTCTCGAAATGGGAAGGACCCTTTATTATTGAAGAGGTGTATCATTCAGGTGCGATAAAGATTGCTTCGCTTAGAGATAACACTACGCAAGTGGTGAATGGGCAAAGACTCAAGCATTATATTTCTGGAGATTCTTATAATGAAGATATCGATGTTATTCAAGTGGTGACTCTAGAAGAATTTATCAAAGACCATATATGCAGAAAATTGCAGAGTCCATTTTCGAATAGGTAACAGTTCTAGTCAGAAAAAGTTCGCATTAAACTTTTCTGCTTATACTTTTGTTGTTTTTATTAAATATGAAAAATCACAAGACGAAAATGAGTTGGAAACGGAGCCCGGAGGCTCCACACCACCAGGTGGCGCGGCCCCCCTGCTGGCCGCGCCACCTTGTGGTGAGTTTGCCTCGGAGCTCGTTTCCATCCCGGTTTCCTCCTGTGACTTTGTTTGATGTTTAATTTTCGCCTATATACCTCCCCGGATTGCCCGAGGTCTGTATATCGTTTTCTCATTGTGTTTTTGTTTCGATCTGTTTCTATCAGGAGCTGTTTTCAGGTTTAGAGCCACCATGTCTTCGTCTGGTTCATCCAAGGAGAACTCTCTTGTGGACATCATTAATCCGTACAATAGGGAGCTGAAGATGCATCCAAAGGAGTTGTCGCTCAAGGATGGGAAGTTACAGATGGAAGATGTTCAGGGCCCTAAAGGAAAAGGAAGTCTTGAAGCTAGGATGGAAGCGCTGGAGCAAGAAGTCTTTAAATACAAGAAGATGGCGGAACGCAAGGTGGACATCATTCATAGGATAAATCAAGAACTCATCGCCAAGCACAAGAAGGAGACTGCAGAGCTCTGGGATGACATCTTGTCACTCCATGAGGCCACTAACAAATTACAAGCACAACTCTATGACTTGCAAAATCAAAACTGTGAGTATGAGGCTAGGTTACAAATGAGTGCTGCTGCCAGTTTCAGGATATTGGAGACCAAGTCATCCTTTCTTGATGGGGAACCTTTGCCTTGGAAGTCTGATGATGATAAAGACTCACCACCACCGCCGAAGGAGTAATTCGTCATTGGTATTGGCATTCCCTTGGTTTATTCTAAGCTTGGGGAAGTGCCACGGTATCACATCATTACCTTTTACCCATTTACTTTTCAAGTAGAGTCATATCATGAATAGAGAAGTTATCTTATAGAATAGTTTGCAGTGTGGAAGTATCCTCCTTAGTTGGTTATCTATGTATCCCTTGGTGTGAGTTGCGGTTATCGAATATTACTGAGAAGTCTTATCATTTACTTTCTGCACACCTTATTTTAGTTTGTAATCTTTCTTATATGATTAGTCTTGTTGATTAGTATTGGTATCACTTTGGGAGCATGAGTAAATCTAGTTGGTTTTGGCAAACTTAGCAATGGTCAGTAGCAACAATACCTTGAGGTTTGAGTAGAAATTAGGAAAAATGCCCATGCGTTGCAACGGAAGAAGGAAATACAAAATTATCGATAAGAAACTTGCACAATTCAAATTTTACTTGCTATTGTTTTGGAGAAAATAGTTATACTGGAAAATTACTGAAAATATTTTTAATTGTGTGAAAGTGGACCAGGAACCCTATGAAAATACATTGAGCTCGACCATGTTAAGATCTGTCCACGCCGTCCACCTCGCTGCTTCTCGCCACCCCAACACCTCCTCAGGCACATGGTGACTCTATCTACAAAGTTTATTTGGTTTAATATTAGCACAGATCAGGAAGAATTTTTACAACTGTACCATTTCTGTCAGAATACTACTCCGGACAAATCAATTGCTCGTCTGCCACACAACTGAATATGACAAAAAAGAATTGATAATTATTTTGAGACTGAACTAAATATATTCCCATGGAATTATGAGAATCATGAACAGGAGATGAAAAAAGGATGAAAAAATGTGGAGGTCATATTGAGTTTGAACAGTGAGGAAGCACAAACACCAACTCGATCAGTTGACCATATTCAGTCACACAATAGACATGAACCCATCTTCCCGAGCCTAGCAAAAATGGCACTTAATAAAATCACGGTACAACAACTTCAGAATTCAGAATCAAGACTGAAGCATTATCCAGTATGCTGCAAGGCATATCATCACCTTCAGGTTGCCCAGCACCTCGCATATCTAGGAGATATCTCAGATGAAATAATGCAGAACCTGAACAAGCTCGCTAGCGCTGCTGCATCCACTGGAGCAATGCACCCCTATTTGTTTCGTCAATGTAGAACTTGTGAGTCACCAAACCTGTTTAGTAAATTTGCGCTGCAATCCTTCAGCTAAGACTTCACGGCATCGCCGGGTCTGGGCGTCGTAGGCCAGCAACCGGTGCATCATTAACTTCAGTGAGCATGCACTTTAGTTGTTCTTGCACGACGGACTTGAGCTCCCGTGCCACCGCCATGGGCGCGGACGTCGTATGGCGGAACACCGAGAGAAAGATGGTGAAGCTGGCACCGAATCGCCCTGGTAGAGGCGCGCGAAGACACTGCCGCACTAAGTGCCACCGAGGCGCGGGACGGCGGCGAGGATCTCCTTCGCGTCGGCCTCATCCCATTAGGCGGACTCTAGGTAAGCGCATCACCATCGCGGGCTCGTTAGTAGTGTGGCGGAACACAATGAGGAAGATAGCACATATACCCATACGTTGCTACGGGTCATACAAAATTTTACTGCTGAATATCAAACTTTATTTGCAGGATTAACCGGTCTTGAAATATTGTTGCCTTCTTGTTGGAACATGTTACCTTAAAGAATGGTAGTTTTTTTTGACAATTATTGTAGTGAATTTTCATTGGATATCAGCCATAAAGAATTTAGTGTCGGTCCAATCTTGATTTTAGTCAACTGGGCTAATTCAGAATCGTTGTTGTGTAGATGTAAAAAAACTGGCCGTATTCTCCTCTATTCTTCATCCCAAGAGGAAGAAAAAGCCCTGGCTCTTTTCAGACCTTCCTCTGCTGACAAATTTCTTGTTGATGTCTTCATAGTAAATCTGTTGGTACATGGTAGCAATGAATTGCTCGCTCCAGTCTAAACTCTTGTCTTTTTATTTGTTATGTGCCGTTAATGGATTGGAAATTGTACTGTAGGGCATTTGATATGTCAAACTGCCTGCTGGTTGGCTTGCTATTTGTGTGCACAGTACCAAGGTCGCCTCCTCCGGCAAACGGCATGTCCAACAGGATGACCCTGAAGTCGCGCAGGTCCAACAGGATGACCCTGAAGTCGCGCAGGTCCTGCACCTACAAGATTTCACTTGGTGGTGCTGGCGTAAGCAGCTGGAGCAGTGTAAAGTTAGAGACGTGTGAGACCTACGGGAGCGGCCATGGCAGCCACCACAAATCAAGTCAAAAAAGGGCAGCTCGAGACATCAAGAAGCAGGCATTCCCCCATACCTGAATAAGAGAACTTCTCCGGCCGCCTCTCCCTCGCCTCCCAGTATTCGGGCCCAACGGCCGGCGTGCACCATAGATAAACCCTATTTATCACTGAAACATGCTCTGGGATTGTAGGAGTTTCCTTCCCGGTCTTGTCGAGTTGTGACTCGGACCTAAAGGAACGCTGCTGAGGAAACTCGACCACGTTGATACAACCAGCAGCGTGTAGGAAAACGCCTGTATGTGGGTCCAACAAAGGCAAGCTACCTGTTGAAGCTGTCGAATCAGATAGAGAACGTCGGCTTCACACATGCTCAACTCCATCGATGACACCAAGGCCCTATAACCCGTACCAACCACGACGCGGTGAGATGGCGTATGCAAAGACGTTGCAGCCATGAGAATAGGGAGCACGAGCTGGCATCGAGGACAGAGCGACCACCTCATCTGTCACTAGCAGCAGGACGCCGGTGATGTCGCCATGCCATTACGCACCGCCAGATCTAGCTCGACGAGTGTCTACAACTCGATGTCAGCGCAGCTGCTCCGCCAAGGCTTGGAGCTCCCACGGACATGGCCCCCCTGCTCTCCGCGACTCAGGCGTAGACCGGGAGCTCCATGGTGGTCCAGCGACAAAGAGGGCTGATACGACTCAAACGTATCTATAATTTTTGATGCTCCATGCTTGTTTTTACACCATTTGCTTAGTGTTTTGTTACACTTTGTGGCGTTTTTATGCATTTCCCGGAACTAACCTATTAACAAGATGCCATAGTGCCAGTTCCCTGTTTTCTGCAGTTTTTGTGTTTCAGAAAAGTTACATAGGAAATATTCTTGGAATTGGACAAAACAAAAGCCGAACGTCCCAATATTAAACGAAGCTTCTAGAAGACCGAAGAGGAGACGGAGACGAGCCAGAGGCTGGTCTCACCACCAAGGGGCGCGCCCAGGCCCTGGCCGCGCCGCCCTATGGTGAGACCCCCCTGGTCCACTTCTGATGCTGCCCCTTCGCCTATAAAGACCCCCCGACGGGAAAAACCTAAGAACCCGATCTATTTTCCAGAAACACATCGCGATCCGCCGTCGTCGTTGACCCAGATTGGGAGGTTCCAGAAGCTCTTCCCGGCACCCTGCCGAAGAGGGGAATCACCACCGGAGGTCTTCTTCATCGCCATGCTTGCCTCCGGCGTGATGAGTGAGTAGTCTACCTTGGACTATGGGTCCATAGCAGTAGCTAGATGGTTGTCTTCTCCACCATTTGCTTCACGTTTAGATCTCGTGAGCTACCTTACATGATCGAGGCTACCTTTATGTAATTCTACATGTTGTGTTTGTTGGGATCCGATGAATATTGGTGTTATGATTGAGTTGATGTGTTGAATATTATCTTATGTTATCTCTATGTAGTTTATGATCTTGCATGCTCTCCGTTGTTAGTAGCTATCTTGGCCGAGTAGATACTAGTGACTCCAAGAGGGGTATTTATGCTCGATAGTTGGGTTCATGCCTCTATTTAATCTGGGGGAGTGACAGAAACCTCTAAGGTTGTAGATGTGCTGTTGCCACCAGGGAGAAAACAACATTCTTATGTCCAAGGACATATGCTTTGTTTACATTACACACTTTGCTTAATGCAGTTATCTGTTGTTCACAACTTAATATTCACGGGGTCCTCGGATGATTCCCCGTGGGTGGATTATTAGTCATAGATGCAGTTGGATGGCGGTCTATGTATTTTGTTGTAATGCCCAGAGTAAATCTCATAGTGATCCTCTTGACATATGCACGTTATCTTTATTCTATCAATTGCCCAACTATAATTTGTTTACCTAGCATGTCATTATTTATCTTATGGAGAGACACCACTAGTGAACTGTGGACCCCGGTCCAATTTCCTTTACATTGCTATCACATGTTTACTTTACTCGCACTGTTTACTTTCTCGCATACTACTATTGCTTTCCACTCGATATGCTCATTCCTTTGTTTATAGCAAACCGGTGATATTGACAACCTCATCGTAAGTTGGGAGCAAAGTTCTTGGTTGTGTTGTGTGCAGGTTCCACGTTGCTGCTAATTAAAGATGCGCTAACAAGTGTCGTAAACGGCGCCCTTGTTGGAGTGTCGCGAAGCTAGCGGGCATCACCTTCTGGAGTTTGGCTTTTTCCTACTGGATTGACATACCTTGGTTTCATAACTGAGGGAAAACTTGCTGCTGTGCTCATCAAACCTTCTCTTGGGGTTTCCAACTGGCCGGTCATTTACATCATCAACACCGCGCCACCAACAAGTTTTCTGGCGCCGTTGCCGGGGAAAAAGAAGACTTCTGCAAGGGGAGTTTCACAGACACATCCTTTACTTTGTTTTAAGTTTTGCTTTACTTTATTTTTGCTTGCTTTGTTTTATAAAAAATACAAAAAATTATTAGTTCCTACTATAGTTGTTGGTCTGTTATTATCTTGCTTTATCATACTTTCTATCAATGGTTGGTTTCTTTGAAACTAAATCTTTTTGGCAAGGTGGGTTCACGGAAGAGCAACAAAAATATTATGAGGAACACCGCTTGTCACAAAAAGGAAAACACTTATGGGAACAAATTGATAAATTGTATATCATTGCTAGAAATGTGTGCTCTACTTATAATGTTACTTATTGCTTTGATAAATCTTGTTGCTGTAGGAAGTATAAACACCTCCCTTTTAATTGTGAGTATAATGATGATGTTACCATATCTTCTTATATTAATGGAAATTATGACTTTTATGATGTGGAACAAATTGAAGAATTTATTGCTTGGAAGGGTGCATTCAAACTTGCTTATTTGCTTGAAAATACTGATGATGCACCTTATAAATATGAGGTTTATGATATACTTAAATTTTGCTTTGATAATTACAAGGAAGAAAATGGCTATATTCTTAAATATCTCAATAGATGCTCTCCAATGGAAGAGACTAATGCCTTGAAGGAGCCTATGGAAGAAGAAATTGTTGAAACTGGAAGCTCATTGGATGAAAAAGAAGAGGAGAGGGATGATCAAGAGGAGGAAGAATGACGCTACCCATGTCTACCTCCCAATAAGAGTAACTCTTTAACTAATACCTCATTTAATCGCCCTCCATACTTAACAAAGGAGGGTGAGTGTGATATTTATATTGTTGAGTTTGTTCATGATGCTACTGAAAATTATTATGAGAGAGGAAAATATGGTTGTTGTAATTTTCATGTTACTAAAACACCTCTCTTTATATTGAAAGTTTTGAAGTTGCTCTTATTTTATCTACCCATGCTTGTTACTATGTGCTTCTTTAATTTATTTTCTTACAAGATTCCTATGCATAGGAAGTGGGTTAGACTTAAATGTGTTTCATATTTGCTCCTTGATGCTCTCTTTTGCTTCAATTCCTATTTCTTATGTGAGCATCTTCTCGAATTTCTGTGTCTAGCTCAAAGGCGTTAAAGAAAAGCACTCTTGGGAGATAACCCATTGTTTTACTTTCAGTTCTTTTTCTTTTATTTGAGTCTTGGAAGTTATTACTACTGTAATAACCTCTCCTTATCATTTTTATTTCGTTTTTGTGCCAAGAGAAGCCTCTAATTTGAGTGAGGTAAGATTTGAGGATGTTGCTGTCCTGAAACAGATTTCGGTGCTGCACCGTAAAAATTCGTGAACATTCTCAGAATATCTTTTGGACCTGCAATTTCTTGTGCATATGCCCCAGGTTATATCCAAACTTTCATTAGTTTAACACTTTTTGATTTGAGCAACAGAAAACCCTCTAAAAATTCGACCTTTGTGAGCTGTTCTTTTTTTACAGATTTCTGCCACTATTTGTGTTTGCCTCTCGATCACTTTCTTTTTGAGTTCTTTTGATCACGGAACTTTTGGGGAAGTTGCTATAGTAGTATATGCTTTATATGTGGTGGTTTTGAGTTGAAATCTGAAGCAAAGGGGGTTGATTTAATATTATGCTTACACTAATGTTGCTAATAGAATTGTGGTGAGTTTTGTATGAAGGAAGTTTTCAAGTGTAGGGATTGGAGAATGATGAGTGATACGTCGTATCTATAATTTTTGATGCTCCATGATTGTTTTACACCAATTGCTATATGTTTTATCTACACTTTGTGTCACTTTTATGATTTATTTGGACTAACCTACTAATAGTTGCAAACATGCACAATGTTCTTGTTTTACACTTTGATGTGTAGGAATTACTAAGAATACAAGTGAAAACCTTGTTGGAGTCAAATTGGGACTTTTCAGAAATCTGTGCCAGAACTCTTTTCGAAGATGGTCATGTTACGGGTTGAAGACGATGTCAAACGGAAAACTCTTCAATTACAAAGTTGTAGGGAATTTCACGGCGAACGTTCTGGACATAAAATTCACCTGATTCCGAGCCCAGACAGCCGAGATAAGCCTGCTCCATTGCGGTCCAAGATGGGGAGACGGGAATCCGAGAGACTATATAAAGGGAGGAACCCTAGCTCGTGGGAGACACCTCCACCCACGAATTTGCAGCCACCAGAGCCATGTTTTCGTCTCCCCCATGGATCTCATCTCCATGGGGGAGGGCTCCCATGAAGCCATGAAGGAAGGGGGCTAATGGGCGGCGCTCCCCCATGATGTCGGCAGCGGGGGAGTCCCCTGCGCCGTCGCCGCCGCCGTGCCGCCGTCGCCGTCCGCGCCCCTCGCTGCTCATCTCTACCATCTTCACCGCTATCTCCATCACCAACTCCTCCTATTATGCAGTGGTTCATCCTCCCACACACCTCTGTACCGTCCTATGTAAACATGGTATTTGATGCTATAATATTTATCCTATGATCTATGTCATGTTTGCATAGTTTATTTATTCTTAGATTGATTTGTTGAATGTCTTTGGTTCATTAGAGTTGTATGTTGATATGGTATTGTTCTTTGGTGTCCATTATATTTATGCGCGCATGGATTAAACATCTTAGGGTTAATAGTATGTGCAAAAGGAAGGGGGTAGTTCTGCCGGAGTGACATAAACCTGAGGACACGAGCTAGAACGTTGCACATATGGGAGTAAGAGGACCATTTACTTAAGGGTATGGTTGGGAAAACCTTAATGCATTGTTAGTATTTGCGGATGCTTGCTAACAATCCAATCATATAGTACTTGTATTTCTAAGTAGTGAAGTGCTTGTATATTTAGCCTCTCCCACATAGAAAACTGCATCGACGACAATAAACCCGATTTATTCACTAATTGAACTTAGACAAAGACACCACTATTACCACCACTTTTCCACACTCATGGTACTATTAGTTTATGGTTACTTAGTATATTTTATTGCTGCAGCACTAACAATTACTTTCTTGTATTTATTATCTTGCAAAGCTATCTCTCATACCCGTATTGTTGCTCTAGTTTTATTTCCTAGATGTTGCAAACGTTTAGTGTGCGTAGAGTTGTATCAACGGTTGATAGAACTTGAGAGAACATTTATACTACATTTAGCTCCTCGTTGGGTTCGACACTCTTACTTATCGAAAAGGCTACAAATGATCCCCTATACTTGTGGGATATCAAGACCTTTTCTGGCGCTGTTGCCGGGGAGCTCTAGCGTGTGGGTGAATATTCTTGTGTGCACTTGTTTTCTTTATCTCTAAGTAGTTTTTACTTTCAGTTTTAAGTTGTTGTCTATCTTAGTATGGATAGGGAATGCGAATTACAAAAAAAATTAGTTGTACTTGTTACCTAAAAATGTTTTTAAAAAGGAAAGTGATTGGAAAGATGAGTAATGGTTAAATGGGGGTCGACCTTGAACACTTGTGTTCATGCCTATGAAACCAAAACAAATCTTTCCATGGAAGCTTTTCAGTTAAAAACTTGTACATATTGTGTATATTGTATATATTGTACATAATCCTTTGTACCATAAAAGTAAAGTGATAATTGTAGTTCCTAGTTACTTGGAAGTTGATAGTTTTGCTTTGCTGTCCAAAAACAGATTTTCTGTGCTTCACCGTATAAAATGTTTAAAATCACCAGAACGTGATATTGACCTAAAATTTCTTGAGTGCAAAGTCATGCTTATTATCTTTCTTTCATTAGACTAACTTTTTCTGATTTGAGTTACGTAGCTATCTCAAAAAAATCGATTTTCACCGACTGTTCTGTTTAGACAGATTTCTGTGCTTCACTATAAAAAATCGTGAAAAATCTCAGGATAGTTTTTTGATCTAAAAAATTTTGTGCATAAACCTGAGATTGTGATCTGTCTTTCATTAGTTTTGAGTTTTATGATTTGAGCTACCTAACTATCTCGTTGAGTATCATCTTTACAGACTATTCAGTTTTGACAGATTTCTTAGTTTATTCAATATTGTACTTGGTGTTATTAGTTTCATTAGTTTTTCGACGGACAACGAAAATCATGAATACCTTAGTATATACAGTGGCTAATGTTGAGTAAAGATTATAAAACTTGTGAATTCTTGAACATTAGTGGATTTTATTTAATGAGTACTAACCCTACTAATGAGTTTTGTGAAGTTTTATGTGGATGTAGCTTATAAGTTCTAATCAATATGGTGATATGAGATGGACAATAAGATGCAAGAGCTCAAGCTTGGGGATTTTTAGGTGCATCCCAAGAATATATTCAAGAAGATACAATCATCTAAGCTTGGGGATGCCTGAGTCATCCCCCTATTCATCAACTAACATGAGGTTGTCTCCTTCATACTCTATATTACACATCCACATGATATGTATTGTGTTAACTTGTATTATAATTGCTTTTATATGTCTTGGTTTTATCTTATTTAATTTTATTAGGCTCTTTATTTTGTTTTTATTGCTTCTTTACTTTCACTTATAAATTGAAAACAACAAAAATAGTTCCTTTTGTTTTGCTTCTTTGTTTGGTTCTCTATTCTGCGCCTAGCTCAAAGGTGTTAAAGAAAAACACTCTTGGGAGATAACCCATGTTTTCTTTTAGTACTTTTTCTTTTATTTGAGTCTTTGAAGTTATTACTACTGTAATGACCTCTCGTTATCATTTTTATTTCGTTGTTGTGCCAAGAACAACCTCTAATTTGAGGGAGGTAAAATTTGGGGAAGTTGCTGTCCTGAAACAGATTTCGGTGCTGCACTGTAAAAATTCGTGACAATTCTAAGAATATCTTTTTGACCTGCGATTTCTTGTGCATATGCCCCAGGTTATATCCAAACTTTCATTAGTTTTACACTTTTCGATTTGAGCAACAGAAGGTCCTCGAAAAAATCGACCTTTGTGAGCTGTTCTATTTTGACAGATTTCTGCCACTATTTGTGTTTGCCTCTCGATCGCTTTCTTTTTGAGTTCTTTTGATCACAGAACTTTTGGGGAAGTTGCTACTATAGTATATGCTTTATATGTGGTGTTTTTGAGTTGAAACCTAAACCAAAAGGGTTGATTTACTATTATGCTTATGCTAACGTTGCTAATAGAATTGTGTGAAGTTTTGTATGAAGGAAGTTTTCAAGTGTAGGGATTGGAGAATGATGAGATGAGATGAAGAATGGACAAAAGCTCAAGCTTGGGGATGCCCATGTCATCCCAATAAATATCCAAGAGGTACAAGCGTCAAAGCTTGGGGATGCCCCCGAGGCACCCCTTCTTCATCGGCAAAAATCAAGTCACCTTTCAAAACACTATATTTTTATTGCTTCATGCACTATGCGTTTTCTTGGAGCGTCTTTACTTTTGCTTTCAGTTTTATTTTGTTTTCTGCAATAAATGGTTGGACCCCAACAAATTTCTTTTGGAGGAGATGTACTCGTTTTTCATTTGCCAAGAACACTCCATTTTTCACTCTTATCGTTCAACGAGTGTTCTCTTTTTCTAGAACTGTGTTTAGCTTTCATTTTTTTGCCTTGATTTTTGTTCAGATCTTGTTATATCTTTGCATCAAGGTGTATTTGAACCTCTGGTCTATGTTGGTATTCGTCAAAAGAGTTGTTTCAAAAAGGTTTGAATGGTGTTGGAAAGGAGAAAAAGTTTCATGCAAAAAAGTGGTACAAAAAGGAGCTTGTTTAGACTGCGGCTTAGACTTTTTCATGCTATGCTTGATGTCGTTTTGATAGTATGCTTAGTGATTTTTGCTGTAGCATGACTTGTCTCAAATGACTGAGATTTCTTAATGAGCCTTTGAAAAAATCATGCGTTATTCTTATTATGTGAAGGCATTTATTTGTTTTCTCGTTTGATGCTTTATTTGGGTTGACTTGGCGCATGCTTACAACATGTTTGACTCGTACAAAGTCGCCATAAGCCTCTATGATCATTTGGTTTTTGACTTGTGATGCCATTTTATGCTTCTCTTAATGATGCTTTGTCGCTTTGCATGATTATGGCCATTATTGCTCTCTTAGTTGGTCGCTCCTAGTCTTTTGCTAGCCTTCATCTGTACTGAGTATGAGCTCTACTCGTGCATCCAACTCCCAAAAAACCAATGTTATTTCAAAGAGTCCACTATAAATTCCTATGCATGGTATTTGCAAGCCATTGCAAGTAAATTTTCATGTGCTACCTTTCAAAAAATCTTCAAAATACTTCTCATTTTGTGACACTGTTTTCAGCTCGTGGGGACGTAGTGGTCGGATTTGCTATCTTCCATATTGTTTCATTCCAAAAAGAAAAAAAAGGAAAAAAAGAAAAGAAAAAAGGCACTCCTCCATGGTATGTGAATGTTGGTGGGCACCCAATGGAATCGGTTAGCCATGCTTGTGAAAGGAAAAAGGTGGGGAGGAGTGCCAAGCTTTATAAAAGAGCTCAAAAGTGCCAATCTCTCTCTCAAAAACTTGCTCATTTTTGTATGGAAGATAGTAAGAAACCCATTGCCAGTTGTTGACAAAGACAACCACCTCTCAAAACCAAATTTTTATCTCTCTGTTTTACAAATAAAAAGCTCTAGCACATGTTTAATCACTGCTTTCTTCTGTGAGGGCCTTTCTTTACTTTTATATTGAATATCTACCTTCTACCTTTATGCACCATCTAAGAGAGCATAGTTGCCATTCTGAGTTTAATGTGCATAGTCCCAAAGTTTATCATTGATTGATTTATGATTATGGTTTCACTTGTTCTTAAATTATTTGTATCTAGTCGCCCTTTTAAACTTGAAGGTGTCCTATGCATTTATGTTTTGCTATTCCATGAAGGACAAGCTGAAAACCCTTGTTATGTTTTTCCATATGATTTGAACACATGTTTGACTTTCATTGTTTCATTATTCATGATCTTTCGTTTGTGTTTCTTTTTATGTTATAACATGGTTGCTATGTTTTTATTATCAAGATTATGTCTCTTATGCCCATGTTTTAAGTTCTTTGATCTCAGCACTCAATGCTTTACTTAGATGCTCAAGATTGTGACGGTGCATGTCACCTCAAAAATTATTATTTTGTTATCACTTACCTACTCGAGGACGAGCAGGAGTTAACCTTGGGGATGTTGATACGTTGCAAACGTATCTATAATTTTTGATGCTCCATGCTTGTTTTACACCAATTGCTATATGTTTTGTCTATACTTTGTGGCACTTTTATGATTTATTTGGACCAACCAACCAATAGTTGCAAAAGTGCACAATGTTCTTATTTTACACTTTGATGTGTAGGAATTACCAAGAATACAAGTGAAAATCTTATTGGAGTCAAATTGGGACTTTCCAGAAATCTGTGCCAGAACTCTTTTCGAAGATGGTCATGTTACGGGTCGAATACGGCGTCAAACGGAGAACTCTTGAATTACAAAGTTGTAGAGAATTTCACGGCGAACGTTCTGGACATAAAATTCACCTGATTCCGAGTCCAGACAGCCGAGATAAGCCCGCTCCATTGCGGCCCAAGATGGGGAAACGAGAATCCGAGAGACTATATAAAGTGAGGAACCCTAGCTCGTGGGAGACACCTCCACCCACGAATTTGCAGCCACCAGAGCCATGTTTTTGCCTCCCCCATGGATCCCATCTCCATGGGGGAGGGCTCCCATGAAGCCATGAAGGAAGGGGGCTAATGGGCGGCGCTCCCCCATGATGTCGGCGGCGGGGGAGTCCCCTGCGCCACCGCCGCCACCGCCGCGCCGCCGTCGCCGTCCGCGCCCCTCGCTGCTCATCTCCACCATCTTCACCGCTATCTCCATCACCAACTCCTCCTATTATGCAGTGGTTCATCCTCCCACACACCTCTGTACCGTCCTATGTAAACATGGTGTTTGATGCTATAATATTTATCCTATAATCTATGTCATGTTTGCATAGTTTATTTGTTCTTAAATTGATTTGTTGAATGTCTTTGGTTCATTAGAGTTGTATGTTGATATGGTACTATCCTTTGATGTCCATTATATTTATGCGCTCATGGATTAAACATCTTAGGGTTAGTAGTATGTGCAAAAGGAAGAGGGTAGTTTTGCCGGAGTGACAGAAACCTGAGGACACGAACCGGAACGTTGCACGTATGGGAGTAAGAGGACCATTAACTTAAGGCTGGTTGGGAAAACCTTAATGCATTGTTAGTATTTGCGGATGCTTGCTAACAATCCAATCATATAGTACTTGTATTTCCAAATAGTGAAGTGCTTGTATATTTAGCCTCTCCCACATAGAAAACTGCATCGAAGACAATGAACCCGATTTATTCACTAATTGAACTTAGACAAAGACACCACTATTACCACCACTTTTCCACACTCATGGTACTGTTAGTTTATGGTTACTTAGTATATTTTATTGCTGTAGCACTAACAATTACTTTCTTATATTTATTATCTTGCAAAGCTATCTCTCATACCTGTATTGTTGCTCTAGTTTTATTTCCTAGATGATGCAAATGTTTAGTGTGTGTAGAGTTGTATCAACGGTTGATAGAACTTGAGAGAACATTTATACTACCTTTAGCTCCTCATTGGGTTCGACACTCTTACTTATCGAAAATGCTACACACGATCCCCTATACTTGTGGGATATCAATGAGATGATTTGAAGAATGGACAAAAGGTCAAGCTTGGGGATGCCCACGCACCCCAAGAAATATCCAAGAGGTACAAGCGTCAAAGCTTGGGGATGCCCCCGAGGCACCCCTTCTTCATCGGCAAAAATCAGGTCACCTTTCAACACACTATATTTTTATTGCTTCATGCACTATGCGTTTTTCTTGGAGCGTCAGTTGTTTTAGTTTTCAGTTTTGTTTAGTTTTGTTTGCTGCAATAAATGGTTGGACCCCAACAAATTCCTTTTAGAGAAGTTGCCTTGCTTTTCATTTGCCAAGAACACTCTGTTTTTCACTCTTATCGTTCAAATGAGTGTTCTCTTTTTCTGCTACTGCGTTTAGCTTTCATTTTTAGCCTGGATTTGTGTTCAGATGTTGTTATATCTTTGCATCAAGGTGTATTTTGACCTCTGGTCCATGTTGGTATTCATCAAAAGAGTTGTTTTAAAAAGGTTCGAATGGTGTTGGAAAAGAGAAAAAGTTTCATGCAAAAAAGTGGTACAAAAAGGAGCTTGTGTAGACTGCGGCTTAGGTTTTGCATGTCGTGCTTGCTATCGTTTTAATAGTATGCTTAATGGTTTTGCTGCAGCATGACTTGTCTCAAATGACTGAGATTGCTTAATGAGCCTTTGAAAAAATCATGCGTTGTTTTTATTATTTGGAAGCATTAATTTGGTTTTCTCCTTGATGCTTTATTTGGGTTGACTTGGCACATGCTTACACATGTTAGACTCATACAAAGTCGCCATAAGCCTCTATGATCATTTAGTTTTTGACTTTTGATGCCATCTTATGCTTCTTTTAATGTTGCTTTGTCGCTTCGCATGATTATGGCCATTATTGCTCTCTTAGTTGGTCGCTCCCCGTCTTTTGCTAGCCCTCATTTTGTACTGAGTATGAGCTCTACTCGTGCATCCAACTCCTAAAAACCAAGTTGTTCCAATGTGTCCACCATACATACCTATTAGCAAATTGCTATTCCAAAGTACATTTGGCTTGCTTTTATCTATCCTTCAAATTAAACTCTTTTTGGTGTTATGCAAAAATTGGTCAGTAAAGCTCTCACAAACCTGATGGCACACTTTACATTTCTCGTTCTTAAAAATTTGACATTGTGGCTCTCTTATGTTGAGTTGTTATGCTTGCAAGTTGTAAGTTGGAAATTAGCCAAACCATGCCGTCATGGGGTAAGCTTTCAACATTGCACTTCTTATTTGAGTTGATATCATGATCTTTTGTTTATGGATACTCGCGATGTGAAACAAGTTGGGAATCTTGCGGGGTCATGGAGTTCTTATATGTGTTAGGGAAATGCCTGGGCCGCTAATCTAAGCCATGCATAATTCATGGTGGAAATTTACAGCATTCCTATAGTGGACATTCGACGACGCATCTCAAAATAAAAAGCTATACCAATGGTAAATAAAAGAGATATCGAGGTGTTCATTGTCTATTTGTCTTGTCATTTTGATGTGGGCTTGTTCCATGTCATCGGGCAGGAGGTACCCCGTTGGTGGTTCTCGATGATACACATATATTTACAATGACAAGAGCTTGCTTGGGACTCTAAGTCGAGTAGCATGAGGTATGGGTATTCGTACTTCACGGGACACGAGGTTTTCAACTTATGATTTGTCAAGCATATGCTTCATAATTGTACTCGCATTAACTCTAACCATTCAAGATGCCTATGATGGGGGCAATGAGAGCTCAAAGCTAGTAAGTACCATAATTTTTGAAGGTTTATAAAACTTGCAATCACTGCTTCCCTCTGTGAAGGGCCTTTCTTTTACTTTTATGTTGAGTCTTCACCTTCTACCTTTATGCACCGTCTAAGAGATCATAGTTGTCATTCTTAGTATAATGTGCATTGTCCCAAAGTTATCATTGATTGATTCATGATTTTGGTTTCACTTGTTCTTAAATTATTTGTATCTAGTTGCCCTATTAAACTTGAAGGTGTCCTATGCATTTATGTTTTGCTATTCCATGAAGGACAAGCTAAGAACCATTTGCTATGTTTTTACTTATGATTTGAACACACTGTTGGCTTTCATTGTTTCATTTTCATGATCTTTCGTTTGCGTTCTTTTTCATGTTATAACATGGTTGCTAAGTTTCTTCTATCAAGATTATATCTTTCATGCCCATGTTTTAAGTTCTTTTGATCCCAGCACTCAATGCTTACATAGATGATCAAGATTGTGTAGGTGCATGTCACCTCAAAAATTATTCTTTTGTTATCACTTACCTACTCGAGGACGAGCAGGAGTTAAGCTTGGGGATGCTTGATACGTCTCAATCGTATCTATAATTTTTGATGCTCCATGCTTGTTTTTACACCATTTGCTTTCTGTTTTGTTACACTTCGTGGCATTTTTATGCATTTTCCAGAACTAACCTATTAACAAGATGCCACAGTGCGAGTTCCCTGTTTTCTGCTATTTTTGTGTTTCAGAAAAGTTACACAGGAAATATTCTCAAAATTGGACGAAACAAAAGCCGAACATCCCAATATTAAACGAAGCTTCCAGAAGACCGAAGAGGAGACAGAGACGAGCCAGAGGCTGGTCTCACCACCAGGGGACGCAGCCCAGGCCCTAGCCGCACCACCTGAGGTGACCCAGCATACCACTGCATGTTGTAGTATGCAAGTCGTTGATATAACACTTGCAGAACAAGCCTCCACAAATATTACATCCCTCAGAATGGTACAATAGAAACATTGCGGGCCCAAATACAAACTGAACTTCATTTATTACAAACCAAAGCGTGATGATAACGAAGTGCTTAGTGTTTACAACAACTGGAAAGCTTCAAATAATTAAACAAGGGAAGAACTCAACAAATTATTTCTATTCTACAGTTGCTCGGTTCCTCGGCTATGATACTATTCTACTAGTTAGCACTCCTTCACTCTAATTTTTCGTCGGAAGATGCTCCATAGCGAATGAAGTAATCCACGCCCTCGACTCCACAGGAAAGATCTGGCTCCTCGTAGAAGACGTCCTACTGGCCTCCGATTGCATTTAGAGTGGCTTCGTCAAGCTCTTCACAGTCTAGCAAGGGTTTAAGAGATTGGGGTGAGTAACGAGCGTTACCCAACAAGTTTCTTTAGACAGAAGTTGTGTGATATGAACTATCTACAACCACAGACCCAAAAGAGTCGTAGGTAAATGCAAGGTTTTGCCAAGGGTTTCTTGAAAGATTGTTTTTACTTTAGAAAACTATGCCCAATAGCCAACACAGGTAGTAGTGCCTTGAGAGCCCCTTTCCTGCCGCGTTCGCAACTCCTTCCCGGAGCAAGGGGTAACATGTCACATCTTTTTACACTCTGCAGAGGTGTGTCCTTCCAGAAGAGATCAAAGCCTTGCTGCACAACCGGGCGTACATTCCCGTCCACACTTCCATGGTGTGGGGCCCAGTCATTGATCCAAGCCAATCACTGCCTTCTCCGCACAACGCATGCCCACCCAATTCACGCAAGCAGGTTGTGCCCCTGATATTCACCCCCAACGATGAAGTACCTAGGCGTCCCTTGCGGACCATCATAGACACCAGTGGCCATGGGCACTAAGGGGTCCCACCCATGTGCACGTATTCTCGCAAGACATACGGCGAACGGTAGCTGAGTGTCCGTTGACATGCGAACGAGAGAAGATTCAGCTGACTTTCCTGTCCCATTCCAAGTCTTTTGGATGACACGGTTTTTACGGCGCCGGAATAACTGTGGCATTGGTAATTAATCCTAGGTTAACTTTCCCGTGCAAGTGGAACCTCCACCACCACAATCTTACCGTGGTTCCACCTGCCAGCCCTCCTAGGTTATCACCACAGGTCGATAACCACTAATCATATTACTTATGAAAATAGGTTTTTCAGCCCTTTTTGAAATGTTAGGGTTTGAAGTCAACACTTTGCAAGAAGTTTCAAAACCAGTGCAATCAAGAGATATGAGCAAGATAAACTTGCCTTGTGACTGAAAGGTAATGGAGTCGGATACTTGGCGATACTCCTGATCTCCTTGTTCTACAAAAATCAAATCATTGTCCGGTAAGGACAATGTTTCAAGAAGCAAAAGGATGCTATGTGCAATGATATGCAATGCATAGTGATTCTTTGACTTTGATTTCTTATTTGTGTGTTTTACCCAAGACTTAGTATTATTAAAGTGTTTAAACACAACTCTAGGTGAAATTGGGGTATTTACCCTAGTCATTGTAATTCAGACAATAGTTTGGAATTTGAAATTATAAAATATTAATTAGAGTTGTTTTGAAAAGAAAAGGAATTTCCTTATTAAAGGAAATTCTTAATTGTTTTATTTTATTAAATAAAAACTAAGAATTTTTAGTGTTTTAACAATTAAGGAGTAATTCTTTTGGAATTTATTTGATTTAAAATAAAGAAGTTATTTTATCAATCATGTAATCATTTTATTTTAAAAGAAAATATTATTTAAGAATTTAGTTTAATCAAATTTGAAACTTGGTTTAGATTTGATTTTGAAAAGAAAATAGAATTTCAAAACTCTTTTGAAATCATTAAGAAAAAGGAAAAGAATTTAGAAAATTTAGAATCCTGGTCTTGGCCCAAAGGCCAAGCCAGCCCACTCCTCACTGGCCCATCAAGGCCGGGTCTGGGTCGGTCAAACCAACCCACCTACTCTCCACACACTCCCCCTCTCATACCCCTCTCTCTCTCCCGAGCCAGCTCCGGCGAACCCTAGCCGCCCGCTACCTCCGCCTGGCAATCTCGGCTGGTTCCGACGAGCTTCACTGCTGCCACCTAGGGTGAAATACCCCCCTCATCTTCCTCACTCGCCTCCACCAAGCCAATTTGTCGACCGCCCCCGCTCCGAGGAGATCTGAGGCGAGATCCTGCTCGGGAAAATGACTCTCTGTCGCCGCCGCGATTGGTACCTCACCGGCTACCTCCTGATGCCAGCTGCGCCTCTCTGTGGTGGTCATGGTGTGGCTGTGCTGCTGTGATTTGGTTGGTGGCTGAGCAGGCGCGAGTTGAAGCAGCCCAGGTGGGGTTGCTCCTTGTGCCGCCATTGCCACTCCGGTGAAGTCTTCCCCAGGCCGCGCTTGGTTGGCCGTGCGAGCACTGCCTCGCCATGCTGGCCAGGTAAGCACCTGGGCGATGGGTGAGCATCTACTTCTCCTCTTTGTTACCCTCTTCTCTCTCATGACCCTAGCCTCTGACCATCTGGTCATGATCTAGTGCTCCAAGCTACCAAACTTAGCTTGTGATGCTACTGCCTATTGTAGACTTGCTATGTTGATTCAATTAGTTGTCCTGTTGCTTGATCATGTGATGATAGTTTGTGCTAAAGTTCTCTGTCAGAGTGTGTTTAACTGACAGAGATAGTTGTGGGTGTAACTGAACATCTTGGTTTAGTGAAACTACTCTTTTGCTGAAAATGATTCCTAGCTGACTAGCTAAGGAAAATGATCTAAATTTCCTAGTTAGTGTGAGAACTAAATGGATGTTGTGGGGTTGTGTTGAGGTGCATGTCCTCTTTGGACATGTGCCCAGCAACCCCCTTTTCTGTTGCTAAGATGAATTGGTGAAACTTGCCCCTTTTATAAACAAGTCTATGATGCTGGTCTGAGACTGGTTTAGCAGTGAGATGCCTTGCACGACTTTGTGTCCACTGCTGGATTTTGATTTGTTGCTGGCTTATCTACTGTGATTGAGGTGCATGCCATTAGGTCATGTGCCCAACACCAATCTACTGTGAGTGTCTATGGCTTCTGTGATCTGCCTATGAAGCCACAGCTGAGGCTATTCCAATGAATATTTCACTTTGGCTATGCAAATCTTATTTCCTATGATGAACTGAGCAAAGCATTACTTTGCCAGTCTGAGGAACAAACTACAATGATCTAACCATGCTTGATGTTGTATGTTTATCAAACATCTGTTGGTATCCAGTGCAGAATGCCAACCTGAGGTGGTTTATGATCTTGTGGCTGATCTGCTCTTACTACTTGTTGAGTTGTGGCTTGCTCTTGCTTGCCCTTCTCCTCCTAGTTCAGCTGCTGATTCTGGCCCTTCTCCTCCTGAGTGACTCCTTGTCCTGCACCACCTGGAGCTGCTGCAGTTGGCTTGACCTTCTCCTCCTGAGATGATCTTGAGCTTCAGGTTACTCCATGCCTTTTGCTGGGTGTGATTCGAGTAGTTTGGTGGAACTATGGAAGAACTGTGTTCTTGTGTGTACTGGGTTTGTGCTTGTCATCTGGGAGCTGCTAGCTCCTGGCCGAGCTAATCTACTCCACCAGCAGCTTCACTGGGTTGCTGTGGTGTTGACAACACCACAGCCCAGTCATGGTGACTAAGCTGCTTGTAAGCAGCTGCTCTGCTTGTCATCCAGTTTGATCTGATCCTTGCCATACTCTCTGTGACGCTGGGGATACCAAAGTGTTGGGTGCACACTGTTTTGTACCAGCTTTTTAAGAACAGATACTTGCGGATTTCTTCAGCGATGAAAGGATCTTCATCTTGTCTTCTGAATATAGTGTATTTCAAGTCACTTTGTCTTTCCTCCATCACCCTCATAGTGTAAATACTTCCCAAAGATTTGACTTCTAGACATTGTATTTCCAGTCTTTCAAGGTCCTTAAGCAATTCCTCCGGAAGTTCTCTATCCATTAGCTGTGTTTCTGTACTCTTCCGGCCTAATGCATCGGCTACCACATTAGCCTTTCCAGGAGTGTAATTGATAGTAAGATCATAATCCTTGATCAACTCTAGCCATCTTTTCTGCCTCATGTTCAACTCCTTGTGAGTAAAGAAGTATTTAAGGCTCTTGTGATCAGTGTAAAGCTCACATTTGGCTCCATAGAGAAATTGCCTCCATTGCTTGAGAGCAAACACAACTGCTGCCAATTCAAGGTCATGTGTTGGGTAATTGACTTCATGTGGCTTGAGTTGTCTTAAACCATAAGCAAATACCTTTCGGTCTTGCATCAAAACACAGCCCAATCCATTCTTGGATGCATCATAGTAAACTGTGTAATCCTTTCCAGTTTCTGGTACTGCTAAGATAGGTGCTGTTGTGAGTCTCCTTTTTAGCTCTTGAAAGCTCTCTTCACACTTTTCAGACCACTCAAATGGAGTTTTTTCCTTAACAATTTTGTCATCGGCCCTGCTATCTTCGTAAATCCTTCAATGAATCTCCGATAGTATCCGGCCATTCCCAGAAAACCTCTAATTTCCTTCACGTTGGTTGGTGCTTGCCAATCCAAAACTGACTGAACTTTGCTTGGATTCACGGCAATCCCCTCTTTGCTAATGACATGACCAAGGAATTCCACTTGATCCAGCCAGAATTCACACTTGCTGAATTTAGCATACAGCTGATGTTACCTTAGCACTTGCAATGCTGTTCGGAGATGTTTAGCATGATCTTCTTTATTCTTTGAGTATATCAGAATGTCATCGATGAACACTATCACAAACTTGTCCAGATATGGCATGAAAATCTTGTTCATCAAATTCATGAAAATTGCTGGAGCATTGGTCAAACCAAAAGGAACAACTAAGTATTTATGATGGCCATACCTTGAGACAAATGCAGTCTTTGGTACATCTTCTGGCTTAATCTTGATTTGATGATAACCAGATCTCAGATCAATTTTTGAGAAAACCCCAGCTCCATGAACTTGATCAAACAGATCTTGAATCCTTGGTAAAGGATACTTGTTTTTTATGGTGACATTGTTCAGATTCCTGAAATCCCCACACATTCTTCTGCCTCCATCTCTTTTATCAACAAATATGACCGGCGAACCCCAAGGTGATATACTTTCTTGAATAAATCCCTTACTTTCCAGCTCATCTAGCTGCTCTTTCAGTTCTTTCAACTCCTTAGGACCCATTTTATAGGGTGCTTGAGAAAGTGGTGCTGTGCCTGGCTTCAGATCAATGGTGAATTCTATCTCCCGATCCGGTGGCATTCCCGGTAATTCTTGGGGAAATACATCCATGAACTCATTAACCACTGGAATATCTTCTAACTTGGCCTCTTTCAGTGAATTGAGTTGAATTCCAATCTCTACAAGGGTATGCTTATCTGCTTGATAAGTGATCCTTCCACCCCCAGGCTTCCGGATTGACACAGTCTTCTCTTCACAATCAATGTGTGCTCCATGATCAGACATCCAATCCATACCCAGAACAACTTCAATGTTTTTAAGTGGAAGAACATAGAGATCAGCAAAGTAGGGACAGTCACAGATTGTAATGACCTGGTCTGGTTTGAATTGGGATACTAAAAGTTTACCCCCGGCCGTCACAACAGTCATAGGATGAGCTATCGCCTGACACCTTAACCCATATTTTTCGACAAAATCTTTGGAAATGAATGATGTAGTGGCACCGGTATCAAAAAGAACTTTGCCGGGATGAGTAAGGATGCTGAGCGTACCTATGACCGCCATTTCCGAATTGTTAGCTTCCTCCAGAGTTGTACAATTCAGCTTCCCAAAATTCCGGCCTCTTTTCCCATTTCCATTCCTGTTGCTACTACCACCAGCAGATGCAGGTCGTCCACCTCCTCCTGTCTTGCCTCCACTGTTAGCTGGCCAACCACCAGCTGGTTTGTTTGGACAATCTGGACGAATGTGCCCCTCTTTTCCACAAGCATGGCATATAATCCTTGGCTTCATACATTCACTCCTGAAATGTCCTGGAAGTCCACAATTATGACAGATGATCTAACTTTTTGGTGTGAACGTCTTCTGATTGGGTGGAGCTCCTCCAGTCCTGACCTTGGGTTTGAAACTCAGGTTTGGAGTACTTCGGGTTGGTTGCACTCTCTTGGCCTCAGTCTTGGCCCTCTTCAGTCGACTCATCTGAACCAACTTATAATCGTTCTCCCATGTGATGGCTGTATCCATCAATTCCTGGAAGTTACGCGGCTTAGTCAACTTCATCTGCATTGTCGCGTATGGATCCAGTCCCCTGAGGAACCTCTTCATCCTCTTGCCGTCAGTACTCACCTCGTCACTCGCGTAACGAGAGAGTCTCGTGAACTCCTTAATGTAAGCCATCATTGTTGCACTCCCCTGCTTGAGGTCTTCAAATTCCCTCCTCTTGAGCTCAACCACACTTTCTGGCACATGAAAGGTACGGAATTTTTCTTTGAACTCTTCCCAAGAGAATACCTTCTCCGGATGTTGAAGTGTCACTTCATTATCCCACCATGCTGCGGCTGGTCCAGATAGAAGGTGTACCGCATAACGAACCTTCTCCTCGTCATTGGCTCCCACAGCCTTCAATTTTCTCTCGGTGTCCATCAGCCAGTCTTCCGCATCCATAGGTTCCACCGCGGAAGCAAAAGGAAGTGGTTTTGCATTGAGGAAGTCAGAAATACTTACCCCTCTTGCTTCCGAAACTCTTACGGCTCCAACATGCCCCATGAGCTCTTGCATAAATTTGTTCTGTGTCTCTTGCATGAACTGCATATATTGCATAAAGCTTTGTTCCGCCAAAGGCCTGAATGGTGGTGGTGGTAAATGAGCTTGAGCTTCTTGATCAGCCTTTGCTTTGGCCTCCATTTCTGCCTGCTGGTCATTCATTGCCTTCGTTTGAGCTTCTTGTGCCAAGCGTTGCTCCTCAGCATCGGCAGCTAAACCCGTATCCATAGCCCCTCTAGTCCTGTAACATAAAGCGAAGACCTCATAATTACACCATGCCCATGCTTTCTGAGCTTCACTTCATGCTCAGAACTAGTCACACAATGGAAAACAGAAATCCAACTCCAAATGGAAGATCGCAAGAAAACCAAATACAAGGTACATATTATACATCTCATACAAACCAATACAAGGTCATTATTACAACACGTACTCTCACATGTGGAGTACACTCATAGATCGAGACTGGATAGTTCTACCGTCTCTCTTATTATTACATCATACTACTAGCACTAGCTGCATTCACAGATACAACTAAGCTTCTGACTTGGTCTTGACATCACGTCCAGATCTCACGGCTCGTAGTACATGCCCGGAGTCCACCCGTGCTAGCGTGTAGTCCGACGCACTGTCTCGGGAACAAAGAGCCTACCACCCGGAACATAGTCCGAGTCAGACATGTCCATCGCAGAGGTATCACTCAACACGAGTCCATTCAGTCCGAGGTAGCTCTCAAAGTACACCCTGGTCTCGTGAGCAGTCATTGTAGGAAAAGGCTCCGCCTCTCCATAACACACACTCTCTGTGCAGTAGGTGTGGTCAAACGGTGCCTCCTGCTCCATAGGTGTCTCAACTGGCTCCTGACTCTCAAACTGAACCTCCATCGGATCCTCCTCCTCAACAGATACAACAGGAGTGACTACGACATCGCCCCCTCCTGCTGCATGAGGTGTCCCTCCATACGAGCTAGTGTACTGCTGGCTGTCTCCCAGCCAGTCAAACCTCCACCCATCAGAGTTCTCAATGGGAAGCTCGGACTCCGAGACCCCCTTGAGACCCTGCTGCGCCTCCATACTAGAAGTGATAACTGGGTAATGTATAGGCTCTGGAGTGAGTAAATACCTGGAAGGTCCAGGCTGTGTCGGGTAACTGTGAGTTCCCACAACCGGTGAGAAGTGTGATCCCTCTGACTCCTGCCTAGTCATATGTGCTCGCTCCTGCCTCCTGGTAGTGTCAATGAGGTCATCAAGCATCTCCGCCTTGTCCTCCACAATGACCTGGTGAGTGTTATACAGTGATCCCACCATCTTCCTATACCTATCAAGTAGTCTGGCTGCCAACTTCGGCTTCTTCTTCACCAGAACATCGTGATCCATTCTCGGCTCATCCATCAGTGAGTCGTGAGGAATAGCGGTAAAAGTGGTACCTGCTAACTCCACCGCTCTGTACTCCCTGATAGTCGCAATAGCCCTCACTACCGCCTCGTGATAAGCTGCAGTCTCTCCTCTTCCTTCTCCGGAAGGCTGAACTGGACTAGGTGCTAATCCATCCGGTAGCATGATCACAACACGGTACTTGACCACAATCCCGTCATCCTTGTAAGTATAGGTCTTAACAGGGATGTCGGTGCTGAGTCCAAAAGCCCGTAGCAGTGATCCTAACTGCTCAGTCAAAGTTCCCTCATAGTCTTCCAGAGTCTTCCTCTGTGACCAAACGGTGCGCGCTGGAATTCTCGATGCCATAATAGCTGTTACAAGAATAGGATATAAAATTAGTATGATGCATCATAATAAAGAATTGTAAAACTAAAAATATGACTGTGTTATTCCCAAGTGAATAACCATCATAGATTTAGAGAACTCTTTACCGTTGCTACTAGACTCCTACAGGTTCTATCCCTTTACTAGGTTTCCAACCTAAGGTCAAAGCAATTTCTCTGATACCAGCTGCGGTGACCAAGCATACCACTGCATGTTGTAGTATGCAAGTCATTGATATAACACTTGCGGAACAAGCCTCCACAAATATTACATCCCTCAGAATGGTACAATAGAAACATTGCGGGCCCAAATACAAACTGAACTTCATTTATTACAAACCAAAGCGCGATGATAATTAAGTGCTTAGTGTTTACAACAACTGGAAAGCTTCAAATAATTAAACAAGGGAAGAACTCAACAACTTATTTCTATTCTACAGTTGCTCGGTTCCTCGGCTACGATACTATTCTACTAGTTAGCACTCCTTCACTCTCATTTTTCGTCGGAAGATGCTCTGTAGCGAATGAAGTAATCCACGCCCTCGACTCCACGGGAAAGATCTGGCTCCTCGTAGAAGACGTCCTGCTGGCCTCCGATTGCGTTCAGAGTGGCTTCGTCAAGCTCTTCATAGTCTAGCAAGGGTTTAAGAGATTGGGGTGAGTAACGAGCGTTACCCAACAAGTTTCTTTAGACAGAAGTTGTGTGATATGCACTATCTATAGCCACAGACCCAAAAGAGTCGTAGGCAAATGCAAGGTTTTGCCAAGGGTTTCTTGAAAGATTGTTTTTACTTTAGAAAACTATGCCCAACAGCCAACACAGGTAGTAGTGCCTTGAGAGCACCTTTCCTGCCGCGTTTGCAACTCCTTCCCGGAGCAAGGGGTAACATGTCACATCTTTTTACACTCTGCAGAGGTGTGTCCTTCCAGAAGAGATCAAAGCCTTGCTGCACAACCGGGCGTACATTCCCGTCCACACTTCCATGGTGTGGGGCCCAGTCATTGATCCAAGCCAATCACTGCCTTCTCCGCACAATGCATGCCCACCCAATTCACGCAAGCAGGTTGTGCCCTTGATATTCACCCCCAACGATGAAGTACCTAGGCGTCCCTTGCGGACCATCATAGACACCAGTGGCCGTGGGCACTAAGGGGTCCCACCCATGTGCACGTATTCTCGCAAGACATACGGCGAACGGTAGCTGAGTGTCCGTTGACATGCGAACGAGAGAAGATACAGCTGACTTTCCTGTCCCATTCCAAGTCTGTTGGATGACACGGTTTTTACGGCGCCGAAATAACCGTGGCATTAGTAATTAATCCCAGGTTAACTTTCCCGTGCAAGTGGAACCTCCACCACCACAATCTTACCGTGGTTCCACTTGCCAGCCCTCCTAGGTTATCACCACAAGTCGATAGCCACTAATCATATTACTTATGAAAATAGGTTTTTTAGCCCTTTTTGAAATGTTAGGGTTTGAAGTCAACACTTTGCAAGAAGTTTCAAAACCAGTGCAATCAAGAGATATGAGCAAGATAAACTTGCCTTGTGACTGAAAGGTAATGGAGTCGGATACTTGGCGATACTCCTGATCTCCTTGTTCTACAAAAATCAAATCATTGTCCGGTAAGGACAATGTTTCAAGAAGCAAAAGGATGCTATGTGCAATGATATGCAATGCATAGTGATTCTTTGACTTTGATTTCTTATTTGTGTGTTTTACCCAAGACTTAGTATTATTAAAGTGTTTAAACACAACTCTAGGTGAAATTGGGGTATTTACCCTAGTCATGGTAATTCAGACAATAGTTTGGAATTTGAAATTATAAAATATTAATTAGAGTTGTTTTGAAAAGAAAAGGAATTTCCTTATTAAAGGAAATTCTTAATTGTTTTATTTTATTAAATAAAAACTAAGAATTTTTAGTGTTTTAACAATTAAGGAGTAATTCTTTTGGAATTTATTTGATTTAAAATAAAGAAGTTATTTTATCAATCATGTAATCATTTTATTTTAAAAGAAAATATTATTTAAGAATTTAGTTTAATCAAATTTGAAACTTGGTTTAGATTTGATTTTGAAAAGAAAATAGAATTTCAAAACTCTTTTGAAATCATTAAGAAAAAGGAAAATAATTTAGAAAATTTAGAATCCTGGTCTTGGCCCAAAGGCCAAGCCAGCCCACTCCTCACTGGCCCATCAAGGCCGGGACTGGGTCGGTCAAACCGACCCAACCCACTCTCCACACACTCCCCCTCTCATACCCCTCTCTCTCTCTCCCGAGCCAGCTCCGGCGAACCCTAGCCACCCGCACCTCCGCCTGGCGATCTTGGCTGGTTCCGACGAGCTTCACCGCCGCCACCTAGGGTGAAATACCCCCCTCATCTTCCTCTCTCGCCTCCACCAAGTCGATTTGTCGACCGCCCCCGCTCCAAGGAGATCTGAGGCGAGATCCTGCTCAGGAAAACGACTCTCTGTCGCCGCCGCGATTGGTACCTCACCGGCTACCTCCTGATGCCAGTTGCGCCTCTCTGTGGTGGTCATGGTGTGGCTGTGCTGCTGTGATTCAGTTGGTGGCTGAGCAGGCATGAGTCGAAGCAGCCCAGGTGGGGTTGCTCCTCGTGCCGCCGTTGCCGCTCCGGTGAAGTCTTCCCCAGGCCGCGCTTGGTTGGCCACGCGAGCACTGCCTCGCCATGCCGGCCAGGTAAGCACCTGGCCGATGGGTGAGCATCTACTTCTCCTCTCTGATACCCTCTTCTCTCTCATGACCCCAGCCTCTGACCATTTGGTCATGATCTGGTGCTCCAAGCTACCAAACTTAGCTTGTGATGCTACTGCCTGTTGTAGACTTGCTATGTTGATTCAATTAGCTATCCTGTTGCTTGATCATGTGATGATAGTTTGTGCTAAAGTTCTTTGTCAGAGTGTGTTTAACTGACAGAGATAGTTGTGGGTGTAACTGAACATCTTGGTTTAGTGAAACTACTCTTTTGCTGAAAATGATTCCTAGCTGACTAGCTAAGGAAAATGATCTAAATTTCCTAGTTAGTGTGAGAACTAAATGGATGTTGTGGGGTTGTGTTGAGGTGCATGTCCTCTTTGGACATGTGCCCAGCAACCCCCTTTTCTGTTGCTAAGATGAATTGGTGAAACTTGCCCCTTTTATAAACAAGTCTATGATGCTGTTCTGAGACTGGTTTAGTAGTGAGATGCCTTGCATGATTTTGTGTCCACTGCTAGATTTTGATTTGTTGCTGGCTTATCTTGTGTGATTGAGGTGCATGCCATTAGGTCATGTGCCCAGCACCAATCTACTGTGAGTGTCTATGGCTTCTGTGATCTGCCTATGAAGCCACAGCTGAGGCTATTCCAATGAATATTTCACTTTGGCTATGCAAATCTTATTTCCTATGATGAACTGAGCAAAGCATTACTTTGCCAGTCTGAGGAACAAACTACAATGATCTAACCATGCTTGATGTTGTATGTTTATCAAACATCTGTTGGTATCCAGTGCAGAATGCCAACCTGAGGTGGTTTATGATCTTGTGGCTGATCTGCTCTTACTACTTGTTGAGTTGTGGCTTGCTCTTGCTTGCCCTTCTCCTCCTAGTTCAGCTGCTGATTCTGGCCCTTCTCCTCCTGAGTGACTCCTTGTCCTGCACCACCTGGAGCTGCTGCAGTTGGCTTGACCTTCTCCTCCTGAGATGATCTTGAGCTTCAGGTTACTCCATGCCTTTTGCTGGGTGTGATTCGAGTAGTTTGGTGGAACTATGGAAGAACTGTGTTCTTGTGTGTACTGGGTTTGTGCTTGTCATCTGGGAGCTGCTAGCTCCTGGCCGAGCTAATCTACTCCACCAGCAGCTTCACTGGGTTGCTGTGGTGTTGACAACACCACAGCCCAGTCATGGTGACTAAGCTGCTTGTAAGCAGCTGCTCTGCTTGTCATCCAGTTTGATCTGATCCTTGCCATACTCTCTGTGACGCTGGGGATACCAAAGTGTTGGGTGCACACTGTTTTGTACCAGCTTTTTAAGAACAGATACTTGCGGATTTCTTCAGCGATGAAAGGATCTTCATCTTGTCTTCTGAATATAGTGTATTTCAAGTCACTTTGTCTTTCCTCCATCACCCTCATAGTGTAAATACTTCCCAAAGATTTGACTTCTAGACATTGTATTTCCAGTCTTTCAAGGTCCTTAAGCAATTCCTCCGGAAGTTCTCTATCCATTAGCTGTGTTTCTGTACTCTTCCGGCCTAATGCATCGGCTACCACATTAGCCTTTCCAGGAGTGTAATTGATAGTAAGATCATAATCCTTGATCAACTCTAGCCATCTTTTCTGCCTCATGTTCAACTCCTTGTGAGTAAAGAAGTATTTAAGGCTCTTGTGATCAGTGTAAAGCTCACATTTGGCTCCATAGAGAAATTGCCTCCATTGCTTGAGAGCAAACACAACTGCTGCCAATTCAAGGTCATGTGTTGGGTAATTGACTTCATGTGGCTTGAGTTGTCTTGAACCATAAGCAAATACCTTTCGGTCTTGCATCAAAACACAGCCCAATCCATTCTTGGATGCATCATAGTAAACTGTGTAATCCTTTCCAGTTTCTGGTACTGCTAAGATAGGTGCTGTTGTGAGTCTCCTTTTTAGCTCTTGAAAGCTCTCTTCACACTTTTCAGACCACTCAAATGGAGTTTTTTCCTTAACAATTTTGTCATCGGCCCTGCTATCTTCGTAAATCCTTCAATGAATCTCCGATAGTATCCGGCCATTCCCAGAAAACCTCTAATTTCCTTCACGTTGGTTGGTGCTTGCCAATCCAAAACTGACTGAACTTTGCTTGGATTCACGGCAATCCCCTCTTTGCTAATGACATGACCAAGGAATTCCACTTGATCCAGCCAGAATTCACACTTGCTGAATTTAGCATACAGCTGATGTTACCTTAGCACTTGCAATGCTGTTCGGAGATGTTTAGCATGATCTTCTTTATTCTTTGAGTATATCAGAATGTCATCGATGAACACTATCACAAACTTGTCCAGATATGGCATGAAAATCTTGTTCATCAAATTCATGAAAATTGCTGGAGCATTGGTCAAACCAAAAGGAACAACTAAGTATTTATGATGGCCATACCTTGAGACAAATGCAGTCTTTGGTACATCTTCTGGCTTAATCTTGATTTGATGATAACCAGATCTCAGATCAATTTTTGAGAAAACCCCAGCTCCATGAACTTGATCAAACAGATCTTGAATCCTTGGTAAAGGATACTTGTTTTTTATGGTGACATTGTTCAGATTCCTGAAATCCCCACACATTCTTCTGCCTCCATCTCTTTTATCAACAAATATGACCGGCGAACCCCAAGGTGATATACTTTCTTGAATAAATCCCTTACTTTCCAGCTCATCTAGCTGCTCTTTCAGTTCTTTCAACTCCTTAGGACCCATTTTATAGGGTGCTTGAGAAAGTGGTGCTGTGCCTGGCTTCAGATCAATGGTGAATTCTATCTCCCGATCCGGTGGCATTCCCGGTAATTCTTGGGGAAATACATCCATGAACTCATTAACCACTGGAATATCTTCTAACTTGGCCTCTTTCAGTGAATTGAGTTGAATTCCAATCTCTACAAGGGTATGCTTATCTGCTTGATAAGTGATCCTTCCACCCCCAGGCTTCCGGATTGACACAGTCTTCTCTTCACAATCAATGTGTGCTCCATGATCAGACATCCAATCCATACCCAGAACAACTTCAATGTTTTTAAGTGGAAGAACATAGAGATCAGCAAAGTAGGGACAGTCACAGATTGTAATGACCTGGTCTGGTTTGAATTGGGATACTAAAAGTTTACCCCCGGCCGTCACAACAGTCATAGGATGAGCTATCGCCTGACACCTTAACCCATATTTTTCGACAAAATCTTTGGAAATGAATGATGTAGTGGCACCGGTATCAAAAAGAACTTTGCCGGGATGAGTAAGGATGCTGAGCGTACCTATGACCGCCATTTCCGAATTGTTAGCTTCCTCCAGAGTTGTACAATTCAGCTTCCCAAAATTCCGGCCTCTTTTCCCATTTCCATTCCTGTTGCTACTACCACCAGCAGATGCAGGTCGTCCACCTCCTCCTGTCTTGCCTCCACTGTTAGCTGGCCAACCACCAGCTGGTTTGTTTGGACAATCTGGACGAATGTGCCCCTCTTTTCCACAAGCATGGCATATAATCCTTGGCTTCATACATTCACTCCTGAAATGTCCTGGAAGTCCACAATTATGACAGATGATCTAACTTTTTGGTGTGAACGTCTTCTGATTGGGTGGAGCTCCTCCAGTCCTGACCTTGGGTTTGAAACTCAGGTTTGGAGTACTTCGGGTTGGTTGCACTCTCTTGGCCTCAGTCTTGGCCCTCTTCAGTCGACTCATCTGAACCAACTTATAATCGTTCTCCCATGTGATGGCTGTATCCATCAATTCCTGGAAGTTACGCGGCTTAGTCAACTTCATCTGCATTGTCGCGTATGGATCCAGTCCCCTGAGGAACCTCTTCATCCTCTTGCCGTCAGTACTCACCTCGTCACTCGCGTAACGAGAGAGTCTCGTGAACTCCTTAATGTAAGCCATCATTGTTGCACTCCCCTGCTTGAGGTCTTCAAATTCCCTCCTCTTGAGCTCAACCACACTTTCTGGCACATGAAAGGTACGGAATTTTTCTTTGAACTCTTCCCAAGAGAATACCTTCTCCGGATGTTGAAGTGTCACTTCATTATCCCACCATGCTGCGGCTGGTCCAGATAGAAGGTGTACCGCATAACGAACCTTCTCCTCGTCATTGGCTCCCACAGCCTTCAATTTTCTCTCGGTGTCCATCAGCCAGTCTTCCGCATCCATAGGTTCCACCGCGGAAGCAAAAGGAAGTGGTTTTGCATTGAGGAAGTCAGAAATACTTACCCCTCTTGCTTCCGAAACTCTTACGGCTCCAACATGCCCCATGAGCTCTTGCATAAATTTGTTCTGTGTCTCTTGCATGAACTGCATATATTGCATAAAGCTTTGTTCCGCCAAAGGCCTGAATGGTGGTGGTGGTAAATGAGCTTGAGCTTCTTGATCAGCCTTTGCTTTGGCCTCCATTTCTGCCTGCTGGTCATTCATTGCCTTCGTTTGAGCTTCTTGTGCCAAGCGTTGCTCCTCAGCATCGGCAGCTAAACCCGTATCCATAGCCCCTCTAGTCCTGTAACATAAAGCGAAGACCTCATAATTACACCATGCCCATGCTTTCTGAGCTTCACTTCATGCTCAGAACTAGTCACACAATGGAAAACAGAAATCCAACTCCAAATGGAAGATCGCAAGAAAACCAAATACAAGGTACATATTATACATCTCATACAAACCAATACAAGGTCATTATTACAACACGTACTCTCACATGTGGAGTACACTCATAGATCGAGACTGGATAGTTCTACCGTCTCTCTTATTATTACATCATACTACTAGCACTAGCTGCATTCACAGATACAACTAAGCTTCTGACTTGGTCTTGACATCACGTCCAGATCTCACGGCTCGTAGTACATGCCCGGAGTCCACCCGTGCTAGCGTGTAGTCCGACGCACTGTCTCGGGAACAAAGAGCCTACCACCCGGAACATAGTCCGAGTCAGACATGTCCATCGCAGAGGTATCACTCAACACGAGTCCATTCAGTCCGAGGTAGCTCTCAAAGTACACCCTGGTCTCGTGAGCAGTCATTGTAGGAAAAGGCTCCGCCTCTCCATAACACACACTCTCTGTGCAGTAGGTGTGGTCAAACGGTGCCTCCTGCTCCATAGGTGTCTCAACTGGCTCCTGACTCTCAAACTGAACCTCCATCGGATCCTCCTCCTCAACAGATACAACAGGAGTGACTACGACATCGCCCCCTCCTGCTGCATGAGGTGTCCCTCCATACGAGCTAGTGTACTGCTGGCTGTCTCCCAGCCAGTCAAACCTCCACCCATCAGAGTTCTCAATGGGAAGCTCGGACTCCGAGACCCCCTTGAGACCCTGCTGCGCCTCCATACTAGAAGTGATAACTGGGTAATGTATAGGCTCTGGAGTGAGTAAATACCTGGAAGGTCCAGGCTGTGTCGGGTAACTGTGAGTTCCCACAACCGGTGAGAAGTGTGATCCCTCTGACTCCTGCCTAGTCATATGTGCTCGCTCCTGCCTCCTGGTAGTGTCAATGAGGTCATCAAGCATCTCCGCCTTGTCCTCCACAATGACCTGGTGAGTGTTATACAGTGATCCCACCATCTTCCTATACCTATCAAGTAGTCTGGCTGCCAACTTCGGCTTCTTCTTCACCAGAACATCGTGATCCATTCTCGGCTCATCCATCAGTGAGTCGTGAGGAATAGCGGTAAAAGTGGTACCTGCTAACTCCACCGCTCTGTACTCCCTGATAGTCGCAATAGCCCTCACTACCGCCTCGTGATAAGCTGCAGTCTCTCCTCTTCCTTCTCCGGAAGGCTGAACTGGACTAGGTGCTAATCCATCCGGTAGCATGATCACAACACGGTACTTGACCACAATCCCGTCATCCTTGTAAGTATAGGTCTTAACAGGGATGTCGGTGCTGAGTCCAAAAGCCCGTAGCAGTGATCCTAACTGCTCAGTCAAAGTTCCCTCATAGTCTTCCAGAGTCTTCCTCTGTGACCAAACGGTGCGCGCTGGAATTCTCGATGCCATAATAGCTGTTACAAGAATAGGATATAAAATTAGTATGATGCATCATAATAAAGAATTGTAAAACTAAAAATATGACTGTGTTATTCCCAAGTGAATAACCATCATAGATTTAGAGAACTCTTTACCGTTGCTACTAGACTCCTACAGGTTCTATCCCTTTACTAGGTTTCCAACCTAAGGTCAAAGCAATTTCTCTGATACCAGCTGCGGTGACCAAGCATACCACTGCATGTTGTAGTATGCAAGTCATTGATATAACACTTGTGGAACAAGCCTCCACAAATATTACATCCCTCAGAATGGTACAACAGAAACATTGCGGGCCCAAATACAAACTGAACTTCATTTATTACAAACCAAAGCGCGATGATAATGAAGTGCTTAGTGTTTACAACAACTGGAAAGCTTCAAATAATTAAACAAGGGAAGAACTCAACAACTTATTTCTATTCTACAGTTGCTCGGTTCCTCGGCTACGATACTATTCTACTAGTTAGCACTCCTTCACTCTCATTTTTCGTCGGAAGATGCTCTGTAGCGAATGAAGTAATCCACGCCCTCGACTCCACGGGAAAGATCTGGCTCCTCGTAGAAGACGTCCTGCTGGCCTCCGATTGCGTTCAGAGTGGCTTCGTCAAGCTCTTCATAGTCTAGCAAGGGTTTAAGAGATTGGGGTGAGTAACGAGCGTTACCCAACAAGTTTCTTTAGACAGAAGTTGTGTGATATGCACTATCTATAGCCACAGACCCAAAAGAGTCGTAGGCAAATGCAAGGTTTTGCCAAGGGTTTCTTGAAAGATTGTTTTTACTTTAGAAAACTATGCCCAACAGCCAACACAGGTAGTAGTGCCTTGAGAGCACCTTTCCTGCCGCGTTTGCAACTCCTTCCCGGAGCAAGGGGTAACATGTCACATCTTTTTACACTCTGCAGAGGTGTGTCCTTCCAGAAGAGATCAAAGCCTTGCTGCACAACCGGGCGTACATTCCCGTCCACACTTCCATGGTGTGGGGCCCAGTCATTGATCCAAGCCAATCACTGCCTTCTCCGCACAATGCATGCCCACCCAATTCACGCAAGCAGGTTGTGCCCTTGATATTCACCCCCAACGATGAAGTACCTAGGCGTCCCTTGCGGACCATCATAGACACCAGTGGCCGTGGGCACTAAGGGGTCCCACCCATGTGCACGTATTCTCGCAAGACATACGGCGAACGGTAGCTGAGTGTCCGTTGACATGCGAACGAGAGAAGATACAACTGACTTTCCTGTCCCATTCCAAGTCTGTTGGATGACACGGTTTTTACGGCGCTGAAATAACCGTGGCATTAGTAATTAATCCTAGGTTAACTTTCCCGTGCAAGTGGAACCTCCACCACCACAATCTTACCGTGGTTCCACCTGCCAGCCCTCCTAGGTTATCACCACAAGTCGATAGCCACTAATCATATTACTTATGAAAATAGGTTTTTTAGCCCTTTTGAAATGTTAGGGTTTGAAGTCAACACTTTGCAAGAAGTTTCAAAACCAGTGCAATCAAGAGATATGAGCAAGATAAACTTGCCTTGTGACTGAAAGGTAATGGAGTCGGATACTTGGCGATACTCCTGATCTCCTTGTTCTACAAAAATCAAATCATTGTCCGGTAAGGACAATGTTTCAAGAAGCAAAAGGATGCTATGTGCAATGATATGCAATGCATAGTGATTCTTTGACTTTGATTTCTTATTTGTGTGTTTTACCCAAGACTTAGTATTATTAAAGTGTTTAAACACAACTCTAGGTGAAATTGGGGTATTTACCCTAGTCATGGTAATTCAGACAATAGTTTGGAATTTGAAATTATAAAATATTAATTAGAGTTGTTTTGAAAAGAAAAGGAATTTCCTTATTAAAGGAAATTCTTAATTGTTTTATTTTATTAAATAAAAACTAAGAATTTTTAGTGTTTTAACAATTAAGGAGTAATTCTTTTGGAATTTATTTGATTTAAAATAAAGAAGTTATTTTATCAATCATGTAATCATTTTATTTTAAAAGAAAATATTATTTAAGAATTTAGTTTAATCAAATTTGAAACTTGGTTTAGATTTGATTTTGAAAAGAAAATAGAATTTCAAAACTCTTTTGAAATCATTAAGAAAAAGGAAAATAATTTAGAAAATTTAGAATCCTGGTCTTGGCCCAAAGGCCAAGCCAGCCCACTCCTCACTGGCCCATCAAGGCCGGGACTGGGTCGGTCAAACCGACCCAACCCACTCTCCACACACTCCCCCTCTCATACCCCTCTCTCTCTCTCTCCTGATCCAGCTCCGGCGAACCCTAGCCACCCGCACCTCCGCCTGGCGATCTTGGCTGGTTCCGACGAGCTTCACCGCCGCCACCTAGGGTGAAATACCCCCCTCATCTTCCTCTCTCGCCTCCACCAAGTCGATTTGTCGACCGCCCCCGCTCCAAGGAGATCTGAGGCGAGATCCTGCTCAGGAAAACGACTCTCTGTCGCCGCCGCGATTGGTACCTCACCGGCTACCTCCTGATGCCAGTTGCGCCTCTCTGTGGTGGTCATGGTGTGGCTGTGCTGCTGTGATTCAGTTGGTGGCTGAGCAGGCATGAGTCGAAGCAGCCCAGGTGGGGTTGCTCCTCGTGCCGCCGTTGCCGCTCCGGTGAAGTCTTCCCCAGGCCGCGCTTGGTTGGCCACGCGAGCACTGCCTCGCCATGCCGGCCAGGTAAGCACCTGGCCGATGGGTGAGCATCTACTTCTCCTCTCTGTTACCCTCTTCTCTCTCATGACCCCAGCCTCTGACCATTTGGTCATGATCTGGTGCTCCAAGCTACCAAACTTAGCTTGTGATGCTACTGCCTGTTGTAGACTTGCTATGTTGATTCAATTAGCTATCCTGTTGCTTGATCATGTGATGATAGTTTGTGCTAAAGTTCTTTGTCAGAGTGTGTTTAACTGACAGAGATAGTTGTGGGTGTAACTGAACATCTTGGTTCAGTGAAACTACTCTTTTGCTGAAAATGATTCCTAGCTGACTAGCTAAGGAAAATGATCTAAATTTCCTAGTTAGTGTGAGAACTAAATGGATGCTGTGGGGTTGTGTTGAGGTGCATGTCCTCTTTGGACATGTGCCCAGCAACCCCCTTTTCTGTTGCTAAGATGAATTGGTGAAACTTGCCCCTTTTATAAACAAGTCTATGATGCTGTTCTGAGACTGGTTTAGTAGTGAGATGCCTTGCATGATTTTGTGTCCACTGCTAGATTTTGATTTGTTGCTGGCTTATCTGGTGTGATTGAGGTGCATGCCATTAGGTCATGTGCCCAGCACCAATCTACTGTGAGTGTCTATGGCTTCTGTGATCTGCCTATGAAGCCACAGCTGAGGCTATTCCAATGAATATTTCACTTTGGCTATGCAAATCTTATTTCCTATGATGAACTGAGCAAAGCATTACTTTGCCAGTCTGAGGAACAAACTACAATGATCTAACCATGCTTGATGTTGTATGTTTATCAAACATCTGTTGGTATCCAGTGCAGAATGCCTACCTGAGGTGGTTTATGATCTTGTGGCTGATCTGCTCTTACTACTTGTTGAGTTGTGGCTTGCTCTTGCTTGCCCTTCTCCTCCTGGTTCAGCTGCTGATTTTGGCCCTTCTCCTCCTGAGTGACTCCTTGTCCTGCACCACCTGGAGCTGCTGTAGTTGGCTTGACCTTCTCCTCCTGAGATGATCTTGAGCTTCAGGTTACTCCATGCCTTTTGCTGGGTGTGATTCGAGTAGTTTGGTGGAACTATGGAAGAACTGTGTTCTTGTGTGTACTGGGTTTGTGCTTGTCGTCTGGGAGCTGCTAGCTCCTGGCCGAGCTAATCTACTCCACCAGCAGCTTCACTGGGTTGCTGTGGTGTTGACAACACCACAGCCCAGTCATGGTGACTGAGCTGCTTATAAGCAGCTGCTCTGCTTGTCATCCAGTTTGATCTGATCCTTGCCACACTCTCTGTGACGCTGGGGATACCAAAGTGTTGGGTGCACACTGTTTTGTACCAGCTTTTTAAGAACAGATACCTCACTTGATCATTTTAACTCAATGATGCAACTAACCCTAATCTATCTTCTTTTGTTTATTGACTTTGTTCTTTGCAGGTTGCAGACTAAGAAGAATTAGAAGATGGATTTCATGAAGATTTGTATAGATAGTTTAGATTTAAGTTTCTTTTCATTTTATTAACTGCTGTAATCTTCTTTTCAGTTTTCAAAAATGTAAAGACATTGTATAATTGTGTAATATCAATAAAGTAACATTTCTGTTTGTTTAATCTTCTAATTCCATTCCTTTTATCCAATTTATTTCATAATTGAGTTATTTCTTTATTAATGATAAAAAAACTCAAACTTGAGGTTATTCAACAATCAAATTGTACTTCTTAATTAACTTATTAATCAACATCAAGAGATCATAACAAAACCCTTAGCATTCTAATAACCCCTAACTCTAAAGGTGATTAGAAAGGAGTTTTGCTCTCTCAGGTTTTTGAATTTGCGAAAAATTTACTCAGGTTTTTGTATGCATGAATGCACAATAGTCCTATATCTACCCTTCGTTAAGTCCTAAATGCTGGGATATTACACCGCCCTATGGTGAGACCCCCCTGGTCCACTTCTGATGCTGCCCCTTCGCCTATAAAGACCCCCCGACGGAAAAAACCTAAGAACCAGATCAATTTTCCAGAAACACATCGCGATCCGCCGCCGTCGTCGACCCGAGATCGGGAGGGTCCAGAAGCTCTTCCTGGCACCCTGCCAGAGAGGGGAATCGCCACCGGAGGTCTTCTTCATCGCCATGCTTGCCTCCGGCGCGATGAGTGAGTAGTCTACCTTGGACTATGGGTCCATAGCAGTAGCTAGATGGTTGTCTTCTCCACCATGCACTTCATGTTTAGATCTCGTGAGCTGCCTTACATGATCGAGACTACTTTTATGTAATTCTACATGTTGCGTTTGTTGGGTTCCGATGAATATTGGTGTTATGATTGAGTTGATGTGCTGAATATTATCTTATGTCATCTCTATGTTGTTTATGATCTTGCATGCTCTCCGTTGTCAGTAGCTATCTTGGCCTAGTAGATACTAGTGACTCCAAGAGGGGGTATTTATGCTCGATAGTTGGGTTCATGCCTCTATTTAATCTGGGGGAGTGACAGAAACCTCTAAGGTTGTAGATGTGCTGTTGCCACTAGGGAGAAAACAACATTCTTATGTCCAAGGACATATGCTTTGTTTACATTACACACTTTGCTTAATGCAGTTATCTGTTGTTCGCAACTTAATATTCACTGGGTCCTCGAATGATTCCCCGTGGGTGGATTATTAGTCATAGATGCAGTTGGATGGCGATCTAGTATCTTGTTGTAATGTCCAGAGTAAATCTCATAGTGATCCTCTTGACATATGCACGTTATCTTTATTCTATCAATTGCCCAACTATAATTTGTTTACCCAGCATGTCGTTATTTATCTTATGGAGAGACACCACTAGTGAACTGTGGACCTCGGTCCAATTTCCTTTACATTGCTATCACCTGTTTACTTTACTCGCACTGTTTACTTTCTCGCATACTACTATTGCTTTCCACTCGATACGCTCATTCCTTTGTTTACAGCAAACCGGTGAGATTGACAACCTCATCGTAAGTTGGGAGCAAAGTTCTTGGTTGTGTTATGTGCAGGTTCCACATTGCTGCTAATTAAAGATGCGCTAACAAGTGTCGTAAACGATGCCCTTGTTGGAGTGCCGCGAAGCTAGCGGGCATCACCTTCTGGAGTTTAGCTTTTTCCTGCTGGATTGACATACCTTGGTTTCATAACTGAGGGAAAACTTGCTGCTGTGCTCATCAAACCTTCTCTTGGAGTTTCCAGCTGGCCGGTCATTTACATCATCAACACCGCGCCACCAAGGGTGTACCCGCACAAACCCTCCCCGGGGATCAGTCGAGGGGCTAGACTCCCTTTTTGATAGGATCGAGGGGCTACCTTGTTTGGTTTGGATCGGACTCCTATCTCTATGTGTGCAGCACGAAATTGGATTTATGAAACAAAACATTGATGGACTCGATCGATTGGGATTCACGATGTAAATGGAAGAACCAAACCATGGAACGCTTGCGTCCTTTATTATTAGGTATAGAAGAGGGAAATACTTGTAGATACATCATTTTAGCTTTTCTTCATAATTGGCTCATAAGCATTAGTATTCTCAAGCTAAAATTATTTGTACTTTCAAGGAAGTTTGCATGATTGTTTTCTATCACATATATGTTTGTTTGTTTCATGCAACTCTTATGCTTGCTACCCAGGCTTGCTAGCCAAAAACCTATACTGAGAGGAAATACTTCTCGTGTATCCAATTTCCAAAAACCAAGTTACTTCCAAAGAGTCCACTATAAATTCCTATGCATGGTATTTCAAGCCATTCCAAGTAAATTTTCATGTGCTACCTTTTAAAAATCTTCAAATACTTCTCATTTTGTGCCACTATTTTTAGCTCATGAGGACGTGGTGGTTGAGTTTGTTATCTTCCATACTAAATTGAGTACCCCTCGACTTGCATGCTTCATCTGCTCGTCACTAATTTTTCAAGGGAGCTGGTCAGACCATTTTAACAAAAAAAAGAGAAAAAGAAAAGAAAAAGGCACTCCTCCATGGTATGTGAAAGTTGGTGGGCACCCGATAGAATCAGGTTAGCCATGGTTTGTGAAAGGAAAAGTGGGGAGGAGTGCCAAACTATAATAGAGCACAATTGTGCCAATTAATCAAACATCTCGGAACCACTCTCACTTGTTTAGTATGGAAGATAGCAAGAGCTCCGTTGCTAGTCGTTGACAGAAACAACCACCTCTCAATACAATATTTACCTCTGTTTTACAAATGAAAAGCTCTAGCACATGTTTAATCCCTACTTCCCTCTGCGAAGGGCCTATCTTTTACTTTTATGTTGAGTCAACCTATTCCCCTCTATCTCAAGCAAGCATTTTAGTTGTTATGTTTCATTCATCCATATGTCAATTTGTTCAATCATGTTTACTATCTTCCTTTGTTTAGTATGATGCTTTTATCTGAAAGAATATACCTTTGAAAGCTATCTATGATTGTAAAGAGATTGTTATGATTTAGCATGTGGTTTTTGCTTTGTAAGCTCTGATATAAAAGGCTCCGATCAAAATATAAGTACAATCTGTTCATTGTTCTCTGACCAAGAACAAAGGTTTGCCATCACCAATCATGATTTAACTTGTGCATCTTTATTGTGATTCCCTTTGCTTATTGCAAGTCAAATTATATGAAGGGAAGTTGCTGTCTATTATGACTTGTGCCTTGGTAAGTGTGATGCTTCTTGTCTGTATTTTGTTTATCGACACTTCACTCCATAAACCTGTGGTCATGTTTATCGAGTTCAGTTTTTGCTTGGGGACAAGCGAGGTCTAAGCTTGGGGGGGTTGATATGTCCATTTTGCATCACTATTCTATATCATAATTTACTGTTATTCATTGATATATTTCATATTTAGAGATGATACTTATGTTGTTTCCTCGGTTTTCACATGTTTGATGATTATTGGAGAACTTGCCGCCGGAGTCAGGATTCTGCTGGAAAAAGGACCATCAAGACACCATATTTTTGAAGATCAGCAATTGCAGGAAAATACCCAGAAATTCATATTTCATCAGATGATGAATGTAGCCAGAAGAACAGATCGAGGGGAGCAGCTAGGGGCCCACACCACCAGGTGGCGCGGACCAGCCCCTGGCTGCGCCACCCAGTGGTGTGGCCACCCTGGCCCACTTCTGCCAGCGCCCCCTCGCGTATATTGTCGTCCCCAAAAACCTAAGATGGGAGGGGGGATCAAAGATAGACTTCGCCGCCTCTGCGGGGCAAAAAACATAGAGAGAGAGAAAGCTCTCTGGTAGGCAGAAATCTGTCGGGGAAATTCCTTCATGGAGAGGGAAGATCGTCGCCATCGTCATCGCCATCGAGCTGGACTTCATCAGGATCATCATCATCATCATCACCATCACCAGCACCTTCATCTTCACCATCACCACGCCATCCCGCTGTAACATCTTGGGTTGAGTCTTGTCCAATTCTTAGGGGAAACTTTCCCGGTGTTGATTACTCTTGTAGTTGATGCTATTGAGTGGAACCGTTGAACTAAGGTTTAGGTTCAGATTGTTATTTACCATTATTTCACCTCTGGTCATGATCCATATGATGTCTTGTGAGTAGTTCG
This sequence comes from Dactylis glomerata, assembly GCA_007115705.1. NCBI lineage: Eukaryota > Viridiplantae > Streptophyta > Magnoliopsida > Poales > Poaceae > Dactylis > Dactylis glomerata. The sequence continues at coordinate 4,125,852 of QXEO01000339.1, forward strand.
TTTAGTTCTTGAGGACATGGGAGAAGTCAAGATGTTAGTAGTGAAACTATGTTGAGTAATATTTAATGGTTTGATATTTCACTAGTGGTGTCATGTGAACATCGACTACATGATACTTCACCTTTATGGGCCTAGTGAAATGCATTGTGTATTTGGCTACTAATTGTGGGGTTGCCGGAGCGACAAAAACCTAAACCCCCATAGGAAACCATTGCACCAGGGAGTGTAGGATCTCAGAGTTTAAGGCTGTGGTTAGATTTATCTTAATTACTTTCTTGTAGTTGCGGATTCTTGCAAGGGGTATAATCACAAGTGTGTATTAGTCCAAGTTGGGATAGTGCACTAGCATAGGTTCACCCCCATAACACTTATCAAACCAATGAAGATTACTTAGCTGCATGAAGTGAAAGCACTCGACAGAAACTCTCGTGTGTCCTCAGGAACGTTTGGTAATCATATGTTACACAACTGGCTTGTCCTTTGCTCTAGAAAGGATTGGGCCACTTGCAGCAATTATTATTATTGTCCTTTATTTACTCGTACTTTATTTATCTGCATTACCAAATACCCCTGAAAACCTGTTTGCTAGTATTTACAGTGAATCCTTGATCAAAACTACTTGTCAACACCTTCTGCTCCTCGTTGGGTTCGACAATCTTATTTATTGAAAGTACTATGATACACCCCCTATACTTGTGGGTCATCAGCAGCCCCAAGGAGGGGGGCGCCGGCTCCTAGGAGAAATTCTCGTCCTCTTCATGGTGGTAACCCCCTCATCAACATGAGGTAACCCCCATTTTAATTTTGCATGACATTCATGCTAATTAAAACTCACACTAATTGAATTAATAAAACATTTTTATTTATTTAATATTTGTTAATTCAATCATTTAACAAACATTAACAAATACCCCCTTGAGTTATTGTGATATGCCAAAATAGTTTTGGTGCTTTTCTGAAACAACCCTCATATTGTCCTATAAATTGATCGGAGTATCGTATCCACTAAAAAATGACGACAAACCTTAAGTGTGTCACCCTACGGTTCATGAATAACATGGACATGATTGAGACTCCTCTTCGATCAGTAATCATCAGCGGGATCTGGAAATCCATGATGACTCCCACTTACTCGACGATGAACTAGTGATTGTGTGAACCAATAACAAATATAGTTAATTCCTTTTGTCTCGCGATATTATTACTTGTCCAAGATCTGATCATTTGGTATCAACCATACCTAGTTTGATCTTGTTCCTGACAAGTCTCTTTACTTGTTCTGTGATAAGGCATTCCTGTGACCTAGTCACATGCTTGCAAGCAGTGTCAACGCAATATCATCGAGAAGGGCCCAGAAAATATTATCCCGTCATCGGGTTGGACAAATTCCACTCTTGATCCATGAGCCTCAACGAACATTTTTAGAATACCCAAATCAACCTTTATAATCACCCTGTTATGGTGTGACATTTGATATAATCAAAGTACCCTTCCGGTATCAGTGATTAAGATGATCTCATGGTCTAAGGATTAGAACTACTTCGTATGAGTTTGATATAGCAATGAAACTTGATGACTTGATCGTATTGCTATTCATACTACGGGTGTGAGTATTCATCACATCATTCTTCTAATGATATGACCTCGTTATTAACAACATCCAATGTTCATGATCAGGAAACATTGATCATCAGTTAATCAACGAGCTAGTACAAAAGAGAGGCTTTACTAGGAACTTTTTGGTTTATCAATCACACAAGTATTAATGTTTCTGATTAATTCAATTCTAGCATGAGAAATAAACATTTATCATAAATATAGAATATGATAATAACCACTTTATTATTGCTTCTCGGGCATATTCCCTTTAGTGTCCCACTTGCACTAGAGTCAATAATCTAGTTGATACTTGCATATATAACACTTATGGCTTTCACGTGTTATCCGTACGTGTTGCATGTGGTTAATCTGATCTCTAGATCTGACACTTTCAGTTCTATGTGTATTTGCATGTCTTTGCGTCTCTACGCATCACCCATTCTCAAATGAGATAGTTGGGTATAAATTTGGTCCTTTGGTGAGAACTTAGTTCCTTTAGCTAAAATTACATTGTCACTATTGTTGCACAATAGATCTTCATAGTTATAGCCCACTTGGAACTACACCTAGTTTGATAACAAAGTTCTTGACACAAATGCCCTCCTTTGCTACTTCTAAAGCAGCCATATACTCAACCTTTGTTATAGAATCCATCACAATGTCTTAACTTTGGAACTCATCCAAATCCATAATGGAACTTCCTTCCATTACATTGTGCCACCTAAACACATAGCTAAAATTGAGATAAACTTAATTTGTATCTTATGACAAACTTAGTATCAATGTAACACTTTACAGTGAACTATGTATAACTTTGTCATACATAATATATATCCTTAGTCCTTCCAAAGCACATAAGGATATCCTTACTATTGTCAAGTGATCATCTTATGACAGTTGTCCCTCTAGTATATGCTCATAACATTAGAGCATAAGACATATCTAGATATGTACATATCACGGTATACATGATCGATCAAATAATTCATGTGGCTTAACTCATCAAGTGTCAAAAAACACCTAAATTTTGTTTCAACCTCTTTCATGCAGCAATAACTTCTCTGATATGGGCATGAAGGAGGAGGTGAAGCCCAATTTCAGGACTCCACCAGGATGAGGGCAGCTTGAAGATTGGCACGTCAGGACGACCTATGATATGAAATAATTTAGTCTAAGGTTGTGTTAGCAATTTATATATATGTTTGTGTTATTCCGTAGTCAGGTCATGTTGTGGGCCACATAGGGTTATTTGCGTTTTGGGTTTGGGCCTGTCCAAGCCCAATAGTTTTCTGGCCATCTATATAAGGAGGCCAGCCGTCTAGGGTTTAGGGAGTTTAGTTGTTTAATAAAAACTATCGTGTGCTCCACCGTGTATCATCCCTCCGGGGAAACGGCGCTGCCGTGTTATCAAATAGAAATTGCTGCGAGGGTTGCTGTGTTCATCAAGAATTATCAGGCTCAGGTTTGAGGCGTGGTGATCTTCATCACGTTGCTTGCTGGATTTGTTCCTCTTCTTCAGGTGATGTTTTTCGCATTATTGGAAGATTTATATCCGGATAGACTCGCTGTGAAAGATTGGGACAAAACTTATAGGATCATCGGCTTGATCCTTATCATGTCATGTGGTATGAGAGCATTTGGTTGATCACGGCGAGATTGATTTGCTGATTGCTCATCATAGAGGCAGTTGTCGGATTGAACAGATTGAAGATTGTTTTGGTTGGAAGATTTTTGCATCAGTTGGTGCTCTACGAGGATTGCCGAATTGATCAAGAGAAGATCAGCTCATTTGTTTTACCGGCGGCAGCACGCAGCAAGCAAAGGAGCAGCACCTGGGCAGCGGCGGCGTGACCCAATTGTTTGATCCATGCAGATCTTCTCTTTTCTGGCAAACAGCACACACCAGATCGAAGCCAGCGCACTCCACGCGCGTGTCTTCAGCTAGGATCGTACGTGGTGCAGGAGTCCAGGCACTCCACGCTGCATCCAACTCGGGTCGAAGGAAATCCAGGTAGCGCAAATCTTACATGTGATCAATAAAAAAAAATTGCGCGTAGCTGCGGGCGCTGGACCGCAGACGGTCTCTGCAGTGGAGCGAGACCGGCCTCGCTCGCCCCACTCATTTCCTTCCGCTCGTCCAGCCGATCGTGGGATCGATCCTAGGAACGCCAGACGCTCTCCGTCCCCTGGCGCATCCCACGATCGCGGTTAGGGATGGCACCCGCAGGGTATGGGTGCGGGTGGAACCACCCCATACCCGTACCCATCTCCCTTGATCTTACCCATCACCCGTACCCATACCCGCCAACGGGTACAAAATTTTCCCATACCCGTCACCCGCCAGGGTAAATGGGTACCCGCGGGTAAAAATACCCGCATTTACAACACATCAATTTGACCAAAAAAATAGTTATAAACAACATATAACCATAATTTAATAACAACATATTATAATCGACAACAAATACTTGTGAACAACAAAACATTCTGATAAATAACCATACTTGCACATAATAGCACTGTATTAATTTAGTACGCTGATACTCCGAAGGCCAACATGTCAGACTATTAGATGGGTATCTGGGTATATGGGTATGGGTTTTAGGATCCCATACCCATACCCGCTCTACCCAATGGGTATAGATTTTTTCCATTTGTATACCTATGGGTATTTTTTTGTCCTATACCCGTATGCCTAATGGGTATTTCCCCGGCGGGTACGCGGGTGACGGGTACCCATTGCCATCCCTAATTGCGGTCCTCCTACTCCCGCGTCACCTTCCTAGCGGGCCGGACCAACTACTCTCGAGCGGAACATCTGCGTGGGAGCGATTGCCTGTAGCTAGACTGCAGACCTACTCCGCCCTCGAGCAACCACGCCTGCCTCACCCCGTTCCTGGTTTTCCTTTTTCTCAGTTCTGCGCTCGGAAGAACAGGATAAGTACTTGTATTGCTGTGTTCAATTGCTTCTTGCTGAAGAGTTTGGCAAGCTGTTTCCTTGGAGATCGGATCTGCAAGATCGTTGGACTACTACTTCAGCTCATTTATTTTATTGGCTGGATCATAGATTGACAACAACAATTTCTTCATCAGACGAAATTGTTCGTTGCTGCTACTATATCAGGAGAACAAGTTTATTTTCACCTGGAATTGGTGCGTTTGTGTCAGGAAATCTGCACTATTTTCCAGGAATTTTCTCTGCGACGGTACGTGTTGGTGTTGATTCCACGCAGATATGGTGTTTAAAGTTGTTGAGGCTTCTCACACTGGCAATCCGGTTATGCCTTCTCCTAGCGATGTTTATAGTGATTTTCTTGACCGAAAAAATGGTGTGGCCTGAGATACGAGTAAGCTGAAGTGGAAACTATTACATACTGCAACATCGACAGAGTACTTGTTATGGGAATATGCAATGGAGCGTGGTTTTAGTTTATGTAATGTCACGCCTATGGATACGATGGTTTCCTCACTTATCATCATGCGTGTTGATTGGAAAGTACACATGATGTGGGGTGCGGACACACGTGCGAGGGGTGTCTCAAATGCTGGTTGGGAGGATTCCAAAAAGTTTTTCCGTGCTAAATTTCTGGCACAATCTGAGGAAGCTACAACAGTTGTTTCAGTGCAACCGGTCAGCGTGGCAATGACAAAATATTTTGATGAGAAGCAGCCTGATGTTGCCAAGGTTGTTGTGTGCGCTGAAGCTGTAGTGGAAAAGGTTGAACCATTGAGTGGGCTGAATATGCAACTCAAATGGTTACATGATGCGGCTTGCATAACAGTTGACAAGGGTCAGCGTTGGAGTTTATTTCAAACGCAGTGCATGATCAAGGGCAAAGCCTGCAAGCTCATAGGTGGATGGTGGTAGCTACTGTAATGGCATTAGTAAGGCTGTGGTGACGACTTTGGGTTTGTCGACATGGCATATTCCTGAACCTAAGCATGTTGCATGGTTAAATAGATGCGGTATGCTGAAGATTACTCATAAGGTGCGTGTGCCATTTACAGTTGATGACTATGTTGATGAGGTGGACTGTGATGTGTTGCCATTGGAGGTGTGTGGGCTATTATTTGGACATCCATGGCAGTATGATTGTAATGCTATACATGCTGGGAGAGCAAATACATACTCCTTTATGCATGATGGCAAACAGCGGACTTTGAAGCCTATGAGAGATGATAAAATCAAGTCCGATGTTGTGTTGGTGGTTCACAAGAAGAAGTTGCATAAAGCTAAGCCACAACCAAGGCTAGCTAAGGTGCAACATGAGGAGCATGATGTGAAAAGCATCGGTGGTGATATTGTTTCAACCAAGCCTGTAGATGACAAGCCAGTTGTTCTTGTTAGTGACAAGCCGGTTGAAGTCAAGCCTCTTATTGATGAATGGAAGGATATATCAGCATGTGTTTCATGTGTTCCGCTTCCAGTTCGTGTTGACATGGGTGTTCAGACCGATGACGGTGATGCTGATCGTGTTCCGGTGCATATGGTGCCGCGGGTGGTCAGCCACAATTTTGTTAGAACACCTTAGAAACGTTTTGTTGGAGAAGCCAGTATGTGTGCACAAGGGCAAGGATGGACGTGTTCATCAGTTGTGTGGCCCAGGCATTACTACTTTGCCGGGTCGTGCTAAGCAGGTTCATGTACAGGAACGCAAGGTTCCAGCAAGGATTGAGAAGAAGAAGGTGGAGGCGCCTAAGTACAAATTCATTTGGCAAAGAAAAGAGGTGCAACCACCCAGGGTTGTATCAAGTCGAGCAGGCCAAGAGGGAGAATGTGGTGAGGAAGGCAAGCAAGACTTGAAGACGGTGAATATGCGTGGTGCTTCTGTTAATATTCTGCCACCCTTTCGAGCAGACCCTCACGCGTTGGGGACAACGCTTTTTGAAGGAGGGGAGGATGATATGGGCACGAAGGAGGAGGTGAAGCCCAATTTCAGGACTCCACCAGGATGAGGGCAGCTTGAAGATTGGCACGCCAGGACAAGCTACGATATGAAATAATTTAGTCTAAGGTTGTGTCAGCAATTTATATATATGTGTATGTTATTCCGTAGTTAGGTCATGTTGTGGTCCACATAGGGTTATTTGTGTTTTGGGTTTGGGCCTGTCCAAGCCCAATAGTTTTCTGGCCATCTATATATGGAGGCCAGCCGTCTAGGGTTTAGCGAGTTCAGTTGTTTAGTCAAAAACTGTCATGTGCTCCACCGTGTATCATCCCTCCGGGGAAACGGCGCTGCCGTGTTATCAAATAGAGATTGCTGCGAGGGTTCTTGTGTTCATCAAGAATTATCAGGCTCAGGTTTGAGGCATGGTGATCTTCATCATGTTGCTTGCTGGATTCGTTCCTCTTCTTCACGTGACGTTTTTCGCGTTATTGGAAGATTTATATCCGGATAGACTCACTGTGAAAGATCGGGACAAAACTTACAGGATCATCAGCTTGATCCTTATCATTTTCTCATCGTTTCCATATTGAACTTCATTAAATATTTCATGTTTGTATGTTGGCACAACCATATTGGCACCTCGATCTATCTACATAGACATCGATGCCCAATATTTTGGTTTTGCCTAAGTCTTTCATTGAAAATCGTATTTTAATGAAATTCTTAACCTATGTCAATAAAATATACATCATTTCCAATTAACAATATGTCTTCTACATAACGCACTAGAAATATGTCTCAGCGCTCCCACTTAATTTCTTGCAAATGTAAGCATATTCATCGTCTCTGATGAAATTAAACTTTTTCAAACTTTATTTTTTTCCTTGAAGAACATCTTTGAGAAAAACCAAATATCAAAATATTATTTTCTTCTTTTATTCAAACTTATGCAAGCTTGCTTGCAAAGGAATGAATCACAAATGTGTATGTTTACTAAAAGTTTGTTTCTTTCAAAACTATGAAGTGATTTTCAAATTATTATAAAATATTATTATCCTATTTTAAAAGGATAAATTTCCAAACCCTATTTCTATTTTGATTATGCAAGCAAGCCCCTTTGCTATGTTCATAAAGTTTTATTGAAAATCACCTTTTATTTTGGGAAACATGATTTTTACTGATTTAAAACATTGTGTTGAAATTTTAGAAGAATTTAGAATTTTTTTTGAATTGATTTGAATCAAATTTGCAAAAGATATGAAATAATCAAGAAATCAGAAAAAGAAAAATAAAAGAACAAAAAAATAAGAAAAGAACGCCAGGGAAACGATTCGGCCCAGGCTCCGTTTCGGCCCACGGCCCATCCAAAGACAGCCCCGAATCAGTACGCTGGCTTTCCTCCACCTCGCTGACATGCCGGGCCCACGCATCAGAACCTCTTCTTCCTCTGGTCGCAGTTCTCTCCAAGCCCAACGCCCTCTGGCCGTCGATGTCATTGATTCCCCCTAAACCCTAACCCCCTCGGCAAGTCAGGCCGGCTATAAATAGCCTAGACCCTCCTCCCTCGCCCCCTTTTCTTCTTGTTGGAATTATGCCCTAGAGGCAATAATAAAGATGTTATTATTATAATTCTTGTTCATGATAATATTTATATTCCATGCTAGAATTGTATTAAGCGGAAACCTTAATACTTGTGTAGTTTATGAACAACACTGTGTCCCTAGTACGCCTCTATCGACTAGCTCATTGATTAATGATGGTTAAGGTTTCCTAACCATAGACATGAGTTGTCAATTAATAATGAGATCATGTCATTAGGAGAATAATGTGGTGGACAGACCCAAATAAAGCACAGCAATTAGATCGTGTCATTGTGTTCATCTTTGCGAAGCTTTTTCTTATGTCAAGTATTGTATTCCTTAGACCATGAGATAATACAACTCCCTAGTGCCAGAAGAGAGCTTTGAGGTTATCAAACATCATCCTATGAAAGGGTGATCATAAAGGTGTCTCTTAGGTGATCGGAAAGTACTTGTTGGGTTGCATGTATCGAAATGGAATTTGTCCCTCCCAAGTCGGAGAGATATACTTCGGGCCCACTCGGTAATTGATATCAATACCGCTTGCAAGCACGTGGTTAAGGAGTTAATCACAAAGTGATATCGGATTACGAAACAAGTAAAGTACTTGCTGTGAACGAGATTGAACTAGGTATGTCCATACCGGCGATCGAATCTCGGGCAAGTAAAATATCGCGAGACAAAGGGAATACATATATAGGATTAATTGAATCCTGGCATTGTGGTTCATCCGATATGATCATCGATGAATATGTGGGAGTCAATATGGGTTTCCAGATCCCGCTATTGATTATTGATAGAAGATCATTTCTGCATATTTTCGAACCCGTAGGGTCACACACTTAACGTGCATCGACGCTAGGATAGAATGGATAATTGGTTAATGAGTTTTTTGTTTGGAGTCTCGGATGAGATCCAGGACATCACGAGAGTTTCCGGAATGGTCCGGAGAATAAGATTCATATAAAGGAAAGCAGTTTTTGGATTCCGGAATCATTTCGGAGTTTATCGGTATTGTACCGGAAGGTTCTAGAAGGTTCCGGAGTGGGGCCAACATGGGCCCACTTGACGGAGGCCTGCATGGCCCTAAGGGGAAGTGTCCTGGCCACTTTGGGCCAGGTGCACAAGGCCCCTAAGGCCCAGCCGGCCAGCCCTTAGGGGAAACCCTAAGGGAACCTTCCAGAAGAAGGGGGAAACTTGCCCCCCACTCTTCCCCCTTGGGCTGCCGCCCTAGGGCTTAGAGGAGGGGTCAAGGGGGCCGGCCAGCCTCCTATATAAGGAGGGGCAGGGGCGCAGCCTCCCCCTCTCCCTACCCTAGCCGCCGGCCAACTGCTGCCCTCCAATCTCTTTCTCTCATGACTGCGCGTAGGCGAAGCCCTGCCGCAGAAACTCTCCACCATAAGCACCATGCCGTCGTGCTGCAGATCCAATCTATCTCTCCACCATACTTGCTGGACCAAGGAAGGAGGAGATGTCGCTGCACCATACGTGTGCATCTCTCGGAGGCGCCGCCACTTGCGGCGTTGGATCGGATCAGATCGCGGGAAGGAGACAGCTAGTACGACTACATCATCCATGTTTTGTTGAACGTTACCGCTGTGCGATTTCTTCAAGGGTATGAAGATCTCATCTATCTCTCTCATTGATTACATCTCCTAGATTAGATCTTGGCTTTCTTGTTCGCATCCGTAGGAAATTTTTTGATTTACTACGCTGCAAAACCCTTCAGTGGTATCAAAGCTAGATCTATGCGTAGATGTGTTTCACGAGTAGAACGCAACATGCTTGTTGCGGGCGTTGATGTTTTCGGTTGCAAACCTCTTTTTTGTGCATTTCTTATGGCGCGCCATAGTGAGATCGAAGCGGTCCAGGCCAACTTTACGCGACCTCATTCGCGAGACCGGCTCCGCACTTGACGTGTGGCTTGTTCCACACATGCGGCTGGTGGATGCCAGTTTCTCTCACTATAGTAGTCATGGGATTTACAACAGATGTTAGCAACCATAATATCACCGTTGTGGCTTTTCGTAGGTAAGAATCATTCTTAACTTGTTACTCCCATGAGCCACGTAAAACATGCAACAACAAAGTAGAGGCGTCTAACTTGTTTTTGCAGGGAGTGTTTTGTGATATGGTATGGCCACAAGATGTGATGTGATATATGTGATGTATGCGATGATCATGTTTTGTAATATTTCACGACTTGCATGTCGATGAGTTCACAACCGGCAGGAGCCATATGGTTGTCTTTATAATTGTGTATGACCTGCATGTCAACTTCTTATACGCCATGTAATAGCTTTACTTTATCGCTAAGTAGTTAGCAATAGTTGTAGTTGCTATTCATGGTGGAGGCAATCATGGTGGAGTGGGTGAGATCATGCCGGCGCGCACAAGATGGAGATCATTGCGCGGAGATTGGCTATAGCATGTCACATAAAATTATATGCATGTGATGTTTATCCTTTTATGTATCTTATTTTGCTTTGATCGCGACGGTAGCATTATAAGATGATTCCTCACTTAAAGATCAAGATAAAATTGTGTTCTCCCCATGTATGCACCGTTGCGAAAGTTTATCGTTTTGAAGCATCTCGTGATGATCGGGTGCTATAAACTCTACGTTCACATACAATGGGTGCAAGCCAGTTTTGCACATGCGGAAATACTTGGGTTTGACTTGACGAGCCTAGCATGTATAGACATGGCCTCGAAACACACAAACCGAAAGGTTAAACATGAGTCATGTGAATGATATAATCGACACTTCATTCTCCACCATTGAAACCACATCTCTTCTCGTGAAGATCGGATTAGGTGTGGTGAATTTGGATCGTGTTCACTAAACAACTTGAGGGATGTTGAATTTAGTGGGAGTTCATCTAGTAATTTGATTAAGTTGAACTAGTTATCATGAACATAGTCTAAATTGTACTTGCAAATTTTGTAGATCAAATGGCTAAGTCCAACTTCAACTTCAACGTGTTTGCTGAGAAAAAAAAGCTTAAAAACAATGGGTCTAACTTCACCAACTGGTTCCGCAATCTGAGGATCATTCTCGCTGGCGGACAAAAGGCTTATGTACTTGAGGAAGCGCTAGGTAACCCCCCTGCTGCAACAGCGAAAACTAAAGAACTTGCTGACTTCAATTCTCGCAGAGATGATTATGATGCGATTATGAGTACCATGTTGTTTTCTATGGAACCGAACTTCAAAATCGTTTTGAGAAGTACCGCGGGCCTTATGAGATACTTGAGGAACTGAAAACCATGTTTCAGACTCAAGCCCGTTTTGAGAGATATGAGATCTCTGAGAAGTTCTTTAACTGCAAGATGGAGGAAGGGAGTTCTGTTAGTGAGCACGCCATTAAGATGTTGGGCTACACTCAACGCCTTGAGCAACTGGACTGCAAGATTCCAGAAGAACTCAAGATTGACAGAGTTCTGCAATCACTTCCTCCTAGCTACAAAGGCTTTGTAGTTACTCACAATCAAATTGGTTCCACTGATACGATCACTGAGCTCTTCGCTAAGCTGAAAGCTGCGGAGGTGGATATCAAGAAAGATAATCATGTGTTGATGGTCAACAAGACCACTAGCTTCAAGAAAGCTAAGGGTGCAAAGGGATCCTTCAAGAAAGGCAGCGGCAAGCGCGTTGCCCCTACTGAGAAGAAGCTCAAGTCTGGTCCTAAGCCGGACGTTGAGTGCTTCTATTGCAAGGACAAGGGTCACTGGAAACACAACTGTCCAAAGTACTTAGCAGACAAGAAGGCTGGCACCATCAAAGGTATATTTGATATACATGTTATTGATGTCTACCTTACTAGCGCTCGTTGTAGTGCCTGGGTATATGATACTGGTTCAGTTGCTAATATTTGTAACTCAAAACAGGAGCTACGGAATAGACGGTGGCTAGCAAGGGATGAGGTGACGATGCGCGTCGGCAATGGATCAAAAGTTGATGTGATGGCCGTCGGCACGCTCTCCTTAGTTTTACCTTCGGGATTAGTTTTAAACCTTAATAAGTGTTATTATGTGCCTGCGTTGAGCATGAACATTATATCTGGATCGTGTTTATTGCAAGACGGTTATTCATTTAAATCTGAGAATAATGGTTGTTCTATTTATATGAATAATATCTTTTATGGTCATGCACCTGTCGTGAATGGTTTATTTCTTCTGAATCTCAAAAGCAAAGAAACACACATCTATAACATTGAGGCTAAAAGATGCAAAGTAGATAGTGATAATCCAACTTATTTGTGGCACTGCCGTCTAGGTCATATTGGCGTAAAATGCATGAAGAAACTCCATTCTGATGGACTTTTGGAGTCTCTTGATTTTGAATCATTTGACACGTGCGAGCCATGCCTCATGGGCAAGATGATCAAAACCCCATTCTTCGGAATAATGGAGCGAGCAACGGACTTATTGGAAATCATGCATACCGATGTGTGCGGACCAATGAGTATTTCGACGCGTGGTGGATATCGCTATTTTCTCACTTTTACTGATGATTTAAGTAGATACGGGTATGTCTATTTAATGAAACATAAATCTGAAATGTTTGAATAGTTCAAAGAATTTCAGAACGAAGTGGAAAACCATCGTAACAGGAAAATTAAATTTCTACGATCCGATCAGTGGAGGTGAATATTTGAGTTATGATTTTCTCATGCATCTTAAAGCAAGCGGAATCGTTTCGCAACTCACGCCACCTGGAACACCACAGCGCAATGGTGTGTTTGAACACCGGAATCGAACTCTATTTGATATGGTTTGATCGATGATGTCTCTTACAGATTTACTGTTATCATTTTGGGGTTATGCATTAGAAACTGCTGCATTCACTTTAAATAGGGCACCATCTAAATCCGTTGAGACGACACCGTATGAACTATGGTTTGGTGCTAAACCTAAGCTGTTGTTTCTTAAGGTTTGGGGATGTGAAGCTTACGTCAAAAAGTTGATGCTGGACAAGCTCGAACCCAAAGCGGAGAAATGCGTCTTCATAGGATACCCTAAGGAAACGATTGGGTATACCTTCTACCACAGATCCGAAGGCAAAGTATTTGTTGCTAAGAACGGATCCTTTCTTGAGAAGGAGTTTCTCTCAAAAGAAGTGGGTGGGAGGAAGGTAGAGCTAGACGAGGTTATTGAACCTTCTCTCGAGTTGGAGAGTAGCACAACACCTGAAGTTGTTCTGGAGCCGTCTGCACCAACAAGAGAGGAAGCTAATGACGAGGATCATGAAACTTCGAACGATGCTACTACTGAACTTCGCAGGTCGACAAGGTCGCGTGCCACTCCTGAATGGTACGGCAACCCTGTCTTAACCGTCTTGTTGTTAGACAACAATGAACCTGCAAATTATGAGGAAGCAATGATGAGCCCAGACTCTGAGAAATGGCTAGAGGCCATGAAATCCAAATTGGGATCCATGAGCGAAAACCAAGTATGGACTTTGGTGGACCCTCCTAGCGACTGTAAGGCTGTTGAGTGCAAATGGATTTTCAAAAAGAAAACGGACGCGGATGGTAATGTTACTGTCTATAAAGCTCAGCTTGTCGCAAAAGGTTTTCGGCAAGTTCACGGTGTTGACTATGATGAGACTTTCTCTCCCGTAGCGATGTTTAAGTCCATTCGGATTTTATTAGCAATTGTTGTGTTTCATGATTATGAAATATGGCAGATGGATGTCAAGACTGCGTTCCTCAATGGCAACATTGATGAAGAGTTGTATATGATGCAGCCCGAAGGATGCTGATAAGGTGTGCAAACTTCAGCGTTCCATTTATGGGCTGAAGCAAGCATCTCGGAGTTGGAACCTTTGTTTTGATCAAGTGATCAAGAGTTTTGGATTTGTTCCAAATTGCTACGAAGCTTGTGTTTACAAGAAAGTGAGTGGGAGCTCGGTGACATTTTTAGTACTATATGTGGATGACATATTGATTATTGGAAATGACATCGGTATGCTTAACGATGTGAAGAGTTAAATTGAATAAATGTTTTTCAATGAAAGACCTAGGAGAAGCTGCTTATGTATTAGGCATCAAAATCTATAGAGATAGACAAAGACGCCTAATAGGTTTAAGCCAAAGTACATACATGGACAAAGTTCTGAAAAGGTTCAGAATGGATAAAGCAAAGAATGGTTCATTGCCCATGTTGTCAGGAAAGATATTGAGCAAGGCTCAGTGTCCAGCTACGTAAAAGATAGAGAAACTATGAGCAAAGTGCCATATGCCTCGGCCATAGGTTCTATCATGTATGCCATGCTGTGTACTAGACCGGATGTGTCCAATGCTCTTAGTTTGACGAGCAGATACCAAAGTGATCCAGAAGTGGAACACTGGACAGTCGTAAAGAACATCCTAAAGTATTTAAATAGGACTAAAGAAATGTTCTTGGTCTATGGACGTGATGAGGAGCTCGTCGTAAAAGGTTACGTCGACGCTAGCTTTGACACCGACCCGGATGATTCTAAATCTCAGACAGGATACGTATATATTTTGAATGGTGGAGCTGTGAGCTGGAGAAGCTGCAAGCAAAGCGTGATCGCGGGATCTACAACAGAAGCGGAATACATGGCTGCTTCAGAAGCGTCAAGTGAAGGAGTTTGGATCAAGAACTTCATCACTGAGCTTGGTGTGGTTCCAAGTGCCTTGGACCCACTAGAGATACTGTGCGACAACACTGGCGCCATAGCACTGGCTAAGGAACCAAGATATCATCCAAAGACCAAGCACATCAACCGCCGTTTCCATATAATTCGAGATTATATATCAGATGGAGATCTGAAGATTAGCAAAGTACATACGGATCTGAATGTCGCAGATCCGTTGACTAAACCTCTTCCACGAGCAAAACATGATTAGCACCTTAATGCCATGGGTGTTAGATTGTTAACAGATGTAAACTAGATTATTGACTCTAGTGCAAGTGGGAGACTATTGGAATTATGCCCTAGAGGCAATAATAAAGATGTTATTATTATAATTCTTGTTCATGATAATGTTTATATTCCATGCTAGATTGTATTAAGCGGAAACCTTAATACTTGTGTGGTTTATGAACAACACTGTGTCCCTAGTACGCCTCTATGGACTAGCTCATTGATTAATGATGGTTAAGGTTTCCTAACCATAGACATGAGTTGTCAATTAATAATCAGATCATGTCATTAGGAGAATGATGTGGTGGACAGACCCAAATAAAGCACAGCAATTAGATCGTGTCATTGTGTTCATCTTTGCGAAGCTTTTTCTTATGTCAAGTATTGTATTCCTTAGACCATGAGATAATGCAACTCCCTAGTGCCAGAAGAGAGCTTTGAGGTTATCAAACATCATCCTATGAAAGGGTGATCATAAAGGTGTCTCTCAGGTGATCGGAAAGTACTTGTTGGGTTGTATGTATTGAGATGGAATTTGTCCCTCCCAAGTCGGAGAGATATACTTTGGGCCCACTCGGTAATCGATATCAATACCGCTTGCAAGCACATGGTTAAGGAGTTAATCACAAAGTGATATCAGATTACGGAACGAGTAAAGTACTTGATGTGAACAAGATTGAACTAGGTATGTCGATACCGGCGATCGAATCTCGGGCAAGTAAAATATCGCGAGACGAAGGGAATACATATACGGGATTAATTGAATCCTGGCACCGTGGTTCATCCTATATGATCATCAATGAATATGTGGGATTCAATATGGGTTTCGAGATCCCGCTATTGATTATTGATAGAAGATCATGTCTGCATATTTTCGAACCCGTAGGGTCACACACTTAACGTGCATCGACGCTAGGATAGAATGGATAATTGGTTAATGAGTTTTTTGTTTGGAGTCTCGGATGAGATCCAGGACATCATGAGAGTTTCCGAATGGTCCGGAGAATAAGATTCATATAAAGGAAAGCAGTTTTTGGATTCCGGAATCATTTCAGAGTTTATCGGTATTGTACTAGAAGGTTCTAGAAGGTTCTGGAGTGGGGCCAACATGGGCCCACTTGATGGAGGCCTGCATGGGCCTAAGGGGAAGTGTCCTGGCCACTTTGGGCCAGGCGCACAAGGCCCCTAAGGCCCAGCCGGCCAGCCCTTAGGGGAAACCCTAAGGGAACCTTCCAGAAAAAGGGGGGAAACTTGCCCCCCACTCTTCTCCCTTGGGCCACCGCCCTAGGGCTTGAAGGAGGGGTCAAGGGGCCCGGCCAGCCTCCTATGTAAGGAGGGGCAGGGGCGCAGCCTCCCCCTCTCCCTACCCTAGCCGCCGGTCAACTACTGCCCTCCAATCTCTCACTCTCACGACTGCGCATAGGCGAAGCCCTGCCGCAGAAACTCTCCACCATAAGCACCACGCCGTCGTGCTGCAGATCCAATCTATCTCTCCACCATACTTGCTGGACCAAGGAAGGAGGAGACGTCGCTGCACCGTACGTGTGCATCTCTCGGAGGCATCGCCACTTGCGGTGTTGGATCGGATCGGATCGCGGGAAGGAGACGGCTAGTACGACTACATCATCCACGTTCTGTTGAATGTTACCGCTGTGCGATTTCTTCAAGGGTATGAAGATCTCATCTATCCCTCTCGTTGATTACATCTCCTAGATTAGATCTTGGCTTTCTTGTTCACATCCGTAGGAATTTTTTGATTTACTATGCTACGAAACCCTTCACTTCTCTCTCGCGAACACCGCCTCAAGCCGACGAATTTCTCAACAAAAACCTGCAGACACCACCGCCCTCCTCCGTTGATTCCGACGAGGCCTGAAACTCCCGCGTACTCCTCTTCTCCCAAACTTTTTCTCTTGCTCTGGCGCTCCTTCTGATCCATTTGTTCTGCTCGATTTTGCCCCAGATCGAGCGTAGCCTCGTCACCCGAAGCACCCCTCCGCCATACCGAGCTCCAGTCGCCCCTTCCACTCTCCTCTGGAAGCAATCAGCGTCGTCGATGAAACGAACGAGATCCCCTCATCAAGCTGAACGCCGTCCATGTCTTCTCCAGCGTCAAAGATCACCGGAGCACCGCCGGAGCACGACGCCTGCACGCCTTGCCGGAGATTGCTCGCTGAAAACCGAACCCTAGGTGAGACCCTCTCTCTTTGAATCTCGGCCGTTGGATCGAGAACCAAACGCCTAGATTAGTTCACTTAAGTGAACCGGTACCCGCTAATCTGGACCGTATAGATCACTTTAAATCTAAAGGCCCTAATCCATGATCCGAATGAACTGGTACGCTCCAATCATATTGCGCCACATGGCCTACCTCGGTTCAAAACAGAATTCAAAAATAGAAATTTGAATCAGATTTCATTTTAATCTTGTAAATTTCATATCTTTTGTTTCATAGATCCAAAAATTACAAATAATATACCATTGGAAAGCTGATAAAGTATAGATTCCATTAGTGCAATAAAACTTCCTATTTTCAGTATTCGATTTGAATTCATTATCAAATTGAATCAAACTTATTGGTTTCACTAATTAATTCATATCTTTTATTCCAAGTATCCGAAAATTACAAATTTGTAGTCTTCGGAATCCTCTGAACATGTAGAACACCATAGAATCAAGAAACTTCAAAGTTGATACGTGCATTTAAATCTATCTAAATCACTAATTTGATCATAATTTGAAAACTATAATTTATTTTAGAATAATTCTGATTGTCTTAGTTTTGTTTTACTACAAGCTATTTACAAATATCACTTCTTAATTTTCTTGAATCACTCCACAACAATTCAAATTCAAATATGAGGATTTGAGTTATTCCATCATAGTAATTCTAATTTCTTTTTGTTGCTTTCAACCATGTTAAGTTCTATGATCATATCTAGTTACCCAAAACACATCTTGACTTTACCTAGACACATATCCCATCCATCTAAACTCAATCTTGTCTGGCCCACATATATTCAAATTACAATTGTGTTATTTGAGTAAATTGTGTTGAATCTCAATGTTTGGCTTTATTCTACCTTTGTAGTATTGTTACACTTTACTTCACATCACATAGCCATACTCCAGGTATCCAATAGAACCCTTGAGCCATATTCCCAAATATCATCCATTCATAACAAAACCTTTGCTCACTTAATCTTGTTCACTTGTATTAACAAATGTGTAATTTGAGTAATCCAATGCTTCATAAAGTCTATACCCAAAGCCTCAGTGTAATGCATACTATTTATGAGTAATTGTTGTCACACTTATTCAATAGTATTGTTGTTGCTCTATTTGACACTTATGTGATTTAATTCATATGAGTCATCCCAAATTCATTAGTGCTTTAGTAAAGCATAAATACTTCATCAATCATGACTTGCTTAGTTCAATTCTCTCCAATCACTTTGATCTTTTCAACTAAACTCTCAAATCTATTTCCTGCGATCCATAATCTTTTGCCATATCTACTATCACAATATCTTGAGAAATCTAAATTGTTAAACAAACTCTTTTCAATTGTTTGTCTGGTTTGATGGTGTTTGTATTGTATGTTTATGTTGTGTTATTCTGTGTTATAGTTTGTGCAAAGAGCTACGTGCTTAGTTGAGAGAAGTGAAAGTTTGTGGACTTCAAAAAGGCAAGTGACACACATATCTTCTACCTACTTTTACTACTGCATTAGTGATTTCTAGTAGTATGCATGATAGGTGGAATATTCAACTATTTTACAAAATGCTAGATCCTAGTAGTGAGTAGCTATCCATGAACCCCACCTGATAGAATGCTAAATACTATGAAAAATATTGATGCCATGCTGAGATCACATGAAAAGTTGTTTTGTGAATAAATTAACAACTTTAACTAAAATGAACTACCTGGGTGGATTGGTTTGTTGTGGAGGTTGGAGTAGGTGGGTTCTGGGGCACATGCCTCGTAACAGGATGTGTACTTAGGATACTGCTTGGGATGGCCACTCAGGATTAAAGAGATTAATATGTCTTCCATGTTTAGAGTACTTCCAGTGCAGCCTTATGACATTATGTGCTCTGTCTTGATTGAGTAGGATTAAGGGTTCAGCCATAGGGTACTGACAGTAGGTGGTAGCAAAATATAGGGGGTACGGTCAGATCCAGATGGTTGAATGCTTTTTTTGAAAGGTCTTGTCTCATTTTATTTATGGGGGTAAAATGAGTCTTAAGGTGAAAGTGCACAACCCTTGCAAGGTGTCAAATCTAAGCATTTAGCCGAGTCCTCGGTTATGGACAATTGAGTCTCTAGTCATGGAATGTTCAGAAGAGTCTCATCACCATTTCTGAATGCTTTAAAACTTGACTAGAAACAATCAGGAGAAGCTCAGAGCCATGCACTCCCAGGGGTGGTGGTTTCTGTTGTTTCAAACTTTGTTGAGTTTCGCCCAGAAACTACATACCGGCCAGTATGTAATGTGTGGGGGTTACTTGACCCTTATGAACTAAATTTTTTAGAAAAATGTTTTTCAAAGATTGTAGGATAAAATTGGCTTTATGCAAATTAGCCTATGAGATCCACCAGATAAATGTCATGTAGTATACTACATACCGGCCAGTATGTAATGTGTGGGGGTTACTTGACCCTTATGAACTAAAATTTTGAGAAAAAGGTTTTGCAAAGATTGTAGGATAAAATTGGCTTTATGCAAATTAGCCTATGAGATCCACCAGAAAAAGGTTTTGCAACGATTGTAGGATAAAATTGGCTTTAAACAATCAGGAGAAGCTCAGAGCCATGCACTCCCAGGGGTGGTGGTTTCTGTTGTTTCAAACATTGTTGAGTTTCGCGCAGAAACTACATACCGGCCAGTATGTAATGTGTGGGGGTTACTTGACCCTTATGAACTAAATTTTTGAGAAAAAGGTTTTGCAAAGATTGTAGGATAAAATAGGCTTTATGCAAATTAGCCTATGAGATCCACCAGACAAATGTCATGTAGTATAGTCTTTTCACAAATGCCACCAAATATGTGTCATTTGCCAGTACGTTGTTGTACTGACCCCTCTGGGGCTGCATATTCAAACGTGCAGGTTTTTATTCGGATAAGGAACGACCAGTAGGATCTCGAGTCTATATTCCAACATGTCTGCCTGTGGCACGTGATGAAGATGGAGGCTCATTGCAACTATGCTTTATGTTGTGTACTTGTAAGGTTGAAGACCTATGTATCTAGATTTCCGTTGTAATGTATGATGCTATTGAAATGATTACTATATTTTGTACTGTGGTGCTATCTACTGATCTAGGGAATGGCACAATTACATAGGAGTTCTGCCTTTAGCAAAAGGTAGGGCGCTACAGAATGGTATCAGAGCATAGTGTTACCTGTAGGATCGAGACACAAGGTTTGGAATAGACTAGGAAGCCTAGGACTCCTTTCTTTCCTTAAAATGAAAAAAAAAATCAATTCATTTTTCTAAATAAAACTTATCTACCTTTCAGTTGAAATTTTTCTCGTAAAACTTATCACATTCATCTCTTTTACACTACTTGTCTTTCAAATTTTAGATGACCAGCCTCCACGAATCCATCAAGAAAGGACTAGTGATGACCATGACCCTAAAGTGTGAGACTGAATTTCCCAAAGCACTGAAGAACCTCATGTTAAGCATGGGAATGCAAGGAGAAGCTATTTACAAAGGATTTCCCATGATTGATGAAGGTCAAGAATATTGGTGGGTACAACTCCACCTATATAAGAATAAAGAAGATGACCACAAGAAGATGGGACTCTGGATGTTCACCAACTCCGAGATGCATACATCATTCCTTGACTCCACAAGATGTGTTGCATGGGAAGCTATAAAAGAACTTGGAGAAAGACTCAAGTGGAGACTTCATAATACCCAGAAGGACCTCAAAGAAGAAAAGGAGGATACTACTGAATTGAAGGAAACTATAAGTCAACTTCAAAGTGACATGGAACAGTTGGTATCTGAACTTAGTGTCCAAGGAGACCTCATTAAAACCAATGATGACCAGATTGCAGACTTAAAGAAACTGCTGGACCAGAACAATGGATCTACATAAAAGGGAACCAAGAAGCTTTAGTTGGACTTCCATTTAGGAATTTTAATAAGAGACGACATGTAATAAACGTTATGATCATACCGACTTGTGGATGATTGTACCTTTTCATGTGTATTAAAACTAGTTTGCTTGATATGACGAATGTTTGCTAGATGTTAATTATGAGATGGATTGTCTTGATCTGCTGTGTTTGGGTAGGAATCTTCCTTAGACCTCTTCTATCTATTTCTCATCTATGTCAAGTTCTCAACCAGTCCTAAAACCCAAACGGATGCACTCTCAACACCAGAACAATCACAACAACCCTCAGATGGGGATAGTGACACAACAGATGGTAGAAGTACATGCTGAATTGATACGAGTTTTGATTCAGAATTTGATCAACTCCGATAGCAAAAAGTTACCTCTAGGTTTGCAGCAAGTACTGGATGATCATTCTCGAATGATACAAATGATGCCTCAGATTTTGGCTGGTATCAATAACAACTTGCCCCAAAGCAACTCTGGTAGCAAGGAACCAAGAAATGAAGCAAAGGTCAAATTAATGGATTGGATTTTATTTCTCCCTATGAAATGGCAAACCCAAGGAATTACAAATTAAGGATTATTGCCATGAGTCTTAGTTGCAAACCCCTAGCTAAGGAACAATAGATTTGTTTTCAAAAAATACAAAAAATGGAAATTGGAACATTGGTTCCATTTTCAAGAAAACTTTTGTTTAAAGCTAGTAAGGTTGACCAAGAGTTAGAATACGAGGTTTAATAAACCATGTATGGAGTAATGATTTGGGTGCAGAATGGATTGATCACCATTCTTACTACTCTTATTATTCACTCTCATAATGTTGGCTTTGCAAACCTAGAGAGACATACCTATGAGAGACAACGTTGTTAAGCCTTAACCTTAAGAAGATAGCATATTATACCCCTTATAGTAGGCAAGTGCTACCAATATGTAGGAATACTGTAAGGATGAACTCCAAGCCTGCTATTGAAAAAGACTTGCAATGGAAGATGTTTTACCAACATGGAAGGTTACTTGAACAAAATGGTATTCATAAAGGAAGAAACCATAGGATGAAGGACCTTCAAGGACGTCGACTAAGAAAGATGAAGATGAAGACAGGAGACCCCTCAGCTTGGTCTTCTGATTGACCCAAAGAGTGACTCTTCAGTGTCCAAAGTAGTTCAACAACTACCTGGTTGGATAGAAGCCCTACAATGGAGCAAGGTTATACTCAAGCAACCCTTGAGGAAGGTAGATGCCCAAGTTTGTGAATAGACACCCACCTATTGAAAATGAAGACTAACTATGGGTTCAAAAGATGACCCAGTGCCAAGTCAAAACCAAGGTGTATCTGGTTGAACCCAAAGACCTAGACTACCCACAAAAGTTTCTTTTAAGGGTGGTAGCCACCTAGGTAACCCAAACCCTTCTTTCTTTTAGCCTCACCAATCTCGGGGACGATATTTCTTTTAAGGGTGGTAGTCTGTAACATCCCAAGATTTTATCAAATTTTGGAGTAAAATTTTTGTTTTTGTTTTGCTTGTATTGATTAGAATTTCACAAGGATTTAAAACTTTTAAGTTTATTTAAAAGCTTTATTAGAAAACTATTTTCAAACTTTATTTTTTTCTCGAAGAACTTCTTTGAGAAAAACCAAATATCAAAATATTATTTTCTTCTTTTATTCAAACTTATGCAAGCTTGCTTGCAAAGGAATGAATCACAAATGTGTATGTTTACTAAAAGTTTGTTTCTTTCAAAACTATGATTGAGAGTGATTTTCAAATTATTATAAAATATTATTATCCTATTTTAAAAGGATAAATTTGCAAACCCTATTTCTATTTTGATTATGCAAGCAAGCCCCTTTGCTATGTTCATAAAGTTTTATTGAAAATAACCTTTTATTTTGGGAAACATGATTTTTACTGATTTAAAACATTGTGTTGAAATTTTAGAAGAATTTAGAAATTTGTTTGAATTGATTTGAATCAAATTTGCAAAAGATATGAAATAATCAAAAAATCAGAAAAAGAAAAATAAAAGAACAAAAAAAAAGAAACGAAGGCCGGGGAAACGATTCGGCCCAGGCTCCGTTTCGGCCCACGGCCCATCCGGAGACAACCCCGAATCAATACGCTGGCTTTCCTCCACCTCGCTGACATGCCGGGCCCATGCGTCAGGCCCTCTTCTTCCTCTGGCCGTAGTTCTCTCCCAGCTCGACGCCCTCTGGCCATTGATCTCATCGATCCCCCCTAAACCCTAACCCCCTCGGCAAGCCAGGCCGACTATAAATAGCCTAGACCCTCCTCCCCCGCCCCCTTTTCTTCTCTCTCGCGAAAACCGCCGCAAGCCGACGAATTTCTCGATGGAAACCTGTAGACGCCGCCGCCCTTCTCCGTTGATTCTGACGAGGTTTGGCACTCCCGCGCACTCCTTCTTCTCCCAAACTCTTTCTCTTGCTCTGGCGCTCCTTCTGATCCTTTTGTTCTGCTCGATTTTGCCCCAGATCGAGCGTAGCCTCGTCGCCCGAAGCACCCCTCCGCCATACCGACCTCCAGTTGCCCCTCCCACTCTCCTCTGGAAGCAATCAGCACCATCGATCAAACGAACGAGATCCCCTTGTCAAGTTGAACGCTGTCCACGTCTTCTCCAGCGTCAAAGATCACCAGAGCAACATCGGAGCATGACGCCAGTAGGCCTCGCTGGAGATTGCTCGCAAGAAACCTAACCCTAGGTGAGACCCTCTCTCTTTGAATCTCGGCCATTGGATTGAGAACCAAACGCCCAGATTAGTTCACTTAAGTGAACCGGTACCCGCAGATCTGGACCGTATAGATCACTTTAAATCTAACGGCCCTAATCCATGATCTGAACGAACCGGTATGCTCCAATCATATTGCGCCACATGGCCTGCCTCGGTTCAAAACAGAATTCAAAATAGAAATTTGAATCAGATTTCATTTGAATCTTGTAAATTTCATATCTTTCGTTTCATAGATCCAAAAAATACAAATAATATACCATTGGAAAAGCTTATAAAGTATAGATTCCATTAGTGCAATAAAACTTCCTAGTTTTAGTATTCAATTTGAATTCATTCTCAAATTGAATCAAACTTATTGGTTTCACTAATTAATTCATATCTTTTATTCCAAGTATCCAAAAATTACAAATTTGTAGTCTTTGGAATCCTCTGAACATGTAGAACACCATAGAATCAAGAAACTTCAAAGTTGATACGTGCACACACTTTGTGCATGTAAATCTATCTAAATCACTAATTTGATCATAATTTGAAAACTATAATTTATTTTAGAATAATTCCAATTGTCTTAGTTTTGTTTTACTGCAAGCTATTTACAAATATCACTTCTTAATTTTCTTGAATCACTCCACAACAATTCAAATTCAAATATGAGGATTTGAGTTGTTCCATCATAGTAATTCTAATTTCTTTTTGTTGCTTTCAACCATGTTAAGTTCTATGATCATATCTAGTTACCCAAAACACATCTTGACTTTACCTAGACACATATCCCATCCATCTAAACTCAATCTTGTCTAGGCCCACATATATTCAAATTACAATTGTGTTATTTGAGTAAATTTTGTTGAATCTCAATCTTTGGCTTTATTCTACCTTTGTAGTATTGTTACACTTTACTTCACACCACATAGCCATACTCCAGGTATCCAATAGAACCCTTGATCCATATTCCCAAATATCATACATTCATAACAAATGAGTAATTTGAGTAATCCAATGCTTCATAAAGTCTATACCCAAAGCCTAAGTGTAATGCATACTATTTATGAGTAATTGTTGTCACACTTATTCAATAGTATTGTTGTTGCTCTATTTGACACTTATGTGATTTAATTCATATGAGTCATCCCAAATTCATTAGTAAAGCATAAAGACTTCATCAATCATGACTTGCTTAGTTCAATTCTCTCCAATCACTTTGATCTTTTCAACTAAACTCTCAAATGTATTTCTAGTGATCCATAATCTTTTGCCATATCTACTATCACAATATCTTGAGAAATCTAAATTGTTAAACAAACTCTTTTCAATTGTTTGTCTGGTTTGATGGTGTTTGTATTGTATGTTTATGTTGTGTTATTCTTTGTTATAGTTTGTGCGAAGAGCTACGTGCTTAGTTGAGAGAAGTGAAAGTTCGTGGACTTCAAAAAGGCAAGTGACACACATATCTTCTACCTACTTTTACTACTGCATTAGTGATTTCCAGTAGTATGCATGATAGGTGGAATATTCAACTATTTTACAAAATGCTAGATCCTAGTAGTGAGTAGCTATCCATGAACCCCACCTGATAGAAAGCTAAATACTATGAAAAATATTGATGCCATGCTGAGATCACATGAAAAGTTGTTTTGTGAATAAATTAACAACTTCAACTAAAATGAACTACCTGGATGGATTGGTTTGTTGTGGAGGTTGGAGTAGGTGGGTTCTGGGGCACATGCCTCGTAACAGGATGTGTACTCAGGATTAAACAGATTAATATGTCTTCCATGTTTAGAGTACTTCCAGTGCAACCTTATGACATTATGGGCTCTGTCTTGATTGAGTAGGATTAAGGGTTTAGCCATAGGGTACTAACAGCAGGTGGTAGCAAAATATAGGGGGTACGGTCAGATCCAGATGGTTGAATGCTTTTTCTGAAAGGTCTTGTCTCATTTTATTTATGGGGGGTAAAATGAGTCTTAAGGTGAAAGTGCACAACCCTTGCAAGGTGTCAAATCTAAGCGTTTAGCCGAGTCCTCGGTTATAGACAATTGAGTCTCTAGTCATGGAATGTTCGAAAGAATCTCATCACCATTTCTGAATGCTTTAAAACTTGACTAGAAACAACCAGGAGAAGCTCAGAGCCATGCACTCCCAGGGGTGGTGGTTTCTGTTGTTTGAAACTTTGTTGAGTTTTGCCCAGAAACTACATACCAGCCAGTATGTAATGTATGGGGGTTACTTTACCCTTATGAACTAAAATTTTGAGAAAAAGGTTTTGCAAAGATTGTAGGATAAAATTGGCTTTATGCAAATTAGCCTATGAGATCCACCAGCCAAATGTCATGTAGTAGTCTTTTCACAAATGCCACCAAATATGTGTCATTTGCTAGTACATTGTTGTAATGACCCCTCTGGAGCTGCAAATTCAAACGTACAGGTTTTTATTCGGATAAGGAACGACCAATCGATCTCGAGTCTACATTTCAACATGTCTACCTGTGGCACGTGATGAAGATGGAGGCTCATTGCAACTATGCTTTATGCTATGTACTCGTAATGTTGAAGACCTATGTATCTATATTTCTGTTGTAATATATGATGCTATTGAAATGATTACTATATTTTGTATTGTGGTGCTATCTACTGATCCAGGGAATGGCACATTTACACAGGAGTTCTGCCTTTAGCAAAAGGTAGGGCGCTATAGAATCCTCGGTTAAAGTAAATGAAGTTCAAAGATTCACCACTCACGGCTACACATAATGGACTATATACATCAACATGTATGATGAGCGGAGGATAGCTACTACTCTGGATATTTTGCCACCTCCTTATGTTCTGAAGCTTGGACAATTCTGCTTTGAAGTGCCTCCAGAAGATGACATGAAGCCCAACTTTCGTACACCTCCAATGTTGTTTCATGTTTGCCAAGGAGCTGCGGCCAAAGATATTTAGGTGTTCTATTTTTATTAAGTTCAAGTCATATTTTTATTTCAGTTTGGTTTTATTTGTGTGTGATGGTTTTGGGCAAGTGCAAAAGCAAGTGTGTTTTGGCCATTTGGGCTTTTAGTTTGGTATGGTGTCTAGCACAGCCAAAGTAGCATTCGGAGTCACCCATATAGGGTTATGGCAGCCGTCATGGTATCGTAGACTTGTTATTTTCGAACTAAAGAAGAGACAAGAAAATTCCCAATGCTTGGGGGCGCATATCGGTGTGTTTGATTGCTGATCTTTGAGATCTGATATTATGTCATGCGTGGTAATTGATTCCGGTCAGTTTTAACGCGAGGAATTGAAGAGAGATCAGTTTGATCTATTTCAGATTGAGTTCTCTTTTGCTATCTTGCTGATTCTATCGATCGTCGTGAAAGATTGGGCCTAAAACCCCTTTGGATCATGTTGATCCATATCATCTTGGTATTAGAGTCATCGGGTTTCTCATGGTGAAATTTGTTGTTGAGATCGATTTTCTTGATGAGAATTATTTGCTTGAGGATGATCTACTGAAGAGCTTGCTGCCGGAGGTGATCTACTATGTGTTTTGGTTGGTGTCCAGTCTTCGCTTGACCTCCTGCCAGATCCGATCGATCCCTCCGATCCGTGTTTGCTCTGTTTTTCGATCAATAACAGTCCGGGCCGTGCACGTCTTCTAGGCCCGGTTGGTCCTACTCGTTACCCTCTCAGGATCGAGCACATACAGGAGTCCAAGGCATCCAAGTTTTTAACAAATCCGATCACAGCCAGCATAAAAAAAAGAGCACAACACCTAGATCGCCCAACCCCAGACCGTCTCCGTGGTCGAGCAGGGGTGTTCTGTCACTATCTCTGTGTCCCTCTGGCTCCCTCGCTCTACCGCGCCTATGGGATCGATCGCCCTCCCCTAGAGATCGATCACCTACACCTGGAAATTGATCGCCCATGCCTGGACTACTGTCTCTCCTCTGCCATGAGACTTCTGCTGTTGTTTTTTGTCTAGAGGGATCGCTTCAGTTCAGGCTTGCGATGGTAAAATCTGTTGAGGGAGATAATTCTGTTGCTGATGAGAAGATAGAGGAGCTTGTACCTCCTATTTTTGTTGCCGATTTAGCTCCTAATGTTCGGGAAGGTTTGATAGCACATGCGACTTTATTCTTTGGAGTCATACTGCATTGACTATGCAAATTGCACAGCTAGCTACCCGGATTGATGCCATGGGTGATGCTACAGCCCGTGCACCCATGCAATCCCCTCCTGCTGCACAACCTCGCGACGAGGTACAACGCCGCCTTGCTAAAATTCGTGATCATCGACCAGTGGCACCCGCTAATGATGGAGAACTTGCCGATGATGCTGATTATGCACCTCAACAACGACCGTTTGCTGCTCGTTCTGCAGGTGCTCATCATGTACAGCCACATGATCATGACCATGTTGGCCATGCTGGTCGTGTTCCCCTTGATGATGGTGGTCTTGGACGCATCAAATTGTCCATACCTTCTTTTTCCGGTGACCCTGGACCTGATTATTATTTGGAGTGGGAGATTCGCATGGATCAGATATTTACTATCCATTATTACACTGAGGAGAAGAGACTTCAACTTGCTGCTGCTGAACTCACCAGTTATGTGCTGATTTAGTGGAATCAAATTCTGCGTATGTGTACTCGCCCAACGTCATGGAGAGGTATGAAAATCTTATGCGACATCATTTTGTTCCTGAACACTACATGAGAGACATGTACAATAAATTGCAACAGCTCACTCAAGGTACTAAATCTGTGGATGAGTATTACAAAGAGATGGAGCTATTGATGATACGCACAGGAACAAGGGAGGACATAGAGGCAACAGTGTCTTAGTTCTTGAATGGACTGAATTTGGAGGTGCGTGATCGTGTGGAGATGGTTTACAATCATGATCTTCAGGATCTTGTGCGCCAAGCTGACCGTGCGGAGCAACAACTCAAACGACGCCAAGCTGCATCACCTACAAATTCATGGCGCCGTTTGCACACCGAGGTTGCTGGTCCGAGTACACAAGCAACCTCAACACGCTCCCACAATATTTCTCACAGTGCCCCACCAAAATCTGGAGTGTCCAAAACTGCATCTTCGCAGTCCACAGCAAACATGGAGTGTTTTAATTGTGGAGGACGAGGACACATGAAGCGTGATTGCCCTACTAGAAAAAGGGTGATGCTCACACACGATGGATATATGTTTCTGCTAGTGATGACGAGAAAGCTGATGCGTCATCAAGTGAGGAATCTGAGGAAAATAATGAAGTGATTGTGGATGGGTAGGAAATTGCTGCAAATTGTAAGGATCTAATGGTGCAACGCATACCAGAAGATCGCATACACGGAAAAGTGCAATGCTGGAATATATTTTAGACCCAATGCATAGTCAACGACATCACTTGCAAACTTATTATTGATGGAGGCAGCTACACCAATGTTGTTAGTAAGAGTTTGGTGGAATCTCTATCATTGTATACATGGAAGCACCCACAGCCACATTGTGTTGAGTGGTTGTATAATTCAGGGAAGATGAAAGTCACACATAAGGTGCGCCTAAAATTTTAGTAGGTAATTATGAGGACACAGTGGTCTGCGATGTTTTGCCTATGGATGCATGTCATGTGCTGCTAGGACGACCGTGGCAATTTGATAGGCGTTCCACTCATGAAGGCAGGTCCAATGTTTATTCCCTATGGCATAAGGGGAAGCGTCTTGTGTTACAGCCTATGCTTGATAAGGATATCAAAGTAGAAGTGTTTGCTGTACATAAGAAGTCCCAAAACGTTAAGGTGATACCGAGGACGGTTTCCTTTCAAGTTGGGGGGATGATGAGGAGAGGATAGCTACTACTCCGGATATTTTGCCACCTCCTTATGTTCTGAAGCTTGGACAATTCTGCTTTGAAGTGCCTCCAGAAGATGATGTGAAGCCCAACTTTCGTACACCTCCAATGTTGTTTCATGTTCGCCAAGGAGCTGCAGCCAAAGATATTTAGGTGTTCAATTTTTATTAAGTTCAAGTCTTGTTTTTATTTCAGTTTGGTTTTATTTGTGTGTGATGGTTTTGGGCATGTCCAAAATCAAGTGTGTTTTGGCCATTTGGGCTTTTAGTTTTGTACGGGGCCTAGCCCAGCCAAAGTAGCATTTGGAGTCACCCATATAGGGTTATCGCAGCTGCCATGGTATCGTAGACTTGTTATTTTCGAGCTAAAGAAAAGACCAGAAAAGTCCCAATGTTTGGGGGCGCATATCGGTGTCTTTGATTGCTGATCTTTGATATCTGATGTTATGCCATGCATGGGAATTGATTCTGGTTAGCTTTAATGTGAGGAATTGAAGAGAGATCATTTTGATCTATTTCAGATTGAGTTCTCTTTTGCTATCTTGCTGATTCTATCGATTGCCGTGAAAGATTGGGCCTAAAACCCCTTTGGATCACGTTGATCCGTATCAATGTACAATATCCAATAAGTTAGTCGTTTGTTCTTATTTGGCCTACAAACAGAGTTTTAACCATCTCTAGGAAATTCTCATAAGTGTCAATTGATTCAAAATCAAAAGACTCCAAAATTCCATCCATATGGAGTTCCTTCATGTTTTCTTTCCAATATGATTTAAACGGTGGTGTCACTCATAGGTGATCTTCTAATCATTTGTCTTGAGACATTTTTAGCATCAGTGTTATAGATGTGATTTTTCCAACAAGATAAGGGTCATCCATCTTTTATGAATGCGGTAATAATTTGAACAACCATTGTTCTCATAATACCAGAACAAAATAACAATTATTAAAACAAATCTTGAAGGCTAGGTTTAATTCCAATGAAACACAATAACACTTTATTTGTTTTCGATGAGAATCATCCCATATTCATTTGCTAGTTAATTAGGCCATTGTAGTTCTTGTATTGCATTGTTCTGTATGATAGTTCATACCAACTAATTTAGTATCAAATACCCAAGAACCAAATTGTTTTAACAAGCAACATATACACCCATAACATGTATATCTTCTATATACCTGAGCTGGACATTTCTAGTCTTTTCTTTTCTGCCAAAATATTTTTTGGATTCTCTTTTAGCAATTCTTTTCCTTTTAAGAAGAATCTATCAACATCAATAGTGATACACATGGCACATAGTTCAAGACATGATTAGTCAAACACTAATACCTTGGGACTCGCACTTTGAAGTAGATCACCATCATCAAATATTTGGCGTTCTTCCAAATTCCTTTCTTTAGTAATCTTTTAGTGTAGTAAATATTTTACCTACATATTGTATTCATCCTATCATGAAAACTTTCATGATCAAGCTACTATAGCTCAAAAGGACGAATTGCAAGTATAATGTTAGTTCCTAAAACCCTTTTAAGAGATCTGGACGCCTAGCGTCTCCAATCTTCACAAATTCTCATACAACATGAGAACATGTGTCTTACTAAATTATGCTCTATCACATTGCAACCAAACATTGTTTCAGATATCACAATATCTTCCACACATGATAGTTTATGAAACAATTCTTTTAGCTCCTAGATAACCTTGATACTAAAAATAACTTCTGAATATCAAGGATCATGGGGGCAAGTGTGATACTTAGATACTAACACTGGAATTATTACTCATGATTTAATACTACTTATTAAATTTTATAGAGTAAACAAGGTTTGCTAAAAGTTTGCAATAGGACTTTAAACTTTAGATTGACATTCAAACAATACGATACCGGTTTGTAAAGTTAACATCCAGAATTCTATAGTTCTATTATCTCAATTGTAGCTAATCGCAAGATAGTAAATGGATGCCAATGACTACGACAAAGTATGCAAATTCACTTTGATTTAGTTCATGATAAGTTGAGTTCTTTAATTCAAAATTACTGGTGAACTCCCACTTAAAAACAACATCCCTCTTAGTTTTCTTAAGTGATTACACAAACCAAATTCACTATACCGCTACCGATCATCACGTGAAACGACATAGTTTCAAAGGCGAGCATCACCATGTTCATCATATCAACCATATGACTCATGCTTAACCTTTCGGTTCGTGTTCCGAGGCCATGTCTATACATGCTAGGCTCGCCAAGTAGAACCATAACATTCGCGTGTGTAAAACTATCTTACACCCGTCGTATGTGAACGTAGAATCTATCACACCCGATCATCATGAGGTGTCTAAAAACGACGAACTTTCTTGATGGTCCATGTTATTTGAGAACACATTATTATCTTGATATTATGTGAGAGGGATCATCTTATAATGTTACCGCGTAATCAAATCTAAGCAAAATAAGATGCACAAAAGGATAAACATCACATGCATATATAATGTGATATGATATGGTCCTTCACGCATTAGATCTCCATCTTGTGCATCATGACATGATCTCCATCATTCCACCGGCATAGCACCAAGGTCCAGGGCGCGCCACCTTGATTGTCTTCCTCCATTACAATATATCACTTGGATATATATATTCGTCATGCAGGCCATAAAATGAAAAGACAACCATATGGCTCCTGCCGATTGTTTATAACTTACAAAAAGGATCATTGCATATAATTTGTAATATAAACAATTTAAGCATATCACATTACATGCCCTACAAAAACAAGTTAGACGCTTCTAATTTTTCTTGCATATTTTGCGTGGTTTGGGGCTTTCTAGGAAGAACCGTTCTTACCTACGAAAATGTGACCATGACGGTGATAAAATATTATTAACAATTCTTTCTAAAATAGATCATAACTATAGTGGGAGAAACATGCACCCGCAACGCCATGTATGACGAAGCATGTCAAGTGTGGGACAAGTCTCGTGAACATGGTCACGTAATGTTAGTCTCGGGCAGCTTCAGTCCCACTATGCCACTATGCCACTATGATCCAATAATACAAAAAATAGCAATAACATGATCATCAATGCCCACATCTCCTTGTATTCTAATCGTGCATAACATGTACACATAGATATGGCTCTAATACCACTGATGGGTTCGTAGCATGGAAAACAAAAAAAATCCTACGCATGAACACAAACTAGCCAAGAACATCTACAAGATGGAAGCAACGATTAACTAACCATCGAAAACCGGAAGCGGGATTTATGTTCCCGCACAAACATTGCCGATGAAGACTTGATGAAGACACACGTAGTCGACATAGTCGTTCACTTGACGATCTCAAGATCGTGTACAAGGCGCCACAACCGGCGGCGCCTCCGTACTCGGTCACACGTATGGCTTGTTGTCGTCTCCTCCACGCCCTCGGTCCAGCGGGGCAGTGGAAGAAGGGATCCCCCGGACACTCCAACACACACTTCTCCAAGTGTATGAACTACGAACTAAAAATCTGGCAGAGCTTCACTAAGCTAAGATCGATGTGGAGCAGCAACTATGCGGGAGAGGGGAGGGTCAAGAGTGTGAGAAGAGGGAGAAGAGGGCTCCTTTTATAGGAGAGGAGGTGGCAGGCCCAAGGAGGGGGGCGCCAGCTCCTAGGAGAAATTCTCCTCCTCTTCATGGTGGTAACCCCCTCTTCATGGTGGTAACCCCATCATCAACATGAGGTAACCCCCATTTTAATTTTGCATGACATTCATGCTAATTAAAACTCACACTAATTGAATTAATAAAAAACATTTCGTTAATATTTTTTAATTCAATCAATTAACCAACATTAACAAATACCCCCTTGAGTTATTCTCATTGCTCATCATCGAGGCAGTTGTCGGATCGAACAGATTGAAGATTGTTTTGGTTGGAAGATTTTTGCATTAGTTGGTGCTCTGCGAGGATTGCCAAATTGATCAAGAGAAGATCAGCTCATTTGTTTTACCGGCGGTGGCGCGCAGCGAGCAAAGGAGCAGCACCTGGGCAGCGGCGGCATGACCAAATTGTTTGATCCCTGCAGATCTTCTCTTTTCTGGCAAACAACACACACCAGATCGAAGCCAGCGCACTCCACGCACGTGTCTTCATCTGGGATCGTTCGTGGTGCAGGAGTCCAGGCACTCCATGCTGCATCCAACTTGGGTCGAAGGAAATCCAGGCAGCACAAATCTCACATCTGTTCGATAGAAAAGAAAATTGCGCGCAGCTGCGGGCGCTGGACCACAGACAGTCTTTGCGGTGGAGTGAGACCGGCCTCGCTCGCCCCGCTCGTTTCCCTCCGCTCGTC
Organism: Dactylis glomerata; assembly: GCA_007115705.1. Taxonomy (NCBI): domain Eukaryota; kingdom Viridiplantae; phylum Streptophyta; class Magnoliopsida; order Poales; family Poaceae; genus Dactylis; species Dactylis glomerata. The sequence continues at coordinate 4,159,865 of QXEO01000339.1, forward strand.
CAGCCGATCATGGGATCGATCCCAGAATGCGAGATGCTCTCCATCCCCTGGTGCGTCCCATGATGATGTCCGATCTTTCGATGAGATCTTGATATGTCAATTTGGTGGGTGGAGTTCGTGCTTGACGATCCGACTACACGTGCGAAGCTCGTGCGCCTATGTAATCGCTAGGACAATCTCTGAGAGTTACCAATCTTGCGGATGCACGATCAGCCTAACCAGCGAGGGTCTTAATTCCTACCTAAAATCGAGAACAAGTAAGAACTAATACTGCAATCAAGAAATTGCGGATGAAAGATGTATGCTTTATTAAAAAGGTGGGATTCCAAATAGGCGGTCTTCTTCTGGGCGATTGGCCTCAAAAGTCAAGCTCGTAGTTGCAGCAATGGCTAACTTTAGTCTAAACAAAATCTGTGTTCTAATGACGGCTACGGGGGTATTTGTAACACCCTACTTTTTGTAGACCAAATTAAGACCAAGTTAAATCCTTGAATTAGGGTAAAATAAAACTTTTGTTAAGATTGTGTACTCGTGTGTGCTAGGGTGTATGAATTCATGTGTGTATGCATGATTGCATGTGCATGTGTGTGATGCTATTTAGATCTTCTATTTTCGGATTTCTTTCTTCTTTAATTCCTGCAAGCTTGAGTTGGCATGTGACATTGGTTTGCAAACATTTCAAAGACCATTCAAACCTAGGAAGATCAAATTTAAATCTTTGCCTTGCTTTGATTTGCACCATCATTTTATGTGTGTATTTCTTTCCTTTCCTTTTCTTTTTGGAGCAAACCCTTATCACTAAAACCTAGCACCTATGCCCAGCAAGATGACCAGCACTACACCTAGCACCACCCCAGCCCTAGCGTTGTTCAAAAATTTGAGAGAAAGAAGGAGAAGAGGAGAACCGAGCCATGCATGCACAAGATCTTGACAAGATCTCTCCCAACCCCTCTCTCACCTCTCCACCACTCGCCAGGCGGGTATGCACACCCCACCGCCCCTGTGACCCCACCTGGAAGCCCCACGGGTGCACCCTATCCCCCTCTCTTCGCCCTTGCTCTGGCAGCCCCCGAGATAGCTCACCTTGAGCTCCCCACTCCCTCTCTGTCGCCTCGACCAAGCAAGCGCGCACAGTACCCTCCCTGCACCTCGCATGTTCCCCAGGCAAGCCCACTCCCTCTCCCGTGCACTACCACCGCCCAGCCACCCCCAACCCGCTCCGGCCATGTCTGTTTGGGCACGCTCCTGATCCCGACCTCACGCACTCTCTCTGCCCTCTCGCTCACGCACGTGAGCCAAAGGCAACCCTAGCACCCTACTGGCGCAGTCGCCCCTACTCCCTTGCCCGTTAAGCCACCCTCCCCACCATCGAACACTTACGAGTCGATGTGACTGGACGAAACAGCACGTCCTCCTCGCCACCTCTGGCCACCCGCACCATTCCAAAACGCGAGCGCCGTGCACGCTCGGCCCCAGCTCTGCGACGCCATCGCTCGCCCAGCCAATCCTCGCCCAGGACGCCACGACCGCCACCGCAAACCTCCCGAGAGCGCCTCGCCCGTTATATAGCTGCACGCTCCCTCTCCTTCCCGTTCTTTTCCCATTCGCCTCCCCAACACCCCAACACCACAGCCCAGAGCCGCAGCTGAGCTCTCTGGCTCTCCCTCGCCGGGGAGAGCTTGATCCCGTTCGGTCGCTGCACGGAAAATCAGTAGAGGTTGCCGTCGCCGCACCGTCTTCTCTCCCTCATCCACTCTCTCTAAAACCTGCTCGCTCTTCCCTTCCTAGCCGTGCCCTCTGTTCTGGCTAGGTCACGCAGAGCACGACGACATCACCGAGCCCGGCCAGAGCACTCATAGGAACATCCTCGACCACGCCGTCGCAAGAACCCATCTCCACTGCCGCTGACACCACGTCCTGTCTGTGCAGAGCCCCTGCATCAACCACCGCCCTTCTCCGCCATCCAGCAATGCCCTCGGTGAGCCCCGCATACTCTCGGCAAAACCCTAGGGTTTCCACCACCTTAACCCTTCTTCCGCGGAGACGACGAACGATGGCCGTCGATCCTGACTAGATCGGACGACCATGCTCACCGCGTACCGGTTCGGCGTTCCTCGCCGGCTGACCACTCGGGCCTGCTGGCAGGTTCAAGCGCCGCCGTCCCATGCCCCCTCTCGCTGGATCTGGGCTGGCCCATCACTGTGCGGCCTGGCCAGATCAGATCCGGCCCGCAGTTCTTTTTTTAGAAATCTATTTAAGTTTTCATATAGATCTATGAACTCATAAAATTCATCAAATATTCTCTGTATGTGCAAATTGTGTGATTCAAATTTCTATCAGTAGCTTAGGTTATTATCTTTCAGATGGCACTGGTCCCTTGTCTGTAGGATTAATGTAGAGAAAATGATAATCTGTGGAGTTAGATAGGTCTCTTTTCACACTTTAATTCAAATCTTGAGTTCTATAGGTTGAATTGGCATGGTTCCAATTTTCAGAAGTGCCTTGATGTTATATCTTGCAGATCCCACTAGTTTTGTTATTTTAGGACTTGTATGCTTGCAGTAGCAATTAATATGGCTGATTTTGCATTTAGTCTTAGATAAAATATCATTTGCAGTAGACTGGGAACTTTGGAATGAATCCAATTTCTTTGGGTTATGTTCAGGAAGGGCTTTCGAAAACACTTTTGTTCATATTTTTTTGATGCTCAGAGAATATCCGAGAATTATTTTGGTGATCTAGTTATAGTTTCTATTGTTTAATTCATAGATATTCACCGACAAATTGTTTTGGGATGAATCCAACTTTGTTGGGTTCATAAGATTGTTGTCTACCTGCAAGTGTGCTGAGTGTGTTGCTTGGTCCATTTGAACACCTGCATGCTAGATTGAAGTGGAATGGTGTTATGATTGCCATAATAGAAAAACCCTAAGTTCTAATAGAATTGACTTGCTACTAAAAACCCTATAAAAATCTTATGTTGATTTCTAAACATGTTTGTTTCTTATACTCTTTGATTGTGTGATATTGAGTGATGGAATGTTTGTGACTTGTGTATGCATGTGTGCTTAATTGTATGTTATTATTTTTCCGGCGATAGAATCGAACGAAGAGTGTGCGGAGGAGGGAGAAGTCTTTGAGTACCAGGAGGAGGAAGACTAGGGACTAGCCAATCAAGGAAAGCCATCTAAACTTGATGCATATCTAAATCCTATTCACTTACTTTGCATGTTTCATAAAGGTTTATTAAATTGCATGTTTTATATTGCTATAGTCCTTGTAACAATTATTTGTTGGCTCAAGCTCCACTAGCCAAATTGTTATCATCCTTCGAGATGACCCCTTTGAACACCTATTCAATACCCTTGCAGTAGTGGCTTGTTGGTTAGCAACAAAGCCTTTGGGACACTTCTAGTGGAGCCAAAAACTCTAGGATGGGAACACTCAAAGAAGTTTCGAAAATGTTTTCGAAAACCTTGGAGTAGTATCTACTCCACTAAAAAGTTTTTTTTATAAAAGGTTTTGGACAAATAAAGTTGGACATGTAGGAAAAAGGAGTGGTGGATTTATAAAAGACATTGGTGATCACTAAGTGTTCGCTCAGAACAATTAACCCGTGCAACCACTGATATGGGGTGGCCCGATCTTCTCGTGAGCGATGCGATGGTGATGATGGCAGCGGATGATTGTCGGGGATAACTTGGTGTCACCGATGAACTCTCCTCGCTTGAACCCTGATGCCAATGCAACAGCTCTCAAACCCTGTAGGATATTCACGACTCCACACACTTGCGCACGTAGCCGTCGACCACGAAACGGTAGTTTGCAATCTACTGATTCCCAGTGGAACAACAGATCACACTAAACTTGCAGCAGTATATCACCAAATCCAGAGGAATTGGTGCGGAGGAATTCAGATGAATGCTTACAGCAGTTCAATGAAGTAATCTTTAGTCTAAACGTGGTCTAACCCTAATTGAGGGAGCGCCCAGGGGTACTTATAGGTGGCCGGGCGACCTCAGCAAAGACCTGGCCCAAAACATGTCTGGTTTGGGCCCAAACTGATACGGTTCGACTCAAACGGGTACATACCGACCCATATATGGGTTCGGCCTAATTTTAGCACGCAGGCCATGTGTGTAGCGCACCTTAGACATGTAGACATCGTGTCGTAGGCAGTCCTAGTGCGCCATCACGTGCTCGTGCTCATCCAGACTTGATCTTCTTCACGTGGTGATGTTCTCCATGCTTGTGGCGCCGGCCTCCCTCTCCTCCCTCGCGCTCTCTTGCTTGATCACCACGTCGTGCTCCATGTGTTGCATCTCCTCGCTCCCTCGAACCCCTTCTTCTCCAATGAACCTAATCATACATATGAACAAAGACTTAGGTAGTATAAAATTCTCGTTACAATAAATATCAGATTCAGCAAGGAGTGAGTTCACCTGCTGTTGTAACAACTTAGCACGGGCTCGAGTAATTGGTCCAATCCAAATCTCGTCATTGGACTTATCTTGATCAGCAACAATAGGGTCATCAACAGTAGGTGGAGATGGCTCTGTAGTAGGGATGTCCTCATCATTGCCCCCCTTCAAAAGGCGTCGACCTCGACGCTCCAAGGTCATCTCCATCATATGGTGATAAATCAGCAACATTGAAACTGTTGCTAACACCACCAAAGTCAGCAATAGGAATATCAATCGAGTAGGCATTATCATTGATCTTGGCAAGCACTCTATAGGGACCAGCACCTCGGGGCCTCAACTTGGAACGCCTAAGCAAAGGAAATCTGTCCTTGCGCAGGTGCACCCATACCATATCACCGTGCTGAAAAAGAACCTGCTTTCTTGACTTTTTGCGAGCAGCAGCAGTATTCTTCCCTTTCTTCTCAATAGCCTCTCGAGTCTTCTCATGAATTTTCTTCACAAAATCAGCTCTCTTTGATGCCTCCATATTAACTCTCTCATGCAATGGAAGAGGCAACAAATCTAGTGGTGTAATAGGTTTGAAGCCATACACCACCTCAAACGGACAAAGCTGAGTAGTAGAATGTACCGCCCTGTTGTATGCAAACTCCACATGTGGCAAACAATCTTCCCACTCCCGCAGATTTTTCTTGATCATTGTCCTCAGCAACTGTGACAAAGTTCGATTCACCACCTCGGTCTGGCCGTCAGTCTGGGGATGACATGTAGTGCTGAACAGAAGCTTTGTTCCTAGCTTTCCCCATAAGGTCTTCCAGAAGTAGCTCATGAACTTGACATCCCTGTCAGAAACAATAGTCTTGGGCACTCCATGCAAGCGTACGATATCCCTGAAAAAAAGGTTAGCCACATGCGACGCATCGTCGCTCTTATGACATGCAATAAAGTGTGCCATTTTAGAGAATCTATCCACTACCACAAATATAGAATCATGACCATGTTTAGTTTTTGGCAATCCTAGCACAAAATCCATACTAATATCTTTCCATGGTGTAATAGGTGCAGGTAGTGGTGTATACAAACCGTGAGGCTTCAGCTTGGACTTGGATGTGTTGCACACAATGCAGCGCCGCACATACCTGTCCACATCACGCCTCATCCTAGGCCAAAAGAAGTGATCAGCTAGCATGAGTAATGTCTTCTCACGCCCAAAGTGACCCATCAAACCTCCAGCATGTGATTCCTGCAATAAGAGCAAACGCAAAGACGACTCCGGAACACATAGTTTGTTAGCTCGAAATAGAAACCCATCATGTATGTGATATTTCTCCCAAGCGTTTTTCAAAGCACACAAACGATATGGTTCAGAAAAATCATGATCAATTGCATAAAGCTCAAAAATACTCTCTAAACCAGGAATATTAATATCAAGTTGTGTCAATAACATATTCTTCCTAGAGAGAGCATCAGCAACCACATTATCTTTTCCCTTCTTATGTTTAATGATGTACGGAAAAGATTCAATAAACTCAACCCACTTAGCGAGACGCCTATGCAGGTTGGATTGTGCTTTCAAGTATTTCAAAGCTTCATGATCAGAATGTATGATAAATTCTTTTGGCCACAAATAATGTTGCCAAACCTCAAGAACTCTAACAAGTGCATACAATTCTTTATCATAAACAGGATAATTCAGTCTAGCACCAGATAATTTCTCAGAAAAATAAGCTATAGGACGACCCTCTTGCATCAAAACGCCACCTACGCCTATACCACTAGCATCACATTCAACTTCAAATTGCTTTGAAAAATCACGCAATGCAAGTAAAGGTGCAGAAGTAAGCAAACATTTCAATTCATCAAATGCATGATCTTGGGCTGCGCCCCACACAAAAGGAACACCTTTCTTCATTAACTGATTTAATGGTGCAGCAATAGTACTAAAGTCTTTCACAAAACGGTGATAAAAACCAGCAAGACCGTGAAAACTTCGTACTTGACTAACATTCATGGGAGTAGGCCAATCTTGAATAGCAGCAATTTTAGATTGATCTACCTCTACTCCATGCTTAGAAACAACATAACCCAGAAATATGACCTTATCTTTTGCAAATGTGCACTTCTCAAGATTAGCATACAATTTATTATCACGCAGCACTTGCAAAACTTGTCTAATATGAGCACAGTGTTCAGTTTCATTGCGGCTGTAAATAAGTATGTCATCAAAATAGACAGCCACAAAACGACCAATGAACTCTCTCAAAACATGATTCATTAAGCGCATGAATGTACTAGGTGCATTAGTAAGACCAAAAGGCATGACTAGCCACTCATATAAGCCAAATTTAGTTTTGAAAGCAGTTTTCCATTCATCTCCTTCTTTCATGCGAATTTGATGGTAACCACTACGCAAATCAATTTTAGAGAAAACAGCAGCACCACTCAATTCATCTAACATATCCTCGAGACGGGGAATAGGATGACGATATCGAATAGTAATGTTGTTTATAGCTCTACAATCTACGCACATGCGCCATGTACCATCTTTCTTAGGCACCAAAATCACAGGAATAGCACAAGGACTAAGAGAGACACGAATGTACCCTTTATCCAGAAGAGCTTGCACTTGTGCTTGTATCTCCTTTGTTTCGTCGGGGTTGGTCCTGTAGGGGGCGCGGTTGGGCAAGGAGGCGCCAGGGATCAAGTAGATCTGGTGCTCGATGCCTCGTAATGGTGGCAGCCCAGCAGGTACCTCTACCGGAAAAACATCATCAAAGTCCTGCAAAACAGGGAGACACCAAGAGAAACAGGTTGCATATCATTAGAAACTAAGACCTTGCCCTTGTACATGAGCACAAGAGGCATGGCTGTAGGATCCTCACGAAATTCTCTCATGTCTTCTTTGGTGGATAAAACTAACAAGTTGGGCACTCCCTCACTTTTCGTTATATCACTCACGGCTGTTACATTATCTCGTGGAGGTGGCTGTTCGAGTTTCACTTCAGTCTTCTGATGAGATTCATTAACAATTTGCTGCGGTGACATAGGCAGTAGGTTGATTTTCTTGCCCTTGAACTCCAAGTGATAAGTATTGGCTCGACCATTGTGTTGCACATGTCGATCATAGAGCCATGGACGACCCAACAAGAGATGACAAACCGTCATAGGAACCACATCAAAATCTATAGAATCCTTGTATGGCCCTATCTCAAAGTTCACACGTACCATGTAGTTTACCTTCATCTCACCATTGTCACTTAACCACTGAATATAATATGGGTTAGGATGAGGTAAATATTTCAAACCCAGCTTGGTACATAACTCCTTACTTGCGAGATTGCGACAGCTTCCGCCATCAATGATCACCTTGCAAGCTTTATTGGGACCAACTAGTGCCTTGGTTTGAAACAGGTTGCAGCGTTGAGAATCAATATTGGGCTGCACACTCAATGTACGTGGAGAGACAACAATAATAGGAGAAGAGTCAGCATAAGCATCTTCACCTTCATCATCAGAACCAAACGGATTAGCATCTTCTCCGGTCTTATATCCATTCTCAGTAACCACTATCACTTTGTTGTTGGGACAATCTCTTTTAAAGTGTCCCTTGCCTCCACACGTATGACATAGTTTCTCAGTAGCACGAGTCACGGAGGCACTCGAACCAGAACTAGCAGCTGGTGTGGTAGCGGGACGTCTGGACTGAGCTCCAGAGGTCGCTGGCCTAGTGGACGAGGAGGGGCGAGTAGGAATCCCCTCAAGTGGCGCTGGGGCGGGGCTAGAAGGCGCCCTGGCAGTATATCGACTGGCAGGTGAAAAGCGAGATTTTTGTTGCGCCTCTTCAGCAAGCTGTGCCTCAGCCTCCATAGCATGGTGAAGCAATTGATTCATATCATTGTAAGTATGATGCCGGACGATGTTCTTGATAGGAAGTCTGAGTCCGTGCAAAAACCATTGCATAGTCATCTGACTAGACTCCTGAACTCGCGATCGCTGCATCAGCAGTTCCATCTCCTTGTAATAAGCATCAACAGTCAAAAATCCTTGCTTCAGCTGTGTCAATCTATCAAAAACTGAACGCAAATAATTGGTGGGTACAAAACGAGCCTGCATGATTTCCTTCATCTCTGTCCATCGCAAAACAGGAAGCTCATGAGCTGCTCGCCGTTGTGACAGAATATTATCCCACCAACGCAGGGCATAACCATCAAATTCCGAGGATGCAAGTTTGATCTTATCTTCAGTGTAAGCATGCAAACGCCACAGGTTGTCGATCTTGAGCTCCCAAGTGAGGTAATCCTCCACATCACATTCACCATCAAATCTGGGTATCGAGAACTTTGGCTTCCCTAGAAAATTATCCTCAGCAGGTATTACACGTCGGGCACCAAGGCCATGTGGTGGCCGACCATGTTGTCCAAGACCACGCCCACGAGCATTGGGGCCTAGTAGATTGGCATTGTCATGGACACTGTCATCATCAGCAAAGTCAGCAGCAGGCTGCACAGGCGGTGGTACCATGGGTCGATGCAGCTCCGCTAGGGATTGGTTCAGCTGATCAATGCTGTGCTGGAAAGTAGTGAACTGAGCTTGCATAGCTTGAACAGTATCTGCGGTGCCTTGCACTTTGAACTGGAGTTGCTGATGTGCAGTCACAGCGTCGGCAGTAGAACGATCCAACACCCCCTCCAGATGAGTGCGCAGTCCAACAAAGTCTGTCCAAACCACAGGTGTATCCCCATCTTTTTCTTGCATCACATCATAACCACTAGTAGACATGATCAGTAGATTAGTGCACGAAATCAAAAACGTGTGGTGCCGCTCACAACTCAATCAAAAACTGACAAGAAAAGGTAATCTTACCGTTCCAAAGTGAATAGTAGTGCGTACCAGAAAGAAGTATCAAGCTCGTGCACGGATGTGATGAAGTGAATACCGAGGGTATAAGAGCGATCACACGACAAACCAGGAATATATGGTGGAGTTGTAGGTATGGTATCCTAAGTACACCGCAAATAAGTCCTAGTGCTGATCATATGACAAGACCCACGAAACACACACGGTGAAGATAAGCGAGGCAAAGCAACTCTGAAAAAGAGCTCAAGAGATATAAGTGACAACGCACAATAGCTCATGTTGCAATGCACAAGAGAGATGCTAGCACTGGCTCGACGAACAGGCACAAGAGTGCGCACACGGCAGCAGCCTGATGAGCACGAAGTAGCTAGTCTCGTATGGGTAAGCTCCTAACACGATGTTGTAGACAGGCTGTAGCTAAAGCGATCAAAATCGTGTAGAAAGGACGCTATGTGGACACAGTGGTAACGCTGTCGCGGTAGAGAAATTGACAAAAAACGTGTCGCGGCAGAGATATACGACGCCGGAAACGCACGGCAGCGCGACGGCGACGCGAAACGGACAAAATAGTTTGTCACTTTTTTTTATAGGTGCGGCGTGTGCAGGCACGTCCCTTTTTTTTCTATTTTTTTAACTCAAAATTGGGCCTAAAAAGAAGAGGCCCGAACTGGTGCTGGACCACAGACGGTCACCGCGCCTCGGTGAGCGGAGCGGGGCGAGCGCGCGATGCAGGCGCCGGACCCCAGACGATCTCCGCTCCCAGGCGAGGTGCGCGAGGCGCGATGGAAAGCAAAAATTGATGTGACCCACGTGATGCCCTTGAACGAGGAACACAGGAGTTCAATTTTATTTGGACACTCGATCTCCTATTCTTTTCTTTTTGTCTAGACTCCACGTGAAGCAATTAATGTCTGCTCAAACCAACTCAACGACAGATTAAAGAAAACAACCCGATCAGTACAATGTGGGGGACTCTTTGACTAGTTTACTTGGTGATGCAGTAAACACAAGGCGTCGGGCAGCAGGCCAGGCGATGTTGAAGCAGCCACACACGGACGCGGACGACAACGACGTCAGGGCGCGTGTTCGCGGTAGATCAATTCTGACTGCGGCGGCCACACAAACTGACTCAGATTAGGACTCCGACGAAGAGAACAGGACGGACAAAAATCAGACAAGACTACGACTCAGATCGGAAGAAAAGATACGCAAAAAAGGACACGATCAGCGACTAAACTAGATGAACGGATGCAATCAGCGACTAAACTATGGATGGATTTGTGGATGCTCACCGAGTAAACGAGGAATCTGATACCAAGATGATATGGGGTGGCCCGATCTTCTCATGAGCGATGCGATGGTGATGATGGCAGCGGATGATTGTCGGGGATAACTTGGTGTCACCGATGAACTCTCCTCGCTTGAACCCTGATGCCAATGCAATAGATCTCAAACCCTGTAGGATATTCACGACTCCACACACTTGTGCACGTAGCCGTCGACCACGAAACGGTAGTTTGCAATCTACTGATTCCCAGTGGAACAACAGATCGCACTAAACTTGCAGCAGTATATCACCAAATCCAGAGGAATTGGTGCGGAGGAATTCAGATGAATGCTTACAGCAGTTCAATGAAGTAATCTTTAGTCTAAACGTGGTCTAACCCTAATTGAGGGAGCGCCCAGGGGTACTTACAGGTGGCCGGGCGACCTCAGTAAAAACCTAGCCCAAAACATGTCTGGTTTGGGCCCAAACTGACTCGGTTCGACTCAAACGGGTACATACCAACCCATATATGGGTTCGGCCTAATTTTAGCACGCAGGCCATGTGTGTAGCGTGCCTTAGACGTGTAGACATCGTGTCGTAGGCAGTCCTAGTGCGCCATCACGTGCTCGTGCTCATCTAGACTTGATCTTCTTCACGTGGTGATGTTCTCCATGCTTGTGGCGCCGACCTCCCTCTCCTCCCTCGCGCTCTCTTGCTTGATCACCACGTCGTGCTCCATGTGTTGCATCTCCTCGCTCCCTCGAACCCCTTCTTCTCCAATGAACCTGATCATACATATGAACAAAGACTTAGGCAGTATAAAATTCTCGTTACAATAAATATCAGATTCAGCAAGGAGTGAGTTCACCTGCTGTTGTAACAACTTAGCACGGGCTCGAGTAATTGGTCCAATCCGAATCTCGTCATTGGACTTATCTTGATCAGCAACAATAGGATCATCAATAGTAGGTGGAGATGGCTGTGTAGTAGGGATGTCCTCATCAACCACATTACCCCGGTATGGGACGGGGCTTAGCCCGAAGTTTACCTGTTTTAGTTTGGGGAGCCTCACAACTATATAAGGGTTCGTGGTGCCCGAAAAGTGGTATGCGACACCCCCGAATCCGGGTTGACGCCAAAAGTGGGTCAACACATATCACGACATATCCCGAGCCACTAGAAGACACTTGGGTTTTCCCGCCGTGGCGCCGGAGTTACGGTCTGGAGGAGGTACTGCCGAGGCATGCCGACGAGGTAGACTCCACAGGGTAGGCACCCGTACTAAGGTGGATAGATGGAAGGCTTTGTCGATTATCTGAACCCCACATACTTGTGTATGACGGTCCATGGTGGTATCCCGACGGATTTATCGAATCTTGTGGGTAAAGTGTACAACCTCTGCAGAGTGTAAATCTATTCGAATAGCCGTGTCCTCGGTCATGGACGGTTGGGACGACCGTTACTTAGCCCAATGTCAAGTTTTGTTTTTACTAAAGTGTTTTCGGAAAAGTGGAGGAAGGTGCCGGATGGAGTATTCGGAGGGTACTGCCGTGGCACGGTTATGGTTCAGAGTACTTACAGGGTACTGCCGAAGGAGTGGAGATGGTCATGTGTGATTGACCTTGCTGAAGACTGTTTGCCCGATTTTTCACGATGCACCTCCTGATCCAATAGATCTGATAGGATCTTCCAATCACGTGAGCAATACACATAACCTGAAGATGGGGAACGTCAATCCTGCGAGCAACTCATCGATGTAGACGAACCTCACGCCGAATAGATGAATCCAACGAGCAACTCGGTGATGAACAACGAGCCTCACGCAGCAGCATGACAATACTTGAATAACAAGCACCTTCACGCAAAACAATATATTGGATAACTAGACGAACGTCCGAGACGCCGTCACACACGCCGATCCCAGAGGGACGGTGATAACTTGAACTAAAAGTTCTACATAATTTTCTGCCTCCCTAAACCCTAGCCATCCAGCCTCCTTATATAGGCGGCCAGCAATCTGTTGGGCTTGGACAGGCCCAAACCCAAAACATAAAATAAAACCTAAGTGGCCCACAACCTGGCCAGGCTAAGAAATAACATGAACATAGATACAAATTAATGACATAGCCTTAGACTTAATTATCACATATCATAGGTTGTCCTAGCGTGCCAGTCCTCATCATCCTCCCCTTCTTGGAAAGGCGTTGTCCTGCACGCCAGAGGGTCTTCTCGTTAAACGTGGCATCAAATCTACAATATCGCCACTATCCATCTTCAAGCCTTGCCAGCCTGCCACACCACATCCTCCCTCTCGGCTAGCTTGACTTGCTCTTGGCACCTTTTAGTCTTCGGCACCACCAACCAACAAACCTGATTAAGACACAAATGATCACCAGAAAGCAGTCTCAAAGCATATGAGCAGATCACCCAAAATGGACAGGACATACTCCTGCACACTGAGGGTCCAAATGAGCTGAATATACTCACAGACGCAAACTGAATTTTGGTAGCAAACAAAGCACATCACCCAAAACAAACAGGACAATTTCCTGCATGCCAAGGATCCAAATATACTGAATCTGCCACCTCTTTGAAACTTCTAACAGTGTCTCTGTTTTCATTTATTTTCCGCGCTCACGCAAAAATTATACAGACCCAGTCCATCACCAGATGCAACAAAAGTCGTGCCACACAATTTGCCCGAACCTTCTTTCCTGTCATTCCGAAACGTGTACCAAACATGGAAAAAAATTGTCACGTAAAAGCAAACCAAGTCTGATCCTTCCTTCTCTTTGTTTTTCTCTTTGCGAGCACTACAACCTAACCAAACCACTACGTAATGCCTCTTTTTTTTCTCCTTTCCTTCTTTCCTTTTCTTCTTTCCTTTCCGTGTTGGACTCTTGCCCTTGGTACTTCCAATCGGATCAGCCTGGCAGTGCACATACGCTGTGCCGACGTGCTCCACCTAATCTGTTGCAATGGCTCCTCTTTTCCTCTCTTTTTTCCTTAAGTATCACTGATTATCTGACAAATAGGTCGGCCCATTAGGTAACGAGCGAGATGGCTCGATCCCAGGCGACTGCCTACCACCGAAACAAGCTAGCTAATTGCGCTCGGGGCAGACCATCTCCGTCCCTAGGCGCGCGAGATCGAACGCTGTTACCTTTTTTTTCCTCGATCGGATCTGCAAGAAATCATACTGCCTGGACTCTGCGATCTGGATATTCGCCCATCTGAAAAAAAACAATTCCGATCTGCCTGGACTCTACGAAAAACAATCTGATCTGGTATCGAACGAAGCAAACTCTGCAGAGACACCAGCTCGCGCCGATCTAACCATGGACAAACCGCTACCGCCATCGCTACAGAATTAAACATCAATAGCGACATACCTCTGATTCAACTTGCATCGTGATGAACCTGGCGCTCTGATACCAAGATGATGAAGACTGTTTGCCCGATTTTTCACGATGCACCTCCTGATCCAATAGATCTGATAAGATCTTCCAATCATGTGAGCAATACACGTAACCTGAAGATGGGGAACCTCAATCCTGCAAGCAACTCGTCGATGTAGATGAACCTCACGCCGAATAGATTAATCCAACGAGCAACTCGGTCATGAACAACAAACCTCACGCAGCAGCACGACAATACTTGAATAACAAGCACCTTCACGCAAAACAATATATTGAATAACTAGACGAACGTCCGAGACGCCATCACACACACCGATCCCAGAGGGACGGTGATAACTTGATCTAAAAGTTCTACATAATTTTCTGCCTCCCTAAACCCTAGCCATCCAACCTCCTTATATAGGCGGCCAACAAACTGTTGGGCTTGGACAGGCCCAAACCCAAAACATAAAATAAAACCTAAGTGGCCCACAACGTGACCAGGCTAAGAAATAACATGAACATAGATACAAATTAATGACACAAACTTAGACTTAATTATCACATATCGTAGGTTGTCCTGGCGTGCCAAGAGGCACAAGATGGATTATTTTCCGGGTGATTCTTATGGCTACAAGTGTCGTAGTGGCTAGAAATCTAGTGATATTTTTAATGACTATCTTGACCTGCTGGATGGTGTTTTAGCATACGATGAATATGAGATCAATTGGCAACTGACCAACGATGCAACAGCTGAAGAGTTTGAGTCATGGGAGCGTCATATGCTACAGGTTTTTTACAGATGTGCTACCTATGATCACAAAATGAATGATTCTACACGTTTGGTTCTTGCAGACCGACGCATGGATGACAGGCTATACAGTTGGTGGCATAAAGCATTACGGGAGAAGAGCATTACCTCTGCAACTTGGGCGAATTTTAGGAAATTTTTGCATGAGTGTTTTATACCTTCTAGCACCGTGGTTCCTTCTCGAAAGCCCATGGTAACCGTAGAAGTAATTAAGCAGCCACCCAAGGTTGTGCATGGGATAGAGGATGTTGGCAAGAGCATAGCTCCTATACCAAAGGTCGCGACAGCTGTGACTACTCATGAGAAGTTGACAGTTGATGAGGACATCCCATCTATTGATACAACCGCTGCACCTACAGCGGAACACATACAAGGACCCATCACTCGAGCTCGTGCCAAGCAACTTAACTATCAGGTACTTTCATTTCTTGGAACTCTTTCTCACATACATGAGAATATGATGCTGCCTAAATCAGATATGTTTGTTACTCTTAGGAATGATGGACCTAGCATGGATGAGAGGGACAAGCATTGGAGCATGATCGTGCATGGAGATGGCAGCAAGCGTTTGAGGATTGAAGAAGATGCCACGAGTGGAGATTTCAGAACTTTGAAGCCACCATAATGAAGGATGAAGACTTGGACGAAATATACAAAGAACCACTTCATAAATTCGTCCTTAGATAAATATGGTGCTGCATCACTTTTATTTTTGGGCCAGGCCCATGTAATTTTCGCAGCAAATAAGACAACCACTTTTAGGAGTCCGAATTTGAGGGGAAAAGGCCTGTTAGGGTTCCGTTCGACCACCATACCCATGGCTGGTCGCACCCCTACCTTTTCCTCCTCAAATACCCCCCGTAGCCATCATTAGAACTCGGATTTTGATTAGACTAAAGTTAGCCATTGCTGCAACTACGAGCTCGACTTTTGAGGCCAATCGCCCAGAAGAAGACCGCCTATTCGGAATCCCACCTTTTGAATAAAGCATACATCTTTCATCCGCAATATCTTGATTGCTGTATTAGTTCTTACTTGTTCTCAATTTCAGGTAGGAATTAAGACCCTCGCTGGTCAGGCTGATCGTGCATCCGCAAGATCAGTAACTCCCGGAGATTGTCCTAGCGATTGCACTGGCGCACGAGCTTCGCACGTGTAGTCGGATCGTCAAGCACGAACTCCACCCACCAAATCGACATATCAAGATCTCATCGAAAGATCGGACACCTTTGCCCTATCACGTGGTATCAGATTTCAGGTTGCTTGGTGAGATTTACTGTTTTCGTAGTTTAGATTGCATCTGTGTTCATACCTATAAACCACGAAAAAGCCAAAAATACAGTTAGGGTTTAGATCATCTCGTCCCATAAACCATCCGAGCCTTTGCATTGTCTTTTCAGTTTGCATCGTTGAATTTGTGTCTGCATCCGCGTGTCAAGTTGCTGGTCTTAGTGTCTGTTCCTTTAGAGTTTCGAGTTCGAATCACCATAGTCCCGCCGCCGCCACACGCTTGCACCACTGCTCCACCATATCCTTTCGCCACCACGCTAGATACTTCTGCCACCGCCTTTACATAAGTTTTTGTTCGTTCCTCCCAATTTCATCTATGCCTTTTTCAGAGTCCGTGAGTTAGGTTTCGGTCGCCAGTCAAGAGGAAGAAGAAGAGCAAAAAAAAAAATTCAACTCCGCATCCAAGTCAGGTTGACCCGTTCCTACTAGTCCAATCCGATTTCAGTCCGAATTGGACAGTTTCGTCAGTTTTTGACGGTTTTCGACAGCAAATTTCAACTGGCCATAACTTTTGCATACGAACTCCGTTTTTGACGTGCGACCACTCAAAATGCTCAGCACGAAAAGATCTATGTGACCACAGCCACTACGTCGTTGCGCGACACTCAGAACTCCCAAAAAAGGCCGGGAAGGCCGAGTTTTTGCCCTCTGAAGTTTCGGACCCGAAAATTCCTGCAGATCTTCACTTATATCTTGCTTTGGAGCTGTTTCTTTCTGCTTATTGTGCCACGCCGTGACTTTCTTAGTGTTCTCGGCTCGCGTCTCTAGCTCGGTATAGCCTAGGACCAGCACAGTACTGTGGTTGAGCATTCTTTCAACGTTGCATTGCTGTTTTGATATTTGCTGTGTTTTTGCTACCATATAAGCCTTCCTACAGCTCCACATATTTCTGCACGTGCTTTGTATCGACACCTGGTAATCGCTTTGTGCAATTTTGGGAGTCGCTGATCCTTGCTGGTTGCATCTCACCTTCCTCCTGTTTGGTAAGAACTTGTAAGAGCTTTGTATACCGCTTGACAGATTACGCGTGATTCCACCATATTCCATAGTGCGTAGGTATATATATTTGTGCTTGCTTCTACGCTAACCATGACAGGAACCACGAAGGATGATATTGATCCGGAGAAGAGGACTAATGCAGAGTTGCATGCCCACTTCACTCGGCTGTTGGTGGGGCGTGCACAAGATGTGGACACACGCTTGGGTGATGTTGATTCCAAGCTTTCTGATGCGATGGACAAGATGGCTGGTCTTGAGGCATCCTTCAACACCAAGCTCGACACCCAGTTCCAGGAAGTCCTGGCCCGCTTACCACCACTGCCACGGCCGGGCATCCCTGTACCACGTGCTCGCCGCGTTCCTCTCATACCGCCATCTGCGGGTACCATTGCAGCCGCGGCAGCTGCTGCGGCCGCTACGGAGGCGGCCACCCAGGACGGATATGATGCTGACGAGGGGGCAAACGAGTTCGAAGATGAAAAAGAGCTCGACGAGGATGAGGTCCAACAACCTGCACTTGTCAAGGTTGATATTGTCAAGGATGTCGTGGAGGAGGTTGTACCATTGAGTGGGCTGAATATGCAACTCAAAAGGGTACATGATGAGACTTGTATGACAGTGGATAGAGGCCAGCGATGGAATTTATTTTAGGCACAGTGCATAATCAAAGGCAAAGCATGCAAGTTGATGATTGACAGTGGTAGTTACTGTAATGGCATTAGCAAGTCAGTTGTGGATGCTTTGAGTTTATCCACATGGCGTACTCCAGAACCAAGGCATGTTGAGTGGGTTAATAGCTACGGTATGCTGAAGATTACTCACAAGGTGCGTGTGCCATTTACAGTTGATGACTATGTTGATGAGGTGGAATGCGATGTGTTGCCATTGGAGGTGTGTGGGCTATTACTTGGACGTCCATGGCAGTATGATCGCAATGCTATGCATGCTGGGAGAGCAAATACATATTCTTTTGTGCATGATGGCAAACAACGGACTTTGAAGCCTATGAGAGATGATCAAATCAAGTCTGATGTCGTGTTGGTGGTTCACAAGGAGAAGTTTCATAAAGCTAAGCCACAACAAGGGCTAGCTAAGGTGCAGCTTGAGGAGCATGACGCGAAGAGCATCAGTGGTGATATTGTTTCATCCAAGCCTGTAGATGATAAGTCAGTTGTTCTTGTTAGTGACAAGCCGGTTGAAGTCAAGCCTCATATTGATGAAGGGAAGGATATGTCAGCATGGGTTCCATGTGTTCCACTTCCAGTTCGTGTTGACATGGGTGTTCAGACCGATGACGGTGGTGCTTCATCGTGTTCCGGTGCATATGGTGCCGCGGGTAGTTAGCCACAGTTTTGCGAGAACACCTCAGAGAAGTTTTGTTGGAGCAGCAGTGCGTGTGCATATAGGCAAGGATGGACGTGTTCGTCAGTTGTGTGGCCCAGGCATTACCACTTTGCAGGGTCGTGCTAAGCAGGTTCATGTTCAGCAACGCAAGGTTCCAGCAAGGATTGAGAAGAAGAAGGTGGAGGCGCCTAGGTACAAGTTCATTTGGCAAAGAAAAGAGGTGCAACCACCTAGGGCTGTATCAAGTCGAGCAGGCCAAGAGGGAGGATGTGGTGAGGAAGGCAAGCAAGACTTGAAGACGACGAATATGCATGGTGCTATTGTTGATATTCCGCCACCCTTTCGAGCAGACCCTCACGCGTTGGGTACAACGCTTTTTGAAAGGGGGGATGATGATATGGGCACGAAGGAGGAGGTGAAGCCCAATTTCAGGACTCCACCAAGATGAGGGAAGCTCCTTGCAGATTGGCATGCCAGGATGACCTACGATATGTAATAATTAGTCTAAGGTTCTGTCAGCAATTTATATTCATGCTTATGTTATTTCGTAGCTAGGTCAAGTTGTGGGCCACTTAGGGTTATTTGTGTTTTGGGTTTGGGCCTGTCCAAGCCCAACAGTTTTCTGGCCATCTATATAAGGAGGCTAGCAGTCTAGGGTTTAGGGGAGTTCAGTTGTTTAGTCTAAAACTATTGTGTGCTCCACCGTGTAGCATCCCTCCAGGGAAACGGCGCTGCCGTGTTATCAAATAAAGATTGCTGCGAGGGTTCTTGTGTTCATCAAGAATTATCAGGCTCAGGTTTGAGGCGTGGTGATCTTCATCACGTTGCTTGCTGGATTCGTTCCTCTTCTTCAGGTGATGTTCTTCGCGTTATTGGAAGATTTCTATCCGGGTAGACTCGCTATGAAAGATCGGGACAAAACTCATAGGATCACCGGTGTGATCCTTATCAGACTTGGATCTATGAAGGGAGGTGGTCATGTTTGATTGACCACCGGCTCTCTCTTGAAAAACAAATGAGTTCCCCCTTTCCTAGAGAGTTTACAAAAATCTGTTTTCTAAAATTGTTTTTCAACAAAGATATAGAGATGTCGTATGACATGCTATATCGACAAGTGAAACTATGTTAGTATAGAGCAAACTAGATTAGAGCCTTTCACCTTTCTACAGCCAAATTGCATGTCAACACCACCTCTTAGATGGTTTGCGAGTACAGTTCCAAAATGTACTCACGGCTTTGTCCCTGGCTATTAACTTGGTCAGATTATGGTGAAGATTATGATGATGATGAGGAGTTCAACAACGCCGGTGCGAACTAGGATCCGTCTCCCGGTCAGTCGACTGTAGGGTAGAGGCATGACACGGGCTACCAACGCTACCCTTGTATCCGCTGCAATGCTTAGTTAACTTGCCCTGCGTGGCATTTGGATTCGGCAAAGTGGCCATGTAAGACTATTTGAACTCGTTATGTAATGGATGATGTACTCTATAATGCCAACTCTGTTATGTGGGTTCATGACGGTCTTCCTAGGATCGTGAATTATATGCATAATAGGAATTCCGGGTGGTAAGCCGGGGTCGCCACAGTATTTGAGGAGGAAAGGATAGGAGTGCGACCAGCCATGGGTATGGTGGTCGAACGGAACCCTAACAGGCCTTTTCTTCTCAAATTCGGACTCCTAAAAGTGGCTGTCTTATTTGCTGTGAAAATTACATGGGCCTGGCCCAAAAATAAAAGTGAAGCAGCACCACATTTATCTATGGACGAATTTATGAAGTAGCTCTTTGTATATTTTGTCCAAGTCTTCATCCATCATTATGGTGGCTTCAAAGTTCTAAAATCTCCACTCGTGGCATCTTCTTCCATCCTCAAACGCTTGCTGCCATCTCCATGCATGATCTTGCTCCAGTGCTTGTCCCTCTCATCCATGCTAGGTCCATCATTCCTAAGAGTAACAAACATATCTGATTTAGGCAGCATCATATTCTCATGTATGTGAGAAAGAGTTCCAAGAAACAAAAGTACCTCATAGTTAAGTTGCTTGGGACGAGCTCGAGTGATAGGTCCTTGTATGTGTTCCGCTGTAGGTGCAGCGGGTGTATCAATGGATGGGATGTCCTCATCAGGCTTCCCTTCTTGAATTGAAGTCATCCTCGACACAACCTCATCATCTTCACCGAAGTAAGGCTTCAAATCTGCAATATTAAATGTAGGACTTACCGTACCAAAATCTGCAGGAAGCTCAAGTTTATATGCATTATCATTGATTTTCGCTATCACCCTAATAGGACCATCAACACGTGGCATTAACTTAGACTTGCACAAATCAGGAAAATGATCTTTGTGCAAATGCAACCAAACAAGATCACCAACCTCAAACACAACATGCTTTCGTCCTCTATCCCCAGCAACTTTATACTTAACATTCATGTGTTCTATGTTGTCTTTAGTAGTTGCATGCAATTTTAAAATCAATTCAGCACGCTGTGTAGCATCAAAATTATTTTGCACTGAAGATGGTAAAGGCAACAAATCAATAGGTGCATGTGGAAAAAAACCATAGACAATCTAAAAAGGGCTCATCTTTGTGGTAGAATGCAGCAAACGATTATAAGCAAATTCAATATGAGGCAAACACTCTTCCCACAATTTTAAGTTCTTCTTTAAAACAACCCGCAATATAGTAGATAAATTTCCATTAACTACTTCAGTTTGTCCATCAGTTTGGGGATGACATGTAGTACTAAACAGCAATTTAGTCCCAAACTTAGCCCATAAACATCTCCAAAAGTGGCTAAGAAATTTAGTATCACGGTCAGAAACAATAGTATTTGGCACAACATGCAAACAAACGATATCACGAAAAAATAAATCAGCAATGTGCGTAGCATCATCGGTCTTGTGACAAGGAATAAAGTGTGCCATCTTAGAAAACCGATCCACAACAACAAAAATACTATCCCTCCCCTTCTATGTATGAGGTAATCCCAAAACAAAGTCCATCAAAATATCCTCATAAGGAACACTAGGAACAGGAAGAGGCATATATAAACCATGTGGATTAAGGCAAGACTTAGCTTTTTGACAAGTAGTGCAGCGTGCCATGAATCTCTCAACATCTCGCCGCATGCGTGGCCAAAAGAAGTGTGCAGCAAGAACATCCTCCGTCTTCTTGACACCAAAGTGTCCCATTAATCCTCCTCCATGCGCCTCCTGTAACAACAAAAGACGAACGGAACCATCTGGGATGCATAGTTTGTTAGCACGGAACACAAATCCATCAGTAAGGATAAATTTGTTCCATGTTCTACCATCTCTACAATTCTGCAACACATCTCTAAATTCAGCATCATGCAAGTATTGTTCCTTTATAGTTTCCAACCCAAAATTTTAGAAGTCAAACTGAGATAGCATAGTATAGCGGCGCGACAAAGCATCAGCAATAACATTATCTTTACCCTCTTTGTGTTTGATAACATAAGGAAAAGATTCAATAAATTCAACCCACTTTGCATGGCGATGATTCAGTTTTGCTTGACTACGAATATGCTTCAAAGATTTATGATCAGAATGTATAACAAATTCTGTAGGCCATAAATAATGTTGCCAAGTTTCTAATGTCCGAACCAGTGCATATAATTCTTTATCATAAGTAGAATAGTTCAGACTAGGCCCACTCAATATTTCACTAAAATATGCTATAGGTTTGCCTTCTTGTAATAACACACCTCCCAAACCAATTCCACTAGCATCACATTCAAGTTCAAACATCTTATTAAAATCAGGAAGTTGGAGTAATGGAGCATGTGTTAACTTATCTTTCAGTATCATGAAAGCTTCTTGTTGTGCATCGCCCCAAACAAAGGGCACATCCTTCTTTGTGAGCTCATTCAATGGCGCAGCAATAGAACCAAAATCTTTGACAAAGCGCCTATCAAACCCAGCGAGGCCAAGAAAACTCCTCACTTATGTGACCATCTTGGGCTGCGGCCAATTCTCAATAGCTTCAATCTTGGCTGGATCAACTTCAATTCTCTGTTCTGTAACAACACAACCAAGAAAAGCAACTCTATTTGTGCAAAAGGTGCACTTCTCAATATTACCATACAAACGTGCATCACGTAAAGCATTGAAAACAGCACGTAAATGATCCAAATAGTCCTCGAAAGATTTGCTATAGATGAGAATGTCATCAAAATATACCACCACAAAACAACCAATAAAAGCACGTAAAACTTCGTTCATCAGTCTCATAAAGGTACTACGTGCATTAGTTAAACCAAACGGCATTACTAACCACTCATATAAATCAAACTTAGTTTTAAAAGATGTTTTCCATTCATCTCCTAATTGCATACGAATTTGTGGGTAACCACTATGCAAATCAACTTTAGAGAACATAATAGAACCACTCAACTCATCCAGCATGTCATCCAAACGAGGTATAGGGTGACGATATTGAATGGTAATATTATTAATAGCTTGACAATCAGTACACATGCGCGAAGAACCATCTTTCTTAGGTACTAAAATAATAGGAACATCGCATGGACTAAGAGACTCACGAATATAACCTTTGTCCAATAAACTCTAGATTTGTCGTTGGATCTCTTTTGTTTCTTTAGGATTGGTGCGATATGGCACACGGTTGGGCGGCGAGGCTCCTGGAATCAAATAAATTTGGTGTTCTATCCCATGAATAGGTGGAAGTCCAGGTGGAACATCTTGTGGGAAAACATCTATGTATTCCTGCAAAAGGTTAGCAACCGCAGGTGGCAAAGAAGGAGGCATATCCTCAAATGAAAATAGAACTTCGTTGTAAACAATGGCATAGCATGGAGTAATATTCACATCAATTTTAGCAAGATCATATTTGCTAGCAAGTAAACAAGGATTCTTCAAACGAAGTTCAGTAGCATGGTTAGAATCAGATTTAGAAGTATGCTTAGGGGGTACAAAATCTGCAGCAATATTCTAATTTGAATGTAATAGGGATGAGGTTGTTGTCGTGTGGGTAGAGCAAGCTTCTCCACCATGTCAATACTAGCCAGATTGTTACAACTCCCTCCATCAATGATGATCCGGATAGCTCTCTCCTTAACAACACCTCTTGTTTGAAACAAATTGTGGCATTGATCATGCTCAACTTTCCTCAATTGCACACTCAAGACACGTTGTGCAACTAAACTCTTGTATTGATCAACAGTTTCAACTCCCATTACCTCCATCTCCTTGTCAGAATCAGAATTTGCACCATCACGTGCAGCAATAAGTGCCAATGTATCATCATCAAAATCACTCGCAGAGTCATATTCGCCATCTTCACGCACCACCATCACACGTTTGGTTCTACATTATTTTTTGATGTGACCAAACCCAAAAAATTTGCGACATTGAATGTCGCGAGTCTTCCCCGTGGAGGCCATGGAAGAAGAACTCCGTGTCGGACCAGCAGATGGTGATGGAGCAGGAGCAGGTGGCATTCTTGATGTGGGCATGGTATACCTAGAGGTGGAAGGGCCTGGTGCATCCCCACGAGAAGGTGGAGCTGATTGGCGCGCAGACCATGAAGAAGTACGACCTGCAGAATTATTAGCTCTTCTCCATGATTGTTGACGATCCTGCACTTCAAGTTTAGCTTTTCAAGTAAGATGAAATAAACGAGTAATAGTGTTGTACTCCTTATAGTCTAAAATATGCTGAATCTCCTTATTTAAACCACCAAAGAAACGTGCAAGCATAGCTTCATTATCCTCTACAATACCACAACGAATCATGCCCGTTTGTAACTCTTGATAATATTATTGTACGGAATTTTTGCCTTGTTCTAAACGACCTAATTTTTTAAGCAAGTCCCATTGATAATGTGGAGGTACAAAACTAGTACGCATGGCATGTTTGAGACCAAGCCAAGTAGCATGAATATTAGCATGACTGACTCTACAATATTCAGACCACCAGATAGAAGCAAAATCTGTAAATTCACATGTAGCGGCACTAACACGCAAATGCTCATGATAGCGTAAACATGCAAAATGTTGCTCTACTTCTAATTCCCAAGTGAGATATGCATCAGGATGATATCTACCCTCAAATGGCGGAATATTTAATTTCAGTTTGGCAACATGTTCATCATCACGTACCGGACGTGGAGGTGGACGAGCGATGCGGTTGTATTGCCGCGGACGGCCAGGTGCAGGTTGTTGGACCTCATCCTCCTCAAGCTCATTTTCATCTTTGAACTCATTTTCCCCCTCGTCAGCAGCATATCCATCCTGGGTGGCCACCTCCGTAGCGGCCGCAGCAGCTGCCGCAACTGTAACTGTACCCGCAGAGCGGTATGAGAGGAACGCGGCGAGCACGTGGTGCGTGGACGCCCGGCTGTGGCTGTAGTGGTAAACGGGCCAGGACTTCCTGGAACTTGGCGTCGAGCTTGGTGTTGAAGGATGCCTCAAGGACAGCAATCTTGTCCATCGCATCAGAATGCTTGGAATCAACATCACACAAGCGTGTGTCCACATCTTGTGCATGCCCCACCAACAGCCGAGTGAAGTGGGCATGCAACTCTGCACTAGTCATCTTCTCCGGATCAACATCATCCTTCGTGGTTCCTGTCATGGTTAGCGTAGAAGCAAGCACAAATATATATATACCTACACACTACAGAATATGGTGGAATCATGCATAATCCGTCATGCAGTATACATAGCTCTTACAAGTGCTTACCAAATAGGAGGAAGGTGATATGCAACCAACAAAGATCAGCGGCTCCTAAAATTGCACAAAGCGATTACCAGGTGTCGATACAAAGCACGTGCAGAAATATGTGGAGCTGTAGGAAGGCTTATATTGTAGCAAAAACAGCAAATATCAAAACAGTAATGCAATGTTGAAAGAATGCTCAACAACGGTACTGTGCTGGTCCTAGGATAGCCCGTGCTAGAGACGCGAGCCGAGAACACTAAAAAAGTCACGGCGCGGCACAACAAGCAGAAAGAAATAGCTGAAAAGCAAGATATAAGTGAAGATCTGCCGAAATTTCCGAGTCGGAAACTTCAAAGGGCAAAAACTCGACCTTCTCGGACTCTTTTGGGAATTCTGAGCGTTTTGAAGGCCGCACAGCCACAAAGTGGCTGTGGCTAGATAGAACTTTTTGTGCTGAGCATTTTGAGTGGTCGCACGTCAAAAATGGTGTCGGTGTTCTGGATACCGGGGTATCCCGGTCCTCCTTCTCCTAGGCCCCTTCAACGGCCCAACTTCGGCCCAGGGGTAAATCAATGACCGAAGCCCAACAGAGAAGACCCTCATGAGGAGGCGCCTCATGAGGAGAACGACGACTAAAACTGCTAAGGACTAGAAGACCTCCTCGCGAGCTGTTCCTCGTGATGGGATGGACCACATCCACGTCAGCTTAGTACGTTTCTGTGCTGAGCAAGAAGATAAGGACGGAAGACTGCATACCGTCCATGCTACCCCGATAGGAGGGAGACCAGCTTCTGCCGTGCCTGCATAAAGCTGCGCGGTGGTTGTTGGCCACCCCCCTAAAAATAGGGTGGACGGTGCAGGGTGCCAGAGGAGGACGTCAGCCTCCTCCACCCACTCTACTCTATGAAGACTACATCCACCGAAGACCCAAGACAACAGCTGTCCCTCTCCTTGGCCGTTTGTGGCAACCCCTTCCCCAAGATGATAAGGGGAAGGAGGACCTCGGCGCTAGAAAAGGAGGGGAGGCCGCCCCTTAGAAGGGATCTGATCTTCATCTTTAGGCTCCTAGCTAGGCTAAGTTGGTTCTTCTATTTCCGGCCAGTTAGAGCTCTGTAACCAAGACCTTGTACTCCTTGCGAGGTATCGCGTCGTAATACAAGAATGCAGGAAGTAGGAGTTTTACCTCACCACGAGGGCCCTGAACCTGGGTAAAGCTCGGTGTCTCTCTCTGCGGTGCGTTGTGCTCTCCGGCGTCTCGAGGCTTCCATTGCCGTGTTTCGTTGCGATCTAGATCTCACGCGTACAGCCCCCTGCATTTGAATCATTGGGTCCATCGTGTGGTACCCTGTGTTCTCGTGACACAAAATCCCCTGACATTTGGCGCACCAGGTGGGGGGCTGTGGTGTGTTTCTTCTAGATCTGCTTTGACATGGCCGACGCCAATGCAAGGCTCGAGCGTCTTCGCCGCCGCAACTCCGTTCGAGGACATACCGAGCCCATCATCCGTCGCCACACGCCTCGCCGAGGAGGAAGAGGTGGAAGATCTGGAGTCCTCCTATCTCCCATCTGGGCGTACAGAGCCTTCGCTCTCCTTCACCGCCACTGCTACTTCTCGCACTCGTTCTGGGGGTCAGCTGGCCCCTACACAGGCTCTCGCCATGGCGCAGAAGCTACTGCGCTATCAGCCCACCGCGGACGGGCGTGAGGGGTGGCGTGCTCGCATCGCCGAGCTCGTCGCCATCGCCAAGGAAGACCCGGCCTTGGGAGGAGCCCAGGGCGTGGGAGAACCAGATCCGGCGGCAAGGCACCACGCCTTGGGCGCCGGACATGGGAAGGCCGCTCAGGCCAAGAAGGTGGTTTCCCACGCCACATCTTCGCCCCGCGGGGAGCCCAGCTGCCAAATCGTCCAACGTGCTTCGGAAGACGCACTCATCTCCCTTGAGCGCCGCCACGAAAATCATGACCGCGCCATCGACAACATCGACGAAGCTGGCAAGAATGTCAAGGTCACTGGGGATCCTGTCTACAACCCCGGGTGCCTTGCTCTCACTCGCCAGCAACGCTACGTGGTCTGGCCCGACAAGTTCAGGTCGGACATCGGCGCATGTTATGATGGAACCTCCAACCCCGTCGAGTTTCTTCAGCTCTACATCGTCGCTGTTCAGGCCACGCGTGGAGACCAGCGTGTGATGACAAATTGGTTTCCCATGGCCCTCAAGGACGCTCCACGGACTTGGCTCATGAATCTTCCGCACAAATCTGTAACTTCGTGGAAGGATTTGTGCCGTCAGTTCATCACCAAATTCATGCCTACGTATGAGCGCCCCGCCACAAAGAATGATCTCAAGGCGGTGCATCAGTACAAGGGTGAGATGCTTTGCCAGTACATCCAACGCTTCAGCCAGATGAGGAACAAGATTCCCCGGATCTCCAATGAGAAGGTTATCTCTGCATTCTCCATGGGCATCGCCGACATCAAGATGAAGGAAAAGCTGTCCGTGAATGATGAGCTGACTTCCGTTGTTAGGCTCTTTGAGATCGCCAGTAGGTGCGCCAAGGCCGAAGAAGGGAGGCTCTTCGTGCACAATCTGCCGGAGGCGCTTCCCCCAAAGCCCAAGTCCAAGGACCCAAAGCGTAAGGAGGCTGCTGCCCTCGCGGTGGAACCTAACCATAAACAGCGCCGCGGGGACCACTCCGAGCATGATAAGGGTGGGCGCCGCCGCTACTACATCCTCCACAAGAATGACACCCACAATACCGATGATTGTTGGGTAGTCCGAAAGTTCCATGAAGAGAATGGAGTCACCAAGCACCGTGGGAGTAGCCGTAGCTATGGGAAAGGTGGATCCAGGGGCGACCGCCGCGATGACGACTGGGACGAGGGTCGCCGCCGCGATGGTCCGTCACGTGCGGATCCCGAGCCGCTACCGCTGCCTCCACCGACAAACGATCACCGAGAAGAGAACCAGGGGGCTATCAAGAGCTGCAAGGCTTCGCCGCTTGCCTCCTGGGTGGAGCCCAAGCTCCTTTGTCTAATCATCACTTCAAGCAGCTGTCGTGGGAGATCGCGGCCACGCAACCCAATGTGAATAGCCACAGGTTGAAGTGGTCTACCAACAAGATCGGCTTCGACGAGGAGGACCATCCAATCTCCACTAAGGCTGTGGGCACAATTCCCCTCTTGTGCACGCATACAATCAATAACATCGCCGTCAACCGCACTCTCATCGATGGAGGAGTGGGTCTTAACATCATCTTCGTCGAGGTCTTCAAAAAGATGCAAGTGCCGTACCATCGGCTCATGCCAACCCAGCCATTCTTTAGGGTGACTGAGGGTTCTACAATGCCTACCGGGCAGGTGCGCCTACCCGTCACTTTTGGCACCAGGGACAACTACAGGACAGAAAGCCTCGACTTCGATGTCGCCTACATCGCACTGCCTTACAAGGCCATCCTTGGCTACCCAGCCTTGGTGAGATTCATGGTGGCAACACATCATGGCTTCAATATCCTCAAGATTCCTAGCGCCAACGGCACGATCACCGTGCGCTACAATGAAAAGGATGCTCTCCGCTCTATAGAGCACATCTACCATGAGGCCGCCACCATGTTCCCCACTGATGAAGATCTGCTGGAACACTCGGGTGACCTCATGAGGAAGAAGCAGCTTGTGTCGCAAGAGCGAGCTGCTGCCAAGAAGGCCTCTCTCGAGCCCCTCCTGTCGGGCTTGTCAGGGAAGAAATTTGCCGCCTCTACATCGACTACGCCAAGCGAGGACCTGGTCCATCCAATGCTGGACATGAGCATTGGGGAAGCTGCGGTACCCTCAGGGAGGAGGCCCCAGTTTACCCAAGAGCGCTTTGCTACAAAGAAGGTCCCGTTCCAAGCTGGGGGCTATGAAAATTTCATCACCATCGGGGCAGGGCTTTCCCCCAAATAGGAAAGCACGCTCGTCACCTTCCTGCGGGCAAACTCTGATATGTTCGCTTGGACTCCAGCAGATATGCCCGGTGTCCCCAGGGAGGTGATTGAGCACCACTTAGCTGTGTGCCCTCAGGCACACCCCGTGAAGCAGAAGACTAGGAAGCAAGCGCAAGAGAAACAAGACTTCATCGTCCAAGAGATGGAGAAGCTAAAGAAGGCCAAGTTGATACGCGAGGTAGACCACCCCACCTGGATTGCTAATCTGGTGGTTGTCCCAAAGGCTAACGGTAGTGGGCGCCTCTGCATGGACTTTACAAGTCTCAACAAAGGCTGTCCTAAGGATCCTTATACGCTCCCAAGGATAGATCAAATCGTCGACTCCACCACCGACTGTGACCTCCTTTGCTTCTTGGATGCCTTCTCTGGTTATCATCAAATCAAGATGGCGAGGGAGGACAAAGAAAAGACTGCCTTCATCACACCCTGTGGTGTGTATTGCTACGTCTGCATGCCCTTCGGCCTGAAGAATGCTGGAGCAACATTCC
The DNA here is from genome assembly GCA_007115705.1 of Dactylis glomerata. Classification (NCBI taxonomy): domain Eukaryota; kingdom Viridiplantae; phylum Streptophyta; class Magnoliopsida; order Poales; family Poaceae; genus Dactylis; species Dactylis glomerata. The sequence continues at coordinate 4,189,427 of QXEO01000339.1, forward strand.
AAAGGCTCATGCGCAAGGCCTTGGGGGCTCAGATGGGAAGAAATGCGGAAGCTTACATCGACGACATCGTCGTCAAAACTCGTGAGAGTCATACCTTTATTGAAGACCTGGAGGAAACCTTTGCCAACCTGAGAAAGGTAAACATCAAGCTCAACCCCGCTAAGTGCGCCTTTGGTGTACCGTTGGGCAAGTTGTTGGGGTTGTCGGTGTTCTGAATACCGGGGTATCTCGGTCCACCTGCTCCTGGGCCCCTTCAATAGCCCAGCTTCGGCCCAGGGGTGGAACAACGACCGAAGCCTGGCTTCGTTTATCCAAGCCAATCATTGTTCTTTCCTGCAACCTTGCATACCCACCCTTTTGCAGCTCCAACTTCGGTTTGCTACCCACGCTGGTTGTCCTACACTTTGGTAGTTGCCGACCTCGGTATACTTGTCCTTGCCGGGCACTCTACTCTTTGGTAGTATTCCGACCTCGACAATAAATTACTCCACCGGTCATCTTACACTTTGGTAATATCCGACCTCGGTAATCTACCCCCATTGTTGCTACAATCCATCATAGACCGCCAGAACCATGGAATCTTGACGGGGATTCCACCCTCCTGAAGCTACTCGCAGGGAGACAACTGCTACGAAACGGCGCGTCCGTTGATATGCAAGAGGGAAAAGATACAGCTGACTTCTCCGTCCCATTCCAGATCTTATGGTTGACCATTGTTTATGGCGCTAGAATTACTAGCGACATTGGTTATTAATCCTAGGTGAACTTCCCAGTTGTAGTGGGACGTCCACCATACTCATACCATGGTCCCACCGCCCACCATCCTAGGGCAACAACCATTCTGGTCGAAACCACTATTCATATTCATTAGTAAAAACCGAACCTTTTACTTTGAATGCAGTAGTAATACCACTAGTATATTTGCAAGTAATTTGCTAAAGATAAAAAAGAGATATGAGCAAGAGTGAACTTGCCTTTCTGACTGCAAGATTATGCGAGTCAGGGTCTTTGATATGATAGAAATCTCAATTCTGAAATAGCAATCATCATCCGGTAGGGATGATGTTAGAAATCTGTAGCATGGTATGCATAAGATATGCTATGCATAGCTCTAAGCGTAACCTAACCCCGATGACTTGTCATCACTGAGTTGTGGTGATTTCTTCGTAATGTGTTGCACTTTTAAAATAGGTTCTCAAACAAGATTCTTATTAGGGTTTTAGGACTTACAAACTCAATCCCCTTGGACTTGAGTCTAGGAAACTGGTCAAACCCATTCTTTTGCCGCATTTAGGACTTACAAAGAACGAGTTCCAGTGGTTCTCAGTAGGGGTGGAATCGAGCCGAGCCGAGCCGGCTCGTGGCTTGGCTCGTCAAAGCTTGCAAAAATCGAGCTGAGCCCAGGCTCGGCTTGCTCCTAGAAAAACACTGCAAAGGGAGCTCGTGGCTCGGCTCGGGAGGCTCACGGCTCGCTCGAACGGCTCGACGAGCCACCCACCTACCCCCAAAAAAATCCCCACCCCCTCCCCCCGTGCCCTCATTCCCTCAATCCCCCGAGCCCGAGCCTGTGCCCGACCTCGCCCCCGATAGGACCCCTAGCTCCCGACGCTCCATGCCGGCGCCACCCGCCACCAACGCCGTTTGCCGCCACTAGCTGCCTCCTCCTCCTTCCCTTCTTCCATGGCAATGGCGCCATAGAAGCTCCCGGTCCTGGACTGATTCCCCGCGCCTCATCCCGGATCTAGGGTTAGCGGACGGAGACCTTCGTCGGTCCGCCCGCCAGCCCTCTGGCCGCCACTCCACCGGCGGCGCCGGTGCCTAGCTACAAGTCTATGATGCCATGCCTCACGCCTCCACCTCCACCAACGGCTGTAGCTGCAGTCAACACAACAGGTCAGTCCACCCCGCCACGCCTCTGTTCTGAACTTGTGATGCACCTGATCTACATGCTAGAGGTAGTGGTACTGGTCTACTGGACTACTGGTAGTGCTAATTGCTAAATAGGCCTACTGCTAAAATCTTTGTCATAACGTTATCATCTGGCTTCCCACCGATCCGGTAGTGGTAGTAGACTAATAGTGCTGAAATATTTGTCAAAAGCTTGTTTCTTTTTAGTATGGCTGAACCAGTACCATTGTTTCTAAAATATATTTTTGTTTCTTTTTAGCCTGAGCAGTACCATTGTTGGGAATTGGGATGAAATCTTGTTTTTTTAGTCTGGTCAGTAACATAGCTACTGTCTAAAATTGTGAAGGATATAGAAGATGCAACCGGGGCGAGAGAGTGAAGGATCGCAGGCACGTCCAAGGAAGCCGCAAGGGCAGGGAAGGAGGCATGCATACAACAAGGCGATGCAATCACGGACTACAGCTATGCTAGGCATATCTTCAACTATACCTGCATCATCACAACCGGTAGTACCTTATTTGTCGTAGCGGGCAGCAGCAAATTTGCCTCCACAAATGGTAATTTTGTTTCACCTTTTGTAATTGAATTTGCAGCTGTAGTACATGTGTTGTCTTGATTGAATCTTTGTGATTACTCTATGTGCAGGCTCAAACAATTGAGTCTGATGAGGAAGAAAATTCTTATGACAAGAATGATGTCATGTCCGATGATGATGTATTTGTTAGTGGTCATATCGATATATCTGATGATGGGAATTCTGCTGATAATGATGGTGGGGCTTCTCGGAGAGGGAAGAAGCAACAAAAGGGAATGAAGGTTGGTCCGAAGGTTACCATTGAATCGAGTGGCAAGTCCAAGTCAGTTGTATGGGATCACTTCGACAAGGTTCCTCAGCCATCCAAAGAGGATCCTTCTGTTGAGGTGTTAATGGGACAATGCAAGTATTGCAAGAAGTTCTTCTCCTACAACAAGGACAATGGGGGAGCCACTTCACATCTGCTACGACACTATAGCAAAACATGTCCTGATTAAAAGATCGCAATGGCCAAGGTGGCTAGTCAAACTCTTCTCAACTTTCAGCCATCTAATGCAAGTGATACCGGTATTCCTGTTTTGTAATCTTCTAGGGAATATAGTCAAGAAGAAGCTAAAAAATTAATTGCTAAGATGCTGATTTGTCATGATTATCCCTTTAAAATGGTAGAGCACACATGGTTCAACATAAAGATGAAATATTTAACTCCTCGGTATGAGTTTATTCGTAGAAAAACCATTAGAAAGGAATGCATGAAGGTGTTTGAATCTGAGAGAGATAGCCTTATGAAGGTTCTTAAAGGTGTGGATAACATAGCTTTAACTACTGATTTGTGGACATCCAACCAAACACTTTCCTACATGTGTTTAGTTGCACATTTCATTGATAAAAATTGGAATATGCAATGTCATGTGCTGAATTTCGTGGAGTTGGACCCTCCACATAGTGGAAATGTGATTTCTCAAGCTGTTTTTGAGTGTGATTGCTGCATGGAAGATAGAAGAGAAAATCATTTCAATCACTCTAGATAATGCAGCCAACAATGATGTAGCTATCCGCAATTTGAAGGCTATGTTTGCTGCTAGAAGCTCCTATTGTTTTGTTCCAAAATATTTCCATGTTTGCTGTTGTGCTCATATCATTAATCTGGTGGTCACCGATGGGACTGCAACCATCTCCCATTTGACAAATAATGTGAGGGAATCTATTAAGTACATCAAGAAGTCGGTATCTCGATTGCACAAGTTTGTAGAAATTTGTCGGTTTCTTGCAATCACAATTGGAGAGGGGCTGAAACTTGATGTCACCACAAAATGGAGTTGAACTTATCACATGTTAAAGACAGCCATTGCCTATAGGGATGCAATAGATTCTTATGCAGACAGTGATGCAAATTATAAATGGAAGCCCTCAAATGCTGATTGGACATTGTTCAATACCATTACACCTATACTTGCTTCTCTAGCTGAGGTGTCCACTACATTCTCTAGCTCTACATATCCTACTTCGAATATATTTTACCCTCACATTGTCAATGTCAAGATTGCACTTACAGAGGCATGTAGATCCACCAACCCAGCTTTACAAACTATGGGAGAAGCAATGTTGGACAAATTCAACAAGTATTGGGAAGAACCAAATAATGTCATGGTGATTGCTACTATTCTTGACCCAAGGTACAAGCTGAAATACATTAAGTGGGGTTTTAGAATGATCTATTCAGAAGAGAAAGCTACTTCTGAATATAATTTGATCGAAACCGAGTTGGAAAAGTTGTATGACACTTATGATATGCATCATCATCATGAGAAAGCTGATTCTTATAGAGCAGCTGCATCCTCATCTACACCTATGGATACAAGTTCATCTTTACCATCAAGTGCTAGCGAGTTTACCTCATACTTAAGTGAGACTTCTGTGGAGACATCAAAGAATGAGATGGATAAGTATCTTGCTGAGGCAAATGAGAGCTTGCTAAACAAATTTTTTGATGTGCTATTGTGGTGGAAGCTGAATGCCCATAGATACCCTGTCGTGGCAAAGATAGCAAAGAATTTCCTGTCTATACCGGCAACTTCCGTGTCTTTAGAGTCTACTTTTAGCACCGGGGGGCGAGTTCTAGATGACTATAGAAGCTCTTTAAAGCCAGCGATGGTGGAGGCGCTGGTCTGTGCTTCTAGCTGGATTAAAGGTGCTCACAATGACAACAAAGTATCGCTGAATGTGGTATGTGCCTTGTTGATTCATTTTCCTGCTAGTCTACTATAATATATGTCTTATGCATACCTAACTATCATCATTTTCACTCTTGTAGGAACCTGATGATATTGCATGTTGAGTCCATTCCATTTCCAAAAAGTGTGGTGGGGAGCAACTAGTAAGTATATAGTGCTATTTTGTTTCTCTACTTGCTGTAACTTTTTTACAAGGACACAAGTAATGCAAAACTCATTATATAGTGCTATTTCGCTCTCTCAACTTGCTAGACATTTTAGTACAGCAATAAGTAATAGAAAATTGGCCATTTTGGTGTCTTTACTTGCTGACCATTAATATACTGCAACATATCTGTTGTAAACTATATTTTACAATGCCATTTTGGTCACTTTACTTGCTGGACATTTTTGTACAACAACATAGGTCATGCTGGGTGTTAATGTACTGCAACATATCTACTGGAATATATATTTCTTGGTCATTTTAGTCTCTTTACTTGCTGGTCATTTTTTAAAAACACCATATCTCATGCAAAACCGTGTATGTGATGATTTCCTTTTGTTTTTGTGATAACCAGATTCGATATATGAGTGTATGAGCTGCAGGAGATGGCAGTAGAGGCCAAGGAGATGAAATGATGGATCAATGGTTCTTTTGTGGTTGATGTTTATGATCAGATTTGCCTTAGCATGAGTCCTGTTACTTTTGTTGAACTATGTTCATGTGTTTGTCATGTATGAGACTCCTGTTGGACTAAGTGGTCAATTTGTGTTATGAAACTTGTGATGTAATGCTACTATTATGGTTTATTGGTACTTTATAAAACTTGTTAGACTATTTTGTTGATGTATTTGTGAAATCTGATCAAAATCTTATATAAAATTGTGAATTCTTACAATTTCAGCAAAGGTCATGGCGAATTTTTTAATTTCATCGAGCCTTCGAGCCGGCTTGCAAGCTTCACCGAGCCGGCTTGTCGAGCCTCGAGCCTGAGTAGCATGGTTTAGGCTTGGCTTGACCATCCTACAAGCCGAGTCGAGCCCGAGCCAAGCCTTGTCGTGCCCGAGCCAAGCCTTGTCGTGCCCGAGCCAAGCCTCGAGCCTCAAGCTACATGTCCACCAGGATTTTCTTCGCATCATAGACATAGAAAGTTACTAGCAGAGCGCATCCAGGTGCGTATACCAGGCCACACAGGATGGATCCTGGGGTCTTACCTTCACGATATATTTCAATCATGGCATTCGAGTTTTGTCGCGATGACGCAACTCGAAAATTGTATCTTGCAGTCTTTTTAGCCTTGTTTGACTGTTTTAGTTCTGAAAATCTTCCGGTTGTCCAACCTTGACTAATATGAATTCCCTCCCGATGGGAGTAATTTCACTACACATGTCTTCTTTCGCCTTCTTTATTTTTCTTGGAATTAAGAATTTCGTCGGGTGCGCGACCAGCGCTCCCGATGGGAGTAGCCCCTGAGGCTATAGTCGAAAAAATGTTTCGAGTATAGGCTCAAGTAGTTTTCTCTTCTTCCATCCTTTGCGTAGCTGCTTGTTTTTTAATAATATCGTCGGGTGCGCGACCAGCGCTCCCGATGGTAGTAGCCCACAAGGCTATAGTCGAATATTTTCGGGTATAGACTCAAAGATGAGTTTTCTTCACTGATGTCTTGTATCTTGTTGAAATTTTTTGTCGGGTACCTTGGTCAGCACCAATGGGTAATGTAATATGCTTGACTTGCTGCTGAGTTTTCTATGAGTAACCATGATCATGTTGTATCCTTATGTCTTATTTTCCAGCCACTTTACGCTTGTGATGTCATTAATAGAATCATTCTGTGCGTGATTTTGACTGGGCGCTAACCGTTGCTTGTGGACAGCGCAGTAATTTCACAATTTTTCCTGCCCGTTAGTAGGCTACCGCTTCCGCTTCTTATGCCACGTCTTAGCCCATGTTCCTTTGTCAGGAAGCTTTATAAGGGGGAGAGTGGGGTTTTTACTGTTTACCAGTTCCTTGTTCCTCCGCCACCACCATTGCTGCATCTCTCTTGCTCTTCCAAGCTTCTTCGCAGCCCCCGAGCATAGCTCTTGCAGATGCCTGTCAAGAGAGTCGCGCACAAGGACCAGATGTCAAAGAAGAAGAGCGTTAACGCGTCGACCAGCTGGGTGCCCTCGAAGTTCGAACAATCCGATCTGACCAAGGCCCAGAAAGATGCATTTCTCATCGGAGGGGATCAAGTCATCTTCCCCAGCACCGAACGCATCCCCAAGCCCCCGAGCGACTATCGGGTGATGTTTCTCGCCTTTCTTTTGCGTGGTCTATCTCTTCCTGCCCACGAATTTCTCCATGGGCTTCTCTTTGTTTATGGTGTGCAGCTTCACCAGCTCACGCCAAATTCTATCTTGCATATCGCCTGTTTTATTACTCTTTGCGAGTATTTCCTGGGGATCAAACCCCATTGGATTCTCCGGAAGTTTCTTTTCCGCCTTCGCCCTAGTGTCTCTTTGTCGAAGAGCCCTGAGCTGGGCGGGGCTGTTGTGTTTGTCCGCGCTGAGGCACATTATGATATGGGCACGACGGAGGAGGTGAAGCCCAATTTTAGGACTCCACCAGGATGAGGGCAGCTTGAAGATTGGCACGCCAGGACGACCTACGATATGAGATAATTTAGTCTAAGGTTGTGTCAGTAATTTATATATCTGTTTATGTTATTTCGTGTGTCAGGTCATGTTATGGGCCACTTAGGTTTATTTGTGTTTTGAGTTTGGGCCTGTCCAAGCCCAACAGTTTTCTGGCCATCTATATAAGGAGGCCAGCAGTCTAGGGTTTAGGGGAGTTCAGTTGTTTAGTCTAAAACTATCGTGTGCTCCATCGTGTATCATCCCTCCAGGGAAACGGCACTGCCGTGTTATCTAATAAAGATTGCTCCGAGGGTTCTTGCGTCATCAAGGATTATCGAGCTGTGGTTTGAGGCGTGGTGATCTTCATCACGTTGCTTGTTGGATTCATTCCTCTTCTTCAGGTGATGTTCTTCACATTGTTGGAAGATTTCTATCTAGGTAGACTCGCTGTGAAAGATCGGGACAAACTCATAGGATATCAGATTACTGGGTTGATCACCGCGAGTATTTTGGTGCTGATCTGCGGATTGCTCTTTCTCTGAGCAGTTTTCAGATTGCAAGTTGAGGTTTTGATTTTGTCAGATTGTTCTTCATCGGAAGTTTCAGATCGGAAAGAGTTGTGGTTGACGTTGTGATTTACGATCACAGATCCGATCTGATAAGCTGAAAAGAAAGAAAAGAGAGAGAGAGCAGCCATCGCCAGTGGTACCCTGCAGATCTGAGCAAGAGTAGGGCATCTCTCCGATCGCTGCAGGCATCTCCGATCGCTGCTGGATTGAAAAAAAACAAAAAAAGCTGATCGGCCATCGCCAGACCTGCCCCGCGTCGACTCCTCCATCCCCTAGCGAGCGAGGACTTGGCCACCTCGTGCAGTACCGACAGCGATCGAGGTTGTTGCATGGTGGGCCAGCCCAGTTGGCTACGATCCTCGCGCTCGGCCGAGGGTTTAGCTGCGATCGGCCCCAGGCATTGCTATCCTGCCTCTCGTGACTCGTGAGGACTGCTGGCCGCGCACAACCCCAGACACTCTCTGTGGTATTACGAGACCCACGGCTGATCGCTAGGAAGTGAAAAAAAAGTTGCATCGCTGATGATATGGGCACGACGGAGGAGGTGAAGCCCAATTTCAGGACTCCACCAAGATGAGGGAAGCTCGTTGCAGTTTGGCACGCCAGGATGACCTACGATATGTAATAATTAGTTTAAGGTTGTGTCAGCAATTTATATTCATGCCTATGTTATTTCGTAGCTAGGTCTAGTTGTGGGCCACCTAGGTTTTATTGTGTGTTTTGGGTTTGGGCCTGTCCAAGCCCAACAGTTTTCTGGCCATCTATATAAGGAGGCCAGCAGTCTAGGGTTTAAGGGAGTTCAGTTGTTTAGTCTAAAACTATCGTGTGCTCCACCGTGTATCATCCCTCTGGGGAAACGGCGTTGCCGTGTTTATCAAATACATTGCTGTGAAGGTTCTTGTGTTCATCAAGGATTATCAGGCTCAGGTTTGAGGCGTGTTGATACTCTTCACGTTGCTTGCTGGATTCGTTCCTCTTCTTCAGGTTGCGTTCTTCGCATGATTGGAAGATTTATCTATTGGTTTGACTCGCTGTGAAAGATCGGGACAAAACTCAAGGATCGCCGGCGTGATCCTTATCATCTTGGTATCAGATTCCAGCGTTTACTCGGTGAGCATCCACAAATTCATCCAGTAAATTCGTTTTTGTTTTTGTCCTATCCAGAAAAAGCCACAAAAAAAATTAGGGTTCTTAGTTTTGCCATAGCCTAGATTGCATCGAGTTACTGGTTTTAGTCGCTGATCGTCTTTTCGCGTATCTTTTCATCCAATCTGTAGGAGTCTAGGACCCTCGTTCTTTTCTGTATCTTCGTCGCTGTTTTCGTCTTCGTTTGATCCCTGTTTGATCTCCATAAGCCGGCGGCTGTACAAGTTGTTCTTAACGAGAAGTCCTCGATCTAGCAATCAGATCCGATCGAAATATAGGCAAAAAAAAAATCATCCGGATCGCTGGCCGTTTGGCGCTGGACCTCAGACTCGTTCTGAGCCTGGGCGTGAGCTTATTTCAAAAAAAAAAATCTGGATCGCTGGCCTTCTTGGCGCTGGACCTCAGACTCATTCTGTGGTCTGGCGTGAGCACTACCTCAAAAAAAAAATTCTTCTTTTCCTCTTTGCTATTTCTCTTTTCTGAGTCCACATATTGTCATTTTTCTTTGTCAGCCTTTAGTAAACCTTTCTTGGTGTCTAGAACCATCCTACGAGACTAGCGTGCTTAGTGCTCTACGGGCTGCTCTGTTCCGCAATCTTGTGCCCGTTTTTGTTGAGCCATTGCTAGCGTCTCTCTTGTGCTTTGCAACAACGAGCGTTCCTCCGACATACCTCAACTTTTTGAGCTCATTTTCAAAGTTGCATTGCCCCATTTTTCTCCACCGTGTGCGTTTCCGTGGGTTCTTTGTCATACGATCAGCACTAGGACTTGTACTTTGGTGTAGTTAGGTATCCATACCAAGCCCCACCATATACCCTGGTTGTCGTGTGATAGTCTTTCCCTCGGTATTCGTTACATCACCTTCGTTCACGTTTTTGCCTATACAAGTCGGTAAGCTCTTCTATTCACTTTGGAACGGTAAGATACCTCGTTTCTCTCAGTTTCGAGTGAGTTGTGAGAGTTCCACCATACACCTATTTTTGTTTGCACTAACCTACTAATCATGTCTGAGTCTGATGCTGTGCAGCAAAAAAAGGATCCAAATGAGGTCGTGCGTTGGAATGAATATGAAGCTCTTCGTGATACTTTGTCGAAGAGGTTCAATGCTGTTTGTGATAGTTTACATGACGATGTGCTTGCTGTTGACAATAAGCTGAATGCAACACATGATATAGCCACTGCGACACAAGAAACTGTGACCACAATTCAGCGTTCTATTGCAGATTTGACACAAGCTGTGCATACCTTGCAAGCTTCGTTTGATCGTCCACCTCACCAGCAACCACATGATCCTGAGGCTGCTGCGAGTGTCCAGGATGACAATCACGCACATGATGACGCTACTGCTGCAGCTGCTGCTGGTCGTCGTGACGGTTTGCTTCTTGGTGGTCACGGTGGTCGTGGGAATGGAGGCCGAGGTGCTGGTATTCCGCCTGGTCGTGGTTTTGCTCCTATCGGCGCACGTCGTCGCTTTGATGATGATTTTGACCAACCAGCCAACCGTGATGATGATGGGCTGGGCAAACCAAAGTTCACTGTACCCAAGTTTGTTGGTTCTACTGATGTGGAAGAGTACCTCAATTGGGAGCTGAAGGTGGAAAAACTATGGCGCATGCATGAGTACACCGAGGATAGAAAAATAAAACTTGCATCTTCGAAATTTGATGGCTATGCATTGCTTTGGTGGGATAATATTGTTCAGTCCAGGCTTGAAGCTCAAGAGCTACCTATTACTACATGGCGGGGTATGAAAGAAGCGATGCGTGCTCGTTTTATTCCCCGCAATTATATTCGTTCTCTCTATGATAGATTGACGAATTTGAAGCAAGGCCTTAAGTCTGTTAATGACTATCATCAGGAGATGGAGTTGATTATGCAGCGTGCTAGGGTGCGTGAACCAGAGGAACAAACAATGCAGCGTTTTCTTGCTGGTTTAACTTACAACATTCGACGCATTGTTCGGCATCACCAATACTTTGATATGACAGATTTGCTTCATCAAGCACGTGAGGCAGAATTGACATTGGCTGAAGATGCTAAATTTGGACCTCGCTCTACAGCAAGTAGAGGTCGTTTTTTCCCACGGACAGACCCTAGTGTGCCTACCTCTAGTGGTACTTCAGGTTTCCGTGGTACTGCTTCCTCAAAACCTGATTCAGTTATTTCCAATGCCAAGAAAACATCACAACCTGCTGCAAGTGGTACTGGTTCCTCCAACTCTACAGCAAGAAATAGGGATATGAACTGTCATACATGTGGTGGCAAGGGTCACTTCCGGTGAGACTGTCCCAATAAAAAGGTTATGTTGATCAATGAGGAAACTGAAGAGTATGAGACAGGTGATGATGCTGATCCAAATTCGGATGAGGAGGATGATGATATGCTCTATGGTGATGCGTCATCACTGCCTACCATTGTTTGTTCGCCTAAGGTGCTGAGTGTGAGCCCAGATTCTGCGGAACAGCGGTGTAATTTGTTTCAAACAAAAGCTGTTGTTGGTCCTGGCAAGGCGTGCAAGGTTATTATTGATGGTGGGAGTTGTCGCAATTTGGCTAGTAAAGAGCTCTGTACAAAACTGAAGCTCAAATATATCCCGCACCACAATCCATATTTTATTCAGTGGCTAAGTGATAGCGGAGAGATGAAGATCAGCCACATGGTGCGTGTTGAGTTTCAGATTGGACCATACAAAGACACCGTCGAGTGTGATGTGGTTCCTATGACAGTATGTCATTTGTTGTTGGGCCGCCCATGGCAATATGATCGTGATGTCCGTCACAATGGGAAAGCCAACACATATCAGTTACATTGGCGTGGCAAGGATGTTACCTTGAGACCTATGACACCGCAAGCTATTGTAAATGAATCTCGTCAAAAAATTGAAGTAAATCTTGAAAAAGAGAGTGAAAGAGTAGATAGACGAGAGCCTACACTTCCGGTGAGGGAGAGCCACAAGCCAAATCTGAGTAGTAAAAGTATGAGTGAGGGAGCGCATTCTTTAGTCATGTTAGCCACCAAATCTGATCTGAGAGAGTTTCGTGAGGATCCTACAGCTGTTCCTCTTGTGCTTATGTACAAGGGTAACATTTTGGTTTCTAACGATATGACCCCTCTATCTATTGGTGTTTCTAATGTGTTACAGGAATTCAGCGACGTGTTTCCAGACGAGGTGCCTACAGGTTTGCCACCTTTGCGAGGCATTGAGCATCAAATAGACTTGATTCCAGGAGCATCGCTGCCCAACCGAGCACCATACCGCACCAACCCCGAGGAGACAAAAGAAATTCAGAAACAAGTACAAGCGCTTCTCGACAAAGGTTATATTCGTGTGAGCTTAAGCCCTTGTGTTGTTCCTGTTATTTTAGTTCCTAAGAAAGATGGTACCTGGCGTATGTGTGTAGATTGTAGAGCAATAAATAACATCACTATTCGATATCGTCACCCTATTCCACGCTTGGAAGATATGCTTGATGAATTGAGTGGTGCTGCTGTTTTCTCTAAAATTGATTTGCGTAGTGGTTATCATCAAATTAGGATGAAAGAGGGGGATGAGTGGAAAACAGCCTTTAAAACAAAATTTGGTTTATATGAGTGGTTAGTCATGCCATTTGGGTTAACTAATGCACCTAGTACCTTCATGAGATTAATGAACCATGTTTTGCGTAATTTTATTGGCAATTTTGTGGTTGTGTATTTTGATGATATATTAATCTACAGCCGCAATGAATCTGAACATAGTGATCATATTCGACAAGTTTTGCAAGTGTTGCGTGATGCTAAGTTATATGGTAACCTTGAGAAGTGCACATTTTGCAAAGATAAGGTCATATTTCTAGGATTTGTTGTTTCTAAGCATGGAGTAGAGGTAGATGCATCTAAAATTGAAGCTATTCAAAATTGGCCTACTCCTATGAATGTTAGTCAAGTACGAAGTTTTCACGGTCTTGCTGGTTTTTATCGTCGTTTTGTGAAAGACTTTAGTACTATTGCTGCACCTTTGAATGAGTTAACTAAGAAAGGTGTAGAATTTGTATGGGGCGCAGCCCAAGATAATGCCTTTGATGAGCTGAAATGTTTGTTAACTTCTGCACCTTTGCTTGCCCTACCAGATTTTACTAAGCAATTTGAGATTGAATGTGATGCTAGTGGCATTGGTATTGGTGGTGTTTTGATGCAAGAGGGTAGGCCTATTGCCTATTTTTCTGAAAAATTTTGTGGTGCGAGGTTGAACTATCCAGTTTATGATAAAGAATTGTATGCACTTGTTAGAGTTCTTGAGGTTTGGCAACATTATTTGTGGCCAAAAGAATTTCTCATACATTCTGATCATGAAGCTTTGAAATATCTGAAAGCTCAATCTAATTTGCATAGGCGTCTTGCTAAGTGGGTTGAGTTCATTGAGTCTTTTCCATACATAATTAAACATAAAAAGGGTAAAGACAATGTGGTTGCTGATGCTCTCTCTAGGAAGAACATGTTGTTGACTCAATTAGACATTAAGGTTCCTGGTTTAGAGAGTTTGTGTGATTTATATGCTACTGATCATGATTTTTCAGCACCATATAGCATGTGTACTGGTGGGAAAGCATGGGATAAATATCACATCCATGATGGGTTTTTGTTTCGTGCTAACAAACTATGTGTTCCAGAATCGTCCGTGCGTTTGCTATTGTTGCAGGAATCACATGCCGGCGGTTTGATGGGTCACTTTGGGCGTGAGAAGACGCTACTCATGCTCGCTGATCACTTTTATTGGCCTAGGATGAGGCGTGATGTGGACAGGTTTGTCAAGCGTTGCATTACGTGCAACAAGTCAAAGTCCAAGTTGAAGCCTCACGGTTTGTATACTCCATTACCTGCACCTACTACACCATGGGATGACATTAGCATGGATTTTGTATTAGGTTTTCCTAGGACTAAAAGAGGCCATGATTCTATATTTGTGGTAGTGGACAGATTTTCTAAGATGGCTCATTTTATTGCCTGCCACAAAAGCGACGATGCGTCGCATATTGCTAACCTGTTTTTCAGGGACATTGTACGCTTGCATGGAGTTCCCAAGACAATTGTCTCTGATCGTGATGTGAAGTTTATGAGCTACTTCTGGAAGACACTTTGGGGAAAGCTGGGCACAAAGTTATTATTCAGCACTACATGTCATCCCAAAACTGATGGTCAAACGGAGGTGGTAAATCGCACACTTTCAACAGTGCTGCGATGCATGATCAAGAAGAACCTGCGTGAGTGGGAGGATTGTTTGCCGCATGTGGAGTTTGCATATAACAGGGCGGTTCACTCTACCACGCAGCTATGTCCTTTCAAGGTGGTCTATGGTTTCAAACCCATTACGCCTCTTGATTTGTTGCCTCTTCCTATCCAAGAGCGAGTCAATATGGAGGCATCAAAGAGGGCAGATTTTGTGAGGAAGATTCATGTGAAGACTAAAGAGGCTATTGAGAAGAAAGGCAAGTATACTGTAGATCGTGCAAACAAGAAGCGAAAGGAAGTCTTGTTCCAGCCCGGTGATATGGTTTGGGTACACTTTCGCAAGGACAGATTTCCCCAGCTCCGTAAGTCCAAGTTGCTGCCCCATGGTGCTGGTCCTTACAAGGTTCTTGCCAAGATTAATGATAATGCCTACAAGATAGATCTTCCTATAGCTGAGTATGGCGTGAGCAATAGCTTCAACGTTGCTGATTTGACACCATATGAGGGTGAAGACGTTGCAGCGTCGAGGTCGACGCCTTTTGAAGGGGGGGAGGATGATGAGGACATCCCTATTACACCACCATTATCTCCTGCTCCTATTGTTGATGAAGATGTTGCTGCGAAGAAGTCCAACGAGATTAGGATTGGACCAATTACAAGAGCACGTGCAAAGCTATTGGAACAATAGGTGAACTCACTCTTAATTGAACCTGATGTTTTATTTAATGAGAGCTTTATACTACCTAAGTCTATGCATCTATGTATGATTAGGTTTGTTGATAACACAAGCATTGCACGAGGAGGAGACGCGTCGCAGCGAGATGAGCAAGACTTGAAGATCAAGTGCGCGAGGGAGGAGAGGGAGGCAGGCGCACCCGAAGATCACCAGAGCATCAAGTCTACATGAGAGAGAGCATGAGATGGCGCGCTAGGACAGCCTTCGACGCGATGTCTATGAGTCTAAGGCGCGCTACACTCATGGCCTGCGTGCCAAAATAGGCTGAACCCATGTATGGGTCGGTATGTACCAGTTTGAGTCGAACCGAGTCCGTTTAGGCCCAAAACAGGTTGGTTTTGGGCCAGGTCTTTGCCCAGGTCGCCCCGACCCCTTTAAGTACCCCTGGGGTGCCCCCTTGTGTCGTTTAGACTACGTTTAGATTACCCCCAAACATCAGAACGAAATTGCTTGTAAGCTTTCCTCTGAAATCATATATTCCTCTGTGTTTCGCTCGGAATATCTACCCCACTCCAAGTTTGTTTCGATTTGGAGTTTTGCTACTGAGAATTCAAGTGTGATCTGCTGTTCCATTGGGAATTAGGAGATTGCATAACCGCTTTGTGGTCGGCGGCTACGTGCGCAGGTGTGTGGTGTCTCGAATATCCATAGGGTTGAAGATCTGTTGCATTGGCAACGGGGGAACAGCCGGAGAGTTCGTGTGCGTCTCACAGATTATCTACCAAGTTATCATCCATCTACATCGGCTCACTGAGAAGATCGGGCAACCCCTTATCATCTTGGTATCAGAGCTGTTTTTCAGATCGGTTGATTTCATTGAGACTAGATTGTTCTTCCTCGGAATCTAGAAGTTCTCAGATCGAGTAACAGTGGATTGGGGCGAACCCCTTATCATCTCTTGTTTGGGATTGAGTCTGAGACAGCTACTATTTGAGGACCGATTACTGCAAGGAGAGGTACTTGATTGCCGCCTATTTGTCTGATTGAGAGCGTCGGATTTTCTCCTAGCTCTACGTTTAAGCCAGCAACTGGACTATTGCTTCAGTTTTGAAACGGATTTCTGAGCTCATTTTTGTGTGACAGACTGATAGGACAAGCATGGACTCATTTCCAGGTGATTATTATGGCTACAGGTGTCACAAGGGCAGGAAATCTAGCGATATTTTCAATGACTATCTTGACCTGCTGGATGGTGTTTTAGCATATGATGAATATGGGATCAATTGGCAACTGACGAACGATGCAACAGCTGAAGAGTTTGAGCCATGGGAACATCATATGCTACAGGGTTTCTACAGATGTGCTACCTATGATCAAAACATGAATGATTCTACCTGTTTGGCTCTTGCAGACCGACGCGTGGATGACAGGCTATACAGTTGGTGGCATAAAGTGTTGCGGGAGAAGAGCATTACCTCTGCAACTTGGGCGAATTTTAGGAAATTTCTGCGAGAGTGCTTTATCCCTTCTAGCACCGTGGTTCCTTCTCGAAAGCCCATGGTAACCGTAGAAATAATTAAGCAGCCACCCAAGGTTGTGCATGGGATAGAGGATGTTGGCAAGAGCATAGCTCCTATACCGAAGGTCGCGACAACTGTGACTACTCATGAGAAGTTGACAGTTGTTCCATTTCTGACAATTAGCAAGGTGGCAGCCACGATTTCTGAATTGTCAGCGGTTGATGTTGTCAAGGCTGATATTGTCAAGGATGTCATGCAGGAGGTTGTACCATTGAGTGGGATGAATATGCAACTCAAAAGGGTACATGATGAGACTTGTATGACAGCGGATAAAGGCCAGCGATGGAATTTATTTCAGGCGCAGTGCATAATCAAAGGCAAAGCATGCAAGTTGATGATTCATAGTGGTAGTTACTGTAATGGCATTAGCAAGTCAGTTGTGGAGGCTTTGAGTTTATCCACATGGCGTACTCCAGAACCGAGGCATGTTGAGTGGGTTAATAGCTGTGGTATGCTGAAGATTACTCACAAGGTGCATGTGCCATTTACAGTTGATGACTATATCGATGAGGTGGAATGCGATGTGTTGCCATTGGAGGTGTGTGGTCTGTTACTTGGACGTCCATGGCAGTATGATCGCAATGCTATGCATGCTGGGAGAGCAAATACATATTCTTTTGTGCATGATGGTAAACAACGGACTTTGAAGCCTATGAGAGATGATCAAATCAAGTCCGATGTCGTGTTGGTGGTTCGCAAGGAGAAGTTGCATAAAGCTAAGCCACAACAAGGGCTAGCTAAGGTGCAGCTTGAGGAGCATGACGCGAAGAGCGTCAGTGGTGATACAGTTTCAGCCAAGCCTGTAGATAACAAGCCAGTTGTTCTTGTTAGTGCCAAGCCGATTGAAGTCAAGCCTCATATTGATGAAGGGAAGGATATGTCAGCATGTGTTCCATGTGTTCCACTTCCAGTTCGTGTTGACATGGGTGTTCAGACCGATGACGGTGGTGCTGATCATGTTCCGGTGCATAATGTGCTGCAGGTAGTCAGCCATAGTTTTGTTAGAACACCTCAGAGACGTTTTGTTGGAGCAGCAGTGCGTGTGCATACAGGCAAAGATGGACGTGTTCGTCAGTTGTGTGGCCCAGGCATTACTACTTTGCAGGGTCATGCTAAGCAGGTTAATGTTTAGCAACGCAAGGTTCCAGCAAGGATTGAGAAGAAGAAGGTGGAGGCGCCTAAGTACAAGTTCATTTGGCGAAGAAAAGAGGTGCAACCACCCAGGGCTGTATCAAGTCGAGCAGGCCAAGAGGGAGGATGTGGTGAGGAAGGCAAGCAAGACTTGAAGATGGCGAATATGCGTGGTGCTATTGTTAATATTCCGCCACCCTTTCGAGCAAACCCTCATGCGTTGGGGACAACGCTTTTTGAAGGGAGGGAAGATGATATGGGCACGACGGAGGAGGTGAAGCCCAATTTTAGGACTCCACCAGGATGAGGGCAGCTTGAAGATTGGCACGCCAGGACGACCTACGATATGAGATAATTTAGTCTAAGGTTGTGTCAGCAATTTATATATCTGTTTATGTTATTTCATGTGTCAGGTCATGTTATGGGCCACTTAGGTTTATTTGTGTTTTGGGTTTGGGCCTATCCAAGCCCAACAGTTTTCTGGCCATCTATATAAGGAGGCCAGCAGTCTAGGGTTTAGGGGAGTTCAGTTGTTTAGTCTAAAACTATCATGTGCTCCATCGTGTATCATCCCTCCGGGGAAACGGCGCTGCCGTGTTACCTAATAAAGATTGATGCGAGGGTTCTTGCGTCATCAAGGATTATCGAGCTATGGTTTGAGGCGTGGTGATCTTCATCACGTTGCTTGCTAGATTCGTTCCTCTTCTTCAGGTGACGTTCTTCACGTTGTTGCAAGATTTCTATCTGGGTAGACTCGCTGTGAAAGATCGGGACAAACTCATAAGATCACCGGCGTGATCCTTATCATGTGGTATCAGATTACTGGGTTGATCACCGCGAGTATTTTGGTGCTGATCTGCGGATTGCTCTTTCTCTGAGCAGTTTTCAGATTGCAAGTTGAGGTTTTGATTTTGTCAGATTGTTCTTCATCGGAAGTTTCAGATCGGAAAGAGTTGTGGTTGATGTTGTGATTTACGATCACAGATCCGATCTGTTAAGCTGAAAAGAAAGAAAAAAGAGAGAGAGCAGCCATCGCCAGCAGCACCCTGCAGATCCGATCGAGAGTAGGGCATCTCTCCGATCGCTGCAGGCATCTCCGATCGCTGCTGGATTAAAAAAAAACAAAAAAAGCTGATCGGCCGTCGCCAGACCTGCCCCGCGTCGACTCCTCCGTCCCCTGGCGAGCGAGGACTTGGCCGCCTCGTGCAGTACCGACAGCGATCGAGGTTGTTGCCTGGTGGGCCGGCCCAGTTGGCTACGATCCTCGCGCTCGGCCGAGGGTTTAGCTGCGATCGGCCCCAGGCATTGCTATCCTGCCTCTCGTGACTCGTGAGGACTGCTGGCCGCGCACATCCCCAGACACTCTCTGTGGTATTACGAGACCCATGGCTGATCGCTAGGAAGTGAAAAAAAAAGTTGCATCGCTGATCTCTTGTTTGGGACTGAGTCCAAGACAGCTACTATTTGAGGACCAATTACTGCAAGGAGAGGTACTTGATTGCAGCCTATTTGTCTGATTGAGAGCGTCGGATTTTCTCCTAGCTCTACGTTTAAGCCAGCAACTGGACTATTGCTTCAGTTTTGAAACGGATTTTTGAGCTCATTTTTGTGTGACGGACTGATAGGACAAGCATGGACTCTTTTCCAGGTGATTATTATGGCTACAGGTGTCACAAGGGCAGGAAATCTAGCGATATTTTCAATGACTATCTTGACCTACTGGATGGTGTTTTAGCATATGATGAATATGGGATCAATTGGCAACTGACCAACGATGCAACAGCTGAAGAGTTTGAGTCATGGGAACATCATATGCTACAGGGTTTCTATAGATGTGATACCTATGATCAAAACATGAATGATTCTACCTGTTTGGCTCTTGCAGACGGACGCGTTGATGACAGGCTATACAGTTGGTGGCATAAAGCGTTGCGGGAGAAGAGCATTACCTCTGCAACTTGGGCGAATTTCAGGAAATTTCTGTGAGAGTGCTTTATCCCTTCTAGCACCATGGTTCCTTCTCGAAAGCCCATGGTAACCGTAGAAATAATTAAGCAGCCACCCAAGGTTGTGCATGGGATAGAGGATGTTGGCAAGAGCATAGCTCCTATACCGAAGGTCGCGACAACTGTGACTACTCATGAGAAGTTGACAGTTGTTCCATTTCCGACAATTAGCAAGGTGGCAGCCACGATTTCGGAATTGTCAGCGGTTGATGTTGTCAAGGCTGATATTGTCAAGGATGTCGTGCAGGAGGTTGTACCATTGAGTCGGCTGAATATGCAACTCAAAAGGGTACATGATGAGACTTGTATGACAGCGGATAAAGGCCAGCGATGGAATTTATTTCAGGCGCAGTGCATAATCAAAGGCAAAGCATGCAAGTTGATGATTGACAGTGGTAGTTACTGTAATGGCATTACCAAGTCAGTTGTGGAGGCTTTGAGTTTATCCACATGGCGTACTACAGAACCGAGGCATGTTGAGTGGGTTAATAGCTGCGGTATGCTGAAGATTACTCACAAGGTGCGTGTGCCATTTACAGTTGATGACTATGTCGATGAGATGGAATGCGATGTGTTGCCATTGGAGGTGTGTGGGCTGTTACTTGGACGTCCATGGCAGTATGATCGCAATGCTATGCATGCTGGGAGAGCGAATACATATTCTTTTGTGCATGATGGCAAACAACGGACTTTGAAGCCTATGAGAGATGATCAAATCAAGTCCGATGTCATGTTGGTGGTTCGCAAGGAGAAGTTGCATAAAGCTAAGCCACAACAAGGGCTAGCTAAGGTGCAGCTTGAGGAGCATGACGCGAAGAGCGTTAGTGGTGATATAGTTTTAGCCAAGCCTGTAGATGACAAGCCAGTTGTTCTTGTTAGTGACAAGCCGGTTGAAGTCAAGCCTCATATTGATGAAGGGAAGGATATGTCAGCATGTGTTCCATGTGTTCCACTTCCAGTTCGTGTTGACATGGGTGTTCAGACCGATGACGGTGGTGCTGATCGTGTTCCGGTGCATACTGTGCTGCGGGTAGTCAGCCACAGTTTTGTTAGAACACCTCGGAGACGTTTTGTTGGAGCAGTAGTGCATGTGCATACAGGCAAAGATGGATGTGTTCGTCAGTTGTGTGGCCCAGGCATTACTACTTTGCAGGGTCATGCTAAGCAGGTTCATGTTCAGCAACGCAAGGTTCCAGCAAGGATTGAGAAGAAGAAGGTGGAGGCGCCTAAGTACAAGTTCATTTGGCAAAGAAAAGAGGTGCAACCACCCAGGGCTGTATAAAGTCGAGCAGGACAAGAGGGAGGATGTGGTGAGGAAGGCAAGAAAGACTTGAAGACGGTGAATATGCGTGGTGCTATTGTTAATATGTAATACCATGGATTTTGAAGAGCAGTTTTGACCATAACACATGAGAGGGTTCGCCAATTATTGGATTCTTGAACCATTGATTGTCTACAAAATTAGATAAAACGGTTGATTCCATCTTGTCGAGCTGATAAAAAAAACGTCTACATATTTAATTCGTTAAGATTTCGAATGAACTTTGGAGAGTCACTTTAATTCTAGATATTTGATAAATTTGGGAATAGCAAAAAGAAAAGGAGAGAAAAGACACGAAACCAACTCAGGTTCAGATTGAGGATAAGGATAAAAGGAAGAGAAGGAGAATAAGAAGCCCACCAGGCCCTCCCGTCACCCACGCACAAAAGGTTGCCCCAAATCAAGAACCCTTGTCGCTGCCGCTTAGGGTTCTCCGCCGCCGCCGCAGTCAGCGACTCGCTGAGGAACACCGCCACCCGCTATTTCTCCTGCCGACCATCCGGCCTCACTGAAGGGAAGGCCAGGGCATCCACATCGTCAAGATCTTGCTGTTGCAGGTACCGTGATGTTGTTCCGTAGCTTTCTTTGTTTCCTCATAGCCTGTAGTATTCGGGAGTCGGCACTGGTTGTGGTGTGGAGCGATTTGATATATTCATGGTTGGTCTGAAGTTAACCTGTCACCCTACTCTGATCAGCCAGCCCTTTGAAATATATTTCGACTTCTTTAAGTCAATCTGTAACACCACGTGATGCAGCCAAGTTCTTTTTCTTGGTTGACCGATTGCTACCGGGAGTGGTGCACTAGTTGATATACGTAGATACACTTGTATTAGCTTTAGATGGCACCTCATGAATTTGTTTCATACCCGCAAGCTAAATCTAATACAGCCTGAGCAGATTGGAATTTACACATCCTAGAACAGCCTGTCGATTGGAAGTTTGCTTGGAGCAATACAATGAGTTTAGTCAGCCTGTCACCTACAGTAAATGATTTGCAATATCCAGACCGAGAGTATATGTTTGCTAGATATGGGACCAGCTTATCTGTAGATCGATCTGTTTAGATGCGTTTTCTTATAGAACAGTCTCTTAAGCTATGTTCCCTGCAGGTTTTGGAGCTTCAGGTGTCAGAAGTAGTTCAGGAATTTGAACGCTGTTTGAGGCAAGTGCATGACGAACCTCGCTTCTTTATGTTTCGTTATGCCATTGGTTGAACTTCTGGTGTCTTGGTTCTTATTTGGTTCTTCGATTCGATATTTTGTTCCAAACATAAGGGGTTGCAGGTTGGTAAATTCCGAGCCAACTCTGCGGCAGGTTGGTAAACTCTGAGCCAACACGCCGGTAAACTCCGAGCCGGCACTGCCGAAACCCAGAGATCCGTTTCCCGATAAATGCTTGTTTTGGAGTGACGTTCTAATATTTTCCATTGATTCATGTCTTATGGTTCCATACTGTACTTGCTGAGTATTTCTGTACTCATCCTTGCTTTCATTTGGTTTTCAGGTACTAAGTAGTCTACATGCATGGGATCTGGGCGTAGCACACATCTACATCAGTTAGCACGTCACATGCTCATATAATACATAGTGGATGTTTTAAACATGGCACCAACTAGTTCTACAGTTTTACTCCCTGTTAATTTTGCTGGACCGGTGTTGTTTCTAACTTGCGACCTGCGCAGATTTTATAAATTATATGTTGTATGGATGTTCTTTCAAATCATCATCTATAAATTATTTTCTATTGTCTGTTGTGGATGCCATTTGTGTAAGGGAAATTCTGTCCGAGTCTTGAATAATTTTCATACTTCCTAATTTTTAGTATAGTATGGTAGCACTCCGGGAAGGGTTGATTCCTGGGATGTTACAGTTGGTATCAGAGCCTAGGTTGTAGATCTCTGGAATAGGTTATTACACTTGTTATATGTTCATAACTTAAAGCTTGCCGTAGGTTTCCAAAATAATTAAAACTTGATGTGTAATTTTACAAATTAAAATCTGACACACTGCACACTAGGATGGGTTTCTTGGGGCATGCATCTCATTTACGTTATCTCTAAAACAAAATTTCCTTGTTTATCTATCCTTTTTTTAGTAATGATATGCAAATGATTTGGTGTTATTGATTTTCTTTGTGTATTGTTGATAATGTGTTGTATAGTTATGCCGCCGAGACGTAGAGGTCGAGCTCGTGGTCGTGGTCATGCTCATGCAGGCCGGGGCCGAGCTGGCCGCAATGGCCGTGCAGATGAATCACACGCAGAGGCTGAGCAGAGTAATCACGAAGATGCAGACGTGAGCCAATCTGCTAATAGTAATAGACATGGTGATTCAAACATGACCCTCACCAAGTGGTTGGATATGAAGTTGGAAAAGTTCGATGGGTCAGGTACACCGATTGATGCTGCAAGTTGGCTTCGTACCATGGAGAAATATATGGATGCATTGGCGATGACACCACAAGATAGAGTTACCTATGTAGCTTTTCAGCTGAAGGGTCTCGCCGATGTTTGGTGGGAAGGAGTCCGTAAGGCTTGGACATCAGCCCATGGAGTGCTTACATGGGACATGTTTGTTAAGCAATTCACGGCAAAGTACTACTCAGTTTCATTTAAGGAGAAGATGGATGTTTCCCTAAGGAATATTAAGCAAGGGAACAAGACAGTGGACGAGTATGATGCTGAGTTTAGTAACATTGTTCACTTTGTGGACCATATTAATCAAAATGAGTCTGAGAAAGCCCGGAGGTTCTTCGAAGGACTTAATTCTGAATATCGACATGTCATGGGAGCAAATAGACCAAATGATTATTTTACCGTGGTTGAGCAGGCTAGGGGGCTAGAGTTACAGATTCAGCTCACAGAGGCTGAGGCAACTGGTACTAGAGGCACAAGTAGTGGACATAAGAGGAGTCATCAAGAAAGGACTGAGGTGAATAAGCAACCTGCCTTTAAGAAGTTCAAGCAAGATTCCCAGCCAACATCCGAACCCATGTCCCAGTTTTCGTCTCCACCAAGTCACATGAGGAGTCAATTCATGCGCCCTGTTCCTGGGTAGGGCATGATATGCTTCAGGTGTGGGCAAAACCACCGAGCTCGAGAGTGCGACTTTTCTGGGACTTGTGGCGAGTGTGGCAAGAAAGGCCATATGAGCCATGTTTGCAAGCAGAACCCTAATTCCATCATTAAGTGGCAAGCAATTAACCCTTCTCCAGAAGATTCTTCCACACGTGGTTCATCTCATCATGCAAACTCAGCACTTAATTCCTCCCATGGAACAGTCCAAATGATGGCAGTTCCGCCTCAGTTTCCACCTCCGCCAACAGGATATTACTGGCAGGCAACCCCACTTCCAGCCCCATATGCTCCGCTTCCACTACCAGCACCACCCATCATACCTCCACAACAGCAACCTGTTGGGGATTCTTCTACTTTGACAAGGCCGGGAATCTACACCATGCCATCAACTTCTCATGGTCTTTCAGATGGGGTCACAGGTAATCCCCAATGCACTTTGTTTCTAGTGCAATTCTTCTTTGATCTTTTATTTCCTAGGTTTAGCCAATTTGTTTGTCTACCTTATCTCATGAGTGTTCTTGTGAGGATGTGTTGTTAAGGGGGTTTTTCTCCATTGCAACCTATGGGGTTTTTGCAACATCGATAGTATAGTTCTGTAGTGCTTTGTGTGTAGATCAATTGGGATTAAACCCACAAATCTTTGTTCGTGCCCATGAAATCTTCCCGCAACGCATGTGAGTGACCGGAGTGTTAGATTGCGTGATTTACCGATCCACTAACGGAGCTAATAGTTTGGGTGCAGGATGGACTGGCCCCCATACCAACTACTCATACTATTTACTCTTGTTACATTGGAACGGTGAATCCATGTGTGCCTTTACCTTTAGCTAGTGGAGTGCTAACGATATGTAGCCTGGACCATAGAATGGTATGACATACAACCTTTAGAGGAGGCAACCGTTGCCATGCGTAGGAGATACGGTAAGGATGAACCTGCGTCGTGTTGCGAGTATATCACACCTAGAGACCAAAGTGTGTCTCAAAATATAGGAAGTTAGGTTGTCCTTTCAAATGCAATGATGCATCGGTGGATATATGACATTCCCTCCTTGTTAGATACTTCAATTAACTAAATTCTGATATGAAGAATTCGAGGGCGAATTCCATTGAAGCAGGGGAGAATGTAATACCATGGATTTTGAAGAGCAGTTTTGACCATAACACATGAGAGGGTTCGCCAATTATTGGATTCTTGAACCATTGATTGTCTACAAAATTAGATAAAACGGTTGATTCCATCTTGTCGAGCTGATAAAAAAAACGTCTACATATTTAATTCGTTAAGATTTCGAATGAACTTTGGAGAGTCACTTTAATTCTAGATATTTGATAAATTTGGGAATAGCAAAAAGAAAAGGAGAGAAAAGACACGAAACCAACTCAGGTTCAGATTGAGGATAAGGATAAAAGGAAGAGAAGGAGAATAAGAAGCCCACCAGGCCCTCCCGTCACCCACGCACAAAAGGTTGCCCCAAATCAAGAACCCTTGTCGCTGCCGCTTAGGGTTCTCCGCCGCCGCCGCAGTCAGCGACTCGCTGAGGAACGCCGCCACCCGCTATTTCTCCTGCCAACCATCCGGCCTCACTGAAGGGAAGGCCAGGGCATCCACATCGTCAAGATCTTGCTGTTGCAGGTACCGTGATGTTGTTCCGTAGCTTTCTTTGTTTCCTCATAGCCTGTAGTATTCGGGAGTCGGCACTGGTTGTGGTGTGGAGCGATTTGATATATTCATGGTTGGTCTGAAGTTAACCTGTCACCCTACTCTGATCAGCCAGCCCTTTGAAATATATTTCGATTTCTTTAAGTCAATCTGTAACACCACGTGATGCAGCCAAGTTCTTTTTCTTGGTTGACCGATTGCTACCGGGAGTGGTGCACTAGTTGATATACGTAGATACACTTGTATTAGCTTTAGATGGCACCTCATGAATTTGTTTCATACCCGCAAGCTAAATCTAATACAGCCTGAGCAGATTGGAATTTACACATCCTAGAACAGCCTGTCGATTGGAAGTTTGCTTGGAGCAATACAATGAGTTTAGTCAGCCTGTCACCTACAGTAAATGATTTGCAATATCCAGACCGAGAGTATATGTTTGCTAGATATGGGACCAGCTTATCTGTAGATCGATCTGTTTAGATGCGTTTTCTTATAGAACAGTCTCTTAAGCTATGTTCCCTGCAGGTTTTGGAGCTTCAGGTGTCAGAAGTAGTTCAGGAATTTGAACGCTGTTTGAGGCAAGTGCATGACGAACCTCGCTTCTTTATGTTTCGTTATGCCATTGGTTGAACTTCTGGTGTCTTGGTTCTTATTTGGTTCTTCGATTCGATATTTTGTTCCAAACATAAGGGGTTGCAGGTTGGTAAATTCCGAGCCAACTCTGCGGCAGGTTGGTAAACTCCGAGCCAACACGCCGGTAAACTCCGAGCCGGCACTGCCGAAACCCAGAGATCCGTTTCCCGATAAATGCTTGTTTTGGAGTGACGTTCTAATATTTTCCATTGATTCATGTCTTATGGTTCCATACTGTACTTGCTGAGTATTTCTGTACTCATCCTTGCTTTCATTTGGTTTTTAGGTACTAAGTAGTCTACATGCATGGGATCTGGGCGTAGCACACATCTACATCAGTTAGCACGTCACATGCTCATATAATACATAGTGGATGTTTTAAACATGGCACCAACTAGTTCTACAGTTTTACTCCCTGTTAATTTTGCTGGACCGGTGTTGTTTCTAACTTGCGACCTGCGCAGATTTTATAAATTATATGTTGTATGGATGTTCTTTCAAATCATCATCTATAAATTATTTTCTATTGTCTGTTGTGGATGCCATTTGTGTAAGGGAAATTCTGTCCGAGTCTTGAATAATTTTCATACTTCCTAATTTTTAGTATAGTATGGTAGCACTCCGGGAAGGGTTGATTCCTGGGATGTTACATAATATTCCTCCACCCTTTCGAGCAAACCCTCATGCGTTGGGGACAATGCTTTTTGAAGGGGGGGAGGATGATATGGGCACGACAGAGGAGGTGAAGCCCAATTTTAGGACTCCACCAGGATGAGGGCAGCTTGAAGATTGGCCCACCAGGACGACCTACGATATGAGATAATTTAGTCTAAGGTTGTGTCAGCAATTTATATATCTGTTTATGTTATTTCGTGTGTCAGGTCATGTTATGGGCCACTTAGGTTTATTTGTGTTTTGGGTTTGGGCCTATCCAAGCTCAATAGTTTTCTGGCCATCTATATAAGGAGGCCAGCAGTCTAGGGTTTAGGGGAGTTCAGTTGTTTAGTCTAAAACTATCGTGTGCTCCATCGTGTATCATCCCTCCGGGGAAACGGCGCTGCCGTGTTATCTAATAAAGATTGCTGCGAGGGTTCTTTCGTCATCAAGGATTATCGAGCTGTGGTTTGAGGCGTGGTGATCTTCATCACGTTGCTTGCTAGATTCGTTCCACTTCTTCAGGTGACGTTCTTCATGTTGTTGGAAGATTTCTATCTAGGCAGACTCGCTGTGAAAGATCGGGACAAACTCATAGGATCACCGGCGTGATCCTTATCACATTATCTGGAGTTTAACATGGCTTCCTCGATGCAAGGTTGGAGGAAGAAATGGTTCTATATCAAAGACCAGAAAACTTCTTCCTCTGACCATTACGGCATTGCTCCCTTTGATGCTGACAAAGATCTGACAAAATTGTCGTCGTGGGATTCTCCTCCCACGGAAGCTGAAACTGAAGACATCAAGCCCTTGCTGTCTCGCATCCAAAGTCTGAAGAGCACAACTGGACGTGCGCTGCCAGGGACGCAACTCATGGCGTTCTTTCTACAGAGGCGCATTCAGCCTCTTCAACAACGTGTTTCCAAGCTGTGGTCATACTCTGGCTCGGAGAATCCTTCTCGAGTGTCCAAAGAGGACATAGATAGAAAGGATCTCAACAAACGAGTGAGAGCTTTGACTACTCTCACAAAGGATGACGAGATTCCAGCATTGTCAGCTGATTTATTTGACTCTTCTCATCCCTTGCCAGCGGTATGTGCTCTGTAATTCATCAACTTCTGATTTGTTCTCCTTCTTGTATTTTGTTGCTGCTTTTCTGACAGTTTTGCGACTTACTCTTGTGCAGGGCCACCAATTTTTAGTTTCCCATCCTCCTCTTCCAGAGGAGGGACCCGTTGAGGTTGATCATGTTTCTACTGCTTCTGAAGCCCCCGAGGCTGACGAAGGCCAGGACGGAGATGATGCCGAAGTTTCTCTGGAAGAAAGCAGCTCCACTATGTCGCCTCCTCCTGCAAATTCGGAAGACTCTGGCCTTGATAAGAAGAGGAAGCGTCTCGACGAGCTTCTTTCTTCGAGTACCTCTGCTCCAAAAAATGCTGCCGGGGAGCCCTCTGCTCCCAATCCTACTGAAGTTGAGATTTTTGATGCTTTGGACTCGTGAGTTTTGCTGACTCAAATACTTATCTTTATTCATTCTCTTTGTCTTGACTCATGCAAAGTTTGTTGCTTTTGGTTCCCTTTCCAGTGACGATGAAGACCCAAAGGGGGATGTTGCAACTGCTCCCCTCTTTTATACTTTGGCTGTCACTAAAGCGCCCTCTCAAGAGGCTGCTATGGTAGTGAAGTCGCCAGAAGCTCCTGCTAAGAAAGGTACCCCTGCTCGTGCTTCCAAACGTCTGAAGAAGGTGACAGCGGCGGGCGCTTCCCTTGACACCCACCGACCGGTGGCTTCTCCTAATGATGTGAGTATTGCTTCTTGTGGTCTGATCTTTTTTATTATTTAAACTTTTCTTCTCATGCCTTCCTTTGGCAAATTTTGATGAAAAAAATCCTCTCTCTCGGCACTGAGTGTGTCGACTTTCTGAAAGCTGCTCAGGCTTCTCAGGGTACGCTCTTTGTGTTATAGCTTCTGCTTGTCTCGTGTGTCTTTCCATGGTTTCTTATTCGCCTTTCCTTTTCCTGTTCCGTATTGTAGATGCTTTGACGGCGACCAATGCTCGCATAGCCTCTCTGGAAGCCGAACTTGATGCCTCCAGAAAAGCTTTGGATATTGCCACTGCTGCCAAGGTCGCTACTGAGAAGACTGCTAAGTCGGCAGAAATCAAGGCTAAGAAAGCTGAGAAGGCTCTTGTCACTGCTGACCAGAAGCATGCCCAGAGAGATCGAACGGTAGCCGAACGTCTGGACAAGATTTCGGCTCTTTTTGGCAGTAAGCATTGCATTGTTATTTTTTTCTTCTTTTTTTCTCGAGCTCCTAGTTACTGATATTTACTCGCCTTCTCTTGTCTTTGTCTTCTGTGCTGCAGCAGAAAAAGTTGGACTACCTTTAGTACTTCGACAGCCGGATACCGCAGATCCTTTGATGGCTGCGGTGGATTTGTTGGAGTCTAACTGGAAATTGATCCAGGAATTTCTTCAGCTGACTTGCCGCATGTTGTCGCGGATGTTTGTCGGGTTATGGCCGAAGAAGAGGGCGGAGATGCTGACCGATGACCTCAAGAAACTTGGCGAGGCCTTCGACACCGTTGAAGATCCTTTTCTGACGATGAAGAGTCGATCGGTGAAGCGGGGTGTCGAAGGGGCGAATGCGCTTGCTCAGTCGCACGGCGAGGAGGTGAATTGGGAGAAGGTTAGCTCTTCTCATGCTTGTCCTCTTTCAGAGCTGTTGGGTTACTTTGAGAAGGCAAAGAAGTATGCGCCAGGCATTCTCTTGATTATCACTCCGTCGGCGGCTTCTTCGACTTCCACGCCTACCTCTTTGACTCCTGCGGCAAGTGCTTCGATGCCTCCGCCGAGCGCTGGTGCTGATTCTTCCGCACCTTCTACCGCCACAGAGCCTGCTGCTGAGGTGGCGTAGATTTAGCCTCTTTTTGTAATTTTGTTTCTTTAGAGTTAATGTAGCAGACTCGTTCATATTTTGCCTGGGAATTTGTTAGGGTACTCTATACTTCTTGTAAATACTTCACCTTTATGAAATGTTGTGCTAGATTGTGTTTCTGAATTGCTTTCTCTTTTCTTCTTTTGCCTTCCAGCCTGTATATGTTGGTGGGTCGATGGGTCGTGGTCGTGATTCGCCGCCCGCCAATGCGTTCTGCTCTAGGATTCCTTCTCCTCCTCGCTCTCCTTGTCAATGCACTGAGTATTTGTCGAGGATTTCAGACCTCGAGGTTGATGAAGCGTCAGGCGAAAACTGCTTTGGACCAGGCCGGCAAATCTTATGGCTTGATGAAGTAGATATCTGTTCTTGAGGATAAAGTGTCGGGTTTGGTGGCCCAAGTTATGCTCCTGAAGGAGTGTGACTCCTTTCTTGTTGAATTTATCGAGTCAGCTTGTGAACAGCTGAAATGTAAGTTTTCTGCAGACCTTCTCAAATTTCTTGCTGCTTCTCTTGCCTTAGTGTTTTGATGAATTTGCGTCTTATAGGTACTTGCTTATATCCTGCTGATAAAGACCGTCGAGTTGCCGAGTGAATCGTGGCTTTGGAAAAGGTATTGAAGGATACGAATTCTTTATGGGCTGACCCGCGGCACCGCAGCGCTGTTGTTCTTCTACAGGATCGTGCTCAACATATTGGGGAATCTGTCGATGGTTGTCAAAGATCGTTGATGACCATGTACTCTGTTATGCTTCCCTGCAATCCTCCACCGAAAATTTTTAAGCAGCTACTCGATGCTTTTAAATCTGGTCGACGAATTCATCGCTTGATAGAGCTCAACTTAGTAGCTGGTGCTAATTTTGCCCTTGGATGGATACGCAAGTGGCATCCAAGGCTGAACTATAGTTCCATGTCTCTAAGTTTCCCTCTCGGGCGCGTGAAGCTGCAAGTCCACATGGATCCCACGCTTCAACCGGCGAGGAGGATCATAGCTAGATTGCTTCGAGAGGATGCTGGGTTTTTCCGCGAGTATCACTACTTGAATCCACTTGCAGTAGATGATTCAGATCAGCCAATGTTGTAGCATCCTATTGTGTATACGTTTTTGTATGTGAAACGCGAGAGTTTTTCTGGGGCAGTTTGCCAGAAATTTTTTGTTCTCAAGGCGCTTTATGTTTAGTGCGTTTGCTGCAATTTCGTTTGAGATTTATAAGACATGTAAACTCGAATAGGAGGAACTTTGTCTTTATTTATGATTTTAATGTAAGATATATGGGGTGTCCCAAGAGATCCGGCCAGTGACCCATGTTCTGGATCTAGAGGGCATTGCCCTAGGATAACTCATGGCTTTAATAGCCTTATTTTTCTACTCTACTCTTGCGTACTTGCTGTCTATATTGCCGAGGTCTTTTCCTCTTCTCCTGTAGCTTCCCCTGGGTCTGATGGTTGTACCCGCAATTTATTCGCTTCTGGCTCCGCTGGATGTCCTTCGAGTTGTTTTATGGCTCCTGTAGTCGCACTTTTTGCTTTGTCCTTGGGTTCTCCATAGTTGGCCATCATGCCAAAATTTTGGGCCATTTTGTGGAATTCCTTGTCGCATAGATCTGAGAGTTCAAAGCTTCCCTTTACTGTGATAATTCTGTTGG
Organism: Dactylis glomerata; assembly: GCA_007115705.1. NCBI lineage: Eukaryota > Viridiplantae > Streptophyta > Magnoliopsida > Poales > Poaceae > Dactylis > Dactylis glomerata. The sequence goes on from QXEO01000339.1 coordinate 4,220,943, forward strand.
GTCCTAGCATCTTGAGTACTAGGTACGTATAGTGAGGTACTGCCATGAATCACGAAAATGCGAGTTGCCCGAGGATCGCGTGATATTGTGATGGCCAGTCCATGACTTCAAAGTCGAGCTTTTCTCTTCTATAGTTTTGGCGATTTCCGAAGCAAACGTTGAGTGCTATTCAACCCAATGGATAGTTAGCACTCCCTGGGACGATCCTGTGGAAGGAACAGTCTGTTGGCTTCAGAAACTCTAATGATATGTGCATTGCCCGGAGTGTTTTTGCGTATATAAGATTTATTCCACTTCCTGCATCCATGAATACTCTATTGATGTCGTATGTCCCAATTTGAGCTTTGAGTACCAGAGGCGCGTTTCCCGGTCGAGGTACTGTTATGGGGTGATCATCCCTGCTGAATTCTATGGGTTATTCTGACCAGTGTAGATATTCCGTGGTTGCTAGAGGTGATGTTACTGCTAGGTTAACTTGGCGAGTTATGGTCTTTTCCTCTTTGTTCAACTTTGGCACTGTTTGTATCATTGCTATGATGTGCCCTTTGGACGAGACATATCCTCCATAATTGTCGTGTCCTTAATTTGGCTGATTTTGACCTTGAGAGGCTCCATTGTTTGCCAGTTGAGCTATTGTAGGTGCGTTGTTCATGTTCCCTTCGTATCCCTGTCTCTTTGCTTCGGCTTGTTTGCTTATTGCCGCCTCCTGGAGTTTCAAGAATGTTTTGCAATCTTTCATTGCGTGTCTGGACACTCTTTTTCCATCGACGAACGCGGAGTGTATATGGCATGGTCCGTTTAGCATATCATCTGGTGATGGGTTGTATTCTCGAGGTTCTCTTGACTGAAACCTTTTGTTGCTCCCATAGTCTTCTCTTCCATAGCTGCGGTATCCTAAGTTTCTGCGGTCATCTCCTTGATAGTTATTGTCTTTGTATCACGCGGCTACTTGGCTGCGAGAGCCATAGTTGTCATATTTGCGGGATCTTATCCTTTGGCTACCGTATCTATTTCCTCTGTCGTCTTGTGGTGATCGTGTTCGTTTGCTATTGCACGCGTCTTCGCTATCTACAAATCTGTTTGCTATATCCATTAGATCGGATACTGTCTTCGGCTTAATTCTACCCATCTATTCGACTAGGTCTCCTCGTCGCAACCCGAGCGTGAAGGCGTGTATTGCTCTTTCGTCTGAAACTTCGACTGCGGAATTCTTGATAATGCTCCACCTTTGGATATACGACCTTAGTGTCTCATTGCGTTGTTGTACGCAGGCTTTGACTTCTTCTATCGACGCTGGCCGTTTGTATGTCGACTTGAAGTTACTTGTGAATTTCTTTGTGAGTTCCTCCCAGCTTCCAATTGTTCCTCTTTCTAATTTGCTCATCCATGACCTTGCTGCGCCGGTAAGGAGTAATTGCAAGCTTTGCATTGCTGTTTCCTTTGTTCCTCCTAATATTTTTACTGCATGTAAGTAATCCGAGAGCCATGACTGTGGCTCCTGAGATCCATCATACTTTTGCTGGTCATGGGGTAGTTTGAAACCCTTGGGTACTGGCGTGGTGCGAACTCTGTGAGTAAAGCACGATGCCCCCATCTCTTTTTCGTCGTCTTCATGGTCATATGCTTTGGTGGGAGTCCTGGACCATCGGGTTCCTCCATGCTTCGAGCTTTTATGTCGCCTTGGCGATGGTGTTCTAGATCGTCGACTACTACTCCTGTGCCGAGGACTGTTGTGATGGCGTGGTGACCTTGGTTTATGCGTTCCTTTATTGTGATGTGCCTCCTCTTCTTTTGCTGTCAATTTATTGCCTACCATCCGTAAACCTTGCAGTGCTGCCCGGTGCATATGTTCCCTTAGGTCTCCTGGACTTGGCCGTGTTGTGTACAGATATATTTGTGCTGCCACAAGCGCTGCTTCTGGCGTCTTTGGTATGATGTTTCCTTGCCCGTCGACCGATAGGAAGGACGAATCGAGGTTTTTGGAGAGGCTTTGCCTTTCTGAGTACTCAAGGTTTTCAAACCTTGATCCATATCGACGATGCCTTCTGCTATTTGTGTACGATGCTTCACTGCGTGATTTATGAAAGGCTGCGCTGGCTGCAATGGCTGAATCTTTTCTTTTTTGTATTTCAATTCTGATATGGGCACGAAGGAGGAGGTGAAGCCCAATTTCAGGACTCCACTAAGATGAGGGAAGCTCGTTGCAGATTGGCACGCCACGACGACCTACGATATGAGATAATTTAGTCTAAGGTTGTGTCAACAATTTCTATATCTGTTTATGTTATTCCGTGTGCCAGGTCATGTTATGGGCCACTTAGGGTTTTGTGTGTGTTGGGTTTGGGCTTGTCCAAGCCCAATAGTTTTCTGGCCATCTATATAAGGAGGCCAGCCGGTTAGGGTTTAGGGAATTCAGAATTTTAGTTTACAAACTATCGTGTTGTGTTTTCTTGGTGAAGCATCCCTCCGGGGACGGCGATGCCATTTATCAAATAAAGTTGCTGCGGAGGATCTTGTGTTCATCAAGGATTGTTGTGCTTTGGTTTGAGGTGTGGTGTTCATCATCACGTTGCTTGCTAGATTCGTCCTCGTCTTCAGGTGATGTTCTTCACGTTATTGGAAGATTTCTATCCGGGTAGACTCGCTGTGAAAGGTCGGGACAGAACTCAAGGATCATCGGCGTGATCCTTATCATGTGGTATCAGATTACTGGGTTTATCACTGCGAGTATTTTTGGTTGATTGATCTACAAACAATTTTTAGATCGGATTATTTTTCATTGGAATTCACGGGTTCATCCAAGCAGCAATTTGAAGGCTTCGGTGGAGATCGCTGACTACCGATCGATCCCCATCTTCGGGAATCCGTTTCGGTACCGATCCCCGGGATCGATCTCGTAGAGTCCCCGGTGATCACGAATTGCAAGGGCCGATCATCCGTCAGCCCGCCTGGATCGGGATCGATCTCAGAGACGTAGGCCGGTCTCCAGATCGGATCGCTAAAGAGGAGTCACGTGGAATCGATCGCTGCTGCAGGTAGATCCGATCGGAGCAGCTTCAATCGATCGGAACACCCAGGCGTCGAGGGATCGCACGCCAAGTCCACGCTGTGCCCTCGCTTGATCCACACTTCGTGAGATTGCCCAGCGGGCCGGCCCATTTCCTGTCCTCCGCACGCGTTCAGCGCCTGGACGCCAGACCTCAGACTGTTTCGGCAAACCCTATTTGACGCGTTTAGCGTCGGTTACCAGCCAACGCGTAGGTGCTGTATCGCTAATCCCGTGAGTTGGGCCGGCCCATGTTCATTTTTTTTGCATCGCTAGTTACCAGTTTAGGCATAGCAGCAAACGTGAGTTACGTGCTGCAACTTTTTTTAGGTTTAGTCCGTACGTGCTGCATTTTAATTTTAATAAATTTAAGTTCTGAACAAATTTGAATTTGAACAAATTTTAAATTGAAGAAATTTGAATATATTTTCGAATTTGCATAGGTTTCAAATTGAACAGATTTAAATTTGAACAATTTTAAATTAGAACATTTTTATTTCTGAACAATTTTAAATCAAAACATTTTCAAATCTGAACAATTTTAAATTGGAACAATTTTAAATTGGAACAATTTTAAATTGAAACAATTTTAAATCAGAACAATTTTAAATTGGAACAATTTAAATTTGAACATTTCCAAAATTGAACAATTTTAAATTTGAACCACTTTCAAATTTAAACAAAAAAAGTCAAACATGAGAAAGCTTAGCACTGCATGCGAACAAAAAGGTAGAGCCATTCGAAAAGAACTGACCACATCGATCGAACTGCTTAATGGGTCAGCCCACCCGGAATCCATCTTCAGGCGTTGCTCGGTAACAGGCGCTAGGAGCGCCCGACTGTTTCTGGGGTGGAGCGCCCTGCCTCAGCAGTCTGCCCTCGAGCGAGAGCTGGTTCGCTCGCCCCGCCCTGACCGCTTTGTTTTTTTTTCTATTTGCATCAGTCTACTATACCATGGATAGGAACCAGGAAAAAGAGATGGAATTGATCGCTTACCATCATACATCGACAGATCTCTAGTCTGATTCAACGAGTACGTAAAGGCTGCACTAGTCTGCAGATTTTTGCTTGACGGTGGACATTATTTGCTTGATAGAGGACATTAGTTGCTGCTACGTTTTTGTGTGACGACCCAACCCGTTAAAAACGAATTGAATCCTGTGCATATAAGTGCTAGTTCCTGGATCATTAGCTAGCACACACAATAGATGTATAAAAGAGTACCAATGCATCAAATTTATTACAACGTATGATCCAAGAGTATAATTATTACAAAAGGCTTAGCATCGATGGCTAGCTCACAAATAAAAGTTCAACAGCAAATAAATAAAGCTCCATTACTCCACAGGCACCACTGGGTGGAGACTCGCGACCTAAACGATATAAATCAATCGTCCTTAGAATAATAACCTGCCACATGAAAAGTTGCAGCCACGAGGGTCAATACACTTGGAATGGTATTGGCAAGATGTCACTATGGTGGATTTCAATGGCGATCTATCATACATGCATATTTGGCTGGTAGAGTTCAGGCTCTTTGCATAAAGCGATATATTTTCTCCTACTTTTAAAATCATTTTTGTTTCTTCAAAAACAACTAAGAACACATTGAATCACTCAAGTGCTCCTATTAAAATCTAAGGACACATTGATTCACTCAAGTGCTCCTAACCCATTGTTCACCCATCAAGTTTTATTAAAGAAATTAGAATGATGAGATCCTTCAACTGCTTCATGAAAAGTTGCTCAAATTGTCCGTAACCGGGGACAGGGCTAAGTACTTAGTTTTGACACTCTGCAGAGGTTAGTACACTTTCACCACATGGCTCAATCGAAGACCAAGCCGATACCTTTGGGAAACAAAACAATGAGCCTAGCCCCGGACCCATACCACCTATCTTAGCTACATCAGCTGGTCACGGTAGGTCACGGTTTCATAACTTAATCAGTCAAGCCAGAGCCCATTGACATGTGGTTGTACTCGGAAGCCACTAAACATGAACGTCTATCAATCTCTTTAAGCCTGGGTGGCTTTCCCCACCATAAAACACACTCGATGAACCAATCAAAGCCATTCCACCCAGGTGATTCATTGAATATGTGGTTTTCATTACAGCAAAAACAACTTTCAATACTCATAACATGAAAACCACCCACGCAACTAATAGCATGGCTAAGCTATTCTACAGTACGATGACTATCAAGGAATCAACTAGGAGTTCTACGGCTCATCTATTGGGTCTATAGCTAAGCTAAAACACTCCTCACAATCACAAGGTTCGCAGTCCGGGCAATCTATCATGGCAAATAATTCCAAATCAATACACAGCAGTAAAATACACTACAATGCAATATGCATGATTTACAGAAGTGAAAATAATTATTAAAACCTTTATGAATCATTTTCCATAATAGAAATGAGACATAAACATGCATTAAGGCATTCTGAAAACTTTCAGTATGAAAATAGTTTATAAAATTATAAAATAGGTGTCTATGGATAGGAAATTTAACTAGCTTTAAAATGCCGTTGTAATCACATTTTTATAAGTTACGGAAACTAAAATATGCTCAAAATACACTTAATAAGAGTTTTAAATTTGATAAAAATTTCATACTGTAACAAATAAAAATAACAGTACAGAAAAATACCTTGCATTTTTCTGAATCCAACGGTATATCATTTGCAATTTTTCGAGTTATGAAACTAAAGTTATGAATTTTCTAAGTTTACAAGTTTTCTGAAATTTTCTGACGAAAATCCTATTACATGGGAATATTCCGAGAATATTCTGCACGACGTGGCGACTCCTTATTCGCTGGTACCCCTTCACACGGATCAGCTCTATGAGCCGTTGGATCACTGGGTGATCGTGTGGCCAAATATACTCTGCTGGGAGCTCACCGGAGAAGATGGACGGCGACGGCGGTGGGTCGGGCGGCGCTCTTGGCGGCGGCTCCGGCGAAGGGAGGGTGCTGGACGATGTGCAACACGTGATAACGATCGCAGAGGTGTCTTCGGTGTCCTCTTCCGAGCTCCTGAACGGCGGCTAGGAGCGGATGGAGGCGGCGGTCGTCGACGAACTCCGGCGAGCAATTCCGACGTTCGTGGGGCTCTGTGCAAGGGGGAAACCGGTCAAGGACGGGAGGTACAACAAGGGGAAGAGGAAAGGGGAAAAAGGAACTGCGGGGAAGTGCTCCACGACCTTGATTTCGAGCTCGAGCCGAGCTCCAATGGTGACGGCGGTACCGAACTCCGGCGAGAAATTCGGCGATCTTGAGGCTATATTTTCTATGGTTTCAAAGGGGGAATAACGGAGGAGGTTGTGGGGTATTTATAAGCAAAATTTTTGTGGAAAAGGGGCAATGAAATCCGGCGTTTTCGGAGAGATCCGATCGATTCCAGAGAAGCGTACGCATACAAAAAACTCACGCTGGAGCTTGGAGATGCTCTGACGAGCGGACCCCGTCGGTCAGAGAAAAGAAAACAAAAAGAAAAGAGGAAAGGGACACTCCTGGCTGCTGCGCGGGCGATGGATACTATCTACCGCGCGGTGCGGTGCGGGGCAGCGCGCAGCGGGCGGCTGCTGGGCCTACTGGGCCGAAATGGTCCGGTCGGTACAAAACTTTTTTTTTATTCTTTTTCGAATTTAACTGAAAACTGTTTACTGTTTTGTCTATAATTTCAGTTTTAGGGCTCCAAATTGAGCAAAACCAACTTATCTGAATTTGTAAAATCAAGGGCTATATTCTTAGATACACTAGAACACTATACAAGCCCACCAATAAGTATAAAATATATATATTGATGCAATTAAGCCATGCTAAGCTTGAAAATGCAATTCAACATAAAATCGGGTTTTTGTCCAAAACAAAATCTTTTCAGTTAAATATGCAGAGGTGCATATGCATATGAATGACATGATGAAATTCCCAAATCTAAAATCCGGGATGTTACATTTTGCATTCAGCAATCAATAACGGCTGAGTACATATAAAGATGGATTCTTTTTTGGGAGATGTTTTTGGCAATAGGTGCTATCTTGGCAAGAAGTCTAGTGATGTTTTCAATGACTATATTGATATCAAGAAGAGAGTGCCGCTATCCAAGCCTAGCTAGCATTTACATAAACTTGCGACAATTGCGGAGTACCACGATTGGGAAAGGCACATGGAACGGGGTTTCCGTCGATGTCGCAAATACAATGACAAGTTTAGTGGCTATGATGGATATGGTCTTGCTTACCGGCATGTGGACACGGAAGTAACCAGATGGTGGTGCAAGGCGGTTGGAAGAAATGAGTTTGATTGTACTTGGGAGGACTTCAAGAAATTTCTCCGTGATGGTTTTGTGTTACCGTATATGGAGGAAATAGAGCAGCCACCCAAGTTTGTGCATGGTCTAGAGGATGTTGGCAAGAGCATAGCTCCTATACCGAAGGTCGCGACAGCTATGACTACTCATGAGAAGTTGATAGTTGTTCCATTGCCGATAGTTAGCAAGGTGGCAGCCATGATTTCTGAATTGTCAGCGGTTGATGTTGTCAAGGCTGATGTCATAAAGGATGCCGTGGAGGAGGTTGTACCATTGAGTGGGCTGAATATGCAACTCAAAAGAGTACATAATGAGACTTGTATGACAGCGGATAAAAGCCAGCGATGGAATTTATTTCAGGCGCAGTGCATAATCAAAAGCAAAGCATGCAAGTTGATGATTGACAGTGGTAGTTACTGTAATGGCATTAGCAAATTAGTTGTGGAGGCTTTGGGTTTATCCACATGGCGTATTCCAGAACCGAGGCATGTTGAGTGGGTTAATAGCTGCGATATGCTGAAGATTACACACAAGGTGCGTGTGCCATTTACAGTTGATGACTATGTTGATGAGGTGGAATGCGATGTGTTGCCATTAGAGGTGTGTGGGCTGTTACTTGGACGTCCATGGCAGTATGATCGCAATGCTATGCATGCTGGGAGAGCAAATACTTATTCTTTCGTGCATGATGGCAAACAGCGGACTTTGAAATATATGAGAGATGAGCAAATCAAGTCCGATGTCGTGTTGGTGGTTCGCAAGGAGAAGTTGCATAAAGCTAAGCCACAACCAGGGCTAGCTCAGGTGCAGCATGAGGAGCATGATGCAAAAAGCGTCGGTGGTGATATTGTTTCAGCCAAGCCTGTAGATGACAAGCCAGTTGTTCTTTTTAGTGACAAGCCGGTTGAAGTCAAGCCTCATATTGATGAAGGGAAGGATATGTCAGCATGTGTTCCATGTGTTCCACTTCTAGTTCATGTTGATGTGGGTGTTCAGACCGATGACGGTGGTGTTGATCGTGTTCCGGTGCATATGGTGCCACAGGTAGTCAGCCACAGTTTTGTTAGAACACCTCGGAGACATTTTGTTGGAGCAGCAGTGTGTGTGCATACATGCAAAGATGGACGTGTTCATCAGTTGTGTGGCCCAGGCATTACTACTTTGCAGGGTCGTGCTAAGAAGGTTCATGTTCAGCCGCAAAGAGCTCCATCAAGAGTTGAGAAGAAGAAGGTGGTGACGCCTAAGTATAAGTTCATTTGGCGAAGAAAAGAGGTGCAACCACCCAAGGCTGTATCAAGTTGGGCAGGCCAAGAGGGAGGATGTGGTGAGGAAGGCAAGCAAGACTTGAAGACGATGAATATGCGTGGTGCTATTGTTGATATTTCGCCACCCTTTCGAGCAGACCCTCACGCGTTGGGGACAATGCTTTTTGAAGGGGGGAGGATGATATGGGCACAAAGGAGGAGGTGAAGCCCAATTTCAGGACTCCACCAAGATGACGGAAGCTCATTGCAGATTGGCACGCCAGGATGACCTACAATATGAGATAATTTAGTCTAAGGTTGTGTCCAGAATTTCTATATCTATTTATGTTATTCTGTGTGCCAGGTCATGTTATGGGCCACTTAGGGTTTCGTGTGTGTTGGGTTTGGGCCTGTCCAAGCCCAATAGTTTTCTGGCCATCTATATAAGGAGGCCAGCTGGTTAGGGTTTAGGGAGTTTAGAATTTTAGTTTACAAACTATCATGTTGTGATTTCTTGGTGAAGCATCCCTCCGGGGACGGCGATGCCGTTTATCAAATAAAGTTGATGCGGAGGTTCTTGTGTTCATCAAGGATTGTCGTGCTTTGGTTTGAGGCGTGGTGTTCATCATCATGTTGCTTGCAGGATTCGTCCTTGTCTTTAGGTGACGTTCTTCGCGTTATTGGAAGATTTCTATCCGGGTAGACTCGCTGTGAAAGGTCAGGACAAAACTCAAGGATCATCGGCGTGATCCTTATCATATACCAAGATGATGATGACTGTTTGGCCCGATCTTTCACGATGCACCTCCTGATCCAATGGATCTAATAAATCTCCCAATCACGTGAACGATACACGTAACCTGAAGATGGGGGAACGTCAATCCTGTGAGCAACTCGTCGATTTAGACGAACCTCACGCTGAATAGATGAATCCGACGAGCAACTCGATGATGAACAGCGAGCCTCACGCCGAAGCACGACAATACTTGAATAACAAGCACCTTCATGCAAAACAATATATTGGATAACTAGACGAATGTCGGAGATGCCTGCACACACGCCGATCCCAGAGGGACGGAACACACGTGGGAACACAATGTTTGACATAATTTTCAGTCTCCTAAACCCTAACCGGCTGGCCCCTTTATAGATGGCCAGAAAACTATTGGGCTTGGATAGGCCCAAAGCCAATACACATAAAACCCTAAGTTGCCCATAACATGACCTGGCACACGGAATAACATAAATAGATATAGAAATTGTTGACACAACCTTAGACTAAATTATCTCATATCGTAGGTCGTCCTGGTGTGCCAATCTGCAACGAGCTTCCCTCATCTTGGTGGAGTCCTGAAATTGGGCTTCACCTCCTCCTTCGTGCCCATATCAAATTCTCTCTTTTGCTAGTTGCTTTGATTGCTGTCTTAAGGCATAATGATACCCTAAAAGCATATTTTTGCTTGCATCTGTTGGTATTGGCACGCCGTGTTCCAGGGTTGTTTTGATTATCCTCCACTCTTCAGCTGATAGTCGAACTTTTTCCTTGCTTGCAAGAGAATCTGCAGTTTCTCCTTCTGCTAAGTAATTTGCTCATCTGTTTACGTTTGCTGGGTTGAGTACTGGATTGTTTTTTTCGTTGAGTTCTTCTGAGTTGTCTCCTACAATTGCAAGTACTTGGTATCAGTTGTCGAACTTGCTGTTGAAGCTTGAGAAGATTGATTTGTCATCCTCATGAAGCTCTAATCCTGTCTTCTAGGTGTCTGTTGATTTGTCTGAAGTATCATCATGGAAGATCATGAGGTCTTCGAGTTGATCCCCTAAGTTGAGATTTTCCATGGTTTTGTCGACTTCTGCGATTTTTTCTTCTGCAATTTCTATTGTTGTGAAGCTGACCGGCGAGTTTGCCTCGCTAGAAGAGCCCACTGATGATTCAGACATTGCAACTATCTTGGCTTCGCTTGCTGACAGATCCGGTTTCGCCGGATCTGAAAGGCGAATCAAACCTAAACACGAAAGTTTAAGCCTCCGATTGTTAGGTCCATATCTTGATCCATGCTCTCGAATACTGGAGTGAAGTTTGATGGGTGAGGCTAAAAATTGACGGTTCCGAAGGATATCTGGTTTTTGTCGACTTCCGAACAGCTGCTGGCTAAAAGCAAAAAAGTCATCGAATTCATGATTCCAACGCCCAGAGTCCCCACGGTCGGCGCCAATTGATGAGGGTTAACTCGACAAATGTTCTAGTTGAAGGACTTAGGATCGGGGGAATAGGGCATCGGATGAACTCGAAGGTAAAATCAATCAAACAAGGTGTGTATCGAAAGTAAACGTGGTGGTCGACTTGGCTTACTTTTAATCTGTCCCTCACCGTCCTCTCCTGGCCCCTATATATAGGTGGCCAGGTCTCAAGGAAGGGGAGGGGTCCGATACATATTACATCGTCGGTATACGACATGAACTCGTATTTCGACTATGATTACACTTGGGCCTAGCTTAACGGGCCTCAGGGGTACCCAAGTAATGGGCTTTATTATCTATACCCTTGTCACTTAGAATACCATTTGGCTAAGATAACTCTATATACTTCTTAACTCCAAGGTACTACACAATTGATATCTTTATTAGTAATATCTCCTTGAGATATACACCTCACCTATAATTGAGATAACTCCTCTAATCAACTAAGAGTTAGGTTAGTCTCTACTACTTCTGAGCTTCTGGATTATATCCTAAAGTTCTATCTTAAGGGATAAGAGTAACATAAGCATAGCTATGGACTCTCCCTTCTTGTTCTTGAGATGAATGGATTTAGATATAAAGGAATAGGATAGATCAAGATTTAAGAATAAGTTAGATCAAGAGTCAAGGGTAAGACTTGTGTTGTCTTCCTTTAAACTAGGAATGGATTCAATGATTTAGGTTTAAGAAATACCATGTGATCATGGTAGGATTGGATATAAAGTTCTAAAGTGATGTATTACAATTTAATTCTACCTCACATTCATCTCTTTTAGTTATTATAATTATCTCTACCCAAAACAGGGTTGTTAACAAAGGTCATGTTGAAGTTTATCGCACTTTAGTTGATGAGCTACTTCAATTCCATCAACTCAAGAGAAGCTTCAATCACTTTGACAAGTTTTATTTAAAAGCGCGAGAATTTTCTAGATTTTCTATGCATGAATGCAATGCACACTTCTGTGTTCTCTCTATTTCTAGCCTCACATCCTGGGATGTTACACTCGCTCTATCGCGCCTCTGGGATCGATCGCCCTCCCCTGGAGATCGATCACCCGCACCTGGAAATAGATCGCCCACGCCTGGACTGTTGTCTCTCCTCTGCCGTGAGACTTCTGCTGTTGTTTTTTGTCTAGAGGGATTGCTTCAGTTCAGGCTTGCGATGGTAAATATGTTGAGGGAGATAATTCCGTTGCTGATGAGAAGATAGAGGAGCTTGTACCGCCTATTTTTGTTGCCAATTTAGCTCCTAATGTTCGGGCTGGTTTTGATAGCACATGCGGATTTATTCTTTGGAGTCATGCTGCATTGACTGCGCAAATTACACAGCTAGCTACCCGGATTGATGCCATGGGCGATGCTACAGCCCGTGCACCTGTGCAATCCCCTCCTGCTACACAACCTCGCAACGAGGTACAACGCCGCCTTGCTAAAATTCATGATCATCGACCAGTGTCATCCGCTAATGATGGAGAACTTGCCGATGACGCTGATTATGTAGCTCAACAACGACCGTTTGCTGCTTGTTCTGCAGGTGCTCATCATGTACAGCCACATGATTGTGACCGTGTTGGCCATGCTGGTCGTGTTCCCCTTGATGATGGTGGTCTTGGACGCATCAAATTGTCCATACCTTCTTTTTCCAGTGACCGTGGACCTGATTATTATTTGGAGTGGGAGATTCGCATGGATCAGATATTTACTACCCATTATTACACTGAGGAGAAGAGACTTCAACTTGCTGCTGCTGAACTCACCAGTTATGTGCTGATTTGGTGGAATCATATTCTGCATATGTGTACTCGCCCAACGTCATGGAGAGGTATGAAAGATCTTATGCGACATCATTTTGTTCCTGAACACTACAAGAGAGACATGTACAATAAATTGCAACAACTCACTCAAGGTACTAAATCTATGGATGAGTATTATAAAGAGATGGAGCTTTTGATGAAACGCACAGGAAAAAGGGAGGACATAGAGGCAACGGTGTCTTAGTTCTTGAATGGACTGAATTTGGAGGTGCGTGATCATGTGGAGATGGTTTACAATCATGATCTTCAGGATCTTGCGCACCAAGCTGATCGTGCGGAGCAACAACTCAAACGACGCCAAGCTGCATCACCTACAAATTCATGGCGCCGTTTGCACACCGAGGTTGCTGGTCCCAGTACACAAGCACCCTCAACACGCTCCCACAATATTTCTCACAGTGCCCCGCCAAAATCTGGAGTGTCCAAAACTGCATCTTCGCAGTCCACAACAAACATGGAGTGTTTTACTTGTGGAGGACGAGGACACATGAAGCGTGATTGCCGTAATAGAAAATGGGTGATGCTCACACACAATGGCTATGTTTCTGCTAGTGATGATGAGAAAGCTGATGCGTCATCAAGTGAGGAATCTAAGGAAAATAATGAAGTGATTGTGGATGGGTAGGAAATTGCTGCAAATTGTAAGGATCTAATGGTGCGACGCGTACCAGAAGATCGCATACACGGACAAGTGCAACACTGGAATATATTTTAGACCCAATGCATAGTCAACGACAGCACTTGCAAACTTATTATTGATGGAGGCACCTACACCAATGTTGTTAGCAAGAGTTTGGTGGACTCTCTATCATTGTATACATGGAAGCACCCACAGCCACATTGTGTTGAGTGGTTGTATAATTCAGGGAAGCTGAAAGTCACACATAAGGTGCGCCTGAATTTTCAGTAGGTAATTATGAGGACACAGTGGTCTGCGATGTTTTGCCTATGGATGCATGTCATGTGCTGCTAGGACGACCGTGGCAATTTGATAGGCGTTCCACTCATGAAGGCAGGTCCAATGTTTATTCCCTGTGGCATAAGGGGAAGCGTCTTGTGTTACAGCCTATGCTCGATAAGGATATCAAAGTGGAAGTGTTTGCTGCACATAAGAAGTCCCAACACGTTAAGGCAAAACTGAGGACGGTTTCCTTTCAAGTTGGGGGGGATGACGAGGGGAGGATAGCTACTACTCTGGATATTTTGCCACCTCCTTATGTTCTGAAGCTTGGACAATTCTGCCTTGAAGTGCCTCCAGAAGATGATGTGAAGCCCAACTTTCGTACACCTCCAATGTTGTTTCATGTTCACCAAGGAGTTGCGGCCAAAGATATTTAGGTGTTCAATTTTTATTAAGTTCAGGTCTTGTTTTTATTTCAGTTTGATTTTATTTGTTTGTGATGGTTTTGGGCATGTCCAAAATCAAGTGTGTTTTGGCCATTTGGGCCTTTAGTTTGGTATGGGGCCTAGCCCAACCAAAGTATCTTTGGAGTCACCCATATAGGGGGCAGCCGCCATGGTATCGTAGACTTGTTATTTTTTATCTAAAGAAAAGACCAGAAAAGTCCCAATGTTTGGGGGCGCATATCAGTGTGCTTGATTGTTGATCTTTGAGATCTGATGTTATGCCATGCATGGGAATTGATTCTAGTCAGCTTTAACGTGAGGAATTGAAGAGAGATCATTTTGATCTATTTCAGATTGAGTTCTCTTTTGCTATCTTGCTGATTCTATCGATCGCCGTGAAAGATTGGGCCTAAAACCCCTTTGGATCACATTGATCCGTATCAATGTACAATATCCAATAAGTTAGTTGTCCGTTCTTCTTTGGCGTACAAACAGAGTTTTAACCATCTCTAGGAAATTCTCACAAGTGTCAATTGATTCAAAATGAAAAGACTCCAAAATTCCATCAATATGGAGTTCCTTCGTGTTTTCTTTCCAATATGATTTAAATGGTGGTGTCACTCATAGGCGATCTTCTAATCATTTGCCTTAAGACATTTTTAGCATCAGTGTTATAGATGTGATTTCTCCAACAAGATAAGGGTTCATCCATCTTTTATGAATGCGGTAATAATTTGAACAACCATTATTCTCATAATACCAGAACAAATCAACAATTATTAAAACCAATCTTGAAGGCTAGGTTTAATTCCAATGAAACACAATAACACTTTATTTGTTTTCGATGAGAATCATCCCATATTCATTTGCTAGTTAATTAGGCAATTGTAGTTCTTGTATTGCGTTGTTCTGTATGATAGTTCATACCAACTAATTTAGTATCAAATACCCAATAACCAAATTGTTTTAACAAGCAACAAATACACCCATAACATGTATATCTTCTATATACCCGAGCTGGACATTTCTAGTCTTTTCTTTTCTGCCAAAATAATTTTTGGATTCTCTTTTAGCAATTCCTTTCCTTTTAAGAAGAATCTATCAACATCAATAGTGGTGCCATACACATGGCACATAGTTCAAGATGTGATTAGTCAAACACTAATACCTTGGGACTCGCACTTTGAAGTAGATCACCATCATCAAATATTTGGTGTTCTTCCAAATTCCTTTCTTTAGTAATCTTCTAGTGTAGTAAACATTTTACCCATCTTGTATTCATCCTATCATGAAAACTTTCATGATCAAGCTACTATAGCTCATAAGGACGAATTGCGAGTATAATGTTAGTTCCTAAAACCCTTTTAAGAGATCTGGACGCCTTGCATCTCCAATCTTCACAAATTCCCATACAACATGAGAACATGTGTCTTACTAAATTATGCTCTATCACAATGCAACCAAACATTGTTTTAGATATCACAATATCTTCCACACATGATAGTTTATGAAATAATTCTTTCAGCTCCTAGATAACCTTGATACTAAAAATAACTTTTGAATATCAAGGATCATGGGGGCAAGTGTGATACTTAGATACTAACACTAGAATTGTTACTCTTGATTTAATACTACTTATTAAATTTTATAGAGTAAACAAGTTTGCTAAAAGTTTGCAATAGGACTTTAAACTTTAGATTGACATTCAAACAATACGATACCAGTTTGTAAAGTTAACATCCAGAATTCTATAGTTCTATTATCTCAATTGTAGCTAATCGCAAGGTAGTAAACGGATGCCAATGACTACAACAAAGTATGCAAATTCACTTTGATTTAGTTCATGATAAATTGAGTTCTTTAATTCAAAATTACTAGGTGAACTCCCACTTAAAAACAACATCCCTCTTAGTTTTCTTAAGTGATTACATAAACCAAATTCACTATACCGCAACCGATCATCACGTGAAATGACATAGTTTCAAAGGCGAACATCACCATGTTCATCATATCAACCATATGACTCCTGCTTAACCTTTCGGTTCGTGTTCCGTGGCCATGTTTGTACATGCTAGGCTCGCCAAATAGAACCATAACATTGGCGTGTGTAAAACTGTCTTACACTCGTCGTATGTGAACGTAGAGTCTATCACACCCGATCATCACGATGTGTCTCAAAACGACGAACTTTCTTGACGGTGCATGTTATGGGAGAACACATTATTATCTTGATATTATGTGAGAGGGATCATCTTATAATGTTACCGCACGATCAAATCTAAGCAAAATAAGATGCAAAAAAGGATAAACATCACATGCATATATAATGTGATATGATATGGTCCTTCATGCATTAGATCTCCATCTTGTGCGTCATGACATGATCTCCATCATTCCACCGGCATAGCACCAAGGTCCAGGGCGCGCCACCTTGATTGTCTTCCTCCATTACAATATATCACTTGGATATATATATTCGTCACGCATGCCATAAAATGAAAAGACAACCATATGGCTCCAGCCAGCTGTTTATAACTTACAAAAAGGATCATTGCATACAATTTGTAACATAAACAATTTAAGCATATCACATTACATGCCCTACAAAAACAAGTTAGACGCTTCTATTTTTTGTTGCATATTTTGCGTGGTTTGGGGCTTTTTAGGAAGAACCGTTCTTACCTACGAACATGTAACCATGACGGTGATAAAATATTATTAACAATTCTTTCTAAAATAGATCATAACTATAGTGGGAGAAACATGCACCTGCAAAGCCATGTATGATGAAGCATGTCAAGTGTGGGACAAGTCTCGTGGACGTGGTCACGTAATGTTAGTCTTGGGCAGCTTCAGTCCCACTATGCCACTATGATCCAAGAATACAAAAAATAGCAATAACATGATCATCAACGCCCACATCTCCTTGTATTATAATCGTGCATAACATCTACACATACATATGGCTCTAATACCACTGACGGGTTCGTAGCATGGAAAACAAAAAAACTTCCTACGCATGAACACAAACTAGCCAAGAACATCTACAAGATGGAAGCAACGATTAACTAACCATCAAAGACCGGAAGCAGGATTTACGTTCCCGCACAAATGTTGCCGATGAAGACTTGACGAAGACACACATAGTCGACATAGTCGTTCACTTGACGGTCTCAGGATCGTGTACAAGGCGCCACAACCGGCGGTGCCTCCGTACTCGGTCACACGTATGGCTTGTCATCGTCTCCTCCACGCCCTCGGTCCAGCGGGGCAGTGGAAGAAGGGATCTGCCAGACACTCCAACAAACACTTCTCCAGGTGTATGAACTACGAACTAAAAATCTGGCAGAGCTTCACTAAGCTAAGATGGATGTGGAGCAGCAACTCTGCAGGAGAGGGGAGGGTCAAGAGTGTGAGAAGAGGGAGAAGAGGGCTCCTTTTATAGGAGAGGAGGTGGCAGCCCCAAGGAGGGGGGCGCCGGTTCCTAGGAGAAATTCTCCTCCTCTTCATGGTGGTAACCCCCTCTTCATGGTGGTAACCCCATCATCAACATGAGGTAACCCCCATTTTAATTTTGCATGACATTCATGCTAATTAAAACTCACACTAATTGAATTAATAAAAAAATTATTTCATTAATATTTGGTAATTCAAACATTAACAAATACCCCTTGGGTTATTCTGATATGCCAAAAATAGTTTTAGCGCTTTTCTGAAACAACCCTCATGCTATCCTGTAATTCGATCGGAGTATCGTATCAACTCAAAAACAACAACGAATCTTAAGTGTGTCGCCCTATGGTTCATGAATAACATGGACATGATCGAGACTCCTCTCCGATCAATAATGATCTGTAGGATTTGGAAATCCATGATGACTCCAACTTACTCGACGATGAACAAGTGATCGTGTGAACCAATAACGAATATAGTTAATTCCTTTTGTCTCATGATATTTTCACTTGTCCGAGATCCGATCATTAGGTATCAACCATACCTAGTTTGATCTTGTTCCCAACAAGTCTCTTTACTCGTTCCGTGATAAGGCATTCCTGAGATCTAGTCACATGCTTGCAAGCGGTGTCAATGCAATATCACCGAGAAGGGCCCAGAGAATATCTTCCCGTCATTGAGTTGGACAAATTCCACTCTTGATCCATGAGCCTCAACTAACACTTTCAGAATACCCAAATCAACCTTTATAATCACCCTCTTATAGTGTGACGTTTGATATCATCAAAGTACCCTTCCGGTATCAGTGCTTAACATGATCTCATGGTCTAAGGATTAGAACTACTTCATATGAGTTTGATATAGCAATGAAACTTGATGACTTGATCGTATTGCTATTCGTACTATGGGTGTGAGTGTTCATCACATCATTCTTCTAATGATATTACCTTGTTATTAACAACATCCAATGTTAATGATCAGGAAACCTTGATCTTCAATTAAGCAACTAGCTAGTATAAAAGAGAGGCTTTACTAGGAACCTTTTGGTTTATTAATCACAAAACTACTAATGTTTACGATTAATACAATTCTAGCATGAGAAATAAACATTTGTCATAAACATGGAATATGATAATAACCACTTTATTATTGCCTCTCGGGCATATTCCCTTCATGAAGATGTTCAGCTCTTCCATCAGGATACTTCGTTAGTTATCAGACGGTGGATAACGCTCGATACCGCTTCGATTGTATCCAACAGCGGGAAACCCTTCTTCTACCTTTTTGAATGTTTGTCCTATTTGGCACGCTAAACACGCTTAATTATTGTAATCAGACAACTAATCAGATAATTATGGTTTGTGTGGCTCAGCTGGGGACTCTATATACCCAGTGAGAGTGGGCGGATGGGTGGCACGCTACCAAAAAACAAAACCCTAGTTTACTTGCTTTGCAATTTATCTTCATTCCATAGTTGTAGATCTGAGCATCGGCTGTCGGGGGATTTCGTGTCGCAAGAACACGGGGTACCACACGATGGACCCAAAGATTCGAACGCAGGGGGCTGTACGCGTGAGATCTAGATCGCAACGAAACACGGTGATGGAAGCCTCGAGATGCCACATGAGCACAACACACGACAGAGAGGGACACCGAGCTTTACCCAGGTCCAGGGCCCTCGTGGTGAGGTAAAACCCCTACTTCCTACCTTCTTGTATTATGACGTGATACCTCGCGAGGAGTACAAGGTCTTGATTACAGAGCTCTAACCGGCCGGAGGTAGAAGAACCAACTTAGCCTAGCTAGGAGCTCGGAGATTGGATCCTTTCTAAGGGGCAGCCTCCCCTCCTTTTATAGCGCTGAGGTCCTCCTTCCCCTCATCAACTTGGGGAAGGGGTTTCCACAAATGGCCAAGGAGTGGGACAGCTATTGTCTTCAGTCTTCGGTCGACGTAGTCTTCGTAGAGTAGTGGCGCCGGTCCACGGGAGTGGGTGGAGAAGGCTGACATCCTCCTCTGGCGCCCTGCACCGTCCACCCTATTTTTAGGGGGGTGGTCAACAACCACCGTGCAGCTTTATGCAGGCACGACAGGAGCTGGTCTCCCCCTTGTCGGGGTAGCGTGGGCGGTACGCTGTCTTCCATCCTTATCTTCTTGCTCACACTGGAATGTGTTGAGCTAACGTGGATATGGTCCTTCCCCTCATGAGGAACACCCCGCGAGGAGGTCTTTTGGTCCTTAGCAGTTTTGATCGTCGTTCTCCTCATGAGGCACCTCCTCATGAGGGTCTTCTTCGTTGGGCTTCAGTCTTCGGTTTACCCCTGGGCCGAAGATGGGCCGTTGAAGGGGCCCAGGAGCAGGTGGACCGGGATACCCAGGTATCCAAAACACAAATAGTAGCCCCTGGGAGCCTGTCTCGCAAATGCGCCCTTTCGAGGGAGCGAAGGGTCAGGGGCCCCCAAAAGCTGTTGGGTCCTTCAACGGGACAAGTCAATGCATGCGGTCAGAGGACCATGTGAAGATGCAGAGGCCGCGGATGCGTGGCGTGACCGCAGCTGGCGAGACGAAACGGCGGGCAATGCAGCAGTCCCCAAGGCGTCAAACCGCCATGATGGCGCGTCACTTCACTGCAGGGCACTGCACCGACGCTCTGATTCCCACGCTGGGACTTGACGCTTCGACGCCGGCCGCGCCTTTAAATGTAGCTTCCTCGACGCCCTCGGCACTTCACTCGCTTCCTCCAGTACTACTCCCTCCCAAGTCATCTTTCCCGAGCCATGGATCCCTCTGCTTCCTCCGCCGCCACCGGATCTTTGAGCTCGGGGGCGAAGCACCGAGGGCAGCCCCCGGTCAGCAGGAACAAGCTAAAAGTCCCCACCCTTTGGGCGCCCGGAGCCGGAGGCCCCCTACGCATTGGGGCACCGACACAGGGCGCGGAGAACCGCGTCACCCCGGGGACCTCCATGGCCTTGACACTTCGGGGTCCTGCACCAGGATGTGCTCTGAACGCGCCGTCACCATTGGTGGTGGCGATGCTAGCTCCCCGCTTCATGGTGGTAACCCCCTCTTCATGGTGGTAACCCCATCATCAACATGAGGTAACCCCCATTTTAATTTTGCATGACATTCATGCTAATTAAAACTCACACTAATTGAATTAATAAAAAAATTATTTCATTAATATTTGTTAATTCAAACATTAACAAATACCCCTTGGGTTATTCTGATATGCCAAAAATAGTTTCAGCGCTTTTGTGAAACAACCCTCATGCTATCCTGTAATTCGATCGGAGTATCGTATCAACTCAAAAACAACAACGAATCTTAAGTGTGTCGCCCTACGGTTCATGAATAACATGGACATGATCGAGACTCCTCTCCGATCAATAATGATCTGCAGGATTTGGAAATCCATGATGACTCCCACTTACTCGACGATGAACAAGTGATCGTGTGAACCAATAACAAATATAGTTAATTCCTTTTGTCTCATGATATTTTCACTTGTCTGAGATCCGATCATTAGGTATCAACCATACCTAGTTTGATCTTATTCCCAACAAGTCTCTTTACTCGTTCCGTGATAAGGCATTCCTGAGATCTAGTCACATGCTTGCAAGCGGTGTCAATGCAATATCACCGAGAAGGGCCCAGAGAATATCTTCCCATCATTGAGTTGGACAAATTCCACTCTTGATCCATGAGCCTCAACTAACACTTTCAGAATACCCAAATCAACCTTTATAATCACCCTCTTACAGTGTGATGTTTGATATCATCAAAGTACCCTTCCGGTATCAGTGCTTAACATGATCTCATGGTCTAAGGATTAGAACTACTTCATATGAGTTTGATATAGCAATGAAACTTGATGACTTGATCGTATTGCTATTCATACTATGGGTGTGAGTGTTCATCACATCATTCTTCTAATGATATTACCTTGTTATTAACAACATCCAATGTTCATGATCAGGAAACCTTGATCTTCAATTAATCAACGAGCTAGTATAAAAGAGAGGCTTTACTAGGAACCTTTTGGTTTATTAATCACAAAACTATTAATGTTTATGATTAATACAATTCTAGCATGAGAAATAAACATTTATCATAAACATGGAATATGATAATAACCACTTTATTATTGCCTCTCGGGCATATTCCCTTCATGAAGATGTTCAGCTCTTCCATTAGGATACTTCGTTAGTTATCAGACGGTGGATAACGCTCGATACCGCTTCGATTGTATCCAACAGCGGGAAACCCTTCTTCTACCTTTTTGAACGTTTGTCCTATTTGGCACGCTAAACACGCTTAATTATTGTAATCAGACAACTAATCAGATAATTATGGTTTGTGTGGCTCAGCTGGGGACTCTATATACCCAGTGAGAGTGGGCGGATGGGTGGCACGCTAACAAAAAACAAAACCCTAGTTTACTTGCTTTGCAATTTATCTTCATTCCATAGTTGTAGATCTGAGCATCGGCTGTCGGGGGATTTCGTGTCACAACAACATGGGGTACCACACGATGGACCCAAAGATTCGAACGCAGGGGGCTGTACGCGTGAGATCTAGATCGCAACGAAACACGGTGATGGAAGCCTCGAGACGCCACATGAGCACAACACACGACAGAGAGGGACACCGAGCTTTACCCAGGTTCAGGGCCCTCGTGGTGTGGTAAAACCCCTACTTCCTACCTTCTTGTATTATGACGCGATACCTCATGAGGAGTACAAGGTCTTGATTACAGAGCTCTAACCGGCCGGAGGTAGAAGAACCAACTTAGCCTAGCTAGGAGCTCGGAGATTGGATCATTTCTAAGGGGCAGCCTCCCCTCCTTTTATAGCGCCGAGGTCCTCCTTCCCCTCATTAACTTGGGGAAGCGGTTTCCACAAACGGCCAAGGAGTGGGACAGCTATTGTCTTCAGTTTTCGGTGGACGTAGTCTTCGTAGAGTAGTGGCGCCGGTCCACGAGAGTGGATGGAGAAGGCTGACGTCCTCCTCTGGCGCCCTGCACCGTCCACCCTATTTTTAGGGGGGTGGTCAACAACCACCGTGCAGCTTTATGCAGGCATGACAGGAGCTGGTCTCCCCCTTGTCGGGGTAGCATGGGCGGTACGCTGTCTTCCATCCTTATCTTCTTGCTCACACTCGAATGTGTTGAGCTAATGTGGATATGGTCCTTCCCCTCATGAGGAACACCCCGCGAGGAGGTCTTCTGGTCCTTAGCAGTTTTGATCGTCGTTCTCCTCATGAGGCACCTCCTCATGAGGGTCTTCTTCGTTGGGCTTTAGTCTTCGGTATACCCCTGGGCCGAAGCTGGGCCGTTGAAGGGGCCCAGGAGCAGGTGGATCGGGATACCCAGGTATCCAAAACACAAACAGTAGCCCCCGGGAGCCTGTCCTGCAAATGCGCCCTTTTGAGGGAGCGAAGGGTCAGGGGCCCCCAAAAGCTGCTGGGTCCTCCAATGGCACAAGTCAACGCACGCGGTCAGAGGACCATGTGAAGATGCAGAGGCCGCGGACGCGTGGCGCGACCGCAGCTGGCGAGACGAAACGGCGGGCGATGCAGCAGTCCCCAAGGCGTCAAACCGCCATGATGGCATGTCACTTCACTGCAGGGCACTGCACCGACGCTCCGATTCCCATGCTGGGACTTGACGCTTCGACACCGGCCGCGCCTTTAAATGTAGCTTCCTCGACGCCCTCGGCACTTCACTCGCTTCCTCCAGTACTACTCCCTCCCAAGTCATCTTCCCCGAGCCATGGATCCCACTGCTTCCTCCGCCGCCACCGGATCTTCGAGCTCGGGGGCGAAGCACCAAGGGCACCCCCCGGTCAGCAGGAACAAGCTGAAAGTCCCCACCCTTTGTGCGCCCGGAGCCGGAGG
The DNA here is from genome assembly GCA_007115705.1 of Dactylis glomerata. NCBI lineage: Eukaryota > Viridiplantae > Streptophyta > Magnoliopsida > Poales > Poaceae > Dactylis > Dactylis glomerata. The sequence continues at coordinate 4,244,293 of QXEO01000339.1, forward strand.
CCCCCTACGCATTGGGGCGCCGACACAGGGCGCGGAGAACCGCGTCACCCCGGGGACCTCCATGGCCTTGACACTTCGGGGTCCTACACCAGGATGTGCTCTGAACGCGCCGTCACCATTGGTGGTGGCAATGTTGGCTCCCCGCTTCGCGGGGAGCATCGACTCGGCGCTCCGGGAGGTAGAGGCCGCTCTAGGCCCCCTTTCCCCAGTTGCGGACACCCCGATGCGATAGGAGGTGGCATCCTTCGTGACCGCAGCGGTCGCGACTCCCCGCCTCCTGGCGGCGGCGGCCCTGGGACCCCTCATCACGGCGGGGTCCCATTTCCTGGAGCCCCTCGTCATCGTCGAGGCTTGGAGCTTCACCACCCTCTGGCTGCCCGACGTAGTCCGGAGGGCGATCTCCGCCCCCGGACTCTCCATTAGAGAGGTCGCGCTGGTGGAGCAGAGCAGGCCAGAGATGATCTGGCCTATTGACATCATCCTTAGGGTGGGTGGCAATGCCATCCTCTCCGGGCGCTGGAGGGCCTTTGCCCTCGGACACCGTTTCCGCGTTGGTGACCGCTTCGTCTTCTGCTTCAAGCTGGGGACGCTGGAGGCCTCGGTTCAGATCTTCATCGCCACAGGCATTTGCCGCACCTTCCCCCAGCCAGCGGTGGAGTAAAGGGGCGGCATTGCCACGGAGGTCTTTTAGGGAGGAGAACTAGTGTCCTCCCCTCTCTTGTAATGTAGTCCTCACCGGCGGGGTATGCCCCGCCATGACTCTGTTCCTTCCCCTGCTGGGGATTTATTAATGATGGAGTCTCCATGGTTATCACTCTTTCTTCTGCTCCTTGATTCTTCTTGCCGTCCTAGTTGTCCGCACGCTCGAGAGCCCTGGCGAGTTGTTCACGCTTGTGGGAGGCCTCCCTGCGAGGCACGGTGTCTATGCCGGGGCCTTTGCCCGGAAAGCAGCAAGCCCGAAAAACCCGAAGGGACTGAGCTCTGGTCAGGGCGACAGCCCCGTTATTGATCACCTCCACGTACCCGTGGTGCTTAGTTCCTCGCGTAGTACACCGGAAAATAAGAAATCTTTGGAAAAATTCCAAGGTGTGCCCAATGCACCCACCAAGGACAAGCGCCTCATGAGCAGCCCTCACGGGGGCGCCCAGACACGTCGATGCACTTAGCATCTGCAGGAGTCAGAATTCCCCTCACTCGAGGAAGGCCGAACATGGCAGGATCATCGAAGACCAAGGCCGCTCCGATCATCTTGCGAAGGAGACGCAAATCTGGAGGTCCGCGGCAGGCCCTTCACCTCACGGGCAACCCTCACGAGGTGTCGACGGCCTCTGGGCTCTTTTAAGTGCCGACGCTTTCGCATCCGTGAGAGTCCAGCTTCCCTCACGATGAGGAAGGCCTCGTGAATCGCCACATCCGGTAATTTGCTTTTAGCTGCTGGCACAGATAGTGTCGCGCTCCCTCATGATGAGGAAGGTCCCTGTGCCGGTCACAGGGGCATCTTATTTGCCTTTTATTTTTTGTTTGTTTTATCAATTTGTTTCTCGTTTTTGGGGATTTAGGGTTTTTTGTTTTCCAACTATTTCTTCAACTACTTGTCTTAGGAATTGTCCATCATCGTCACTGACACCGACCCCGCCGTGACTCTGTTCCTTCCCCTACTGGGGATTTATTAATGATGGAGTCGCCTTGGTTATCACTCTTTCTTCTGCTCCTTGATTCTTCTTGCCGTCCTGGTCGTCCGCACGTTCGAGAGCCCTGGCGAGTTGTTCACGCTTGTGGGAGGCCTCCCTGTGCCTCAGAGCTCATTGCAGGGTCGGCGTTGGTGACGACGATGGACAATTCCTGAGATAAGTAGTTAAAGCAATAGTTGGAAAACAAAAAACCCCAAATCCCCGAAAACGAGAAACAAATCGATAAAACAAATGAAAAAGAAAAGGCGAATAAGATGCCCCTGTGACCGGCACAGGGACCTTCCTCATCGTGAGGGAGCGCGGCACTATCTGTGCCAACAGCTAAAAGCAAATTGCCGCACGTGGCAATTCACGGGGCCTTCCTCGTCGTGAGGGAAGCTGGACTCTCAGGGACGCGAAAGCATCGACGCTTAAGAGAGGCCAGAGGCCGTCGACACCTCGTGAAAGTTTCCCGCGAGGTGAAGGGCCTAGCGCAGACCTCCAGATCTGCATCTCCTTTGCAATATGATCAGAGCGGCCTTGGTCTTCGATGATCCTGCCATGTTCGGCCTTCCTCGAGCGAGGGGAATTTTGACTCCTACGGTTGCTAAGTGCATCGACGCGTCTGGGCGCCCCCGTGTGGGCTGCTCACGAGGCGCTTGTCCTTGGTTGGTGCCTTGGGCACACCTTGGAATTTTTCCAAAGATTTCTTATTTTCTGGTGTACTACGCGAGGAACTAAGCACCATGGGTACATGGAGGTGATCAATAACGGGGCCGTCGCCCCTGACCAGAGCTCAGTCCCTTTGGGTTTTTCAGGCTTGCTACTTTCCGAGCGAAGGCCCCAGCATAGACACCGTGCCTAGCCCCCTTCTGCGTGAAGTACAGCAGAAAATAAATGGACTTCATGCCATTTTAATATCATGCCGAAGCAGAGGCGCTACATGCGCTTTAACTTAATCTTAGTGCTGAAGAGCAGTTTAAGTTGATACAAAGTGTCGTGATAATGGTCTTGTCTCCTCATGAGGAACCTACGGGTAGAACTTTCTCAGATGAGCTATGTTCCATGGGTTCCCCACTGGCATGCCTTCTGCGGTTTCTAGCCGCACCGAGCCTGGCCTTACGATGTGCGTCACCTTGAAGGGCCCCTCCCACATTGGAGATAGCTTGTGGAGGCCCTCGCGAGAGAGTATCCTCCTGAGCACCAGATCGCTGACCTCTAGTGTCCTTGCTCGAATGTGGCGGCTATGATAGCTGATAGGGCAAAGGTGTCCGATCTTTTGATGAGATCTTGATATGTCGATTTGGTGGGTGGAGTTCGTGCTTGACGATCCGACTACACATGCGAAGCTCGTGCGCCAATGCAATTGCTAGGACAATCTCCGGGAGTTACTGATCTTGCGGATGCACGATCAGCCTGACCAGCGAGGGTCTTAATTCCTACCTAAAATCGAGAACAAGTAAGAACTAATACAACAATCAAGATATTGCGGATGAAAGATGTATGCTTTATTCAAAAGGAGGGATTCCGAATAGGCGGTCTTCTTCTGGGCGATTGGCCTCAAAAGTCGAGCTCGTAGTTGCAGCAATGGCTAACTTTAGTCTAAACAAAATCCGAGTTCTAATGACGGCTACGGGGGGTATTTGAGGAGGAAAAGTTAGGGGTGCGACCAGCCATGGGTATGGTGGTCGAACGGAACCCTAACAGGCCTTTTCTCCTCAAATTCGGACTCCTAAAAGTGGCTGTCTTATTTGCTGCAAAAATTACATGGGCCTGGCCCAAAAATAAAAGTGACGCAGCACCATATCTATCTAAGGACGAATTTATGAAGTAGTTCTTTGTATATTTCGTCCAAGTCTTCATCCTTCATTACGGTGGCTTCAAAGTTCTGAAATCTCCACTCGTGGCATCTTCTTCAATCCTCAAACGCTTGCTGCCATCTCCATGCATGATCATGCTCCAATGCTTGTCCCTCTCATCCATGCTAGGTCCATCATTCCTAAGAGTAACAAACATATCTGATTTAGGCAGCATCATATTCTCATGTATGTGAGAAAGAGTTCCAAGAAACGAAAGTACCTGATAGTTAAGTTGCTTGGCACGAGCTCGAGTGATAGGTCCTTGTATGTGTTCCGCTGTAGGTGCAACGGTTGTATCAATAGATGGGATGTCCTCATCATGCTCCCCTTCTTGAATTGAAGTCGTCCTCGACGCAACCTCATCTTCTTCACCGAAATAAGGCTTTAAATCTGCAATGTTAAATGTAGGACTTACCGTACCAAAATCTGCAAGAAGCTCAAGTTTATATGCATTATCATTGATTTTCTCTATCACCTTAAAAGTACCATCAGCACGTGGCATTAACTTAGACTTGCGCAAATCAGGAAAACGATCTTTGCGCAAATGCAACCAAACAAGATCACCAACCTCAAACACAACATGCTTTCGTCCTCTATCCCCAGCAACTTTATACTTAACATTCATGCGTTCTATGTTGTCTTCAGTAGTTGCATGCAATTTTAAAATCAAATCAGCACGTTGTGTAGCATCGAAATTATTTTGCACTGAAGATGGTAAAGGCAACAAATCAATAGGTGCACGTGGAACAAAACCATAGACAATCTGAAAAGGGCTCATCTTTGTGGTAGAATGCAGCGAACGATTATAAGCAAATTCAATATGAGGCAAACACTCTTCCGACAATTTTAAGTTCTTCTTTAAAACAGCCCGCAACATGGTAGATAAAGTTCTATTAACTACTTCAGTTTGTCCATCAGTTTGGGGATGATATGTAGTACTAAACAGCAATTTAGTCCCCAACTTAGCCCATAAACATCTCCAAAAGTGGCTAAGAAATTTAGTATCACGGTCAGAAACAATAGCATTTGGCACACCATGCAAACGAACGATATCACGAAAAAACAAATCAGCAATGTGCGTAGCATCATCGGCCTTGTGACAAGGAATAAAGTGTGCCATCTTAGAAAACCGATCCACAACAACAAAAATACTATCCCTCCCCTTCTGTGTACGAGGTAATCCCAAAACAAAGTCCATCGAAATATCCTCCCAAGGAACACTAGGAACAGGAAGAGGCATATATAAACCATGTGGATTAAGGCGAGACTTAGCTTTTTGACAAGTAGTGCAGCATGCCACGAATCTCTCAACATCTCGCCGCATGCGTGGCCAAAAGAAGTGTGCAGCAAGAACATCCTCCATCTTCTTGACACCAAAGTGTCCCATTAATCCTCCTCCATGCGCCTCCTGTAACAACAAAAGACGAACGGAACCATCTGGGCTGCATAGTTTGTTAGCACGGAACACAAATCCATCAGTAAGGATGAATTTGTTCCATGTTCTACCATCTCTACAATTTTGCAACACATCTTTAAATTCAGCATCATGCAAGTATTGTTCCTTTATAGTTTCCAACCCAAATTTTTTGAAGTCAAGCTGAGATAGCATAGTATAGCGGCGCGACAAAGCATCAACAATAACATTATCTTTACCCTTTTTGTGTTTGATAACATAAGGAAAAGACTCAATAAATTCAACCCACTTTGCATGTCGACAATTCAGTTTTGCTTGACTACGAATATGCTTCAAAGATTCATGATCAGAATGTATAACAAATTCTTTAGGCCATAAATAATGTTGCCAAGTTTCTAATGTCCGAACCAGCGCATATAATTCTTTATCATAAGTAGAATAGTTCAGACTAGGCCCACTCAATTTTTCACTAAAATATGCTACAGGTTTGCTCTCTTGTAATAACACACCTCCCAAACCAATTCCACTAGCATCACATTCAAGTTCAAATGTCTTATTAAAATTAGGAAGTTGGAGTAATGGAGCATGTGTTAACTTATCTTTTAGTATCATGAAGGCCTCTTGTTGTGCATCGCCCAAAACAAAGGGCACATCCTTCTTTGTGAGCTCATTCAATGGCGCAGCAATAGAACCGAAATCTTTGACAAAGCGCCTATAAAACCCAGCGAGACCAAGAAAACTCCTCACTTGTGTGACCGTCTTGGGCTGCGGCCAATTCTCAATAGCTTCAATCTTGGCTGGATCAACTTCAATTCCCTGTTCTGTAACAACATAACCAAGAAAAGCAACTTTGTTTGTGCAAAAGGTGCACTTCTCAAGATTACCATACAGACGTGCATCACGTAAAGCATTGAAAACAGCACGTAAATGATCCAAATGGTCCTCTAAAGATTTGCTATATATGAGAATGTCATCAAAATATACCACCACAAAATGACCAATAAAAGCACGTAAAACTTCGTTCATCAGTCTCATAAAGGTACTAGGTGCATTAGTTAAACCAAACGGCATTACTAACCACTCATATAAACCGAACTTAGTTTTAAAAGCTGTTTTCCATTCATCTCCAAATTGCATACGAATTTGGTGGTAACCACTACGCAAATCAACTTTAGAGAACATAATAGAACCACTCAACTCATCCAGCATGTCATCCAAACGAGGTATAGGGTGACGATATCTAATGGTAATATTATTAATAGCTCGATGATACGTCTCAAACGTATCTATAATTTCTGATGCTCCATGCTTGTTTTTACACCATTTGCCTATTGTTTCGTTACACTTAGTGGCACTTTTATGCATTTTCCGGAACTAACCTATTAACAAGCGCCACAGTGCCAGTTTCCTGTTTTCTGCTGTTTTTGTGTTTCAGAAGTGATACACAGGAAATATTCTCGGAATTGGACGAAACAAGTTCCTGAAGTCTTATTTTTCCCAGAAGCTTCCAGACATCCGAAGGAGAGACGGAGAGGGGCCACCAGGGCCCCACACACAGGGCCAGCGCGGCCTGGCCCCTGGCCGCGCCACCCCTGTGTGAGGGAGCCTGGCTCCACCTCTGACATCGCCCCTTCGCCTATAAAGACCCCCCGACGAGAAAAACCTAAGGACCCAATCAATTTTCCAGAATACATCGCGATCCGCCGCCGCCGTCGACCCAAAGATCGGGAGGGTCCAGAAGCTCTTCCCGGCACCCTGCCGGAGAGGGGAATCACCACCGGAGGTCTTCTTCATCGCCATGCTTGCCTCCGGAGCGATGAGTGAGTAGTCTACCTTGGACTATGGGTCCATAGCAGTAGCTAGATGGTTGTCTTCTCCACCATGTGCTTCATGTTTAGATCTCATGAGCTGCCCTACATGATTGAGATCACCGTTATGTAATTCTATGATGTTGGTTTGTTGGGATCCAATGAATATTGGTGTTTATGATTAAGTTGCTGTACTGAATTATATCTTTTGTTATCTCTATGTTGTTTATGATCTTGCATGCTCTCCGTTGTTAGTAGCTATCTTGGCCGAGTAGTTGCTAGTGACTCCAAGAGGGGGTATTTATGCTCGATAGTGGGTTCATGTCTCTATTTCACCTGGGGGAGTGACAAAAACCTCTAAGGTGGTAGATGTGCTGTTGCTACTAGGGAGAAAACAACATTCATATGCTCAAGGGCATATGCTTTGTTTACATTACACACTTTGCTTAATGCAATTATCTGTTGTTCGCAACTTAATACTTCTAGGGTGTTCGGATTGATATCCCCGGGAGTGGATTATTAGTCATAGATGCAGTTGGATGGCGGTCTATGTATTTTGTTGTAATGCCCAGAGTAAATCTCATAGTGATCTTCTTGACATATCACGTTATCTTTATTCTATCAATTGCCCAACTGTAATTTGTTTACCCAGCATGTTATTTTATCTATGGAGAGACACCACTAGTGAACTGTGGACCCCGGTCCTATTTACATTATATTGCAATCACCTGTTTACTTTTCCCGCACTATTTACTTTACTCGCATATACTCTACTGTTTTCCACTCGATACGCTCATAACCTTTGTTTCAAGCAAACCGGTGAGATTGACAACCTCATCGCAAGTTGGGAACAAAGTATTTGTTTGTGTGTGTGCAGGTTCCACAACACCTTCAGTCGTCACCGTCTCTCCTCTCCTGTTCGATAAACCTTGGTTTCTTAACTGAGGGAAGACTAGCCGCTACACTCATCATACCTTCCTCTTGGGGTTCCCAACGGGCTGGTTATTCACCACGCACAAGGACAGTTTGCTCCCACATCAACTTGGAGTAGCAGCTATTTTTCTGGCGCCGTTGCCGGGGAGGAAGAGAAGACTTCTGCGAGGGGAGTTCTTCGCACACACATTCTTTACTTTGTTATTTGTTTTGCTTTACTTTATTTATTTTTACCTGCATTGCTTTATATCAAAAACCCAAAAAAATTAGAATCCTTGGTAGCTGTTTTTACTTGTTTACTTTCGTTTTGCTGAAATGGGTACTCCTGAAAACACCAAGTTGTGTGACTTTGCTAGCATGAACAATAGTGATTTTATCTGCACTCCTATTGCACCACCTGTTCCTGCTACCACTTTTTATGAGATCAAGCCTGCTTTATTGAACCTTGTTATGAAAGAGCAATTTTCTGATGCTAGTACTGAAGATGCTGCAGCTCATCTCAACAATTTTGTTGAGCTATGTGAGATGCAGAAATATAAGGATGTTGATAGTGATATTATTAAGCTCAAGTTGTTTCCTTTTTCTTTGAGAGGAAAAGCTAAAGATTGGTTGCTGTCTTTGACTAAGAATAGTATTGATTCATGGGCTAAGTGTAAGGATGCTTTTATTGGTAGATACTATCCTCCTGCTAAGATTATAGCTTTGCGTAGCAATATTATGAAGTTTACTCAGTTTGATAATGAACATGTTGCTCAAGCTTGGGAAAGAATGAAATCTATGGTAAAGAATTGCCCCACTCATGGACTGACTACTTGGATGATTATCCAAACTTTTTATGCAGGACTGAATTTTTCTTCAAGGAATCTACTTGATTCAGCTGCTGGAGGCACTTTTATGTCCCTTACCTTGGGCGCCGCATCAAAGCTACTCGACAACATGATGGTAAATTATTCTGAATGGCACACCGAGAGAGCTCCACAAGGTAAGAAGGTAAATTCTGTTGAGGAAACCTCTTCCTTGAATGATAAGATTGATACCATTATGGCTATGCTTGCTAATGAGAGGACTCATGTTGATCCTAATAATGTTCCTTTGACCTCTCTGGTTGCTCAAGAAGAGCAAGTTGATGTGAATTTCATTAGAAACAATAATTTTAACAATAATGCTTATAGGAACAATTTTGCTAGTAACAATTATAGGCCGTATCCTTCTACCAATGGTAATGGTTATGGTAACTCTTATGGTAATTCCTACAACAACACTAGGGCCGCGCCCTGATGGCTATGATAGCGTCAGGCAGTCCTTGTGCGTGGTGGATGACCAGCCCGTTGGGAACCCTAAGAGGAAGGTATGAAGAGTGCAGCAGCAAGTTTTCCCTCAGTTAAGAAACCAAGGTTTAATATCGTTCAGGAGAAGGGAGACGTTGACGACTGAAGGTGATGCTTGCTAGTTTGCGACAGCAGTGGACAACTGGCGCTTCGTCCAAGCTTTGCTTGCTAGCTGCAACGTGGAACCTGCACACACACAAACAAATACTTTGCTCCCAACTTGCGATGAGGTTGTCAATCTCACCGGTTTGCTTGAAACAAAGGTTATGAGTGTATCGAGTGGAAAACAGTAGTAAAAAGCTAGTAAAGTAAACAGTGCGGGAAAAGTAAACAGGTGATTGCAATATGATTAAAATAGGACCGGGGTCCACAGTTCACTAGTGGTGTCTCTCCATAGATAAATAACATGCTGGGTAAACAAATTACAGTTGGGCAATTGATAGAATAAAGATAACGTGATATGTCAAGAAGATCACTATGAGATTCACTCTGGGCATTACAACAAAATACATAGACCGCCATCCAACTGCATCTATGACTAATAATCCACCCTCGGGGATATCATCCGAACACCCCAAAAGTATTAAGTTGCGAACAACAGATAATTGCATTAAGCAAAGTGTGTAATGTAAACAAAGCATATGCCCTTGAGCATATGAATGTTGTTTTCTCCCTAGTAGCAACAGCACATCTACCACCTTAGAGGTTTCTGTCACTCCCCCAGGTGAAATAGAGACATGAACCCACTATCGAGCATAAATACCCCCTCTTGGAGTCACTAGCAACTACTTGGCCAAGATAGCCACTAACAACGGAGAGCATGCAAGATCATAAACAACATAGAGATAACAAAAGATATAATTCAGTACAGCAACTTAATCATAAACACCAATATTCATCGGATCCCAACAAACCAACATCATAGTATTACATAACGGTGATCTCAATCATGTAGGGCAGCTCATGAGATCTAAACATGAAGCACATGGTGGAGAAGACAATCCTCTAGCTACTGCTATGGACCCATAGTCCAAGGTAGACTACTCACTCATCGTTCCGGAGGCAAGCATGGCGATGAAGAAGACCTCCGGTGGCGATTCCCCTCTCCGGCAGGGTGCCGGGAAGAGCTTCTGGACCCTCCCGATCTTCGGGTCGACGGCGGCGGTGGATCGCGATGTATTCTGGAAAACTGATCGGGTACTTAGGTTTTTCTCGTCAGGGGGTATATGTAGGCGAAGGGGGACTGTCAGAGGAGGTCCCACGCTCCCTCACACGGGCCCGGCGCGGCCAGGGGCCTGGCCGCGCCACCCCTGTGTGTGGGGGCCACGTGGCCCCCCTCCGTCAGGTCTTCTGATCTTTGGGAGCTCCCCGGTGAAATATGACTTCAGGAACTTGTTTCGTCCAATTCCGAGAATATTTCCTGTGTATCACTTCTGAAACACAAAAACAGCAGAAAACAGGAAACTGGCACTGTGGCACTTCGTTAATAGGTTAGTTCCGGAAAATGTATAAAAATACCACTAAGTGTAACGAAACAATAGGCAAATGGTGTAAAACAAAGCATGGAGCATCAAAAATTATAGATACGTTTGAGACGTATCAAGCATCCCCAAGCTTAACTCCTGCTCGTCCTCGAGTAGGTAAGTGATAACAAAAGAATAATTTTTGAGGTGACATGCACCTACACAATCTTGATCATATATGTAAGCATTGATGAGCTGGGATCAATAGAACTTAAAACATTGGCATGAAAGATATAATCATGACAATAAGAACTTAGCAACCATGTTGTAAACATGCAAATGAACACAAACAAAAGATCATGATAATGAAACAATGAAAGTCAAACGTGTGTTCTAATCATAAGGAAAAACATACAAATGGTTTTCAGCTTGTCCTTCAAAGAGAGCAAAACATAAATGCATAGGACACCTCAAAGTTTAAGAGGGCGACTAGATACAAATAATTTAAGAACAAGTGAAACCAACAATATGAGTCAATCAATGAACCTTGGGACAATGCATATCACACTAAGAATGACAACTATGCTCTCTTAATGGTGCATAAAGAAAGAAGGTGGTGACTCAACATAAAAGTAGAAGAAAGGCCCTTCGCAGAGGGAAGCAGTGATTTAAACATGTGCTAGAGCTTTTCATTTGTAAAACAGAGATAAAACTTGATTTTGAGAGGTGGTTGTCTTTGTCAACGACTGGCAATGGGGTTCTTACTATCTTCCATACAAAAATAAAGCAAGTTTTTGAGAGAGAGATTGGCACTTCGTGCTCTTTTTATAAAACTTGGCACTCCTCCCCACCTTTTCCTTTCACATACCATGGCTAACCGATTCCATCGGGTGCCCACCAACATTCACATTCTTTGGAGGAGTGCCCTTTTTCTTTTCTTTTTTCTCTTTTTTTTTCTTTTTGGAATAAACAATATGGAAGATAGCAAATCCGACCACTACGTCCCCATGAGCTGAAAACAGTGTCACAAAACGAGAAGTATTTTGAAGGTTTTTGAAAGGTAGCACACGAAAATTTTACTTTGGAATGGCTTACAAATACCATGCATAGGAATTTATAGTGGACACAATGGCAAACTTGGCTTTTAGGAGTTGGATGCACGAGTAGAGCTCATACTCAGTACAAGGTGAGGGCTAGCAAAAGACTGGGAGCGACCAACTAAGAGAGCAGTAATGGCCATAATCATGCAAAGCGACAAAGCGACATTAAAAGAAGCATACGATGGCATCAAAAGTCAAAAACTAAATGATCATGAAGGCTAAAGGCGACTTTGGAAGAGTCTAACATGTGTGAGCATGCGCCAAGTCAACCCAAATAAAGCATCAAGGAGAAAACCAAAATAATGCTTCCATACAATAAAAACAACGCATGATTTTTTCAAAGGCTCATTAAGCAATCTCAGTTATTTGAGACAAGTCATGCTACAGCAAAAACACTAAGCATACTATCAAAAAGACATCAAGCATGACATGAAAAAGCCTAAGCCACAGTCTACACAAGCTCCTTCTTATACCACTATTTTGCACAAAGCTTTTTCTCTTTTCCAACACCATTTGAAATTTTTATAACAACCTCTTTTGATGAAAACCAATGAAGACCAGAGGCAAAAATACACCTTGATGAAAAGATATGACAAGATCTGAATGCATATCAAGGCGAAAACGAAAACCAAAAGCAATAGCAGAAAAACTAGAATGCTCGATTTATAAGAGTGAAAACTAGAGCATTCTTTGCAAATGAAAACGAGTACATCTCCTCCAAAGGAAATTTGTTGGGGTCCAACCATTTATTGCAGCAAACAAACAAACTAAACACACTAAGAAAACTAAAACAACTGACGCTCCAAGAAAAACACATAGTGCATGAAGCAATAAAAATATAGTGTTTTGAAAGGTGACCTGATTTTTGCCGATGAAGAAGGGGTGCCTCGGGGGCATCCCCAAGCTTTGACGCTTGTACTTCTTGGATATTTCTTGGGGTGATGCATGGGCATCCCCAAGCTTGAGCTTTTGTCCATTCTTCAACTCATCTCATCATTCTCCAATCCCTACACTTGAAAACTTCCTTCATACAAAACTAAACACAATTCTATTAGCAACATTAGTGTAAGCATAAAATATATTCATCCTCTTTTAGCTTCAGGTTTCAACCCAAAACCACCACATATAAAGTATATACTACTGTAGCAACTTCCACAAGAGTTCCATGATCAAAAAGAACTCGAAAGAAAGCGATAAAGTGGCAAAAACAAATATTGGCAGAAATCTGTCAAAACTGAACAGCTGATAATGGACGAATTTTTGAGGGATTTTCCGTTGCTCAAATCAAAAAGTGTTCAACTAAGAAAAGTTTGGATATAACCTGGGGCATATGCAAAAGAAATCGCAGGTCCAAAAGATAAACAGAGAATTTTCACGAATTTTTACGGTGCAGCACCGAAAATAGTTTCAGGACAGCAATAACCCCAAATCTTTACCTCACTCAAATTAGAGGCTTCTCTTGGCACAAAAACGAAATAAACAAGATAAGGAGCGGTCATTACAGTAGTAATGACTTCCAAGACTCAAGAAAAAGAAAAAGTACTGAAAAGTAAACAATGGGTTATCTCCCAAGAGTGCTTTTCTTTAACGCCTTTGAGCTAGGCGCAGAAAATTGCGAATCAAGTAATATCAAAAGATGAAGCATCAAGCTCATAATTTGCTCTAAGAATAGAGTCAAAAAGTAATTTCTTTCTTTTCCTAGGGAAGTGTTCCATACCTTTCTTTAGTGGGAATTGATACTTGATAGTGCCTTCCCTCATATCAATAATAGCACCTACAGTTCGAAGAAAAGGTCTTCCCAAAATAATAGGACATGAAGCATGGCATTCAACGTCCATAACAAGAAAATCAACGGGAACAAGGTTATTGTTGACCACAATAAGAACATCATTAATCCTTCCCAAAGGTTTCTTCTTAGCAACATCAGCAATAGGATCATCAAAATAACACTTTTCTAGTGGTGGTAAATCAAGCATGTCATAAATCTTTCTAGGCATGATAGAAATACTAGCACCTAGATCACATAAAGCATGGCAATCATAACCATTAACATGCATATCAATGATGGGTTCCCAACCATCTTCTAACTTCTTGGGAACAGAGGCTTTTTGCTTCAACTTTTCATCCCTAATCTTTATGAGAGCATTGGTAATATGCTTAGTAAAAGCAATATTTAAAGAACTAGCATTAGGAGTCAAAGCAAGCTTTTGCAAGAACAAAATAACTTCAGATATATTGCAGCCATCAACATCAAAATCATTAAAGGAAATAGAGCTATCATCTCCCACACTCCGAAAAATTTCAGCACTCTTTTGAGAAAAAGTTTTGGCAGTTTTAGGCTTTTTAACACAAGGAGTGGGAGTTTTCTCTACACCAATCAAAGTAAGAGGATTGCTATCAGTAGGAGCAACATCATTAGAGGTAGTAATAGTACATACCTTCGTCTCTCTAGCCATCTCATCTTCTCTTTCCCACCTAGCATGCAATTCCGCTAACAATCTAATATTTTTATCAATTCCAACTTGGGTAGCATTAGCGGCAGTAACAATATTGCTCACATTCACATCATTAGGAAACACTTTTAGTTTCAGAAGTTCAACATCATGAGCAAGGCTATCAACTTTAGAAGCAAGAATATCAATTTTGCCTAACTTTTCCTCAACAGACTTATTAAAAGCAGTTTGTTTACCGATGAAGTCCTTGAGCATTACCTCAAGCTCGGAGGGTGCGGCCCTAGTGTTGTTGTAGGAATTACCATAAGAGTTACCATAACCATTACCATTGGTAGAAGGATACGGCCTATAATTGTTACTAGCAAAATTGTTCCTATAAGCATTGTTATTAAAATTGTTATTTCTAATGAAATTCACATCAACTTGCTCTTCTTGAGCAACCAGAGAGGCCAAAGGAACATTATTAGGATCAACATGAGTCCTATCATTAGCAAGCATAGCCATAATGGTATCAATCTTATCACTCAAGGAAGAGGTTTCCTCAACAGAATTTACCTTCTTACCTTGTGGAGCTCTCTCGGTGTGCCATTCGGAATAATTTACCATCATGTTGTCGAGTAGCTTTGATGCGGCGCCCAAAGTAAGGGACATAAAAGTGCCTCCAGCAGCTGAATCAAGTAGGTTCCTTGAAGAAAAATTTAGTCCTGCATAAAAAGTTTGGATAATCATCCAAGTAGTCAGTCCATGAGTGGGGCAATTCTTTACCATAGATTTCATTCTTTCCCAAGCTTGAGCAACATGTTCATTATCAAACTGAGTAAACTTCATAATATTGCTACGCAACGATATAATCTTAGCAGGAGGATAATATCTACCAATAAAAGCATCCTTACACTTAGCCCATGAATCAATACTATTCTTAGTCAAAGACAGCAACCAATCTTTAGCCTTTCCTCTCAAAGAAAAAGGAAACAACTTGAGTTTAATAATATCACTATCAACATCCTTATATTTCTGCATCTCACATAGCTCAACAAAATTGTTGAGATGAGCTGCAGCATCTTCAGTACTAGCACCAGAAAATTGCTCTTTCATAACAAGGTTCAATAAAGCAGGCTTGATCTCATAAAAAGTAGTAGCAGGAACAGGTGGTGCAATAGGTGTGCAGATAAAATCACTATTGTTCGTGCTAGCAAAGTCACACAACTTGGTGTTTTCAGGAGCACCCATTTCAGCAAAACGAAAGTAAACAAGTAAAACAACTACCAAGGATTCTAATTTTTTTGGGTTTTTGATATAAAAAGCAATGCAGGTAAAATAAAATAAAGCAAAACAAATAACAAAGTAAAGTATGTGTGTGCGAAGAACTCCCCTCGCAGAAGTCTTCTCTTCCTTCCCCGGCAACGGCGCCAGAAAAAGTGCTGATGGCTATGATAGCGTCAGGCAGTCCTTGTGCATGGTGGATGACCAGCCCATTGGGAACCCCAAGAGGAAGGTATGAAGAGTGCAGCAGCAAGTTTTCCCTCAGTTAAGAAACCAAGGTTTAATATCGTTCAGGAGAAGGGAGACGTTGACGACTGAAGGTGATGCTTGCTAGTTTGCGACAGCAGCGGACAACTGGCGCTTCGTCCAAGCTTTGCTTGCTAGCTGCAACGTGGAACCTGCACACACACAAACAAATACTTTGCTCCCAACTTGCGATGAGGTTGTCAATCTCACCGGTTTGCTTGAAACAAAGGTTATGAGTGTATCGAGTGGAAAACAGTAGTAAAAAGCTAGTAAAGTAAACAGTGCGGGAAAAGTAAACAGGTGATTGCAATATGATTAAAATAGGACCGGGGTCCACAGTTCACTAGTGGTGTCTCTCCATAGATAAATAACATGCTGGGTAAACAAATTATAGTTGGGCAATTGATAGAATAAAGATAACGTGATATGTCAAGAAGATCACTATGAGATTCACTCTGGGCATTACAACAAAATACATAGACCGCCATCCAACTGCATCTATGACTAATAATCCACCCTCGGGGATATCATCCGAACACCCCAAAAGTATTAAGTTGCGAACAACAGATAATTGCATTAAGCAAAGTGTGTAATGTAAACAAAGCATATGCCCTTGAGCATATGAATGTTGTTTTCTCCCTAGTAGCAACAGCACATCTACCACCTTAGAGCTTTCTGTCACTCCCCCAGGTGAAATAGAGACATGAACCCACTATCGAGCATAAATACCCCCTCTTGGAGTCACTAGCAACTACTCGGCCAAGATAGCCACTAACAACGGAGAGCATGCAAGATCATAAACAACATAGAGATAACAAAAGATATAATTCAGTACAACAACTTAATCATAAACACCAATATTCATCGGATCCCAACAAACCAACATCATAGTATTACATAACGGTGATCTCAATCATGTAGGGCAGCTCATGAGATCTAAACATGAAGCACATGGTGGAGAAGACAACCCTCTAGCTACTGCTATGGACCCATAGTCCAAGGTAGACTACTCACTCATCGCTCCGGAGGCAAGCATGGCGATGAAGAAGACCTTCGGTGGCGATTCCCCTCTCCGGCAGGGTGCCGGGAAG
This sequence comes from Dactylis glomerata, assembly GCA_007115705.1. Taxonomy (NCBI): domain Eukaryota; kingdom Viridiplantae; phylum Streptophyta; class Magnoliopsida; order Poales; family Poaceae; genus Dactylis; species Dactylis glomerata. Next base: position 4,260,921 of record QXEO01000339.1, read on the forward strand.
AGCTTCTGGACCCTCCCGGTCTTCGGGTCGACGGCGGCGGCGGATCGCGATGTATTCTGGAAAACTGATCGGGTACTTAGGTTTTTCTCGTCAGGGGGTATATGTAGGCGAAGGGGGACTGTCAGAGGAGGTCCCACGTTCCCTCACACGGGCCCGGCGCGGCCAGGGGCCTGGCCGCGCCACCCCTGTGTGTGGGGGCCACGTGGCCCCCCTCCGTCAGGTCTTCTGATCTTTGGGAGCTCCCCGGTGAAATATGACTTCAGGAACTTGTTTCGTCCAATTCCGAGAATATTTCCTGTGTATCACTTCTGAAACACAAAAACAGCAGAAAACAGGAAACTGGCACTGTGGCACTTCGTTAATAGGTTAGTTCCGGAAAATGTATAAAAATGCCACAAAGTGTAACGAAACAATAGGCAAATGGTGTAAAACAAAGCATGGAGCATCAAAAATTATAGATACGTTTGAGATGTATCACGCCCTCCGAGCTTGAGGTAATGCTCAAGGACTTCATCGGTAAGCAAACTGCTTTTAACAAGTCTGTTGAGGAAAAGTTAGGCAAAATTGATATTCTTGCTTCTAAAGTTGATAGCCTTGCTCATGATGTTGAACTTCTGAAATTAAAAGTGTTTCCTAATGATGTGAAAGTGAGCAATATTGTTGCTGCCGCTAATGCTACCCAAGTTGGAATTGATGAAAATATTAGATTGTTAGCGGAATTGCATGCCAGGTGGGAAAGAGAAGATGAGATGGCTAGAGAGATGAAGGTATGTACTATTACTACCTCTAATGATGTTATTCCTACTGGTACCAATCCTCTCACTTTGATTGGTGTAGAGAAAACTCCCACTCCTTGTGTTAAAAAGCCTAAAACTGCCAAAACTTTTTCTCAAAAGAGTGCTGAAATTTTTCGGAGTGTGGGAGATGATAGCTCTATTTCTTTTAATGATTTTGATGTTGATGGCTGCAATATATCTGAAGTTATTTTGTTCTTGCAAAAGCTTGCTTTGACTCCCAATGCTAGTTCTTTAAATATTGCTTTTACTAAGCATATTACCAATGCTCTCATAAAGATTAGGGATGAAAAGTTGAAGCAAAAAGCTTCTGTTCCCAAGAAGTTAGAAGATGGATGGGAACCCATCATTGATATGCATGTTAATGGTTATGATTGCCATGCTTTATGTGATCTAGGTGCTAGTATTTCCATCATGCCTAGAAAGATTTATGACATGCTTGATTTACCACCGCTTGAAAAGTGTTATTTTGATGTTCCTATTGCGGATGTTGCTAAGAAGAAACCTTTGGGAAGGATTAATGATGTTCTTATTGTGGTTAACAATAACCTTGTTCCCGTTGATTTTCTTGTTATGGACGTTGAATGCCATGCTTCATGTCCTATTATTTTGGGAAGACCCTTTCTTCGAACTGTAGGTGCTATCATTGATATGAGGGAAGGCACTATCAAGTATCAATTTCCACTAAAGAAAGGTATGGAACACTTCCCTAGGAAAAGAAAGAAATTACTTTTTGACTCTATTCTTAGAGCAAATTATGAGCTTGATGCTTCATCACTTGATATTACTTGATTCGCACTTTTCTGCGCCTAGCTCAAAGGCGTTAAAGAAAAGCACTCTTGGGAGATAACCCAATGTTTTTTTTTCAGTACTTTTTCTTTTATTTGAGTTTTGGAAGTCATTACTACTGTAATGACCGCTCCTTATCTTGTTTATTTCGTTTTTGTGCCAAGAGAAGCCTCTAATTTGAGTGAGGTAAAGATTTGGGGATGTTGCTGTCCTGAAACTGTTTTCGTTGGTGCACTGTAAAAATTCGTGAAAATTCTCTGTTTATCTTTTGGACCTGCGATTTATTGTGCATATGCCCCAGGTTATATACAAACTTTTCTTAGTTGAACACTTTTTGATTTGGGCAACAGAAAATCCCTCAAAAATTCGTCCTTTGTCAGCTGTTCAGTTTTGACAGATTTCTGCCAATATTTGTGTTTGCCACTTTATCGCTTTCTTTTGAGTTCTTTTGATCATGGAACTTTTGGGGAGGTTGATAAAGTAGTATATGCTATATATGTGGTGGTTTTGGGTTGAAACCTGAAGCTAAAAGAGGTTGAACATATTTTATGCTTACACTAATGTTGCTAATAGAATTGTGTTTAGTTTTGTATGAAGGAAGTTTTCAAGTGTAGGGATTGGAGAATGATGAGATGAGTTGAAGAATGGACAAAAGCTCAAGCTTGGGGATGCCCATGCATCACCCCAAGAAATATCCAAGAAGTACAAGCGTCAAAGCTTGGGGATGCCCCCGAGGCACCCCTTCTTCATCGGCAAAAATCAGGTCACCTTTCAAGACACTATATTTTTATTGCTTCATGCACTATGTGTTTTTCTTGGAGCGTCAGTTGTTTTAGTTTTCTTAGCTGGTTTAGTTTGTTTGTTTGCTGCAATAAATTGTTGGACCCCAACAAATTTCCTTTGGAGGAGATGTACTCGTTTTCATTTGCAAAGAACGCTCTAGTTTTCATTCTTATTAAAAATCGAGCGTTCTACTTTTTCTGCTACTGCTTTTGGTTTTCATTTTCGCCTTGATTTGCGTTCAGATCTTGTCATATCTTTTCATCAAGGTGTATTTTTGCCTCTGATCTTCATTGGTTTTCATCAAAAGAGGTGTTTATAAAAATTTCAAATGGTGTTGGAAAAGAGAAAAAGCTTTGTGCAAAATAGTGGTACAAGAAGGAGCTTATGTAGACTGCGGCTTAGGCTTTTTCATGTCATGCTTGATGTCTTTTTGATAGTATGCTTAGTGGTTTTGCTATAGCATGACTTGTCTCAAATAACTAAGATTGCTTAATGAGCCTTTGAAAAAATCATGCGTTGTTTTTATTATATGGAAGCATTATTTTGGTTTTCTCCTTGATGCTTTATTTGGGTTGACTTGGCGCATGCTCACACATGTTAGACTCTTACAAAGTTGCCAATAGCCTTCATGATCATTTAGTTTTTGACTTTTGATGCCATCTTATGCTTCTTTTAATGTCGCTTTGTCGCTTTGCATGATTATGGCCATTATTGCTCTCTTAGTTGGTCGCTCCCAGTCTTTTGCTAGCCCTCGCCTTGTACTGAGTATGAGCTCTACTCGTGCATCCAACTCCTAAAAAGCCAAAGTTTTTCAAAGTGTCCACCATACATACCTACTAGCAATTTGCTATTCCAAGTAAATTTGACTTTCTTTTATTTTCTCTTCAAATTAAACTCTTACCAGTGTTATGCAAAATTCGGTCAGTAAAGCTCTCACGAACCGGAAGGCACACTTTACTTTTTCCTGTTCTTAATTTTTTTGACATTGTGGTCTCTTATGTTGAGTTGTTATGCTTGCAAGTTGTAAGTTGGAGACTAGCCCAGCCATGCAGTTGCTGACTGTGGTGATGGCGCCAGAAAAAGTGCTGATGCCTAGTGAAAGCAGACGTCCTTGTGCGTGGTGAATGACCAGCCCGTTGGGAACCCCAAGAGGAAGGTATGATGAGTGCAGCGGCAAGTTTTCCCTCAGTTATGAAACCAAGGTTTAATATCGATCAGGAGAAGGAGAGACAGCGACGACTGAAGGTGTTTGTGGAACCTGCACACACACAGACAAATACTTTGTTCCCAACTTGCGATGAGGTTGTCAATCTCACCGGTTTGCTTGAAACAAAGGTTATGAGTGTGTCGAGCGGAAAACAGTAGTAATATGCTAGTAAAGTAAACAGTGCGGGAATAGTAAACAGGTGATTGCAATATGATTAAAATAGGACCGGGGTCCACAGTTCACTAGTGGTGTCTCTCCATAGATAAATAACATGCTGGGTAAACAAATTACAGTTGGGCAATTGATAGAATAAAGATAACGTGATATGTCAAGAAGATCACTATGAGATTCACTCTGGGCATTACAACAAAATACATAGACCGCCATCCAACTGCATCTATGACTAATAATCCACCCCCGGGGATATCATCCGAACACCCTAGAAGTATTAAGTTGCGAACAACAGATAATTGCATTAAGCAAAGTGTGTAATGTAAACAAAGCATATGCCCTCGAGCATATGAATGTTGTTTTCTCCCTAGTAGCAACATCACATCTACCACCTTAGAGGTTTCTGTCACTCCCCCAGGTGAAATAGAGGCATGAACCCACTATCGAGCATAAATACCCCCTCTTGGAGTCACTAGCAACTACTCGGCCAAGATAGCCACTAACAACGGAGAGCATGCAAGATCATAAACATCATAGAGATAATATAAGATATAATTCAGTGCAGCAACTTAATCATAAACACCAATATTCATCGGATCCCAACAAACCAACATCATAGTATTACATAACGGTGATCTCAATCATGTAGGGCAGCTCATGAGATCTAAACATGAAGCACATGGTGGAGAAGACAACCATCTAGCTACTGCTATGGACCCATAGTCCAAGGTAGACTACTCACTCATCGCTCCGGAGGCAATCATGGCGATGAAGGAGACCTCCGGTGGCGATTCCCCTCTCCGGCAGGGTGCCGGGAAGAGCTTCTGGACCCTCCCGATCTTCGGGTCGACGGCGGCGGCGGATCGCGATGTATTCTGGAAAACTGATCGGGCCTTTAGGTTTTTCTCGTCAGGGGGTATATGTAGGCGAAAGGGGGCTATCAGAGGGTGGACCACGTGGCCTCACACGGGGCTGCCGCGGCCAGGGGCTAGGCCGCGCCGCCCCTGTGTGTGGGGGCCTCGTGGCCCCCCTCCATCAGGTCTTCAGATGTTTGGGAGCTCCCCGGTGAAATATGACTTCAGGAACTTGTTTCGTCCAATTCTGAGAATATTTCCTGTGTATCACTTCTGAAACACAAAAACAGCAGAAAACAGGGAACTGGCACTGTGGCACTTCGTTAATAGGTTAGTTCCGAAAAGCGTATAAAAATGCCACTAAGTGTAACGAAACAATAGGCAAATGGTGTAAAACAAAGCATGGAGCATCAAAAATTATAGATACGTTTGAGACGTATCAAGCATCCCCAAGCTTAACTCCTGCTCGTCCTCGAGTGGGTAAGTGATAACAAAAGAATAATTTTTGAGGTGACATGCACCTACACAATCTTGATCATAAATGTAAGCATTGATGAGCTGGGATCAATAGAACTTAAAACATGGGCATGAAGATATAATCATGACAATAAGAACTTAGCAACCATGTTGTAAACATGCAAATGAACACAAACAAAAGATCATGATAATGAAACAATGAAAGTCAAACGTGTGTTCAAATCATAAGGAAAAACATATAAATGGTTTTCAGCTTGTCCTTCAAAGAGAGCAAAACATAAATGCATAGGACACCTCAAAGTTTAAGAGGGCGACTAGATACAAATAATTTAAGAACAAGTGAAACCAACAATATGAGTCAATCAATGAACCTTGGGACAATGCATATCACACTAAGAATGACAACTATGCTCTCTTAATGGTGCATAAAGAAAGAAGGTGGTGACTCAACATAAAAGTAAAAGAAAGGCCCTTCGCAGAGGGAAGCAGTGATTGCAAGTTTTATAACCTTCAAAAATTATGGTACTTACCGGCTTTGAGCTCTCATTGCCCCCATCATAAGCATCTTGAATGGTTAAAGTTAATGCGAGAACAATTATGATGCATATGCTTGACAAATCATAAGTTGAAAACCTCGTGTCCCGTGAATACAAGTACCCAAACTATGCTAGTTTACTTAGAGTCCCAAGCAAGGCTCTTGTCATTGTAAGTATATGCGTATCATTGGGAACCGCCAATGGGGTACCTCCGTGCCCGATGACATGGAACAAGCCCACACCAAAATGATAGGACAAGCAGACAATGAACACCTCGACATCTCTTTTATTTGCTATATTGTTTAGCTTTTTATTGTGAGATGCGTCGTCGAATGTTCACCATGGGTATGCTGCAAATTTCCACCATGAATTATGCATGGCTTAGATTGGCGGCCCGGCGTTTCCCTAACACATATAAAAACTCCATGATCCTCACAAGATTCCCAATTCATTTCACACAGCGGGCATCCATAAACAGATGATCACGATATCAACTCAAATAGGAAGTGCAATGTTGAAAGCTTGCCCCATGACGGCATGGTTGGGCTAGAATCCAACTTACAACTTGCAAGCATAACAACTCAACATAAAAGACCACAATGTCAAATTTTTAGAACAGGAAAAAGTAAAGTGTGCCTTCCGGTTCGTGAGAGCTTTACTGACCGAATTTCGCATAACACTGGTAAGAGTTTAATTTGAAGAGAAAATAAAAGCAAGTCAAATTTACTTGGAATAGCAAATTGCTAGTAGGTATGTATGGTGGACACAATGGAAAACTTTGGCTTTTAGGAGTTGGATGCACGAGTAGAGCTCATACTCAATACAAGGCGAGGGCTAGCAAAAGACTGGGAGCGACCAACTAAGAGAGCAGTAATGGCCATAATCATGCAAAGCGACAAAGCGACATTAAAAGAAGCATACGATGGCATCAAAAGTCAAAAACTAAATGATCATGAAGGCTAATGGCGACTTTGGAAGAGTCTAACATGTGTGAGCATGCGCCAAGTCAACCCAAATAAAGCGTCAAGGAGAAAACCAAAATAATGCTTCCATACAATAAAAACAACGCATGATTTTTTCAAAGGCTCATTAAGCAATCTCAGTTATTTGAGACAAGTCATGCTACAGCAAAACCACTAAGCATACTATCAAAAAGACATCAAGCATGACATGAAAAAGCCTAAGCCGCAGTCTACACAAGCTCCTTCTTGTACCACTATTTTGCACAAAGCTTTTTCTCTTTTCCAACACCATTTGAAATTTTTAAAGACAACCTCTTTTGATGAAAACCAATAAAGTTCAGAGGCAAAAATGCACCTTGATGAAAAGATATGACAAGATCTGAATGCATATCAAGGCGAAAACGAAAACCAAAAGCAGTAGCAGAAAAACTAGAATGCTCGATTAATAAGAGTGAAAACTAGAGCATTCTTTGCAAATGAAAACGAGTACATCTCCTCCAAAGGAAATTTGTTGGGGTCCAACCATTTATTGCAGCAAACAAACAAACTAAACAAACTAAGAAAACTAAAACAACTGATGCTCCAAGAAAAACACATAGTGCATGAAGCAATAAAAATATAGTGTTTTGAAAGGTGACCTGATTTTTGCCGATGAAGAAGGGGTGCCTTGGGGCATCCCCAAGCTTTGACGCTTGTACTTCCTGGATATTTCTTGGGGTGCTGGGCATCCCCAAGCTTGAGCTTTTGTCCATTCTTCAACTCATCTCATCATTCTCCAATCCCTACACTTGAAAACTTCCTTCATACAAAACTAAACACAATTCTATTAGCAACATTAGTGTAAGCATAAAATATATTCAACCTCTTTTAGCTTCAGGTTTCAACCCAAAACCACCACATATAAAGTATATACTACTGTAGCAACTTCCACAAGAGTTCCATGATCAAAAAGAACTCGAAAGAAAGCGATAAAGTGGCAAAAACAAATATTGGCAGAAATCTGTCAAAACTGGACAGCTGATAATGGACGAATTTTTGAGGGATTTTCCGTTGCTCAAATCAAAAAGTGTTCAACTAAGAAAAGTTTGGATATAACCTGGGGCATATGCACAAGAAATTTCAGGTCCAAAAGATATACAGAGAATTTTCACGAATTTTTACGGTGCAGCACCGAAAACAGTTTCAAGACAGCAATAACCCCAAATCTGTACCTCACTCAAATTAGAGGCTTCTCTTGGCACAAAAACGAAATAAACAAGATAAGGAGCGGTCATTACAGTAGTAATGACTTCCAAGACTCAAGAAAAAGAAAAATTACTGAAAAGTAAACAATGGGTTATCTCCCAAGAGTGCTTTTCTTTAACGCCTTTGAGCTAGGCGCAGAAAATTGTGAATCAAGTAATATCAAGTGATGAAGCACTAGGATCAGAGCGTGCCTTACCTCTCCCTTTCTTACCTTTGCTCTTGACTCTAGGAAATACATGGTTATTGCAAGGTGGAGTAGTAAATGTTATATTGCCTTTTCCCACATCGATAACGGCGCCAAGGAGCTTCAGAATGGATCTTCCAAGTGTGATTTGTCCTTTTCCTTGTGGAGCTCTCTCGGTGTGCCATTCGGAATAATTTACCATCATGTTGTCGAGTAGCTTTGATGCGGCGCCCAAAGTAAGGGACATAAAAGTGCCTCCAGCAGCTGAATCAAGTAGGTTCCTTGAAGAAAAATTCAGTCCTGCATAAAAAGTTTGGATAATCATCCAAGTAGTCAGTCCATGAGTGGGGCAATTCTTTATCATAGACTAGCATAAATGCCCGTGCGTTGCTACGGGTTGAATGAAAACGTCCAACTCATGGCCTGAGTTTTTTAGATGTAGAACATGGGCGCAACCCAATAAAAGCCATATCTATTTAGCACCAAGACAACTGAACATTTCATTATCTAATAAGTTATACTACATAATTGACCTTTTAAATTCTGATTCAGGCATTAATATGGGTAAAAAAATCCTCAAACATCTATAATTGTTTCTTCAAGCATATAAATCTTCCTAGTCATTCACCTCTCCCTTATTTAGAAAAATAAAAGAATGTAAACAGAGCTATGTGTGGCCGTTGCCGCTTTACCCAACTCCACAAAGGCCACTAAAACTCAAACGCTCTAGCGAATCACCTTATTACACTTAACCTCGGTGCCACCATTCTGGAGGAAATAAAGAACTAATAGTAAGCTGTGTACAAGCTATAATTCATTTTCAATGCCAAGCGTGATGAACAAACAAACATATAGAAGCAATGTAAGGTCATGATATCTGTATCAAATAATAAGAGACAAAACTAATATTGCAGCTATTCTGACTTCTTTTTGAATCAGGAGATGATTTTTCTATGCTTGTTTGACTTTTTTAGAACAAAATTTCTATAAGAACATCACTGTAAGCCTGTTTTAGATATTACATTTCACAAAGAATGAAAGAATAAAAATAGTAGATAGCTTTACCAGCATAAAACAGAGGCAATATTAAAGCAAGAAGCGAAGCATCATTCCTATCTTGAGAATTGAGAGTCCGGGCTTACTATTTCAACTGCTACTACTTCGTAATTTAGAGAATGTAAATCAACAGTGGGAACGATCAAAGGCACGAGGCACAGTTACAATTATAAGAAGCCATGTTTGTTTAGGAAACTGGAGCAAACCACATCATTAGTCTAATTCATCTACTCTAGCACTGCACCGCATATACTTCTTACCTCATCCATAGAAACAAATGAATTTATAGAGATCTGCATGATGTGGTGTTTCCTTATGATATATAATTTTTCCTATAATTAACTTGGGTAACGTAACAATGTAACACTACTGATTTAAACGTCTTCCACTGCTAACTCCATTAAAATTGTTCAGTGAATCAATAATATCTCCATGAACCAATACAATTTTACAAAACAATTATCAACAGCTAACTCCAATCCTTATGATCAGACCAACAGTTTTTATAAAAATATTTACCAATCAAGCATAGTTGCAATTTACCTCATCCATAGAAACAGATGAACTGGCTTTCCTGCGGCCGGCCATCTTCTGTCCTGTCCTGCTCCTTCTACTCCCTCATTTCTCTGAAAGAAACAAACACGGGAAGATTCAGACAGTGGGCAAATAAACAGAGAGTTGCCAAAAAACTTTGCCATGAAAAGAGTGAGAAAAACGATGCGAAACTATGAATCTATACTAATAGATATGTAGATTAATCAATATATGCAGTGAAGTTAGTCATCAATCTGAACCAGTTCATCAGTCTGCATTGGAGTTAACTGTGGTGATGAACACCGATACTAACTGAACCTACCGTACTTCAGTTCTGTTGCGACGTAGAACCAACTACAGAGCCTATATAGAACCTATCTCATCCCAGAATTAGGAATCTCCTTCCATCGTCCATAACATTGTGTCCATTAAAAGTGAGAATTTTCAATAAATTACCTGAATCATGCATGCTGTTGAGCTCCTGCTGCTGATCCTGCGGCAGTGACCGTGGCATCTGGGGAGGAAATATTAATCTGGGATTTCGATCAAGGGATTTGAGACCTTCTTATATACGGGCGCTCCATGGCCTCGTGATCGAGCATAGTCTGTCTTGAAGCAGAGTTCCTATAGGAGTCGGATCAACCTCGTTCATAGATGGTAGAAGAGTTTTCCTCTCGAACGATTCCAGAGCAGCCACGACACGATGGCAGTACACATTGGGCATGGGCCACTGAACCACCCAGCTCCATCAACCACATGGCAGCGTGACACCGCCACCATCGTGTTGCGGCTGCAGCTTACGATGTGCGATCCACGGGGTTGGGATCGCAGGTCACCACCCCTCTATGGTGAGGTACAACGAGCGGTATACTTCTTCGCAACGTCAATTCATGCCCTAGATTGTGATCTAAACAATTTGAAATCGATGGGACAGTAAATTGTTAAGACTACACTCAGAGAACATTAATTCATGTGGCATAGACGCATATGCATGATACATGTAAAAAAACAGTCGCACATTAGTTCTATAAATTTCTGCGCATAACATTGACATTGTCTGCTTGCTAATTACATGATCCTGATCCCTGGACAACATATACGAAGGAGCAGCTCTCCTAAAATTGAACAGCTTTAAATACCTGCTGCAGGACGCGAACAAGGTGGTAGACTTGCATCGATCGTCATGCGGACATGATCGTCTACTCGGAAGAGAGAAAGAACAGCTGAACAAACATTCTAAGTCTGGATGAGCGATTTTGTTTTGAACGCACTGGGTCGAGCTGTACATGGGCTTCCGGTCCGCCGCGCCGAGATGCACTTACTGGTCCGATGTCGTGCGCCCGAGAATCTGACGCCTCCGGGTTTCTCCTTGAAGGAATCGAGCATGAACACACGAAATTGAGCTAATTGTCACCCACCTCCGGATGAACGCCGCCACCACCCACCATAGCCAACGCCTCTGAGGATCCTCTCGTGATCCCAGTGAGCAGAAGCACCTTCCGCGTATATCCTCTCTGCAGGGCACTCTGTCCACGGCGCAACACCTTGACTTCCACGTGATCCTGGCCAGAGTTCAAGAAGAGGCGCAATAGGGGCACCGCGCGGGGACGCTTTGGACAGGAAAAAATTGGATTGCGGCCTTGCGGGTTGATTTCTGGTGATCCAATTCAGTGGAGGGCCGCCACTCCCAATGCATTAGAGATAATTCACAATCAGTTCTCAGAAAGACAGCCATCATGACGCGGCACGCGGGGCACACAGGCTATCGCAGGAGGAGCCAGGAAGGAGTGTTCATCTCTATATCATCATCGGCTATAGCGAGGTTGCCTAGCATGAATTTTAGCGCTGCATCCTCCTCACGGGACATGGTCGAGGAGTCTGCGTGCTGGAATAGTGAGAGCAACAACATGCCCTCCCCAGAGCCCGGTTAATAGGCTCGCCGGGAGGCACTCAGTACTTTGGTAGTACGCCCTCGTGAATTCGCCCATGTGTCAGGTCCTGGTGCGACGGGGTGGCGAGGACCTCGTGGAAGGTGGCCATGATCCACGGAGAAGCCACCTCGCGGGCGCGCTTCCTGCTGTCCAGCATATCGCGGTGATCCGGGTCCTCCCTCCACCTTCTCCTTCCTTCGCTTTTCGATGGGGTTCCATTTGATTTGATGTGGATTCAAGACTTCAAGAGGAGACGGCGGCCTGGCCTGTTTTTTTTTCGAGTTCTACTCCCTGGCTATATACGGGTGAGACGCTTAAACCGACACGAATCAGTATTTTCATCGTGTACGATGCAGGAACGGCGACGGATGGCAGAGACTCGAGCGGACAGACAACACGAAGACGTAATACTATATATTTGATGTAAACGGAAGAACCAAATCAAAATCATGGAACCCTTGCATACTTTATTATTAGGTATAGATTTCATTCTTTCCCAAGCTTGAGCAACATGTTCATTATCAAACTGAGTAAACTTCATAATATTGCTACGCAACGATATAATCTTAGCAGGAGGATAATATCTACCAATAAAAGCATCCTTACACTTAGCCCATGAATCAATACTATTCTTAGTCAAAGACAGCAACCAATCTTTAGCCTTTCCTCTCAAAGAAAAAGGAAACAACTTGAGTTTAATAATATCACTATCAACATCCTTATATTTCTGCATCTCACATAGCTCAACAAAATTGTTGAGATGAGCTGCAGCATCTTCAGTACTAGCACCAGAAAATTGCTCTTTCATAACAAGGTTCAATAAAGCAGGCTTGATCTCATAAAAAGTAGTAGCAGGAACAGTTGGTGCAATAGGAGTGCAGATAAAATCACTATTGTTTGTGCTAGCAAAGTCGCACAACTTGGTGTTTTCGGGAGTACCCATTTCAGCAAAACAAAAGTAAACAAGTAAAAATAGCTACCAAGGATTCTAATTTTTTTGGGTTTTTGATAAAAAGCAATGCAGGTAAAATAAAATAAAGTAAAGCAAAACAATAACAAAGTAAAGAATGTGTGTGCGAAGAACTCCCCTCGCAGAAGTCTTCTCTTCCTTCCCCGGCAACGGCGCCAGAAAAAGTGCTGATGCCTAGTGAAAGCAGACGTCCTTGTGCGTGGTGAATGACCAGCCCGTTGGGAACCCCAAGAGGAAGGTATGATGAGTGCAGCGGCAAGTTTTCCCTCAGTTATGAAACCAAGGTTTAATATCGATCAGGAGAAGGAGAGACAGCGACGACTGAAGGTGTTTGTGGAACCTGCACACACACAGACAAATACTTTGTTCCCAACTTGCGATGAGGTTGTCAATCTCACCGGTTTGCTTGAAACAAAGGTTATGAGTGTATCGAGCGGAAAACAGTAGTAATATGCTAGTAAAGTAAACAGTGTGGGAATAGTAAACAGGTGATTGCAATATGATTAAAATAGGACCGGGGTCCACAGTTCACTAGTGGTGTCTCTCCATAGATAAATAACATGCTGGGTAAACAAATTACAGTTGGGCAATTGATAGAATAAAGATAACGTGATATGTCAAGAAGATCACTATGAGATTCACTCTGGGCATTACAACAAAATACATAGACCGCCATCCAACTGCATCTATGACTAATAATCCACCCCCGGGGATATCATCCGAACACCCTAGAAGTATTAAGTTGCGAACAACAGATAATTGCATTAAGCAAAGTGTGTAATGTAAACAAAGCATATGCCCTCGAGCATATGAATGTTGTTTTCTCCCTAGTAGCAACAGCACATCTACCACCTTAGAGGTTTCTGTCACTCCCCCAGGTGAAATAGAGGCATGAACCCACTATCGAGCATAAATACCCCCTCTTGGAGTCACTAGCAACTACTCGGCCAAGATAGCCACTAACAACGGAGAGCATGCAAGATCATAAACATCATAGAGATAATATAAGATATAATTCAGTGCAGCAACTTAATCATAAACACCCATACTCATCGGATCCCAACAAACCAACATCATAGTATTACATAACGGTGATCTCAATCATGTAGGGCAGCTCATGAGATCTAAACATGAAGCACATGGTGGAGAAGACAACCATCTAGCTACTGCTATGGACCCATAGTCCAAGGTAGACTACTCACTCATCGCTCCGGAGGCAATCATGGCGATGAAGGAGACCTCCGGTGGCGATTCCCCTCTCCGGCAGGGTGCCGGGAAGAGCTTCTGGACCCTCCCGATCTTCGGGTCGACGGCGGCGGCGGATCGCGATGTATTCTGGAAAACTGATCGGGCCTTTAGGTTTTTCTCGTCAGGGGGTATATGTAGGCGAAAGGGGGCTGTCAGAGGGTGGACCACGTGGCCTCACACGGGGCTGGCGCGGCCAGGGGCTAGGCCGCGCCGCCCCTGTGTGTGGGGGCCTCGTGGCCCCCCTCCGTCAGGTCTTCGGATGTTTGGGAGCTCCCCGGTGAAATATGACTTCAGGAACTTGTTTCGTCCAATTCCGAGAATATTTCATGTGTATCACTTCTGAAACACAAAAACAGCAGAAAACAGGGAACTGGCACTGTGGCACTTCGTTAATAGGTTAGTTCCGAAAAGCGTATAAAAATGCCACTAAGTGTAACGAAACAATAGGCAAATGGTGTAAAACAAAGCATGGAGCATCAAAAATTATAGATACGTTTGAGACGTATCAGCAGTCATGGGCAAGCTTTCAACATTGCACTTCTTATTTGAGTTGATATCGTGATCTTTTGTTTATGGATGCCCGCGGTGTGAAATGAATTGGGAATCTTGTGGGGATCATGGAGTTTGTATATGTGTTAGGGAAGCGCCGGGCCGCCAATCTAAGCCATGCATAATTCATGGTGGAAATTTGCAGCATACCCATGGTGAACATTCGACAACGCATCTCACAATAAAAAGCTAAACAATATAGCAAATAAAAGAGATGTCGAGGTGTTCATTGTCTGCTTGTCCTATCATTTTGGTGTGGGCTTGTTCCATGTCATCGGGCACGGAGGTACCCCATTGGCAATTTTCAATGATATGCATATACTTACAATGACAAGAGCCTTGCTTGGGACTCTAAGTAAAGTAGCATGAGGTTTGGGTACTCGTATTCACGGGGCACGAGGTTTTCAACTTATGATTTGTCAAGCATATGCATCATAATTATTCTCGCATTAACTTTAACCATTCAAGATGCTTATGATGGGGGCAATGAGAGCTCAAAGCCGGTAAGTACCATAATTTTTGAAGGTTATAAAACTTGCAATCACTGCTTCCCTCTGCGAAGGGCCTTTCTTTTACTTTTATGTTGAGTCACCACCTTCTTTCTTTATGCACCATTAAGAGAGCATAGTTGTCATTCTTAGTGTGATATGCATTGTCCCAAAGTTCATTGATTGATTCATGATGATTGGTTTCACTTGTTCTTAAATTATTTGTATCTAGTCGCCCTCTTAAACTTTGAGGTGTCCTATGCATTTATGTTTTGCTCTCTTTGAAGGACAAGCTGAAAACCAATTGTATGTTTTTCCTTATGATTTGAACACACGTTTGACTTTCATTGTTTCATTATCATGATCTTTTGTTTGTGTTCATTTACATGTTTGCAACATGGTTGCTAAGTTTCTTATTGTCATGATTATATCTTTCATGCCCATGTTTTAAGTTCTATTGATCCCAGCTCACCAATGCTTACATATATGATCAAGATTGTGTAGGTGCATGTCACCTCAAAAATTATTCTTTTGTTATCACTTACCTACTCGAGGACGAGCAGGAGTTAAGCTTGGGGATGTTTTATACGTCTCAAACGTATCTATAATTTTTGATGCTCCATGCTTGTTTTTACACCATTTGCCTATTGTTTCGTTACACTTAGTGGCACTTTTATGCATTTTCCGGAACTAACCTATTAACAAGCGCCACAGTGCCAGTTTCCTGTTTTCTGCTGTTTTTGTGTTTCAGAAGTGATACACAAGAAATATTCTCGGAATTGGATGAAACAAGTTCCTGAAGTCTTATTTTTCCCAGAAGCTTCCAGACATCCGAAGGAGAGACGGAGAGGGGCCACCAGGGCCCCACACACAGGGCCGGCGCGGCCTGGCCCCTGGCCGCGCCACCCCTGTGTGAGGGAGCCTGGCTCCACCTCTGACATCGCCCCTTCGCCTATAAAGACCCCCCGACGAGAAAAACCTAAGGACTCGATCAGTTTTCCAGAATACATCGCGATCCGCCGCCGCCATCGACCCGAAGATCAGGAGGGTCCAGAAGCTCTTCCCGGCACCCTGCCGGAGAGGGGAATCGCCACCGGAGGTCTTCTTCATCGCCATGCTTGCTTCCGGAGCGATGAGTGAGTAGTCTACCTTGGACTATGGGTCCATAGCAGTAGCTAGATGGTTGTCTTCTCCACCATGTGCTTCATGTTTAGATCTCATGAGCTGCCCTACATGATTGAGATCACCGTTATGTAATTCTATGATGTTGGTTTGTTGGGATCCGATGAATATTGGTGTTTATGATTAAGTTGCTGTACTGAATTATATCTTTTGTTATCTCTATGTTGTTTATAATCTTGCATGCTCTCCGTTGTTAGTAGCTATCTTGGCCGAGTAGTTGCTAGTGACTCCAAGAGGGGGTATTTATGCTCGATAGTGGGTTCATGTCTCTATTTCACCTGGGGGAGTGACAGAAACCTCTAAGGTGGTAGATGTGCTGTTGCTACTAGGGAGAAAACAACATTCATATGCTCAAGGGCATATGCTTTGTTTACATTACACACTTTGCTTAATGCAATTATCTGTTGTTCGCAACTTAATACTTCTAGGGTGTTCAGATTGATATCCCCGGGAGTGGATTATTAGTCATAGATGCAGTTGGATGGCGGTCTATGTATTTTGTTGTAATGCCCAGAGTAAATCTCATAGTGATCTTCTTGACATATCACGTTATCTTTATTCTATCAATTGCCCAACTGTAATTTGTTTACCCAGCATGTTATTTTATCTATGGAGAGACACCACTAGTGAACTGTGGACCCCGGTCCTATTTACATCATATTGCAATCACCTGTTTACTTTTCCCGCACTGTTTACTTTACTCGCATATACTCTACTGTTTTCCACTCGATACGCTCATAACCTTTATTTCAAGCAAACCGGTGAGATTGACAACCTCATCGCAAGTTGGGAACAAAGTATTTGTTTGTGTGTGTGCAGGTTCCACAACACCTTCAGTCGTCACCGTCTCTCCTCTCCTGTTCGATAAACCTTGGTTTCTTAACTGAGGGAAGACTTGCCGCTACACTCATCATACCTTCCTCTTGGGGTTCCCAACGGGCTGGTTATTCACCACGCACAAGGACAGTTTGCTCCCACATCAACTTGGAGTAGCACTCGACAATTAGTACACATGCGCGAAGAACCATCTTTCTTAGGTACTAAAATAATAGGAACAGCGCATGGACTAAGAGACTCACGAATATAACCTTTGTCCAATAAACTCTGGATTTGTCGTTGGATCTCTTTTGTTTCTTCAGGATTGGCGCGATATGGCGCACGGTTGGGTAGCGAGGCTCCTGGAATCAAATCAATTTGGTGTTCTATCCCACGAATAGGTGGAAGTCTAGGTGGAACATCTTGTGGAAAAACGTCCATGTATTCCTGCAAAAGGTTAGCAACCGCAGGAGGCATATCCTCAAATGAAAACAGAACTTCTTTGCAAACAATGGCATAACATGGAGTAATATTGACATCAATTTCAGCAAGATCAGATTTGCTAGCAAGTAAACAAGGATTCTTCAAACGAATTTCAGTAGCATGGTTAGAATCAGATTTAGAAGAATGCTTAGGGGGTACAAAATCTGCAGCAATAATCTGATTCTCACTCTTATGTTTGTCCTCGTTTTTTAATCTACTAGCTCTAGCAAGATCATCTTTCAAAATTTGTTCCGGAGTCATGGGTTTAAGTCCAATTTTCTTGCCAGCATGTGTAAGAGAATACTGATTTGTTTTACCATTATGTACAGATTCTCTATCAAATTGCCATGGTCTACCAAGTAACAAAGAACAAGCTTGCATAGGTACAACATCACAATCAACAAAATCTGAATAAGTACCAATAGTAAAATGTAATAGGGATGAGGTCGTTGTCGTGTGGGTAGAGCAAGCTTCTCCACCATGTCAATACTAGCCAGATTGTTACAACTCCCTCCATCATTGATGATCCGGATAGCTCTCTCCTTAACAACGCCTCTTGTTTGAAACAAGTTGTGGCGTTGATCATGCTCAGCTTTGCTCAATTGCACACTCAAGACACGTTGTGCAACTAAACTCTTGTATTGATCAGCAGTTTCAGCTCCCATTACCTCCATCTCCTTGTCAGAATCAGAATTGGCACCATCACGTGCAGCAATAAGTGCCAATGTATCATCATCAAAATCACTCGCAGAGTCATATTCGCCATCTTCAAGCACCACCATCACACGTTTGGTTCTACATTCTTTTTTGATGTGACCGAACCCGAAACATTTGCGACATTGAATGTCGCGAGTCTTCCCCGTGGAGGCCATGGAAGAAGAACTCCGTGTCGGACCAGCAGATGGTGATGGAGCAGGAGCAGGACCAGGTGGCATTCTTGACATCGGCGTGGTATACTTGGAGGTGGAAGGACCTGGTGCATCCCCACGAGGAGGTGGAGCTGATGGGCGCGCAGACCATGAAGGAGTACGACCTGTAGAATTATTAGCTCTTCTCCATGATGGTTGACGATCCTGCACTTCAAGTTCAGCTTTGCAAGCAAGGTGAAATAAACGAGTAATAGTGTTGTACTCCTTGTAGTCTAAAATATGCTGAATCTCCTTATTTAAACCACCAAAGAAACGTGCAAGCATAGCTTCATTATTCTCTACAATACCACAACGAATCATGCCTGTTTGTAACTCTTGATAATACTCTTGTACAGAATTTTTGCCTTGTTCTAAATGAGTTAATTTTTTAAGCAAGTCCCGTTGATAATGTGGAGGTACAAAACGAGTACGCATGGCATGTTTTAGACCAAGCCAAGTAGCAGGAATATTAGCATGATTGACTCGACAATGTTCAGACCACCAGATAGAAGAAAAATATGTAAATTCACATGTAGCAGCACTAACACGCAAATGCTCAGGGTAGCGTAAACATGCAAAACGTTGCTCTACTTCTAACTCCCAAGTGAGATATGCATCAGGATTATATCTACCCTCAAATGGCGGAATATTTAATTTCAGCTTGGCCACATGTTCATCATCACGTACCGGACGCGGAGGTGGACGAGCGTTGCGGTTGTATTGCCGCGGACGGCCAGGTGCAGGTTGTTGGACCTCATCCTCGTCGAGCTCGTTTTCATCTTCGAACTCGTTTTCCCCCTCGTCAGCAGCATATCCATCCTGGGTGGCCGCCTCCGTAGCGACCGCAGCAGCTGCCGCGGCTGTAACGGTACCCGCAGATGGCGGGATGAGAGGAACGCGGTGAGCACGTGGTACATGGATGCCCGGCTGTGGCAGTGGTGGTAAACGGGCTAGGACTTCCTGGAACCGGGCATCGAGCTTGGTGTTGAAGGATGCCTCAAGACCAGCCATCTTGTCCATCGCATCAGAAAGCTTGGAATCAACATCACCCAAGCGTGTGTCCACATCTTGTGCACGTCCCACCAACAGCCGAGTGAAGTGGGCATGCAACTCTGCATTAGTCATCTTCTCCGGATCAACATCATCCTTCATGGTTCCTGTCATGGTTAGCGGAGAAGCAAGCACAAATATATATACCTACGCACTACGGAATATGGCGGAATCATGCGTAATCCGTCAAGCGGTATACAAAGCTCTTACAAGTTCTTACCAAACAGGAGGAAGGTGATATGCAACCAGCAAAGAGCAGCGACTCCCAAGGTTGCACAAAGCGATTACCAGGTGTCGATACAGAGCACGTGCAGAAATATGTGGAGCTGTAGGAAGGCTGATATGGTAGCAAAAACACAGCAAATATCAAAACAGCAATGCAACGTTGAAAGAATGCTCAACCACTGTACTGTGTTGGTCCTAGGTTATACCGTGCTAGAGACGCGAGCCGAGAACTCTAAGAAAGTCACGGCGTGGCACAACAAGCAGAAAGGAACAGCTCCAAAGCAAGATATAAGTGAAGATCTGCAGGAATTTTCGGGTCCGAAACTTCCGAGGGCAAAAACTCTACCTTCCCGGCCTTTTTTGGGAGTTCTGAGTGTCGCACAACTACATAGTTGTTGTGGTCACATAGATCTTTTCGTGCTGAGCATTTTGAGTGGTCGCACGTCGAAAATGGAGTTCGTATGCAAAAGTTATGGCCAGTTGAAATTTGCTGTCGGAAACCGACAAAAACTGACGAAACTGTCCAATTCAGACTGAATTCGGACTGGACTAGTAGGAACGGGTCAACCCGACTTGGATGCGGAGTGGACTTTTTTTTGTTGCTCTTCTTCTTCCTCTTGACTGGCGACCGAAACCTAACTCACGGATTCTGAAAAAGGCACGGATGAAATTGGGAGGAATGAACAAAAACTTATGTGGAGGCGGTGGCGGAAGTATATGGCGTGGTGGTGGAAGGACATGGTGGAGCAGTGGTGCAAACGTGCGGCGGCGGCGTGATTATGGTGATTCGAACTCGAAACTCTAAAGGAACAGACACTAAGATCAGCAACTCGACACGCGGATGCAGACACAAATTCAACGATGCAAACTGAAAAGACAATGCAAAGGCTCGGATGGTTTATGGGACGAGATGATCTAAACCCTAACTGTATTTTTGGCTTTTTCGTGGTTTATAGGTATGAACACAGATGCAATCTAAACTACGAAAACAGTAAATCTCACCGAGCAACCTGAAATCTGATACCACTTGATAGGGCAAATGTGTCCGATCTTTCGATGAGATCTTGATATGTCGATTTGGTGGGTGGAGTTTGTGCTTGACGATCCGACTACACGTGCGAAGCTCGTGCGCCAATGCAATCGCTAGGACAATCTCCGGGAGTTACTGATCTTGCGGATGCACGATCAGCCTGACCAGCGAGGGTCTTAATTCCTACCTGAAATCGAGAACAAGTAAGAACTAATACAGCAATCAAGATATTGCGGATGAAAGATGTATGCTTTATTCAAAAGGAGGGATTCCGAATAGGCGGTCTTCTTCTGGGCGATTGGCCTCAAAAGTCGAGCTCATAGTTGCAGCAATGGCTAACTTTAGTCTAAACAAAATCCGAGTTCTAATGACGGCTATGGGGGGTATTTGAGGAGGAAAAGGTAGGGGTGCGACCAGCCATGGGTATGGTGGTCGAACGGAACCCTAACAGGCCTTTTCTCTTCAAATTCGGACTCCTAAAAGTGGCTGTCTTATTTGCTGCGAAAATTACATGGGCCTGCTGATAAGGGGAGCATAGCTACTACTCCTACTATTTTACCACCTCCTTGTGTTCTGAAGCTTGGACAATTCTGCTTTGAAGTGCCTCCACAAGATGATGTGAAGCCCAACTTTCGTACACCTCCAATGGAGTTTCATGTTCGCCGAGGCGCTGCAGCGAAAGATATTTAGTTGTTCTATTTTTAATTAAGTTCGCGTCATGTTTTTATTTCAGTTTGGTTTTATTTGTGTGTGATGGTTTTGGGCCTGTCCAAAATCAAGTGTGTTTTGGCCATTTGGGCTTTTAGTTTGGTATGGGGCCTAGCCCAGCCAAGGTAGCGTTCAGAGTCACCCATATAGGGTTATGGCAGCCGCCTTGTATCGATCAGACTTGTTATTTTCGAGCTCAGAAAGAGACCAGAAAAGTCCCAATATTTGGGGGCGCATATCGGTGTGTTTGATTGCTGATCTTCGAGATCTGATGTTATGCCATGCGTGGGAATTGATTCCGGTCAGTTTCATCGCGAGGAATTGAAGAGAGATTAGTTTGATCTATTTCAGATTGAGTTCTCTTTTGTATCTTGCTGTTTGTTTGATCGCCGTGAAAGATTGGGCCAAACCCCCTTCGGATCATGTTGATCCGTATCATCTTGGTATCAGAGCCGTCGGGTTTCTCACGGCGGTTCTTGCTGAGATTTATCTGCTGAAATTTGCTCTGCTGTTGGAGGCGACCTGCTGTTGTCGATCTTGACGAGATCCGATCGATTTCCGTGAAGTCTACGCGCTGCACGATTTACTCCAAATTGGTAAAGCTCTGATTGTTTCCAGAAGTGCCGATCAAGGAGTGCTGCAGGCAGATCCGATCCGATCTGCAAAACACCAAAAAAAAAAAGGTGCAGCCCCGCGGCCGCCCAGGCGCAGAGAGCGTCTGGGGTAGGGCGTCGCTCCCCAGCGCCAAGCCGTCGCTCGCCCCGCGTGTTCCGCCTAGCGCTGCTCCTGCCTAGCGCCCTTAGTGGGCCGGCCCATCTCGCCAGGGCACCTCGACCTCTCTCGCTCGTCCGCCTTTTCGTCGCCCCCGTTCGCGATCTGCGCTGCCTGGTTCCTCTCGTCAGGACGCGGAGGACGTCTGGGGTCTGGCGACCCGGAGCGATCCTGCCCCCGTCTTGAGCTGGCTCCCGTGCGCTGTTCCAGAAGCCTGTTTTCTTTGATTCTCTTTTGCTGAATTTGAGTGCTATTTTATTTGAAGATGGTCAAATCCGTTGAGGGCGATAATTCTGTAGCTGCTGGAGAGAAGAAAGAGGAGCTTGTTCCACCGGTTTTTGCTGCAGATTTGACTCCTAATATTCGGGCTGGTTTTGATAGTACGTGTGATTTTATTATGCGGAGTCATGCCGCATTGACAGCACAAATTGCACAGCTAGCTACCCGGATTGACGCAATGGGCGATGCTACCGTCCGTGCACCCGTGCAGCCCCCTCTTGCTGCACAACCTCGCGACGTGGTACCACGCCGCCCTGCTGAAATTCATGATCATCGACCCGTGGCACCCGCTTATGAAGGAGAACTTGCCGATGACGCTGTTTATGCACCCCAACAACGACAGTTTGCTGCTCGTCCTGCAGGTGCTCATCGTGTACAGCCACATGATCATGACCGTGTTGGCCATGCTGGTCGTGTTCAACTAGATGATGGTGGTCTTGGACGCATCAAATTGTCCATACCTCCTTTTTCCGGTGACCGCGGACCTGACGATTACTTGGAGTGGGAGATGCGCATGGATCAGATTTTTGCTACTCATTATTACACTGAGGAGAAGAGACTTCAACTGGCTGCTGTTGAATTCACCGGTTATGTGCTGATTTGGTGGAATCAAATTCTGCGTATGCGTACTCGCCCAACATCCTGGACCAGTATGAAAGATCTTATGCGCCATCGTTTTGTTCCTGAACACTACAAGAGAGACATGTATAATAAGTTGCAGCAGCTCACTCAAGGTACTAAATCTGTGGATGAGTATTATAAAGAGATGGAGTTGTTGATGATACGTACAGGGACAAGGGAGGATATAGAGGCCACGATGTCTCGGTTCTTGAATGGACTAAATTTTGAGGTGTGTGATCGTGTGGAGATGGTTTACTATAATGATCTTCAGGATCTTGTGCACCAAGCTGAGCGTGCGGAGCAACAAATCAAACGACGCCAAGCTGCAGCACCTACACAATCATGGCATCGTTCTCATACCGAGGCTGCTGGTCCTACTGTTAAGACGACACCTCCTACACGCTCTAATAGTGTTTCTCATAGCGAGGCACCCAAATCTGGGGTGTCCAAAACTGCATCTACGCAGTCCACAGCAAACATTGAGTGTTTTACTTGTGGAGGACGAGGACACATGAAGCATGATTGCCCTAATAGAAAAAGGGTGATGCTCACACATGATGGCTATGTTTCTGCTAGTGATGATGAGAAAGCTGATGCGTCATCAAGTGCGGACTCTGAGGACAATCCTGAAGTGATCGTGGATGGGTATGAACTTGCTGCAAATTTAAAAAATCTAATGGTGCAACGCGTACCAGAAGATCGCATTCACGACCAAGGGCAGCGCTCGAATATATTTCAGACCCAATGCATCGTCAAAGACAACACTTGCAAACTGATTATTGATGGTGGCAGCTACACAAATGTTGTTAGCAAGAGTTTGGTGGATTCTCTATCATTGCCTACATGGAAGCACCCGCAGCCACATTGTGTTGAGTGGTTGTATAATTCAGGGAAGCTGAAGGTCACACATAAGGTGCGTCTGAAATTTTCAGTAGGTAATTATGAGGACACAGTGGTCTGTGATGTTTTGCCTATGGATGCATGTCATGTGCTGCTAGGACGCCCGTGGCAATTTGATAGGCGTTCCACTCATGAAGGCAGGTCCAATGTTTATTCCTTGTGGCATAAGGGGAAGCGTCATGTGTTGCAGCCTATGCTCGATAAGGATATCAAAGTGGACGTGCTTGCTGCTCGGAAAAAGGTCCAACACATTCAGGCGAAACCGAGGACGGTTTCCTTTCAAGTTGGGGGGGATGATAAGGGGAGCATAGCTACTACTCCTACTATTTTACCACCTCCTTATGTTCTGAAACTTGGACAATTCTCCTTTGAAGTGCCTCCACAAGATGATGTGAACCCCAACTTTCGTACACCTCCAATGGAGTTTCATGTTCGCCGAGGCGCTGCAGCGAAAGATATTTAGTTGTTCTATTTTTAATTAAGTTCGCGTCATGTTTTTATTTCAGTTTGGTTTTATTTGTGTGTGATGGTTTTGGGCCTGTCCAAAATCAAGTGTGTTTTGGCCATTTGGGCTTTTAGTTTGGTATGGGGCCTAGCCCAGCCAATGTAGCGTTCAGAGTCACCCATATAGGGTTATGGCAGCCGCCTTGTATCGATCAGACTTGTTATTTTCGAGCTCAGAAAGAGACCAGAAAAGTCCCAATGTTTGGGGGCGCATATCGGTGTGTTTGATTGCTGATCTTCGAGATCTAATGTTATGCCATGCGTGGGAATTGATTCCGGTCAGTTTCATCGCGAGGAATCGAAGAGAGATTAGTTTGATCTATTTCAGATTGAGTTCTCTTTTGTATCTTGCTGTTTGTTTGATCGCCGTGAAAGATTGGGCCAAACCCCCTTCGGATCACGTTGATCCGTATCACCTGGCCCAAAAATAAAAGTGACGCAGCACCATATCTATCTAAGGACGAATTTATGAAGTAGTTCTTTGTATATTTCGTCCAAGTCTTCATCCTTCATTATGGTGGCTTCAAAGTTCCGAAATCTCCACTCGTGGCATCTTCTTCAATCCTCAAACGCTTGCTGCCATCTCCATGCATGATCATGCTCCAATGCTTGTCCCTCTCATCCATGCTAGGTCCATCATTCCTAAGAGTAGCAAACATATCTGATTTAGGCAGCATCATATTCTCATGTATGTGAGAAAGAGTTCCAAGAAACGAAAGTACCTGATAGTTAAGTTGCTTGGCACGAGCTCGAGTGATGGGTCCTTGTATGTGTTCCGCTGTAGGTGCAACGGTTGTATCAATAGATGGGATGTCCTCATCAATAGCGGTGTAGTCCTTGCTGGTACCTCGCAGCGTGAAGCGCTGCTTGGCACCAAGCTTCTTCGAGTTGGAGGAGGCGATCCTTGATGAGGTCCTCTTGATGCAGCTCGTTGAAGGCGAGCACCCTTGGCGACCCAAACTTGACATTGGTGGGAAGAACAGCCTTTGCCCCATAGACCAGGAAGAACAGAGTCTCCCCAGTAGGCTTGGTTGCGGTGGTACGAATGGACCATAAGATGGATTGGAGGTTGTCTAACCATTTCTTGCCGTAGGCTTCGAGTTTGGCGTTGAAGCTTCTCGTTTTGAGACCCTTGAGGACCTCTGCGTTGGCACGCTCGGCCTGGCCATTGCTCCTGGGATAGGCGATGGAGGCAAAGCAGATCTTGATGCCGGCCGATGCGCAATACTCCCGGAACAGCCCGCTGGTGAACAGACTGCCGTTATCGGTGATTATGCGGTTAGGCACACCAAAACGGCAAACCAGCCCACAGATGAACTTGACTATGGACCTGGCCGGGATGGTGCACACCGGCTCCACCTCCACCCACTTGGTAAACTTCTCGATGGCGACATAGAGGTAGCGGTAGCCCCCTTGCGCTCGAGGGAATGGACTGAGGATGTCCAGCCCCCAAACAACAAAGGGCCAAGTGAGTGGGATGGTTTGTAGCTCCTGCGCTGGTTGATGGATCTGCTTGGCGTGGAATCGGCATGCCTCGCACCTCTTGACCATTTCAGCCGTGTCCTAGAGCGCCGAAGGCCAGTAGAAGCCACTGCGATACGCCCTCCCGGCGAGGGTCGAAGCTAAGGCAAGATGTCCACACTCGCCGGCATGGATGTACCTAAGGAGCTCTTGGCCCTGGTGAGTTGAGATGCACTTCAGAGCAACGCCATTGGGGCGACGCCGGTAGAAGTCCCCATCTTTGACGTAGTATCCAGAGGCTTGGCGTACTATCCTTTCGGCCTCCGACTCGTCCTCGGGAAGCTTGCTGCTGATGCGGAAGGCCTTGAGCTCAAGGATCCAATCCACTCCATCCTGCCTTGCCAATGCCAAAAGGACGCGATCGCCCAAAGATGGCCCGCAGTCCAGAGCCCCCTGCTCCGGTGGTGGCAGCAAGGCAGGCAGAAGCTCAGATCCTGTCGTTGGTGGAGAAGCAGATGGCTTGAAGAGGCATTCCTCGAAGACACTAGCTGGCTGCGCCAGGCGATGAGAGGCGCGCTTGGCGATTTTGTCTGCCTCCATATTCTCCCCTCGTGGGACATGCTTTAACTCTAGACCTTGGAAGCGTTTTTCCATCTTTCGATGTTCTTCAAGATAAGCTGCCATGTGCTCATCTTTTGGAGTGTAGCTCTTGTTGGAGAAGTTCACGACCAGCTGCGAATCTCCTTGACGATGAGGCGCTTGATGCCCAAAGTGCTCGCTGCCCTTAGGCCGGTGAGTAATCCTTCGTATTCTTCAATATTGTTGGAGACCTTGTGCTCTGGCTTGAAACAGAGCTGAATGGCGTAGAAGAGCTTGTCTCCGGAGGGAGAGGTGAGGATGGCCCCAGCCCCCACACCGGGAAGGTTGAAGGCACCGTCGAAGTGCATGATCCAAAGACCAGGGGCCTCCTCCCCTGGTAGCGTAGATTCCACCTTTGGAGGCTCGTCGGCGAACGGATTAGTCAATTCGGTAGTGAACTCAGCTAAAGCTTTGCTCTGGATTACCTTGGTGGTTTCGAAGGAGATCTCGAATGGTTGAAGCTCTACAGCCCACTCTGTCACCGGAAGGGTTGTGCAGAATTGTCTCCAGGGGCCGATCAGTGACCACCTTGATCGGGTGGCCTTGGAAGTAGTGACGTAGTTTCCTTGAAGCGATTAGCAGGGTGTAGAGCAGCTTCTGCTGCATGGTGTAGTGCTCCCACGCGTCGTGCAGTACCGTGCTGACGAAGTACACGGGCTTCTGCACTTTAGTTGTGTCTTCAGGAGTTTTCTCCTCATGAAGCTTAGGAGCATCGCTCTAAGAGAGCGGCTCGGTCGGCGAAGTTGCAGCGGGTGGCTCCTCACGAGGAGGGGCGGAGATTACTGCTTCTCCCTCTGGAGGAGCCCCTGGGCACGGAGGATCGACTTTCTCCTTAGCGATTACCTGAGCGTCCCGCTCTGTGACAAGGACGGCACTTGCAGTTCTTGGGGTTGCTACGATGTAGAGCATTAAGGGCTCGCGGAATGTTGGGGCAACCATAATCGGTGGGCTCGTGAGATACCTCTTCAGCTCGACGAAGGCCTTGTCAGCTTTCGAAGTCCACTCGAATTTTCTAGTGCGCTTCATGAGTTTGAAGAAAGGCAGGGCCTTTTCCCCGCTCCTCGCGATGAAGCACCCAAGGGCCGCCATGCACCCTGTGAGGCGCTGCATATCTTTAAGGTTGCGTGGAGGATGCATTTCTTCGATGGCCTTGACCTTGTCGGGGTTCGCCTCTATCCTGCGATGAGACATGAGGAACCCCAACAACTTGCCCGACGGTACGCCAAAGGCGCACTTAGCAGGGTTGAGCTTGATGTTTACCTTTCTCAGGTTGGCGAAGGTTTCTTTTAGGTCTTCAATGAATGTATGACCCTCACGAGTTTTGACGATGATGTCGTCGACGTAAGCTTCAGCATTCCTTCCAATCTGAGCCCCCAAGGCCTTGCGCATGAGCCTTTGGAAAGTTGTTCCCGTGTTCTTCAGGCCGAAGGACATGCAGATGTAGCAGTACACACCATAGGGTGTGATGAAGGCAGTCTTTTCCTTGTCCTCCTTCGCCATCTTGATTTGATGATAGCCGGAGAAGGCATCCAAGAAGCAAAGGATGTCACAGCCTGTAGTAGAGTCAACGATTTGATCTATCCTTGGAAGCGGGTAAGGATCCTTCGGACAGGCTTTGTTGAGACTTGTAAAGTTCACGCAGAGGCGCCGACTACCATTAGCCTTTGGAACGACCACCGGATTAGAAATCCATGTGGGGTGGGCTAACTCACGTATCAACTTGACCTTCTTTAGCTTCTCTATCTCTTGGACGATGAAGTCTTGTTTCTCTTGCGCTTGCTTCCTTGTCTTCTGCTTCACGGGGTGTGCCTGAGGGCACACGGCTAAGTGGTGTTCAATCACCTCCCTAGGGACGCCGGGCATATCTGACGGAGTCCAAGCGAACATGTCAGAATTTGCCCGCAGGAAGGTGACGAGCGTGCTTTCCTATTTGGGGGAAATCCCTACCCCGATGGTGAAGAGGTTCTCGCAGCCCCCAGCTTGGAGCGGGACCTTCTTTGTTGCAGAGCGCTCTTGGGTAAACTGGGGCCTCCTCCCTGAGGGTACCGCAGCTTCTCCAATGCTCATGTCCAGCATCAGATGGACCAGGTCCTCGCTTGGCACAGTCGATGTAGATGTGGCGAATTTCTTCCCTGACAAGCCCGCGTAAGGGGCTCGAGAGAGGCCTTCTTGGTAGCAGCTCGCTCTTGCGACACGAGCTGCTTCTTCCTCATGAGGTAACCTGAGTGTTCTAGCAGATCCTCATCGGCGGGGAACATTGTGGCGGCCTCACAGTAGACGTGCTCTACAGAGCGAAGAGCATCCTTTTCATTGCAACGCATGGTGATCGTGCCATTGGCGCTAGGGATCTTGAGGACATTTAAGCCGTGGTGCATTATCGCCATGAACCTTGCCAAGGCTGGGTAGCCGAGGATGGCATTATAAGGCAACACGATGTAGGCGACGTCAAAGTCAAGGCTTTCCATCCTGTAGTTGTCCCTGGTGCCGAAAGTGACGGGCAGGCGCACCTGCCCAATAGGCATTGTAGAACCCTGAGTCACTCCGAAGAATGGCCGGGTTGGCATGATCTGATGATACGGCACCTGCATATTCTCGAAGACCTCGACAGAGATGATGTTGAGGCCCGCCCCTCCAGCGATAAGAGTGTGGTTGACGGCAATGTTGTTGATTGTGGGCGTGCACAAGAGGGGAATTGTGCCCACGGCCCTGGTGGAGATTGGATGGTCCTCCTCGTCAAAGCCGATCTTGTTGGTAGACCACCTCAACATGTGGCTGTTGACGCTGGGCTGTGCTGCCGCGATCTCCCGCGACAACTGCTTGAAGTGTCGATTAGACAAAGGAGCTTGGGCTCCTCCCAGGAGGGAAGCAGCGAAGCCTCGCGGCTCTTGATAGCCCCCTGGTTCTCTTCTCGGTGATCGTTTGTCGGCGGAGGCAGCGGTAGCGGCTCGGGATCTGCACGAGACGGACCATCGCGGCGGCGACCCTCGTCCTAGTCGTCGTCGCGGCGGTCGCCCCTAGATCCACCTTTGTCGTAGTACGGCTACTCCCATGATGCTTGGTGACTCCGTTCTCTTCATGGAATTTCTGGACTACCCAACAATCATCAGTATTGTGGGTGTCCTTCTTGTGGAGGATACAGTAGTGACGTCATCCACCCTTATCACGCTCGGAGCGGTCCCCGCGGCGCTGCTTATGATCAGGCTCCGCCGCGAGGGCAGCGGCCTCCTTGCGCTTAGGGTCCTTAGACTTGGGCTTTCGGGGAAGCACCTCTGGCAGGTTGTGCACGAAGAGCCTCCCCTCCTTGGCCTTGGCACACCTGTCGGCGATCTTGAAGAGCTTGATGACGGAAGTCAGCTCGTCATTCACAGACAGATTTTCCTTCATCTTGATGTCGGCGACGCCTGTGGAGAACACGGAGATGACCTCCTCATTGGAGATCCGGGGAATCTTGTTCCTCATCTGGCTGAAGCATTGGATGTACTGGCGAAGCGTTTCGCCCTTGTACTAATGCACCGCCTTGAGATCATTCTTGGTGGCAGGGCGCTCGAACGTAGGCATGAAGTTGGCGACGAACTGACGGCACAGATCCTTCCATGAAGTCACAGATTCGTGAGGAAGGTTCATGAGCCAGGTTCGCGGCGTGTCCTTGAGGGCCATGGGAAACCAATTGGCCATCACACGCTGATCTCCACGCGCGGCCTGAACGGCGACAACATAGAGCTGTTGAAACTCGACTAGGTTGGAGGTCCCATCATAACGCGCACTGATGTCCGGCCTGAACTTGTCAGGCCAGACCACATAGCGTTGCTGGCGAGTGAGAGCAAGGCACCCGGGGTTGTAGACGGGTTCCCCGGTGACCTTGACGTTCTTGCCAGCTTTGCCGATGTCGTCGATGGTGCGGTCGTGATTTTCGCGGCGGCGCTCGAGGGAGACGCGTGCGTCTTCCGGAGCGCGTTGGACGATTTGGCAGCTGGGCTCCCCGCGCGGCAAAGATGCTGTGCAGGAAACCACCTTCTTGGCCTGAGCAGCCTTCGCATCCCCGGCACCCGGATCGTGATGCCCTGCCGCCGGATCTGGCTCTCCCGTGCCCTGGGCTCCTCCCAAGGCCGGGTCTTCGTTGGTGATGGCGATGAGCTCAGCGATTCGAGCGCACCACCCCTCACACCCGTCTGTAGTGGGTTGGTAGCGCAACAACTCCTGCGCGATGGCGAGAGCTTGTGCAGGGGCCAACTGACTCCTAGAATGAGTGCGAGGGGTAGCGGTAGCGATGAAGGAGAGCGAAGGCTCTGTACGCTCGGACGGGAGGTCGGAGGATTGGAGATCTTCCTCCTCTTCCTCCTCGGCCGAGACGTGTTGGCGACGGATGATGGGCTCGATATTTCCTCAAACAGTGTTGTGGCGGCGAAGATGCTCGAGCCTTGCATTGGCGTCGGCCATGTCAAAGCAGATCTAGAAGAAACACACCACAGCCCCCTACCTGGCGTGCCAAATGTTGGGGGATTTCATGTCGCAACAACACGGGGTACCACACGATGGACCCAAAGATTCAAACACAGGGGGTTGTACGCGTGAGATCTAGAATGCAATGAAACACGGCGACGGAAGCCTCGAGACGCCGGTGAGCACAATGCATGATAGAGAGGGACGCCGAGCTTTACCTAGGTTCAGGGCGGTCTTGATTATAGAACTCTAATCGGCCGGAGGTAGAAGAACCAACTTAGCCTAGCTAGGAGCTCGAAGATCGGATCCTTTCTAAGGGGCAGCCTCCCCTCCTTTTATAGCACCGAGGTCCTCCTTCCCGTCATCAACTTGGGGAAGGGGTTGCCACAAACGGCCAAGGAGTGGGACAACTGTTGTCTTTAGTCTTCGGGGGATGTAGTCTTCGTAGAGTAGTGGCGCTAGTCCATGGAGTGGATGGAGAAGGCTGACGTCCTTCTCTGGCGCCCTGCACCATCCACCTTATTTTTAGGGGGGTGGTCAACAACCACCATGCAGCTTTATGCAGGCACGACAGGAGCTGGTCTCCCCCTTGTCGGGGTAGCGTGGGCGGTACGCTGTCTTCCGTCCTTATCTTCTTTCTCACAATAGAATGTGCTGAGCTGACGTGGATATGGTCCTTCCCCTCACGAGGAACACCTCGCGAGGAGGTCTTCTGGTCCTTAGCAGTTTTGATCGTCGTTCTCCTCGTGAGGCGCCTCCTCATGAGGGTCTTCTTCGTTGGGCTTCGGTCTTCGGTTTACCCCTGGGCCAAAGCTGCACCATTGAAGGGGCCCAGGAGCAGGTGGACCGGGATACCCCGGTATCCAGAACACCGACATCGGCTCCCCCTTCTCCCTCTTCTTCTGCGACAATGCCAGCGGCCATCGGGCCCTAACACGGTGGTATCAGAGCTCCTCCTGGGATCTGTACCCTCCCTCTCCTCCCTTCGGTCTTCTCAGAAGGTTTCCAGTCACCGGACTGGCTGTAAAATCCCTTCCGACCATGGCACCTACTTCTCGATCCCGTTCCAACTCCCGTGAATGGAACCCGCTTACCGGCTCCGAGACGGGGAACGCCTTCGCTACCTCTGATGAAGAACAAGACGTCACTGCTATTATAAGGTGGTTACCCTGAGATCTCCGCGCCCTAGGTCGCCGTCTGGACCAGCATGATGCTATTTAGCTACAACGACCTCGACTCTATCGACCCTCCAAGGTGAGATGTCCAAGTTGAGCGAGATGATTATCTCCATGAACGCAAACTTTTCTCGCTTACTGGTTACTGATGGTCGGAACTCAGTTGAAACACCCCCTCCAGTTTCACAAGGCGCCACCTTTTCTACTCCACCTTCACTTCCACAAACTTCTCTGTCACGGATCTTAGAAACCGCTACTCCCCTCACCACTCTGTTACCCGTTTCCCAGCAGCAAGAACCACCTAGTTTCGGAAAGTTGCTGACTTCACAGTTGCCACACCCTGTTTCCCCCCCCCACACAATCCCAACTATTAACCACAACTAAATCTTCACAACCCATCTATGCTGATTCTTCCTTGACAACAAGCCAGCAACCAAACTCTTCCCAATTTTAACAAATTTTTCAATACACCAACCCGGCATCCAACCCACACCTATACTAGCCACTCTCATCCCAATACCCACCTTTCCCTTCCAACAACCCATTCCACCCAAATTACACCACTCCACCACCATCCTTTCCCCAATATTATCACCCACCCTTTCCTCCACAATACTCAAACTACACCCATTGCCAACAACCAAATTTTCAGAACCATCCACCAAACACCACTTATTCTGAACCCAACCAGTACAATTGCTTTCCCAATTCCTACCCATTCCAACAGCAGTACAATCCACCACAAAATCACCATGGTCAAGGCTTCCCTCCTACTAAAGACATTGCATGGTCTAGTGGCTCTCAGACAAGCTATATTCAGACACCCCCTATTTCCCACCACCAACAAGAAGCAGCCCGACAGCCAATCTGTACCACATCTGGGCAGGCCAAAAACACAATGAACCAGCCTAAACAACACAATATGGGTCCTTCCCCTTCCTCACAGGAACAACAACAACCTATGAATTCCTTCACTGGTCAGAGACAAAATTCAGAAATTCAGCTGAGAACACCGCATGTGGAGCTGCCAATATTTTCAGGTGAAGCACCTCGTGCTTGGCTGCTGGAATGCGAGGATATTTTCAACTTGGTACAAATTCCTATGGAAAACAGAGTAAAATGGGGTATTGCTCATATTAGAGGCTAAGCAAAGACTTGGCTCAGCTCGGCAGGTTTTCATCTAAGCAATATGTCTTGGTCTGATCTTAGCTCAGTTCTCCTTGAGAAGTTTCCTGACACCCTGGCAGCAGATCCTATGGATCAACTACAACAACTCAAGAAGTTATCCTTAGTGAACATTTACATTGTACTGTATGATTTATTGATGACACAGATGAAGAGACCTCGACCTTATCTTCCTCCAGAATTCTTTGTTAAAAGATTCATCAGTGGACTGAAAGAATGGATTAAACATAATGTGCAATGTCAAAACCAAATTCTCTCTTGTCTGTATACTGGTTTGCATGACAATATGAAAAGGCATATCTCTCTGGCGCCAAGATAGCCATAATTCCTACTCCTACAATGAGACAATTGGCAAATAACCCCATCAGGAATGCTCTTGCTCCCCTCCCAAACCCAATCCAATAGCCCCACTTGGCCTTGCCTAGAGAGCAAAGGAACAGAGCACCTAGAAAATGTTGGTATTGCCCTAAGAATTGGACTGTAGGACGTAAGTGTCAGCTGATGTGGAGGGTTCTGAACCAAATAGAGATGCAAGGGCACTCTGATGAAGAAAATGCAGATTCACCAGACCAACCAGCTAACAACCAAGAGGCTTTACAGCAAAATCCTATACCAGAAGAAGATGTCCAGCAGTTTAGACAACCTTATGAATATATCAACTGCTACTTATTGTGGTGGTCCAAATGATTCTACTATTTCTCTATTACTACACTTTCCACATTCTTCTGCCATTGCTATAGCTGACACAGGGAGCACCAATACCTTCATGGATTAAATTTTTGCCTTGATAAACAAAATCCCTATGGAAAATACTAAGCATAGAACAGTAAAAGTGGCTGGTGGGGGCACTCTCTCCTCAACTGCTATTGCCTATAATTGCACCTTTTCTGTCCAACGCCACAAATTCACCACCAACTTCTGAATTCTGGAACTCTAGGGATTAGATATTATTTTGGGAGTGAACTGGTTCAAATAGGATAACCCAGTCACTTTTGATTTCATAGGCAGATCATTGACCATTGGAATTAATGGCTCCTTGCACGCATTCCATGATCACCTCCTCCCAGAAACAAACTTTTTATTTCTTCAGAAAAGTGCAGTAAACTAATTGAGCAAGGGTCTCTGGGTTATATGCTGTTCACAACTTCTGATACTACCAGCCTTAAGAACACCCTCCAATACTTGAGGAGATGAATGACCTTTTACATCAATTCGAAGACATTTTCCAAGCACCAACATGCCTACCTCTACATAGGGATTGTGACCATCAGATCCCTCTAAAAGAAGGAGCAAAGCCTGACAATATAAGGCCGTATAGAATGTCACACAACCAAAAAAAATTAGTGGAATTATTAGTCAAGGGACTGCTGCAAAATTCAGACGGGGTGGCCTTCGGACACCACCGCATCATGTGCATCAACAACATCCACACTCAAGTCCAACATCATCGAGGCGTGGAAAAGATAGAAGAAGAACCACCAAAAAGAATCTTGGAAGCGCCGCAAGAAGAGGCGGCAGCTAAAGCTGGACCGGCTAAAGTCGGTCCCACACCGGCTAAAGCCGGCCCCACCGGCTAAAGCCGGACTGAACACCGGCTATAGCCGGTCTGCCCGAGTCAACTCTGTTTTGTCCATGAAGCCACCTATGTCTTCTATCTCTTTAGTGACCAAACTACCCCTAGCTCATGGCTGCCTATATATATGGGTCACTCTCCCCCTCCCTAGGATAGACAAGAAGGTGGATTATTAGTCATAGATGCAGTTGGATTATGGTCTATGTATTATGTTGTAATGCCCAAGTGAATCTCATAGTGATCCTCATGACATTTGTATGCTTGCTTTATTCTATCAATTGCCCAACTGTAATTTGTTTACCCAGCATATTATTTATCTTATGGAGAGACACCACTAGTGAACTGTGGACCCTGGTCCATTCTTTTACACTGTTATTACTGTTTACCATTTACTCGCTTTATTTACATTCTTGCAAACTACTATCTTTTACCACTCGATACGCTTAATCCTCAAACTGGTGAGACTGACAACCTCACTGTAAGTTGGGACAAAGTACTTGGTTGTGTTGTGTGCAGGTTCCACGTTGCTACTGGTGCAAACCTACGCCCTGGACAAGGCGCCATACATACATTGTCCGGAGCTATCGCGAAGCTAGCGAGCATCAACCTTTGGAAGTTGGTTCTTTCTCCTGCTGGTTTGATAAACCTCGGTCTCATACTAAGGGAAGAATTGCTGATGTGCTCATCATAACCTCCTCTTGGGGTTTCCAACTGGGTGGTCATCTATAAAACTCCTACATCAACACCACACCATCAACAAGTTTTCTAGCACCGTTTTCGGGGAGAAAGAGGATATCTACAAGGGGAGTCTCTCGCTTCCAATCTTTTACTTTGTTATTGTTTTGCTTTATTTTATTTTGCCTGCATATTTTTATCAAAAATAAAAAAAAATTAGTTCCTTTGATAGTTGGCATTCCGTTACTTTTATTTTTAATTCATTATGTTATTCCCTATAGGTAGTGGTTCTATAATTGGGAAAGGTAACATCGAGGAGTTCTTTAATCATGTTAGTATGCATAAAGATGTTGAGGATAGATCTTTAGCTGAGCTTGCTCCTAGTTATTAAGTTGCTGCTGCTTATGTAGTTCACATGTTGGAGGCTAGGTTTGTTAACCTTATTCCTTTTATGCAACAAATGTTTCTTAAGCTTCATGATATCAAAGAATCCGAAAAGAAAGATTTTATTTTGGAGACTTTGCATAGAGAATTTAGAGATGTTGCTATGGAAGCTAGGAAAGTTTTTGAGCATTTTAATATGCTTGGCTCACATGTAGAGGTTGTTGGTACAAACAAGGAAGAAATCAAAGTACCAATACCTTGCAAACTCGTAGGATTGCATGAAGCTTTTGGTAAGGATCACGCCAATGATCCTTGGAGTTTTGTCCCGATCTTTCACAGCGAGTCAACCAGATAGATAATCTTCCAATCACGCGATGAACGCAACCTGAAGAAGAGGAACGAATCCAGCAAGCAACGTGAAGAGAATCAACACGCCTCAAACTTGAGCCTGATAATCCTTGATGAACACAAGAACCTTCACAGCAATATATTTGATAAGATAGATGACGGCAGCGCCGTCCCCGGAGGGATGCTACACGCAGCACACAACTCAATGTTTTGTCTAAACAACTGAACTCCCTAAACCCTAACCTGCTGGCCTCCTTATATAGATGGCCAGAAAACTATTGGGCTTGGACAGGCCCAAACCCAAAACACAAATAAATCTAAGTGGCCCACAACTAGACCTAGCTACGAAATAACATAGGCATGAATATAAATTGCTGACACAACCTTAGACTAATTATTACATATCATAGGTCGTCCTGGCGTGCCAATCAGCAACAAGCTTCCCTCATCTTGGTGGAGTCCTGAAATTGGGCTTCACCTCCTCCTTCGTGCCCATATCATCCTCCCCCCCTTCAAAAAGCGTTGTCCCCAACGCGTGAGGGTCTGCTCGAAAGGGTGGCGGAATATCAATAATAGCACCACGCATATTCGCCGTCTTCAAGTCTTGCTTGCCTTCCTCACCACATCCTCCCTCTTGGCCTGCTCGACTTGATACAGCCCTAGGTGGTTGCACCTCTTTTCTTCGCCAAATAAACTTGTACTTAGGCGCCTCCACCTTCTTCTTCTCAATCCTTGCTGGAACCTTGCGTTGCTGAACATGAACTTGCTTAGCACGACCCTGCAAAGTAGTAATGCCCGGGCCACACAACTGACGAACACGTCCATCTTTGCCTGTATGCACACGCACTGCTGCTCCAACAAAACGTCTCCGAGGTGTTCTAACAAGACTGTGGCTGACTACCCGCGGCACCGTATGCACCGGAACACGATCAGCATCACCGTCATCGGTCTGAACACCCATGTCAACACGAACTGGAAGTGGAACACATGAAATACATGGTGACATATCCTTCCCTTCAGCTATATGAGGCTTGACTTCAACCGGCTTGTCACTAACAAGAACAACTGGCTTGTCATCTACAGGCTTGGCTGAAACAATATCACCACTGACGCTCTTCGCATCATGCTCCTCAAGCTGCATCGGAGCTAGCCCTGGTTGTGGCTTAGCTTTAGGCAACTTCTCCTTGCGAACCACCAACACGACATCGGACTTGATTTGATCATCTCTCATAGGTTTCAAAGTCCGCTGTTTGCCATCATGCACAAAAGAATATGTATTTGCTCTCCCAGCATGCATAGCATTGCGATCATACTGCCATGGACGTCCAAGTAACAGCCCACACACCTCCAATGGCAACACATCACAGTCCACCTCATCAACATAGTCATCAACTGTAAATGGCACACGCACCTTATGAGTAATCTTCAGCATACCGCAGCTATTAACCCACTCAACATGCCTCGGTTCTGGAATACGCCATGTGGATAAACCCAAAGCCTCCACAACCGCCTTGCTAATGCCATTACAGTAACTACCACTGTCAATCATCAATTTGCATGCTTTACCTTTGATTATGCACTGCGCCTGAAATAAATTCCATCGCTGGCCTCTATCCGCTGTCATGCAAATCTCATCATGTACTCTTTTGAGTTGCATATTCAGCCCACTCAATGGTACAACCTCCTCCACGATATCCTTGACAACATCAGCCTTGACAACATCAACCGCTGACAATTTAGAATTCGTGGCTGCCACCTTGTTAACTGTCGGCAATGGAACAACTGTCAACTTCGCATGAGGAGTCACAGCTGTCGCGACCTTCGGTATAGGAGCTATGCTCTTGCCAACATCCTCTATCCGATGCAAAACCTTGGGTGGCTGCTGAATCACTTCTACGGTTACCATGTGCTTTCGAGAAGGAACAACGGTGCTAGAAGGGATAAAGCACTCTCGCAGAAATTTTCTGAAATTTGCCCAAGTTGCAGAGGTAATGCTCTTCTCGCTCAACGCTTTATGCCACCAACTGTATAGCCTGGCATCCACGCGTC
The DNA here is from genome assembly GCA_007115705.1 of Dactylis glomerata. Classification (NCBI taxonomy): domain Eukaryota; kingdom Viridiplantae; phylum Streptophyta; class Magnoliopsida; order Poales; family Poaceae; genus Dactylis; species Dactylis glomerata. Next base: position 4,299,105 of record QXEO01000339.1, read on the forward strand.
GGTCTGCAAGAGCCAAACGGTGAGAATCAGTCAAGTTTTGATCATAGGTAGCACACCTGTAGAAACCCTGTAGCATATGACGTTCCCATGACTCATACTCTTCAGCTGTTGCATCATAGGTCAGTTGCCAATTGATCTCATATGCATCATATGCGAAAACACCATCCAGCAGGTCAAGATAATCATTAAATATATCGCTAGATTTCTTGCCACGACGACACTTATAGCCGTAATAATCATCCGGAAAAGAGTCCATTGTAGTACTAATTTATCCCAGCCGGCACTGATTCAAAATATCCTGTGTTACTCCTAGTGATCTGTCACACAACAATCTGCAAAAACTGTGCAAACACAAGTAAAACAGACTGAACTGAAAGCTGACAGGGGCGGCCGAGACACACTGGAGCTGCAGGCGCGGGGGGCGCCAGGGGCCAGACGCTCTCCGCCCCTGGGCGCGAGCGAGCGGCGAGCGGGGGCCTACCCGGGCGCAGCGATCGAGCGGAACGGTCTTCACGCAAGACGAGCGAGGTGCTCTGTAGCAGATGGGCCGGCCCAAGCGATAGCGTGCCTGGCTGCCAGCGAGAGGAAACGAGACGCGGGCGCACGATCGATCCCAGGCCGGAGATCCTCGATCGCGGGACGCGCCAAGGGACGGAGAGCGTCTGCCGTCCGGCGCTAGCGAGCGATCGCTTCTTTTTTTTTTTGAACCACCGATCGGATCTGTCCAGGTTGCGCTGGTCTGGTCGATCTTTTTTCCCTTGTTTTCGCTCGCTGACTCCCTGCAATCGGATCTCAGATCCCGATCAAGAAAAACTTCGATGCGATCTGCTCTTCCTTCTTTTTCTGTTCTTGCACCTTCAAAGCGATCTTAAAACTGCCCGATGAAGACAATCCGCAGAGAAGAACAAGAAAAAAATCTGATCGGAATCGGAATCAAGCCGCTGAAGAACAAACTGTTCTGCCTCGAAGAACACTCCGCAGATCAAGCAATCAACAGAAGATACCCGCTGTGAGCAACCCAGTAATCTGATACAACATGGTAAGGATCACGCCAATGATCCTTGGAGTTTTGTCCCGATCTTTCACAGCGAGTCAACCAGATAGATAATCTTCCAATCACGCGATGAACGCAACCTGAAGAAGAGGAACGAATCCAGCAAGCAACGTGAAGAGAATCAACATGCCTCAAACCTGAGCCTGATAATCCTTGATGAACACAAGAACCTTCACAGCAATATATTTGATAAGATAGATGACGGCAGCGCCGTCCCCGGAGGGATGCTACACGCAGCACACAACTCAATGTTTTGTCTAAACAACTGAACTCCCTAAACCCTAACCTGCTGGCCTCCTTATATAGATGGCCAGAAAACTGTTGGGCTTGGACAGGCCCAAACCCAAAACACAAATAAATCTAAGTGGCCCACAACTAGACCTAGCTACGAAATAACATAGGCATGAATATAAATTGCTGACACAACCTTAGACTAATTATTACATATCATAGGTCGTCCTGGCGTGCCAATCAGCAACGAGCTTCCCTCATCTTGGTGGAGTCCTGAAATTGGGCTTCACCTCCTCCTTCGTGCCCATATCAGCTTTGGAAAAGAATTTTGATTGGATTTGTCCTAAAAACCTTTTTGATGAAAGGAGTGAACCCAAGAGTGTTCATAAGGGATCTTCAAACACTCATTTGGATACAATACAATGCCTTGTTGAAAAAACTTCTGCAATTGATCTTAATGCTTCATTTGAAAATACTTGATTTCCACTTTCTACGCCTAGCTCAAAGGCGTTAAAGAAAAGCACTCTTCGGAGATAACCCAATGTTTTCTTTTCAGTAAATTTTCTTTTATTTGAGTCTTGGAAGTTATTACTACTGTAATGACCTCTCCTTATCATTTTTTTTTTGTTTTTGTGCCAAGAAGAACCTCTAATTTGAGCAAGGTAAGATTTGGGGAAGTTGCTGTCCTGAAACAGATTTCTGCGCTGCACCATAAAAATTCGTGAGAATTCTCAGAATGTCTTTTTGATCTGTGATTTCTTTTATTGGTTTTGCACTTTTCGATTTGAGAAACAGAAGGTCCTCGAAAAAATCAATCTTTGTTAGCTATTCTATTTTGATAGATTTCTGCCACTATTTGTGTTTGCCTCTCGATCGCTTTCTTTTTGAGTTCTTTTGATCACGGAACTTTTGAGGAAGTTGCTACAGTAGCTTATGCTTTAATGGATGGTATATTTGAGTTTGAAACTGAACCAAAAGAGTAGATTTATTATCATGCTTATACTAATGTTGCTAATAGAATTGTGTGAAGTTTTGTATGAAGGAAGTTTTCAAGTGTAGGGAATGGAGAGTGATGAGATTAGATGAAGTATGGACAAAAGATCAAGCTTGGGGATGCCCATGTCACCCCGAGAAATATCCAAGAGGTACAAGCGTCAAAGCTTGGGGACACCCCGAGGCACCCTTTCTTCATCGGCAAAAATCAGGTCACCTTTCAAGACACTATATTTTTATTGCTTCGTATTCTATGCATTTTTCTTGGAGCCTCTTTACTTTTGCTTTCAGTTTTATTTTGTTTTGTTTGCTGCAATAAATGGTTGGACCCCAACAAATTTCCTTTGGAGAAGACACACTCCGGTTTTGCATTGCCAAGAACACTCTAGTTTTCACTCTTATCGTTCAACAAGTATTCTCTTTTTCTAGTACTGCATTTAGCTTTCGTTTTTCGCCTTGATTTTTGTTCAGATCTTGTTTTATCTTTGTATCAAGGTGCATTTAGACCACTGGTCTATGTTGGTTTTCATCAAAAGAGTTCTTTCAAAAAGGTTTGAATGGTGTTGGAAAAGAGAAAAAAGTTTCATGACTATAGTGGTACAAATGGGAGCTTGTTTAGACTGTAGCTTAGACTTCTGCATGTCATGCCTGATGTCGTTTTGATAGTATGCTTAGTAGTTTTGCTGTAGCATGACTTGTCTCAAATGATTGAGATTGCTTAATGAGCCTTTGAAAAAAAACATGCGTTGTTTTTATTATATGGGAGCATGTTATTGTGGTTTTCTCCTTTGATGCTTTATTTGGGTTGACTTGGCGCATCCTTACAACATGTTAGACTTTAACAAGTCGCCATAAGCCTCTATGATCATTTGGTTTTTGACTTGTGATACCACTTTATGCTTCGGTAAATGATGTTTCGTCGCTATGCATGATTATGACCGTTATTGCTCTCTTAGTTGGTCGCTCCCAGTCTTTTGCTAGCCTTCATTTTGTACTGAGAGGGAATACTTCTTGTGCATCCATCTCCCAAAAACCAATTTTTCCAATGAGTCCACTATAAATTCCTATGCATGGTATTTGCAAACCATTCCAAGTAAATTTTCATGTGCTACCTTTCAAAAAAACCTTCAAAATACTTCTCATTTTGTGACACTGTTTTCAACTCATGGGGACGTAGTGGTCAGATTTTCTATCTTCCATATTGTTTTATTCCAAAAAAGAAAAAAAAGAAAAAAGAAAAGAAAAAAAGGCACTCCTCCATGGTATGTGAAAGTTGGTGGGCACCCGATGGAATGGGTTAGCCATGGTTTGTGAAAGGAAAAGTGGGTAGGAGTGCCAAGCTTTATAAAAGAGCACCAAAGTGCCAATCTCTCTCTCAAAAACTTGCTTAGTATGGAAGATAGTAAGAACCCCATTGCCAGTCGTTGACAAGAACAACCACCTCTCAAAACAATTTTTTATCTCTTTGTTTTACAAATGAAAAGTTCTAGCACATGTTTAATCACTGCTTCCCTCTGTGAAGGGCCTTTCTTTTACTTTTATGTTGAGTGATGGCTTGTAAGTACAGCTCGTTGGGAACCCCAAGAGGAAGGTATGATGAGCACATCACAAGTCTTCCCTCAGTTGTGAAACCAAGGTTTATCGAACCAGTAGGAGAAAGCCAAACTTCAGAAGGTGATGCTTGCTAGCTTCGTGACACTCCAGACAATGGCGCTAGGAATATTGCTGGTGCGTCTTCACATAGCAGCAACGTGAAACCTGCACACAACACAACCAAGAACTTTGCTCCCAACTTACGATGAGGTTGTCAATCTCACCGGTTTGCTGTAAACAAAGGATTGAGCTTATCGAGTGGTAATAGGATAATAGTATGCAAGAAACTAAACAGTGCGAGTAAAAGTAAAACAGTATAGCAATGTAAAGGAAATTGGACCTGGGTCCACAGTACACTAGCGGTGTCTCTCATAAGATAAATAACAACATGCTGGGTAAACAAATTACAGTTGGGCAATTGATAGAATAAAGATAACGTACATATGTCATGAGGATCACTATGAGATTCACTCTGGGCATTACGACAAAATACATAGACCGCCATCCAACTGCATCTATGAGTAAAAATCCACTCGCGGGGAGTCATCCGAGAACCCCTTGAGTATTAAGTTGCAAACAACAGATAATTACATTAAGCAAAGTGCGTAATGTAAACAAAGCAAATGTCCTTGGACACAAGAATGTTGTTTTCTCCCTAGTGGCAACAACACATCTACAACCTTAGAGGTTTATGTCACTCCCCCAGATTACTAGAGGCATGAACCCAACTATCGAGCATAAATACTCCCTCTTGGAGTAACTAGCATCTACTCGGCCAAGATAGCTACTAGCAACAGAAAGCATGCAAGATCATAAATAACATAGAGATAACATAAAGATATATATTCAGCACATCAACTTAACATAGTACCAATACTCATCGGATCCCAACAAACACAACATGTATGATTACATAAAGATGATCCTGATCATGTAGGGCAGCTAACAAAATCTAAACATGAAGCACAAGGTGGAGGAGACAACCATCTAGCTATTGCTATGGACCCATAGTCCAAGGTAGACTACTCACACATCACTCCGGAGGCGACCATGGTGGTGTAGAAGGCCTTCGGCAGGGATTCCCCTCTCCGATAGGGTGCCGGGAAGAGCTCCTGGATCCTCTCGATCTCGCGATGGCGACGGCAGCGGCTTGCAGTATGTTTCGTGGAAAAGCAATCCGTCCCCTAGGTTTTCCCCGTCGAGTGGAACTTATAGGCGAAAGGGCAGTGCCAGAAGGTGGGCCGCCTGGCCTCACCATATGGTGGAGTGGCCAGGGGCTGGGCTGCGCCACCCTATGGTGAGCCTGGCCCCTGGCCCCCCTCCGTCTCATCTTCAGTCTTCGCGAAGCTTTGGTAAAAATAGGAGGTTCGGCTTTTGTTTCATCCAATTCCGAGAATATTTCCTGTGTAGCTTTTCTGAAACACAAAAATAGCAGAAAACAGGGAACTGGCACTGTGGCATCTTGTTAATAGGTTAGTTCCGGAAAGTGCATAAAAATGCCACGAAGTGTAACAAAACACAAAGCAAATGGTGTATAAACAAGCATGGAGCATCAAAAATTATAGATACGTTTGAGACGTATCAAGCATCCCCAAGCTTAACTCCTGCTTGTCCTTGAGTAGGTATGTGATAACAAAAGAATAATTTTTTAGGTGACATGCACCATCACAATCTTGATCTTCTATGTAAAGCATTGAGTGATGGGATCAAAGAACTTAAAACATGGGCATAAAAGACATAATCTTGACAATAAAAACTTAGCAACCATGTTATAACATGAAAATAAACACAAACGAAAGATCATGAATAATGAAACAATGAAAGCCAAATGTGTGTTCAAATCATATGGAAAAACATAGCAAATGGTTTTCAGCTTGTCCTTCATAGAATAGCAAAATATAAATGCATAGGACACCTTCAAGTTTAATAGGGCGACTAGATACAAATAATTTAAGAGCAAGTGAAACCATAATCATGAATCAATCAATGATAAACTTTGGGACTATGCACATTAAACTCAGAACGGCAAATATGCTCTCTTAGACAGTGCATAAAGGTAGAAGGTGGAGACTCAATATAAAAGTAAAAGAAAGGCCCTTCGTAGAGGGAAGCAGTGATTGCAAGTTTTATAAACCTTCAAAAATTATGGTACTTACTAGCATTGAGCTCTCATTGCCCCCATCATAGGCATCTTGAATGGTTAAAGTTAATGCGAGTACAATTATGAGCATATGCTTGACAAATCATGATGAGGACATCCCTACGGTTGATACAACCGTTGCACCTACAGCCACACTTCCTCACGTTCCACAGTTCCAAGGACCTCTCACAAGAGCTTGTGCACGCCAATTAAATTATTAGGTACTTTCGTTTCTAGGAACTATTCCTAACATTCATGAGAATATGATGCTGCCTAAATCAGATGTGTTTATGTTACTTAGGAATGATGGGCCTAGCATGGATGAGAGGGACAAGCATTGGAGCATGATCATGCATGGAGATGATGGAAGCAATCGTGTGAGGATTCAGGATGATGCTACAAGTGAAGATTTCCGAACTTTGAAGCCACCATAATGATGGAAGGATGCTTGGACGAAATTCACAAGTACCAAATCATAAAATTCGTCCAAGGCTTTATATGGTGCTGCGTCACCTTATTTTATGGGTTAAACCCATATATTTTCGTCCTAGATATTTTAGAGATTTTTTGGAGGCTGTTTGAGTGGAAAAGGGCCCATCTAGGGCTATTTTCGGATGGCCCATTAGGGTTGTACGAAAATCCCTGCCCTTTCCCTCATATATACCTCCTCCTAGCCGTCATTAGAACTTGGATTTTGTTTTGTTAAAGACTTAGCCACGAGCTACTCTTCGCCATAGACACAAGTGTCAAACCGACCTTTTGTACTACTCACAGACAGAATCCCATCTCTTTAGTAAAGCCTTCATCTGTATTCGCAATATCTTGATTGCATCTATAATTCTTGTTGGTTCTTCGATTGCTTGCAGGGATTGATCCTCGTGATTAGGTTGATCTAGCTCCGGCATGATCAATAGCCTCGGAAGTTGGTGTATCGATTGCTAAGGCGCAACGTCTCGCACGTTTGTAGTCGGATCGTCAACGCCGACCTCCACCATAATCGATAGTTATCGTCTCATCAAAAGATCGGGCACCTTTACCCTATCAAGTGGTATCAGATTTCAGGTTGATCGGTGAGATTTACTGTTTTCGTAGTCTAGATTGCATCTTCATACCTAGAATCCATGAAAAAGCCAAAAATATTAGGATCAGATCTTTTCCTAGAAACAGTTCGAGCCTTTGCATCTTTTCTTTTCAGTATTTGCATTGTTGAATTCATGTCTACATCGTTGTGTTGAGTGCTGGCTGTAGTGTCTTGATCCTTAGAGTTTCGAGTTCTACTCACATACGTCTTGCCGCCACCACCAAAAACCCTAGCCACCGCCACCACCAAAAACCCTAGCCACCGCCACCACTCGTTTCCGCATCGCCACCATAATCATCCCCACCGCATCCATCGACCGCTGCCACACCCACCCTCATTGCCGCCGCCACAACCTTTCCCCTGACTTAGGGTTTCTTTCCCTATTCCATCCGAAAAAAAACCAAAAAAAAGGAGGGGACGTGGGGCCGAACCAGCCACCCCACGCCGCACCTAATTCTTAGTTAAGAAAAGTACTTGAAAAGTACATAAAGTCACTCGTAATCGTCAAAAAAGTGAGGGAAGTGTGAGTTTTTGGCCTTTTAAGTTTCAGAACCAGCAATTTTTCTGTGATCTTCACTTATATCTGGCTTTTGAGCTATTCCTTTGTTCTTCTGGCCATCGCGCATTGACTAGTTGGTGTCCTAGGCTCGCGTCTCTAGCACGATCTAGCCTACGGCTAGCACGGTACCGTCATTGAGCATTTATTCAACTTGTTGCATTGCTGTTTTGAATTGTTGCTATAGATATCGCAGCCTCCTACAGCTCCACATATCTCTATGACTGTGTGTTGACACCACCTAGCAATCGCTCTATTCAATCTTCCTGAAGTTTGATCATGACGGTTGCTGATCGCCACCTGCTGTAGGGTAACAACGGGTAAGAGTATTGGTTTGCTTGACAGATTAAGCGTTTTCCACCCCTGTTCCTGTTGTATCTCTATTCTATAACTGTGCTTTTGCGTAATAATCATGCCACCAGACAACACCGAGACACTTCCACTGGAGGGTGAAGCCTTGCAGGCTCACGTCACCAAACTTTTGTCTGACCATATGCAGGATGTGGACAAGCGTTTTAGTGACACGATGGAGCAACTCGAGGGACTCGAGACCACCTTCACCGCCAAACTCAACGCTAAATTCTAGGAGGTGCTAGCACGCTTACCACCACCATCGCCGGCTCGCGCGCCTCCTCCACAGCCGACTCGCGTGGCTCTTACACCGACCTTTTTGGGACGTGCACAGCGCGTTCTCAACCCACCGGCACAAACTTCGGCTGCGGGTGCTGCTGTGGGCACTGCTACTGGCGTTGCAGGAGCTACGGGTGTTACACAGGCCTGTGATGCACAATTGGATGATTATTACGGAGAAGATGAGTACGAGGGCGAGTACGCGGATGACTTCACAGTTGATCAACCACCGGGTCATCCTAGGCCCTACATTCGCCGTCCACCTCCTCGTCCGTTGGTACGTGATGATTTGCTAAACTGAAATTAAATGTTCCTATGTTTGATGGTCGCTATAACCCTGATGCATACCTCTCTTGGGAATTAGAATTAGACCAGCATTTTGCATGCTTAAATTATCCCGAGGATAGACGTGTTAGTGCTGCTACTTCTGAGTTCACTAGTTTTGCTTCCATATGGTGGTCTGAATACTGTCGTGCTAATCATGCTAATCCAATCACTACGTGGGATGCTTTAAAACATGCTATGCGTATTCATTTTGTTCCACCATATTATCAGCGTTCCATGCTTACCAAATTAGCATGTCTAGATCAAGGGAAAAATTCTGTAGAGGATTACTATCAGGAGTTGCAAACTGGCATGTTGCGTTGTGGTATAGAGGAGGATAATGAAGCATTAATGGCACGATTCGTAGGCGGGTTAAATAAGGAAATTCAGACCATTCTTAGATATAAATCTTATCACACTATTACCTATTTGTTCCATCTTGCTTGCAATGCTGAATGTGAAGTGCAGGATCGACGCGAGGCAACACGAACTAATTATTCTGCAGGGCGTGCTACTTGGAGATCATCGAGTTTGGCATCACGGGCTGCTGCACCTACACCTCCAGCGACCACATCCACGCGATCTGCAGCATCTACACCACATCCGTTTGCTGCATGGAAGACTACTATGGGACCAGCCCCGAGTGTTGCGTCCTCCATGGCATCTACGGGCAAGTCCAACCAAATTCAGTGCCGCAAATGTGGTGGACTTGGTCACTTTGCACGTGATTGTGCCTCCTCCCGTGTGATGATTGCTCTTGAGGATGGTGGATACGACTTCGCCAGTGATTATGATGAAGATACTTTCGCTCTTATTGCATGAGCAATGTGCTGCAGCACCCATGGAGCAAGATTCTGAATTTATGGCTGTGGAACATGCGGAGCAATACCCGAGTTTAGTTGCACAGCGAGTCTTGAGTGCACAAATTACCAAGGCCGAGCCCGACCAGCGCCATAATCTGTTCCATACCAAGGGCATGGTTAAAGATCACTGTATTCACATTATTATTGATGGAGGGAGCTGCAACAACTTGGCAAGCATGGAGATGGTTGAAAAGCTTTCTCTTATGACACGACCCCATCCTCGTCCATATCACATTCAATGGTTTAATAACAGCGGCAAGGTTAAGGTAACGCGTACAGTTTGTGTGCATTTTACTATTGCTGCATATGCTGATTATGTTGAGTGTGATGTTGTTCCTATGCAAGCATGTGCTCTTTTACTTGGTAGACCATGGCAATTTTATACAAATTCTATACACTATGGTAGCACAAATCAGTATTCTCTTGTTCATAATGATAAGAAAATTGTGTTACTTCCCATGTCTCCTGAAAGTATTTTAAAAGATGATCTTGCTAGAGCTAGTAGAGCACATAATGAGGGGAAAAAGCTGAGCGAAAATCAGATTGTTGCTAAGGAACTTATACCCTCTTCAAGTACTTCTAAATCCAATCCAAAACATGCTAATGAAATTCGTTTTAAAATTACTTGTTTGCTAGCTAGCAAATCTGATATTTCTGAAATTGATGTGAGTACTACTGCATGTTATGCTATCATTTGCAAAGAAGTGTTGTTTTCGGCTGAGGAGATGCCTCCTTCTTTGCCACCTGCTGTTGCTAACATTTTGCAGGAGTATGAGGACGTTTTCCCACAAGATGTCCTTCCAGGACTGCCACCTATTCGTGGAATTGAGCACCAAATTGATTTGATTCCTGGAGCATCTTTGCCCAACCGTGCGCCATATCGTACCAATCCGGAGGAGACTAAAGAGATTCAGCGAAAAAATCAAGAACTTCTTGACAAGGGTCATATTCGTGAGTCTCTTAGTCCATGTGCTGTTCCTATTATTTTGGTACCAAAGAAAGATGGTTCTTTGTGCATGTGTACTGATTGTAGAGCAATCAATAATATTACTATTCGATATCGTCATCCTATTCCTCGTTTAGATGACATGCTTGATGAATTGAGTGGCTCTACCATGTTCTCTAAGGTTGATTTGCGTAGTGGTTACCACCAGATTCGTATGAAGTTAGGAGATGAATGGAAAACTGCATTTAAAACTAAATTTGGCCTATATGAGTGGTTAGTGATGCCCTTTGGTTTAACTAAAGCTCCCAGCACTTTCATGAGATTAATGAATGAGGTTTTACGTGCTTTTATTGGACATTTTGTGGTGGTATATTTTGATGATATATTGATATATAGCAAATCTGTAGAAGAACATTTGGAACATTTACGTGCTGTTTTTGATGCTTTACGTGATGCACGTTTGTTTGGTAACATTACAAAGTGCACCTTTTGCACGGATAGAGTTGCTTTTCTTGGCTATGTTGTTACAGCACAGGGTATTGAAGTTGATCCCACCAAGATTGAAGCAATTTCGAGTTGGCCACAACCCAAAACAGTCACACAAGTGAGGAGCTTTCTTGGCCTCGCTGGATTTTATAGGCGCTTTGTCAAAGATTTTGGTTCCATTGCAGCGCCACTGAACGAGCTTACTAAGAAAGATGTGCCCTTTGTTTGGGGCGATGCGCAACAAGAAGCCTTCATGTTACTCAAAGATAAGCTTACACATGCTCCTTTACTCCAATTGCCTAATTTTAATAAGACCTTTGAGTTGGAATGTGATGCTAGTGGAATTGGTTTGGGAGGAGTGTTGTTACAAGAGGGCAAACCTGTTGCATATTTTAGAGAAATTGAGTGGAGCTAGTTTGAACTATTCTACTTATGATAAGGAATTATATGCTCTTGTTTGGACATTAGAAACTTGGCAACATTATTTATGGCTTAAAGAATTTGTTATACATTCTGATCATGAATCTTTGAAGCATATTCGTAGTCAAGCTAAGTTAAATAAACATCATGCAAAGTGGGTTGAATTCATTGAATCTTTTCCTTATGTTATTAAACACAAAAAGGGTAAAGATAATATTATTGCTGATGCTTTGTCACGTCGTTATACCATGTTATCTCAACTTGACTTCAAAATCTTTGGATTGGAAACTATTAAATAACAATATGTGAACGATGCTGATTTTAAAGATGTTTTGCAGCATTGTCTAGAGGGTAGAACTTGGAACAAATTCATCCTCAATAATGGGTTTGTCTTCCGTGCTAACAAACTATGCATTCCAGAAGGTTCCGTTCGTCTTTTGTTGTTGCAGTAGGCACATGGAGGAGGATTGATGGGTCACTTTGGAGTAAAGAAGATAGAAGACGTTCTTGCTACACACTTCTTTTGGCCACGCATGAGAAGGGATGTTGAGAGGTTTATTGCTCGCTGCACAACATGTCAAAAAGCTAAGTCCCGCCTTAATTCCCATGGTTTATATATGCCTCTTCCTGTTCCTAGTGTACCTTGGGAGGATATTTCTATGGTCTTTGTTTTAGGATTACCTCGAACACAGAAGGGGAGGGATAGTATTTTTGCGGTTGTGGATAGATTTTCTAAGATGGCACACTTTATTCCTTGTCATAACAGTGATGATGCTGCTCATGTTGCTAAATTATTCTTTCGCGATGTTGTTCGCTTGCATGGTGTGCCTAATACTATTGTTTCAGATCGTGATACTAAATTTCTTAGCCATTTTTGGAGATGTTTATGGGCTAAGTTGGGGACTAAATTGCTGTTTAGTACTACATGTCATCCCCAAACTGATGGACAAACTGAAGTAGTAAATAGAATTTTGTCTACCATGTTACGGGCTGTTTTAAAGACGAACTTAAAAATGTGGGAAGATTGTTTACCTCATATTGAATTTGCTTACAATAGTTCTGTGCATTCTACAACTAAGTTATGCCCTTTTGAGTTGTGTATGGTTTTGTTCCTCGTGCACCTATTGATTTATTACCTATTCCATCTTCGGTGCAACATAATTTTGATGCTACACAACGTGCTTTAACAGATTCTTACGTTGCATAGGATTACTAAGGAAAATATAGAACGTACGAATGTTAAATATAAAGTTGCTGGTGATAAAGGACGCAAGCATATTGTGTTTGATGTGGGAGATCTAGTTTGGTTGCATTTGCGCAAAGATCATTTTCCTGATTTGCGCAAGTCTAAATTAATGCCACGTGCTGCTGGTCCTTTTAAAGTGTTAGAGAGAATGAATGATAATGCATATAAACTTGAGCTTCCTGCAGAGATGGGCACGGTAAGTCCTTCATTTAACATTGCAGATTTGAAACCATACTTTGGAGAAGAAGATGAGATTGCGTCGAGGATGACTTCAATTCAAGAAGGGGAGGATGATGAGGACATCCCTACGGATGATACAACCGTTGCACCTACAGCCACACTTCCTCATGTTCCACAATTCCAAGGACCTCTCACAAGAGCTCGTGCACGCCAATTAAATTATCAGGTACTTTCGTTTCTAGGAACTTTTCCTAACATTCATGAGAATATGATGCTGCCTAAATCAGATGTGTTTATGTTACTTAGGAATGATGGTCCTAGCATGGATGAGAGGGACAAGCATTGGAGCATGATCATGCATGGAGATGATGGCAGCAATCGTGTGAGGAATCAGGATGATGCTACAAGTGAAGATTACTGAACTTTGAAGCCACCATAATGATGGAAGGATGCTTGGACAAAATTCACAAGTTACCAAATCATAAAATTTGTCCAAGGATTTATATGGTGCTGCGTCACCTTATTTTATGGGTTAAACCCATGTGTTTTCGTCCTAGGTATTTTAGAGATTTTCTGGAGGCTGTTTGAGTGGAAAAGGGCCCATCTAGGGCTATTTTCCGATGGCCCATTAGGGTTGTACGAAAATCCCTGCCCTTTCCCTCATATATACCTCCTCCTAGCTATCATTAGAAATTGGATTTTGTTTAGTTAAAGACTTAGCCACGAGCTATTCTTCGCCATAGACACAAGTGTCAAACCGACCTTTTGTACTACGCACAGACAGAATCCCACCTCTTCAGTAAAGCCTTCATCTATATTCGCAATATCTTGATTGCATCTATAATTCTTGTTGGTTCTTCGATTGCTTGCAGGGATTGATCCTCGTGATCAGGTTGATCTAGCTCCGGCGTGATCAATAGCCTCGGAAGTTGGTGTATCGATTGCTAAGGCGCAACGTCTGGCACCTTTGTAGTTGGATCGTCAACATCGACCTCCACCATAATCGATAGTTATTGTCTCATCGAAAGATCGGGCACCTTTACCCTATCAAATCATAAGTTGAAAACCTCGTGTGCCGTGAAGTACGAATACCCAAACCTCATGCTCCTCATCTTAGGGTCCCAAGAAAGCTCATGTCATTGTAAGTATACACGTATCATCGAGAACCGCCAACGGGGTACCTCCTTGCCCGATGACATGGAACAATCCCACATCAAAATGACAGGACAAACAGACAATGAACACCTTAGCATCTCTTTTATTTACCATTGGTATAGCTTTTTATTGTGAGATGCGTCGTCGAATGTCCACTATGGGCATGCTGTAAATTTCCACCATGAATGATGCATGGCTTAGATTAGCGGCCCAAGTGTTTCTATAACACATATACAAACTCCATGATCCTGCAAGATTCCCAACTTATTTCATATCACGAGTATCTGTAAACAAAAGATCACGATATCAACTCAAATAAGAGAAGTGCAATGTTGAAAGCTTTCCCCATGATGGCATGGTTTGGCTAATTCCCAACTTACAACTTGCAAGCATAACATCAACATAAGAGAGCCACAATGTCAAAATTTTAAAACGAGAAAAGTAAAGTGTGCCATCAGGTTTGTGAGAGCTTTACTGACTAATTTTCACATAACACCAAAAAGAGTTTAATTCGAAGGATAGATAAAAGCAAGTCAAATGTACTTGGAATAGCAAATTGCTAATAGGTATGTATGGTGGACACATTGGCATAACTTGGTTTTTGGGAGTTGGATGCATGAGTAGAGCTCATACTCAGTACAAAATGAAGGCTAGCAAAAGACTAGGAGCGACCAACTAAGAGAGCAATAACGGCCATAATCATGCAAAGCGACAAAACATCATTAAAAGAAGCATAAAATGGCATCACAAGTCAAAAACCAAATGATCATAGAGGCTTATGGCGACTGTGAAGAGTCAAACATGTTGTAAGCATGCACCAAGTCAACCCAAATAAAGCATCAAGGAGAAAACCAAATAAATGCTTCCATATAATAAAAACAACGCATGATTTTTTCAAAGGCTCATTAAGCAATCTCAGTCATTTGAGACAAGTCATGCTACAGCAAAAATCACTAAGCATACTATCAAAATGACATCAAGCATGGCATGAAAAAGTCTAAGCCGCAGTCTAAACAAGCTCCTTTTTGTACCACTTTTTTGCATGAAACTTTTTCTCTTTTCCAACACCATTCAAACCTTTTTAAAACAACCCTTTTGATGAATACCAACATAGACCAGAGGTCCAAATACACCTTGATGCAAAGATATAACAAGATCTGAACAAAAATCAAGGCTAAAAACGAAAGCTAAACACAGTTCTAGAAAAAGAGAACACTCATTGAACGATAAGAGTGAAAACTAGAGTGTTCTTGGCAATGAAAAACAAGTACATCCCCTCCAAAAGAAATTTGTTGGGGTCCAACCATTTATTGCAGCAAACAAAACAAAAGAAAAATGAAAACAAAACTAAAGACACTCCAAGAAAAACGCATAGTGCATGAAGCAATAAAAATATAGTGTGTTGAAAGGTGACCTGATTTTTGCCGATGAAGAAGGGGTGCCTCGGGGGCATCCCCAAGCTTTGATGCTTGTACCTGTTGGATATTTCTTGGGGTGACAAGGGCATCCCCAAGCTTGAGCTTTTGTCCATTCTTCATCTCATCTCATCATTCTCCAATCCCTACACTTGAAAACTTCCTTCATACGAAACTTCACACAATTCTATTAGCAACGTTAGCATAAACATAATAGTAAATCAACCCTTTTTGGTTCAGGTTTCAACTCAAAAACACCACATATAAAGCATATACTACTGTATCAACTTCCCCAAAAGTCCCGTGATCAAAAGAACTCAAAAAGAAAGCGATCGAGAGGCATACACAAATAGTGGCAGAAATCTGTCAAAACAGGACAGCTGACAAAGGTCGATTTTTTCGAGGACCTTCTGTTGCTCAAATCGAAAAGTGCAAAACTAATGAAAGTTTGGATATAACCTGGGGCATATGCACAAGAAATGGCAGATCAAAAAGATATTTTGAGAATTTTCACGAAATTTTACGGTGCAGCGCAGAAATCTGTTTCAGGACAGCAACTTCCCCAAATCTTACCTCCCTCAAATTAGAGGTTCTTCTTGGCACAACAATGAAATAAAAAGGATAAGGAGCGGTTATTACAGTAGTAATAACTTCCAAGACTCAAATAAAAGAAAAATTACTGAAAAGGAAACAATGGGTTATCTCCCAAGAGTGCTTTTCTTTAACGCCTTTGAGCTAGGCGCAGAAAGTGCAAATCAAGTAATATCAAATGAAGAATTAAGATCAATTGCAGAAGTCTTTTCAATAATGAATTGAATTGTGTCCAAATGAGTTTTTGAAGATCCCTTGTGAACACTGTTTGGTTCACTACTTTCATCAAAAGGGTTTTCAAGACAAATCCAATCGAAATTCTTTTCCAAAGCTTCATGCAATCCTAGAGTTTGCTAGGTATTGGCACTTTGATTTCTTCATTGTTTGTACAAACAACCTCTACATGTGAGCCAAGCATATTAAAACACTGAAAGACTTTCCTAGCTTCAATAATAACATCTCTAAATTCTCTACACAAAGTCTCCAAAATAAAATCTTTCTTTCCGGAGTCTTCGATATCATGAAGCTTAAGAAGCATTTGTTGCATAAAAGGATTAAGGTTAACAAACCTAGGCTCCAACATGTGAACTAAATAAGTAGCAGCAACTTCATAGCTAGGAGCAAGCTCAGCCAAATATCTATCCTCAACATCTTTATGCATACTAATATGATTAAAGAACTCCTCAATGTTACCTTTCCCAATAATAGAACCACTACCTACTGAGAGGTCCTCCAAAACATACTTAGGAAACAACATAATGAACTAAGAGTAATGAAGTAATAACTATAAAGGAAGCTATTTTTTTGTATTTTTGATAAAATGATGCAAGCAAAAAATAAAGTAAAGAAAAATAAAAACAAAGTAAAAGATTGTGTGTGAGAGACTCCCCTTGCAGAAGTCTTCTTCCTTCCCGGCAACGGCACCAGAAAACTCGTTGATGGCTTGTAAGTACAGCTCATTGGGAACCCCAAGAGGAAGGTATGATGAGCACAGCAGCAAGTCTTCCCTCAGTTGTGAAACCAAGGTTTATCGAACCAGTAGGAGAAAGCCAAACTTCAGAAGGTGATGCTTGCTAGCTTCGTGACACTCCAGACAATGGCGCCAGTAATATTGCTGGTGCGTCTTCACCTAGCAGCAACGTGAAACCTGCACACAACAAAACCAAGAACTTTGCTCCCAACTTACGATGAGGTTTTCAATCTCACCGGTTTGCTGTAAACAAAGGATTGAGCATATCGAGTGGTAATAGGATAATAGTATGCAAGAAAGTAAATAGTGCGAGTAAAAGTAAAATGGTATAGCAATGTAAAGGAAATTGGACCTAGGTCCACAGTTCACTAACGGTGTCTCTCCATAAGATAAATAACAACATGTTGGGTAAACAAATTACAGTTGGGCAATTGATCGAATAAAGATAACGTACATATGTCATGAGGATCACTATGAGATTCACTCTGCGCATTACGACAAAATACATAGACCGCCATCCAACTACATCTATGACTAAAAATCCACTCGCGGGGAGTCATCTGAGAATCCCTTGAGTATTAAGTTGCGAACAACAGATAATTGCATTAAGCAAAGTGCGTAATGTAAACAAAGCAAATATCCTTGGACACAAGAATGTTTTCTCCCTAGTGGCAACAGCACATCTACAACCTTAGAGGTTTCTGTCACTCCCCCAGATTACTAGAGGCATGAACCCAACTATCGAGCATAAATACTCCCTCTTGGAGTCACTAGCATCTAATCGGCCAAGATAGCAACTAGCAACGGAAAGCATGCAAGATCATAAATAACATAGAGATAACATAAAGATATATATTCAGCACATCAACTTAACATAGTACCAATACTCATCGGATCCCAACAAACACAACATGTATGATTACATAAAGATGATCCTGATCATGTAGGGCAGCTCACAAGATCTAAACAAGAAGCACAAGGTGGAGGAGACAACCATCTAGCTACTGCTATGGACTCGTAGTCCAAGGTAGACTACTCACACATCACTCCGGAGGCGACCATGGTGGTGTAGAAGGCCTCCGTCAGGGATTCCCCTCTCTGGCAGGGTGTCGAGAAGAGCTCTTGGATCCTCCCGATCTCATGACAGCGACGGCGGCGGCTTGCAGTATGTTTTGTGGAAAAGCGATTCGTCCCCTAGGTTCTTCCCGTCGAAGGGAACTTATAGGCGAAAGGGCAGCATCAGAAGGTGGGCCGCCTGGCCTCACCATATGGTGGCGTGACCAAGGGCTGGGCCGCGCCACCCTATGGTGAGCCTGGCCCCCGGCCCCTGGCCCCCTCCGTCTCATCTTCGGTCAACGCGAAGTTTCAATAAAAATAGGTGGTTCGGCTTTTGTTTCGTCCAATTTCGAGAATATTTCCTGTGTAGCTTTTCTGAAACACAAAATAGCAGAAAATAGGGAATTGATACTGTGGCATCTTTAATAGGTTAGTTCTGGAAAATGCATAAAAACGCCACAAAGTGTAACAAAACACAAAGCAAATGGTGTATAAACAAGCATGGAGCATCAAAAATTATAGATACGTTTGAGACGTATCATTGAGTCTCCACCTTCTACCTTTATGCACCATCTAAGAGAGCATAGTTGTCATTCTGAGTTTAATGTGCATAGTCCCAAAATTTATTATTGATTGATTCATGATTATGGTTTTGCTTGTTCTTAAATTATTTGTATCTTGTCGCCCTCTTAAACTTGAAGGCGTCCTATGCATTTATCTTTTGCTATTCCATGAAGGACAAGCTGAAAACCACTTTACTATGTTTTTCTATATGGTTGAAACACACACTTGACTTTCAATGCTTCATTACTCATGATCTTTTTTTGTGTTACTTTTCATGTTATAAACATGGTTGCTAAGTTTTATTTTCAAGATTATGTCTCTTAAGCCCATGTTTTAAGTACTTTGATCTCAGCACTCAATGCTTTACATCATTGATCAAGATTGTGATGGTGCATGTCACCTCAAAAATTATTGTTTTGTTATCACTTACCTACTCGAGGAAGAGCAGGAGTTAAGCTTGGGGATGCTTGTGTAACATCCCAAGATTTTATCAAATTTTGGGGGAAATTTTTTGCTTTTATTTTTCTTGTGTTGATTGAAATTTCACAGGGATTTAAAACTTTTTGAGTTTATTAAAAACTTTATTATAAAACCATTTCAAAACTTCCTATGATCTCTTGAAGGACTTCTTTGAGAAAACCAAATAACAAAATATTAATTTTCTATCTTCCTTTCTTTTATTCAACTTATGCAAGCTTGCTTGCAGAGAAATGAATTACAAAAGTGTTTATAAAGATTGTTTTGCAAACCTATGATTGGGTGTGAATCTCAATTATTATTTTATAAAATACCTTACTCCTATTTTCAAGGAATTATTTTCTGAAGCCCTAATTCTATTTCTTTTATGCAAGCAAAACTATTTGGCTTATTTAAGATTTATCTAGGAAATCACGATTTGTATTTAAAAACTTGTTCTATTAATGGTTTGAAACCTTACTGTGAAGATTTCAAAAATTTAGAAATTGTTTTGAATTGATTTGATGCATTTTTGGAAAAGATAGAAAATAAAACAGAAATCAGAAAAGAAAAAGGAAAAAGAAATAGAAAAATAAGAAAAAGAAAAAGGCCGCGGGGACCCTATTCGGCCCACTCCCAGATCTGGCCCATGACCCAGCAAGCGAATCCCGAAAGGGTATCGCTGCCCCTCTCTCCTCTCGCTGACATGCGGGGCCTGCATGTCAGGCTCTCCTTCCTCTGGCAGAGTCCCGCCGGAGCCCGACACCCTCCCAGCCGCCCGATCGAGTCGCGCCAAACCCTAACTCCTTCTCCATGCCCCGGCCCTCTATAAAACCCCCTCTGACTCCGCCCTCGACCCCCTTTCTTCTCTCTCGCAAAGATCGTCTCGAGCCGACGCAATTTGTCGTCGGGATCCGCCGAACCTGCGAGCTTCCCCGGTTGATTTGGTCACCGACGGTGAGCAGCAGCCTCTCCCTTTCCTCCTATCCTCTCTGCTTTGCTCTGGCGCAACTCCCTGACCACTTGGTTTGGTTCAAAGCCGCAGAATGATGTCATCGTCGAGCACCCGAAGCTCATCGCCGCCTGCGCCACTCCGGCCGTGCCCTTCTCCTTCACCTGGACGCAATCCTCGACACCGATCAAACGGGTGAGCTCGCCTTATCCTCTTGAAGCCCGTCGTAGTCTCGCTGTCGTCCAGGGATTGCCAGAACGTCGCTGCCGTCCACCTCCAGTGTACCTCGCCGGACTTGCTTGCCGGAACCCTAACCCTATCCACGGTGAGCACTCCCTTTTGAATCTTGACCGTCGGATCTCCATCGGACGCCTCTGATAGGTTCACTTAACCAAATCGGTATGGGCCAATTAGGGCCGTCCGATTTACATAAGATCTAATGCCCCACGATCATGATCCGACCAAACCAGTACGGGCCAGTAAGAACGCGCCACGTGGCTGTTCCGATTCAAACTCGATTCAAATTAGATTTTCAAACCAGATTTGTGCCAAATCTTTGGAAATTCATAACTTTTGTTCTGTAACTCAAAATTTAACAAATAATATACCATTGGAAACCTTAGAACATGTAGAATCCAATAGTGCACTAATAATTTGTAGTTTCAGTATTCAATTTGAAACCATTTTCAAATTAAATCAAACCTATCTGTTAGCTAGTTTAATTCATATCTTTTGAACCAAGTGTCCAAAAATTACAAATTTGTAGTCTTTCGAATCCTCTAATCATGTAGAACATCATAGGATCAAGAAAATTCAAAGTTGATACGTGCACACACTTTGTGCATTCAATTTGTTCAAATCACTAATTTGAACATAATTTGAATTCTATAACTTATTTTAGAGTGAATCCAATTGCAGTAGCTTTGTCTTACTATAAGCTATTCACTAGCATCACTTCCATATTTTTATTGAACCACTTCACAATTATTCAAGTTCTAATATGAGAATTTGAGTATTTCCTATATAGATTAATTCTATTTCTTTCAATAATATTTCCTTCTGCCTTAGTAAATCCTATGTTCATAGCTAGTTATCAAATATCATCTAGACATCACCTTGATCCATGTCTTGTTCATCTAAACTTATTTTGTCTAATTCATATATATTCAAATTGCAATTGTGCTACTTGAGTAGGATATGAATTCTTTATCAATCATAGATTCTATTTTGCTATTATAGTGTGGAATCAATTCTACTACCATAGCTCATGATCATACTTCATAATGTTCAATGAACCCTTTGAGCTATGTTCTCAAATGTCAATCATTCATACCCAATCCCATGCCTACTTAATCTTATTCACTTGTATTGAACTATTCAATTTGCAAATGAGTTAATTGAGTAATTCAAAGTTTCCTAAAATCTATATTCAATGCCTAAGTGTAATAAATGCTATTTATGAATATTTTTTGTCACACTTATTCAATAGTATTGCTATTGCACCAATTGACACTTGTGTGGTTAAATTCACATGAGGCTTTCTAAATGATATTCATGCTTTAGTAAAGCATAAAGACCATATTCATAATAATTTGCCTAGTTCAAGTCTCTCCAATCATATTGATCTTTCCCAACTAAGTTCTTTAACCCATGTCTCATAATCCATAATACCTTTGCCATATCTTTCTTAGCATAACATCTCAATAAGACTAAATGTTAAACAAACACTTTTCAATTGTTTGTTTGTTTGATTGTGTTGTATGGATTGTTTATGTTATGTTATGTTTGTGCTATAGTTTGTGCGAAGAGCTACGTGCTTAGTTGAGAGAAGTGGAAAGATCGTATTCTTCAAAAAGGCAAGTGACACACATATCCCCTACCTACTTTTATTCTGCATTAGTGATTTTCAGTAGTATGCATGATAGGTGAATATTCAAATGTTTATAAAGTGCTAGATCCTGGTAGTGAGTAGCTATCCCTGAACCCCACCTGGTAGGATGCTAAATACTTTGAAAAATATGATGCTATGCTATGATCACCTGTTAAAGTTGTTTTGTGAATCAAATTAACAACTTCAACTGAAATGAACTACCTGGGTGGAATGGTATGTGATGGAAAGTGAAGTAGGTGGGTCCTGGGGCACATGCTAGGACAGACGTGTAGCTCAGGATGCTGCTCGGGATGGCCACTCAGGATTCAAGAGATTAATATGGCTTCCATGCTTAGATGTACTTCCAGTGCAACCTTATGACAATATAGGCTCTGTCTTGATTGAGTAGGATTAAGGGTTCAACCAAGAGTACTGACATGAGGTGTTAGCAAAATATAGGGGTATGGTCAGACTAGTTTGGTTGAATGCTTTTTCTGAAAGGCCTTGTTTCATTTTATGTATGGGCGTAAAATGAATCTTAAGGTGAAAGTGCACAACTCTTGCAAGGTGTTAAAATCTAATCGATTAGTCGCGTCCTCGGAATGGACAATTGAGTCTCTAGCCATGGAATGATCGGAAGAATCTCATCACCATTTCTGAATGCTTTAAAACTTGACTAGCCACTGTCAGGAGAAGCTCAGGGCCATACACTCCGAGGGGTGATGGTTTCTGTGTTTCAAACTTTGTTGAGTTTCGCCCAAAACTACATGCCTAATTAACATGTATTGTATGGGGGTTATCTTGACCCTTATAAACTAAAATTTTGATAAAAAGGATTTCTAAGAAGTATAGGATAAAATTGACTTTTTGCAAATTAGCCTTTGAGATCCACTAGCCAAATGTCATGTAGTTTAGTCTTTTCACAAATGCCACCAAATATGTGTCATTTGTCAGTACGTAGTTGTACTGACCCCTTTGGGGCTGCATATTCAAATGTGCAGGTTTTTATTCGGATAAGGAATGACTAGTAGGATCTTGAGTCTACATTCCAACATGTCTGCCTGTGGCACTTGATGAAGATGGAGGCTCACTGCAACTATGCTTTATGATGTGTACTCGTAAGGTTGAAGACCTATGTAACTAGATTTACGTTGTAATATTGATGCTATTGCAATGATTACTTATTTTGTACAGTGGTGCTATCTACTGATCCAGGGAATGACACAGTAACATAGGAGTTCTGCTTTTAGGTAAAGGCAGGGCGCTACAGCTTGATACGTCTCAAATTTATCTATAATTTTTGATGCTCCATGCTTGTTTATACACCATTTGCTATGTGTTTTGTTACACTTCATGGCGTTTTTATGCATTTTTCAGAACTAACCTACTAACAAGATGCCACAGTGTCAGTTCCCTATTTTTTGCTATTTTTGTGTTTCAGAAAAGCTACACAGGAAATATTCTCGGAATTGGACGAAACAAAAGCCAAAGTTCCTATTTTTCCCGAAGCGTCGCGGAGTCCAAAGCAGAGACGGAATGGAGCCAGTAGGCGGCCACGCCACCCCATGGCGCGGGCCACCCCCAGGTCACGCTAGGGGCAGGTGTTGGCCCCTGATCCACTTCCTGATGCCTCCCTTCCGCCTATATATTCCCCTCGACGGGAAAACCTAAAAGCCCCGATCAATTTTCCTCCAAACATACTGCAAGCTGCCGCCATCATCGATGCGAGATCGGGGGGGGGGGGTCCAGAAGCTCTTCCCGGCACCCTACCGGAGAGGGGAATCACCGTCAGAGGCCTTCTTCATCACCATGCCTGCCTTCGGAGTGATGCATGAGTAGTCTACCTTGGACTACGGGTCCATAGCAGTAGCTAGATGGTTGTCATCTCCTCCATGTGCTTCATGTTTAGATCTTGTGAGCTGCCTATCATGATCAAGATCATCGTTGTGTAATTCTACTTGTTGTGTTTGTTGGGATCCGATGAATATTGATACTATGTCAAGTTGATTTGCTGAATTATTATCTTTATGTTATCTCTATGTTGTTTATGATCTTGCATGCTCTCCGTTGCTAGTAGATATCTTGGCCGAGTAGATGCTAGTGACTCCAAGAGGGAGTATTTATGCTCGATAGTGGGTTCATGCCTCTAGTAATCTAGGGGAGTGACAGAAACCTTTAAGGTTGTAGATGTGCTGTTGCTACTAGGGAGAAAACAACAATCTTGTGTTCAAGGACATTTGTATTGCTTACATTACGCACTTTTATTAAGGCGATAATCTGTTGCTTGCAATTTAAAACCCAATGGTTGCTCAGATGACATCCGGAGGGTGGATTATTAGTCATAGATGCAGTTGGATTACGGTCTATGTATTATGTTGTAATGCCCAAGTGAATCTCATAGTGATCCTCATGACATTTGTATGCTTGCTTTATTCTATCAATTGCCCAACTGTAATTTGTTTACCCAGCATGTCATTTATCTTATGGAGAGACACCACTAGTGAATTGTGGACCCCGGTCCATTCTTTTACACTGTTATTACCGTTTACCATTTACTCGCTTTATTTACATTCTTGCAAACTACTATCTTTTACCACTCGATACGCTTAATCCTTTGTTCACAGCAAACCGTTGAGATTGACAACCTCACTGTAAGTTGGGACAAAGTACTTGGTTGTGTTGTGTGCCGGTTCCACGTTGCTGCTGGTGCAAAGCTACGCCCTAGACAAGGTGCCATACATACATTGTCCGGAGCTGTCGCGAAGCTAGCGAGCATCAACCTTCAGAAGTTGGTTCTTTCTCCTACTGGTTTGATAAACTTCGGTCTCATACCGAGGGAATACTTACTGCTGTGATCATCATAACCTTCTCTTGGGGTTTCCAACTGGGCGGTCATCTATAAAACTCCTACATCAACACCGCACCATCAGCCGCCACCATGCTCCCCGCCGATGAAGATCTACTGGAACACGCAGGTGACCTCGCGAGGAAGAAGCAGCTCGTGTCACAAGAGCGAGATGCTGCCAAGAAAGCTTCTTTCGAGCCCCTTCCGCCAGGCTTGTCAGGGAAGAAGCTAGCCGCATCTACGTCATCCGCGCCAAGCGAGGACCTTGTCCATCCGATGCTGGACATAATTATTGGGGAGGCTGTGGTACCCTCAGGGAGGAGGCCCCAGTTCACCGAAGAGCGCTCTGCTACAAAGAAGGTCCCGCTTCAGGCTGGGGGCTGCGCAAACTTTGTCACCATTGGGGCAGGGCTTTCCCCCAAATAGGAAAGCGCGGTCATCACCTTCCAGCGGGCAAACTCTGACATGTTCGCTTGGACCCTGTCAGATATGCCCGGCGTCCCCAGGGAGGTGATTGAGCACCACTTAGCCGTGTGCCCTCAGGCACACCCAGTGAAGCAGAAGAAAAGGAAGCAAGCATAAGAGAAACAAGACTTCATCGTCTAAGAAATTGAGAAGCTGAAGAAGGCCAAGTTGATACGCGAGGTAGCTCAACCCACCTGGATTGCTAATCTGGTGGTCGTTCCGAAAGCTAATGGTAGTGGGCACCTCTGCATGGACTTTACTAGTCTCAACAAGGCCTGCCCCAAGGATCCTTACCCGCTCCTAAGGATAGATCAAATCGTCGACTCCACCGCAGGCTGTGACCTCCTTTTCTTCTTGGATGCATTCTCCGGCTATCATCAGATCAAGATGGCAAAGGAGGACAAGGAAAAGACTTCCTTTATCATAGCTTGTGGGCTGTACTGCTACGTCTGCATGCCCTTTGGCCTGAAGAACGCGGGAGCAACTTTCTAGAGGCTCATGCGTAAGGCCTCGGGGGCTCAGATGGGAAGGAATGCAGAAGCCTACGTCGATGACATCGTCATCAAGGCCCATGAGGGTCGTACCTTCATCAAAGAATTGGAAGAGACATTTGCCAACCTAAGAAAGGTAAATCAAGCTCAACCCCGCCAAGTGCGCCTTTGGCGTACCATCGGGCAAATGGTTGGGATTCCTCGTGTCACATTGCGGGATAGAGGCGAACCCCGACAAGGTCAAGGCCATCAAAGAAATGCATCCTTCGCGCAACCTTAAAGAGATGCAGCGCCTCCCGGGATGCATGGCGGCCCTGGGGCGCTTCATCGCGAGGAGCGGAGTAAAGGCCCTGCCTTTCTTCAAGCTCATGAAGCACACAGGAAAATTCGAGTGGACTCTAGAAGCTGACAAGGCCTTCCCCGAGCTGAAGAGATACCTCACGAGCCCGCCGATCATGGTCGTCCCAACGTTTCGCGAGCCCTTGCTATTCTTCATCGCGGCGACCCCAAGAACTGCAAGCGCCATCCTCGTCGCAGAGCGGGACGCTCAAGTAATCACCAAAGAGGAGGTCGATCCTCCGCGCTAGGGGGCTCCTCCTGAGGAGGAGGCTGTGATCTCTCCTTCCCCTCGCGAGGAGCCACCTACTACACCTTCACCGACCGAGCCGCTCCCTTAGAGCGATGCTCCTGAGCTTCATGAGGAGGAGACTCCCCAAGGCACGACTAATGTGCAGAAGCCCGTATACTTCATCAGTACCATACTGTGCAACGCGCGGGAGCGTTACACCATGCAGCAGAAGCTATTCTACACCCTGCTAATCGCTTCAAGGAAACTACATCACTACTTCCAAGGCCACCCGATCAAGGTGGTCAATGATCGGCCCCTGGAGACAATCCTACGCAACCCAAACGTCACCGGGAGGGTGGCAGAATGGGTTGTGGAGCTTCAGCCATTCGAGATCTCCATCGAAACCACCAAGGTAATGAAGAGCAAAGCTTTAGCTGAGTTCACCGCCGAGTGGACTGATCCATTCGTCAATGAGCCTCCCGAGGTGGAGTCTACGCTTCCCAGAGAGGAGGCCCCAGGTCTCTGGGTCGTACACTTTGACGGTGCCTTCAACCTTCCTGATGTGGGGTGACCCCTTGGGTGTGGCCCGATCTTCACGGATTCACGCGATTTGAGGCGGGAAACGGGGATGAACACGAAGAACACGATGAACACGAAGAACACGATGAACACGATGAACAAATCGAAGGCAAACACACACACACAAGATACACACCGGTTGTCCTCGTTGGCCCGATTCACCAACTCAATAGAATCGCAAGGAAGAGACTCCAAGAGTAGAATTCCTTGTGAGAGATTGATTTGCTAGGAGTAGAATTCCACTTGGGGAAGAGACCAAATCAATGGATAGAATTACACACAAAGTATGCAAGAGATCCACTACAAGGTAGAATTCCCCAAATAGAAGAGACCCCAAACAAAGAGGGATGATGGTTTACTCTAGATTTGAGATCTAGTAGCAAGTTCCCTAAGGGAAAGGGCATGAAGCCATGTTTTATCTTAATTCTTGTCTATCTTATCTCTAGGGGAGGGGGAGCCATATATATAGGGAGCCACGAGCTAGGGGCAGTTTGGTCACTAGGGAAATAGATAACATAGGTGGCTTCAAGGCCAAGACTTGGCTGACTCGAGCAGGCCGGCTATAGCCGGGGTCAAGGCCGGCTTTAGCCAGTGGGCCGGCTTTAGCCGGGGTAGGACCGGCTTTAGCTGGTCCAGCTTCAGCCGCAACCTCTTCTTGCGGCGCTTCCAAGCTTCTTTCCGGTTGTTCTTCTTCTTCCTTCTCTTCCACGCCTCGATGATGTCAGACTTGATTGTTGATGCACATGATGTTGCGAGGTCCGAAAGCCACCCCACATCATCTCCCCCCGCTTCAAAGAATGTCATCCTCGACATTGACTCAACATCATCATGTAGGGGAGGTAGATGTAGGCGATTGTACTTGGAGTGCACCATGTGGTCGTTCTTGCGAAGATCGTTTTGGCAACTCTTCCATGTTCCTTCACCTTCCATGAGTCCTACAGAGGTCACAAGCAAAGCAAAACAACACTCAAAGAGTAGCCAATTCTTGTAGTTTATGGCACGAGTTCGTGAGTAGAAGGAGTTCACCTTACAAAGTTGTTGATGTGCTCTCGGTGTAGAAATAATTGATTGAAACCACTCGCGGGAGCGCATCCACCAATAGTATCCATGTGTACCTATGCACAACAAAGACCAAGCAAAGTATGTTTGTGCGTGATAGGGGACCATATCATCAAGGACATGTCCATTCTTGTTCACAACACAATTAGCACAACACAAGTATAATAAATGGAATGCATATGCAAGGTCTATGTGTAAGCAAATTGTTTCAACATCTTTCAAATGTGGGAATACAAAAACTCCATCAAAATTTGAGAAGACCGTGGTGTCCATCTCATGTTGAAAGATATGCATATTATTGCACTCAAGGCTTTGGAAAGAGCAAGTAGTCAACATTCTTGAAGCAATATGAGGAGAGTTTGGCAAAGACAAATACGGCAAGATGTGAAAATCATCATCAACATGTGTGCGAACAAACCATAGGAAAGAACAATTTTTCATCATATTTGTTGCAACACAAATCATAGTCATCCAAAAGTAGAAGAAAATATCATTATCACAAGCGGTTATGCATCCCAACCAAAAGAAAGAGCAATTAGTCAATTTGTTGGATGCAACACCAATGAACTCAAAGCGGTAACCCATGTGACAAGTCATGACCAATATGGCAATGTGGTTGCACACAAAACAAGAGAAAGAGAAATCATTCAACATGTATGTTGCAACACATAAAGCATCAATGTTCAAAATCATGGGAGCATGATTGTCACAAGTGGCACCAAAATCATCAACATGCTTGCAAAGAAACCATATGGAAGAGAAATTTTTCAACATGTTTGATGCATAGCATGTGAAGGGTATGCGAGCGGAGTTTGAGTTTGAACTCACAAGTATTATGCTCTCAAGAGCTCTTTTCGCCAACTCGTGCTCAATCGAGGTTGACGTTGTTATCCGCGTACCTACACACACAAAAGATAGCCAAAACAACGTGTGTGCATGGTAGATGAATACATCATCCATCATGATGCATCTCTTTATTTGCACAACACCATTAGCCTCAAGCAAGATATCATAATATTCATGGTGATTATGCAAAGTATATGTGGGAACATGCGTATCATGTGCAAATGCAAAATCTTCATTAGTTGAGAGAGCTATGGGGGCCTTCTCATTATCAAACATAATAACATTATTGCAAACCAAGCATTGAAAAGAGCAATTGTTCAATATTTTGGTTGCATGAATGGAAGAATATTGCAAGCATTGGGCACAAAACATGTTCACAATTTTATCCTTGTTGTCGACAAACCTAGGGAAAGAGAAATTGTTCGACAAGGTTGTCACAACCAAAGTATCATTATCATCATTGCAAGCAATATATGGGAAAGAGCAATTGTTCAACATATTGCATGCAATAGGCGATAAAGTGAAGCACTCATAGCTTAGCATCTTCATGGGAATCATGGCATCACCAACACCTATGTTGTTACCTTTGTGGTCGCACTCCTTTGAAGTAGGTGTTGTTAAAGTAGGTGGCTCCAATTGGCCGATATGCTCATCATCTTCTAAGCATGGTGTGTTATCATCATGTGTATGCACCATGTACATCTTGTCCAAGGTTGGCGTCGCTTCATCCATGGGATCTATTGAAACATGAGAAAACACACTCAAGGTAGAGGGTAAGTTGTTAGAAATTGAAATGGCCTCACTTGACCTATCAACTACCACTCTTGTCTCACTTGGTGTATCACTCATGCTCTCATAGTGGAAGCACTCACTCTCACATATAGTAGAATCACTCATCTCACGTATAGTGGATTTACTCATCTCACATATAGTGGAATCACTCATCTCACGTATAGTGGATTCACTCATCTCACATATAGTGGATTCACTCATCTCACATATAGTGGAATCACTCATCTCACGTATAGTGGATTCACTCATCTCACATATAGTGGAGTCCCTCATCTCCATGGAATGGACGTCATCCTTATCCGAGCAACCTAGCAAAGAAGAAGACAACACAAGAGGAGTAGAGGTTAAGTTGTTAGAAAGCCAAATGTCCTCACTCAACTCATGTGGTGTATCACTCTTGCTCTCCATGTGTATGTGGCTCTCATCCTTGCATGGGATAGGTTTCTTCCTCTCACATAGGCTATCAAGATGTGGTTCTTGGTTTGCATGATGCTCTTGAGGTTGAGGTTGTCGATTGCGCACAAAGTTGTCGACAGACGACATGATTAGTCTCCTGATTTCGGCGGGATCGGCGTCCGACATCCCCCTCCTTGCGGCCCATTCCTTATTCCTTGCGGTGAGCTCCGCTTCCCATTTTGCTAATTTTGCGTCCGCTTCCGCTATCCGTGCGGCGTGCCTTGCGTCTGTTTCGGCCCATTCCTTCCGCATTGCGGTGCGCTTTGCGTCCGATTCCGCCCTCCTTGCGGCCCATTCCTTACTCCTTGTGGAGCGCTCTTTGTCCATGGCGGCGCGTTCGGCGTTGTACTTTTCGAGCCAAGGGTCTTTTGTTTTTCCATCGTGATCTTGGTGAGGATGTTCATGATGGCTTTGATGGTGACGATCATGATCCTTGGAATGCTTCTCGTGGCAATGAGACCGTCTTGTAGGAGCCGTTGCGGTGGTGGCATGTGGTACGGGATACACCATTGGAGATAACGTCGCCTCTTGGTAGGACATCTCATGACTTGGCAATCTTGAAGCTCTTGAGGTGGTCCTCCTCGAGGAGTTGTCGTGGACGTTGTCGTAAATGGGCTCTTCAAGGCATGGACACCATGTATGTTGTTTGTGGTTAGCACCATGCTCTTGAGGTTGGCGACGACGCTCATGGTCACCCACATGATTTGAGCGTGAAGAAGATCTTGATGAGCTCAACCTTGTGCGATGAGGAAGATCATGTTGGCGTTGTGCTTGGTGAACTATGTGATGGTCTCGAGTATCTTGATGTGCCCATGCACGCTTGTCGTAGTCGAAGGAGTTGTCGATGTATTGTTTCTTGTCCACCTTGCTCACGTAGTCGAAGTTGTTGTCGATGTAGTGTTTCTTGTCCACCTTGCTCACATAGTCGAAGTTGTTGTCGATGTAGCGTTTCTTGTCCACCTTGCTCATGTAGTCGAAGTTGTCGCCCATGCCCTCCATGCGTGAGTAGTAATCGATGTCGTAGTCGGTGTAGTCCTCCATGAACTTTCCATGATAGCGTCCGTTGAGCCTAGACATAACTCACACAAGGCAAGATATATATATGTAGAAGTGGTGGGGGTTAGAAAACTACAATTAGATCACTTCCCGTAGAAACTATTGAATGGATGAAACACCGAAAGGACAACCGTGGTGCACAAGTTAGAACACACGCAAAAGGCTATATAGTGGATGGGTAAGAAAAGTGGAA
This sequence comes from Dactylis glomerata, assembly GCA_007115705.1. Classification (NCBI taxonomy): domain Eukaryota; kingdom Viridiplantae; phylum Streptophyta; class Magnoliopsida; order Poales; family Poaceae; genus Dactylis; species Dactylis glomerata. The sequence continues at coordinate 4,330,227 of QXEO01000339.1, forward strand.
ATGCCAAACGAAAATGATCAAAAGAAAAGTCTATTGTCAAATGTGGGTAAAATCCAAAGGCAAATGTCAAGAACGATGATCTACGTCAAGGAAAACACGGAAACACACACAAAAGATATAATGGGGTTAGCGCGACCAAAGAAGTGAGCAAGAAAACAAAAAGGTCCTAACGAAGACTATTAGCTCGGTGTCACGCCAACGCAAGAGAGACCGTAGCTTGGTTGCATAAGAAAGAAGCAACAACATTTGCACAAGATGCCACTCTTCTCTTTTCTCTCTTTTTGCTTACAAGCTTTGAACTCCTTTGTATCGGTGGAACACACTCTCTTTTTGGTATTTTGGTGTTTCGATGCTTAAAAGCTTATTTGCTATCTATGTATGTCACACGATGGATTTTTCCTCTTTTGTGTATCTCTCTCACCGAGCTTGCTTCGGAGCTTTGCTCAACTTACGCACACACACAAACCCTCTCATGGTCGTGAACACTTGTGCAATGCTTCGCAACACTCGAAAAGCCACTCTCAATAGGAAAGGTACACAAAGGGAAAACAAGAGGTTACAAAGGTGGTGCAAGTTATACCTATGCAGAGGTTAGGCGGTGTCAAAACACACGACTTGCGGTGATGTTGATGAAGGTGGAGTCAAATGACTAGTCGGAGTTCCGGTGCATCGATGCCGTCGTCGCGATGTTGATGTAGGCGCGGTATTACTTGGCATGAACAAGGCACGCAAAACCGAAACCCGAACACACACGTCAATTGCCCAAAAATTTGGAGCAAAAAGGACTCACAAATGTTGTCAAAATTTGTGTCAAGATAACACCAGATTTTGTATCAATGGAACAAATGGATGTCAAAGGAGGTATTATGGTGTTAAACAGGAATAAAAAGTTGTCGTCGGATGTATACCGGCTTTAGCCGGTTTGCAGGCCGGCTATTTCCGGTCTCAGCTGCTGGCGGATGATTGTGCTACTGCTGCGCGTGGAAGATGGATGCGGAACAAGCGTGGGCGCAGAAGCGAGCAGGGGCGGTGCTGGGGGGCTGCGTGGGGCTGGCGGGTGGCGTTGACTTGCAGGCCAGGGGTGGGCGCGTGTGCTGGAGCTTGGGCGGCCGCCGCGGGCGAGCTGGACGCGGGGCGGGTGCTAGGGCGAGTGGCGCGCAAGCGTGGGGGCGCGCGTGTGCGTTGCGGAGCAAGGGCGGCGGTGAGCGTGCACGGGCGAGAGGCTGCTGTGAGGTGCTGTAGGGCGGGCGAGCTGGACGGTGTGGTGGCGTGCTGCGCGCGAGCTGGGCGGAGGTGGCGCGCTGGGGCGAGCTGGCGGCTGGCGGTGGTGAGCGAGGAGCTGGGCGTGGGCGCGCGAAGCGCTGCGCGTGGTGGCTGACTAGCGAGCCGAGCGGAAACAAGCTGGGGCAGTCGGGCGGGAGCGAGCTTGGAAGAGGATGGTGCGGGAGGCAAGGCGGTCAGGGCCAGAGCGGGGCGAGCTGGGCCGGAGCTTGGTGCGAGCGGAGCTGGAGTGCTGCGCGCTGGAGGATGAGCTTAGGAGCTGCGCGAGCGAGGACCAGTGGAAGAGCGGAGCGAGGCGAGGTCGAGGTCGAGGGGATCGATGCAGAGTTGCAGACGAGACGCGGTGGGCTGGGCCGGCTTTAGCCGGTCTATGGGCCGGCTTTAGCCGGTGGGCGGCTTTAGCCGGTCTGTGGGCCGGCTTTTTCCGGCTCGCACTTTTTCGAGAAAATCTGCTCGAGGAGTTCGTCGACGTGGGCGGAAATTTGGACAGAAAATCGTCGATTCCGACCGAAATAAGAGGAATTGGGGCTAGAAATTTTGTGACAATGTAGATCAACACCCAAAACATCAAATCTATGGATCAAAACCACAAAAAACTCAACAAATCCAGAGATCAAAATTCGAGGCAATTTGGGGCTATTTTTTGTATTTTTGAAATTTATGGTGGAAATCACAAACGAGAGTAAATCCGTGGCAACCAAAAGCTGCTGATACCATATGATGTGGGGTGACCCCTTGGGTGTGGCCCGATCTTCACGGATTCACGCGATTTGAGGCGGGAAACGGGGATGAACACAAAGAACACGATGAACACAATGAACACGATGAACAAATCGAAGGCAAACACACACACACAAGATACACACCGGTTGTCCTCGTTGGCCCGATTCACCAACTCAATAGAATCGCAAGGAAGAGACTCCAAGAGTAGAATTCCTTGTGAGAGATTGATTTGCTAGGAGTAGAATTCCAATTGGGGAAGAGACCAAATCAATGGATAGAATTACACACAAAGTATGCAAGAGATCCACTACAAGGTAGAATTCCCCAAATAGAAGAGACCCCAAACAAAGAGGGATGATGGTTTACTCTAGATTTGAGATCTAGTAGCAAGTTCCCTGAGGGAAAGGGCATGAAGCCATGTTTTATATTAATTCTTGTCTATCTTATCTCTAGGGGAGGGGGAGCCATATATATAGGGAGCCACGAGCTAGGGGCAGTTTGGTCACTAGGGAAATAGATAACATAGGTGGCTTCAAGGCCAAGACTTGGCTGACTCGAGCAGGCCGGCTATAGCCGGGGTCAAGGCCGGCTTTAGCCGGGGTAGGACCGGCTTTAGCCGGTCCAGCTTCAGCCGCAACCTCTTCTTACGGCGCTTCCAAGCTTCTTTCCGGTTGTTCTTCTTCTTCCTTCTCTTCCACGCCTCGATGATGTCAGACTTGATTGTTGATGCACATGATGTTGCGAGGTCCGAAAGCCACCCCACATCACTTCCCGGCGCGGGGGCTGGGGCCTTCATCACCTCTCCATCTGGGGACAAGCTCTTCTATGCCATTCAGCTTTGTTTCAAGCCAGAGCACAAGGTCTCCAATAACATCACGGAAAATGAAGGACTCCTCGCCGGCCTAAGGGTAGCGAGCGCTTTGGGCAGCAAATGCCTCATTGTCAAGGGAGATTCGTAGTTGGTCGTGACCTCCAACAAGAGCTACACTCCAAAGGATGAGCATATCGTGGCTTATCTCGAAGAGCATCGAAAGATGGAGAAGCGCTTCCAAGGACTAGAATTAAAACACATCCCCCAAGGGGAGAATGTGGAGGCAGATGAAATCGCCAAGCGCGCCTCTCATCACTTGGCGCAGCCAGCCGGAGTCTTCGAGGAGTGCCTCTTCAAGCCATCTACTTCTCCATCGTCAACGGGATCTGAGCTTCCGTCTGCGTTGCCACCACCACCAGAGCAGGGGGCTCCGGACTGCGGGCCATCTTCGGGTGACCGCGTTCTCCTGGCACTGGCAAGGCAAGAGGGAGTGGAGTGGATCCTCGAGCTCAAGGCCTTCCTCATCAGCGGCGAGCTTCCCGAGGAGGAATCAGAGGCCAAAAGAATAGTGTGCCAAGCCTCTGGATACTGCATCAAAGATGATGACTTGTACCAGCATCGCCCTAATGGCATTGCTCTGAAGTGCATCTCGACTCACCAAGGCCAAGAACTCCTCAGGGACATCCACGCCGGCAAATGTGGGCATCATGCCTCCGCTACTACCCTCGCCGGGTAAGCATATCGCAGCGGCTTCTACTGTCCTTCAGCGCTCTGGGACGCGGCAAAAATGGTCAAGAGGTGCTAGGCGTGCCAATTCCACGCCAAGCAAATTCATCAACTAGCACAGGAGCTAGAAACCATCCCGCTCTTTTGGCCCTTTGCCGTTTGGGGGTTGGACATCCTGGGTCCGTTCCCTTGAGCACAATGGGGCTACCGCTACCTATACGTCGCCATCGACAAGTTTACCAATTGGGCGGAGGTGGAGCCGGTGTGCACTATCCCGGCCAGGTCTGCAGTCAAGTTCATCCATCGGTTGGTATGCCGTTTTGGTGTGCCTAACCACATCATCACCGACAATGGCAGCCAGTTCACTAGCGGACAGATCCGGGAGTACTGTGCATAGGTTAGCATCAAGATCTGCTTCGCCTCCGTCGCTCATCCCAGGAGCAATGGCCAGGCCGAGCGTGCCAACGCCAAAGTCCTCAATGGCCTCAAGACGAGAAGCTTCAACGCCAAAATCGAAGCCTGCGGCAAAAAATGGTTAGACAACCTAGAATACGTCTTATGGTCCCTTCGTACGAGTGCAACCAAGCCTACCGGGGAAACTCCATTCTTCTTGGTCTACGGGGCGGAGGCTGTTCTTCCCACCGATGTCAAGTTTGGATCGCCAAGAGTTCCCGCCTTCAACAAGCTGCATCAAGAGGACCTCATCAGGGATCGCCTCCTCCAGGTTGAAGAAGCCTAGTGTCAAGCAGCGCTTTGTGCTGCAAGATACCAGTAGGGCTTGCACTGCTACCATAGCCGCCACATTCGAGCAAGGACTCTGGAGGTCGGCGATCTGGTGCTCAAGAGGATACTCTCTCGCGAGGGCCTCCATAAGCTATCGCCGATGTGGGAGGGGCCCTTCAAGGTGACGCACATCACCAGGCCAGGCTCAGCACGGCTGGAGACTGCAGAAGGCGTACCCGTGGGGAACCCGTGGAACATAGCTCATCTGAGAAAGTTCTACCCATAGGTTCCTTGCGAGGAGATAAGACCGTCATCACGACACTTTGTACTAACTTAAACTGCTCTTCAGCACTAAGATTAACTTAAAGCGCATATAGCACCTCTGCTTCGGCATGATATTGTAATGGCAAGAAGTCTATTTATTTTCTGTTGTACTTCACGGGAAAGGGGGCTAGTCACGGTGTCTATGCTGGGGCCTTCGCCCGGAAAACAGCAAGCCCGAAAAACCCGAAGGGACTGAGCTCTGGTAAGGGGTAATGGCCCCATTATTGATCACCTCCACGTGCCCATGGTGCTTAGTTCCCCGCGTAGTACACCAGAAAATAAGAAATCTTCGAAAAATTCTAAGGTGTGCCCAAGGCACCCACCAAGGACAGACGCCTCGTGAGCATCCCTCACGTAGGCATTTAGACGCATCGATGCACTTAGCATCTACAGGAGTCAAGATTCCCCTCGCTCGAGGAAGGCCGAACACGGTAGGATTATCGAAGACTAAGGCCGCTCTGATCATCTTGCGAAGGAGACGCAGATCCGAAGGTCCGTGCCAGGCCCTTCACCTTATGAGCAATCCTCAACGAGGTGTCGACGGCCTCTGGGCTCTCTTAAGCGTCGATGCTTTCACGTCCGTGAGATTCCAGCTTCCCTCATGCCAAGGAAGGCCCCGTGAATCGCCACATGTGTCAATTTGCTCTTAGCTGCTGGCACAAATAGTGCTGCGCTCCCTCACGACGAGGAAGGTCCCTGTGCCTGTCACAGGGGCATCTTATTCGCCTTTCTTTTATTGTTTCTTTATCGATTTTTTTTTCGTTTTCGGGGATTTGGGTTTTTTTGTTTTCCAACTCTTTCTTCAACTATCTATCTCAGGATCAGGAATCTTCGTCGCCGACGCTGACCCCGCCATGAGCTCTGAAGCGCTGGGAGGCCTCCCGCGAGCACAAGCAACTCGCCAGGGCTCTCGAGCGAGCAGACGACTAGGACAGCGCGAAGAAAAGAGAAGTAAAGGAAAAGAAAAGGCAATGGCTGAAACTGCTTCATTATCTTCAAATCCCCAGCAGCGGAAGGAGCAGAGGCACGGCAGGGCATACCCCGCCGGCGATGACAACATTTCAAAAGAAGGGAGGAGACTAGTTCTCCTCCCTCGAAGACCTCCAGGGTGGCGCCGCCTCTTTACTCCGCCACCGCGGGCTGGGGGTAGGTGCGGCGAACGTCGGTGGCGGTGAAGATCTGCACTGATGAGGATACAATCATGGATCATGCTGATTTTGAGTGTTTGACCTGGAAGGAAATATTGAGTCTAATTGATGATTATTATAAGGTGAATTCTTTCCTAGTTGAAAAGAATGTTTTGATATCTCCGAATTATATACTACCTAAAGTGATGTACTATGTTGTATTTAGGTATGTCATCTGTCAAGATATCGCCAGCGGGAGGAGAGGGAGGACGGCGATCGAGAGACAAGTGGAGATCAAGTCTGGATGAGCACGAGCACGTGATGGCGCACTAGGACTACCTTCGACACGATGTCTACACGTCTAAGGCGCGCTATACACATGGCCTGCGTGCTAAAATTAGGCCGAACCCATATATGGGTCGGTATGTACCCGTTTGAGTCGAACCGAGTCAGTTTGGGCCCAAACCAGGCATGTTTTGGGCCAGGTCTTTGCTGAGGTCGCCCGACTGCCTATAAGTACCCCTGGGCACCCCCTCAATTAGGGTTAGACCACGTTTTAGACAAAATACTCTTGTTGAACTGCTGCAAGCATTCATCTTGAATTCCTCTCGCCAATTCATCGATTGGGAGAATTATACTACTGCAAGTTTAGTGTGATCTGTTGTTCCACTGGGAATTAGTAGATTGCAAACTACCGTTTCGTGGTCGACGGCTACGTGCGCAAGTGTGTGGAGTCGTGAATATCCTACAGGGTTTGAGAGCTGTTGCATTGGCATCAGGGTTCAAGCGAGGAGAGTTCATCGGTGACACCAAGTTATCCCCGACAATCATCCGCTGCCATCATCACCATCGCATCGCTCACGAGAAGATCGGGCCACCCCATATCATCTTGGTATCAGATTTCCATGGTTTACTCGGTGAGCATCCACAAATTTATCCCTGCAATTCATTTTTGTTTTTAGTCCTATCCAGAAAAAGCCAACAAAATTTAGGGTTCTTAGTTTCTGCCATAGCCTAGATTGCACCGTTCTTGAGTTTTAGTCGCTGATCGTCTTTTCGCGTTTCTTTTCTTCCAATTTGTAGGAGTCTAGGTTCACCGATCTTTTCTGCATCTTAGATTTGAGTTTCGATCTCGTTTGGTCCCTCGTTGATCTTCATCTTCTTCTTACGGTCGGCGGCTGTGTGGAGTTCTTTTCTGCACAAGAACCGATCCAATCTACATCGAGCGCTGTAACCAGTCGGATCGTTTTCCAGGAAAAAAAAAAGAGTCTCGAGCAGCCCCGCGCCCGACCCCAGACAACCTCCGTGCGGGTGCGTGATTGCTGGGTCGCGGGAACTCTCGATCTCGCCCAGGGACAGAGATGGTCTGACCCCTGGCGCGCTGCTTCTGGCTTCGCTCGGCTCGCCCACGTGCGCACGGCGTCTGGTGTCCAGCGCCTGGGCCGGCCCAAGCATACAGGCTGACTTGATTAGTAAAAGCAAAAAAAAAAGGACCAAGCGAACGAGTCTCGCTCGCCATCGCTAGCGCGTGGGAGCGCTCGCGCGAGCGCAGAGGCCGTCTGGCCTCCAGTGTCAGGCTCAGCCCAAGGCACTTGGCCGATTTGTTTTAGTTCAAAAAAAAAGCACAAAAATCTGCTCGCGCACGTATATCCTGTTCCGATCTGCCAAAGTCCAAATCAGAAAAAAAATGGAAAAAAGGGACGTGTACTGCACACACGCCGCACCTATATTAAAAAAAGAAGAAGACAAACTTCTTTGTCCGTTTTGCGTCGCCGTCGCGCTGCCGTGTGTTTCCGGCGTCGTACATCTCTGCCGTTGACATATTTTTCGTCGGTTTCTCTTCCGCGACAGCGTGTTACCACTGTGTCCACATAGCGTCCTTTCTACCCGATTTTGATCGCTTTAGCTACAGCCTATCTACAGCATCATGTTAGGAGCTTACCCATACGAGACTAGCTCCTTTGTGCTCATCGGGCTGCTGCCGTGTGCGCAATCTTGTGCCTGTTCGTCGAGCCAGTGCTAGCGTCTCTCTTGTGCATTGCAACACGAGCTACTGTGCGTTGTCACTTATATCTCTTGAGCTCTTTTTCAGAGTTGCTTTGCCTCGCTTATCTCCACCGTGTGTGTTTCGGGGGTCTTGACATACGATCAGCACTAGGACTTATTTGCGGTGTACTTAGGATACCATACCTACAGCTCCACCATATTTTCCTGGTTTGTCGTGTGATCGCTCTTATACCCTCGGTATTCACTTCTTCACATCAGTGCATTGGTCGTTTATCCGATTTGGTAAGCATCGCTATTCACCTTGGAACGGTAAGATTCACCTTTTCTTGTCAGTTTTGAGTGCGTAGAGTGTTTCACCATATATACATATTTGTTGCTGCACTAATTATGGCAGATGACGTTATGGATACTGTGGAGGCTGGCATATATCATTTTTTCCACCACAGATATTGTAGTGCCACTTTTTGGGAGGAAGAACGTGGAAACTTTGACGGTGATGGTCTCTTTCACCATGGTGTGATGATTGGAGATAGATGTGTTGCAACCACCATTGATCACATCTCTACCATCAATTTAATCAGCATTGAGGTCGTCGAGACGTTGCACCTAGCCACACATGCTAGTACAGCGCCATACCTCTTGTGTTCCTCATATGGCACCTTGCTAATTTCACACATAGCCGACGTTCCTGTTACTTATAGAGGGCATACCGAGGTTATTTGTTGTGGTGTATCCCCAATGCCACTTGAATCTTGTCATATTCTGTTGGGTTATCCTTGGTTTCACACCTATCATGCTCAGCCTTGCCATGATAGGCCGACAGTTTCGTTCAAGTGGAATAAGCAGTGGCATGCTTGGCTGCGTCTAACAGCTGAACAGTTTCATAAGAATCATCTTCTTCGCAAGGAGAGGACAAAGGAGTTCTGCTTGTCGCCTAAGCACAAGGTCATGATGGATGGTGGCAGTCCCATTATTTGCCATCTTGACCATGGTGTGCTTCACAACCCATGTGAGAATGAGAGCCACATAGCCAAATTGAGTGAGAGTGTTATAAAAAGTGAGCTGTGTGATTCCACCAAACGTGAGGTTGAGAGCATACACTTTGAGAGTATGAGCAAAAATCAAAACACAAGAGTAGTCGACGATAGGATATGTGAGGATATTTCAACTAATGTAACTCTGTCTACTCCTAGTGTTGTTTCTTGTGATATGCAGGTTGCTTTTGAAGAAAGGGAGCCGCCTATTTTACAACCTGCATCACCGCTTTGTGCATTATCACTTGAGGAGGATGTTCCAGTGCCTACTTCTTCTGAGGAGCATGTCATTGACATAGGTACTGATTTGGAACCAGAACCAGCAGCTATGGATAATATTTGTGAGTCTACTCCTTTGCTGGTTCCTTCTAGTGATTTATCTTGCACTAATGTTTCAGCATCATGTGATAATTTGATTTCGAATTTTGATCATGTGGTAGTGCTGACACATAAGGAAGTACTTGCTAGAATACCATCGAATGACATTGTGTATTCCATCATGCTAAAAGAACCTCTTAGTTTGTGTTGTGCTATGAATAAGATTTCTGAAATTTCATATTTGAATTCTAGCACACATGCCTATTGCTTCATGTTTAACTTGATTGGTGAATATAGCATGAATGATAATTTTCTTGTCGATAACATATGCATAACCTGTGATAGTATTAATGAACTGAAACTTGTTGTTTTCAGTCCTATATACTATGTGTCAAAGTGTTTTTGCTATGGGACAATGGTTAATTTTCGAAATAGTATGATGTATGCTGGTATACTTGATGTGTTCCAGTCTCACATAATTGATTTACCTCAACTGGGTTGTTCCAATCTTGTTAGTTCAGAATCTGATTTGCTATATTCAATGTGTTTGTCTCAACATGTTTGTACTAAGTGTGCTACTGATCTACCCATTACTTATATTTGCAATTTGAGTTGCTTCTTATCTGCCAAACATAATGATCATGCCCATATTGTTGATGATATTTGTGTAAATTCATCACTTGTTTATAATAATCAGAGTAGCGTAGTTGAAGCATGGTCTAAACCAATTATATTTACATATCTTTTGGATTGGTTTAATTTAGTGCATCACAAATTTGATCATAGAACTTCTTTGCGAAAACTAAATTTGATACTGAACAATAAGACTATATATCTCTTTGTTTTTCACCATTATGATGATTCTTTGTACTTCACTTATACCTGCAATTTAAGTTGCTTGATGTATAGTCAACATATTTTTCATGTGAACAAAAATAATACAACATGTTATGTATACACATACTCTGCGTACACGTTGTTCTTTTTGTTCCTACCACTTTCAGCTTACCCAAAGCCGAGGACGGCTTTTCTTGAAGAAAGGGAGGATGATGAGGATACAATCATGGATCATGCTGATTTTGAGTGTTTGAGCTGGAAGGAAATATTGAGTCTAATTGATGATTATTATAAGGTGAATTCTTTCCTAGTTGAAAAGAATGTTTTGATATCTCCGAATTATATACTACCTAAAGCGATGTACTATGTTGTATTTAGGTATGTCATCTGTCAAGATATCGCCAGCGGGAGGAGAGGGAGGACGGCGATCGAGAGACAAGTGGAGATCAAGTCTGGATGAGCACGAGCACGTGATGGCGCACTAGGACTACCTTCGACACGATGTCTACACGTCTAAGGCGCGCTATACACATGGCCTGCGTGCTAAAATTAGGCCGAACCCATATATGGGTCGGTATGTACCCGTTTGAGTCGAACCGAGTCAGTTTGGGCCCAAACCAGGCATGTTTTGGGCCAGGTCTTTGCTGAGGTCGCCCGGCTGCCTATAAGTACCCCTGGGCACCCCCTCAATTAGGGTTAGACCACGTTTTAGACAAAATACTCTTGTTGAACTGCTGCAAGCATTCATCTTGAATTCCTCTCGCCAATTCATCGATTGGGAGAATTATACTACTGCAAGTTTAGTGTGATCTGTTGTTCCACTGGGAATTAGTAGATTGCAAACTACCGTTTCGTGGTCGACGGCTACGTGCACAAGTGTGTGGAGTCGTGAATATCCTACAGGGTTTGAGAGCTGTTGCATTGCCATCAGGGTTCAAGCGAGGAGAGTTCATCGGTGACACCAAGTTATCCCTGACAATCATCCGCTGCCATCATCACCATCGCATCGCTCACGAGAAGATTGGGCCACCCCATATCATGCACCGAGGCCTTAAACGTCCCCAGCTTGAAGCGGAAGACGAGGCAGTCACCAATGCGAAGGTGGTGACCGAGGGCAAAAGACCTCCATCGCCCGGAGAGGACGGCGTTGCCGCCCACACTTAGGATGATGTCCACAGGCTAGATCAGCTCTAGCCTACTTTGCTCCACCAGCACGACCTCGCCAACAGAAAGGCCGGGGGCAGAGATCGCCCTTCGGACTACATCGGGCAGCCAGAGGATGGTGAAGCTTACTCAACGACGACATGGAGCTCCAAGAAATGGGACCCCGACGCGATGAGGGATCCCAGGGCCGCCGCTGCCAGGCGGCGGGGAGTCGCGACCACGTCGGTCACAAAGGGTGCCGCCTCTGGTGGCACCGGGGCATCTGCGACTGGGGAAAGGGGGCCTAGGATGGCCCCTGCCTCCCGGAGCGCCTAGTAAATGCTCCCAGCGGATCGGGGAGCCGGCATTGCCACCACCAGTGGTGACGGCACGGCCAGAGCACCTCTCGGTGCTGGACCCCGGAGGGTCAAAGCCCTGGAGGTTCCCAGGGCGGTGGGATTCTCCATGCCCTACGCCGATGCCCCTATGCGCAAGGGGCCTCCAGCTCCGGGTGCCGTGATGGTGGGGACTTTCAGTTTGTTCCGGTTGCCGAGGGGGCGCCTGCGGCGCTTTGCTCCTGCGCTTGAAGATCCGGCAGCGGCGGAGGAGGTAGAGGGATCCATGGCGCAGGGGAGGTGTTCTTCGGTGCGAGAGTAGTACTGGGAGAAGGCAAGTGGTGTGCAGAGGGCATCGAGGAAGCGATATTTAAAGGGGGCGGCCGGCGTCGAAGCGTCAAGTCCTAGCGCGGGAATCGGAGCGTCAGCGCAGTACCCCTGCAGTGAAGTGACGCGCCATCATGACGGTTTGACGCATCAGGGACTGCTGCTTCGTGTCGCCAGCCGTGGTCACGACACATGTCCATGGCCCCTGCATCTTCACATGGTCCTCTGACCGCATGCGTTGATGCGTGGGCCCAGCAGCTTCTGGGGGCCCCTGACCCTTCGCTCCCTCGAGAGGGCGAATTTGTGGGCCAGGCTCCCGGGGGCTACTGTCGGTGTTCTTGATACTGGGTATCCCGGTCCACCTGCTCTTGGGCCACTTCAATGGCCCAGCTTCGGCCTAGGAGCAAAATGAAGAACGAAGCCCAGCAAAGAAGTCCCTCATGAGGAGGCGCCTCATGAGGACAACGACCGGCAAAATAGCTAAGGACTAGAAGACCTCCTCGCGAGGTGTTCCTCGTGAGGGGAGGGACCAGATCTGCGCCAGCTCAGCACAATCCTGTGTTGAGCGAGAAGATAAGGTCAGAAGATGGCGTACCGTTCACGCTACCCCGACAAGGGGTGACCAGCATGTGCCATGCCTGTATAAAACTGCGCGGTGGTTGTTGCCAACCCCCTAAAAATAGGGTGGACTGTGCAGGGCGCCAGAGGAGGACGTCAGCCTTCCACCACCCAGTCCCATGGACCGGCGCCACTGCTCTACGAAGACCAAGTCCACCGAAGACTGAAGACTATAGCTGTCCTGCTCCTTGGCCATGTTGTGGCAACCCCTTCCCCAAGTTGATAAGTGGAAGGAGGACCTCGGCGCTATAAAAGGAGGTGAGGCTGCCTGATAAGGGTATAGATAATAGAGCCCGTGACTTGAGTACCCCTGAGGCCCGTTAAGCTAGGCTCAAGTGTAATCCTAGTTGAGATACGAGTTCATGCCGTATGCCGATGTTGTAATATGTATCGGACCCCTCCCGTTCCTTGAGACCTGGCCACCTATATATAGGGGCCAGGAGAGGACGGTGAGGGACAGATTAAAAACAAGCCAAGTTAACCACTATGTTTACTTTCGATGCACACCTTGTTTGACTGATTTTACCTTCAAGTTCATCCGACACCCTATTCCCCCGATCCTAAGTCCTTCATCTAGGACATTTGTCGAGTTAACCCTCGTCAATTAGCGCCGACCGTGGGGACTCTGGGCGTTGGAATCATGAATTCGCCGGCTTTTTCGCTTTTAGCCAACATCAACTCAGAAGTCGATGAAAAACAGATATCCATCGGAACCGTCGATTTTCAGCCTCATCCGTTAAACTTCATTCCAATATTCGAGAGCACGGATCAAGATATGGACCTGACAATCGGAAGCCTAAACTTTCGTGTCAAATCTTTAGGTTCAATTTGCCTTTCAGATCCGGTGAAACTGGATCCGTCGGCAAGCGAAGACAAGACAGTTGCAATATCAGAATCATCAGTGGGCTCTTCCAGCGAGTGAACTCGCCGGTCAGCTTCGCAACAATAGAAATTGCAGAAGGAAAAATCGCAGAAATCGATGAAAACATGAAAAATTTCGACTTAGGGGATCAACTCGAAGACCTCATGATCTCTCATGATGATACTTCAGACAAATCGATAGACACCTAGAAGACAGGATTAGAGCTTCATGAAGATGATGATTCAATCTTCTCAAGCTTCAACAGCAAGTTCGATAATCGGCACCAAGTACTCGCCATTGTAGGAGACAACTCAGAAGAACTCAATGAAAACAACAATCCAGTGCTCAACCCAGCAAACGTAAATAGAGGAGCAAATCACTTAGCAGAAGGGGAAACTACAGATTCTCTTGCAAGCAGGGAGAAAGTTTGACTATCAGCCGAAGAGTGGAGGATAATAAAAATTGCCATGGAACACGGCATGCCGATACCAACAGATGCAAGCAAAAATATGTTGTTAGGGTATCATTACGCCTTGAGGCAGCAATCAAAGCAATTAGCAAAAGAGAGAATTGAAATACAAAAAAGGAAAGATTCAGCCATTGCAGCAAGTGCAGCTTATCACAAAGCACGCAGCGACGCATCATACACAAACAGCAGAAGGCATCATCTACATGGATCAAGGTTTGAAAACCTCGAGTACTCTGAAAGGCAAAGCCTTTCCAAAAACCTCGACTCGTCCTTCCTATTGGTCGATGAGCAAGGCAACATCATACCAAAGACACCAGAAGCAGCGCTTGTAGCAGCACAAACATACCTGTACACAACACAACCAAGTCTAGGAGACCCAAGGGAACATATGCACCGAGCAGCACTGCAAGGTTTAAGGATGGTAGGCAACAAATTGACAGCAAAAGAAGAGGAGGCACATCGCAATAAAGGAACACATAAGCCAAGGTCACCACACCATCACAACAGACCTCGGCACAGGAGTGGAAGTCAACGATCTAGAACACCATCACCAAGGCGACACAAAAGCCCGATGCATGGAGGAACCCGAAGGTCTAGGACTCCCACCAAAGCATATGACTATGAAGATGACGAAAAAGAGATGGGGCATCGTGCTTTACTCACAGGGTTCGCACCACACCAGTACCCTAGGGTTTCAAACTACCCCATGATCAGCAAACATATGACAGATCTCAGGAGCCACAATCATGGCTTTCGGATTACTTACAAGTAGTAAAAATATTGGGAGGAACAAAGGAAACAGCAATGCAAAGTTTGCAATTACACCTCACCGGCGCAGCGAGTTCATGGTTGAGCAAATTAGAAAGAGGAACAATTGGAAGCTAGGAGGAACTCACAAAGCAATTCACAAGTAACTTCAAGTCGACATACAAGCGGCCAGCATCGATAGAAGAAGTCAAAGCCTGCGTACAGCAATGCAATGAGACACTAAGGTCGTATATCCAAAGATGGAGCATTATCAAGAATTCTGCAGTCGAAGTTTCAGACGAAAGAGCAATAGACGCTTTCACGCTCGGGTTGCGACGAGAAGACCTAATCGAAGAGATGGGTAGAATCATGCCAAAGACAGTATCCGATTTAATGGATATAGCGAACAGGTTTGCAAATGGCAAAGATGTGTGCAACAACAAACGAACGCGATCACCAGAAGGCGATAGAGGAAACAGATACGGTGGCCAAAGGAGAAGATCCCGTAATTACGACAACTATGGCTCCCACAGCCAAGTAGCCGCGGGATACAAAGACAATAATTATCAAGGGAATGACCGCAAAAACTCGGGATACCGCAGCTATGGAAAAGAAGACTACGGGAGCAGCAAAAAGTTTCAGTCAAGAGAACCTAGAGAATACAACCCATCACCAGAGGATATGCTAAACGGACCATGCCATATACACTCCACGTTCATCGATGGGAAAAGAGTGTCCAGACACGCAATGAAAGATTGCACAACATTCTTGAAACTCCAGGAGGCAGCAATAAGCAAACAAGCTGAAGCAAAAAGACAAGGATACGAGGGGAACATGAATAATGCGCCTACAACAGCTCAACAGGCAAACAATGGAGCCTCTCAAGGTCAAAATCAGCCAAATCAAGGACACGACAATGATGGAGGATACGTCCCATCCAAGGGGCACATCACAACAATGATACAACCAGTACCAAAGTCGAACAAAGAGGAAAAGAGCAGAACTTGCCAGGTTAACCTAGCAGTAACATCACCTCCAGCAACTACGGAATATCTACACTGGTCAGAACAACCCATAGAATTCAGCAAGGATGATTACCCCATAACAGTACCTCGGCCAGGAAATGCGCTCTGGTACTCAAAGCTCAAATTGGGACATACGACATCGATAGAGTATTCATGGATGCAGGAAGTGGAATAAATCTTATATACGCAAAAATTCTCCGGGCAATGCACATATCATTAGAACTTCTAAAGCCAACAGACTGTTCCTTCCATGGGATCGTCCCAGGGAGTGCTAATTATCCATTAGGTCGAATAGCACTCAACGTTTGCTTCGGAAGTCACCAGAACTACAAAAGAGAAAAGCTTGACTTTGAAGTCATGGACTGGCCATCACAATATCACGCGATCCTCGGGCGACCCGCATTTTCGCGATTCATGGCAGTACCTCACTATAAGTACCTGGTGATTAAGATGCCAGGACCCAACAGAATTATCACAGTAAAGGGAAGTTTCGAACTCTCAGATCTATGCGACAAAGAATTCCATAAAATGGCCAAAATTTTGGCATGATGGCCAACTATGGAGAACCCAAACACAAAGCAAAAAACGCGACTACAGGAGCCACAAAGCGACTCGAAGGACATCCAGCGGAGCCAGAAGCGAAGAAATTACGAGTACAGCCATCAGATACAGGGGAAGCTATAGGAGAATGATATGGGGTGGCCCGATCTTCTCAGTAAGCTTGCGGTAATGGTGATGATGGTGATAGATAACTTGGTGTCGCCGATGATCTCTCCTCGCTAGATCCCTGATGCCAATGCAACAGCTCTCTACCCTTCGGATATTCACGACTTCACACACTTGCGCAACGCAGCCGTCGACCACGAAACGGTATAATTGCAATTCACTAATTCCCAATGGAACAGCAGATCACACTTAACTTGCAGTATATAATCTCCAGATCGAAACGAATTGGAGACAAGAATTCCAGATGAATGCTTGGAGCAGTCTCAAGAACTAGGGTTTTTCTAAAACGTGGTCTAACCTCTCCTATGGCGCATAGGCACTTATTATATGGGGGGTGCGGCTGGCCCAAAGGCAGCCGACCTGACCTGGTCCTCTAACTTGGTTTGACTCAACCGGAAGTGATACAAACTGACCCAAAGGTTGGGTGCAGCCAACTAGGCGCGCAGGCCTTATGTGTATGGCTCACAAGCACTTGATGGTGCGCCATATGCAGCCTCCTGCGTGATATCCTCCTCCTCCTCATGCTGGTCGCCGGCCTCCCTCTCCTCCCTCGCGTCCATGTGCATGATCATCACGTCTTGCTCCAGCTCCTCGCTCCCTCGTGCTATGTCTTCTTCTCCCATGAACCTGAGTATGCAAACACACAAAGACTTAGGCAGTAAACAATTCTCATTAACAAAATAATCAGATTCTATTAGGAGCAAATTCACCTGTTGTTCTATTAACTTTGCACGAGCTCTTGTGATAGGTCCAATTCTGATTTCATCATTGGACTTCTTCTTTGCAGCAACTTGCTTGTCAGCATCACTTAGTGGAGATGGAACAATAGTAGGGATGTCCTCATCATCTCCCCCCCCTTCAAAAGGCGTCGACCTCGACGCTCCAAGGTCTTCTCCATCATATGGTGACAAATCAGCAACGTTGAAGCTGTTGCTAACGCCACCAAACTCAGCAATAGGAATATCAATCGAGTACGCATTGTCATTTATCTTGGCGAGCACCTTGTAAGGACCAGCACCACGCGGCCTCAACTTGGACCTGCGCAGCTGTGGGAACCTATCCTTGCGCAGATGCACCCAAACCATATCTCCAGGCTGAAACAAAACTTGCTTTCTTGATTTGTTTCGTGTAGCAGCAATGTTCTTGCCTTTCTTCTCAATGGCCTCTCGTGTCTTCTCATGAATTTTCTTCACATAATCTGCTCGTTTTGATGCCTCCATATTAACTCTCTCATGCAATGGAAGAGGCAGCAAATCTAGTGGTGTGATTGGTTTGAAACCATACACCACCTCGAAAGGACAAAGCTGAGTAGTAGTGTGCACCGCTCTGTTATATGCAAACTCAACATGTGGCAAACACTCCTCCCACTCACGCAGATTTTTCTTGATCATGGCTCGCAGCAATTGTGACAATGTTCTATTCACCACCTCCGTTTGACCATCAGTTTGGGGATGACATGTAGTGCTGAACAGTAACTTCGTTCCCAGCTTGCCCCATAGTGTCTTCCAGAAGTAGCTCATAAACTTCACGTCCCTGTCAGAAACAATTGTCTTGGGCACTCCATGCAAGCGAACAATGTCCCTGAAAAACAGATTAGCTATGTGCGACGCATCGTCGCTTTTGTGGCATGCAATAAAATGTGCCATCTTAGAGAATCTATCCACTACCACAAATATACTATCATGACCTCTTTTAGTGCGTGGCAAACCTAACACAAAATCCATACTTATATCTTCCCATGGTGTGGTAGGTGCAGGTAGTGGTGTATACAAACCGTGAGGCTTCAGCTTGGACTTGGACGTGTTGCATACAATGCAGCGCCTAACAAATCTGTCCACGTCACGCCTCATCTTGGGCCAATAAAAATGATCAGCGAGCATGAGAAGCGTCTTCTCACGCCCAAAGTGACCCATCAATCCGCCAGCATGTGATTCCTGCAACAATAGCAAACGTACCGACGATTCTGGAACACATAGTTTGTTAGCACGAAACAAAAATCTATCATGTATGTGGTACTTCTCCCATGCAGTTCTAAGCATACACAAACGATATGGTTCAGCAAAATCATGATCAGTGGCATACAAATCACACAAGCTCTCTAAACCAGGAATTTTAACATCAAGATGCGTCAATAACATGTTCTTCCTAGATAGAGCATCAGCAACAACATTTTCTTTCCCTTTCTTATACTTGATGATGTAGGGAAATGACTCAATGAACTCAACCCACTTAGCTAGGCGCCTATGCAAGTTAGATTGAGCTTTCAGATATTTTAAAGCTTCATGATCAGAATGTATGATAAATTCTTTTGGCCACAAATAATGTTGCCAAACCTCAAGAACTCGAACAAGCGCATACAATTCTTTATCATAAACAGGATAATTCAGTCTAGCACCAGAAAGTTTCTCGCTGAAATAAGCAATAGGTCTACCTTCTTGCATCAACACACCACCAATGCCTATACCACTAGCATCACATTCAACTTCAAATTGCTTAGAAAAATCTGGTAGTGCAAGCAATGGTGCAGAAGTAAGCAAACGTTTCAGCTCATCAAATGCATGATCTTGGGCAGCGCCCCATACAAAAGGCACTCCTTTCTTAGTTAATTCATTCAATGGTGCAGCAATAGTACTAAAGTCTTTCACAAAACGCCGATAGAAACCAGCAAGACCGTGAAAACTTGGTACTTGACTAACATTCATGGGAGTAGGCCAATTTTGAATTGCTTCAATTTTAGATGAATCTACCTCTACCCCATGCATAGATACAACATATCCCAGAAATATCACTTTATCTTTTGCAAATGTGCACTTCTCAAGGTTAGCATACAATTTAGCATCACGCAACACTTGCAAAACTTGTCTAATATGCTCACAATGTTCAGATTCAGTGCGGCTGTAAATAAGTATATCATCAAAATATACAACCACAAAATGACCAATAAACTCTCGCAAAACATGATTCATTAAGCGCATGAATGTGCTAGGTGCATTAGTAAGACCAAAAGGCATAACTAGCCACTCATATAAACCAAATTTAGTTTTGAAAGCAGTTTTCCATTCATCCCCTTCTTTCATCCTAATTTGATGGTATCCACTACGCAAATCAATCTTAGAGAAAATAGCAGCACCGCTCAATTCATCGAGCATATCCTCTAAGCGTGGAATAGGATGACGATATCGAATAGTGATGTTATTAATAGCTCTACAATCTACGCACATGCGCCATGTACCATCTTTCTTAGGCACCAAAATAACAGGAACAGCACAAGGGCTAAGAGAAACACGAATATACCCCTTGTCCAGAAGCGCTTGTACTTGTTGCTGTATTTCCTTTGTCTCTTCGGGGTTGGTCCTTTACGGCGCACGGTTTGGAAGAGTGGCACCAGGGATCAAATCAATTTGATGCTCAATTCCACGCAATGGTGGCAGTCCTGCGGGCACCTCCTCCGGAAACACATCGTCGTACTCCTGCAATACATTAGAAACACCAAGAGAAACAGGTTGCATATCATTAGAAACTAACACCTCGCCTTTGTACATAAGCACAAGTGGCATGGCTGTAGGATCCTCTCTAAATTCTACCATGTCTTCTTTGGTGGCTAATATAAGCAAACTAGGCACTCTCTCACTTTTCGTTATATTTTCACTCACAGCTATTACATTATTTTCTCGTGTAGGTGGCTGTTCTAGCTTCACTTCTGTTTTCTGACGAGACTCATTGACAATTTGCTGCGGTGACATAGGCTGTAGATTAATTTTCTTGCCCTTGAACTCCAAGTGATAGGTATTGGCTCGGCCATTGTGTTGCACATGGCGATCATACAGCCATGGCCGACCCAGTAGTAGGTGACAAACAGTCATAGGAACCACATCAAACTCAATGGAATCCTTGTATGGTCCTATCTCAAAATTCACACGCACCATATGATTTACCTTCATCTCTCCATTATCACTCAACCATTGGATGTAGTAGGGATTTGGATGAGGTAAATATTTCAGATTTAACTTGGCACATAACTCCTTGCTTGCTAGGTTGCGGCAGCTACCTCCATCAATGATTACTTTGCAAGCTTTGTTTGGACCAACTAGTGCTTTTGTTTGGAAC
Source organism: Dactylis glomerata (assembly GCA_007115705.1). Lineage (NCBI taxonomy): Eukaryota > Viridiplantae > Streptophyta > Magnoliopsida > Poales > Poaceae > Dactylis > Dactylis glomerata. The sequence goes on from QXEO01000339.1 coordinate 4,350,497, forward strand.
AGATTGCAGCGCTGGGAATCAGCATGTGGCGTGACACTCAATGCACGCTGCGAGACAACAATGGTAGGCGCTGGAGAAGCAAAGGCATCCATGCCGCCCTCACTTGTGTAACCATCATCATGTGAATCATACGGATCAGCGTCATCTCCAGTCTCATACTCATTATCATCATTAACAATCATTACCTTTCTGTTTGGACACTCTCGCTTGAAGTGCCCCTTGCCACCACATGTATGGCATTGCATATCTCTATTACGAGCTGTAGACATGTTGGAACCAGAGCTAGGCGCAGGAGCTGCTGGTTTCTTTGCAGCAGAAACATTGGAGGCTGGGTGAGAATGTGAAGAAGAGGGGCCTCTGGTGGCACCCTCCATAGGCGCTGCAGATTGGTGTGGCGCCCTGCTAGAGAACCTCCCAGAAGGAGTATATCGTGCCTTGATTTGAGCCTCTTCAGCTAGCTGCGATTCAGCCTCCCTTGCATGATGCAAAAGCTCGTTCATATTGTTGTAGGAATGATGCCTAACAATACCTTTGATGTTGTACTTCAGCCCATGAAGAAATCGCTGCATGGTCATCTCAATAGACTCTCGAACACGTGCACGCTGCAGCAACATCTCCATCTCCATGTAATAAGCATCAACGGTCATGGTTCCTTGCTTCAACTGTGTCAATTTATCATAAACAGTACGCAGGTAATTAGTGGGAACAAAACGAGCTCGCATGATCTCCTTCATATTGCGCCATGTAAGAACAGGAAGCTCGTTGTTATCTCTTCTTTCCGTCACAATGCTATCCCACCAACGCAAGGCATAACCATCAAATTCTGAAGAAGCAAGCTTGATCTTCCTATCTTCAGTGTAATCATGCAAACGCCATAATTTTTCAATCTTGAGCTCCCAAGTAAGGTACTCCTCCGCATCAGTGGAACCTTCAAATCTGGGAATCGTGAACTTGGGCTTGCCCAAGCCATCATCCTCCTGAAATGGCACACGCCGAGCACCAGGTGGTGGTGGTGGCCGACCCTGTCCTGGAAAACCACGCCCGCGGCCATTGTTGCCCATCATGTGTTCATTATCTCCATGGACACTATCAACATCGCCATGGTCCTCATGATGGCGTTGCTCAACAGTTACACGCAGCCCATTGACGGAAGTTGTCAATTGCTGTATGCTTGCTTGGAGAGCAGTGACTTGCGCTTGCATAGCATTGACTGTAGTTTCAGTTGCATCCACTTTCATTTGCACCGCTTGAATATCAGCGTCGATGTTTTCAGTGGATCTAGTAATAACCCCTTGCAAATGATCACGGAGAGCTTCATATTCCCTCCATGTAACAGTAGCATCATCAGCCTTTTTCTGCATCACATCATCAACACCACTAACAGACATGATTAGTAGGTTAGTGCACTAAATCAAAAATCTTTTTGGTGGCACACTCACAACTCACTCAAAACTGACAAGAAAAGGAAATCTTACCGTTCCAAAGTGAATAGCAACTGCGTACCCGTTCGGATAGATGACTAATGCACGGATGTGATGAAGTGAATACCAGGGTATAAGAGCAATCACACGACAAAGCAGGAGTGTATGGTGGAGCTGTAGGTATGGTATCCTAACTACACCAAAGACAAGTCCTAGTGCTGATCGTGTGAACAAACACCCAAAGGAAACACACACGTGGAGATAAACGTGGCAAAGCAACTATAAAACAGGATATGTTGCAATGCACAAGAGAGACACTAGCAATGCTCAATGTAAACAGGCACAAGATTGCTCAATCTACTAGTGCAGCAAATTAGATAGATGCTTCGGCCTCTCACTTTTCTGTTTTTTGATTCTTCTCTCTTTGCTCTTTTTTTTCACTTTTTTTTGACTTCTCTTTATAAAACCAATTCACGGAGTACAGTAAATTTCATTTTTTTTTTCTCTCTCCTCTCTCTTTTTCGGCCACAATACGTCGCACCGCGAAGATTTTTCAGCACGGCAGACAAAAATGCACTTGAAAACCCTAAACAGAGCAGCCCGTGGAGCAAAGATATGCTAGTCTCAAATAGGTAAGCTCCTACACAATTGTATAGTAGAAAGGCTGTGGCTATGTTTGTCACAAGATGCAGAAAGGTACGCTATGTGGACTCGGTTTTGAAGGAAAACGAGAAAAACTCGGATTTGTACCACGGCAGAAGAACGCACAGAACTCGTGCCGCGGCAGGACTCGGAGCAAGCTTGCCAACGCGCTGGACCAGACAAACGTCGCGCGGTGTCTGATCGGGAGCGTTCGCTTCCTACGCGCGAGACCAGACAGATCGCGTCTTTTGTCTGATGGCGAGCGATCGAAGTGTACTCGAAACCTAAAACCGACTAGAACCTAGACTCCTACGGAACAAGAAATAGATCGGATCAAAGAAGGAAAACGACCAGCAACTAAAACCAATCTACGATGCAATCTAGGCTATGGCAATACTATGAACCCTAATTTTTTTTGGCTTTTCTGGATAGGACGAAAATCAAAACTAAACTACGGATGATCTGGTGGATTGCTTACCGAGGAAACACTGGAAATCTGATACCAAGATGATATGGGGTGGCCCGATCTTCTCAGTAAGCTTGCGGTAATGGTGATGATGGTGATAGATAACTTGGTGTCGCCGATGATCTCTCCTCGCTAGATCCCTGATGCCAATGCAACAGCTCTCTACCCTTCGGATATTCACGACTTCACACACTTGCGCAACGCAGCCGTCGACCACGAAACGGTATAATTGCAATTCACTAATTCCCAATGGAACAGCAGATCACACTTAACTTGCAGTATATAATCTCCAGATCGAAACGAATTGGAGACAAGAATTCCAGATGAATGCTTGCAGCAGTCTCAAGAACTAGGGTTTTTCTAAAACGTGGTCTAACCTCTCCTATGGCGCATAGGCACTTATTATATGGGGGGTGCGGCTGGCCCAAAGGCAGCCGACCTGACCTGGTCCTCTAACTTGGTTTGACTCAACCGGAAGTGATACAAACTGACCCAAAGGTTGGGTGCAGCCAACTAGGCGCGCAGGCCTTATGTGTATGGCGCACAAGCACTTGATGGTGCGCCATATGCAGCCTCCTGCGTGATATCCTCCTCCTCCTCATGCTGGTCGCCGGCCTCCCTCTCCTCCCTCGCGTCCATGTGCATGATCATCACGTCTTGCTCCAGCTCCTCGCTCCCTCATGCTATGTCTTCTTCTCCCATGAACCTGAGTATGCAAACACACAAAGACTTAGGCAGTAAACAATTCTCATTAACAAAATAATCAGATTCTATTAGGAGCAAATTCACCTGTTGTTCTATTAACTTTGCACGAGCTCTTGTGATAGGTCCAATTCTGATTTCATCATTGGACTTCTTCTTTGCAGCAACTTGCTTGTCAGCATCACTTAGTGGAGATGGAACAATAGTAGGGATGTCCTCATCAGAGAAGAGGGGAAAACCTCGGCAAAATAAGACAGCAAGTACGCAAGAGTAGAGTAGAAAAAATAAGGCTACCAAAGCCACAAACTATACTAGGGCAATGCCCTATAGATCCAGAACACGGGTCACTGGCCGGATCTCTTGGGACACCCCATGTATCTTACATTACAAGTATAAATAAAGATGAAGTTCCTCCTATTTGAGTTTACGTGTCTTCAAAATCTCAAATGAAATTGCGGCAAACGCACTAAACACAAAGCGCCTGGAGACAAAAAATTATGGCAAAAGACCCAGAAAACGGAAACTCTCGCATTATACATACAAAACATATGTACAATAAAGTGCTACAACATTGGTTGATCCGAATCATCTACTCCAAGGGGATTCAAGTAATGGTGCTCGCAAAAAAATCCATCATCCTCTCAAAGCAATCTAGCTATGATCCTCCTCGCCGGTTGAAGCGTGGCATCCATATGGACTCGTAGCTTCAATCCCCCAGTGGGAAACTTAGCGACATGGAACTATAATTCAGCCTTGGATACCACTTGCGTATCCATCCAAGAGCAAAATTAGCACCGACCACTAAGTTGAGCTCTATCAACCGATGAATTCGTTGACTAGATTTGAAAGCATCGAGTAGCTGCTTAAAATTCTTCGGCGGAGGATTGCGGGGAAGCATAACAGAGTAAATGGTCATCAACGATCCTTGACAACCATCAACAGCTTCCCCAATGTGTTGAGCACGATCCTGTAGGAGAACAACTGCGCTGCGGCACCGCGGGTCAGCCCACAAAGAAGTTGTATCTTGCGATACTCTTTCCAAAGCCGCGATTCGCTCGGCAACTCAACGGTCTTCATTAGCAGGATGTAAGCAAGTACCTGGAAGGTGCAAACTCATCAAAATACAAAGACAAAAGAAATAGCGAGGAAGCCGAGAAGACCTGCAGGAAACTTACACATCAGCTGTTCACAAGGTGACTCGATAAAATCAACAATGAAGGAATCACACTCCTTCAGATGCGTAACTTGGGCCACTAGACCCGACACTTTATCCTCAAGAACGGATATCTGCCTCATCAAGCCATAAGACTTGCTGGCCTGGTCCAAAGCAGTTTTTGTCTGACGCCTCATCAAAGATAAATGACCTTCGAGGTCCGAAATCCTCGACAAATATTCAGTGAATCAGCAAGGAGAACGAGGAGGAGAAGGAATCTTAGAGTGGAACGCATCGGCAGGCGGCGAATCACGACCACGACCCATCGATCCACCAGCACATACAGGATGGAAGACAAAAGAAGAAAAGAGGAAACAACTCAGAACCACAATCAAGCACAATATTTAATAAAGGCGAAGTATTCACAAATAGTACAGAATTCTCTGACTGATTCTCAGGCAAAATATAAACGAGTTCGCTACATTAACCCAAAAGAAAAGAAGACTACAAGAAAAGGCTAAATCTACACCACCTCAGCAGCAGGTTCTGTGGTAGTAGAAGATGCAGAGGAATCAGCACCAGCGCTTGGCGGAGGCATCGAAGCACTTGCCGCAGGAGTCGAAGAGAAGGTGTGGAAGTTGAAGAGGCCGCCGACGGAGTGATAATTGACACAATGTCTGGCGCATACTTCTTCGCCTTCTCAAAATAGCCCAGCAGCTCCGAGAGAGGACGAGCATGAGAAGAGGTAACCTTCTCCAAATTCACCTCCTCGCCATGCGAATGAGCAAGCGCAATAGCCCCTTCGACACCCCTCTTTACTGACCGGCTCTTCATTGTAAGAATAGGATCTTCAACGGTGTCGAAGGCCTCGACAAGCTTCTTAAGATCGTCGACTGGCATCTCCGACCGCTTCTTTGGCCACAGCTCGACAAACATCCACGACAACACGTGGTGATTCAGCTGAAGAAATTCCTGGACCAATTTCCAGTCGGACTCCAGCAAATCCACCGCAGCCATCAAAGGATCCCCGGTATCCGGCTGTCAAAGTCCCAAAGATAGTCCAACTTTTTCCGCTGCAGTACAGAAGACAAAAACAAGAGAAGGCGAGAAAATATCAGCAACTAGGAGCACGAGAAAAAAAGAAACAAAAAATAACAACGCGATGCTTACCGCAAAAAAGAGCCAAAATCTTGTCCATACGTTCGGTTACCGTTCGATCTCTTTGGGCACGTTTCTGGTCAGCAGTCACAAGCGCCTTCTCATCTTTCTGCACCTTGGTTTCTGCTGACTTAGCAGTCTTCTCAGCAGCGACCTTGGCAGCAGTGGCAATATCCCAAGCCTTTCTGGAGGCATCAAGTTTGGCTTCCAGAGACGCTATACGAGCATTGGCCATCGTCAAAGCATCTACAACACAGAATAGGAAAATGAAAGGCGAATAAGAAACCACAGAAAGACACATGAAGCAAGCAGAAGATACAACGCAAAAAGCTTACCCTGAGAAGCCAAACCAGCTTTCAGGAACTCGACGCACTCAGTGCCCGGAGAGAGGAATTTTTTCATCAGAATCTGCTAAAAGAAGGCATGAGAAGGAAAATTCAAGCAATAAAAAGAGGGAATCATGAGAAGCAGTACTCACATCATCAGGAGAACCCACCGGTTGGCGGGTGTCGAGGGAAGCGCCCGCTGCAATCGCTTTCTTCAGACGCTTGGAAGCGCGAGCAGGGGTACCTTTCTTAGCAGGAGCTTCCGGCTACTTCACTACCATTGCAGCCACTTGAGATGGCGCTTTATTGGCAGCCAAAGTATCCAAAAGGGGAGCAGTTGCGGTATCCCTCTTTGGGTCTTCATCGTCGCTGGAAAGGGAACCAAAAGCAAAAACTTTGCATGAGTCAAGAGAAGGAAAACGAATAAAGATAAATATTTGAGTCAGCAAAACTCACGAGTCCAAATCATCGAAAATCTCAACTACAGAAGAATTGGGAGCAGAGGGCTCCCCGGCCGTATTTTTTGGAGCAGAGGTTCTCAAAGAAAGAAGCTCGTCGAGACGCTTCCTCTTCTTATCAAGGCTAGGTTCTTCCAAAATTGTAGGAGGAAGCGAGGTAGTCGAACTACTTTCTCCTAAAGAAACTTCGGCATCATCTCCATCCTGGCCTTCCTCAGCCTCGGGGGCTTTGGAAGTAGCAGAAACAGGATCAGCCTAAATGGGTCCTTCCTCTGGAAGAGGAGGCGGGAAACTAAAAATTGGTGGCCCTCCACAAAAGTAAGTCACCAAATTGTCAGGAAGGCAGCAACAAAATATAAGAAGGCAAACAAATGGGAAGTCGATGAATGAAAGAGCACATACCGCAGGCAAGGGATGAGCAGAGTCGAAGAAATCAACTATCACTGCTAGAATCTCATCATCCTTTGTGAGAGTAGTCAAAGCTCTCACTCGTTTGTCGAGATACTTTTTATCAATGTCCTCTTTGGATACTCGAGAAGGATTCTCCGAGCCAGAGTATGACCACAGCTTGGAAACACGGTGTTGAAGTGGCTGAATGCGCCTCTGCAAAAAGAATGCCATGAGCTGTGTCCCAGACAGTGCACCTCCAGTTGCGCTCTTTAGATTTTCGATGCGAGCTAGCAAGGGCTTGATATCTTTAGTTTCAGCATCCGTGGGAGGAGAATCCCACGACGACAATTTTGTTAGATCTTTGTCGGCATCAAAGGGAGCAATGCCGTAATGGCCAGAGGAAGAAGTTTTCTGGTCTTTGATATAAAACCATTTCTTCCTCCAACCATGCACCAAGGCAGCCATGTTAAACTCCAGATAATGTGCCTCCACACGGACAGACACAATAGCCCCGCCCAGTTTAGGGCTCTTCGTTAAAGAGACACTAGGGTGAAGGCGGAAAAGGTACTTCCAGAGAATTCAATGGGCTTCGATCCCCAGGAAAGACTCACAAAGAGTAATAAAACAAGCGATATGCAAGATAGAATTTGGTGCGAACTGGTGAAGCTGCACGCCATAAATGAAGAGAAGCCCACGGAGAAATTTGTGGGCAGGAAGAGATAAACCACGCAAAAGAAAGGCGAGAAACATCACCCGACAGCCGCTCAGGGGCTTGGGGATGCGTTCGGTGCTAGGGAAGATGACTTGATCCCCTCCGACGAGAAATCTATCTCTCTAGGCCTTGGTCAGATCGGATTGCTCGAACTCCAAGGGCACCCAGCTGGTCGACGCATTAGTGCTCTTCTTCTTCGCCATTTGGTTCTTGTGAGCGACTATTTTGACGGGCATCTATAGGAGTTACGCTCGGGGCCTGCGAAGAAGCTCAGAATCACAAGGGAGATGCAGCAATGGTGGCGGCGGAAAGAGCAACGAACTGGTAAACAGTAAAAACCCCACTCTCCCCCTTATAAAGCTTTCTGACAAAGGGACATGGGCTGAGACGTGGTGCAAGAAGTGGAATCCGTAGCCCACTAACAGGCAGGAAAAATTGTAAAATTACTGTGCTGCCCACGAGCAACGGTTAGCACCCAGTCAAATCACGCAAAGAGTGATTTTATTAATAACGTCAAAAGCGTTCGAGTGGCTGGGAAATAAAGCATCAAAATACAACACGATGATCATGGTTACTCATAGAAAATTCAGCAGAAAGTTTCATAGGTTACTTTGCCCGTAGGTGCTGGGCAAGGTACCCGGCAATTTTTTTTACACAAGATAAGAGGCACAAATGAAGAAAACTAGTCTTTGAGTCTATACCCGAAACATGTTTTTGACTATAGCCTCGGGGGCTACTACCATCGGGAGCACTGGCCGCACACCCAACGATATTATCAAACGAGCTACTCGGTGGTGGACGAAAGAAGGAAAATTTACTTGAGCCTATACTCGAAACATGTTTTCGACTATAGCCTCGGGGTCTACTACCATCGGGAGCGCTGGTCGCACACGCGACGAAAAATTTAAATTCCCAGGAAAGTAAAGAAGTCAAAAGAAGACTTGAATAGTGCAATTTCTCCCATCGGGAGGGAATTCATATTAGTCAAGGTTGGATAACCCGAAGATTTTTAGAGCTGAAACAGTCAAACAAGACTGTAAGATATGATTCTCGAGTTGCGTCATCGCGACGAAACTCGAATGCCATGATTGAAACATATCGTGAAGTTAACACCCCAGGATCCATCTTGTGTGGCCTGGTATACGCACCTGGATGCGCTCTGCTAGCAATTTATCCGTGTCTAAGATGCGAAGAAAATCCTGGTGGACGCACTGGGTACCCTGAGAACCACTGGAACTCGTTCTTTGTAAGTCCTAAATGCGGCAAAAGAATGGTTTTGACCAGTTTCCTGGATTCAAGTCCAAGGGGATTCAATTTGAAGTAGGTGACAAGTATCTGCTCCGGCAGTTAACTGGCCTCTTGACCCGTCAGAGTTGTCAGGCTTGTTCACCAAAACCCCTTGCAAGATAATATAATGGAAGTCAATTATTTTTACAGGGAGAATAAGAAGTCGAAAGATTGATCAAGTCAAAGATATGAAGATTTGAGAATCAACTCGAATCTGCAATTCTGGTAGAATCTTGGGGGCTACTGACAAGGGTATAGATAATAGAGCCCGTTACTTGAGTACCCCTAAGGCCCGTTAAGCTAGGCCCAAGTGTAATCCTAGTTGAGATACGAGTTCATGTCGTATACCGATGTTGTAATATGTATTGGACCCCTCCCGTTCCTTGAGACCTGGCCACCTATATATATAGGGGCTAGGAGAGGATGGTGAGGGACAGTTTAAAAGCAAGCCAAGTTAACCACTACGTTTACTTTCGATACACACCTTGTTTGATTGATTTTACCTTCGAGTTCATCCTACGCCCTATTCCTCCGATCCTAAGTCCTTCCTCTAGGACATTTGTCGAGTTAACCCTCGTCACTACCCCTTTGAAGGGATCCCCAAATTCTGAGCTCCTAGTTAGGCTAAGATGGTTCTTCTACCTCCGGCCAGCTAGTGCTCTATAACCAAGATCTTGTACTCCTCGTGAGGTATCGTGTTGTAATATAAGAAGGCAGGAAGTAGGGGATTTACCTCACCACGAGGGCCCTGAACCAGGGTAAATTTCGGTGTCCCTATCTGTCGTGTGTCATGCTCTCCGAAGTCTCGAGTCTTCTGTCGCTGTGTTTCATTGCGATCTAGATCTCACGCCTTCAGTCCCCTGCATTCGAATCTTTGGGTCCTTCGTGTGGTACCCCGTGTTCTTGCGACATGAAATCGACCGACACATAGTCCTCCAAAGATAAAAAGTGATGCATAAGAAAAATATTTGAGTCTATAAAAGGTTGCAAGCACCTCCTTATAGCCTCAGGGGCTACTACCATCGGGAGCGCTTGGCGCGCACCCGACGAATTAGCACAAGAATACTATAGCTGGGAAGATGAGAGGACAATATATTTGAGCCTATACCCAAAAAACTTTCGACTATAGCCTTGGGGCCTAGTCCAATCGGGAGCATTGGTCGTGCACCCGATGACAATGGACAACGGTGGTTAATGATCAAGAATATCATCGACTACTTTGTTGACAAAAATCTTTGACTATATTGTCGACAAAATGACATCGATTACTCCCATCTGGAGTTATTCGCGATTATTTGAAGGAAGAGTAATTCGAAGATTTTGCACACTTCAACAGTCAAATAAGGCTTGCAAGGAAAAATTAATGATTCTCAGGCTAAGTCATCGCGATGAAGCTTGAATGCCGTGGTCATAAAAGATCATGAAGGTAAGACCCCCAGGATCCGTCCTGTGTGGCCTAGTATACGCACCTGAATGCGCTCTGCTAGTAACTTTTTGTGTCTACGATGCGAAGAAAATCCCGGTGGACGCACTGGGTACCCTGAGAATTACTGGAACTCTTTCTTTATAATTCCTAAATGCAGCAAAAGATAGGGTTAGACCAGGTCCCAGACTCAAGTACAGGGGATTGAGTTTGAAGTAGGTGACAAGTATCTGCTCCGGCAGTTAACTGGCCTCTTGATCCGTTAGAGTTGCCAGGCTTGTTAACCAAAAACCCCTTGTGAAATAATATAATGAAAACTGTTGAATACAGGGAAAAGAAGAAGTCGAAGATTGATCAAGTCAAAGATATGATGATTTGAGATTCAACCCGAATCTACAATTCTGGTAGAATCTCAGGGGCTACTGACAAGCTAATAGAGCCCGTTATTTGTGTACCCCTAAGGCCCGTTAGGTTAGGCCAAAGAATAGTCATAGTCCAAATACGAGTCAATGTCGTATACGGACACTGTAATATGTATTGAACCCGACCGGTTCCTTGAGACCTGGCCACCTATATATAGGGGCCAGGAGAGGGCAGCCAGGGATAGATTGAGAGTAAGCCATGTTCACCACCACATTTATTCTTGATAAATGCCTTGTTTGACTGATCTTTATCATCTAGTAGTTTCATCCACAGTCCCTTTATCATCTTGACATCCACTGGTCAACCCAAGTTTAACCAAATCTTGCATCTGCCTTGATGACATGACAAATGATGTTAGCCATGAGTGTTGCATAACTAAAGTAAATAAAACCATTTGTTTCATGTACATAGTGAATTTAAGGTTTTTTGGTGAAGCAAGCTCCCAAAGACCCTAGAGAACAACTGTTGGCCAACACACATCAGCATTGCCTATCTACTACATCACATGGTACTCACACAAATCACCTATAGTGGTTTCATCCACAGTCCCTCTATCATCTTGACATCCACTAGTCAACCCAAGTTTGACCAAATCTTGCATCTGCCTTGATGGCATGACAAATGATTTTAGCCCTGAGTGTTGCATAACTAGAATAAATAAAACCGTTTGTTCCATGTACATTTTGAAATTAAGGTTTTTGGTGAAGCAAGTACCTGAAGACCCTAGCTAGAGAACAATTGTTGGCCAACACACATCAGCACTTCCTAGCTACTACATCACAAGGTACTCACACAAATCACTTAGTGGTTTCATCCATGGTCCCTCTATCATCTTGACATCCACTGGTCAACCCAAGTTTGACCAAATCTTGAAACTGCCTTGATGCCATGACAAATGATGTTAGCTCTGAGTGTTGCATAACTAAAGTAAATAAAACCATTTGTTTCATGTACATAGTGAATTTAAGGTTTTTTTGGTGAAGCAAGCCCCCAAAGACCCTAGAGAACAACTATTGGCCAACACACATCAGCACTGCCTAGCTACTACATCACATGGTACTCACACAAATCATCTAGTGGTTTCATCCACAGTCTCTCTATCATCTTGACATCCACTGGTCAACCCAAGTTTGACCAAATCTTGCATCTGCCTCGATGGCTTGAAAAATGATGTTAGCCGTGGGTGTTGCATAACGAAAGTAAATAAAACCATTTGTTTCATGTACATAGTGAAATTAAGGTTTTTTGGTGAAGCACGTACCCAAAGACCCTAGCTAGAGAACAACTATTGGCCAACACACATCAGCACTACCTAGCTACTACATCATATGGTACTCACACAAATCACCTAGTGGTTTCATCCACAGTCCCTCTATCATCTTTCCATCCACTGGTCAACCCAAGTTTGACCAAATCTTGCATCTGCCTTGATGACATGACAAATGATGTTAGCCGTGAGTGTTGCATAACTAATATAAATAAAACCATTTGTTTCATGTACATAGTGAATTCAAGGGTTTTTGGGGAAGGAAGTAGCAAAGACCATAGAGAACAACTATTGGCCAACACACAGTAGCACTGCCTAGCTACTACATCACATGGTACTCACACAAATCACATATATTGGTTTCATCCACAGTCCCTCTATCATCTTGACATCCACTGGTCAACCCAAGTTTTACCAAATCTTGCATCTACCTTGATGGCATGACAAATGATGTTAGCCCTAAGTGTTGCATAACTAAAGTAAATAAAACCATTTGTTTCATGTACATAGTGAAATTAAGGTTTTTTGGTCAAGCAAGTACCCAAAGACCCTAGCTAGAGAACAATTGTTGGCCAACAGACATCAACACTGCCTAGCTACTAAATCACATGGTACTCACACAAATCACCTAGTAGTTTCATCCACAGTCCCTTTATCATCTTGACATCCACTGGTCAACCCAAGTTTAACCAAATCTTGCATCTGCCTTGATGACATGACAAATGATGTTAGCCATGAGTGTTGCATAACTAAAGTAAATAAAACCATTTGTTTCATGTACATAGTGAATTTAAGGTTTTTTGGTGAAGCAAGCTCCCAAAGACCCTAGAGAACAACTGTTGGCCAACACACATCAGCATTGCCTATCTACTACATCACATGGTACTCACACAAATCACCTATAGTGGTTTCATCCACAGTCCCTCTATCATCTTGACATCCACTAGTCAACCCAAGTTTGACCAAATCTTGCATCTGCCTTGATGGCATGACAAATGATTTTAGCCCTGAGTGTTGCATAACTAGAATAAATAAAACCGTTTGTTCCATGTACATTTTGAAATTAAGGTTTTTGGTGAAGCAAGTACCTGAAGACCCTAGCTAGAGAACAATTGTTGGCCAACACACATCAGCACTTCCTAGCTACTACATCACAAGGTACTCACACAAATCACTTAGTGGTTTCATCCATGGTCCCTCTATCATCTTGACATCCACTGGTCAACCCAAGTTTGACCAAATCTTGAAACTGCCTTGATGCCATGACAAATGATGTTAGCTCTGAGTGTTGCATAACTAAAGTAAATAAAACCATTTTTTTCATGTACATAGTGAATTTAAGGTTTTTTTGGTGAAGCAAGCCCCCAAAGACCCTAGAGAACAACTATTGGCCAACACACATCAGCACTGCCTAGCTACTACATCACATGGTACTCACACAAATCATCTAGTGGTTTCATCCACAGTCTCTCTATCATCTTGACATCCACTGGTCAACCCAAGTTTGACCAAATCTTGCATCTGCCTCGATGGCTTGAAAAATGATGTTAGCCGTGGGTGTTGCATAACGAAAGTAAATAAAACCATTTGTTTCATGTACATAGTGAAATTAAGGTTTTTTGGTGAAGCACGTACCCAAAGACCCTAGCTAGAGAACAACTATTGGCCAACACACATCAGCACTACCTAGCTACTACATCATATGGTACTCACACAAATCACCTAGTGGTTTCATCCACAGTCCCTCTATCATCTTTCCATCCACTGGTCAACCCAAGTTTGACCAAATCTTGCATCTGCCTTGATGACATGACAAATGATGTTAGCCGTGAGTGTTGCATAACTAATATAAATAAAACCATTTGTTTCATGTACATAGTGAATTCAAGGGTTTTTGGGGAAGGAAGTAGCAAAGACCATAGAGAACAACTATTGGCCAACACACAGTAGCACTGCCTAGCTACTACATCACATGGTACTCACACAAATCACATATATTGGTTTCATCCACAGTCCCTCTATCATCTTGACATCCACTGGTCAACCCAAGTTTTACCAAATCTTGCATCTACCTTGATGGCATGACAAATGATGTTAGCCCTAAGTGTTGCATAACTAAAGTAAATAAAACCATTTGTTTCATGTACATAGTGAAATTAAGGTTTTTTGGTCAAGCAAGTACCCAAAGACCCTAGCTAGAGAACAATTGTTGGCCAACAGACATCAACACTGCCTAGCTACTAAATCACATGGTACTCACACAAATCACCTAGTAGTTTCATCCACAGTCCCTTTATCATCTTGACATCCACTGGTCAACCCAAGTTTAACCAAATCTTGCATCTGCCTTGATGACATGACAAATGATGTTAGCCATGAGTGTTGCATAACTAAAGTAAATAAAACCATTTGTTTCATGTACATAGTGAATTTAAGGTTTTTTGGTGAAGCAAGCTCCCAAAGACCCTAGAGAACAACTGTTGGCCAACACACATCAGCATTGCCTATCTACTACATCACATGGTACTCACACAAATCACCTATAGTGGTTTCATCCACAGTCCCTCTATCATCTTGACATCCACTAGTCAACCCAAGTTTGACCAAATCTTGCATCTGCCTTGATGGCATGACAAATGATTTTAGCCCTGAGTGTTGCATAACTAGAATAAATAAAACCGTTTGTTCCATGTACATTTTGAAATTAAGGTTTTTGGTGAAGCAAGTACCTGAAGACCCTAGCTAGAGAACAATTGTTGGCCAACACACATCAGCACTTCCTAGCTACTACATCACAAGGTACTCACACAAATCACTTAGTGGTTTCATCCATGGTCCCTCTATCATCTTGACATCCACTGGTCAACCCAAGTTTGACCAAATCTTGAAACTGCCTTGATGCCATGACAAATGATGTTAGCTCTGAGTGTTGCATAACTAAAGTAAATAAAACCATTTGTTTCATGTACATAGTGAATTTAAGGTTTTTTTGGTGAAGCAAGCCCCCAAAGACCCTAGAGAACAACTATTGGCCAACACACATCAGCACTGCCTAGCTACTACATCACATGGTACTCACACAAATCATCTAGTGGTTTCATCCACAGTCTCTCTATCATCTTGACATCCACTGGTCAACCCAAGTTTGACCAAATCTTGCATCTGCCTCGATGGCTTGAAAAATGATGTTAGCCGTGGGTGTTGCATAACGAAAGTAAATAAAACCATTTGTTTCATGTACATAGTGAAATTAAGGTTTTTTGGTGAAGCACGTACCCAAAGACCCTAGCTAGAGAACAACTATTGGCCAACACACATCAGCACTACCTAGCTACTACATCATATGGTACTCACACAAATCACCTAGTGGTTTCATCCACAGTCCCTCTATCATCTTTCCATCCACTGGTCAACCCAAGTTTGACCAAATCTTGCATCTGCCTTGATGACATGACAAATGATGTTAGCCGTGAGTGTTGCATAACTAATATAAATAAAACCATTTGTTTCATGTACATAGTGAATTCAAGGGTTTTTGGGGAAGGAAGTAGCAAAGACCATAGAGAACAACTATTGGCCAACACACAGTAGCACTGCCTAGCTACTACATCACATGGTACTCACACAAATCACATATATTGGTTTCATCCACAGTCCCTCTATCATCTTGACATCCACTGGTCAACCCAAGTTTTACCAAATCTTGCATCTACCTTGATGGCATGACAAATGATGTTAGCCCTAAGTGTTGCATAACTAAAGTAAATAAAACCATTTGTTTCATGTACATAGTGAAATTAAGGTTTTTTGGTCAAGCAAGTACCCAAAGACCCTAGCTAGAGAACAATTGTTGGCCAACAGACATCAACACTGCCTAGCTACTAAATCACATGGTACTCACACAAATCACCTAGTAGTTTCATCCACAGTCCCTTTATCATCTTGACATCCACTGGTCAACCCAAGTTTAACCAAATCTTGCATCTGCCTTGATGACATGACAAATGATGTTAGCCATGAGTGTTGCATAACTAAAGTAAATAAAACCATTTGTTTCATGTACATAGTGAATTTAAGGTTTTTTGGTGAAGCAAGCTCCCAAAGACCCTAGAGAACAACTGTTGGCCAACACACATCAGCATTGCCTATCTACTACATCACATGGTACTCACACAAATCACCTATAGTGGTTTCATCCACAGTCCCTCTATCATCTTGACATCCACTAGTCAACCCAAGTTTGACCAAATCTTGCATCTGCCTTGATGGCATGACAAATGATTTTAGCCCTGAGTGTTGCATAACTAGAATAAATAAAACCGTTTGTTCCATGTACATTTTGAAATTAAGGTTTTTGGTGAAGCAAGTACATGAAGACCCTAGCTAGAGAACAATTGTTGGCCAACACACATCAGCACTTCCTAGCTACTACATCACAAGGTACTCACACAAATCACTTAGTGGTTTCATCCATGGTCCCTCTATCATCTTGACATCCACTGGTCAACCCAAGTTTGACCAAATCTTGAAACTGCCTTGATGCCATGACAAATGATGTTAGCTCTGAGTGTTGCATAACTAAAGTAAATAAAACATTTGTTTCACGTACATAGTGAATTTAAGGTTTTTTTGGTGAAGCAAGCCCCCAAAGACCCTAGAGAACAACTATTGGCCAACACACATCAGCACTGCCTAGCTACTACATCACATGGTACTCACACAAATCATGTAGTGGTTTCATCCACAGTCTCTCTATCATCTTGACATCCACTGGTCAACCCAAGTTTGACCAAATCTTGCATCTGCCTCGATGGCATGAAAAATGATGTTAGCCGTTGGTGTTGCATAACAAAAGTAAATAAAACCATTTGTGTCATGTACATAGTGAAATTAAGGTTTTTTGGTGAAGCACGTACCCAAAGACCCTAGCTAGGGAACAACTATTGGCCAACACACATCAGCACTACCTAGCTACTACATCATATGGTACTCACACAAATCACCTAGTGATTTCATCCACAGTCCCTCTATCATCTTTCCATCCACTGGTCAACCCAAGTTTGACCAAATCTTGCATCTGCCTTGATGACATGACAAATGATGTTAGCCGTGAGTGTTGCATAACTAATGTAAATAAAACCATTTGTTTCATGTACATAGTGAATTCAAGGGTTTTTGGGGAAGCAAGCAGCAAAGACCATAGAGAACAACTGTTGGCCAACACACAGTAGCACTGTCTAGCTACTACATCACATGGTACTCACACAAATCACATATATTGGTTTCATCCACAGTCCCTCTATCATCTTGACATCCACTGGTCAACCCAAGTTTTACCAAATCTTGCATCTACCTTGATGGCATGACAAATGATGTTAGCCCTGAGTGTTGCATAACTAAAGTAAATAAAACCATTTGTTTCATGTACATAGTGAAATTGAGGTTTTTTGGTCAAGCAAGTACCCAAAGACCCTAGCTAGAGAACAATTGTTGGCCAACACACATCAGCACTGCCTAGCTACTAAATCACATGGTACTCACACAAATCACCTAGTAGTTTCATCCACAGTCCCTTTATCATCTTGACATCCACTGGTCAACCCAAGTTTAACCAAATCTTGCATCTGCCTTGATGACATGACAAATGATGTTAGCCATGAGTGTTGCATAACTAAAGTAAATAATGATGGGTTCGTAGCATAGAAAACAAAAAATTTCCTACGCAAGAACACATAAACTAGCCAAGATACTCTACGAGGTGGTAGCAACGGAGACTAACCCTCGACGACCGTAAGCGGGGATTACGTTCCCGCACAAACGTTGACGATGGAGAGTCGGTGAAGACGCACGTAGTCGACGTAGTTATTCACTTGACGTAGTCGACGTAGAGGTTCACTCGACGATCACAAGATCGTGTACACGGCGCCACAAGTGGCAGCGCCCCCGTGCTCGGTCACACGTACAGCTCGACGTCGACTCCTCCACGCCCTCGGTCCAGCAGGGCAGCGGAAGAAGGGATCCGCCGGACACTCCACCACACACTTCTCCAAGTGTATGAACTACGAACTACAATTCCGGCAGAGCTTCGCTAAGCAGAGATGGAAATTGGGTAGCAACTATGTGAAGGAGGGGAGGATCAAGTAGTGTGTGACATGGAAGAGAGGAAGGGGTTTATATAGAGGAGGACGGGCAGCCCCCAAGGGGTGGCCGGCCAAGGAGGTCTCCTCCTCTTCATGACCCCTCTTCATTCCCTTCATGGTGGTAACCCCCTCATCAACATGAGGTAACCCCCATTTTAATGCATGACATTCATGCTAATTAAAATTCACACTTATTGATTTAATAAAAAAAATTATTTCTTTAATATTTGTTAATTCATTCAATTAACAAACATTAACAAATACACCCTTGAGTTATTTCGATATCCCGAAACAGTTTCGGTGCTTTTCTGAAACAACCCTTATGTTGTCCTGTAATTCAATCGGAGTATCGTATCCACTCAAAAACGACGGCGAACCTTAAGTGTGTCACCCTACGGTTCGTGAATAACGTGGACATGATCGAGACTCCTCTCTGATCAATAATCATCAGCGAGATCTGGAAATCCATGATGACTCCCACTTACTTAACGATGAACTAGTGATCGTGTGAACCAGTAACGAACATAGTTAATTCCTTTTGTCTCACGATATTATTACTTGTCCGAGATCCGATCATTTGGCATCAACCATACCTAGTTCGATCTCGTTCTCGACAAGTCTCTTTACTCGTTCCGTGATAATGCATTCCTGTGACCTAGTCTCATGCTTGCAAGCGATTCTAATGCAATATCAACGAGAAGGGCCCAGAGAATATCTTCCCGTCATCGGGTCAGACAAATTCCACTCTTGATCCATGAGCCTCAACTAATACTTTCAGAATACCCAAATCAACCTTTATAATCACCCTGTGACGGTGTGACGTTTGATATCATCAAAGTACTCTTCCGGTATCAGTGATTAACATGATCTCATGGTCTGAGGATTAGAACTATTTCGTATGAGTTTGATATAGCAAAGAACTTGATGACTTGATCGTATTGCTATTCGTACTATGGGTGTGAGTGTTCATCACATCATTCTTCTAATGATATGACCCCGTTATTAACCACATCCCATGTTCATGATCAGGAAACCTTGATCATCGGTTAATCAACGAGCTAGTATAAAAGAGAGGCTTTACTAGGAACCCTTTTAGTTTATTAATCACACAAGTATTAATGTTTCCGATTAATACAATTCTAGCATGAGAAATAAACATCTATTATGAACACGGAATAATATAATAACAACTTTATTATTGCCTCTCAGGCATATTCCTTTCAGTCTCCCACTTGCACTAGAGTCAATAATCTAGATTACATAGTGATGAATCTAACACCCATTGAGTTCTGGTGCTGATCATTTTTTGCCTTGGGGAGAGCTTTAGTCAGCGGATCTGCCACATTCAGATCCGTGTGTACTTTGCAAATCTTTACATCACCATCCGTGACATGCTCACGGATGGAGTGAAATCGGCGCTTTACATGCTTGAATTTCTTGTGAGACCTTGGCTCCTGAGTATTGGCTATGGCACCATTGTTGTCGCAATAGATAACCATTGGATCCAATGCACTCGAAACCACACCCAGTTCGGATATGAACTCCTTCATCCAAACTGCTTCCTCCGCTGCTTCTGAAGCAGCAATGTATTCCGCCTCTGTTGTTGATCTCGCCACCACGCTTTGCTTGGAACTCCTCCAGCTTACTGCTCCTCCATTCATAACAAATACGTACCCGGATTGAGACTTAGAGTCATCTGGATCAGTGTCGAAGCTAGCATCGACGTAACAACTTGCGACGAGCTCTTCTTCACCGCCATATACGAGAAACATATCCTTAGTCCTTCATAAGTACTTAAGGATATTCTTGACCGCCGTCCAGTGTTCCAAACCTGGATCAGATTGGTACCTACTAGTCAAACTAATAGCATGTGCCACATCTGGTCTTGTACATAACATGGCATACATGATAGAGCCTATGGCAGAGGCATAGGGAATCTTATTCATCTCTTCTCTATCTTCAGCTGTAGCCGGACCTTGAGTCTTACTCAAGATCTTTCCTTGCAACATAGGTAAGAACCCTTTCTTACTATCCTCCATTCTAAACCTCTTTAGAATCTTGTCAAGGTATGTACTTTGTGATAGCCCAATTAAGCGTCTTGATCTATCTCTATAGATTTTGATGCCTAAAATATACGCCGCTTCACCAAGGTCTATCATTGAAAACTTACTGTTTAAGTAATCTTTTACGCTCTTCAAAAGTTCCGTATCATTTCCAATCAGCAATATGTCATCCACATATAATATTAGAAATGCTACAGAGCTCCCACTCACTTTCTTGTAAATACAAGTTTCTCCATAAGTTTTGACAAATCCAAACCCTTTGATAACTTCGTCAAAACGGAGATTCCAACTCCGGGATGCTTGCTTCAGTCCATAGATGGATCGCTGAAGTTTGCATACCTTGTTAGCATCCTTAGGATCAACAAAACCCTTGGGCTGTACCATGTACAACTCTTCCTCAATGTTACCATTAAGGAACGCGGTTTTCACATCCATCTGCCAAATTTCATAATCAAAAAATGCAGCAATTGCTAACATAATCCTAACAGACTTTAGCATCGCTACGGGTGAGAAAGTCTCATCGTAGTCAATTCCTTGAATTTGTCAGAAACCTTTTGCGACAAGTCGTTCTTTATAGATGGTCACATTACCATCAGCGTCTATTTTCTTCTTGAAAATCCATTTATTCTCAACGGCCTTTCGGTCATTGGGAAGTTCCACCAAAGTCCATACTTGGTTTTCATACATGGATTCCATTTTGGATTTCATGGCTTCATGCCATTTGTTGGAATCTGGGCTCATCATTGCTTCATCATACGTCGCAGGGTCATCGTTCTCAACAATGGCATTTACGATAAGATCACTGTACCATTCAGGAGTGGCACGTGTTCTTGTCGACCTGCGAGGTTCGGTAGCATTCTCTTTTGGAGTTTCATGATCTTCATCATTAGCTCCCACTTCATTTGGTGAAGTCACCACCGGAACGGTTTCCGGCGCTGCGCCACTCGCCAATTCATGAAGAGGAGGTTCAATAACCTCATCGAGTTCTACCTTCCTACTATTCACACCTTTTGAGAGAAACTCCTTCTCCAAAAAGGATTCGTTCTTAGCAACAAACACTTTGCCTTCGGATCTGTGATAGAAGGTGTACCCAATTGTTTCTTTAGGGTATCCTATGAAGACGCATTTTTCCGCTTTGGGTTCGAGTTTATCAGGCTGAAGTTTCTTCACATAAACATCGCATCCCCAAACTTTTAGAAATGACAGCTTAGGTTTGTTTCCAAACCATAATTCATACGGTGTCATTTCAACGGATTTAGATGGAGCCCTATTTAAAGTGAAAGCAGCTGTTTCTAGCGCATAACCCCAAAAAGATAGTGGCAGATCGGTAAGAGACATCATAGACCGAACCATATCCAATAAGGTACGGTTACGACGTTCGGATACACCATTTCGTTGTGGCGTTCCAGCGGGAGTGAGTTGTGAAACTATTCCACATTCTCTCATATGTGCGCCAAACTCGTAATTAAGATATTCTCCTCCATGATCAGATCATAGAAATTTAATCTTTCTGTTACGATGATTTTCTACTTCACTCTGAAATTCTTTGAACTTTTCAAACGTTTCAGACTTGTGTTTCATCAAGTAAATATACCCATATCTACTTAAGTCATCAGTGAAAGTAACAAAATAACGATATCCACCATGCGCCGGCACACTCATAGGTCCACATACATCGGTATGTATGATTTCCAATAAGTCTGTCGCCCGTTCCATTAAACCGGAAAACGGCGTTCTAGTCATCTTGCCCATAAGACATGGCTCGCATGTCTCAAATGATTCATAATCAAGTGATTCCAGAAGTCCATCCGAATGAAGCTTCTTCATGCGTTTAACACCAATATGACCTAAACGGCAGTGCCACATGTATGCGGCTATATCATCATTTGACTTAATTCTTTTGGCATTCACATTATGAATATGTGTTTCATCACTATCAAGATTCAAAAGAAATAAACCTTTCTTCTCAGGTGTATGTCCATAAAAGATATTATTCATATAAATCGAACAACCATTGTTCTCAGACTGGAATGAATAATTGTCTCGCATTAAACAAGATCCGAAAATAATGTTCATGCTCAACGCAGGCACCAAATAACATTTATTCAGGTTTAAAACTAATCCAGATGGTAAATGTAGAGGCAGCGTCCCGACGGTGATAACATCAACTTTTGATCCATTGCCGACGCACATCGTGACCTCATCCTTCGCAAGTTGCCGCTTATTCTTTAGCCCCTGTTTCGAGTTACATATGTGAGCAACCGAACCAGTATCAAATACCCAGGTGCTATTGCGACTACTAGTAAGGTACACATCAATAACATGTATATCATATATACCTTTGTTAATCTTCCCGTTCTTCTTATCCGCCAGATACTTTGGGCAGTTGCGCTTCCAGTGCCCCATTTCCTTGCAGTAGAAACACTCAGTTTCAGGTTTAGGACCAGCCTTGGGTTTCCTCTCAGAACCGGCAACAGATTTGCCGTCCTTCTTGTTTCTACCCTTGGACTTATTATCCTTTCTACCTTTCTTTAAACTAGTGGTCTTATTGACCATCAACACTTGATGTTCCTTTTTGATCTCCACTTCTGCAGTCTTAAGCATTGAGAGAAGCTCGGGGAGAGACTTCCTCATGCCCTGCATGTTGTAGTTCATCACAAAGCCCTTGAAGCTAGGTGGGAGAGATTGGAGAACCCGATGTATTCCCAACTCATTGGGAATCGTTATTCCCAAAGAGATGAGCTTATCGGCATACCCAGACATTTTGAGTACGTGCTCGCTAACGGAGCTGTTCTCTTCCATCATGCAACTAAAGAACTTTTCTGAAGCATCATAACTCTCCACGGCAGTATGGGAGTCGAAGATCAGTTTCAACTCTCCCATTGTATCATAAGCGTTGCTGTTCTCGAAACGTTTTCGCAGCTCCGGCTCAAGTCCATACAGTATGCCGCAATGAACTAAACTGTGGTCCTCCTTACGAGTCAGAAAAACATTTTTCTCTTCATCGGGAGCATCTTCTGCAGGCGGGTTACCTAGCGGTGCCTCAAGCACATAGCCCTTTTGAGAGGCATTGAGGAGGATCCTCAAGTTAAGTGCCCAGTTGGTGAAGTTGCTACCGTTGGTGGCTAGTTTTTCTTTCTCCATGAACGCATTGAAATTAAGAGCAGGTGGTGCCATGATCTACAAATTATTTGCAAAGTTAATTTAGACTAAGTTCATAATAGAATGAGTTCAGGTTAAATCAAATTCTACGTGAACTCCCACTTAAAAACAACATCCCTCCTAGTTTTCTTAAGTGACTACATGAACCAAATCCACTATACCGCAACCGATCATCACGTGCAACGGTATAGTTTCAAAGGCGAGCATCACCATGTTCATCATATCAACCATATGACTCATGCTTAACCTTTCGGTTCGTGTTTCGAGGCCATGTCTGTACATGCTAGGCTCGCCAAGTAGAACCATAACATTTGCGTGTGTAAAACTGTCTTACACCCGTCGTATGTGAACGTAGAGTCTATCACACCCGATCATCACGAGGTGTCTCAAAACGACGAACTTTCTTGACGGTGCATGTTATGGGAGAACACATTTTTATCTTGATATTTATGTGAGAGGGATCATCTTATAATGCTACCGCGCGATCAAATCTAAGCAGAATAAGATGCATAAAAGGATAAACATCACATGCATATATAATGTGATATGATATGGTCCTTCACGCATTCGATCTCCATCTTGTGCGTCATGGTATGATCTCCATCATTCCACCGGCGTAGCACCAAGGTCCATGGCGCGCCACCTTGGTTGTCTTCCTCCATTACAATATATCACTTGGATATATATATACGGCACGCAGGCCATTTAAATGTAAAGACAACCATACGGCTCCTGCCGGTTGTTTATAACTTACAAAAAGGATCATTGCATACAATTTGTAACATAAACAATTTAACCATATCACATCACATGCCCTGCAAAAACAAGTTAGACGTTTCTAATTTGTCTTGCATATTTTACGTGGTTTGGGGCTTTTCTAGGAAGAACCGTTCTTACCTACGAACATGAAACCACAATGGTGATAAAAATATTATTAACAACTATTTGTAAAATAGATCATAACTATAGTGGGAGAAACGTACACCCGCAAAGCCACATATGCCGAAGCATGTCAAGTGTGGGACAAGTCTCGTGAACGCGGTCACGTAAGGTTAGTCTCGGGCAGCTTCAATCCCACTATGCCACTATGATCCAAAATACAAAAAAAAATTGCAATAACATGATCATCAACACCCACATCCACATGTGTTCTAGCCGTGCATACCAACTACGCATAGATATGGCTCTGATACCACTGATGGGTTCGTAGCATAGAAAACAAAAATTTTCCTACGCAAGAACACATAAACTAGCCAAGATACTCTACGAGGTGGTAGCAACGGAGACTAACCCTCGACGACCGTAAGCGGGGATTACGTTCCCGCACAAACGTTGACGATGGAGAGTCGGTGAAGACGCACGTAGTCGACATAGTTGTTCACTTGACGTAGTCGACGTAGAGGTTCACTCGATGATCACAAGATCGTGTACACGGCGCCACAAGTGGCAGCGCCCCCGTGCTCGGTCACACGTACAGCTCGACGTCGACTCCTCCACGCCCTCGGTCCAGCGGGGCAGCGGAAGAAGGGATCCGCCGGACACTCCACCACACACTTCTCCAAGTGTATGAACTACGAACTACAATTCCGGCAGAGCTTCGCTAAGCAGAGACAGAAATTGGGTAGCAACTATGCGAAGGAGGGGAGGATCAAGTAGTGTGTGACATGGAGGAGAGGGAGGCGTTTATATAGAGGAGGAGGGGCAGCCCCAAGGGGTGGCCGGCCAAGGAGGTCTCCTCCTCTTCATGACCCCTCTTCATTCCCTTCATGGTGGTAACCCCCTCATCAACATGAGGTAACCCCCATTTTAATGCATGACATTCATGCTAATTAAAATTCACACTTATTGATTTAATAAAACATTTTTATTTCTTTAATATTTGTTAATTCATTCAATTAACAAACATTAACAAATACACCCTTGAGTTATTTCGATATCCCGAAACAGTTTCGGTGCTTTTCTGAAACAACCCTTATGCTGTCCTGTAATTCAATCGGAGTATCGTATCCACTCAAAATCGACGGCGAACCTTAAGTGTGTCACCCTACGGTTCATGAATAACGTGGACATGATCGAGACTCCTCTCCGATCAATAATCATCAGCGGGATCTGGAAATCCATGATGACTCCCACTTACTCAACGATGAACTAGTGATCGTGTGAACCAGTAACGAACATAGTTAATTCCTTTTGTCTCGCGATATTATTACTTGTCCGAGATCCGATCATTTGGCATCAACCATACCTAGTTCGATCTCGTTCCCGACAAGTCTCTTTACTCGTTCCGTGATAATGCATTCCTGTGACCTAGTCACATGCTTGCAAGCGATTCTAATGCAATATCAACGAGAAGGGCCCAGAGAATATCTTCCCGTCATCGGGTCAGACAAATTCCACTCTTGATCCATGAGCCTCAACTAATACTTTCAGAATACCCAAATCAACCTTTATAATCACCCTGTGACGGTGTGACGTTTGATATCATCAAAGTACTCTTCCGGTATCAGTGATTAACATGATCTCATGGTCTGAGGATTAGAGCTATTTCGTATGAGTTTGATATAGCAAAGAACTTGATGACTTGATCGTATTGCTATTCGTACTATGGGTGTGAGTGTTCATCACATCATTCTTTTAATGATATGACCCCGTTATTAACAACATCCAATGTTCATGATCAGGAAACCTTGATCATCGGTTAATCAACGAGCTAGTATAAAAGAGAGGCTTTACTAGGAACCCTTTTAGTTTATTAATCACACAAGTATTAATGTTTCTGATTAATACAATTCTAGCATGAGAAATAAACATCTATTATGAACACGGAATAATATAATAACAACTTTATTATTGCCTCTCGGGCATATTCCTTTCAAATAAAACCATTTGTTTCATGTACATAGTGAATTTAAGGTTTTTTGGTGAAGCAAGCTCCCAAAGACCCAAGAGAACTACTGTTGGCCAACACACATCAGCATTGCCTATCTACTACATCACATGGTACTCACACAAATCACCTATAGTGGTTTCATCCACAGTCCCTCTATCATCTTGACATCCACTAGTCAACCCAAGTTTGACCAAATCTTGCATCTGCCTTGATGGCATGACAAATGATTTTAGCCCTGAGTGTTGCATAACTAGAATAAATAAAACCGTTTGTTCCATGTACATTTTGAAATTAAGGTTTTTGGTGAAGCAAGTACCTGAAGACCCTAGCTAGAGAACAATTGTTGGCCAACACACATCAGCACTTCCTAGCTACTACATCACAAGGTACTCACACAAATCACTTAGTGGTTTCATCCATGGTCCCTCTATCATCTTGACATCCACTGGTCAACCCAAGTTTGACCAAATCTTGAAACTGCCTTAATGACATGACAAATGATGTTAGCTCTGAGTGTTGCATAACTAAAGTAAATTAAACCATTTGTTTCATGTACATAGTGAATTTAAGGTTTTTTTGGTGAAGCAAGCCCCCAAAGACCCTAGAGAACAACTATTGGCCAACACACATCAGCACTGCCTAGCTACTACATCACATGGTACTCACACAAATCATCTAGTGGTTTCATCCACAGTCTCTCTATCATCTTGACATCCACTGGTCAACCCAAGTTTGACCAAATCTTGCATCTGCCTCGATGGCATGAAAAATGATGTTAGCCGTGGGTGTTGCATAACAAAAGTAAATAAAACCATTTGTTTCATGTACATAGTGAAATTAAGGTTTTTTGGTGAAGCACGTACCCAAAGACCCTAGCTAGAGAACAACTATTGGCCAACACACATCAGCACTATGGTACTCACACAAATCACCTAGTGGTTTCATCCACAGTCCCTCTATCATCTTTCCATCCACTGGTCAACCCAAGTTTGACCAAATCTTGCATCTGCCTTGATGACATGACAAATGATGTTAGCCGTGAGTGTTGCATAACTAATGTAAATAGAACCATTTGTTTCATGTACATAGTGAATTCAAGGGTTTTTGGGGAAGCAAGCAGCAAAGACCATAGAGAACAACTGTTGGCCAACACACAGTAGCACTGCCTAGCTACTACATCACATGGTACTCACACAAATCACATATATTGGTTTCATTCATAGTCCCTCTATCATCTTGACATCCACTGGTCAACCCAAGTTTTACCAAATCTTGCATCTACCTTGATGGCATGACAAATGATGTTAGCCCTGAGTGTTGCATAACTAAAGTAAATAAAACCATTTGTTTCATGTACATAGTGAAATTAAGGTTTTTTGGTCAAGCAAGTACCCAAAGTCCCTAGCTAGAGAACAATTGTTGGCCAACACACATCAGCACTGCCTAGCTACTAAATCACATGGTACTCACACAAATCACCTAGTAGTTTCATCCACAGTCCCATTATCATCTTGACATCCACTGGTCAACCCAAGTTTAACCAAATCTTGCATCTGCCTTGATGACATGACAAATGATGTTAGCCATGAGTGTTGCATAACTAAAGTAAATAAAACCATTTGTGTCATGTACATAGTGAATTTAAGGTTTTTTGGTGAAGCAAGCTCCCAAAGACCCTAGAGAACAACTGTTGGCCAACACACATCAGCATTGCCTATCTACTACATCACATGGTACTCTCACAAATGATCTATAGTGGTTTCATCCACAGTCCCTCTACCATCTTGACATCCACTGGTCAACCCAAGTTTGACCAAATCTTGCATCTGCCTTGATGGCATGACAAATGATTTTAGCCCTGAGTATTGCATAACTAAAATAAATAAAACCGTTTGTTTCATGTACATTTTGAAATTAAGGTTTTTGGTGAAGCAAGTACCTGAAGACCCTAGCTAGAGAACAACTGTTGGCCAACACACATCAGCACTTCCTAGCTACTACATCACAAGGTACTCACACAAATCACTTAGTGGTTTCATCCATGGTCCCTCTATCATCTTGACATCCACTAGTCAACCCAAGTTTGACCAAATCTTGAAACTGCCTTGATGACATGACAAATGATGTTAGCTCTGAGTGTTGCATAACTAAAGTAAATAAAACCATTTGTTTCAGGTACATAGTGAATTTAAGCTTTTTTGGTGAAGCAAGCCCCCAAAGACCCTAGAGAACAACTATTGGCCAACACACATCAGCACTGCCTAGCTACTACATCACATGGTACTCACACAAATCATCTAGTGGTTTCATCCACAGTCTCTCTATCATCTTGACATCCACTGGTCAACCCAAGTTTGACCAAATCTTGCATCTGCCTCGATGGCATGAAAAATGATGTCAGCCGTGGGTGTTGCATAACAAAAGTAAATAAAACTATTTGTTTCATGTACATAGTGAAATTAAGGTTTTTTGGTGAAGCACGTACCCAAAGACCCTAGCTAGAGAACAACTATTGGCCAACACACATCAACACTACCTAGCTACTACATCCTATAGTACTCACACAAATCACCTAGTGGTTTCATCCACAGTCCATCTATCATCTTTCCATCCACTGGTCAACCCAAGTTTGACCAAATCTTGCATCTGCCTTGATGACATGACAAATGATGTTAGCCGTGAGTGTTGCATAACTAATGTAAATAAAACCATTTGTTTCATGTACATAGTGAATTCAAGGGTTTTTGGGGAAGCAAGCAGCAAAGACCATAGAGAACAACTGTTGGCCAACACACGGTAGCACTGCCTAGCTACTACATCACATGGTACTCACACAAATCACATATATTGGTTTCATCCATAGTCCCTCTATCATCTTGACATCCACTGGTCAACCCAAGTTTTACCAAATCTTGCATCTACCTTGATGGCATGACAAATGATGTTAGCCCTGAGTGTTGCATAACTAAAGTAAATAAAACCATTTGTTTCATGTACATAGTGAAATTAAGGTTTTTTGGTCAAGCAAGTACCCAAAGACCCTAGCTAGAGAACAATTGTTGGCCAACGCACATCAGCACTGCCTAGCTACTAAATCACATGGTACTCACACAAATCACCTAGTAGTTTCATCCACAGTCCCTTTATCATCTTGACATCCACTGGTCAACCCAAGTTTAACCAAATATTGCATCTGCCTTGATGACATGACAAATGATGTTAGCCATGAGTGTTGCATAACTAAAGTAAATAAAACCATTTGTTTCATGTACATAGTGAATTTAAGGTTTTTTGGTCAAGCAAGCTCCCAAAGACCCTAGAGAACAACTGTTGGCCAACACACATCAGCATTGCCTATCTACTACATCACATGGTACTCTCACAAATGACCTATAGTGGTTTCATCCACAGTCCCTCTATCATCTTGACATCCACTGGTCAACCCAAGTTTGACCAAATCTTGCATCTGCCTTGATGGCATGACAAATGATTTTAGCCCTGAGTATTGCATAACTAAAATAAATAAAACCGTTTGTTTCATGTACATTTTGAAATTAAGGTTTTTGGTGAAGCAAGTACCTGAAGACCCTAGCTAGAGAACAACTGTTGGCCAACACACATCAGCACTTCCTAGCTACTACATCACAAGGTACTCACACAAATCACTTAGTGGTTTCATCCATGGTCCCTTCATCATCTTGACATCCACTGGTCAACCCAAGTTTGACCAAATCTTGCAACTGCCTTGATGACATGACAAATGATGTTAGCCCTGAGTGTTGCACAACTAAAGTAAATAAAACCATTTGTTTCATGTACATAGTGAATTTAAGGTTTTTTTGGTGAAGCAAACCCCCAAAGACCCTAGAGAACAACTATTGGCCAACACACATCAGCACTGCCTAGCTACTACATCACATGGTACTCACACAAATCACCTAGTGGTTTCATCCACAGTCCCTCTATCATCTTGACATCCACTGGTCAACCCAAGTTTGACCAAATCTTGCATCTGCCTTGATGGCATTAAAAATGATGTTAGCCCTTAGTGTTGCATAACAAAAGTAAATAAAACCATTTGTTTCATGTACATAGTGAAATTAAGGTTTTTTGGTGAAGCAAGCACCCAAAGACCCTAGCTAGAGAACAACTATTGGCCAACACACATCAGCACTGTTGATTTGTGTGGAACGATGCGTACCCTCTCGGGCCATCGGTTGCGTGTTATATAGGCAGGGAAGAGCCCCCTGCGTGGCTATACAAGAGATAGACGTATACGGTCAGTGTACTACACCGTACACCGTATACATACAATATTACATACTCCAACACCCCCCCCTTAATCTAAAGCGCGGGAGAGATTTAGATTATGCTTAAACTCATCAATACTCTTGACAGGAAGAGCCTTTGTGAACCCATCAGCAAGTTGATCTTTGCTTGAAATAAACTTGATGGCAAGACGATTTTCAGCAACTCGTTCACGAACAAAGTGGTAGTCAATGTCAATATGCTTGGTACGTGCATGAAAGACTAGATTGGCAGACAGAAAAGTGGCACCCAGGTTATCACACCATAAACAAGGCTTCTGACATAGTTGAACACCAAGTTCAGTAAGTAAGGCTTCATCCCAAATGAGTTCTGTAGTAGCATTTGCCAAGGCTTTGTACTCAGCTTCAGTACTAGATCGAGACACTGTAGCCTGTTTACAAGCACTCCAGGATACTAAATTTGGTCCAATAAAAATGGCAAACCCTCCAGTGGAACGCCTATCTTCCAGACAACCAGCCCAATCAGCATCTGAAAAGGCACTTAAAAGAGTGGATGAAGACGGTCTAAAGGTGATACCAAGCTGAGATGTGTCTCTAACATAGCGAAGAATACGTTTAGCAGCCATCCAATGCGCAGTTGTAGGAGCATGAAGATATTGACAAACCTTATTAACAGAGAACGACAGGTCTGGACGAGTGAGAGTAAGATACTGAAGAGCACCAACAATACTCCGGTACTGAGAACTGTCCTCTGGGCCAAGAGGGGTCCCGTGATGAAGGGAGAGAGGCTCAGACAACGACAGGGGTGTAGGGGCAGCTTTGCAGTCAAGCATGCCAACTTTGGTGAGCATATCACGGGCATATTTGTCTTGTGTGAGAAGCAATCCTTGCGGTGTCCTTTTTACTTCAATGCCTAGAAAATAGTGAAGATTTCCCAGATCTTTGATTGCAAACTGAGCATTGAGATCTTTAAGCAAAGCTGAGATAGCATCATCAGATGAGCTAGTTACAATAATGTCATCAACATAAATCAAGACAAAAATAGTAACACCAGACTTATCATAGAGAAATAGAGAGGTATCAGCTTTGGATGGAAGAAAACCAAGATTCTGAAGTTTGGCACTCAACCGAGAGTACCAGGCTCGAGGTGCTTGCTTTAAGCCATAAAGAGCTTTATCAAGCCTGCAAATGTGATGGGGAGCATCAGGTTGTTCAAAACCAGGTGGTTGTTTCATGTATACTTCCTCTTCCAGAACACCATGCAGAAACGCGTTCTTGACATCTAGCTGTCGAAGACTCCAACCATGAGAGACAGAAATAGATAGAACAACTCTGATAGTAGCAATCTTGACAACGGGACTGAAAGTATCTTCATAGTCAAGACCATACCTTTGCTTGAAACCTTTTGCAACTAAGCGTGCTTTGTATCGATCAATAGAGCCATCAGCATGTCGTTTGACACGATATACCCACTTGCAATCAATCAGATTTTTGTTGGAACTGAAAGGAACAAGAGTCCAAGTCTTGTTGACCATAAGAGCATCATATTCATCATGCATAGCGGCACGCCAATGTGGAGTATTGAGAGCAGCAGACAAATTTGAAGGTTCACCTGTGGAAGCAAGCATACCATAGCGGATAGTCCCATCAATATATTTCTTTGGTTGTCTGATACCTTTTTGAAGACATGTACGAATTCTAGGAGGCGACACAACAGCACCAGTACCAGACGGCGCTGCAGAGGATCCGGCAGGGTGCACCGGGGGAGCACATGCACTTGCATGGGCAGGCGATGGCGTGGCAGTGTCGGATTGGGTAGGGGAGCTGAGCGCTGGCATGGCTGTCGAGGCAGTCGGGGACGACGTGGGAAAGGGCGACATCGTGGCCACTTCTGGTTGGTCCGGAGGTGCACCGACGCTCGCGGACGGGGTCCCAGGCCCCTCATCGGCGCTGTCACTTGGCGCGGAATCGGAGGCAGGATCCTCCTCGGGATCTGAGGCATGGGAGTCCGGGCTGGCAGGGGAATGTTCCCTAGAATCTTCCTCGAAGTGCGTGCTATCGGCATTTTCAGTGATCTTCAGGAGGGGGCTGTAGTGGCGTGGAAGCTCCATTTGGAGTAGAATTTTCACCAGAATTCATGTTTTCCTATGTAGCATCAAATAGAGAAGCAGTAATAGGTACAATAGTAGGCATATGATCATCAATATTAGATACACTCTCATAGAGGTTGTTGGTAGGAAGAAGTAGGATTTGTTGTTTGAGAAGAGCACCGGCATTGGGATGGAGACCGTGGAAATGGAAAACATTTTCATCAAAACAACATCACATGATATGTAAACACGTCCTATAGAGACATCAAGACATTTTACGCCTTTATGGAAGGTGCTATATCCGAGAAAAACACACAGTTTAGAGCGAAAAGCAAGCTTGCGTGTATTATATGGACGAAGATTGGGCCAACAGGCACAACCAAACATACGGAGAGCATCATAGTTGGGAGTGATATGAAGTAGATGCTCAGCTGGAGACTCAAGATTAATGACTTTGCTTGGAAGCAAATTAATAAGAAAAGTAGCAGTGAGAAAAGCTTCATCCCAGTACTTGAGTGGCATGGATGCATTAGCAAGTAAGGCAAGACCTACTTCAACAATATGATGGTGCTTTCTCTCAGCAGAACCATTTTGTTGGTGAGCATGTGGGCAAGAAACATGATGAGTAATGCCAGCAGTTTGAAAGAAAGCATGAAGTTTCTCATACTCACCTCCCCGGTCAGTTTGCATAGTAACAATTTTCCTATCAAACTTACGCTCAACATACTGCTGGAAATTAAGAAAGGCTTGATAAACATCAGAACGCTTTTTAAGCAAATAAATCCAGGTGAACTTACTAAAATCATCGATAAAGCTTACATAGTATGCATGTTTTCCAGCAGAAAGAGGTGCAGGACCCCATACATCAGAAAAAACTTGTTCAAGAGGAACAGTGGATCTACTGGTGGAGATGGGATATGGTAGCTGGTGACTCTTAGCAAGCTGACAAGAGTCACAAACATACGGTGTAGTGTCTGGAGTGTAAGCTATTTTATTTCTTCTAAGAACTTGCTGAACAATGAAAGACGAAGGATGTCCTAGGCGACGATGCCACGTAGTCGAGGACGGCTTTATTGTGATGAAAGCTTGCTTGGAGGACTCATAGGAGTTGGGCATCAAGGGATAGAGACCTCCACGGCAAGGGCCTCTAAACAGGATTCGCTGGGTTGCTTGGTCCTTGATCAAAAAGAAGAAAGGATGAAACTCAATAAAGACATGATTGTCAAGGCTAAATCGATGAACAGATAATAGATTTGTTGAAGCACTAGGAACATGTAATATGCCATTGAGGTCAAAGGAATTGTGAGAGGTATGTAATAATGAGTGACCAATATGACTAATTTGCATACATGTGCCTTCAGATGTACGAACACGGTCCTGACCATGATAGGTGACGAGGGTTAACTCGACAAATGTCCTAAATGAAGGACTTAGGATCGGGGAGATAGGGCGTCGGATGAACTTGAAGGTAAAGTTAGTCAAAATAGGCGTATATCGAAAGTAAACTTGGGTGTTCAACCTGGCTTGCTTTCAATCTGTCCTACGCCGTCCCCTCCTGGCCCCTATATATAGGTGGACAGGTCTCGAGGATCGGGTAGGGTCCGATACAGATTACAATATCGACATACGGTAAGAACTCGTATTTCGACTATTATTACAATTGGGCCTAGCTTAACGGGCCTCAGGGGTACTTAACAAGCGGGCTCTATTAGCTATACCCTTGTTAGTAGCCCCTGAGATTCTACCAGAATTGCAGATTCGGGTTGAATCTCTAATCTTTAAGTCCTCGACTTGATCAATTCTTCGACTTCTTCATATCTTCAAATCTTCGACTTGGTCTTTCGACTTTATTTTCATGATAATATCTCGCAAGGGGTTTTGATGAACAAGCCTGACAACTCTGATGGATCAAGAGGTCAGCTAACTGCCGAAACAGATACTTGCCACCTACTTCAAATTCAATTCCCTTGGACTTGAATTTGGGATACCGGTCAAACCCATTCTTTTGCCGCATTTAGGACTTACAAAGAATGAGTCCCAGTGGATCTTAGGGTACCCAGTGCGTCCACCAGGATTCTCTTCGCATCGTAGACACGGATACATACCAGCAGAGCGCATCCATGTGCGTATACCAGGCCACACAGGACGGATCCCGGGGTCTTACCTTCGTGATAAATCACGGCATTCGAGTTTTGTTGCGATAACGTAACTCGAGAATCGCATATCGCAGTCTAATTTTGACTGAAAATATTCGGGTTATACAACCACAAAAAACTCGCTCCTGATGGGAGTAACGATGTTTCATCGCATATTCCTTCGCTTTCCATGCTCCAGTGGTCATTAATAAACATCGTCGGGTGCGCGCTCAGTGCTCCCGATGGGAGTAGCCCCTGAGGCTATAGTCGAACAAAACTTTTTTTCTGAGTATAGGCTCAAATATAGTGTACTCCATCATCATGCTTCAACTCAATAGTTTAGCGATAATTTCGTTGGGTACGCGCTCAGTGCTCCCGATGGTAGTAGCCCCCGAGGCTATAGTCGAATGTTTTCGGGTATAGTCTCCTGAATTGATATTTGTATTGTCGGCGCCAATCTTGTGTCTTCTTTATCTTGTCCTTCTTTATCCAAAATTCACCATATTCGATATATGTTGAGTACATGCATCCATCGAGTTGATTTTCATTCTTTTGTCTTCTTCGTGACGTCAGTGGCCAAATTTAGCTATACGTCACCCTTATTAAGCTCGTACCGTTTCGTGGGTAGCACGGTAATTTTGTATTTCTCTGCTCGTTAGTGGGCTGCCGCTTCCGCTCCTTACGCCACGTCTTAGCCCACGTTCCTTCACCGAGAAGGTATATAAGGGCAGAGTGGGGATTTGTACTGTTTACCAGCTCTTTCTCTCCGCCGCCGCCGCCATTGCCAATCCTTGCGCCCTGCTCTTCCCCTGAGCGTAGATTCGTAGATGTGCGTGAAACACCTGGCAATGAAGAACAACATGGCCAAGGGGAAGGCAACGAGCTCTGCGACTAGCTGGGTGCCCTCAGCTGCCACGCAGAAGGAGCTGGACAAGGCCAAGACAGATGGTCTCATCTCCAGCAGCGACTCCATCAAGTTTCCGAGCACCGAATGGATCCCCAAGCCCCCGAGTGGCTATCGGGTGATGTTTCTTTCTTTTCTTCTCTGCGGACTCTCTCTTCCTGCCCACAAATTCCTTTGTGGGCTTCTTTATGTTTATGGTGTGCAGCTTCACCAGCTCACACCTAATTCTATCCTCCACATTGCCTGCTTTGTGACTCTTTGCGAGTCATTCCTGGGTATCGAACCCCATTTTCGTCTTTGGAGATCCATCTTTTGGCTCTGCCCTAGTGTTTCTTTGGCAAATAAGCCTGAATTGGGCGGGGCTGTCATCTCTGTGCGCGCTGAGGCTCAGTACTTGGAATTT
Source organism: Dactylis glomerata (assembly GCA_007115705.1). Classification (NCBI taxonomy): domain Eukaryota; kingdom Viridiplantae; phylum Streptophyta; class Magnoliopsida; order Poales; family Poaceae; genus Dactylis; species Dactylis glomerata. Next base: position 4,386,380 of record QXEO01000339.1, read on the forward strand.
TCCATGTCTGCATCAGTCCAGGGTTGGAGGACCAAATGGTTTTATATCAAAGACCGTAAGGCCTCCTCCGAAGACGAATACGGCCTAGCCCCCTTTGATGCCTCCAAGGAGTTGAAGAAATTGGCATCGTGGGATTCGCCTCCCATAGATGCAGAGATGGAGGAGATTGCTCCGCTACTGACCCACATCCAAGCTTTGAAAGGGGGTAAAGGAGGCGCTCTGTCGGGCATCCAACTCATGGCGTTCTTTGTGCAACGTTGAGTTCAACCCCTGCAGCATCGTCTTTCCAAACTTTGGAACTATTCTGGCTTGGTGGATTCTTCTTGCATCTCTGGAGATCTAATGGAGAAGCAGGAAGTCAACAAGCGAGTTAGGAGCCTCACCAAGCTCACCAAGGACCATGCAGTTGCAGACTTGGCTGCTGATTATTTCGACTCTGTGCACCCCCTACCCAAGGTATGTATTTTTTGCATTGTATACTTGCTATCGAATTCATTGGCTTCCAGCTATGTTTGTGCTTCTATCGATTACTTTTCTGACTTATTCATTTGTAGGACCACCAATTTCTTGTTTCATGCCCTCCTCTTCCAGAGGAAGGGCCTCTTTCGGCTGATCTGGCTTCTGCTGTTTCTGAATCCCCCGAGGCTGAAGAAAATCAGGATGGAGATGATGATGAAGAATCAGAAGAAGATACCAGCTCGACGACATCGCCTCCTCCTGCGCTTTCTGAAGATACTTGTGCGGACAAAAAGAGGAAGCGTGTCAACAAGCTTACTTCATAGAGTACCTCCGTGCAGAGAACTGCGGCTAATGAAGCCCCTGTTCTCGAAGAAGATGTTGAATTTTTCGACCTCATGGCATTGTAAGTGTTCTGCGAGTTCTACGGTTTCGCTGTATTTGCTTTCTTCCTTTCGGGTTATATGAAACATGTTTCCTCTTGCAGTGATGACAAAGAGCCGAAAAGGGATGCTGCGGCTGCTCCTTCTACTCAAGATGCAATTACTGATGAGCCTCCTGTATAGGAGACTGAGCCAGCTGTGCAGGCGCCAAGGGCCACCAAGGCTTCTACCAAGAAGATTACTGCGTCCCGAAGTACCAAGCGGTCAAAAAAATCCCAAGAGGCTGAAGTTTCCCTTGAAGCACACAAGCCCACAGGCTCCCCTGACAATGTGAGTGGTTGTACTGTACTTATCTTTCTTGCGCCTACCATATACTTACGTGTTTCTCCCTTGGCCGGCATTGATGAAGAAATTCGTCGCCTTGGGTACTGAATGTACTGAATACTTGAAGGCTGCGAGAGCTTCCGAAGGTTAATTCTTTGTCCTATCTTTGCTTGTCTTGTGTGCTTCTTTTTCCTTTTGTTTGACTTCTCCTTTCCTTTCTTTGCTGGACTGCAGATGCCTTAGCATCAGCCAATGCTCGCATTGCGTCGCTGGAAGCCGAGCTCAGTGCTTCGCGGAGAGCCTTTGATGTTGCAACCGCTACCAAAGCAAATGCTGAGAAGTCGCATAAGTCAGCACTGGCTAAGGCGGAGAAGGCTTTGGCCGATGCTAACAAAGAGCATCTCCAGCGAGAGCAAGCCGTGGCTGAGCGGTTGCACACTGTAGCGCCCTGCCTTTTGCTAAAGGCAGAACTCCTGTGTATCTGTGCCATTCCCTGGATCAGTAGATAGCACCACAGTACAAAATGAGAAATCATTGCAATAGCATCAATATTACAACGTAAATCCAGTTACATAGGTATTCAACCTTACGAGTACACAGCATAAAGCATAGATTGCAGTGAGCTTCCATCTTCATCAGGTGCCACAGGCAGACATGTTGGAATGTAAGCTCGAGATCCTACTCCTGGTTCCTTACTCGAAATAAAACCTGCACGTTTGAATATGCAGCCCCAGAGGGGTCAGTACAATGATGTACTGGCAAATGACACATATTTGGTGGCATTTTGTGGAAAGACTATACTACATGATATTTGGCTGGTGGATCTCATAGGCTGATTTGCATAAAGCCAATTTTATCCTATAATCCATCTTAATACTTTCTTACAAAATTTTATTTTTCAAGGGTCAAGACATCCCCCATACATTACATACTGGCCGGTATGTAGTTCTGGGCGAAACTCAACAAAGTTGGAACCTCAGGAACCATCACCCCTCGGAGTGCATGGTCCTTAGTTCCTGCCTAAGGGTTTCTAGACAAATTTTAATAATTCAGAAATGGTGATGAGATTCTTCCGTACATTCCATGTCTAGAGACTCAATTGTCCATTCTGAGGACTCGGCTAATCGATTAGTTTAAACACCTTGCAAGGGTTGTGCACTTTCACCTTACGATTCATTTTATGCCCATACATAAAATGAAACGAGACCTTTTAGAGGAGAGAGCAACTAACCGGCAAGATCCGTTCCCAACCTATAATTCAACTACCACCATCTTCTTGCACACAAGTTGCACTCCCACATCTAATCAGTCAAGACAGAGCCCATAATGTCATAAGGCTGCACTGGAAGCACTCTAAGCCTGGAAGACATAGTAACCTCTTTGTTCCTGGGTGGCAATCCACAAGTGAACGCCTAGGCAGCAACTACACAATGCGTAGCCCCAGGTCGCGCCCAGGCAGCAACTACACAATGTGCAGCCCCAGGTCGCCACTCAACATCGCCTCCATCATCAAACCAATCCACCCAGGTGTTTCTTTTTAGTTGAAGTTCTTAATTTGTTCACAAAACACTTTTCAAGTGATCAAGGCATGGCATCAATATTTTTCAAAGTATTTAGCATCCTAACAGGTGGGGTTTGAGGATAGCTACACACTACTAGGATCTAAGCATTTGATAAAATAGTTGATCAATTCACCTATCATGCATACTACAAGAGGTGAATACACTAATGCATAAGTAAAATGGGTAAAGGGATATGTGTGTCACTTGCCTTTTTGAAGAATATGATCTTTTCACTTCTCTCAACTAAGTACGTAGCTCTTCACGCAAGCTATAGCACAAAATAACATAACATAAACACATCATACAAATACAATCAAACAAATCAAACAATTGAAAGGTGTTTGTTTAACAATTTAGATTTATTGAGATGTTATGACAAGAAAGATATAGCAAAGGATCATGATTTGTGAGATATGGATTTGAGAGCTTAGCTGGGGAAGATCAATATGATTTGAGAGATAATTGGTCTAGGCAAATATAATTGATGAAGTTTTTATGCTTTATCAAAGCATATAAGAGTTTTAGGAATAGCTCATGTGAAATAATTTACACAAGAGTCAATTTATGCAACTACAACACTATTGAGTAAATGTGACAACAATTACTCTTAAATAGTATCTATTGCACTTAGGAACTAGGCTAGGTTTTAAGAATGCTTGAACTACTCAATTAGCACATTTGCAAGTTGAATAGTTCAATACACGTGAACAAAACTAGGTAGGCATGGGATTGGGTATGAATGACTGATATTTGAGGACATGGCTCAAAAGGTTCATTGATCAACATGGTGTATAACACATACTACGGTATGGGTTATAACAACTCCACATTAATAGAACCTAAGTTTGAGATGAATTCATATTCTACTCAAGTAGCACAATTGCAATTTGAATATATGAATTAGACAAAGTATAATGAGTGAGACCTTTATGCTTTATCGAAGCATATTGAATCTTGGAATATCTCATGTGGGTAAATCACACAAGAGACAAAATAGTGCAATAGCAATACTATTGAATAAGTGTAACAACAATTATTCCTAAATAGTGTATATATTACACTTAAGCTTAGGCTAGGATTCTTATAACATTGAAGTACTCAATTAACTCAAATGCAAATTGAATAGTTCAATGCAAGGCTAAGATTGAGTAGACATGAGTAAAAGACTACAGGTAATGGATATGTATAGATGATGTTTGAAAACATGGCTTAAGATTCCTAATGAGTAAATGGGATTGGGTTAAGTACTATGATGTTGATTTGATCAATACCATAGTAGCAAAGGTAGAAACTAAGATTGAAAGTATCACACTTTACTCAATGACACATTTGTAATTTGAATAAGTGGGTACTATACAAGATAGGTCTAAGTGAATATGATGAGGACATCCCTATACTTGCACCTTCTCCACCAACTACTACACAAGATGTTCCAGCTGTTCAGTCCAATGAGATTAGAATTGGACCCATTACAAGAGCTCGTGCTAAGTTACTAGAACAACAGGTGAACTTGTTTCTTAATGAGCCTGATGTGTTACTTAATGAGAAGTTTATACTGCCTAAGTCATTGTCTTATTGTTTGATCAGGTACATTGGAGAGGAATGCGTAGCACGGAGCGAGGAGCCACAGCAAGAGGAACACCAGAAGATGATCGCCAATATCTGCGCGAGGGAGGAGCGGGAGGAAGGCGCGATAGAAGAGAAGGAGATCATCAAGAAGGGCAAGTTGCAGTTCCAGGAGCCAGCGAACAGTCCGGCCCTCCACACCGGACAGTCCGGCCCTCCACAGCAGACAGTCCGGCGCTTCAACACCGGACAGTCCGGCCTCAGGTGCGCCCGAGGGCAGACACCATCTGTGGTGTAGCGCGCGTCACCCCAAGATAGTCCGGCCTTAGCACACAAGACAGTCCGGCCTTAGCAAGACAGTCCGGCCTTAGCACACAAGACAGTCCGGCCCGTCTCGGATCAGATCCGAACGGATGTATCTAGTTCGAGTCGAATACGTTTTCTCTCGAGTCCTGGCCGCCCCAGCCGCCCATATAAGCCCTGGGACGACCCCATAGTTAGGAAGACCACGTTAAAACTATTTTGGAGTTGTTTCTCTTTAGAACCTCTGAAATTACTTGTGATCGAGTTTATCAAGCTACAATTGAGTGTGATCTGTTGTTCCATTGGGAATTAGTGGATTGCAAACTACCGTTCGTGGTCAACGGCTACGTGCGCAAGATCGTGGTGTTGTGAATATCCTACAAGGTTCGAGAGCTGTTGCATTGGCATCAGGGTTCGAGCGGGAGAGTTCATCGCTACACGGTGTTTATCTATCTACCATCATCATCATCGCCATCGCTCGCTGAGAAGATCGGGACACCCCTTATCATCTTGGTATCAGAGCTCCAGTTTTACTCGGTGAGCATCCACAGATCCATCCATTATTTGAGTGTTTTCGTCCTATCCAGAAAAAGCCAAAAAAATATATTAGGGTTTAGTTTTGCCATAACCTAGATTGCATCGTTTTCTAGTCTTAGTTGCTGGTCGTAGTCGTGTCTTTGATCCGATCTCTTCCGGTAAAGTCGTAGTGTCTAGGTTTCCCTTTGTCAATTTCATTTTTGTTCTTCGTTCTTGAGTCGTTCATCATCGTTTCCGCCAGTTTTTCATCAATTTACCGAGTCCACATAGCGTACCCTTGTTGCAAAACTTAGCTACAGCCTTTCTACAGCATCCGTGCCTAGGAACGTACCCATACGAGACTAGTTGCTGTGCTCTGACAGGCTGCTCATTAGGTTTTCGAGGTGCAATTTTTCGGCTGAATTCAGACCGGACAGTCCGGCCATATCACACAAGACAGTCCGGCCTTAGCAGAATTTTTGCTCCAGTATCGTTTCAGTTATTTTACTGTTGAGTCTTATAGTTGAGAAAAAGTAAAAAAAAAAGAGAAAAGAACAAAAGATCCAAGAAGAAAAAGAGCAATATCATTGTGGTGATTTTGGAGGCCTAGTTCTATATAGCACTTGTAGTTGAGCAATCTTGTGCCTGTCTATTTTTGAGCTATTACTAGCGTCTCTCTTGTGCATTGCAATATTCTTGTTCATAATTGCTTTGCCACGTTTATCTCCACGTGTGTGTTTCCTTGGGTTATTGTCTCACGATCAGCACTAGGATTGGTTTGCGGTGTAGTTAGGACTCCATACCTACAGCTCCACCTTTAATAACCTGTGTGCCTTGTGATCGCCTCTATACCTTTGATATTCACTTCATCACATCAGTGCATCAGTCGTTTGCTTCGAATTGGTAAGCACTACTATTCGCTTTGGAGCGGTAAGATCTACTTTCTTGTCAGCTTTGTGCGAGCAGAGAGTTTGCCACCATATCGATTTTGGGTTTTGCACTAATCTACTAATCATGTCTGCTAGTGATGATGTTGTGATGCAGAAAAAGGCAGAAACTGCTACAGTCACTTGGAGGGAATATGAAGCCTTACGGGATCATTTGACAGGAGTTTTCACTCGCACCACGGATTCTTTAGAAAAGGATGTACAGGGAGTACAAATCCAGTTGGGCGAAACCGAGAAAGCTGTCAACAACATTCAAACACAAGTGACTACAATCAATACAAATGTCAACACGTTACAGCAATCCATTGATGCTTTGCGAGACGCCTTTGAGCAATAGCGGCAACAACAATTTGATGATGCTGCTGGACATGCGGACGCAGATAATGGAAGTGTTAATGATGAGGTCCAACAACAGCCAAACAATGGCCGAGGTAGGGGACGTGCCAATCCCCCTGGTGTTGGCCGTGGTTTTGCTCCTGTGGGACGTGCTCAGCGTGTAATCCAACTAGCAAATGACGATATCTTGAGCAAACCAAAATTCTCAATTCCCAAGTTTGATGGCTCACTTGATCCTGAAGATTACCTTTCATGGGAGTTGAAGATTGAGAAGTTGTGGCGTTTGCAAGACTATACAGAAGATAAGAAGGTTAAACTTGCTGCTTCCGAATTTGATGGCTATGCATTGCATTGGTGGGATGCTATTATACAAAACAGACGCGACGATAATGAGGTTCCTGTGCTCTCATGGCGGGAGATGAAGGAAATTATGAGGCAACGTTTTGTGCCCACTAACTATTTGCGCTCAGTGTTTAACCAGCTCACCAAATTAACACAAGGTAGCAAGACAGTTGATGAGTACTACATGGAGATGGAGATGCTTATGCAGCGTGCACGAGTTCGTGAATCAGTTGAGATGACTCTACAACGTTTTCTCAATAATTTGAAGTTGCCTATTAAGAACATTGTGGGCCATCACACATATGCTACTATGACCGAGTTGTTGCATCATGCACGAGAGACCGAAGCACAACTAGCTGAAGAAGCTAGGGAGCGGGCTCGATATTCGTCGACAAGCCGGTTTTCTGCAAGATCCTCGCAACCACCATCAGCGATGCCACCGGCAGCACCGGCGGACAGTCTGGCCCTCCAACACCGGACAGTCCGGCCTCAAGCCTCTACTTCGGCCTCCAAGCCTGCACCAACACCCTCCTCTGGTTCTACAGCAAACAAGCCGGCTGCTAGTTCGGGTTCCATCATGTCTACAGCTCGTGCTCGTGATAAAGAGTGCTATACTTGTGGAGGAAGAGGACATTATAAGAATAAGTGTCCCAACAACAAAGTCATGTTTGTCAATGACAATGGTGAATATGAGAGTGGAGATGAAATTGATCCCTATAGTCCTGAAGACAATGGTGATGCTAGTGAGGAAGAGTTGGATGCTTATCCTACCCATGCGCCTACCATTGTAGTTACTCCACGTGCTCTTAGTGTGCAGCCTAATTCTGAATCACAGCGCTGCAATCTGTTTCAAACAAAAGCACTAGTTGGCCCAAACAAAGCTTGCAAAGTCATCATTGATGGAGGTAGTTGCAGAAATCTTGCAAGCAAGGAGTTATGTGCCAAGCTGAATTTGACATATTTACCTCATCCTAAACCATATTATATACAGTGGCTGAGTGATAATGGTGAGATGAAGGTAAACCATATGGTGCGTGTACATTTTGAGATAGGACCATACAAGGATTCTATTGATTTTGATGTGGTTCCTATGACTGTTTGCCACTTATTGTTGGGTCGACCATGGTTATATGATCGCCATGTGCAGCACAATGGTCGAGCTAATACATATCATTTGGAGTTCAAGGGCAAGAAAATTACCTTGCAGCCTATGTCCCCACAGCAGATTGTCAATGAATCTCGTCAAAAAATTGAGGTGAACTTGTAGGATGCACATCATGATAAGTGCGAGAGTTTTGTAGCTGTGAGTGATGTAAATGAGCGACCAAAGAATGATATAACGAAAAGTGAGGGAGTGAATAACCTACTAATTTTAGCCACCAAAGAAGATATGAGAGAATTTAGTGAGGATCCTACAGTCATGCCTCTTGTGCTCATGTACAAGGGTGAGGTTTTAGTTTCTAACGACATGACCCCTATTTCTTTTGGTGTGTCTAATGTTTTGCAGGATTTTGGTGATGTATTTCCACTTGATTTGCTGCCTCTACCTTTACATGAGAGAGTTGATATGGAGGCATCAAAACGTGCTGATTATGTGAAGAAACTCCATGAGAAGACTCGAGAGGCTATTGAGAAGAAAGGCCAGAAAGTTGCTGCTGCAAGGAATCAAGCAAGGAAGAAGGTTTTGTTTCAGCCTGGTAACATGGTTTGGGTGCATTTGCGCAAAGACAGGTTTCCCAAGCTGAGGAAATCCAAATTAAAACCTCGTGGTGCTGGTCCTTACAAGGTGTTAGCCAAAATAAATGATAATGCCTACTCGATTGATATACCTATTGCTGAGTTTGGTGGAGTTAGCAACAGCTTCAACGTTGCTGACTTATTACCATATGATGGAGAAGACCTTGGAGCGTCGAGGTCGACGCCTTTTGAAGAGGGGGGAGATGATGAGGACATCCCTATACTTGCACCTTCTCCACCAACTACTACACAAGATGTTCCAGCTGTTCAGTCCAATGAGATTAGAATTGGACCCATTACAAGAGCTCGTGCTAAGTTACTAGAACAACAGGTGAACTTGTTTCTTAATGAGCCTGATGTGTTACTTAATGAGAAGTTTATACTGCCTAAGTCATTGTCTTATTGTTTGATCAGGTACATTGGATAGGAATGCGTAGCACGGAGCGAGGAGCCACAGCAAGAGGAACACCAGAAGATGATCGCCAATATCTGCGCGAGGGAGGAGCGGGAGGAAGGCGCGATAGAAGAGAAGGAGATCATCAAGAAGGGCAAGTTGCAGTTCTAGGAGCCAGCGGACAGTCCGGCCCTCCACACCGGACAGTCCGGCCCTCCACAGCGGACAGTCCGGCGCTTCAACACCGGACAGTCTGGCCTCAGGTGCGCCCGAGGCCAGACACCCTCTGTGGTGTAGCGCGCGTCACCCCAAGACAGTCCGGCCTTAGCACACAAGACAGTCCGGCCTTAGCAAGACAGTCCGGCCTTAGCACACAAGACAGTCCGGCCCGTCTCGGATCAGATCCGAACGGATGTATCTAGTTCGAGTCGAATACGTTTTCTCTCGAGTCCTGGCCGCCCCAGCCGCCCATATAAGCCCTGGGACGACCCCATAGTTAGGAAGACCACGTTAAAACTATTTTGGAGTTGTTTCTCTTTAGAACCTCTGAAATTACTTGTGATCGAGTTTATCAAGCTACAATTGAGTGTGATCTGTTGTTCCATTGGGAATTAGTGGATTGCAAACTACCATTCGTGGTCAACGGCTACGTGCGCAAGATCGTGGTGTTGTGAATATCCTACAAGGTTCGAGAGCTGTTGCATTGGCATCAGGGTTCGAGCGGGAGAGTTCATCGCTACACGGTGTTTATCTATCTACCATCATCATCATCGCCATCGCTCGCTGAGAAGATCGGGACACCCCTTATCAGAATATGATCTTGATCAAGATGTTGTTTAGATAACATTGATGACTAGGTATGATTATGAGATTTACTATGGTAGAAGGAAACATTACTAAAAGAAATAGTTTTATTCCTATAGTAGAATTTACTCAAATTACTCAGGTGTAATTTGAATACTATGAACTTAAGCTCATAAGAGTAAGATGGTATGATATTGGGTGATGATCAGGATTAATTATGATGGTGATGGATAGGTGTATGATCATAAGATTCAATTTTGTAGATGGAATTATATTGAAAGGAATTATAGAATTTAATCTATAATGGACTTACTCAAATTCTCATATTAGAATTTGAATAATTGATGAAGTGGTTCAATAAAATATGAGAGTGATGATGTTGGATATCTTGCAGTAAAACAAAGTCACTGCAATTGGAATCACTCTAAAATAAGTTATAAAATTTGGATTATCACCAAAATAGTGATTTGGACAAATTTGAATGCACAAGGTGTGTGCACGTATCAAATTTGATATTTCTTGATCCTATGATGTTCTACATGATCAGAGGATTCCATAGACTACAAATTTGTAGCAATTGGATCTACAGAACAAAAGTTATGAATTAAACAAGTTAACAGAAGGTCAGATTCCAATTTGAAAATAGTTTCAAATTGAACCCATAAAATATGAATTATTATTGTACTATTGGATTCTAGATGTTCTAAGGATTCCAACGGTATATTATTTGCAATTTTTGGAGTAACAGAATGAAAGTTATGAATTTTTCCAAGATTTGAATAAAATCTGGTTTCAAAATTCTAATTCGAATCTGGTTTTAACAAAGATCTGCCACGTGCTCTGTTCTGATTGGCCCATACCCCTTCAGGCGGATCGGCGTTGTGGGCCGTTAGATTAAAAAGGATCTGGGCGGTCCAGATCAGATCATACCGTTTCAATTAAGTGGTCTGTTATGGAGCACTGGATCCAGATCTAACGGTGCAAAAGAAAGGAGAGGGGAGAGGCTCACCTCGGCTAGGTTTCCGGCGAGCCGGCGGTGAGTTTGCGCAATGGATAAGGTCGCCCGCGACATTCTGGCGCTTCCCGGTGACTGGGGAGTTGCAGACGGTGCTCAGAGGACTTCGGCGAGCTCGGGAGCGTGGTCGAAGAGGTCGATAGTGTCCAGGAGCGAGGCGGAGAGGCGACTGGAGTGGTCGCAGCGGCTGGAACTTCGGGGGATGGTCACTGGCATCGAGTATCTACGAGATAGGACAAGAGGAGGGAATCATCCTGTGCGCAAGGAAGAGGGAGGTCGAGTGGTACCAAAAACAGGCTGCAGGGTTACCTCTTTCCGTCGGAATTGAATGAGGATGGCCGCGGACTCTCTGCTCTCCGACGAGCAATTTCATAGAGACGAAGGCGTCTCCGGTTCTGGATCCAGAGAGAAATGAGAGAGGGGAGGAAGGGCATGCTTAAGGCTAGGTTTGATGACCAATTAATGTGCGGAGTGAGTGAATTTGGGGAGTAACTCGTCGGCCGTTTCTGTTTACAGAGAGAGAGGGAGAGAAATTAGGGGGATGATGGATCTGACAGGTGGGGTCCACCTATCGGTGGAGAGAGAGAGAGGGGACGCTGAGGAGGGGGCTGGGCCAGATCGGGTGCAGCTCGGCTTGGGCCCCGGGGTTGGCCCAGTCGGGCAGTTTTCTCTTTTTTTTATTTTTTTCCTAATTTTCTATTTTATGATTTGTTTCATAACTCTATCATTTGAGCCCCAAAATGCATTCAAACAAATTTCTAAATTTTTGAAAAATTCAACAATACATTTTAAAACAGTAATGGGACATTTTTCATGGACAAAATCATTTTCATGAAGATCTTTTTAAAATTGGCCAACATGCTTTATTTGCATAAAGCAATATGTTGGATTAGGATTTGAAAGTAATCCTTTTCAAAATAAGAGGATAACACTTTATAAAATATTATTTACAAATTGTTTTCAAACCACATTTTGCAATGCAAACCTTTGAGACAATAGAATCATTTTACGAGGTATCCTTTGCAAGTAGCTTGCATAGGTTTGAATAAAAGGAAGGAAAATAGTATTTTGATACTTGATCTTTCTCAAAGAAGTTCTTCAAGAAAATAATAGAAAGTTTAAAATAGTTTTCTAATAAAGCTTTCAAATAGACTCAAAAGTTTTAAATTCCTGTGAATTTCCAGTCATCTCAAGCAAAACAAAGCCAAAAAAAAATTTCCCCCAAAATTTGATAAAATCTTGGGATGTTACACACACGATGTCTGCTGCTGCTGGAGGTACATACTCATCTTGTCCTCTTCTTCTACTGCTGGTGCTTTCTTGCACTTGCTGATATTTTCGTTTCCTGCTATTTTTCTGTCCCTTTGTTGTACAGAATGTACTAAGGTGTCTTTTCGACTCTACAACTGGATGACGATCCTGTTATGGCCACAGTTAGCTTACTCGAAGCAAACTAGATATCTGTCCAGGAGATCTTTGAGTTGGTGAACCGCGTTCTTACGTGGATGTTCATCGGGTTGTGGCCCAAGCAAAAGGCGGAAGTTCCGAACAATGATTTGAAGAAACTCGCCGAAGCCTTCGATACTACTGACGACCCCGTCCTCCAGCTGAAGGGGCTTTCTTTGAAGCGAGGTGCTGAGGGTGCTATGGCACTTTCCTATGCACATAGTGCAGATTTCGATTAGGAAAAGGTTAGCTCTCCTCATGGCCGTACCCGCTCAGAGCTAAAGGCCTTCTTCGAGAAGGCGAAGAAGTTGGCGCCGGCCATAGTGTTGATTATTTCTCCTTCAGCGGCTTCTGCGGCTTCTTTTATGCCAACTTCCTCGACTCTAGCGACGGCTGATCCCGCGCCTCCTTCAACTGCTGGCGCTGATTTTGACATGCCTTCCTCTGCCACAGAGCAAAATGCTGAGGTGGCGTAGATTCGGCCTCTTATTGTAATTTTCCATTTCTGCTTTTGATGTAAAAACCTTTAGTCGTGTGCAACCCGAGAACTTTAGTCAAAGGGTTTATATCTATGTAAATATGCTTCCTTTCTATGATATATCATGTTAGCTTCTGAAATGCTTCTCCTTTCTTTTGGCTTCCAGTCTATACGTGATGGTGAACCTTCAAGTCGCAATCAGGCCCCGTCTTCTGCCGGTGCTTTTGATTCTAAAGTTTCGTCGCCTCCTCGCTGTTGCTGCCAATGCGCTGAATATTTTTCAAGGATTTCGGATCTTCAGAACCGCTTAACTTTAGGCAAACGCCAAGCACAGATGACAATAGACAAAGCTAGCAAATCTTGTGGTTTGATGAAGCAGATATCTATTCTTGATGATAAGGTGTCTAGTCTGGTGGCGAAGGTTGTGCATCATGAAGAATGCGACTCTTTTGTCATTGGCATTATCGAGTCTGCTTGCGAGATGTTACGATGTAAGATTCCTTGCGACTTTGCTTTTTTCCTTTTGTTCCATTGCTGCTTTGTGATGTCCTTTGTCATCTTAGGTACTTGTTTGGATTTTGCTGCTGAGGCTCGCCGGGTTGCCGAGCAAAATGCGGCTCTGGAAGAAACGTCAGAGGGTATTGATAGTTTGTGGTCTGATCCTCGACGCTGCCGTGCTATCGTATTGCTCCAGGACCGCGCCCAACATATCGAAGAGTCAGTTGATGGTTGCTGAAGAGCTCTCATAACCATGCACTCTGTCATGCTTCCTCGCAATCCTCTGCCTGGAAGTTTTCCGCTGCTACTCGACGCTTTTAGATCCAGTCAGCGTATTCATCGGCTGATAGAACTGAACTTAGTGGCAGGTGCCAATTTTGCTCTTGGGTGGATGCGTAAGTGGCACCCAAGACTCAATTATAGTTTTATGTCGCTGAGCTATCCCTCAGGTGGAGCTAGTCTGCGAGTACATCTGGAGAATACCTTGCAGCCTACTCGAAGGATTATAGCTAGGCTGTTGCGGGAGGATGCCGCATTTTTCCGCGAGTATCATTATTTAGATCCTTTAGGTGTAGACGATTCTGATAACCCGATGATGTAATACTCGTGTATATGTGGAACACGAGAGTTTCTTATTTCGCGACTATATGTCTGAAATTTGTACTCAAAGCATTTTGTATTATTCGTGCGTTTGCCGCATTTTTCTTTTGAGAGACTCGTAAACTCGAATATGAGGAATGTTTTGTCTTTATTATACTTGTAATGTAAGATACATGGGGTGACCCAAGAGATCCGGCCTATGACCTGTGTTCTGGATCTAGAGGGCATTGCCCTGGGATAACTTGTGGCTTTTACAGCCTTATTCTTCTACTCTACTTTGTTGTTCTTGATACTTATGCCGTCGTGGCCTCCTCTTTGATGAGGACATCCCTACTATTCTTCCATCTCCACTTCGTGATGATGACAAGCAAGTTGCTGCAAAGAAGAAGTCCAATGATGAAATCAGAATTGGACCTATCACAAGAGCTTGTGCAAAGTTAATAGAACAACAGGTGAATTTGCTCCTAATAGAATCTGATTATTTTGTTAATGAGAATTGTTTACTGCCTAAGTCTTTGTGTGTTTGCATACTCAGGTTCATGGGAGAAGAAGGCATAGCACGAGGGAGCGAGGAGTTGAAGCAGCTGGAGCAAGACGTGATGATCATGCCCATGGACGCGAGGGAGGAGAGGGAGGCCGGCGACCTGCATGAGGAGGAGGAGGACATCACACAGGAGGCTGCATATGGCGCACCACCAAGTGTTTGTGCGCCATACACCTAAGGCCTGCGCGCCTAGTTGGCTGCACCCAACCATTGGGTCAGTTTGTATCACATAAGGTTGAGTCGAACCACGTTAGAGGACCAGGTCAGGTCGGCTGCCCTTTGGCCAGCCGCACCCCCCATATAATAAGTGCCTATGCGCCATAGAAGAGGTTAGACCACGTTTAAAACAAAACCCTAGTTCTTGAGACTACTCTAAGCATTCATCTTGAATTCTTGTCTCCAATTCGTTTCGATCTGGAGATTACATACTGCAATTTAAGTGTGATCTCCTGTTCCATTGGGAATTAGTGAATTGCAATTATACCGTTTCGTGGTCGACGGCTACGTTGCGCAAGTGTGTGAAGTCGTGAATATCCGAAGGGTAGAGAGCTGTTGCATTGGCATCAGGGATCTAGCGAGGAGAGATCATCGGCGACACCAAGTTATCTATCATCATCATCATCACTACCGCAAGCTTACTGAGAAGATCGGGCCACCCCATATCATCTTGGTATCAGATTTCCAGTGTTTCCTCGGTAAGCATCCACCAGATCATCCGTAGATTAGTTGTGTTTTTTTTCGTCCTATCCAGAAAAAGCCAAAAAAAAAATTAGGGTTCATAGTATTGCCATAGCCTAGATTGCATCGTAGATTGGTTTTAGTTGCTGGTCATTTTTCCTTCTTTGATCCGATCTGTTTCTTGTTCCGTAGGAGTCTAGGTTCTAGTCGGTTTTAGGTTTTGGGTCGGAGTTGTGTTTTTCCACCGAGTCCACTTTCATCTCGAGTTGTTTCCGCCGCCTTTGTTCTGATCCGAGTCGGCAGATAAACCCTAATCCGAATTTCCTTGTGAATCTCTGCCGTGGTACGAGTTCACGTCGTTGCTAAGAGTCCAGCCGCGGCACGCTTTCCGTGAGTTCTCCTGCCGTGGTACAAATCCGAGTCCTTTTCGTTTGTTTTTCCAAACCGAGTCCACATAGTGTCCTTTTCCTTTTCCGTTTGACAAACATAGCCACAGCCTTTCTACTATACCATTGTGTAGGAGCTTACCTATATGAGACTAGCATATTTTTGTTGCTCCACGGGCTGCTCTGTTTAGGGTTTTCGAGTGCATTTTTTTCTGCCATGCTACAGTACTCCGTGGATTTGTTTTATAACGAGAGTCAAAAAAACAAAACAAAAAAACAAAAAGAGAAAAGAGAGAAGAATCAAAAACAGAAAAGTGAGAAGCGGAGTTTCACTTCATTCAGAGGCCGAAGCATATATCTCATTTTGTGCACTAGTAGATTGAGCAATTTTGTGCCTGTTTACTGATACGTCTCCAACGTATCCATAATTTTTGATGCTCCATGCTTGTTTTTATACCATTTGCCTATTGTTTCGTTACACTTCGTGGCACTTTTATGCATTTTCCGGAACTAACCTATTAACAAGTGCCACAATGCCAGTTCCCGGTTTTCTACTGTTTTTGTGTTTCAGAAGTGATACACAGGAAATATTCTCGGAATTGGACGAAACCACATCCTGAAGTCTTATTTTACCCGGAAGCTTCCAGAGATCCGAAGAGGAGTAGGAGGTGGGCCACAGGTAACCCACATGCAGGGGTGGCGCGGCCAGGCCCCTGGCCGCGCTAGCCATGTGTGAGGGCGCCTGGTCCCACCCCTGACATCGCCCCTTCGCCTATAAGAAGCCTCGGGACAGAAAACCCAAGAGGAGTCGGCAATTTTCCAGAAAGAGTTCCGCAGTTCCGCCGCCGCCACCGACGAATTTCAGGGGACAGAAGTCTCTGTTCCGGCACCCTGCCGGGATGGGGAAGTTCCCCCGGAGCCATCTCCATCGATCTCCATCGCCGTCTTCGCCGTCTCCATCAACCTCACCGCCATCTCCATCAACCTTGCTATCTCCTATGGTGAGGAGGGAGTAGTTCATCCCCCGGGCTAAGGGCTCTACCGGTAGCTATGTGGTTCACCTCTCTCTCCCATGATGTGATCTTTATGTGATCGTGAGCTTTGTATCATGTTGAACAAGTAGATGTTATTATTCAGATATTATGCTACTCCTATGCTTAATTATTATAGTGTACTCTAGTGATGTTATTAAAGTAATCTATTCCTCCTGCCATGGTGTAACGGTGACAGTGCGTGCATCGTGGTGGTACTTGGTTTAGGCTATGATTGTGATCTCTTGTGGATTATGAGAATAATTATTACTATGATAGTATTGAGTGATCTATTCCTCCTTTCATGGTGTAATGTTGACAGTGTGTGCACCGTGTTAGTACTTGGTCTAACTTGCAATGATTTCTATCTTGAATTGTGCTTTGATTTGGATATCTCTATGAGTGGTGTTTGTCAAGTACTTGATGAACTTTAAGGGGTGCTTCTACAGCCACTACACAATGATTAGTGTTATTCAATAGGAGAGTAATTCAGAGTACCATAGTGGAGAGAAGTTGTTTATTTGTTCATTCATGTTATATTGTTGGGAGTGTGTTCACTAGTGAAAGTATGATCCCTAGGCCTTGTTTCCAAGCTTTGCACACCGTTTACTTGCTATTTTGTTACTTGTTTGCTTGCAGCGATATTTATTTCACATCACATTTGCTACTTATAATCATCTATACCACTTGTATTTCACTATCTCTTCGCCGAACTAGTGCACCTATACATCTGACAAGTGTATTGGGTGTGTTGGGGACACAAGAGACTTTCTGTATCGTAATTGCAGGGTTGTTTGAGAGGGATAGCTTTGACCACTTCCTCCCTGAGTTCGCTAAACCTTGGGTGATCCACTTAAGGGAAACTTGCTGCTGCTCTACAAACCTCTGCACTTGGAGGCCCAACAAGTGTCTACAAGAATAGAAGTGCGTAGACATCAAGCTCTTTTCTGGCGCCGTTGCCGGGGAGGTAAGGTAAAAGGTATTCGCATCCTCCTGTGTGAGTGCTCAAAGTTATTTCCTTTAGATTCTGCAATTACATCTTTTTGTTTCTTGTTTTTATTTTCACTAGTTAGGCTTAATGGAAAACAAAGAGTTCTTTAGTCTTTTTCCTGATTTTAGATTTGAAGAGAAAATTGAAAATCCTTTGGAGCTTATTTCGCATAGCAATGTTATTAGTACGAATGCTTTGAATACTGTTAATGCTAATGCTATAGAAAAGTCTAAGCTTGGGGAAGCTGGTTTTGTTAAGTATGATATTTTTAGTCCCCCAGCTTTAGTGGATAAAGTTTGCTCTGATGATATTTTATCTCCCATATGTGATGTTTCTAATGATGCTTGTGCTCCTCATCCTTTTAAAATACCTACGAAGATTGTTGAACGTATTAGGGATAACTGCTATTTAGGAGATGGAACTGTCCATCCTGGTGATCATTTGCTTTTTATACATGAATTATGCGAGTTGTTCCAGTGTGCAGGTATTTCAATGAACCAAGTTAAGAAGAAGCTATTCTCTTTATCATTGAAAGGCAGAGCTAAGGAGTGGTATCGGCTGCTTGAAGATGGTCCATCTATTGCATGGGAGGAAATTGTGCCTCTCTTTTATTCCAAGTTTTATCCTCCAAGTGAAATTCATAAAGATCGTAACCGGATATATAACTTTTGGCCTCATGAGGAAAAAGCATTGCCCAAGCGTGGGGATGATTGAAGTTACTAATGCATAAATGTCCTATTCATGATCTTCCCCATAATATTGTTATTAATAATTTTTATGCAAGGCTTTCAGGATATTACAAGGACTATCTAGATGCATGCTTTGATGGGTCTTTCACAAGCAAGGATGTTGACACCAAGTGGGATCTGCTTGAAACAATTCAAAACAATATTGAAGGTTGGGATAGCGACAAAGGTAAAGGATCAGGTATGAATTACGAGTTTGATTGCATTAAGTCTTTCGCTGAAACTGCTAATTTTCAAGAGCTTAGTGCTAAGTATGGTCTTGATCCTCAAATTATGGTTGATTGCTTTAAAGCCTTTGCTTCCCATATAAATGTTCCTAATGGAAATGGGGACGTGTATCATGAACCTTTTAAGGATACTTGCATAGAAAGTGATATTGTTATTGATGATTGCAATAAACATGCTCAAACTTCTAAAAGTACTATTTCTTATAAGCATGTTAATTTTTGTGGAATACATAGACCTTGTGAACAGAGTTACAACAAGGAAGATTATTGCATCACCCACGCAAATGAAGAAACCAGCATGTGGCTCAAGAATCTAGATGTGCTTGGTGAATGGGTTTGTGAGCTTTATCCTTTTCTTTGTGAATTTTGCGGTGAAAAGGGGCACTTTAATTTTCAATGCCCAATTAATCGAACGAGTACCGCAGATTTGTATTGTGATGATAAGATTACTTTCAATCAGTATGATGAGCTTACTTTGTTTTTGAATTGTGAAGAGATATCTAGAAAGATTGCTTTGGTAGACATGAATGATGTTGATCTTAATAGCACCCTTCGTGGTTGTCATCTCTATTGTGCTAAAGATTGCCTCGCAAATACTTACTTACAAGATCTTATTGAACATGATGTTTTGCCAAGCTATGATAGGACTAATAGATGTTTCGATCTTATTAATAGAGAGGAGGAATCCTCCAAAGTTTCTTCTGTTGTTCCTGTCAGCAAACCAGATTATGTGGAGAAGATGCCTTTCTCTCCTAGAGAATATGTGGAGAAGATGCCCTTCAAGTCTCTCCCTCCTAAAGGAGAGAGTAAGAAGAAGAAGAAGAAGAAGAGGAGTAAGAGGCGAGAGGACACGGTATCTTCCCCTAAGCGTTATGATCCTGCTATAGATTATGATAATTCTGATTGGGATGATGTTCCTATGCCTATTACTTATGTTAGTGATCATGATTGGGAAAAGCACTCTACTTTTGATATTGAAAATATTTTTGGTACCAATTCTAAGGTTAATAATTGTTGTACCATTAGTGCTATCCATGTTCCTTCTTATGATGATATGTTTGATGAATATGCTATGCGACATAGTAGTTCTCTATCTTGTGATGATACTAAGCCTCTAGTTTATGATGATGAGTATAATGTTTTCAATTCACCTACTTTTGAGGAGAAAAATAGTTATGATTATAATATGCCTCCTATTTTTGATGATTATGGTGATGAGAATAATTATTCTATTGAATCTGCTCCTACTACTATTGTTCATGTAGGGAGTATTAATCCTTTTATGCATGTGGCTCATGATAGGGATGCTTTATGTGATAGTTATATTGTTAGTTCTATTCATGATGCTACTGAAAGTTACTATGAGAGAGGGAAACATGGTTTGATGGATCTCAACAATATTGAGTTTCCCCTCTTTATGTTGCAATTCTTGAAGTTGTACTTGTTTTGCCTTCCTATGCTTTTTGCTTTGCGCTTTTATGACTTGTTTCTTTACAAGACTATTTTTCATAGGAAGTGGTTTAGATTTAAATGTGTTCCATACTTGCTTTTTGATGCTCTCTATTGCTTTAAGTTCCTATATGGCGCATTTGCCTCAAGCTCTTATATGGCGCCCACATGAGCATCTTTGCAAATTACTGCGCCTAGCTCAAAGGCGTTAAAGAAAAGCACTCTTGGGAGATAACCCATTGTTTTATTTTTAGTAATTTTTCTTTTATTTGAGTCTTGGAAGTTATTACTACTGTAATAACCGCTCCTTATCTTGTTTATTTCGTTTTTGTGCCAAGAGAAGCCTCTAATTTGAGTGAGGTAAGATTTGGGGATGTTGCTGTCCTGAAACAGTTTTCGGTGGTGCACCGTAAAAATTCGTGAAAATTCTTTGTATATCTTTTGGACCTGCGATTTCTTGTGCATATGTCCCAGGTTATATCCAAACTTTCATTAGTTTAACACTTTTTGATTTGAGCAACAGAAAACCCTCTAAAAATTCGACCTTTGTCAGCTGTTCTGTTTTGACAGATTTCTGCCAATATTTGTGTTTGCTGCTTTATCGCTTTCTTTTTGAGTTCTTTTGATCACGGAACTTTTGGGGAAGTTGCTACAGTAGTATATACTTTATATGTGGTGGTTTTAGGTTGAAACCTGAAGCAAAAAGGGTTGATTCAATGTTATGCTTACACTAATGTTGCTAATAGAATTGTGTTTAGTTTTGTATGAAGGAAGTTTTCAAGTGTAGGGATTGGAGAATGATGAGATGAGTTGAAGAATGGACAAAATCTCAATCTTGGGGATGCCCACGCATCACCCCAAGAAATATCCAAGAAGTACAAGCGTCAAAGCTTGGGGATGCCCCCGAGGCACCCCTTCTTCATCGGCAAAAATCAGGTCACCTTTCAAGACACTATATTTTTATTGCTTCATGCACTATGTGTTTTTCTTGGAGCGTCAGTTGTTTTTGTTTCAGTATTAGTTTAGTTTAGTTTGCTGCAATAAATGGTTAGATCACATCATGTTTCTTTTGGAGGAGATGAACTCGTTTTTCATTTGCCAAGAACACTCTGTTTTCCACTCTTATCGTTCAATGAGTGTTCTCTTTTTCTGCTACTGGTTTAGCTTGCATTTTTCACCTTGATTTGTGTTCAGATCTTGTTTTATCTTTTCATCAAGGTGTATTTTTGCCTCTGATCTTTATTGGTTTTCATCAAAAGAGGTGTTTATAAAATTTCAAATGGTGTTGGAAAAGAGAAAAAGCTTTGTGCAAAATAGTGGTACAAGAAGGAGCTTGTGTAGACTGCGGCTTAGGCTTTTTCATGTCATGCTTGATGTCTTTTTGATAGTATGCTTAGTGGTTTTGCTGTAGCATGACTTGTCTCAAATAACTGAGATTGCTTAATGAGCCTTTGAAAAAAATCATGCGTTCTTTTTATTGTATGGAAGCATTATTTTGGTTTTCTCCTTGATGCTTTATTTGGGTTGACTTGGCGCATGCTCACACATGTTAGACTCTTACAAAGTCGCCAATAGCCTCTATGATCATTTAGTTTTTGACTTTTGATGCCATCTTATGCTTCTTTTAATGTCGCTTTGTCGCTTTGCATGATTATGGCCATTATTGCTCTCTTAGTTGGTCGCTCCCAGTCTTTTGCTAGCCCTCGCCTTGTACTGAGTATGAGCTCTACTCGTGCATCCAACTCCTAAAAGCCAAGTTTGCCAAAGTGTCCACCATACATACCAAGTTTGCCATTGTGTCCACTATAAATTCCTATGCATGGTATTTGCAAGCCATTCCAAGTAAATTTACATGTGCTACCTTTCAAAAACCTTCAAAACACTTCTCGTTTTGTGACACTGTTTTCAGCTCATGGGGACGTAGTGGTCGGATTTGCTATCTTCCATATTGCTTATTCCAAAAAGAAAAAAAAAGAGAAAAAAGAAAGAAAAAAGGCACTCCTCCAAGGAATGTGAATGTTGGTGGGCACCCGATGGAATCGGTTAGCCATGGTTTGTGAAAGGAAAAAAGGTGGGGAGGAGTGCCAAGTTTATAAAAAGAGCACAAAAGTGCCAATCTCTCTCTCAAAAACTTGCTTCATTTTTGTATGGAAGATAGTAAGAACCCCATTGCCAGTCGTTGACAAAGACAACCACCTCTCAAAACCAATTTTTATCTCTCTGTTTTACAAATGAAAAGCTCTAGCACATGTTTAATCGCTGCTTCCCTCTGCGAAGGGCCTTTCTTTTACTTTTATGTTGAGTCACCACCTTCTATGTTTATGCACCATTAAGAGAGCATAGTTGTCATTCTTAGTGTAATATGCATTGTCCCAAAGTTCATTGATTGATTCATGACAATGGTTTCACTTGTTCTTAAATTATTTGTATCTAGTCGCCCTCTTAAACTTGAAGGTGTCCTATGCATTTATGTTTTGCTCTCCATGAAGGACAAGCTGAAAACCATTTGTATGTTTTTCCTTATGATTTGAACACACGTTTGACTTTCATTGTTTCATTTTCATGATCTTTTGTTTGTGTTCATTTTCATGTTATAACATGGTTGCTAAGTTTCTTCTATCAAGATTATGTCTTTCATGCCCATGTTTTAAGTTCTTATGATCCCAGCTCACAATGCTTACATATATGATCAAGATTGTGTGGGTGCATGTCACCTCAAAAATTATTTCTTTTGTTATCACTTACCTACTCGAGGACGAGCAGGAGTTAAGCTTGGGGATGCTGATACGTCTCCAACGTATCCATAATTTTTGATGCTACATGCTTGTTTTCATACCATTTGCCTATTGTTTCGTTACACTTCGTGGCACTTTTATGCATTTTCCGGAACTAACCTATTAACAAGTGCCACAGTGCCAGTTCCCGGTTTTCTGCTGTTTTTGTGTTTCAGAAGTGATACACAGGAAATATTCTCGGAATTGGACGAAACCACATCCTGAAGTCTTATTTTACCCGGAAGCTTCCAGAGATCCGAAGAGGAGTAGGAGGTGGGCCACAGGGGCCCCACATGTAGGGGTGGCGCGGCCAGGCCCCTGGCCTCGCCAGCCATGCGTGAGGGCACCTGGTCCCACCCCTGACATCGCCCCTTCGCCTATAAGAAGCCTCGGGACGAAAAACCCAAGAGGAGTCAGCAATTTTCCAGAAAGAGTTCCGCAGTTCCGCCGCCACCACCGACGAATTTCGGGGGACAGAAGTCTCTGTTCCGGCACCCTGCCAGGACGGGGAAGTGCCCCCGGAGCCATCTCCATCGATCTCCATCGCCGTCTTCGCCGTCTCCATCGACCTCATCGCCATCTCCATCAACCTTGCTGTCTCCTATGATGAGGAGGGAGTAGTTCATCCCCCGGGCTAAGGGCTCTACCGGTAGCTATGTGGTTCACCTCTCTCTCCCATGATGTGATCTTTATGTGATCGTGAGCTTTGTATCATGTTGAACAAGTAGATGTTATTATTCAGATATTATGCTACTCCTATGCTTAATTATTATAGTGTACTCTAGTGATGTTATTAAAGTAATCTATTCCTCCTGCCATGGTGTAACGGTGATAGTGCGTGCATCGTGGTGGTACTTGGTTTAGGCTATGATTGTGATCTCTTGTGGATTATGAGAATAATTATTACTATGATAGTATTGAGTGATCTATTCCTCCTTTCATGGTGTAATGTTGACAGTGTGTGCACCGTGTTAGTACTTGGTCTAAGTTGCAATGATTTCTATCTTGAATTGTGCTTTGATTTGGATATCTCTATGAGTGGTGTTTGTCAAGTACTTGATGAACTTTAAGGGGTGCTTCTGTAGCCACTACACAATGATTAGTGTTATTCAATAGGAGAGTAATTCAGAGTACCATAGTGGAGAGAAGTTGTTTATTTGTTCATTCATGTTATATTGTTGGGAGTATGTTCACTAGTGAAAGTATGATCCCTAGGCCTTGTTTCCAAGCTTTGCACACCGTTTACTTGCTATTTTGTTACTTGTTTGCTTGCAGCGATATTTATTTCACATCACATTTGCTACTTATAATCATCTATACCACTTGTATTTCACTATCTCTTCGCCGAACTAGTGCACCTATACATCTGACAAGTGTATTGGGTGTGTTGGGGACACAAGAGACTTTCTGTATCGTAATTGCAGGGTTGTTTGAGAGGGATAGCTTTGACCTCTTCCTCCCTGAGTTCGATAAACCTTGGGTGATCCACTTAAGGGAAACTTGCTGTTGCTCTACAAACCTCTGCACTTGGAGGCCCAACAAGTGTCTACAAGAATAGAAGTGCGTAGACATCATTTACATTGAGCATTGCTAGTGTCTCTCTTGTGCATTGCAACATATCCTGTTTTATAGTTGCTTTGCCATGTTTATCTCCACGTGTGTGTTTCCCTTGGGTGTTTTGTTCACACGATCAGCACTAGGACTTGTCTTTGGTGTAGTTAGGATACCATACCTACAGCTCCACCATATACTCCTGCTTTGTCGTGTGATTGCTCTTATACCCTGGTATTCACTTCATCATATCCGTGCATTAGTCATCTATCCGAACGGGTACGCAATTGCTATTCACTTTGGAACGGTAAGATTTCCTTTTCTTGTCAGTTTTGAGTGAGTTGTGAGTGTGCCACCAAAAAGATTTTTGATTTAGTGCACTAACCTACTAATCATGTCTGTTAGTGGTGTTGATGTGATGCAGAAAAAGGCTGATGATGCTACTGTTACATGGAGGGAATATGAAGCTCTCCGTGATCATTTGCAAGGGGTTATTACTAGATCCACTGAAAACATTGCCGCTGATATTCAAGCTGTGCAAATGAAAGTGGATGCAACTGAAACTACAGTCAATGCTATGCAAGCGCAAGTCACTGCTCTCCAGACAAGCATACAGCAATTGACAACTTCCGTCAATGGGCTGCGTGTAGCTGTTGAGCAACGCCAACATGAGGACCATGGCGATGCTGATAGTGTCCATGGAGATAATGAAAACATGATGGGCGACAATGGCCGCGGGCGTGGCTTTCCAGGACAGGGTCGGCCACCACCACCACTTGGTGCTCGGCGTGTGCCACTTCAGGAGGATGATGGCTTGGGCAAGCCCAAGTTCACGATTCCCCGATTTGAAGGCTCCACTGATGCGGAGGAGTACCTTACTTGGGAGCTCAAGATTGAAAAATTATGGCGTTTGCATGATTACACTGAAGATAGGAAGATCAAGCTTGCTTCTTCAGAATTTGATGGTTATGCCTTGCGTTGGTGGGATAGCATTGTGAGGGAAAGAAGAGATGACAACGAGCTTCCTGTTCTTACATGGCGCAATATGAAGGAGATCATGCGAGCTCGTTTTGTTCCCACTAATTACCTACGTACTGTTTATGATAAATTGACACAATTGAAGCAAGGAACCATGACCGTTGATGCTTATTACAAGGAGATGGAGATGTTGCTGCAGCGTGCACGTGTTCGAGAGTCTATTGAGATGACAATGCAGCGATTTCTTCATGGGCTGAAGTACAACATAAAAGGTATTGTTAGGCATCATTCCTACAACAATATGAACGAGCTTTTGCATCATGCAAGGGAGGCTGAATCACAGCTAGCTGAAGAGGCTCAAATCAAGGCACGATATACTACTTCTGGGAGGTTCTCTAGCAGGGCGCCGCACCAATCTGCAGCGCCTATGGAGGGTGCCACCAGAGGCCCCTCTTCTTCCCACTCTAACCCAGCCTCCAATGCTTCTACCGCAAAGAAACCAGCAGCTCCTGCGCCTAGCTCTGGTTCCAACATGTCTACATCTCGTAATAGAGATATGCAATGCCATACATGTGGTGGCAAGGGGCACTTCAAGCGAGAGTGTCCAAACAGAAAGGTGATGTTTGTTAATGATGATAATGAGTATGAGACTGGAGATGACGCTGATCCGTATGCTTCCAATGATGATGGATACACAAGTGAGGGCAGCATGGATGCCTTTGCTTCTCCAGCGCCTACCATTGTTGTCTCGCAGCGTGCATTGAGTGTCATGCCACATGCTGATTCCCAGCGCTGCAATCTGTTCCAAACAAAAGCACTAGTTGGCCCAAACAAAGCTTGCAAAGTAATCATTGATGGAGGTAGCTGCCGCAATCTAGCAAGCAAGGAGCTATGTGCCAAGCTAAATCTGAAATATTTACCTCATCCAAATCCCTACTACATCCAATGGTTGAGTGATAATGGAGAGATGAAGGTAAATCATATGGTGCGTGTGAATTTTGAGATAGGACCATACAAGGATTCCATTGAGTTTGATGTGGTTCCTATGACTGTTTGTCACCTACTACTGGGTCGGCCATGGCTGTATGATCGCCATGTGCAACACAATGGCCGAGCCAATACCTATCACTTGGAGTTCAAGGGCAAGAAAATTAATCTACAGCCTATGTCACCGCAGCAAATTGTCAATGAGTCTCGTCAGAAAACATAAGTGAAGCTAGAACAGCCACCTACACGAGAAGATAATGTAATAGCCGTGAGTGAAAATATAACGAAAAGTGAGAGACTGCCTAGTTTGCTTATATTAGCCACCAAAGAAGACATGGTAGAATTTAGAGAGGATCCTACAGCCATGCCACTTGTGCTTATGTACAAAGGCAAGGTGTTAGTTTCTAATGATATGCAACCTGTTTCTCTTGGTGTTTCTAATGTATTGCAGGAGTATGACGATGTGTTTCCGGAGGAGGTGCCCGCAGGACTGCCACCATTGCGTGGAATTGAGCATCAAATTGATTTGCTCCCTGGTGCCACTCTTCCAAACCGTGCGCCGTACAGGACCAACCCCGAAGAGACAAAGGAAATACAGCAACAAGTGCAAGCGCTTCTGGACAAGGGGTATATTCGTGTTTCTCTTAGCCCTTGTGCTGTTCCTGTTATTTTGGTGCCTAAGAAAGATGGTACATGGCGTATGTGCGTAGATTGTAGAGCTATTAATAACATCACCATTCGATATCGTCATCCTATTCCACGCTTAGAGGATATGCTAGATGAATTGAGTGGTGCTGCTATTTTCTCTAAGATTGATTTGCGTAGTGGATACCATCAAATTAGGATGAAAGAAGGGGATGAATGGAAAACTGCTTTCAAAACTAAATTTGGTTTATATGAGTGGCTAGTTATGCCTTTTGGTCTTACTAATGCACCTAGCACATTCATGCGCTTAATGAATCATGTTTTGCGAGAGTTTATTGGTCGTTTTGTGGTTGTATATTTTGATGATATACTTATTTATAGCCGCACTGAATCTGAACATTGTGAGCATATTAGACAAGTTTTGCAAGTGTTGCGTGATGCTAAATTGTATGCTAACCTTGAGAAGTGCACATTTGCAAAAGATAAAGTGATATTTCTGGGATATGTTGTATCTACGCATGGGGTAGAGGTAGATTCATCTAAAATTGAAGCAATTCAAAATTGGCCTACTCCCATGAATGTTAGTCAAGTACGAAGTTTTCACGGTCTTGCTGGTTTCTATCGGCGTTTTGTGAAAGACTTTAGTACTATTGCTGCACCATTGAATGAATTAACTAAGAAAGGAGTGCCTTTTGTATGGGGCGCTGCCCAAGATCATGCATTTGATGAGCTAAAACGTTTGCTTACTTCTGCACCATTGCTCGCACTACCAGATTTTTCTAAGCAATTTGAAGTTGAATGTGATGCTAGTGGTATAGGAATTGGTGGTGTGTTGATGCAAGAAGGTAGACCTATTGCTTATTTCAGCGAGAAACTTTCTGGTGCTAGACTGAATTATCCTGTTTATGATAAAGAATTGTATGCGCTTGTTCGAGTTCTTGAGGTTTGGCAACATTATTTGTGGCCAAAAGAATTTATCATACATTCTGATCATGAAGCTTTAAAATATCTGAAAGCTCAATCTAACTTGCATAGACGCCTAGCTAAGTGGGTTGAGTTCATTGAGTCGTTTCCCTACATAATCAAGTATAAGAAAGGGAAAGAAAATGTTGTTGCTGATGCTCTATCTAGGAAGAACATGCTATTGACGCATCTTGATGTTAAAATTCCTGGTTTAGAGAGCTTGTGTGCTTTGTATGCCACTGATCATGATTTTGCTGAACCATATCGTTTGTGTATGCTTAGAAATGCATGGGACAAGTACCACATACATGATAGATTTTTGTTTCGTGCTAACAAACTATGTGTTCCAGAATCGTCGGTACGTTTGCTATTGTTGCAGGAATCACATGCTGGCGGATTGATGGGTCACTTTGGGCGTGAGAAGACGCTTCTCATGCTCGCTGATCATTTTTATTGGCCCAAGATGAGGCGTGATGTGGACAGATTTGTTAGGCGCTGCATTGTATGCAACACGTCCAAGTCCAAGCTGAAGCCTCACGGTTTGTATACGCCACTACCTGCGCCTACCACACCATGGGAAGATATAAGTATGGATTTTGTGTTAGGTTTGCCACGCACTAAAAGAGGTCATGATAGTATATTTGTGGTAGTGGATAGATTCTCTAAGATGGCACACTTTATTGCATGCCACAAAAGCGACGATGCGTCGCACATAGCTAATCTGTTTTTCAGGGACATTGTCCGCTTGCATGGAGTGCCCAAGACAATTGTTTCTGATAGGGACGTGAAGTTTATGAGCTACTTCTGGAAGACACTATGGGGCAAGCTAGGAACGAAGTTACTGTTCAGCACTACATGTCATCCCCAAACTGATGGTCAACGGAGGTGGTGAATAGAACATTGTCACAATTGCTGCGAGCCATGATCAAGAAAAATCTGCGTGAGTGGGAGGAGTGTTTGCCACATGTTGAGTTTGCATATAACAGAGCGGTGCACACTACTACTCAGCTTTGTCCTTTCAAGGTGGTGTATGGTTTTAAACCAATCACACCACTAGATTTGCTGCCTCTTCCATTGCATGAGAGAGTTAATATGGAGGCATCAAAAAGAGCAGATTATGTGAAGAAAATTCATGAGAAGACACGAGAGGCCATTGAGAAGAAAGGCAAGAACATTGCTGCTACACAAAACCAATCAAGAAAGCAAGTTTTGTTTCAGCCTGGAGATATGGTTTGGGTGCATCTGCGCAAGGATAGGTTCCCACAGCTGCGATGTTCCAAGTTGAGGCCGCGTGGTGCTGGTCCTTACAAGGTGCTAGCCAAGATAAATGACAATGCCTACTCGATTGATATTCCTATTGCTGAGTTTGGTGGCATTAGCAACAGCTTCAACGTTGCTGATTTGTCACCATATGATGGAGAAGACCTTGGAGCGTCGAGGTCGACGCCTTTTGAAGGGGGGGAGATGATGAGGACATCCCTACTATTGTTCCATCTCCACTTCGTGATGATGACAAGCAAGTTGCTGCAAAGAAGAAGTCCAATGATGAAATCAGAATTGGACCTGTCACAAGAGCTCGTGCAAAGTTAATAGAACAACATGTGAATTTGCTCCTAATAGAATCTGATTATTTTGTTAATGAGAATTGTTTACTGCCTAAGTCTTTGTGTGTTTGCATACTCAGGTTCATGGGAGAATAAGGCATAGCACGAGGGAGCGAGGAGTTGAAGCAGCTGGAGCAAGACGTGATGATCATGCCCATGGACGCGAGGGAGGAGAGGGAGGACGGCGACCAGCATGAGGAGGAGGAGGAGGACATCACGCAGGAGGCTGCATATGGCGCACCACCAAGTGTTTGTGCGCCATACACCTAAGGCCTGCGCGCCTAGTTGGCTGCACCCAACCATTGGGTCAGTTTGTATCACATAAGGTTGAGTCAAACCACGTTAGAGGACCAGGTCAGGTAGGCTGCCCTTTGGCCAGCTGCACCCCCCATATAATAAGTGCCTATGTGATAGGGCAAAGGTGTCCGATCTTTCGATGAGATCTTGATATGTCGATTTGGTGGGTGGAGTTCGTGCTTGACGATCCGACTACACGTGCGAAGCTCGTGCGCCAATGCAATCGCTAGGACAATCTCCGGGAGTTACTGATCTTGCGGAAGCACGATCAGCCTGACCAGCGAGGGTCTTAATTCCTACCTGAAATCGAGAACAAGTAAGAACTAATACTGCAATCAAGATATTGCGGATGAAAGATGTATGCTTTATTCAAAAGGTGGGATTCTGAATAGGCGGTCTTCTTCTGGGCGATTGGCCTCAAAAGTCGAGCTCGTAGTTGCAGCAATGGCTAACTTTAATCTAATCAAAATCTGAGTTCTAATGACGGCTACGGGGGGGGGGGGTATTTGAGGCGGAAAAGGTAGGGATGCGACCAGCCATGGGTATGGTGGTCGAACGGAACCCTAACAGGCCTTTTCTCCTCAAATTCGGACTCCTAAAAGTGGCTGTCTTATTTGCTGCAAAAATTACATGGGCCTGGCCCAACAATAAAAGTGAGGCAGCACCATATTTATCTAAGGACGAATTTATGAAGTAGTTCTTTGTATATTTCGTCCAAGTCTTCATCCTTCATTATGGTGGCTTCAAAGTTCTGAAATCTCCACTTGTGGCATCTTCTTCAATCCTCAAACGCTTGCTGCCATCTCCATGCACGATCATGCTACAATGCTTGTCCCTCTCATCCATGCTAGGTCCATCATTCCTAAGAGTAACAAACATATCTGATTTAGGTAGCATCATATTCTCATGTATGTGAGAAAGAGTTCCAAGAAACGAAAGTACCTGATAGTTAAGTTGCTTGGCACGAGCTCGAGTGATGGGTCCTTGTATGTGTTCCGCTGTAGGTGCAGCGGTTGTATCAATAGATGGGATGTCCTCATCATGCTCCCCTTCTTGAATTGAAGTCGTCCTCGACGCAACCTCATCTTCTTCACCGAAGTAAGGTTTTAAATCTGCAATTTTAAATGTAGGACTTACCGTACCAAAATCTGCAGGAAGCTCAAGTTTATATGCATTATCATTGATTTTCTCTATCACCTTAAAAGGACCATCAGCACGTGGCATTAACTTAGACTTGCGCAAATCAGGAAAACGATCTTTGCGCAAATGCAACCAAACAAGATCACCAACCTCAAACACAACATGCTTTCGTCCCCTATCCCCAGCAACTTTATACTTAACATTCATGCGTTCTATGTTTTCTTTAGTAGTTGCATGCAATTTTAAAATCAATTCAGCACGTCGTGTAGCATCGAAATTATTTTGCACTGAAGATGGTAAATGATAAGGGGTGTCCCGATCTTCTCAGCGAGCGCGATGTAGATGGCGATGATGGTGATGAAGATAACTCGAGTGTCGCAGAGAACTCTCCGGCTAATCCCTGCTGCCAGCGCAACAGCTCTCAACCCTTTGGATATTCGCAACGTCACACGCTTGCGCACGTAGCCACCGACCACGAAGCGGTGATGCAATATACTAATTCCCAATGGAACAGCAGATTACACTCAGACTTTCAGTAGAACGAACACCAGATCGATATGAATTGGTGTGAATAATTTCAGAGGAACACTTGGTTCTGTCTAGAAACTAGGGTTTTGTTTAAACGTGGTCTAACCGACTTGAGGGGGCGCCCCTGGCTACTTAAGGGAGGCTGGGGCGTCCTCAACATGGACCTGGCCCAAAACCAACCTGGTTTGGGCCCAAACTGACTCGGTTCGACTCAAACGAGTACATACCGACCCATACATGGGTTCGGCCTATTTCTGGCACGCAGGCCATGAGTGTGGCGCGCCTTAGACGTGTAGACATCGTGTCGTAGGCTGTCCTAGTGCGCCATCACGGACTCTCTCATGTCGACTTGACGTTCCGGTGATCTCCTGGTGCGCCTGCCTCCCTCTCCTCCCTCGCGCACTTGATCATCAAGTCTTGCTCTTCTTGCTGCGACTCATCTCCTCCTCGTGCAACGCTCATGTTATCAACAAACCTGATCATACATAGATGCATAGACTTAGGCAGTATAAAGTTCTCATTAAATAAAAGATCAGGTTCGATTAAGAGTGAGCTCACCTGTTGTTCCAATAGCTTTGCACGTGCTCTTGTAATTGGTCCAATCCTAATCTCATTGGACTTCTTCGCAGCAACATCTTCATCAAAAGGAGTAGGATATAATGGTGGTGTAATAGGGATGTCCTCATCATCCTCCCCCCCTTCGAAAGGCGTCGACCTCGACGCTGCAAGGTCTTCACCTTCATACGGTGTCAAATCAGCAACGTTGAAACTATTGCTGACGCCATACTCAGCTGTAGGAAGATCTATCTTGTAGACATTATCATTGATCTTGGCAAGAACCTTGTAAGGACCAGCACCACGGGGCAGCAACTTGGACTTACGTAGCTGTGGAAATCTATCCTTGCGAACGTGAACCCAAACCATATCACCGGGCTGAAACAATACCTCCTTCCGCTTCTTGTTTGCACGATCTGCAGTATACTTGCCTTTCTTCTCAATAGCCTCTTTAGTCTTCACATGTATCTTCCTCACAAAATCTGCTCTCTTTGATGCCTCCATATTGACTCGCTCTTGAATAGGAAGAGGCAACAAATCAAGTGGCGTAATGGGTTTGAAACCATAGACCACCTCAAAAGGACATAGCTGCGTGGTAGAGTGAACCGCCCTGTTATATGCAAACTCCACATGCGGCAAACAATCTTCCCACTCACGCAGATTCTTCTTGATCATGCATCGCAGCACTGTTGAAAGTGTGCGATTTACCACCTCCGTTTGACCATCAGTTTGGGGATGACATGTAGTGCTGAAAAGTAACTTTGTGCCCAGCTTTCCCCAAAGTGTCTTCCAGAAGTAGCTCATAAACTTCACATCACGATCAGAGACAATTGTCTTGGGTACTCCATGCAAACGTACAATGTCCCTGAAAAACAGGTTAGCAATATGCGACGCATCGTCGCTTTTGTGGCAGGCAATAAAATGAGCCATTTTTGAAAATCTGTCCACTACCACAAATATAGAATCATGGCCTCTTTTAGTCCTAGGCAAACCTAATACAAAATCCATGCTAATGTCCTCCCATGGTGTAGTAGGTGCAGGTAATGGAGTATACAAACCGTGAGGCTTCAGCTTGGACTTCGACTTGTTGCATGTAATGCAGCGCTTGACGAACCTGTCCACATCACGCCTCATCCTAGGCCAATAAAAGTGATCAGCGAGCATGAGTAGCGTCTTCTCACGCCCAAAGTGACCCATCAAACCGCCGGCATGTGATTCCTGCAACAATAGCAAACGCACGGACGATTCTGGAACACATAGTTTGTTAGCACGAAACAAAAACCCATCATGGATGTGATATTTATCCCATGCTTTCCCACCAGTACACATACTATATGGCGCTGAAAAATCATGATCAGTAGCATATAAATCACACAAGCTCTCTAAACCAGGAACCTTAATGTCTAATTGCGTCAACAACATGTTCTTCCTAGATAGAGCATCAGCAACCACATTGTCTTTACCCTTTTTATGTGTAATTATGTAAGGAAAAGACTCAATAAACTCAACCCACTTAGCAAGACGCCTATGCAAATTAGATTGAGCTTTCAGATATTTTAAAGCTTCATGATCAGAATGTATGATAAATTCTTTTGGCCACAAATAATGTTGCCAAACCTCAAGAACTCTAACAAGCGCATACAATTCTTTGTCATAAACAGGATAGTTCAACCTCGCACCACAAAGTTTTTCAGAAAAGTAGGCAATAGGCCGACCCTCTTGCATCAACACACCACCAATACCAATGCCACTAGCATCACATTCAATCTCAAATTGCTTATTAAAATCTGGTAGTGCAAGCAATGGTGCAGAAGTTAATAAACGTTTCAGTTCATCAAAAGCATGATCTTGGGCTGCGCCCCATACAAATTCAACACCTTTTTTAGTTAACTCATTTAAAGGTGCAGCAACAGTACTAAAGTCTTTCACAAAACGGCGATAAAAACCAGCAAGACCATGAAAACTTCGTACTTGACTAACATTCATGGGAGTAGGCCAATTTTGAATAGCTTCAATTTTAGATGCATCTACCTCTACTCCATGCTTAGAAACAACAAATCCTAGAAATATGACCTTATCTTTGCAAAATGTGCACTTCTCAAGGTTACCATATAACTTAGCATCACGCAACACTTGCAAAACTTGTCGAATATGATCACTATGTTCAGATTCATTGCGGCTGTAGATTAATATATCATCAAAATACACAACCACAAACTTGCCAATAAAATTTCACAAAACATGGTTCATTAATCTCATGAAGGTACTAGGTGCATTAGTTAAACCAAATGGCATGACTAACCACTCATATAAACCAAATTTTGTTTTAAAGGCAGTTTTCCACTCATCCCCCTCTTTCATCCTAATCTGATGGTAACCACTACGCAAATCAATCTTAGAGAAAACAGCAGCACCACTCAACTCATCAAGCATATCATCCAAGCGCGGAATAGGGTGACGATATCGAATAGTGATGTTATTAATAGCTCTACAATCTACACACATGCGCCATGTACCATCTTTCTTAGGAACTAGAATAACAGGAACAGCACAATGGCTTAAGCTCACACGAATATAACCTTTGTCGAGTAGCGCTTGCACTTGTTTCTGAATCTCCTTAGTTTCTTCTGGGTTGGTGCGGTAAGGAGCGCAGTTTGGCAAGGTGGCACCAGGGATGAAGTCAATCTGGTGCTCAATGCCGCGCAAAGGGGGCAAACCAGCAGGGACCTCCTCTGGAAACACATCGTCAAATTCCTGCAAGACACTAGAAACACCAAAAGGAAGAGGAGTCATGTCGTTAGAAACCAAAATCTCACCCTTGTACATAAGCACAAGTGGCATGGCTGTAGGATCCTCTCTAAATTCTCTCATATCTTCTTTGGTGGCTAGCAGGACTAGAGAATTCATTCGCTCACTTTGGTGTGGCTCTCTCGATGTGGCTGGGTGGCTCTCACTCACCGAGGTAATAGTCTCTCGTCTAGCTACTCTCTCATTCTCATGTTCTAAGTTCACTTCAGTTTTCTGACGAGATTCATTTACAATATGCTGTGGAGACATAGGCTGCAAGTTAATTTTTCTGCCCTTGAACTCCAAATGATAAGTGTTGGTGTGGCCATTGTGTAACACGTTGCGATCAAACTGCCATGGGCGGCCCAACAAGAGGTGACAAACCGTCATAGGAACCACATCAAACTCAATGGAGTCCTTGTATGGTCCAATCTCGAAATCAACTCGCACCATGTGGCTGACCTTCATCTCTCCATTGTCGCTGAGCCACTGGATATAATATGGATGTGGGTGCGGGATGTATTTCAGTTTCAGCTTTGCACACAACTCTTTGCTAGCAAGGTTGCGGCAACTACCACCATCGATGATGAGTTTGCAAGCTCTGTCCGGTCCAACAAGTGCTTTAGTTTGGAACAAATTGCACCGCTGACTTTCAGATGTAGGAGACACATTGAGCACACGCTGCGAGCAAACTATGTTATTGGCGGTGGAAGGATAGGCATCAACACCGTCATGACCAAAGTCATCATCATCGGAACCATCCGGATCAGCATCATCACCTGTCTCGTACTCATTGGTGTCCTCATTGACAATCATCACTTTTCGGTTGGGGCAATCCCGTTTAAAATGACCCTTTCCACCACAAGTATGACACTCCATATCACGATTACGTGCTGTAGACATGTTCGAACCTGTACCACTAGCA
The DNA here is from genome assembly GCA_007115705.1 of Dactylis glomerata. Lineage (NCBI taxonomy): Eukaryota > Viridiplantae > Streptophyta > Magnoliopsida > Poales > Poaceae > Dactylis > Dactylis glomerata. Next base: position 4,421,873 of record QXEO01000339.1, read on the forward strand.
GCAGGTGCGGATTTCTTTGCATTGGCATCAGATCGCGACGACGAAGGAGCACGAAAATCTGAACGAGAACTTGGTGTGGGTGCAGCAGGCCTGGGTGTGAAACGGCTGCCTGAAGTAGTACGAGCTTTAAACTGAGCTTCTTCGGCAAACTGTGCTTCAGCTTCACGTGCATGATGTAGCAGCTCATTCATATCACGATACCGATGATGCCGAACAATGCTCTTGATATTATACTTCAAACCATGGAGAAAACGCTGCAAGGTCTGCTCAAGAGGCTCACGAACGCGAGCTCATTGTAGAAGCATCTCCATCTCCATATAATACTCATTAACGGACAGCGAGCCTTGCTTCAATTGCTGTAACTTATCAAAAACTGAGCGGAGGTAGTTATGCGGAACAAAACGAGCCCGCATCACTTCCTTCATATGGCGCCAAGTTATAATGGGCAGCTCGTTGTTTTCTTGACGTGTTTGCACAACGCTGTCCCACCATCGCAAAGCATAGCCATCAAACTCTGAAGAAGCAAGCTTGATTTTCTTGTCCTCCGTATAATCATGAAGACGCCACAACTTCTCTATCTTCAACTCCCATGTGAGGTACTCTTCAACATCAGTACCACCCTCAAATTTGGGAATAAAAAACTTTGGTTTACCCAAGCCATCATCCTGCTGAAAAGGAACGCGCTGGGCACCAACGGGAACAAAACCACGGCCACGAAAAGGAGGACCATTGCCTCGACCATTACCACGACCGGCTGCAGCAAAATCCTCATTGTCGCCATGAGCACTCTCATCATCAGCATCAGCATGTGGTAGGGGTCGCTGCTCAACAGTAAGACGCAGCGCATTGACAGATTGTGTCAATGCCTGGATGCTAGTTTGGAGATCATTGACTTGTACTTGCATATTATTAACAGTAGCATCAGTGGCTTCTACTTTCATTTGGACAGCTTGAACATCAGAATCAATAGCGTCAGTTGTTCGTGTTATTATTCTTTCCAAATGATCACGAAGAGCTTCATACTCCCTCCATATGACAGGAGTATCATCAGGTTTTTTCTGCATCACATCAACATCACTAGCAGACATGATTAGTAGGTTAGTGCACAAACAATAAACGGGTGGTGGTTACGCTCACAACTTACTCAAAACTGAAAGAAAGAGGTATCTTACCGTTCCAAAGTGAATAATAAATGCTTACCACTCGTAGAGACTGAAACGTGCACGGATGTGATGAAGCGAATACCGAGGGTATAAGAAACTATCACACGACAAACTAGGCTATATGGTGGGGCTTGGTTTGGATACCTAACTACACCGAAATACAAGTCCTAGTGCTGATCGTATGACAAAGACCCACGGAAATACACACGGTGGAGATAAACGGGGCAAAGCAACTCTGAAAAGTGAGCTCAAAAAGATATAAGTGACGACGCACAGTAGCTCGTGTTGCAATGCACAAGAGAGACGCTAGCACTGGCTCGACGAACAGGCACAAGATTGCGCACACGGCAGCAGCCTGATGAGCACGAAGTAGCTAGTCTCGTATGGGTAAGCTCCTAACACGATGTTGTAGATAGGCTGTAGCTAAAGCGATCAAAATCGTGTAGAAAGGGTGCTATGTGGACACAGTGGTAACACGCAGTCGCGGATGAGAAATCGACGAAAAATATGTCAACGGCAGAGATGTACGACGCCGGAAACACACGGCAGCACGACGGCGACGCGAAACGGACAAAATAGTTTGTCTTGGCGGCGAGCTGGGGCGCTTGACCCCAGACAGCCTCCGCGCGCTGGCGCGAGCAGGCGCGGGACGCGCGAGCGCTGCGGCCGCTGGAGCCCAGACAGGCTCCGTCCCTGTGCGCGAGGCGCGCTGCTTTTTTTTGTTTGTTTTTTTTTTACTCCTTTTTTTTTTTTTTGCTACTAGCGATCGACTCCAGGGAAAGATCTGATCTGAGCGTGACCAAGCTGGACTCCAAACAAACGTGCAGACTAAGGAAGAAGAAGAAGATCAAAGAGGGATCAAACAAAGACGAAATCTGAAACGAAGATGCAGAAAAGAACGGGGATCCTAGACTCCTACAGATTTGATGAAAAGATACGCGAAAAGACGATCAGCTACTAAAACCAGTACCTCGATGCAATCTAGGCTATGGCAAGAACTAAGAACCCTAATTTTTTTGTGGCTTTTTCTATATAGGACAAAAACAACAACGAATCTACGGGGATGGATTTGTGGATGCTCACCGAGGAAACGCTGGAATCTGATACCAAGATGATAAGGGGTGTCCCGATCTTCTCAGCGAGCACGATGTAGATGGCGATGATGGTGATGAAGATAACTCGAGTGTCGCAGAGAACTCTCCGGCTAATCCCTGCTGCCAGCGCAACAGCTCTCAACCCTTTGGATATTCGCAACGTCACACGCTTGCGCACGTAGCCGCCGACCACGAAGCGGTGATGCAATATACTAATTCCCAATGGAACAGCAGATTACACTCAGACTTTCAGTAGAACAAACACCAGATCGATACGAATTGGTGTGAATAATTTCAGAGGAACACTTGGTTCTGTCTAGAAACTAGGGTTTTGTTTAAACGTGGTCTAACCGACTTGAGGGGGCGCCCCTGGCTACTTAAGGGAGGCTGGGGCGTCCTCAACATGGACCTGGCGCAAAACCAACCTGGTTTGGGCCCAAACTGACTCGGTTCGACTCAAACGAGTACATACCGACCCATACATGGGTTCGGCCTATTTCTGGCACGCAGGGCATGAGTGTGGCACGCCTTAGACATGTAGACATCGTGTCGTAGGCTGTCCTAGTGCGCCATCACGGACTCTCTCATGTCGACTTGACGTTCCGGTGATCTCCTGGTGCGCCTGCCTCCCTCTCCTCCCTCGCGCACTTGATCATCAAGTCTTGCTCTTCTTGCTGCGACTCATCTCCTCCTCGTGCAACGCTCATGTTATCAACAAACCTGATCATACATAGATGCATAGACTTAGGCAGTATAAAGTTCTCATTAAATAAAAGATTAGGTTCGATTAAGAGTGAGTTCACCTGTTGTTCCAATAGCTTTGCACGTGCTCTTGTAATTGGTCCAATCCTAATCTCATTGGACTTCTTCGCAGCAACATCTTCATCAAAAGGAGTAGGAGATAATGGTGGTGTAATAGGGATGTCCTCATCAGTAAAGGCAACAAATCAATAGGTGCACGTGGAACAAAACCATAGACAATCTGAAAAGGGCTCATCTTTGTGGTAGAATGCAGCGAACGATTATAAGCAAATTCAATATGAGGCAAACACTCTTCCCACAATTTTAAGTTCTTCTTTAAAACAGCCCGCAACATGGTAGATAAAGTTATATTAACTACTTCAGTTTGTCCATCAGTTTGGGGATGACAAGTAGTACTAAACAGCAATTTAGTCCCCAACTTAGCCCATAAACATCTCCAAAAGTGGCTAAGAAATTTAGTATCACGGTCAGAAACAATAGTATTTGGCACACCATGCAAACGAACGATATCACGAAAAAACAAATCAGCAATGTGCGCCGCATCATCGGTCTTGTGACAAGGAATAAAGTGTGCCATCATAGAAAACCGATCCACAACAACAAAAATACTATCCCTCCCCTTCTGTGTACGAGGTAATCCCAAAACAAAGTCCATCGAAATATCCTCCCAAGGAACACTAGGAACAGGAAGAGGCATATATAAACCATGTGGATTAAGGCGAGACTTAGCTTTTTGACAAGTAGTGCAGCGTGCCACGAATCTCTCAACATCTCGCCGCATGCGTGGCCAAAAGAAGTGTGCAGCAAGAACATCCTCCGTCTTCTTGACACCAAAGTGTCCCATCAATCCTCCTCCATGCGCCTCCTGTAACAACAAAAGACGAACGGAACCATCTGGGATGCATAGTTTGTTAGCACGGAACACAAATCCATCATTAAGGATGAATTTGTTCCATGTTCTACCATCTTTACAATTTTGCAACACATCTTTAAATTCAGCATCATGCAAGTATTGTTCCTTTATAGTTTCCAACCCAAAAATTTTGAAGTCAAGCTGAGATAACATAGTATAACGGCGAGACAAAGCATCAGCAATAATATTATCTTTACCCTTTTTGTGTTTGATAACATAAGGAAAAGATTCAATAAATTCAACCCACTTTGCATGACGACGATTCAGTTTTGCTTGACTATGACTATGCTTCAAAGATTCATGATCAGAATGTATAACAAATTCTTTAGGCCATAAATAATGTTGCCAAGTTTCTAATGTCCAAACCAGCGCATATAATTCTTTATCATAAGTAGAATAGTTCAGACCAGGCCCACTCAATTTTTCACTAAAATATGCTACAGGTTTGCCCTGTTGTAATAACACACCTCCCAAAACAATTCCACTAGCATCACATTCAAGTTCAAACGTCTTCTTAAAATCAGGAAGTTGGAGTAATGGAGCATGTGTTAACTTATCTTTCAGTATCATGAAGGCCTCTTGTTGTGCATCGCCCCAAACAAAGGGCACATCCTTCTTTGTGAGCTCATTCAATGGCGCATCAATAGAACCAAAATCTTTGACAAAGCGCCTATAAAACCCAGCGAGACCAAGAAAACTCCTCACTTGTGTGACTGTCTTGGGCTGCGGCCAATTCTCAATAGCTTCAATCTTGGCTGGATCAACTTCAATTCCCTGTTCTGTAACAACATAACCAAGAAAAGCAACTCTATTTGTGCATAAAGTGCACTTCTCAAGATTACCATACAAACGTGCATCACGTAAAGCATTGAAAACAACACGTAAATGATCCAAATGGTCCTCTAAAGATTTGCTATATATGAGAATGTCATCAAAATATACCACCACAAAATGACCAATAAAAGCACGTAAAACTTCGTTCATCAGTCTCATAAAGGTACTAGGTGCATTAGTTAAACCAAACGGCATTACTAACCACTCATATAAACCAAACTTAGTTTTAAAAGCTGTTTTCCATTCATCTCCTAATTGCATACGAATTTGGTGGTAACCACTATGCAAATCAACTTTAGAGAACATAATAGAACCACTCAACTCATCTAGCATGTCATCCAAATGAGGTATAGGGTGACGATATCGAATGGTAATATTATTAATAGCTCGACAATCAGTACACATGCGCGAAGAACCATCTTTCTTAGGTACTAAAATAATAGGAACAGCGCATGGACTAAGAGACTCACGAATATAACCTTTGTCCAATAAACTCTGGATTTGTCATTGGATCTCTTTTGTTTCTTCAGGATTGGTGCGATATGGCGCACGGTTGGGCAGTGAGGCTCCTAGAATCAAATCAATCTGGTGTTCTCTCCCACGAATAGGTGGAAGTCTAGGTGGAACATCTTGTGGAAAAACGTCCATGTATTCCTGCAAAAGGTTAGCAACCGCATGTGGCAAAGGAGGCATATCCTCAAATGAAAATAGAACTTCTTTGCAAACAATGGCATAGCAGGGAGTAATATTGACATCAATTTCAGCAAGATCAGATTTGCTAGCAAGTAAACAAGGATTCTTCAAACGAATTTTAGTAGCATGGTTAGAATCAGATTTAGAAGAATGCTTAGGGGGTACAAAATCTGCAGCAATAATCTGATTCTCACTCTTATGTTTGTCCTCGTTTTTTAATCTACTAGCTCTAGCAAGATCATCTTTCAAAAATTGTTCCGGAGTCATGGGTTTAAGTCCAATTTTCTTGCCAGCATGTGTAAGAGAATACTGATTTGTTTTACCATTATGTACAGATTCTCTATCAAATTGCCATGGTCTACCAAGTAACAAAGAACAAGCTTGCATAGGTACAACATCACAATCAACAAAATCTGAATAAGTACCAATAGTAAAATGCACGCGTGCAGTTCTTGTTGCCTTGAGCTTACGGGAGCCTCTCAAACCATTGAATGTAATAGGGATGAGGTCGTTGTCGTGTGGGTAGAGCAAGCTTCTCCACCATGTCAATACTAGCCAGATTGTTACAACTCCCTCCATCAATGATGATCCGGATAGCTCTCTCCTTAACAACGCCTCTTGTTTGAAACAAATTGTGGCGTTGATCATGCTCGGCTTTGCTCAATTGCACACTCAAGACACGTTGTGCAACTAAACTCTTGTATTGATCAGCAGTCTCAGCTCCCATTACCTCCATCTCCTTGTCAGAATCAGAATTGGCACCATCACGTGCAGCAATAAGTGCCAATGTATCATCATCAAAATCACTCGCAGAGTCATATTCGCCATCTTCAAGCACCACCATCACACGTTTGGTTCTGCATTCTTTTTCGATGTGACCAAACCCAAAACATTTGCGACATTGAATGTCGCGAGTCTTCCCCGTGGAGGCCATGGAAGAAGAACTCCGTGTCGGACCAGCAGATGGTGATGGAGCAGGAGCAGGTGGCGTTCTTGACATCGGTGTGGTATACCTGGAGGTGGAAGGACCTGGTGCATCCCCACGAGAAGGTGGAGCTGATTGGCGCGCAGACCAGGAAGGAGTACGACCTGCAGAATTATTAGCTCTTCTCCATGATGGTTGACGATCCTGCACTTCAAGTTCAGCTTTGCAAGCAAGGTGAAATAAACGAGTAATAGTGTTGTACTCCTTATAGTCTAAAATATGCTGAATCTCCTTATTTAAACCACCAAAGAAACGTGCAAGCATAGCTTCATTATCCTCTACAATACCACAACGAATCATGCCCGTTTGTAACTCTTGATAATACTCTTGTACGGAATTTTTGCCTTGTTCTAAACGAGTTAATTTTTTAAGCAAGTCCCGTTGATAATGTGGAGGTACAAAACGAGTACGCATGGCATGTTTTAGACCAACCCAAGTAGCAGGAATATTAGCATGATTGACTTGACAATGTTCAGACCACCAGATAGAAGCAAAATCTGTAAATTCACATGTAGCAGCACTAACACGCAAATGCTCAGGGTAGCGTAAACATGCAAAACGTTGCTCTACTTCTAATTCCCAAGTGAGATATGCATCAAGATTATATCTACCCTCAAATGGCGGAATATTTAATTTCAGCTTGGCCACATGTTCATCATCACGTACCGGACGCGGAGGTGGACGAGCGTTGCAGTTGTATTGCCGTGGACGGCCAGGTGCAGGTTGTTGGACCTCATCCTCCTCGAGCTCGTTTTCATCTTCGGACTCGTTTTCCCCCTCGTCAGCAGCATATCCATCCTGGGTGGCCGCCTCCGTAGCGGCCGCAGCAGCTGCCGCGGCTGTAACGGTACCCGTAGATGGCGGGATGAGAGGAACGCGGCGAGCACGTGGTACATGGATGCTCGGCTGTGGCAGTGGTGGTAAACGGGCCAGGACTTCCTGGAACCGGGCGTCGAGCTTTGTGTTGAAGGATGCCTCAAGACCAGCCATCTTGTCCATCGCATCAGAAAGCTTGGAATCAACATCACCCAAGCGTGTGTCCACATCTTGTGCACGCCCCACCAACAGCCGAGTGAAGTGGGCATGCAACTTTGCATTAGTCATCTTCTCCGGATCAACATCATCCTTCGTGGTTCCTGTCATGGTTAGCGGAGAAGCAAGCACAAATATATATACCTACGCACTACGGAATATGGTGGAATCACGCGTAATCCATCAAGCGGTATACAAAGCTCTTACAAGTTCTTACCAAACAGGAGGAAGGTGATATGCAACCAGCAAAGAGCAGCGACTCCCAAGATTGCACAAAGCGATTACCAGGTGTCGATACAAAGCACATGCAGAAATATGTGGAGCTGTAGGAAGGCTTCTATGGTAGCAAAAACAACAAATGTCAAAACAGCAATGCAACGTTGAAAGAATGCTCAACCACTGTACTGTGCTGGTCCTAGGCTATACCGTGCTAGAGACGCAAGCCGAGAACACTAAGAAAGTCACGGCGTGGCACAATAAGCAGAAAGAAATAGCTCCAAAGCAAGATATAAGTGAAGATCTGCAGGAATTTTCGGGTCCGAAACTTCAGAGGGCAAAAACTCGGCCTTCCCGGCCTTTTTTGGGAGTTCTGAGTGTCGCACAACGACGTAAAAACGTTACATAGATCTTTTCGTGCTGAGCATTTTGAGTGGTCGCACGTCGAAAACGGAGTTCGTATGCAAAAGTTATGGCCAGATGAAATTTGCTGTCGAAAACCGTAAAAAACTGACGAAACTGTCCAATTCGGACTGAAATCGGACTGGACTAGTAGGAACGGGTCAACCCGACTTGGATGCGGATTTGACTTTTTTTTTGTTGCTCTTCTTCTTCCTCTTGACTGGCGACCGAAACCTAACTCACGGACTCTGAAAAAGGCACGGATGAAATTGGAAGGAACGAACAAAATCTTATATGAAGGCGGTGGCGGAAGTATATGGCGTGGTGGTGGAAGGATATGGTGGAGCAGTGGTGTAAACGTGCGGCGGCGGCGGGACTATGGTGATTCGAACTCGAAACTCTAAAGGAACAGACACTAAGACCAGCAACTTGACACGCGGATGCAGACACAAATTCAACGATGCAAACTGAAAAGACAATGCAAAGGCTCGGATGGTTTATGGGACGAGATGATCTAAACCCTAACTGTATTTTTGGCTTTTTCGTGGTTTATAGGTATGAACACAGATGCAATCTAAACTACAAAAACAGTAAATCTCACTGAGCAACCTGAAATCTGATACCACTTGATAGGGCAAAGGTGTCCGATCTTTCGATGAGATCTTGATATGTCGATTTGGTGGGTGGAGTTCGTGCTTGACGATCCGACTACACGTGCAAAGCTCGTGCGCCAATGCAATCGCTAGGACAATCTCCGGGAGTTACTGATCTTGCGGAAGCACGATCAGCCTGACCAGCGAGGGTCTTAATTCCTACCTGAAATCGAGAACAAGTAAGAACTAATACAGCAATCAAGATATTGCGGATGAAAGATGTATGCTTTATTCAAAAGGTGGGATTCCGAATAGGCGGTCTTCTTCTGGGCGATTGGCCTCAAAAGTCGAGCTCGTAGTTGCAGCAATGGCTAACTTTAATCTAATCAAAATCCGAGTTCTAATGATGGCTACAGGGGGGTATTTGAGGAGGAAAAGGTAGGGATGCGACCAGCCATGGGTATGGTGGTCGAACGGAACCCTAACAGGCCTTTTCTCCTCAAATTCGGACTCCTAAAAGTGGCTGTCTTATTTGCTGTGAAAATTACATGGGCCTGGCCCAAAAATAAAAGTGACGCAGCACCATATTTATCTAAGGACGAATTTATGAAGTAGTTCTTTGTATATTTTGTCCAAGTCTTCATCCTTCATTACGGTGGCTTCAAAGTTCTGAAATCTCCACTTGTGGCATCTTCTTCAATCCTCAAACGCTTGCTGCCATCTCCATGCACGATCATGCTCCAATGCTTGTCCCTCTCATCCATGCTAGGTCCATCATTCCTAAGAGTAACAAACATATCTGATTTAGGCAGCATCATATTCTCATGTATGTGAGAAAGAGTTCCAAGAAACGAAAGTACCTGATAGTTAAGTTGCTTGGCACGAGCTCGAGTGATGGGTCCTTGTATGTGTTCCGCTGTAGGTGCAGCGGTTGTATCAATAGATGGGATGTCCTCATCACTATGCGTCATAGAAGAGGTTAGACCACGTTTAAAACAAAACCCTAGTTCTTGAGACTGCTCTAAGCATTCATCTTGAATTCTTGTCTCCAATTCGTTTCGATCTGGAGATTACATACTGCAAGTTAAGTGTGATCTGCTATTCCATTGGGAATTAGTGAATTGCAATTATACCGTTTCGTGGTCGACGGCTACGTTGCGCAAGTGTGTGAAGTCGTGAATATCCGAAGGGTAGAGAGCTGTTGCATTGGCATCAGGGATCTAGCGAGGAGAGATCATCGGCGACACCAAGTTATCTATCATCATCATCATCACTACCGCAAGCTTACTGAGAAGATCGGGCCACCCCATATCACTCTTCTTCTTCTATAGTTTTGTCTTCTCTTCTCCTGATGCTTCTACTCGTGGTTTCTTCATCTCTGGCTCCACAGTACGTCCTTCGGGTAGCTTGTCGCCTTCCGTAATCGTGCTTTTCACCTTCTCTGCATAGTTGGCTATCATGCCAAAGTTTTGCGCCATCTTGTGGAACTCCTTCTCGCATAGGTCTGAAACCTCGAAGCTTCCCTTTACTATGATGATTCCCTTTGGTCCTGGCATCTTAATTACTAGATACGTATAGTGAGGTACTGCCATAAATCGCGAAAACGCGGGTCACCCGAGGATCGCATGATACTAAGATTGCCAGTCCATGACTTCAAAGTCGAGCTTTTCTCTTCTGTAGTTTTGTCAGTTGCCGAAGCAAACGTTGAGTGCTATCCGAGCTAGTGGATAATTGGCACTTCCTGGTACGATCCCATGGAAGGAACAATCTGTTGGCTTCAGGAACTCTAGTGATATATGCATTGCTCTGAGCGTTTTCGCATATATCAAATTGATTCCACTTCCCGCGTCCATGAATATTCTGTCGACATCATACGTGCCGATTTGAGCTTTGAGTACCAGAGGCGCGTTTCCTGGCCGAGGTACTGTTATAGGGTGATCTTCTCTGCTGAACTCGATTGGTTGTTTTGACCAGTGTAGATATTCCATTGTGGCTGGAGGCGAAGTAACTGCTAGATTGACTTATCGGGTAATGCTTTTTTCTTCTTTGTTCGACTTGGGCACAGGTTGTATCATTGCTGTAATGTGCCCCTTAGATGGAACGTACCCTCCATTGTCATCGCGTCCCTAGCTTGGCTGGTCTTGTCCTTGAGGAGCTCCGTTGTTCCCTTGTTGATTTGTGGGAGGTTTGTTGTTTCCTTCGTATCCTTGTCATTTTGCTTCGGTTTGCTTGCTTTGTGCTGCTTCTTGTAGTTTCAAGAATGTTGTGCAATCTTTCATTGCATGCCTGGACACTCGCTTTCCATCGACGAACGCTGAGTGTATATGACAAGGCCCGTTTAGCATGTCTTCTGGCGATGGGTTGTACTCTCTGGATTCTCTTGTCGGAAACTTTTTGTAGTCCTCTTTCCCGTAGCTTTGATATCCTGAGCTTCTGCGCTCGCTCCCTTGGTAGTTGTTGTCCTTATATCCCGTGGCTACTTGGCTGTGGGAGCCGTAGTTATCATAATTGCAAGATCTTCTTCTTTGGCTTCCATATCTGTTTCTTCTATCGTCCTCTAGCGACCGCGTCCGCTTGTTGTTGCATGCGTCTTCTCCATCTGCAAATCTGTTTGCTATGTCCATGAGGTCTGACACTGTTTTCGGCTTGATTCTGCCCATCTCTTCGACTAGGTCTCCTTGCCTTAACCCAATTATGAAGGCGTCTATTGCTCTTTCGTCTGAAACTTCGACTGCTGAGTTTTTGATAAGGCTCCATCTTTGGATGTACGCCCTTAGTGTTTCTCCGCGTTGTTGCATGCATACCTTGACTTCTTCTACCGATGTCGGCCGCTTATATGTCAACCTGAAGTTGCTTGTAAATTGCTTTGTGAGATCTTTCCAACTTCCAATAGTTTCTTTCTCTAATTTGCTCAACCACGACCTTGCTGCGCCGGTGAGGTGTAGTTGCAAACTTTGCATAGCTGTTTCTTTGGTTCCTCCCAATATTTGTACTGCTTGTAGATAGTCTGAGAGCCATGACTGTGGTTCTTGTGATCCGTCATACTTTTGTTGATCATGAGGTAGTTTGAACCCCTTGGGTACTGGCGTAGTGCGAACCCTGCGGGTAAAGCACGATGCTCCCATATCCTTTTCGTCATCTTCATAGCCGTACTTTCTGTTTGGAGATCGAGATCTTTGGGTTCCTCCATGCTTTGGCCTCCCATGCTGTTTTGTTGATGGCGATCGAGATCGTCGACTACTGCTTCTGCACCGAGGACTATTGTGACGGCGAGGTGATCTTGGCTTGTGTGTTTCCTTGTTGTGATATGCCTCCTCTTCTTTTGCTGATAGCTTGTTGCCCACCATCTTCAGTCTGTTCAGCGCTGCTCTGTGCATATGTTCCCTCGGGTCCCCTGGACTTGGTCGAGTTGTAAATAGATACGCTTGAGCTGCCACCAGTGCTGCTTCGGGAGTTTTTGGTATGATGTTTCCCTGCTCGTCGACCGATAGGAAGGACAAGTCGAGATTTTTGGAGATGCTTTGCCTTTCTGAGTACTCGAGGTTTTTGTACCTTGAACCATGTTGACGATTCCTCCTTGCGTTAGTATGTGATGCGTCGCTTCGTGCTCTGTGAGCGGCGTTACTAGCTGCAATGGCTGAGTCTTTTCTTTTTTGTATCTCTATTTTCTCCTTTGCTAGTAGTTTTGCCTGCTGCCTTAGGGCGTAGTGATACCCCAGGAGCATATCCTTGCTGGAATATGATGGTATCGGCATGCCGTGCTCTACGGCTGCCCTTATTACTCTCCATTCGTTGGCTGATAGTCGAATTTTTTCCCTGGTTATGAGGGAGTCTGCTGTTTGCCCTTCTTCTAGATAATTTGCTCCTCTATCGATATTTGCTAGGTTTAGCACTGGACTGTTGTTTTCGTCGAATTCTTCTGAATTGTCTCCTACAATGGCGAGAACCTGGCACTATTTGCCGATTTTGTTATTAAAGCTTGAAAAGATCGAGTCATCATCTTCAGAAAGCTCTAATCCTGTCTTCCACGTGTCTGTTGACTTGTCTGAGATATCGTCGTGGCAAATCATGAGATCTTCGAGTTGGACCCCTAAGTCGAATTTTTCCATTGTTTCGTCGCCTTCTGCGATTTTTCTCTCTTGTATTTCTCCTAAGCTGACCAGCGAGTTTACCTCGCTGGAAGAGCCTTCAGAATATTCCATCATTGCTACTGTTTCGGGCTCGCTTGCCGACGGATCTGGTTTCACCGGATCTGAAAGGCGAGTCAAACCCGAAGGCCCGATGAAGATGCTTAGACTTCTGATTGTCAACTCCATCTCTTGATTTTCATCGATTCCTGCACTGTTGTTGGCTAAAAGCGAAAAAGCCGTCAAATTCATGATTCCGACGCCCAGAGTCCCCACGGCCGGCGCCAATTGATGAGGGTTAACTCGACAAATGTCCTAAATGAAGGACTTATGATCGGGGAGATAGGGCGTCGGATGAACTCGAAGGTAAAGTTAGTCGAAATAGGCGTATATCAAAAGTAAACTTGGGTGGCTTGCTTTCAATCTGTCCTACACCGTCCCCTCCTGGCCCCTATATATAGGTGGCCAGGTCTCGAGGATCAGGTAGGGTCCGATACAGATTACAATATCGACATACGGTAAGAACTTGTATTTCGACTATTATTACAATTGGGCCTAGCTTAACGGGCCTCAGGGGTACTCAACTAGCGGGCTCTATTAGCTATACCCTTGTCAATAGGTGTCATGAGTAGTAAGCTTGTTCAACTCACCAGTGATGTGATCAGTGGCGCCAGTGTCATAATACCAGTTTGTATCTACACCATAGGAAGCAGCATTGGCACTTTTGTTACGTCCATTGTTGCCACGATCATCGCCATGGCGCCACCAGCAGTCACGAGCAGAATGCCCATGAATGTTACATATCTGACATGTGGTGTTGACATAGGGGGTGGAATGGCGGTCACGACGCTGACCACCGTCGTCATAACGACGACGCTCATCATCATAGCGGTGGGGACGATCATCATGATAGTCTTGGCATCCACGATAATCCTGATGGCCACGATCATCCTGACGGCCGTGATAGTCGCGATCGTCTTGGTGACCATGATAGAAGTCGCGGTTGTCTTGGCGCCAGCGATCATCCTGGCGTGGGCGGTGATCCTGACGGCGGTCATCATAGCGTGGTCATTCGTCCTGGCGAGGACGACGATCTTCTTATCGTGGGCGAGTATCATCTTGACGAGGACGAGTGTCACGGTGAGCCGTGTTTGCAGAAGAGGTGAAGCTGGGTTCGTCCTCCTTGAGTTGACGGTTGAACTCCTAAACCTGACCAAGAAGATCATCAAGTGTTGTACCTGGATTGGCATTGATAGCAGTGCGGAGATTATTGTAGTCCTTGCCGAGGCCATGAAGAACATAGTAGACAAGTTCATCGTCGTCCACAGGCTTGCCGGCACCAGCGAGCTCAGAAGCGATGCACTTCATCTTGGCGAAGTACTTGTCAGCGGAGAGGTCGGTCTTGCGTGTGTTGTTGAGGGCTGATCGGAGCTGCTGAATCCGCATCTTGGACTGAGCCGAGACATGGGCATTGAGTGCTGACCACACGGAGGCGGAGATGTCGAGGTCGAGAACATGAGCAAGCATGTCCGGAGACACGGCGTTGAGGATCCACCGCACCACATGCTGATCTCGGGAGATCCACGCCTCATACGCTGGATTGAGGATGGTGACTTTCTTGTTATTGACGTCTTCTGTTTCAAGGAATTCTGCAGGCGCCTCGTCATGCCCTTCAACAAGGTCGAGGACACGGGAACCGCGCAGAGCAGGAATCACCAGCGCCTTCTAGACAAGAGCGTTTTCACGCGTCAGAGGCTGCGATGGTGGCGTACCGAGGGCGGCGGCTAGAGCTGTGGCAGACATCGTGTTGGAGGAGGAGGCCATCGGGCTGGTTTGTTGAAGATGCGGCGGCGGCGGCGGCAGCAGATTGGAGACTTGATCGTGATCGTGGCGGCGGCGGCAACTGAAAAACCAGCGGCGACGGCTAGGGTTGTAGATTGTATAGGTTTTTAGCGGCGGCGGCGACAGTAATGATCTGCGGCGGCGGCGGTGTGTGTTTGCTTGTGTGTAGGCGTGTATGTTTGATGGTGGTAACAGGTGCAGTGGCAGCGGCAAGATGCGGCGGCGACGGCAGAGCTGAGGCGGCGGAGGTTTTTAGGTTTAGGTTTTCTTCTTCGGTGGCTAGAGGGAAGAGGTCGGCTCTGATACCATGTTGATTTGTGTGGAACGATGCGTACCCTCTCGGGCCATCGGTTGCGTGTTATATAGGCAGGGAAGAGCCCCCTGCGTGGCTATACAAGAGATAGACGTATACGGTCGGTGTACTACACCGTACATCGTATGCATACAATATTACATACTCCAACAAGCACAACCTAGCGACTACATCATATGGTACTCACACAAATCACCTAGTGGTTTCATCCAGAGTCCCTCTATCATCTTGACATCCACTGGTCAACCCAAGTTTGACCAAATCTTGCATCTGCCTTGATGACATGACAAATGATGTTAGTTGTGAGTGTTGCATAACTGAAGTAAATAAAACCATTTCTTTCATGTACATAGTGAATTCAAGGGTTTTTTGGTGAAGCAAGCAGCAAAGACCCTAGAGAACAACTGTTGGCCAACACACATTAGCACTGCCTAGCTACTACATCACATGGTACTCACACAAATCACCTATAGTGGTTTCATCCACAGTCCCTTTATCATCTTGACATCCACAGGTAAACCCAAGTGTCGGTGTTCTGGATACCAGGGTATCTCGGCCCACCTGCTCCTGGGCCCCTTCAACGGCCCAGCTTCGACCCAGGGGTGGAACGACGACCGAAGCCCAGCGGAGAAGACCCTCATGAGGAGGCGCCTCATAAGGAGAACGACGACTAAAACTGCTAAGGACCAGAAGACCTCCTCACGAGCTGTTTCTCGTGAGGGGAGGGACCACATCCACATCAGCTCGGCACGCTTCCGTGCTGAGCAAGAAGATAAGAGCAGAAGACCGCATACCGTCCATGCTACCCCCGACAGGGAGGAGACCAACTTTTGCCATGCCTGCATAAAGCGGCACAGTGGTTGTTGGCCACCCCCCTAAAAATAGGGTGGATGGTGCAGGGCGCCAGAGGAAGACGTCAGCTTCCTCCACCCACTCTTGTGGACCGGCGCCACTACTCTGCGAAGACTACGTCCATGGAAGAATCAAGACTACAGCTGTCCTCCCTCCTTGGCCGTTTGTGGCAACCCCTTCCCCAAGATGATAAGGGGAAGGAGGACCTGGGCGCTATAAAAGCAGGGGAGGCCACCCCTTAGAGGGGATCGAATCTTCATCTCCGGGCTCCTAGCTAGGCTAAGTTGGTTCTTCTACCTCCGGCCAGTTAGAGCTCTGTAATCAAGACCTTGTACTCCTCGCGAGGTATCGCATCGTAATACAAGAAGGTAGGAAGTAGGGGTTTTACCTCACCACGAGGGACCTGAACCTTGGTAAAGCTCGGCGTCTCTCTCTACAGTGCGTTGTGCGTTCGACGTCTCGAGGCTTCCGTCACTGTGTTTCGTTGCGATCCAAGATCTCCCTTGTTCAGCCCCCTGCGTTCGAATCCTTGGGTCCATCGCGTGGTACCCCGTGTTCTTGCGACACGAAATCCATCGACATTTGGCGCGCCAGGTAGGGGGCTGTGGTGTGTTTTCTAGATCTGCTTCGACATGGGTGACGATCGTCATCACCGTCTTCGCCTTCGTGCTGTCTACGCGAGCCGTTGCCGAGCACGTCTTCAACGCGGTTCAAGCCGGACATCGGTGCATGTTATGATGGGACCTCCGATCCCGTGGGGTTCCTGCAGCGATACGTGGCCGATGTTCGAGCAGCTGGGGGTGATGGGCGCATCATGGCTAACTGGTTCCCGATGGCCACGAAGGGAGAGCCTCACCGGTGGCTCTACGGGTTGCCTCCGAGGTCCATCTCGTCCTGTAGGGATCTCTGCGAGCGCTTCCTTGATAGGTATGCATCCCTGGGACCCGAGCCAGAGGGTGTGTAGGCATACGTCGCCCTCGATGGCCTCGTCTCCAGGTGCGTGAAGACTAGGCTGGGGGCTCGAGGGGCTCCGCCCCCTCATCCTCGGCTGAGAATAAGAGATCGTCAGTTCTTCAAGGAATAAAAGTGTAACGGCAAACTTTGCTTGTCCTCAACCTTTTCTAGTTTGCATAACTATTGGAGTTTTTGGTGTTCGACTTTGTTCGAACCGGCGAGTTTGGTTGGATCGCGTCCTGACGCGAACATGAGCTTTCGCTCGTCTGCCTTTCGAGAAAGAGCCGGAGCATGGTGTCCGCGCTAGGGCCTTCGCCCGGAAAATAATAGGCCCGCAAAACCCAGAATGGATCGAGCTCTGACTAGGGGAAGGACCCGCTACAGTCACCTCATACGGTCTATGGTGCTCTCTCCTCTCGAGCGACACTCGAATGAAGGCGCGTGAGCGCACAAGGGTCGCACAATTTATGCGAATTTGTCAATCTTCGGTTGTCCTTGTCTACAGCCTTGCGTTTCTTCTCCTGGAATTGCCTTTGTTGTGTTTGGATGCCAGGGGGGCTGCAGGGAGATAGTCCTGTATGCCATCACACTCACCTCTAGAGCGCCAGCGCCCGCTAGTCTTGCACCACGAGCTGCATACTAAGCGTTAGGCTGCTGTCCCGCTCGGAGGCTGGCCCTCGAACGACGTAGAACGCTTCCCAGGCAAAGGCAAGGCGAGGAAAAATTCACAAGGGTTCAAATAAGGATAACTTGGCGAACAAATGCCTTAAGTACAATTACAACTTAAAATGGGCCTAGCAAGGTAATGTCTGACGGTCATCGAATGTGCAGCTAGTACAATTTCTTCAAGAGGAGGTCTGGGGGAGAGCTTACTGGGCGTCCTCCTCGGCATCCTCGTCGTCACCGGTGCCTTGGCTGGAACCCAAGGACGCCTCTTCGCTAGACTCCGTCGCTCCGTCGTCGCCGGCTTCCTCGGCTCCTTCGCTGCCAGCCTGCCCGGAGCTTGTGGTGTCACCGCTGGAGGAGCCCTCCTGACCTACGGCAGCGGATGTCCTGGGCCGGGCGTAGAGGGCCTAAAGGCGCTGCAGGGCGATGTCCAGACGTTCCGCCCTGGCCTGCGCCACGCGGTCGGGGGTGCTGGGTGGTGGTGGCACCCTCCCCTGCAGGACTTCCTCTAGGTCAAGGTTGGGGCTAAGGCGCTGGATGTTGGAGAAGATCCACGTCCCTGCGAGCCCCAGGAGCTCCCGGCACTCGGCATCGACGAGCTCCAAGACTTTGGTCGAGGCTTCCGCCAGCTTTTTAGCCAGCTGGCTGAAGAAGTGGAGGATTGACCCGTCATCTTCTGGAATGGTGGGCAGGGTCAGCCCCTCGATGCCTAGGCGGTTTGCCGCCTCCATGATGTGGGCTGAGAACACGCGGAACATCTGCACACGCTGCCTGCGCAGAATGCGTGCCTCTGCTTCGGAGTACCTAGCCTCCTGGAGCTCTCGGGGAATCTCCACGATCGGTTGGACCATGACCGTGTTCTCCTCCTCAAGCCTCAGCGCGTCGCGCCGGAGCGAGTTGATTGTGGCGTCGGCTTCCGCCAAGGCGCGTTCTGCGCCTCGACGCACCGCGTGCGCCCCCTTCAGATCAACCTCCAGGTCTCAGACCTGGCGCTCCAGGGCCTCGTGCCCCTGCTTGTACCTCACCAGGGCGGCGTCGGTTTTGGAGTGAAATCCGCGCGACACGCCTCGAGGTTCTCGGTACGCCTCCGCTCGAACTCCTGCTCCATGCTGACCCGTCGCTGGTTCAGCATGCGGTTCATTCTCTCCTGGAGGGAGGCCTCGCGCAGGTTCAGCGCCTCCTGGTGCCGGGCCAGGTGGGAGTTGGCCTGGTTGACCATCTCCTCCCTACTCTCGAGGGCCTCCCGCTCCCTGTTGAGCCGGTCTTCGAGGGCATGGAGCTGCTCCTCTCGGAGGCGCAGCTCGCGGTCGCAGGCCTCTGCTTCTCGAACGGCGAGCCTAGCCTCCTGTAGGCTCAGGCCCTCCGCGCGGGAATCAGCGCTCTCCTCGCGGGCGTGAAGGAGGGCCTCGCGGTCCTCGACTTCCTCCAGCCTCTGCTGGGCGTTGGCCAGGAGGCCGTCGGCATTGGTCCTGGCCTTGTCCAGGAGGTGCTGAGCCGCCCGCTTTGCCTCCTCTCCAGCCAAGGCTAGGTTGGGAGGCCCAGCGGTGGAAGGGATCCTCTAGCGCGCCTCGGAGACAACCTCCATGGCCTCATGGTGCGCCCTGGCCAGGATTCCCCTCACCGACTCCCTCGCGCTCACCAGGACTTCCTCGGCCTCCTCGGCCGCGCTTGCGTGGATCTCCTCCACCTCTTTCCTCGACTGCTCATGGCGTTTGGCCGCGCGCTGGTCTAGAAGGCGGCATCTCTCCGTGGCCTGGTGCAGGAGGGGCCAGCCCTCGTTGAGGCGTGCTTCATCGGCGGCGCATGCCTTGGCGACCCCGCTTCGGAGGGCGCCAGTCATGGCCGCAAGCACCCCCGTCCATGCATTGTCGGCATCGGCGTGGGGCTCCACAGCGATCCTCGGGGGCCTCCCCAAGATCTTCAGCAGGGGAGGCGACGAGGCTCTGGAGGGCCCCGGCTCAGTGGAGGTCATCCTCCTTTCGCCATTCGGCTCAGGGGCCCCCCTCTCTGGCAAGGGGGCTGCCCTTATGCCGATCGGCGCGACCAGTGTGGCCGAAGGCGCCTCCGGGGTGCTGGTGGTGCTGGATGTCGTGGGGGCAGCAGGCGCTGCCCCCGTGGACTCTGGTGTGCCCCCCGCGCTAGGGGGCTCAGTCGTGCTGGGAGCTGTGGCAGCTCCCACGGCGGACGCACGGTCCTCTTCTTCTCCAGTGGAGCGTGGCGGCGTCGCCGGTGTGGCAGTGGA
Organism: Dactylis glomerata; assembly: GCA_007115705.1. Classification (NCBI taxonomy): domain Eukaryota; kingdom Viridiplantae; phylum Streptophyta; class Magnoliopsida; order Poales; family Poaceae; genus Dactylis; species Dactylis glomerata. The sequence goes on from QXEO01000339.1 coordinate 4,441,556, forward strand.
CACCGGGTCAGGACCTGGTGTGGTCTGGCCGGTCTTCCTCTTCTTCTCTTCCTTCTTCTCCTCGGTGTCCGTGGGGAGGAATGGGTGGAGAAGTTAGGAGAAAGGTAAGTCAAGGATTAAGGATTTTTGCAGGATTACTCATGAGGCGTCGCGCTCCACCCATCCTCTCTTGCCTGGCAGGGTTGAGGGTGGTGGTGGAGGCGCAGAGGATTCACCGGTTGGCTTCTTGCCGTGGGAAGCCCCGACCTCGGATCGCCGGCTGGCGCGTTCATCGTTGAACTTGGAGCGGCGCTCTGCCTCCAAGCGGGCTAGGCGCCCCTCCTCCTCCAGGTCCCGCGAGGAGGACGCGTCAGCATCTCCTCTGGTGGGCTGGTCCGGCAAGGCGGTTTTGTCGGAGGAGGAGTCTGAGAGCACCACGGTACTCTCAGAGCGCATCCGGCGTGCCAGCCGCTCGCCAGATTCGGCGCCGTCGTCGTCAAGATCTCTAGAGGCCGTGGGCCCCGCTCCTCTCACTGCCGAGTCCTGCTCCGAGCTGGCCGCCGGTGCGCTCGAGAGAGGGCCAGGCACGACGCCGTCAGCAAGGAGCGGGCCCTAGGTGTTGAACTTCAAGATCCCAGCCGTGATGCGGCTGGTCTCCCGAGCGCCCAAGTTGTAGATCGGCAGGGCGGTGCGTGGAATGGCGGGGACGGCGGCAGAAGAGAAGAAAGCTCTTATTACCTCCACCCGAGCGTCGGCGTTGAGCTCGCTGACATGAAGCCGGAGGTCGTCTCCAGCCCTGTGCCCCCAAATGTCCCGGCGGTGGTCCTGAAGAGGGGCGATGCATCTGGTGACGAACTCCACTCCGACCATGGTCCCCCTGACGCCAGCCTTCCGGAGGTCATGGATCCATGGGCGGAGCGTCTTCAAGGCCTCCTTAGGAAGGGCCTCACTGGCCCAGGTGGTGAGCTTGGTGGGGGCACTCCGGTGACAAGGAAGAGCTCTGATTCTTCGAGGATGTCGATAAAGAGCCAGCGGCTCCTAAAGTCTTCAACTTTCTTCATCCACTTCAAGTCGATGAAGTCGCCCTCCATCCCGGCAGTGGCGATGAAGGAGATGCAGCCGGAACTCTGGTTCAGCCCAAAGGACCAAAGGGAGAAGAGGTGGCAGAAATACGCCACCGACGGCTTGATGCCGATCCACGCCTCACAGGCGTATGCGAAGACCGCCAGCAGGGTGACGGATCTAGGATGAAGGTGGATGACCTGAATCCCGTAAGTCTCTAGGATCGCCAGGAGGAAGCGGGAGAATGGCGGCACCATGTCGGCGAAGACCGAAAAGAGGAAGAAGGGCTGCGCCGTCACGGGTAGAGTGCCCCGTGGCATGCGGCCGTGCCAGATGCGGGTGGCGCCCCACTCGCAGCTCTTGCCCCCGACCATCTCTCGAACGGTCTGGAGCTCGCGGCTACTCTTGATGCGGGATTGGAGCAGGGGCACCGCCGGCTGCGGCGCCGCTTTGGAAGGCCTCGCTGCTCCGGTGGCCCTTCGTGGTGCCATGGCTTCCGGTCAGAAGTGGTTTGCAGCAAGGAGGTGGAAGGCTCAAGGGATCTGGATGCGCAAGTTCTTCGAAAAGGGGAGCGGCGGCGGCGATGTGCTGTGAAAGAGGAGAAGGAGCCTTCTCTGCCAAGCTTTAAAGGAGGCAGGGAGGGTGCGGTTTCCAAAACATTGCCCTTGATGCAACAATTCGAAACGCCCGTTACTCCTTGCACGGTGCATGATCTCCACGCCGCTTCGTCTCGCCAACTGCAGTCGCGCCACGCGTCCGCAGCCTCTGCATCTTCACATGGTCCTCTGACCGCGCGTTAACGCGTGCCGTTGGAGGGCCCAGCAGATTCTGGGGGCCCCTGGCCCTTCGCTCCCTTGAGAGGGTGATGAGGACATCCCATCTATTGATACACCCGCTGCACCTACAGCAGAACACATACAAGGACCCATCACTCGAGCTCATGCCAAGCAACTTAACTATCAGGTACTTTCGTTTCTTGGAACTCTTTCTCACATACATGAGAATATGATGCTGCCTAAATCAGATATGTTTGTTACTCTTAGGAATGATGGACCTAGCATGGATGAGAGGGACAAGCATTGGAGCATGATCGTGCATGGAGATGGCAGCAAGCGTTTGAGGATTGAAGAAGATGCCACGAGTGGAGATTTCAGAACTTTGAAGCCACCATAATGAAGGATGAAGACTTGGACGAAATATACAAAGAACTACTTCATAAATTCGTCCTTAGATAAATATGGTGCTGCGTCACTTTTATTTTTGGGCCAGGCCCATGTAATTTTCGCAGCAAATAAGACAGCCACTTTTAGGAGTCCGAATTTGAGGAGAAAAGGCCTGTTAGGGTTCCGTTCGACCACCATACCCATGGCTGGTCGCACCCCTACCTTTTCCTCCTCAAATACCCCACGTAGCCGTCATTAGAACTCGGATTTTGTTTAGATTAAAGTTAGCCATTGCTGCAACTACGAGCTCGACTTTTCAGGCCAATCACCCAGAAGAAGACCGCCTATTCGAAATCCCACCTTTTGAATAAAGCATACATCTTTCATCCGCAATATCTTGATTGCTGTATTAGTTCTTACTTGTTCTCGATTTCAGGTAGGAATTAAGACCCTCGCTGGTCAGGCTGATCGTGCTTCCGCAAGATCAGTAACTCCCGGAGATTGTCCTAGTGATTGCATTGGCGCACGAGCTTCGCACATGTAGTCGGATCGTCAAGCACGAACTCCACCCACCAAATTGACATATCAAGATCTCATCGAAAGATCGGACACCTTTGCCCTATCAAGTGGTATCAGATTTCAGGTTGCTCGGTGAGATTTACTGTTTTCGTAGTTTAGATTGCATCTGTGTTCATACCTATAAACCACGAAAAAGCCAAAAATATAGTTAGGGTTTAGATCATCTCGTCCCATAAACCATCCGAGCCTTTGCATTGTCTTTTCAGTTTGCATCGTTGAATTTGTGTCTGCATCCGCGTGTCGAGTTGCTGGTCTTAGTGTCTGTTCCTTTAGAGTTTCGAGTTCGACTCACCATAGTCACGCCGCCGCCGCACGCCTGCAGCCCTGCTCCACCATATCCTTCCACCACCACGCCATATACTTCCGCCATCAACTTCCAATTAGATTTTGTTCGCTCCTCCCAATTTCATCCGTGCCTTTCTCAGAGTCCGTGAGTTAAGTTTCGGTCGCCAGGCACGAGGAAGAAGAAGAGCAAAAAAAAAAGTCAAATCCGCATCCAAGTCGGGTTGACCCGTGCCTACTAGTCCAGTCCGAATCTAGTCCGAATTGGACAGTTTTGTCAGTTTTTGACGGTTTTTGACAGCAAACTTCAACTGGCCATAACTTTTGCATACGAACTCCGTTTTCGACGTGCGACCACTCAAAATGCTCAGCACGAAAAGGCCGGGAAGGTCGATTTTTTTCCCTCGGAAGTTTCGGACCTGAAAATTCCTGCAGATCTTCACTTATATCTTGCTTTGGAGCTGTTTCTTTCTGCTTGTTGTGCCACGCCGTGACTTTCTTAGTGTTCTCGGCTCGCGTCTCTAGCACGGTATAGCCTAGGACCAGCACAGGACCGTTGTTGAGCATTCTTTCAGCATTGCATCACTGTTTTGATATTTGCTGTTCAAGACCTTGTACTCCTCGCGAGGTATCGCATCGCAATACAAGAAGGCAGGAAGTAGGGGTTTTACCTCACCATGAGGGCCCTGAACCTGGGTAAAGCTCGGCGTCTCTCTCTGCAGTGCGTTGTGCGTTCGACGTCTCGAGGCTTCCGTCACCGTGTTTCGTTGCGATCCAAGATCTCCCACGTTCAGCCCCCTGCGTTCGAATCCTTGGGTCTGTCGCGTGGTACCCCGTGTTCTTGCGACACGAAATCCATCGACACCAAGTTTGACCAAATCTTGTATCCGCCTTAATGGCATGACAAATGATGTTAGCCCTGAGTGTTAATATAACAATTTGTTTCATGTACATAGTGAAATTAAGGTTTTTTGGTGAAGCAAGTACCTAAAGACCCTAGCTAGAAAACAATTGTTGGCCAACACACATCAGCACTGTCTAGCTACTAAATCACATGGTACTCACACAAATCACCTAGTGGTTTCATCCACAGTCCCTCTATCATCTTGACATCCACTTGCCAACCCAAGTTTGACCAAATCTTGCATCCATGTTGATGACATGACAAATGATGTTAGCCCTGAGTGTTGCATAACTAAAGTAAATAAAACCATTTGTTTCATGTACATAGTGAATTTAAGGTTTTTTTGGTAAAGCAAGCACCCAAAGACCCTAGAGAACAACTGTTGGCCAACACACATCAACACTGCCTATCTACTACATCACATGGTACTCACACAAATCACCTATACTGGTTTCATCCACAGTCCCTCTATCATCTTGACATCCACTGGTCAACCCAAGTTTGACCAAATCTTGCATCTTCCTTGATGGCATGACAAATGATGTTATCCCTGAATGTTGCATAACTAAAGTAAATAAAACCATTCGTTTCATGTACATAGTGAAATTAAGGTTTTTTGGTGAAGCAAGTACCCAAAGACCCTAGCTAGAGAACAACTGTTGGCCAACACACATCACCACTTCCTAGCTACTACATCACATGGTACTCACACAAATCACCTATAGTGGTTTCATCCACAGTCCATCTATCATCTTGGCATCCACTGGTCAATGATACATCTCAAACGTATCTATAATTTTTGATGCTTCATGCTTGTTTATACACCATTTGCTTGGTGTTTTGTTACACTTTGTGGCGTTTTTATGCATTTTCTAGAACTAACCTACTAACGAGACACCATAGTGCCAGTTCCCTATTTTCTGCTGTTTTTGTGTTTTAGAAAAGCTACACAAGAAATATTCTCGGAATTGGATGAAACAAAAGCCAAAGTTCCTATTTTTCCCAAAGCATGACGGAGTCCAAAGATGAGACGGAGGGGAGCCAGGAGGCGGCCACGCCACCCCATGGTGGGGGCCACCCCCAGGCCACGCCAGGGGCAGGTGTGGGCCCCTGGTCCACTTCCTAACGCTGCCCTTCCTCCTATATATTCCCCTATGATCATTTGGTTTTTGACTTGTGATACCACTTTATGCTTCGGTCAATGATGTTTTATCGCTATGCATGATTATGGCCGTTATTGCTCTCTTAGTTGGTCGCTCCTAGTCTTTTGCTAGCCTTCATTTTGTACTGAGGGGGAATACTTCTTGTGCATCCAACTCCCAAAAACCAAGTTTTCTAATGAGTCCACTATAAATTCTTATGCATGGTATTTGCAAGCCATTCCAATTAAATTTTCATGTGCTACCTTTCAAAAACCTTCAAAATACTTCTCATTTTGTGACACTATTTTCAGCTCATGGGGACGTAGTGGTCGGATTTGCTATCTTCCATATTGTTTTATTCCAAAAAAGAAAAAAAGAAAGAAAAAAAAGGCACTCCTCCATGGTATGTGAATGTTGGTGGGCACCCGATGGAATCGGTTAGCCATGGTTTGTGAAAGGAAAAGTGGGGAGGAGTGCCAAGCTTTATAAAAGAGCACCAAAGTGTCAATCTCTCTCTCAAAAACATGCTTAGTATGGAAGATAGTAAGAAACCCATTGCCAGTCGTTGATAAGAACAACCACCTCTCAAAACAAATTTTTATCTCTCTGTTTTACAAATGAAAAGCTCTAGCACATGTTTAATCCCTGCTTCCCTCTGCGAAGGGCCTTTCTTTTACTTTTAGGTTGACTCTCCACCTTCTACCTTTATGCACCGTCTAAGAGAGCATAGTTGTCATTCTGAATTTAATGTGCATAGTCCCAAAATTTATCATTGATTGATTCATGATTATGGTTTTGCTTGTTCTTAAATTATTTGTATCTAGTTGCCCTCTTAAACTTGAAGGTGTCCTATGCATTTGTGTTTTGCTATTCCATGAAGGACAAGCTGAAAACCACTTTGCTATGTTTTCTATATGGTTGAAACACATATTTGACTTTCAATGCTTCATTACTCATGATCTTTTGTTTGTGTTACTTTTCATGTTATAACATGGTTGCTAAGTTTTATTGTCAAGATTATGTCTCGTATGCCCATATTTTAAGTACTTTGATCTCAGCACTCAATGCTTTACATCGTTGATCAAGATTGTGATGGTTCATGTCACCTCAAAAGTTATTGTTTTGTTATCACTTACCTACTCGAGGATGAGTTAAGCTTGGGGATGCTTGATACGTCTCAAATGTATCTATAATTTTTGATGCTCCATGCTTGTTTATACACCATTTGCTTTGTGTTTTGTTACACTTCATGGGGTTTTTATGCATTTTCTAGAACTAACCTACTAACGAGATGCCACAGTGCCAGTTCCCTATTTTCTGCTATTTTTGTGTTTCAGAAAAGCTACACAGAAATACTCTCGGAATTGGACGAAACAAAAGCCAAAGTTCCTATTTTTCCCGAAGCGTGACGGAGTCCAAAGATGAGACAGAGGGCAGCCAGGAGGCGGCCACGCCACCCCATGGCACGGGCCACCCCCAGGCCGCGCCAGGGGCAGGTGTGGGCCCCTGGTCCACTTCCTGACGCCGCCCTTCCGCCTATATATTCCCCTCGATGGGAAAACCTAAAAGCCCCCGATCAATTTCCATGAAACATACTGCAAGCTGCCGCCGTCGTTGACGCGAGATCGGGAGGGTCCAGAAGCTCTTCCCGGCACCCTGCCAGAGAGGGGAATCACCGCCGGAGGCCTTCTTCATCAGCATGCCTCCCTCCGGAGTGATGCGTGAGTAGTTTACCTTGGACCGAGGGTCCATAGCAGTAGGTAGATGGTTGTCATCTCCTCCATGTGCTTCATGTTTAGATCTTGTGAGCTGCCTATCATGATCAAGATCATCATTGTGTAATTCTACATGTTGTGTTTGTTGGGATCCGATGAATATTGATACTATGTTAAGTTGATTTGATGAATTATTATCTTTATGTTATCTCTATGTCGTTTATGATCTTGCATGCTCTCCGTTGCTAGTAGATATCTTGGCCGAGTAGATGCTAGTGACTCCAAGAGGGAGTATTTATGCTCGATAGTTGGTTCATGCCTCTAGTAATCTGGAGGAGTGACAGAAACCTCTAAGGTTGTAGATGTGTTGTTGCTACTAGGGAGAAAACAACAATCTTGTGTTCAAGGACATTTGCATTGATTACATTACACACTTTGCTTAAGGCGATAATCTGTTGCTTGCAACTTAATACCCAATGGTTGCTCGGATGACATGCGGAGGGTGGATTATTAGTCCTAGATGTAGTTGGATTACGGTCTATGTATTATGTTGTAATGCCCAAGTGAATCTCATAGTGATCCTCATGACATTTGTATGCTTGCTTTATTTTATCAATTGCCCAACTGTAATTTGTTTACCCACCATGTTATTTATCTTATGGAGAGACACCACTAGTGAACTGTGGACCCCGGTCCATTCTTTTACACTGTTATTACCGTTTACCATTTACTCGTTTTATTTACATTCTTGCAAACTACTATCTTTTACCACTCGATACGCTTAATCCTTTGTTCACAACAAACCGGTGAGATTGACAACCTCACTGTAAGTTGGGACAAAGTACTTGGTTGTGTTGTGTGCAGGTTCCACGTTGCTGCTGGTACAAAGCTACGCCCAGGACAAGGCACCATACATACATTGTCCGGAGCTGTCACGAAGCTAGCGAGCATCAACCTTCGGAAGTTGGTTCTTTCTCCTACTGGTTCGATAAACCTCGGTCTCATACTGAGGGAAGACTTGCTGTTGTGCTCATCATAACCTTCTCTTGGGTTTTCCAACTGGGCGGTCATCTACAAAACTCCTACATCAACACCGCACCATCAGTCAACCCAAGTTTGACAAAATCTTGCATCTTCCTTGATGACATGACAAATGATGTTGGCTGTTGCATAACTAAAGTAAATAAAACCATTTGTTTCATGTACATAGTGAATTCAAGGGTTTTTTGGTGAAGCAAGCAGCAAAGACCCTAGAGAACAATGGTTGGCCAACACTCATTAGCACTGCCTAGCTACTACATCACAAGGTACTGACACAAATCACCTATAGTGGTTTCATCCATAGTCCTTCTATCATCTTGACATCCACTCGTCAACCCAAGTTTGACCAAATCTTGCATCTGCCTTGATGGCATGACAAATGATGTTAGCCCTGAGTGTTGCATAACTAAATTAAATAAAACCACTTGTTCCATATACATAGTGAAATTAAGGTTTTTTGGTGAAGCAAGTACCCAAAGTCCCTAGCTAGTGAACAATTGTTGGCCAACACACATCAGCACTGCCTAGCTACTAAATCACATGGTACTCACACAAATCACCTAGTGGTTTCATCCACAGTCCCTCTATCATCTTGACATCCACTGGTCAACCCAACTTTGACCAAATCTTGAATCTGCCTTCTGCCTTGATGACATGACAAATGATGTTAGCCCGGAGTGTTGCATCACTAAAGTAAATAAAACCATTTGTTTCATGTACATAGTAAATTTAAGGGTTTTTGGCGAAGCAAGCCCCCAAAGACCCTAGAGAACAACTATTGGCCAACACACATCAGCACCGCCTAGCTACTACATCACATGGTACTCACATAAATCACCTAGTGGTTTCATCCATATTCCCTATATCATCTTTACATCCACTGGTCAACCTAAGTTTGACCAAATCATGCATTTGCCTTGATGACATGACAAATGATGTTAGCCCTGAGTGTTGCATAACTAAAGTAAATAAAACCATTTGTTTCATGTACATAGTGAATTTAAGGGTTTTTTGGTGAAGCATGATGGCGCGGTGGTGAATAGTGCCAGAGAACTTGTTGGCGTGTAGTTGATGAAGTAAATGACCGGCCAGTTGCAAACCCCAAGAGAAGGTTTGATGAATATAGCAGCAAGTTTTCCCTCTGTTATGAAACCAAGGTTATCAATCCAGTAGGAAAATCCAAACTCTAGAAGGTGATGCTTGCTAGCCTAGTGACACTCCAACAAGGGCGCCGTTAACGATATCTTGTTAGCGCGTCTTCAACTAGTAGCAACGTGGAACCTGCACACAACACAACCAAGTACTTTGTTCCCAACTTACGATAAGGTTGTCAATCTCACCGGTTTGCTATAAACAAAGGAATGAGCATATCGAGTGGAAAGCAATAGTAGTATGTGAGTAAAGTAAACATTGCGAGTAAAGTAAACAGGTGATAGCAATGTAAAGGAAATAGGACTGGGGTCCATAGTTCACTAGTGGTGTCTCTCAATAAGATAAAATAACACATGCTGGGTAAACATATTACAGTTGGGCAATTGATAGAATAAAGATAACGTGACATGTCAAGAGGATCACTATGAGATTTACTCTAGGCATGACAACAAGATACATAGACCGACATCCAACTGCATCTATGACTAATAATCCACTTGTGGCGAATCAATCCGAGAACTCCACAAGTATTAAGTTGCGAACAACAGGCAACTGCATTAAGCAAAGTGTGTAATGTAAACAAAGCATATGTCCTTGGACATATGCATGTTGTTTTCTCCCTAGTGGCAACATCACATCTACAACCTTAGAGGTTTTTGTTACTCCCCTAGATTAAATAGAGGCATGAACCCAACTATCGAGCATAAATACCCCCTCTTGGAGTCACTAGTATCTACTCGGCCAAGATAGCCACTAACAACGGAGAGCATGCAAGATCATAAACAACATAGAGATAACATAAGATAATATTCAGCACATCAACTCAATCATAACACCAATATTCATCGGATCCCAACAAACACAACATGTAGAATTACATAACGGTGATCTCGATCATGTAAGGCAGCTCACAAGATCTAAACATGAAGCACATGGTGGAGAATACAACCATCTAGCTACTGCTATGGACCCATAGTTCAAGGTAGACTACTCACTCATCGCGCCGGAGGCAAGCATGGCGATGAAGAAGACCTTCGGTGGCGATTCCCCTCTCCGGCAGGGTGCCGGGAAGAGCTTCTAGACCCTTCTGATCTCGGGTCAACGACGGCGGCGGATCGCGATGTGTTTCTGGAAAAGTGATCGGGCGTTTAGGTTTTTCCCGTCGGGGGGTCTTTATAGGCGAAGGGGCATCGTCAGAAGTGGACCGAGGCGGCCTCACATATAGGGGGCGTGGCCAGGGCCTGGGCTGTGCCGCCCTACTATGTGGCCGACCTATGGCCCCACTACGTCTCCTCTTCAGTTCTCTAGAAGCTTCGGTAAATTTCTGGATGACTAGCTTTTGTTTTGTCCAATTCCGAGAATATTTCCTGTGTAACTTTTCTGAAACACAAAAATAGCAAAAAATAGGGAACTGGCACTGTGGCATCTCGTTAATAGGTTAGTTCCAGAAAATGCGTAAAAACGCCACGAAGTGTAACGAAACACTAAGCAAATGGTGTAAAAACAAGCATGGAGCATCAAAAATTATAGATACGTTTGAGACGTATCAAAGCAAGCAGCAAAGACCCTAGAGAACAACTATTGGCCAACACATATTAGCAATGCCTAACTACTACATCACATGGTACTCACACAAATCACCTATAGTGGTTTCATCCACAGTCCCTCTATCATCTTGACATCCACTGGTCAACCCAAGTTTGACCAAATCTTGCATCTGCCTTGATGACATGACAAATGATGTTAGCCCTGAATGTTGCATAACTAAAGGAAATAAAACCATTTGTTTCATGTACATAGTGAATTTAAGGTTTTTTGGGGAAGCAAGCACCCAAAGACCCTAGAGAACAACTGCTGGCCAACACACATCAGCATTGCCTATCTACTACAACACATGGTACTCACAGAAATCACCTATAGTGGTTTCATCCACAGTCCCTCTATCATCTTGACATCCACTGGTCAACCTAAGTTTGACCAAATCTTGCATCTACCTTGATGGCAAGACAAATGATGTTAGCCGTGAGTGTTGCATAACTAAAGTAAATAAAACCATTTGTTTCATGTACATAGTGAAATTAAGGTTTTTTGGTGAAGCAAGTACCCAAAGACCCTCGCTAGAGAACAACTGTTGGCCAACACACATCAGCACTTCCTAGCTACTACATCACATGGTACTCATACGAATCACCTAGTGGTTTCATCCACAGTCCCTCTATGATCTTGTCATCCACTTGTCAACCCAAGTTTAACCAAATCTTGAATCTGGCTTAATGACATGACAAATGATGTTATCCCTGAGTGTTGCATAACTAAAGTAAATAAAACCATTTGTTTCATGTACATAGTGAATTTAAGGTTTTTTGGGGAAGCGAGCACCCAAAGACCCTAGAGAACAACTGTTGGCCAACACACATCAGCACAGCCTAGCTACTACATCACATGGTACTCACACAAATCACCTAGTGGTTTCATCCACAGTCCGTCTATCATCTTGACATCCACTTGTCAACCCAAATTTGACCACATCTTGCATCTACCTTGATGACATGACAAATGATGTTAGTCCTGAGTGTTGCACAACTAAAGTAAATAAAACTATTTGTTTCATGTACATAGTGAATTTAAGGTTTTTTTGGTGAAGCAACCACCCAAATACCCTAGAGAACAATTGTTGGCCAACACACATCAGCACTACCTATCTACTAGATCACATGGTACTCACACAAGTCACCTATAGTGGTTTCATCCACAGTCCCTCTATCATCTTGACATCCACTGGTCAGCCCAAGTTTGACCAAATCTTGCATCTGCCTTGATGGCATGACAAATGATGTTAGCCGTGAGTGTTGCATAACTAAAGTAAATAAAACCATTTATTTCATGTACATAGTGATATTAAGGTTTTTTGGTGAAGCAAGTACCCAAAGACCCTAGCTAGAGAACAACTGCTGGCCAACACACATCAGCACTGTCTAGCTACTAAATATCATGGTATTCACACAAATCTCCTTGTGGTTTCATCTACAGTCCCTCTATCATCTTGACATCCACCGGTCAACCCAAGTTTAACCAAATCTTGAATCTGCCTTGATGACATGACAAGTGATGTTAGCCCTTAGTGTTGCATAACTAAAGTAAATAAAACCATTTGTGTCATGTACATAGTGAATTTAAGGTTTTTTGGTGAAGCAAGCACCCAAAGACCTTAGAGAACAACTATTGGCCAACACACATCAGCACTGCCTAGCTACTACATCACATGGTACTCACACAAATCACCTAGTGATTTCATCCATAGTCCATCTATCATCTTGACATCCGCTGGTCAACCCAAGTTTGAGCAAATCATACATTTGCCTTGATGACATGACAAATGATGTTAGCCCTGATTGTTGCATAACGAAAGTAAATAAAACCATTTGTTTCATGTACATAGTGAAATTAAGGTTTTTTGGTGAAGCATGTACACAAAGACCCTAGCTAGAGAACAATTGTTGGCCAACACACATCAGCACTTCCTGGCTATTACGTCACACGGTACTCACACAAATCACCTAATGGTTTCATCCACAGTCCCTCTTTCATCTTAACATCCACTGGTCAAGCCAAGTTTGACCAAATCTTGCATCTGCCTTGATGACATGACAAATGATGTTAGCCCTGAATGTTGCATAACTAAAGTAAATAAAACCATTTGTTTCATGTACATAGTGAATTTAAGGTTTTTTTGGTGAAGCAAGCACCCAAAGACCCTAGAGAACAACTGTTGGCCAACACACATCAGCACTGCCTCTCTACTACAACACTCTACAGGCTTGGCTGAAACAATATCACCACTGACGCTCATCGCATCATGCTCCTCAAGCTGCACCTTAGCTAGCCCTGGTTGTGGCTTAGCTTTATGCAACTTCTCCTTGCGAACCACCAACACGACATCGGACTTGATTTGATCATCTCTCATAGGCTTCAAAGTCCACTGTTTGCCACATGCATAAAGGAATATGTATTTACTCTCCCAGCATGTATAGCATTACGATCATACTGCCATGGACGTCCAAGTAACAGCCCACACACCTCCAATGGAAACACATCACATTCCACCTCATCAACATAGTCATTAACTGTAAATGGCACACGCACCTTATGAGTAATCTTTAGCATACCGCAGCTATTAACCCACTCAACATGCCTCGGTTCTGGAATATGCCATGTGGATAACCCCAAAGCCTCTACAACCGGCTTGCTAATGCCATTACAGTAGCTACCACTGTCAATCATGAACTTGCATGCTTTGCCTTTGATCATACACTGCGCCTGAAATAAATTCCAACGCTGATCCTTGTTAACTGTGATGCAAGCCTCATCATGGACCCGCTTGAGTTGCATATTCAACCCACTCAATGGTTCAGCCTCTTTCATGACAGCCTTGCCAACATCAGCCTTCGTATCCATAGAAGGAACAATTGTGGTCGTAGCCTGACTGGCCTGCTTTACCATACAATCTGCTGGCACAAAACACCGCCTCAAAAGATTCTTCAATTCTTCCCAACTGCAGGTGAAACTCTGGCCTTTTTGGTGCATATCATACATGTAACGCTTCCACCAAGCTGTAGTTATTTGATCAAAGCGATCAACAGCTGCAGTGTAACGAGTAATTGGCCCGTAATCTAGAGAATGTGGCAGTAACCAACGGTCCATCACATCCTCCCATGCTAAATATTCTTGTGGCGTAGCATCATTCTTCAGCCAAAGCCTTCTCAAACCTCCCAATGCTCGGGTTGTAGCAATAGCAGCAGGGTTAAAAATAGGTGCTTCATCCGCTTCGCCCAGCCAACAAGCTTGATAATAATCTGATTCCTTCGTGGAAACATCCGCATCAACACCTCCTACCATAGCTGAAGTGATCTCTGTTTCAATCTAAACAAATAAGTACACGCACCACCAAAGAAAAACAACTAGGTCTTCTTTTTCTTCAGACTTTGGTAGCTGATAACTATCAGGGGCGTCGGCGGAGCGATCCTCGATCGCTAGGCGCCAGGGGACAGACGATGTCTGCAGTCTGGCGAGCAACAAGAGCGATCGATTTCCAGAGTTTTTGTTTTGTTTGGTTAATCAGGGAGCGATCGACCCTAGGAATGATCCTGTCGAAGTCGAGGCCGGTGTGCTAGGACGAGCGATCCCACGCGCTCTTGATTGCGTCCTGGTCGAGCGATCCAGCTCCTTGGGCCCGCGACAGATTCCTCGAGCGCTCAGGAGCACGGGGCGAGCGATCGCTAGGGGCCAGACAACCTCCGCGCTGAGGCGCGCATGGGAATCGTTTTTTTTTCACTGATCGGATCTGAGTATGTGGACTTCGTTCGATCGGATCTGCACTGCCTTGACTCCCCTCGATCGGATCTTGCACTGCCCAGCAGTGGTGAATCGATGAATGAGCTTGAGGCTGACGAGAACGCCAACGAGAATAGCAGCACGGTCACGCCTGGTATTGAAACATCCAATCTTTGGCTGATGATGAAAACAATCCGATCTGAAAACTGCCTCGAAGAACACTCCGCAGATCAAACAATCAACAGAAGATACTCGTGGTGATCAACCTAGTAATCTGATACCACATGATAAGGATCACACCGGTGATCCTATGAGTTTTGTCCCGATCTTTCACAGCGAGTCAACCAGATAGATAATCTTCCAATCACGTGATGAACGCAACCTGAAGAAGAGGAACAAATCCAGCAAGCAACGTGAAGAGAATCAACACACTTCAAACCTGAGCCTGATAATCCTTGATGAACACAAGAACCTTCACATCAATATATTTGATAAGATAGATGATGGCAGCGCCGTCCCCGGAGGGATGCTACACGTAGCACAGAACTCAATGTTTTGTCTAAAATTCTGAACTCCCTAAACCCTAGACTGCTGGCCTCCTTATATAGATGGCCAAAAAACTGTTGGGCTTGGACAGGCCCAAACCCAAAACACAAATAAACCTAAGTGGCCCGTAACATGACCTAACACACGAAATAACATAAACAGATATATAAATTGCTGACACAACCTTAGACTAAATTATCTCATATCATAGGTCGTCCTGGCGTGCCAATCTGCAATGAACTTCCCTCATCTTGGTGGAGTCCTGAAATTGGGCTTCACCTCCTCCTTCATGCCCATATCAGTGATGATGATCCCGATGAAGTCCGGTTCGATGGCGATGATGATGGCGATGATCTCCCCTCTCTAGGAAGGAATTTCCCCGGCAGATTCTTGCCTGCCGAATAGCTTTTCTCTCTCTGGTGTTTTTCGCCCCGTAGAGGAGGCGGAGTCTACTCTGATGCCCCCCTGACTTAGATTTTCGGGGACGACGATATACGCGAAGGGTCGATGGCAGTAGTGGGCCAGGGTGGCCTCACCACAGGCCGGCGCGGCCAGGGGTGGGCCTGTGCCCCCTATGGGTGAGCCCACCCTGCTGCTCCTCTCGCCTCCTCCTTCTGGTTTCTTCAGTCTTCTGGCAAAATATAATTTTCTGGTATTTTTCTGGAATTTCCTGATCTTCCGAAACATGGTTCTTGACGGTCATTTTTCCAGCAGAATCCTGACTCCGGCAGCAAATCCTCCAATGATCATCAAACATGTAAAAACAGAGGAAACAACATAAGTATCATCTCTAAATATGAAATATATCAATGAATAACAGTAAATTATGATACAAAATAGTGATGCAAAATGGACGTATCAACCCCCCCCCCAAGCTTAGACCTCGCTTGTCCCCAAGCGAAAACTGAACTCGGTAAACATGACCACAGGTTTATGGAGTGAAGTGTCGATAAACAAAATACACTCAAGAAGCATCACATTCACCAGGGCACAAATTATAATAGACAGCAACTTCCCTTCATATAATATAGACTTGCAATAAGTAAAAGGGAATCACAAATAAAGATGCACAAGGTAAATCATAATTGGTGATGGCAAACCTTTGTTCTTGGTCAGAGAACAATGAACAAACTATACTTATTTTTGAACGGAGCCTTTTACAATAGAGCTAATATAGCAAAAACCATATGCTCAACGAAACAAACTCTTTACAATCATAGAAAGCTTTTAAAGATATAATCTTTCAGGTAAAAGCATTGCACTAAACAAAGGAAGATAGCAAACATGATCGAATAGATCAACATATGAATGACTGAAAACATAACAACTCAAATGCTTGCTTGAGATAGAGGGGAATAGGTTGACTCAACATAAAAAAAATTAAAAGACAAGCCCTTCGCAGAGGGAAGCAGGGATTAAACATGTGCTAGAGCTTTTCATTCGTAAAACAGAGGTAAAAGTTGTTTTGAGAGGTGGTTGCTTTTGTCAATGACTAGCAACGGAGTTCTTGATATCTTCCATACTAAAGTGAGAGCAGTTCCGAGATGTTGATTAATTGGCACAATTGTGCTCTTTTAAAGCTTGGCACTCCTCCCCACCTTTTTCCTTTCTCAAACCATGGCTAACCGATTCCATCGGGTGCCCACCAACTTTCACATACCATGGAGGAGTGCCTTTTTCTTTCCTTTTCTCTTTTTTTTAGATTACAAAGGTATGACCAGCTCCCTTGCAAAATTAATGATGAGCAGATGAAGCTGCCTAGTCGAGGGGTACTTAATTTAGTATGGAAGATAACAAACCCAACGACTACATCGTCATGAGCTAAAAACAGTGGCACAGCATGAGAAGTATTTGAAGGTTTTTGAAAGGTAGCACTGATACATCTCAAACGTATCTATAATTTTTGATGCTTCATGCTTGTTTTTACACCATTTGCTTAGTGTTTTGTTACACTTCGTGGCGTTTTTATGCATTTTCCAGAACTAACCTATTAACGAGATGCCACAGTGCCAGTTCCCTGTTTTCTGCTGTTTTTGTGTTTCAGAAAAGTTACACAGGAAATATTCTCAGAATTGGACGAAACAAAAGCCAAACCTCCAGATATTTAACGAAGCTTCCAGAAGACTGAAGAGGAGACGGAGGGGTGCCACGGGCTGGCCACACCATAGGGCAGCGTGGCCAGCCCCTGGCCCACGCCCCTGGTGGTGAGGGCGCCCTGGTCCACCTCTGACGCTGCCCCTTCGCCTATAAAGATCCCCCGACGGGAAAAACCTAAAGATCTGATCAATTTTCCAGAAACACATCGCGATCCGCCGCTATCGTCGACCCGAGATCGGGAGGGTCTAGAAGCTCTTCCCGGCACCCTGCCGGAGAGGGGAATCCCCATCGGAGGTCTTCTTCATCACCATGCTTGCCTCCGGCATGATGAGTGAGTAGTCTACCTTGGACTATGGGTCCATAGTAGTAGCTAGATGGTTGTCTTCTCCACCACGTGCTTCATGTTTAGATCTCGTGAGCTGCCTTACATGATCGAGATCACCGTTATGTAATTCTACATGTTGTGTTTGTTGGGATCCGATGAATATTGGTGTTATGATTAAGTTGGTGTGCTGAATATTATCTTATGTCATCTCTATGTTGTTTATGATCTTGCATGCTCTCCGTTGTTAGTAGCTATCTTGGCCAAGTAGATACTAGTGACTCCAAGAGGGGGTATTTATGCTCGATAGTTGGGTTCATGCCTCTATTTAATCTGGGGGAGTGACAGAAACCTCTAAGGTTGTAGATGTGCTATTGCCACTAGGGAGAAAACAACATTCTTGTGTCCAAGGACATTCGTTTTGTTTACATTACGCACTTTGCTTAATGCAATTATCTGTTGTTCGCAACTTAATACTCGGGGGGTGTTTGGACGATATCCCCACGAGTGGATTATTAGTCATAGATGCAGTTGGATGGCGGTCTATGTATTTTGTTGTGATGCCCAGAGTAAATCTCATAGTGATCTTCTTGATATATGCACATTATCTTTATTCTATCAATTGCCCAACTGTAATTTGTTTACCTAGCATGTTGTTATTTATCTTATGGAGAGACACCACTAGTGAACTGTGGACCCCGGTCCAATTTCCTTTACATTGCTATCACCTGTTTACTTTACTCGCACTATTTACTTTCTTGCATAATACTATTGGTTTCCACTCGATATGCTCATCCCTTTGTTTACAGCAAACCGGTGAGATTGACAACCTCATCGTAAGTTGGGGGCAAAGTTTGTGGTTGTGTTGTGTGCAGGTTCCGCGTTGCTACTAGTTGAAGATGCGCTAACAAGTATTGTTAACGGCGCCCTTGTTGGAGTGTCACTAAGCTAGCAAGCATCACCTTCTGGAGTTTGGCTTTTTCCTACTAGACTGACAAACCTTGGTTTCTTACTGAGGGAAAACTTGCTGCTGTGCTCATCACACCTTCTCTTGGGGTTCCCAACTGGTCGGTCATTTACATCATCAACACTGCGCCATCAAGCACATGAAAATTTACTTGGAATGGCTTGAAATACCATGCATCAGAATTTATAGTGGACTCTTTGGAAGTAACTTTGTTTTTGGGATTTGGATGCACGAGAAGTATTTCCTCTCTGTACAGGTTTTTGGCTAGCAAGGCTGCATAGCAAGCATAAGAGTTGCATGAAACAAACAAACATATATGTACTAGAAAACAATCATGCAAGCTTCCTGGAAGGCACAGATGATTTTAACTTGAGAATACTAATGCTTATAAGCCAATCATGAAGGAAAACTGAAATGATGTATCCACAAACACTTCCTTCTTTTTCTACTCAAACCTCAAGGTAATGTTGCTACTGACCAAGCTAAGTTTGCCAAAAACCAACTAGATTTACTCATGCTCCCAAAGTGATAACAATACTAATCAACAAGGCTAATCATATAAGAAAAATTGCAAACTAAAATAAAGTGTGCAGAAAGTAAATGATAGGACTTCTCATTAATATTTCATTAGCGCAACTCACACCAAGGGATACATAGATAATGAACTAAGGAGGATACTTCCACACTGCAAAATATCCTATAAGATAACTTCTCTATTCATGATATGACTCTACTTGAAAAGTAAATGGGTAAAAGATAATAATGTGATACCGCGGCACTCCCCCAAGCTTGGAACAAGCCAAGGGGATGCCTATACCGATGACGAATTACTCCTTCGTCGGTGGTGGTTGATACGTCTCAAACGTATCTATAATTTTTGATGCTCCATGCTTGTTCTTACACCATTTGCTTAGTGTTTTGTTACACTTCGTGGCATTTTTATGCATTTTCCGGAACTAACCTATTAACAAGATGCCATAGTGCCAGTTCCCTGTTTTCTGCTGTTTTTGTGTTTCAGAAAAGTTACACAGGAAATATTCTCAGAATTGGACGAAACAAAAGCCGAACCTCCCGATATTTAATGAAGCTTCCAAAAGACCGAAGAGGAGACGAAGGGGTGCCACGGGCCGGCCACACCATAGGGCGGCGTGGCTAGCCCCTGGCCCATGCCCCCTGGTGGTGAGGGCGCCCTGGTCCTCCTCTGACGCTGCCCCTTCGCCTATAAAGATCCCTCGATGGGAAAAACATAAAGATCCGATCAATTTACCAGAAACACATCGTGATCCACCGCTGTCGTCGACCCGAGATCGGGAGGGTCCAGAAGCTCTTACCGGCACCCTGCCGAAGAGAGGAATCCCCACCGGAGGTCTTCTTCATCGCCATGCTTGCCTCCGGCACGTTGAGTGAGTAGTCTACCTTGGACTATGGGTCCATAGCATTAGCTAGATGGTTGTCTTCTCCACCATGTGCTTCATGTTTAGATCTCGTGAGCTGCCTTACATGATCGAGATCACCGTTATGTAATTCTACATGTTGTGTTTGTTGGGATCCGATGAATATTGGTGTTATGATTAAGTTGGTGTGCTGAATATTATCTTATGTCATCTCTATGTTGTTTATGATCTTGCATGCTCTCCGTTGTTAGTAGCTATCTTGGCCAAGTAGATACTAGTGACTCCAAGAGGGGGTATTTATGCTCGATAGTTGGGTTCATGCCTCTATTTAATCTGGGGAAGTGACAGAAACCTCTAAGGTTGTAGATGTGCTATTGCCACTAGGGAGAAAACAACATTCTTGTGTCCAAGGACATTCGTTTTGTTTACATTACGCACTTTGCTTAATGCAATTATCTGTTGTTCACAACTTAATACTCGAGGGGTGTTTGGACGATATCCCCACGAGTGGATTATTAGTCATAGATGCAGTTGGATGGCGGTCTATGTATTTTGTTGTGATGCCCAGAGTAAATCTCATAGTGATCTTCTTGATATATGCACATTATCTTTATTCTATCAATTGCCCAACTGTAATTTGTTTACCCAGCATGTTGTTATTTATCTTATGGAGAGACACCACTAGTGACTGTGGACCCCGGTCCAATTTCCTTTACATTGCTATCACCTGTTTACTTTACTCGCACTATTTACTTTCTTGCATAATACTATTGGTTTCCACTCGATATGCTCATCCCTTTGTTTACAGCAAATCGGTGAGATTGATAACCTCATCGTAAGTTGGGGGCAAAGTTCGTGGTTGTGTTGTGTGCAGGTTCCGCGTTGCTACTAGTTGAAGATGCGCTAACACGTATCGTTAACGGCGCCCTTGTTGGAGTGTCACTAAGCTAGCAAGCATCACCTTCTGGAGTTTGGCTTTTTCCTACTAGACTGACAAACCTTGGTTTCTTACTGAGGGAAAACTTGCTGCTGTGCTCATCACACCTTCTCTTGGGGTTCCCAACTGGTCGGTCATTTACATCATCAACACCGCGCCATCAAGCACATGAAAATTTACTTGGAATGGCTTGAAATACCATGCATCGGAATTTATAGTGGACTCTTTGGAAGTAACTTTGTTTTTGGGATTTGGATGCACGAGAAGTATTTCCTCTCTGTACAGGTTTTTGGCTAGCAAGGCTGCATAGCAAGCATAAGAGTTGCATGAAACAAACAAACATATATGTAATAGAAAACAATCATGCAAGCTTCCTTGAAGGTACAGATGATTTTAACTTGAGAATACTAATGCTTATAAGCCAAACATGAAGGAAAACTGAAATGATGTATCCACAAACACTTCCTTCTTTTTCTACTCAAACCTCAAGGTAATGTTGCTACTGACCAAGCTAAGTTTGCCAAAAACAAACTTGATTTACTCATGCTCCCAAAGTGATAACAATACTAATCAACAAGGCTAATCATATAAGAAAAATTGCAAACTAAAATAAAGTGTGCAGAAAGTAAATGATAGGACTTCTCATTAATATTTCATTAGCGCAACTCACACCAAGGGATACATAGATAATGAACTAAGGAGGATACTTCCACACTGCAAAATATCCTATAAGATAACTTCTCTATTCATGATATGACTCTACTTGAAAAGTAAATGGGTAAAAGATAATAATGTGATACCGCGGCACTCCCCCAAGCTTGGAACAAGCCAAGGGGATGCCTATACCGATGACGAATTACTCCTTCGGCGGTGGTGGTTGATACGCCTCAAACGTATCTATAATTTTTGATGCTCCATGCTTGTTCTTACACCATTTGCTTAGTGTTTTGTTACACTTCGTGGCATTTTTATGCATTTTCCGGAACTAACCTATTAACAAGATGCCACAGTGCCAGTTCCCTATTTTCTACTATTTTTGTGTTTCAGAAAAGTTACACAGGAAATATTCTCAGAATTGGACGAAACAAAAGCCGAACCTCCCGATATTTAACGAAGCTTCCAGAAGACCGAAGAGGAGACGGAGGGGGGCCACGGGCCGTCCACACCATAGGGCGGCGTGGCTAGCCCCTGGCCCACGCCCCCTGGTGGTGAGGGCGCCCTGGTCCACCTCTGACGCTGCCCCTTCGCCTATAAAGATCCCTCGATGGGAAAAACCTAAAGATCCGATCAATTTTCCAGAAACACATCGCGATCCACCGCTGTCGTCGACCCGAGATCGGGAGGGTCCAGAAGCTCTTACCGGCACCCTGCCGGAGAGGGGAATCCCCACCGGAGGTCTTCTTCATCGCCATGCTTGCCTCCGGCACGTTGAGTGAGTAGTCTACCTTGGACTATGGGTCCATAGCATTAGCTAGATGGTTGTCTTCTCCACCATGTGCTTCATGTTTAGATCTCGTGAGCTGCCTTACATGATCGAGATCACCGTTATGTAATTCTACATGTTGTGTTTGTTGGGATCCGATGAATATTGGTGTTATGATTAAGTGGATGTGCTGAATATTATCTTATGTTATCTCTATGTTGTTTATGATCTTGCATGTTCTCCATTGTTAGTAGCTTTCTTGGCCAAGTAGATACTAGTGACTCCAAGAGGGGGTATTTATGCTCGATAATTGGGTTCATGCCTCTATTTAATCTGGGGGAGTGACATAAACATCTAAGGTTGTAGATGTGCTATTGCCACTAGGGAGAAAACAACATTCTTGTGTCCAAGGACATTCGTTTTGTTTACATTACGCACTTTTTCTTAATGCAATTATCTGTTGTTCGCAACTTAATACTCGAGGGGTGTTCGGACGATATCACCACGAGTGGATTATTAGTCATAGATGCAGTTGGATGGCGGTCTATGTATTTTGTTGTAATGCCCAGAGTAAATCTCATAGTGATCTTCTTGACACATGCACGTTATCTTTATTCTATCAATTGCCCAACTGTAATTTGTTTACCCAGCATGTTGTTATTTATCTTATGGAGAGACACCACTAGTGAACTGTGGACCCCGGTCCAATTTCCTTTACATTGCTATCACCTGTTTACTTTACTCGCACTATTTACTTTCTTGCATACTGATATGTCTCCAACGTATTTATAATTTTTGATGCTCCATGCTTGTTTTTACACCATTTGCCTATTATTTCGTTACACTTCGTGGCACTTTTATGCACTTTCCGGAACTAACCTATTAACAAGTTGCCACAGTGTCAGTTCCCTGTTTTTTGCTGTTTTTGTGTTTCAGAAGTGATACACAGGAAATATTCTCGGAATTGGACGAAACAAGTTCCTGAAGTCTTATTTTACCCGGAAGCTTCCAGAGATCCGAAGAAGAGTAGGAGGGGGGCCAGCAGGGCCCCACACGCCAGGCTGGCACAGCCAGGGGCCTGGCCGTGCCGCCATAGTGTGAGGGCGCCTGGCCCCTCCTCTGACATCGCCCCTTCGCCTATAAAGACCCCCCGACGGAAAAAACCTAAGTACCCGATCACTTTTCCAGAACACATCGCGATCCGCCGCCGCCGTCGACCCGAAGATCGGGAGGGTCCAGAAGCTCTTCCCGGCACCCTACCGGAGAGGGGAATCGCCACCGGAGGTCTTCTTCATCGCCATGCTTGCCTCCGGAGCGATGAGTGAGTAGTCTACCTTGGACCATGGGTCCATAGCAGTAGCTAGATGGTTGTCTCCTCCACCATGTGCTTCATGTTTAGATCTCATGAGCTGCCCTACATGATTGAGATCACCGTTATGTAATTCTACATGTTTGGTTTGTTGGGATCCGATGAATATTGGTGTTTATGATTAAGTTGTTGTACTGAATATTATCTTTTGTTATCTCTATGTTGTTTATGATCTTGCATGCTCTCCGTTGTTAGTAGCTATCTTGGCTGAGTAGTTGCTAGTGACTCCAAGAGGGGGTATTTATGCTCGATAGTGGGTTCATGCCTCTATTTAACCTGGGGGAGTGACAGAAACCTCCAAGGTTGTAGATGTGCTGTTGCTACTAGGGAGAAAACAACATTCATATGCTCAAGGGCATATGCTTTGTTTACATTACACACTTTGCTTAATGCAATTATCTGTTGTTCGCAACTTAATACTTGTGGAGTTCTCGGATTGATTCACCACAAGTGGATTATTAGTCATAGATGCAGTTGGATGGCGGTCTATGTATTTTGTTGTAATGCCCAGAGTAAATCTCATAGTGATCTTCTTGACATATCACGTTTATCTTTATTCTATCAATTGCCCAACTGTAATTTGTTTACCCAGCATGTGTTATTTATCTTATGGAGAGACACCACTAGTGAACTGTGGATCCCGGTCCTATTTCCATCATATTGCTATCACCTGTTTACTTTACTCGCACTGTTTACTTTACTCGCATACTCTATTGTTTTCCACTCGATATGCTCATAACCTCTGTTTCAAGCAAACCGGTGAGATTGACAACCTCATCGCAAGTTGGGAATGAAGTACTTGGTTGTGTTGTGTGCAGGTTCCGCGTTGCAGTTAGCAAGCAAAGCTTGGACGAGGCGCCATATATAAATTGTTCGAAGCTGTCGCAAGCTAGCAAGCATCACCTTCAGTCGTTTGTCTCTCCTCTCCAAGAACGATAAACCTTGGTTTCTTAACTGAGGGAAAACTACTGCTATACTCATCATACCTTCCTCTTGGGGTTCCCAACTGGCTGGTCATTCACCACGCACAAGGAATCTTCTGGTCCCGTCACCCACGTGCCAGCACATACTACTATTGCTTTCCACTCGATATGCTCATTCCTTTGTTTACAGCAAACCGGTGAGATTGACAACCTCATCGTAAGTTGGGAGCAAAGTTTTTGGTTGTGTTGTGTGCAGGTTCCGCGTTGCTACTAGTTGAACACGCGCTAACAAGTATCATTAACGGCGCCCTTGTTGGAGTGTCACTAAGCTAGCAAGCATCACCTTATGGAGTTTGGCTTTTTCCTAAAGTTGTTTCATCCATACTCCCTCTATCATCTTGACATCCACTGGCCAAGCCAAGTTTGACCAAATCTTGCATCTGCTTTGATGGCATGACAAATTATGTTAGCTCTGTGTGTTGCATAACTAAAGTAAATAAAACCATTTGTTTCATGTACATATGGAAATTAAGGTTTTTTCGTGAAGCAAGTACCCAAAGACCCTAGCTAGAGAACAACTGTTGGCCAACCCACGTAAGCACTGCCTAGCTACTACATCACATGGTACTCACACAAATCACCTAGTGGTTTTCATCCACAGTCCCTCTATCATCTTGACATCCACTGGTCAACCCAAGTTTGACCAAATCTTGCATCTGCCTTCATGACATGACAAATGATGTTACCATAGTGTTGCACAACTAAAGTAAATAAAACCATTTGTTTCATGTACTTAGTGAATTTAAAGTTTTTTTGGTGAAGCAAGCACCTAAAGATCCTAGAGAACAACTGTTGGCTAACACACATCAGCACTGCCTATCTACTACATCACATGGTACTCACACAAATCACCTATAGTGGTTTCAGCCATAGTCCCTCTATCATCTTGACATCCACTGGTCAACCCAAGTTTGACCAAATCTTCAATCTGCCTAGATGACATGACAAATGATGTTAGCCCTAAGTATTGCATAACTAAAGTAAATAAAACCATTTGTCTCATGTACATAGTGAAATTAAGGTTATTTTGGTGAAGCAAGTTCCCAAAGACCCTAGCTAGAGAACAGCTGTTGGCCAACACACATCAGCACTTTCTAGCTACCACATCACATGGTACTCACACAAATCACCTAGTGGTTTCATCCACAGTCCCTCTATCATCTTAACATCCAATGGTCAACCCAAGTTTGACGAAATCTTGCATCTACCTTAATGATAAGACAAATGAGGTTAGCCATGAGTGTTGCATAACAAAAGTAAATAAAACCATTTGTTTCATGTACATAGGGAAATTAAGGTTTTTTGGTGAAGCAAGTACCTAAAAACCCTAGCTAGAGAACAATTGTTGGCCAACACACATCAGCACTACCTAGCTACTATATCATATGGTACTCACACAAATCACCTTGTGGTTTCATCCAGAGTCCCTCTATCATCTTGACATCCACTAGTCAATCCAAGTTTGACCAAATCTTGCATCTGCCTTGAAGACATGACAAATGATGTTAGCCCTGAGTGTTGCATAACTAAAGTAAGTAACACCATTTGTTTCATGTACATAGTGAATTTAGGGTTTTTTTGCTGAAGCAAGCACCCAAAGACCCTAGAGAACAACTGTTGGCCAAAACACATTAGCACTTCCTAGCTACTACATCACATGGTACTCACACAAATCACCTAAAGTGGTTTCATTCATAGTCCCTCTATCATCTTGACATCCACTGGTCAACCCAAGTTTGACGAAATCTTGCATCTGCTTTGATGGCATGACAAATGATGTTAGCCCTGAATGTTGCATCACTAAAGTAAATAAACCATTTGTTTCATGTACATAGTGAAATTAAGGTTTTTTTGGTGAAGCAAGTACCCGAAGACCCTAGCTAGAGAACAACAACTGGCTAACACACATAAGCACTGCCTAGCTACTATATCACATGGTACTCACACAAATCACCTATAGTGGTTTCAGCCATAGTCCCTCTATCATCTTGACATCCACTGGTCAACCCAAGTTTGACCAAATCTTGCATCTGCCTTGTTGGCATGACAAATGATGTTAGCCCTGATTGTTGCATAACTAAAGTAAATAAAACCATTTATTTCATGTACATAGTACAATTAAGGTTTTTTGGTGAAGCAAGTTCCCAAAGGCCCTAGCTAGAGAACAACTGTTGGCCAACACACATCAGCACTTCCTAGCTACTACATCACATGGTACTCACACAAATCACCTAGTGGTTTCATCCACAGGCCCTCTGTCATCTTGACATCCACTGGTCAACCCAAGTTTGACCAAATCTTGAACCTGCCTTGATGACATGACAAATGATGTTAGACCCGAGTGTTGCATAACTATAGTAAATAAAACCATTTGTTTCATGTACATAGTGAATTTAAAGTTTTTTGGTGACGCAAGCACCCAAAGACCCTAGAGAACAACTGTTGGCCAACACACATCAGCACTACCTAGCTACTACATCAGATGGTACTCACACAAATCACCTAGTGGTTTCATCCACAGTCCCTCTATCATATTGATATCCACTGGTCAACCCAAGTTTGACCAAATCTTGCATCTGCCTTGATGGCATGACAAATGATGTTAGCCCTAAGTGTTGCATAAATAAATTAAGTAAAACCATTTGTTTCATGTACATAGTGAAATTAAGGTTTTTTTGGTGAAGCAAGTACCAAAAGACCATAGAGAACAATTGTTGGCCAACACACATCAGCACTGCCTAGCTACTACATCACATGGTACTCACACAAATCACCTAGTGGTTTCATCCACAGTCCTTCTATCTACTTGACATCCACTGGTCAACCCAAGTTTGACCAAATCTTGCATCTGCCTTGATGACATGACAAATGATGTTAGCCTTGAGTGTTGCATAACTAAAGTAAATAAAACCATTTGTTTTATGTGCATAGTGAAATTAAGGTTTTTTGGTGAAGCAAGTACCCAAAGACCCTAGCTAGAGAACAACTGTTGGCCAACACACATAAGCACTGCCTAGCTACTGCATCACATGGTACTCGCACAAATCACGTAGTGGTTTCATCCACAGTCCCTCTGTCATCTTGACATCCACTAGTCAACCCAAGTTTAACCAAATCATGCATCTCCCTTGATTACATGACAAATGATGTTAGCCTTAAGTGTTGCATAACTAAAGTAAATAAAACTATTTGTTCCATGTACTTAGTGAATTTAAGTTTTTTTGGTGAAGCAAGCACCCAAAGACCCTAGAGAACAACTGTTGGCCAACACACATCAGCACTGCCCATCTACTACATCACGTGGTACTCACACAAGTCACCTATAGTGGTTTCATCTATAGTCCCTCTATCATCTTGACATCCACTGGTCAACCCAGGTTTGACCAAATCTTGCATCTGCTTTGATGGCATGACAAATGATGTTAGCCCTGAGTGTTGCATAACTAAAGTAAATAAAACCATTTGTTTCATGTACATAGTGAAATTAAGGTTCTTTGGTGAAGCAAGTATCCGAAGACCCTAGCTAGAGAACAACAACTGGCCAACACTCATAAGAACTGCCTACCTACTATATCACATGGTACTCACACAAATCGCCTA
The DNA here is from genome assembly GCA_007115705.1 of Dactylis glomerata. NCBI lineage: Eukaryota > Viridiplantae > Streptophyta > Magnoliopsida > Poales > Poaceae > Dactylis > Dactylis glomerata. The sequence goes on from QXEO01000339.1 coordinate 4,469,544, forward strand.
TAGTGGTTTCAGCCATAGGCCCTCTATCATCTTGACATCCACTGGTCAACCCAAATTTGACCAAATCTTGAACCTGCCTTGATGACATGACAAATGATGTTAGACCTAAGTGTTGCATAACTATAGTAAATAAAACCATTTGTTTCATGTACATAGTGAATTTAAAGTTTTTTGGTGATGCAAGCACCCAAAGACCCTAGAGAACAACTGTTGGCCAACACACATCAGCACTACCTAGCTACTACATCACATGGTACTCACACAAATCACCTAGTGGTTTCATCCACAGTCCCTTGATGCGGCACAGTGTTGATGATGTAAATCACCGTCTAGTTGGGAACCCCAAGAGGAAGGTATGATGAGCACAACAGCAAATTTTTCCCTCAGTAAGAAACCAAGGTTTGTCAGTCCAGGAAAAAGCCAAACTCCAGAAGGTGATGCTTGCTAGCCAAGTGAGACTCTAACAAGGGCGCCGTTAACGATACTTGTTAGCGCGTCTTCAACTAGTAGCATCGTGGAATCTGCACACAACACAACCAAGAACTTTGATCCCAACTTACGATGAGGTTGTCAATCTCACCAGTTTGCTGTAAACAAAGGAATGAGTGTATCGAGTGGAAAGCAATAGTAGTATGCGAGTAAAGTAAACATTGCGAGTAAAGTAAACAGGTGATAGCAATGTAAAGGAAATTGGACCGGGGTCCATAGTTCACCAGTGGTGTCTCTCCATAAGATAAATAACGACATGCTGGGTAAACAAATTACAGTTGGGCAATTGATAGAATAAAGATAGCGTGATATGTCAAGAGGATCACTATGAGATTTACTCTGGGCATTACAACAAAATACATAGATCGCCATCCAACTGCATCTATGACTAATAATCCAATCGCGGGGAATCATCCGAGGACCCCTTGAGTATTAAGTTGCGAACAACAGATAACTGCATTAAGCAAAGTGTGTAATGTAAACAAAGCATATGCCCTTGGACATAAGAATGTTCTTTTCTCCCTAGTGGCAACAGCACATCTACAACCTTAGAGGTTTCTGTCACTCCCTCATATTAAATAGAGGCATGAACCCAACTATCGAGCATAAATACCCCCTCTTGGAGTCACTAGTATCTACTCGGCCAAGATAGCTACTAACAACGGAGAGCATGCAAGATCATAAACAACATAGAGATAACATAAGATAATATTCAGCACATCAACTCAATCATAACACCAATATTCAATGGATCCCAACAAACACAACATGTAGAATTACATAAAGGTAGTCTCGATCATGTAGGGCAGCTCACGAGATCTAAACAAGAAGCACATGGTGGAGAAGACAACCAACTAGCTACTGCTATGGACCCATAGTCCAAGGTAGACTACTCACTCATCGCGCCGGAGGCAAGCATGGCGATGAAGAAGACCTCCGGTGGCGATTCCCCTTTCCGGCAGGGTGCCGGGAAGAGCTTCTGGACCCTCCCGATCTCAGGTCGACGACGGCGGCGGATCACGATGTGTTTTCTGGAAAATTGATCGGGTTTTTAGGTTTTTCCCGTTGGGGGGTCTTTATAGGCGAAGGGGCATCATCAGAAATGGACCAGGCTGGTCACACACATAGGGGGCGCGACCAGGGCCTAGGCCGCGCTGTCCTACTGTGTGGCCGGCTCGTGGCCCCTCTCCGTCTCCTCTTCGGTTCTCTGGAAGCTTCGGTAAATTTCTGGATGTTTGGCTTTTGTTTCATCCAATTCCGAGAATATTTCCTATGTAACTCTTCTGAAACACAAAAACAGCAGATAACAGGGAAGTAGCACAGTGGCATCTTGTTAATAGGTTAGTTCCGGAAAATGCATAAAAATGCCATGAAGTGTAACGAAACACTAAGCAAATGGTGTAAAAACAAGCATGGAGCATCAAAAATTATAGATACGTTTGAGACGTATCAAGCATCTCCAAGCTTAACTCTTGCTCGTCCTCGAGTAGGTAAGTGATAACAAAGAAATAATTTTTGAGGTGACATGCACCTACACAATCTTGATCATCTATGTAAGCATTCTGTGATGGGATCAAAAGAACTTAAAACATGGGCATGAAAGACATAATCTTGATAGAAGAAACTTAGCAACCATGTTATAACATGAAAAAGAACACAAACAAAAGATCATGAAAATGAAACAATGAAAGTCAAACGTGTGTTCAAATCATATGGAAAAATAAAGCAAATGGTTTTCATCTTGTCCTTCATGGAATAGCAAAACATAAATGCATAGGACACCTTCAAGTTTAAGAGGGCGACTAGATACAAATAACTTAAGAACAAGTGAAACCAACATCATGAATCAATCAATGAAAACGTTGGGACAATGCACATTATACTAAGAATGACAACTATGCTCTCTTAGACGGTGCATAAAGGTAGAAGGTGAAGACTCAACATAAAAGTAAAAGAAAGGCCATTCGCAGAGGGAAGCAGTGATTGCAAGTTTTATAAACCTTCAAAAATTATGCTACTTACTAGCTTTGAGCTCTCATTGCCCCCATCATAAGCATCTTGAATGGTTAGAGTTAATGCGAGTACAATTATGAAGCATATGCTTGACAAATCATAAGTTGAAAACCTCGTGTCCCATGAAGTACGAATACCCAAACCTCATGCTACTCGACTTAGAGTCCCAAGCAGGCTCTTGTCATTGTAAATATATATGTATCATCAAGAACCACCAACGGGGTATGACGAAGGTTAATTCGACAAATTTTCTATATGAAGGACTTAGGATCGGGGAGATAGGGCGTCAGATGAACTCGAAGGTAAAGTCAGTTAAACAAGGTGTGTATCGAAAGTAAACGTGGGTGTAGAACCTGGCTTGCTTTCAATCTGTCCCACACCGTCCCCTCCTGGCCCCTATATATAGATGGCCAGGTCTCAAGGATCGGGTGGGATCCAATATAGATTACAATATCGACATACGATATGAACTCGTATTTTGACTAGTATTACAATTGGGCCTAGTCTAACGGGCCTCAGGGGTACTCAACCGATGGGCTCTATTATCTATACCCTTGTCAGTAGCCCCCGAGATTCTACCAGAATTGCAGATTCGGGTTGAATCTCAGATCTTCAATTCTTCGACTTGATCAATACTTGACTTCTTCAGTTTTTCAAATCTTCGACTTGGTCTTTCGAGTTATCTTTTATTATAATGTCTCGCAAGGGGTTTTGATGAACAAGCCTAACAACTCTGACGGATCAAGAGGCCAGTTAACTGCCGGAACATATACTTGTCACCTACTTCAAATTCAATCCCCTTGGACTTGAATTCGGGAAACCGGTCAAACTCATTCTTTTGCCGCATTTAGGACTTACAAAGAATGAGTCCCAGTGGTTCTCAGGGTACCCAGTGCATCCACCAGGATTTTTCTTCGCGTCGTAGACACGGATACGTACCAGCAGAGCGCATCCATGTGCGTATACCGGGCTACACAGGACGGATCCTAGGGTCTTACCTTTGTGATGTATTTCAACCACGGCATTCAAGTTTTGTCGCGATGACACAACTCGAGAATCGTATGTCGCAGCCTTGTTTGACTGTTTCAATGTACCAAATATTCGGGTTATTCAACCTTGATCAATAAAAATCCCACTCCCGATGGGAGTAATGATGCTTCCTGAAGCTTCTCTCGCCTTCTTCTCTCCAGTATTCATGAAAAAACATCGTCGGGTGCACGCCCAGCGCTCCCGATGGGAGTAGCCCCCGAGGATATAGTCAAAAAAGTGTTATTTCGAGTATAGGCTCAAATATATTGTGCCTACTCTTAGTCATTAGATCTAAGCTTTATATGATAATATCGTCGGGTGCGCACTCAGCGCTCCCGATGGTAGTAGCCCCCGAGGCTATAGTCGAATATTTTCGGGTATAGACTCAAAGAGTGATATATTCTTCCTTCACTCCTCTGTAGTTTGTCATATCAGTTTTTAGTCGACTTCCTTGATTATCACCAATACGGCTTTCGGGTGATGTTTTTGCTTTTCTCTTGCGCGGTCTCTCTCTCCCTGCCCACGAGTTCCTTCGTGGGCTTCTCTTTGTTTATGGTGTGCAGCTTCACCAGCTCACACCAAACTCGATTCTTCATATTGCCTGCTTTATAACTCTTAGCGAGTCATTTCTAGGGATCGAACCCCACTTTCTTCTCTGGAAATTCCTCTTTCAGCTCCACCCCAGTGTTGCTTTATCAAAGAAGCCTGAACTGGGCGGAGCTGTTGTCTCTATCCGTGCTGAATCTCAGTACCTAGAGTTTTCCATGGCTGCCTCAGTACAAGGTTGGAGGACTAAATGGTTTTATATTAAAGACCGGAAGGTCTCTTCCTCTGACCAGTACGGCATTGCCCCTTTTGATGCCTCCAAAGAAGTGAAGAAATTGGCCTCATGGGATTCGCCTCCCACAGAAGCTGAAATGGAGGAAATCAAACCACTTCAAGCCCGCATCCAAGAGCTAAAGAGCGGTAGAGGAGGTGCACTGTCGGGTACTCAACTCATGGTGTTTTTTTTGCAACGTCGAGTTCAACCCCTGCAGCATCGTCTCTCCAAATTGTGGACATTTTCTGGCTTGCGAGATCCTTCTCGAGTATCTGAAAATCTTATGGAGAAGAAATATCTTGACAAGCAAGTGAGAGCTCTTACTACTCTCACTAAAGATCACCAAATTGCGGATTTGGCCACTAGATATTTCGACTCCGAGCATCCTTTGCCTGCGGTATGTTTACTGTCTTTATTCACCCTCTTTTATCATTTGTTTGTCTTATAATTCTTGTCTTGTTTTCCTTTCAGGGTCATCAATCCCTTGTTTCTCGCCCTCCTCTTCCAGAGGGAGGGGCCATTCAAAATGTGCCTGTTTCCACGGCCTCTGAAGCCCCCAAGGCTGAGGACAGCCAAGATGGGGATGAAGGCAAAGATTCGCTAGAAAGGACCAGCTCGATGACGTCGCCTCCTCCTGCTCTTTCTGAAGATCTTGGCGTTGATAGGAAAAGGAAGCGTGTCAAAGAGTTCGCTTCCTCGAGTGCCTCCGCCCAGAAGACTGTGGCCGCGGAGACCCTTGATATAGAGGACGATGAAGAACTTTTTGACGCCTTGGACTCGTGAGTTTTTGCTAACTCAAATCTTTATTTTGTACCCTGCTTTCTTCCTTTCGACTTATGCGAAAGTTCCTGCCTTTTATTTTCTTTGCAGTGACAACAAGGACCCGAAAAGGGATGCTACCACTACTCCTTCTTCTGATACTAGGGCTGCCGACGAACCTTCTGTGCAAGAGGTGGAGCCGGTCGTGAAGTCTTCAAAGGCTCCAAAGGCTCCAAAGGCTTCCAAGGCCCCTGTTAAGAAGCCCGTCGCTACTCGTGGTTCCAAGCATTTGAAGAAGTCGACAGACGCCGGTGTTTCTCTAGAAATCCATCAGCCCACAAGCTCCTCCGACGATGTGCGTGTTGGTACTAGTACTTTGCTTCTGTTCCTTGCGTGATCTTCGTACTCACGTGTTTTTCTGACAGGTCTTGATGAAGAAATTTTTCACTTTGGGCACTGAATGTGTCGAGTATTTGAAGGCTGCTAAGGCTTCTGAAGGTGATCCTCTTTCCTATACTTTGCTTGTCTCGAATGCCTTTCTTTGTTTTTTATTCGATTTTCTTCTCCCTTTGTTTGAACTACAGATGCTTTGGAGGCAGCTAATGCTCGCATTTCTTCTCTGGAGGCTGAACTCGAAACTTCCAGAAAAGCTTGGGATGCTGCCACTGCTGCCAAAACCAATGCTGAGAAAGCCACTAAATCAGCATTGGCTAAGGCGAAGAAAGCGGAGAAGGCCCTTTCTGATGCTAACAAGGGGCACCTCCAGCGGGAACAGGCCGTAATTGACCAGCTTCACAAAATGTCTGCTCTTGCTGGAGGTGAATATCTTTTCTCTTTTTCGTTGGGTTCCTTGCTCTTATATTTGCTGATGTACTTATTCCTCTGTCTCTGTTTCCTTGACTGTGTAGAACATACTGGGGTGTCTTCGTCGTCTTTGCATCCGGGCGATGATCCTCTCATGGCCGCCGTTAACTTGCCGGAGGCAAACTGGATTTCTGTCCAGGAGATCTTTGAGTTGGCTAGCCGCGTGCTCACGCAGATTTTCTTTGGGTTATGGCCTAAACAGAAAGCGGACATGCCAGCTGATGACCTGAGGAAGCTTGCCAAGGTTTTCGACACCCCTGAAGATCCGATCCTGCTGATGAAGAGCCGCTCTGTGAAGCGAGGCGCGGAGGGGGCCATTGCATTGACCTATGCGCATGGCGAGGAGGTCGACTGGGAGAAGGTGAGCTCTTCCTGCGGTCGACCTCTTTTGGAGCTGCGGAGTTTCTTTGAGAAGGCGAAGAAATATGCCCCAGGCATTGTGTCCATCATTTCTCCTTCAGCACCTTCGACGACCTCTTCGGCGCCGGTTTCTTCGACTCCGACGACAAGTGCATCGAAGCCACCTCCCAACACTGGAGCTACCTCTTCCACGCCTACTGCTGCCACGGACCCGGAGGCTGAGGTGGCGTAGACTGAGCCTCCTTTTGTAATCTTAGTTTATTCTGATGTAGGAAACTTTTAGTCACATTGAGCCTGAGAACTCGTTAGAGGACTTGTGCTGTTTGTAAATATTCTTCCTTTATTGAATGTCATGTTTAGTTTCTGAGATGCTCTTTTTTCCTTTCTTTTGGCTTCCAGCCTATGCACGCTGGCGGATCGTCGGGTCGTGATCAGGTTCCATCTCTTGTCGATGTGTTTGACTCCGGAGTTGCTTCGCCTCCTCGCTCTTCTTGTCGATGCAATGAATATATGTTGAGAATTTCGGATCTTGAGAGCCGCCTGTCCTTGATGAAGCGCCAGGCACAGATTGCTTTGGACAAGGCGAGCAAATCTTGTGGTTTTATGAAACAGATATCCGTTCTTGAGGACAAGGTGTCTGGTCTGATGGCCAAAGTCATGCACCTCAAAGAATGCGACTCTTTTCTCATCGGTATTGTCGAGTCTGTCTGCGAGATGTTGCGATGTGAGGTTCCTTACAGCCTTTCTTGTTTCCTTTTATTTTACTGTTGGTGTCTAATACTTTTGTTATCTTAGGTACTTGTCTGGACTTTGCTGTTGAAGCGCATCGGGTTGCTGAGCGAAGTACAGCTTTGGAGAAAGCATTAGAGGGAATCAACAGTTTGTGGTCTGATCCCCGACGCCGTCGTGCTATTGTGTTGCTTCAGGATCATGCTCAGCATATTGGAGAGGCAGTTGATGGTTGTCGAAGATCTCTGACGACTTGCCGATGGGCCCAGTTTTGCCGGATCTGAAAGGCGAATCGAACCTAGTGATCCGACGCGAAAGTTTAGACTTCCGATCGTCAAATCCATATCTTGATCCATGCTCTTGAATACTTGCGTGAAACTTGACTAGTGAGGTCGAAAATCGACGGTTCCAAAGGGTATCTGGATTTCGTCGACTTCCGGATTGCTGTTGGCTAAAAGCAAAAAGGCCGTCGAATTCATGATTCTGACACCTAGAGTCCCCACGGTCGGCGCCAATTGATGAGGGTTAACTCGACAAATGTCCTAGATGAAGGACTTAGGATCGGGGAGATAGGGCGTCAGATGAACTCGAAGGTAAAGTCAGTTAAACAAGGTGTGTATCGAAAGTAAACGTGGGTGTAGAACTTGGCTTGCTTTCAATCTGTCCCACACCGTCCCCTCCTGGCCCCTATATATAGATGACCAGGTCTCGAGGATCAGGTGGGATCTGATACAGATTACAATATCGACATACGATACGAACTCGTATTTCGACTAGTATTACAATTGGGCCTAGTCTAACGGGCCTCAGGGGTACTCAATCGACGGGCTCTATTATCTATACCCTTGTCAGGGTACCTCCTGCCCGATGACATGGAACAAGCCCACATCAAAATGACAAGACAAACAGACAATGAACACCTCGACATCTCTTTTATTTACCATTGGTATAGCTTTTTATTGTGAGATGCGTCATCGAATGTCCACTATGTGCATGCTGTAAATTTCCACCATGAATTATGCATGGCTTAGATTAGCGGCCCAGGCGTTTCCCTAACACATATAAAAACTCCATGATCCCGCAAGATTCCCAACTTATTTCACACCGCGAGTATCCATAAACAAAAGATCACGATATCAACTCAAATGAAAGATAGTGCAATGTTGAAAGCTTGCCCCATGACGGCATGGCTGGGCTAATTTCCAACTTACAACTTGCAAGCATAACAACTCAACATAAGAGAGCCACAATGTCAAAATTTTAAAAACGAGAAAAGTAAAGTGTGCCATCAGGTTCGTGAGAGTTTTACTGACTAATTTTCGCATAACACCAAAAAGAGTTTAATTTGAAGGATAGATAAAAGCAAGTCAAATGTACTTTGGAATAGCAAATTGCTAATAGGTATGTATGGTGGACACAATGGAACAACTTGGTTTTTAGGAGTTGGATGCACGAGTAGAGCTCATACTCAGTACAAAATGAGGGCTAGCAAAAGACTGGGAGCGACCAACTAAGAGAGCAATAACGGCCATAATCATGCAAAGCGACAAAGCAACATTAAAAGAAGCATAAGATGGCATCAAAAGTCAAAAAACTAAATGATCATAGAGGCTATGGTGACTTTGTATGAGTCTAACATGTGTGAGCATGCGCCAAGTCAACCCAAATAAAGCATCAAGGAGAAAACTAAAATAATGCTTCCAAATAATAAAAACAATGCATGATTTTTTCAAAGGCTCATTAAGCAATCTCAGTCATTTGAGACAAGTCATGCTACAGCAAAACCACTAAGCATACTATCAAAAGGACATCAAGCACGACATGCAAAAGCCTAAGCCGCGGTCTACACAAGCTCCTTTTTGTACCACTTTTTTGCATGAAATTTTTTCTCTTTTCCAACACCATTCGAACCTTTTTAAAACAACTCTTTTGATGAATGCCAACATGTACCAGAGGTCAAAATACACCTTGATGAAAAGATATAACAAGATCTAAACACAAATCAAGACGAAAATCGAAAACTAAACGCAGTTCTAGAAAAAGAGAACACTCGTTGAACGATAAGAGTGAAAAACAGAGTGTTCTTGGCAAATGAAAAGCAAGGCAACTTCTCCAAAAGGAATTTGTTGGGGTCCAACCATTTATTGCAGGAAACAAAACTAAACAAAACTGAAAACTAAAACAACTGATGCTACAAGAAAAATGCATAGTGTGTTGAAAGGTGACCTGATTTTGCCGATGAAGAAGGGGTGCCTCTGGGGCATCCCCAAGCTTTGATGCTTGTACCTCTTGGATATTTCTTGGGGTGCGTGGGAATCCCCAAGCTTGAGCTTTTGTCCATTCTTCAACTCATCTCATCATTCTCCAATCCCTACACTTGAAAACTTCCTTCATACAAAACTCAACACAATTCTATTAGCAACATTAGTGTAAGCATAACAATGAATTAACCCCTTTTTGCTTCAGGTTTCAACTCAAAACCACCACATATAAAGTATATACTACTGTAGCAACTTCTCCAAAAGTTCCGTGATCAAAAGAACTCAAAAAGAAAGCGATCGAGCGGCAAACACAAATAATGGCAGAAATCTGTCAAAACAGAACAGCTGACAAAGGTCGAATTTTTAGAGGGTTTTCTGTTACTCAAATCAAAAAGTGTAAAACTAATGAAAGTTTGGATATAACCTGGGGCATATGCACAAGAAATCGCAGGTCCAAAAGATATACTGAGAATTTTCATGATTTTTTACGGTACAGCACCAAAATCTGTTTCAGAACAGCAACATCCCCAAATCTTACCTCACTCAAATTAGAGGCTTCTCTTGGCATAACAACGAAATAAAAATGATAAGGAGAGGTCATTACAGTAGTAATAACTTCCAAGACTCAAATAAAAGAAAAAGAACTGAAAGTAAAAACATTGGGTTATCTCCCAAGAGTGCTTTTCTTTAACGCCTTTGAGCTAGGCGCAGAAAGTGTGAATCAAGTAATATCAAGTGAAGCATTAGCATCAACGGGCGCCTTACATATTCCTTTCTTACCCTTCTTAACTCTAGGAAAGACGTGATTGTTGCAAGGTGGAGTGGTAAATTTTATAGTACCTTTTCCCACATCTATAGTGGCACCGAGGAGTTTTAGTAGAGACCTTCCAAGCGTGATTTGTCTCTTTCCTACACATTCAATAACAAGATAATCAGTAGATACCAATTTTCCAAGGAGTTTTGTAAACACTCCTTCAGCTATTCCAACAGGAAATATAGTGGCATTATTAGTAAGAGAAATTTCTTCTCCCCCATCGGAAAGCTTCCAAAGACTCAAAGATTCATAAACATCCTTTGGCATAAGACAAAATTCAGACATAATATCACAACGAGCATGAAAAGTTTCACCACCAATGGTGATTTTTACTGTAGGATACCAACTTGAGGGTTCAGAGTTTATTGGAACATAATCAAAATGCTGGCGCAAAGTACCATAACAATTTTTCAAACAATCAGTTCGAGTCTCAAGAGTGTTCAATCTATTAAAAATGCTCACAAGAACAGCATCAAAATTAGTTGGAAAGCTATAAACTGTAATCAACTTTTTAATAATATTGAAGGCCTGATCTCCATCACAATGAAGGAAATCTCCTTCTGCAGTAGCATCCAAAGCATATCTATAACGAAGAGCAAGTCCAAAGTAAAAGCAACTAAGAAGCAAACTCAAAGTCATTTTCGGTTCACTTTCTCCATGCCAATCATTAATTCTAGACCAAGCTTCTTTGAAACTTTCCTCAGTCTTTTGTTTGAAAGTGAAAATCATATCCTCGGGTGACATAGTAGTAGCAACTACACTAGACATAATAAACAAATATAAAGGAAACTAATTTTTTTGTGTTTTTGATAAAACGATGCAAGCAAAAATAAAATAAAGAAAAACTTAAAACAAAGTAAAGGATGTGCGTGCGAAACTCCCCTTGCAGAAGTCTTCTTTTTCCCCGGCAACGGCGTCAGAAAAAAGTCCTGATACGGCACGGTGTTGATGATGTAAATCACCGTCCCGTGGGGAACCCCAAGAGGAAGGTATGATGAGCACAGCAACAAGTTTTTCCCTCAGTAAGAAACCAAGGTTTGTCAGTCCAAGAAAAACCAAACTCCTGAAGGTGATGCTTGCTAGCCTAGTGACACTCCAACAAGGGCGCCGTTAACAATATTTGTTAGTGCGTCTTCAACTAGTAGCAACGTGGAACCTGCACACAACACAACCAAGAACTTTGCTCCCAACTTACGATGAGGTTGTCAATCTCACCGGTTTGCTGTAAACAAAGGAACGAGCGTATCGAGTGGAAAGCAATAGTAGTATGCGAGTAAAGTAAATAGTGTGAGTAAAGTAAATAGGTGATAGCAATGTAAAGGAAATTGGACCGGGGTCCTGATTGCCTAGTTGACAGTCGGTCCTTGTGCGTGGTGAATGACCAGCCCGTTCGGAACCCCAAGAGGAAGGTGTGATGAGTATAGCAGCTGGTTTTCCCTCAGTTAAGAAACCAAGGTTTAATCGTTCTTGGAGAGGAGAGACAAATGACTGAAGGTGATGCAGATTGGCTTAATAGCACTCCAACAAGGGCACCGTTTAACGATACTTGTTGACTCGTCTTCGGCCAGTAGCAACGCGGAACCTGCACACAACACAACCAAGTACTTTGTTCCCAACTTGCGATGAGGTTGTCAATCTCACCGGTTTGCTTGAAACAAAGGTTATGAGTGTATCGAGTGGAAAACAGTAGAGTATGCGAGTAAAGTAAACAATGCGAGTAAAGTAAACAGGTGATAGCAATATGATGGAAATAGGACCGGGGTCCACAGTTCACTAGTGGTGTCTCTCCACAAGATAAATAACACATGCTGGGTAAACAAATTACAGTTGGGCAATTGATAGAATAAAGATAAACGTGATATGTCAAGAAGATCACTATGAGATTTACTCTGGGCATTACAACAAAATACATAGACCGCCATCCAACTGCATCTATGACTAATAATCCACTTGTGGCGAATCAATCCGAGAACTCCACAAGTATTAAGTTGCGAACAACAGATAATTGCATTAAGCAAAGTGTGTAATGTAAACAAAGCATATGCCCTTGAGCATATGAATGCTCTTTTCTCCCTAGTAGCAACAGCACATCTACAACCTTAGAGGTTTCTGTCACTCCCCAGGTTAAATAGAGGCATGAACCCACTATCGAGCATAAATACCCCCTCTTGGAGTCACTAGCAACTACTCAGCCAAGATAGGTACTAACAATGGAGAGCATGCAAGATCATAAACAACATAGAGATAACAAAAGATATATTTCAATATAGCAACTCAATCATAACACCAATATTCATCGGATCCCAACAAACCAAACATGTAGAATTACATAACGGTGATCTCAATCATGTATGGCAGCTCATGAGATCTAAACATGAAGCACATGGTGGAGAAGACAACCATCTAGCTACTGCTATGGACCCATAGTCCAAGGTAGACTACTCACTCATCGCTCCGGAGGCAAGCATGGCGATGAAGAAGATCTCCGGTGGCGATTCCCCTCTCCGGCAGGGTGCCGGGAAGAGCTTCTGGACCCTCCCGATCTTCGGGTCGACGGCTGCGGCGGATCGCGATGTGTTCTGGAAAAGTGATCAGGTGTTTAGATTTTTTCCGTCGGGGAGTCTTTATAGGCGAAGGGGCGATGTCAGAGGTGGGGCCAGGTGGCCTCACACCTAGCTGGCGCGGCCCAGGCCCTGGCCGCACCACCATGGTGTGTGGGGCCCCTGTGGCCCCCCTCCTACTCCTCTTTGGATCTCTGGAAGCTTCCAGGAAAAATAAGACTTCAGGAACTTGTTTCGTCCAATTCCGAGAATATTTCCTGTGTATCACTTCTGAAACACAAAAATAGCAGAAAACGGGGAACTGGCACTATGGCAACTTGTTAGTAGGTTAGTTCCGGAAAATGCATAAAAGTGCCACGAAGTGTAACGAAACATTGGGCAAATGGTGTAAAAACAAGCATGGAGCATCAAAAATTATAGATACGTTGGAGACGTATCAAGCATCCCTAAGCTTAACTCCTGCTCGTCCTCGAGTAGGTAAGTGATAACAAAAGAATAATTTTTGAGGTGACATGCACCTACACAATCTTGAGCAAATATGTAAGCATTTGTGAGCTGGGATCATCAGAACTTAAAACATGGGCATGAAGATATAATCTTGACAATAAGAAACTTAGCAACCATGTTGTAAACATGAAAATGAACACAAACAAAAGATCATGAAAATGAAACAATGAAAGTCAAACGTGTGTTCAAATCATAAGGAAAAACATACAAATGGTTTTCAGCTTGTCCTTCATAGAGAGCAAAACATAAATGCATAGGACACCTTCAAGTTTAAGAGGGCGACTAGATACAAATAATTTGAGAACAAGTGAAACCAACAATATGAATCAATCAATGAAAACTTTGGGACAATGCACATTATACTAAGAATGACAACTATGCTCTCTTATGGTGCATAAAGAAAGAAGGTGGTGACTCAACATAAAAGTAGAAGAAAGGCCCTTCGCAGAGGGAAGCAGTGATTGCAAGTTTTATAACCTTCAAAAATTATGGTACTTACCGGCTTTGAGCTCTCATTGCCCCCATCATAAGCATCTTGAATGGTTAAAGTTAATGCTAGAACAATTATGATGCATATGCTTGACAAATCATAAGTTGAAAACCTCGTGCCCCATGAATACGAGTACCCAAACCTCATGCTACTTTACTTAGAGTCCCAAGCAAGGCTCTTGTCATTGTAAATATATGCATATCATTGAGAACCGCCAATGGGGTACCTCCGTGCCCGATGACATGGAACAAGCCCACACCAAAATGACAGGACAAGCAGACAATGAACACCTCGACATCTCTTTTATTTGCCATTTGTTTAGCTTTTTATTGTGAGATGCGTCGTCGAATGTTCACCATGGGTATGCTGCAAATTTCCACCATGAATTATGCATGGCTTAGATTAGCGGCCCGGCGTTTCCCTAACACATATACAAACTCCATGATCCCCACAAGATTCCCAATTCATTTCACACCGCGGGCATCCATAAACAAAAGATCACGATATCAACTCAAATAAGAAGTGCAATGTTGAAAGCTTGCCCATGACTGCATGGCTGGGCTAGTCTCCAACTTACAACTTGCAAGCATAACAACTCAACATAAGAGACCACAATGTCAAAAAAATTAGAATAGGAAAAAGTAAAGTGTGCCTTCCGGTTCGTGAGAGCTTTGCTAACTGAATTTCGCATAACACTGGTAAGAGTTTAATTTGAAGAGAAAATAAAACCAAGTCAAATTTACTTGGAATAGCAAATTGCTAGTAGGTATGTATGGTGGACACTTTGGAAAACTTTGGCTTTTAGGAGTTGGATGCACGAGTAGAGCTCATACTCAGTACAAGGCGAGGGCTAGCAAAAGACTGGGAGCGACCAACTAAGAGAGCAATAATGGCCATAATCATGCAAAGCGACAAAGCGACATAAAAAAAGCATAAGATGGCATCAAAAGTCAAAAACTAAATGATCATAGAGGCTATTGGCGACTTTGTAAGAGTCTAACATGTGTGAGCATGCGCCAAGTCAACCCAAATAAAGCATCAAGGAGAAAACCAAAATAATGCTTCCAAATAATAAAAACAACACATGATTTTTTTCAAAGGCTCATTAAGCAATCTCAGTTATTTGAGACAAGTCATGCTACAGCAAAACCACTAAGCATACTATCAAAAAGACATCAAGCATGACATCAAAAAGCCTAAGCCGCAGTCTACACAAGCTCCTTCTTGTACCACTATTTTGCACAAAGCTTTTTCTCTTTTCCAACACCATTTGAAATTTTTATAAACACCTCTTTTGATGAAAACCAATAAAGATCAGAGGCAAAAATACACCTTGATGAAAAGATATGACAAGGTCTGAATGCAAATCAAGGCGAAAATAAAAACCAAAAGCAGTAGCAGAAAAAGAAGAACACTCGGTGAAATTGTAAGAATGAAAAACGGAGTGTTCTTGGCAAATGAAAACGAGTACATCTCCTCCAAAGGAAATTTGTTGGGGTCCAACCATTTATTGCAGCAAACAAAACTAGACTAACTAAGAAAACTAAAACAACTGACGCTCTAAGAAAAACACATAGTGCATGAAGCAATAAAAATATAGTGTTTTGAAAGGTGACCTGATTTTTGCCGATGAAGAAGGGGTGCCTCGGGGGCATCCCCAAGCTTTGATGCTTGTACTTCTTGGATATTTCTTGGGGTGATGCATGGGCATCCCCAAGCTTGAGCTTTTGTCCATTCTTCAACTCATCTCATCATTCTCCAATCCCTACACTTGAAAACTTCCTTCATACAAAACTAAACACAATTCTATTAGCAACATTAGTGTAAGCATAACATATAATCAACCTCTTTTTGCTTCAAGTTTCAACTCAAAACTACCACATATATAGTAAATACTACTGTAGCAACTTCTCAAAAAGTTCCGTGATCAAAAGAACTCAAAAGAAAGCGATAAAGTGGCAAACACAAATATTGGCAGAAATCTGTCAAAACTGAACAGCTGACAAAGGCTGAATTTTTTAGGGGTTTTCTGTTGCTCAAATCAAAAAGTGTTCAACTAACAAAAGTTTGGATATAACCTGGGGCATATGCACAAGAAATCGCAGGTCCAAAAGATATACAGAGAATGTTCACGAATGTTTATGGTGCAGCACCGAAAACAGTTTCAGGACAGCAACATCCCCAAATCTTTACCTCACTCGAATTAGAGGCTTCTCTTGGCACAAAAACAAAATAAACAAGATAAGGAGCAGTCATTACAGTAGTAATGACTTCCAAGACTCAAATAAAAGAAAAAGTACTGAAAGTAAAATATTGGGTTATCTCCCAAGAGTGTTTTTCTTTAACGCCTTTGAGCTAGGCGCAGAAAATTGCGAATCAAGTAATGATGAAAGGGGGATCAGGATCCACTATAGGAATAAAGAAATGAATACTATCCAATTGAGGTTTTGAGTATCCCTTGTAGTCATGCTTTGGTACACTATTTTCATCAAAAAGATTTTCAGGACAAATCCAACTAGTATTAGCTACCAAGGCATTATGAATTCCTACAAGCTTACAACGTATTGGCAATCTAGAATCTTCGTTGGGTGTACCAACAATTTCAACAGGCGAGCCAAGCTTATTAAACTTCTTAAAAACTTTCCTAGCCTCAAATGCAACATCTCTAAATTCTATGCGTAAAGTTTCCAAGATAAAAGCTTTCTTTTCAGGATCCTCAATTTTATGGAGCTTAAGGAACATGTATTGCATAAAAGGATTAAAACTAGCAAACCTAGCTTCTAACATGTGAACTAAATAAGCAGAAGCAACTTCATAACTAGGAGCTAGCTCAACCAAAGACTTTTCCTCAACTTCCTTATGCATACTAATGTGATTAAAGAACTCCTCAATGTTACTTTTGCCAATAATCGAACCACTACCTACTGAGAGGTCCTCCAGAATGTACTTAGGGATCAACATGATGAACTAAAAATAAAGAAATAACAACTACCAAGGATTCTAATTTTTTTGGGTTTTTGATATAAAACGATGCAGGTAAAGTAAATAAAGTAAAGCAAAACAATAACAAAGTAAAGGATGTGCGTGCGAAAACTCCCCTCGCAGAAGTCTTCTACTTCCTCCCCGGCAACGGCACCAGAAAAACAGCTGATTGCCTAGTTGACAGTCGGTCCTTGTGCGTGGTGAATGACCAGCCCGTTGGGAACCCCAAGAGGAAGCTGTGATGAGTATAGCAGCTGGTTTTCCCTCAGTTAAGAAACCAAGGTTTAATCGTTCTTGGAGAGGAGAGACAAACGACTGAAGGTGATGCAGACTGGCTTAATAGCACTCCAACAAGGGCGCCGTTTAACGATACTTGTTGACTCATCTTCGGCCAGTAGCAACGCGGAACCTGCACACAACACAACCAAGTACTTTGTTCCCAACTTGCGATGAGGTTGTCAATCTCACCGGTTTGCTTGAAACAAAGGTTATGAGTATATCGAGTGGAAAACAGTAGAGTATGCGAGTAAAGTAAACAGTGCGAGTAAAGTAAATAGGTGATAGCAATATGATAGAAATAGGACCAGGGTCCACAGTTCACTAGTGGTGTCTCTCCATAAGATAAATAACACATGCTGGGTAAACAAATTACAGTTGGGCAATTGATAGAATAAAGATAAACGTGATATGTCAAGAAGATCACTATGAGATTTACTCTGGGCATTACAACAAAATACATAGACCGCCATCCAACTGCATCTATGACTAATAATCCATTTGTGGCGAATCAATCCGAGAACTCCACAAGTATTAAGTTGCGAACAACAGATAATTGCATTAAGCAAAGTGTGTAATGTAAACAAAGCATATGCCCTTGAGCATATGAATGTTGTTTTCTCCCTAGTAGCAACAGCGCATCTACAACCTTAGAGGTTTCTGTCACTTCCCCAGGTTAAATAGAGGCATGAACCCACTATCGAGCATAAATACCCCCTCTTGGAGTCACTAGCAACTACTCGGCCAAGATAGCTACTAACAACGGAGAGCATGCAAGATCATAAACAACATAGAGATAACAAAAGATATATTTCAGTATAGCAACTCAATCATAACACCAATATTCATCGGATCCCAACAAACCAAACATGTAGAATTACATAACGGTGATCTCAATCATGTAGGGCAGCTTATGAGATCTAAACATGAAGCACATGGTGGAGAAGACAACCATCTAGCTACTGCTATGGACCCATAGTCCAAGGTAGACTACTCATTCATCGCTCCGGATGCAAGCATGGCGATGAAGAAGACCTCCGGTGGCGATTCCCCTCTCCGGCAGGGTGCCGGGAAGAGCTTCTGGACCCTCCCGATCTTCTGGTCGATGGCGGTGGCGGATCGCGATGTGTTCTGGAAAAGTGATCGGGTGTTTAGGTTTTTTCCGTCGGGGGGTCTTTATAGGTGAAGGGGCGATGTCAGAGGTGGGGCCAGGTGGCCTCACACCTGGCTGGCGCGGCCCAGGCCCTGGCCGCGCCACCATGGTGTGTGGGGCCCCTGTGGCCCCCTCCTACTCCTCTTCGGATCTCTGGAAGCTTCCGGGAAAAATAAGACTTCAGGAACTTATTTCGTCCAATTCCGAGAATATTTCCTGTGTATCACTTCTGAAACACAAAAATAGCAGAAAACAGGGAACTGGCACTGTGGCAACTCGTTAGTAGGTTAGTTTCGGAAAATGCATAAAAGTGCCACGAAGTGTAACGAAATATTGGGCAAATGGTGTAAAAACAGGCATGGAGCATCAAAAATTATAGATACGTTGGAGACGTATCAGGTCCATAGTTCACTAGTGGTGTCTCTCCATAAGATAAATAACAACATGCTGGGTAAACAAATTATAGTTGGGCAATTGATAGAATAAAGATCACGTGATATGTCAAGAGGATCACTATGAGATTTACTCTGGGCATTACAACAAAATACATAGACCGCCATCCAACTGCATCTATGACTAATAATCCACTCGCGGGGAATCATCCAAGGACCCCTTGAGTATGAAGTTGCGAACAACAGATAACTACATTAAGCAAAGTGCGTAATGTAAACAAAGCATATGCCCTTGGACATAAGAATGTTGTTTTCTCCCTAGTGGCAACAGCACATCTACAACCTTAGAGGTTTCTGTCACTCCCCCAGATTAAATAGAGGCATGAACCCAACTATCGAGCATAAATACCCCCTCTTGGAGTCACTAGTATCTACTCGGCCAAGATAGCTACTAACAATAGAGAGCATGCAAGATCATAAACAACATAGAGATAACATAAGATAATATTCAGCACATCAACTCAATCATAATACCAATATTCATCGGATCCCAACAAACACAACATGTAGAATTACATAAAGGTAGTCTCGATCATGTAGGGCAGCTCACGAGATCTAAACAAGAAGCACATGGTGGAGTAGACAACCAACTAGCTACTGCTATGGACCCATAGTCCAAGGTAGACTACTCACTCATCACGCCGGAGGCAAGCATGGCAATGAAGAAGACCTCTGGTGGCGATTCCTTCTCTGGCAGGGTGCTAGGAAGAGCTTCTGGACCCTCCCAATCTCGGGTCGACGACGACGGCGGATCGCGATGTGTTTCTAGAAAATTGATCGGGTCTTTAGGTTTTTCCCATCGGGGGTCTTTATAGGCGAAGGGGCAGCGTCAGAAGTGGACCAGGCTGGTCACGCACATAGGGGCGTGGCCAGGGCCTGGGCCGCGCCGCCCTACTGTGTGGCCGGCTCGTGGCCCCTCTCTGTCTCCTCTTCGGTTCTCTGGAAGCTTCAGTAAATTTCTGGATGTTTGGCTTTTGTTTCGTCCAATTCTAAGAATATTTCCTGTGTAACTTTTCTGAAACACAAAAACAGCAGAAAACAGGGAACTAGCACTGTGGCATCTTGTTAATAGGTTAGTTCCGGAAAATGCATAAAAATGCCACGAAGTGTAACGAAACACTAAGCAAATGGTGTAAAAACAAGCATGGAGCATAAAAAATTATAGATACGTTTGAGACGTATCATCCCTCTATCATATTGACATCCACTGGTCAACCCAAGTTTGACCAAATCTTGCATCTGCCTTGATGGCATGACAAATGATGTTAGCCCTAAGTGTTGCATAACTAAATTAAGTAAAACCATTTGTTTCATGTACATAGTGAAATTAAGGTTTTTTGGGTGAAGCAAGTACCAAAAGACCATAGAGAACAATTGTTGGCCAACACACATCAGCACTGCCTAGCTACTACATCACATGGTACTCACACAAACCACCTAGTGGTTTCATCCACAGTCCTTCTATCTACTTGACATCCACTGGTCAACCCGAGTTTGACCAAATCTTGCATCTGCCTTAATGACATGACAAATGATGTTAGCCCTGAGTGTTGCATAACTAAAGTAAATAAAACCATTTATTTTATGTGCATAGTGAAATTAAGGTTTTTTGGTGAAGCAAGTACCCAAAGGCCCTAGCTAGAGAACAACTGTTGGCCAACACACATAAGCACTGCCTAGCTACTGCATCACATGGTACTCACACAAATCACCTAGTGGTTTCATCCACAGTCCCTCTATCATCTTGGCATCCACTAGTCAACCCAAGTTTGACCAAATCTTGCATCTCCATTGATTACATGACAAATGATGTTAGCCCTAAGTGTTGCATAACTAAAGTAAATAAAACCATTTTTTCATGTACTTAGTGAATTTAAGTTTTTTTGGTGAAGCAAGCACCCAAAGACCCAAGAGAACAACTGTTGGCCAACACACATCAGCACTGCCCATCTACTACAGCACGTGGTACTCACACAAATCACCTATAGTGGTTTCATCCATAGTCCCTCTATCATCTTGACATCCACTGGTCAACCCAAGTTTGACCAAATCTTGCATCTGCTTTGATGGCATGACAAATGATGTTAGCCATGAGTGTTGCATAACTAAAGTAAATAAAACCATTTGTTTCATGTACATAGTGAAATTAAGGTTTTTTTGGTGAAGCAAGTTCCCAAAGACCCTAGCTAGAGAACAACTATTGGCCAACACACATCAGCACTTCATAGTTACTACATCACATGGTACTCACACAAATCACCTAGTGGTTTCATCCACAGTCCCTCTATCATCTTGACATCCACTGGTCAACCCATGTGTGACCAAATCTTGAATCTGCCTTGATGACATGACAAATTATGTTAGCCCTGAGTGTTGCATAACTAAAGTAAATAAAACAATTTGTTTCATGTACATAGAGAATTTAAGGTTTTTTGGTGACGCAAGCACCCAAAGACCCTAGAGAACAACTGTTGGCCAACACACATCAGCACTAGCTAGCTACTACATCACATGGTACTCACACAAATTACATAGTGGTTTCATCCAGAGTCCCTCTAACCCAAGTTTGACCAAATCTTGCATCTGCCTTGATGGCATGACAAATGATGTTAGCCCTAAGTGTTGCATAACTAAAGTAAATAAAACCATTTGTTTCATGTACATATTGAAATTAAGGTTTTTTTTGCGAAGCAAGAACCCAAAGACCCTAGAGAACAACTGTTGGCCAACACACATCAGCACTGCCTAGCTACTACATCACATGGTACTCACACAAATCACCTAGTGGTTTCATCCACAGTCCCTCTATCATCTTGACATCCACTGGTCAACCCAAGTTTGACCATATCTTGCATCTGCCTTGATGGCATGACAAATGATGTTAGCCCTAAGTGTTGCATAACTAAAGTAAATAAAACCATTTGTTTCATGAACATAGTGAATTTAAGGTTTTTTTGGTGAAGCAAGGACCCAAAGACCCTAGAGAACAACTGTTGGCCAACACACATTAGCACTGCCTAGCTACTAGATCACATGGTACTCACATAAATCACCTAGTGGTTTTATCCACAGTCCCTCTATCATCTTGACAACCACTGGTCAACCCAAGTTTGACCAAATCTTGCATCTGCCTTGATGACATAACAGATGATGTTAGCCCTGAGTGTTGCATAACTAAAGTAAATAAAACCATTAGTTTCATGTACATAGTGAAATTAAGGTTTTTTGTGAAGCAAGTACCCAAAGACCCTAGCTAGAGAACAACTGTTGGCCAACACACATAAGCACTGCCTAGCTACTACATCACATGGTACTCACACAAATCACCTAGTGGTTTCATCCACAATCCCTCTATCATCTTGACATCCACTAGTCAACCCAAGTTTGACCAAATCTGATAGGGCAAAGGTGTCCGATCTTTCGATGAGATCTTGATATGTCGATTTGGCGGGTGGAGTTTGTGCTTGACAATCCGACTACACGTGCGAAGCTCGTGCGCCAATGCAATCGCTAGGACAATCTCCGGGAGTTACTGATCTTGCGGATGCACGATCAGCCTAACCAACGAGGGTCTTAATTCCTACCTGAAATCGAGAATAAGTAAGAACTAATACTGCAATCACGATATTGCGGATGGAAGATGTATGCTTTATTCAAAAGGTGGGATTCCGAATAGGCGGTCTTCTTCTGGGCGATTGGCCTCAAAAGTCGAGCTCGTAGTTGCAGCAATGGCTAACTTTTAGTCTAAACAAAATCCGAGTTCTAATGATGGCTGGGGTTATTTGAGGAGGAAAAGGTAGGGGTGCGACCAGCCATGGGTATGGTGGTCGAACGGAACCCTAACAGGCCTTTTCTCCTCAAATTCGGATTCCTAAAAGTGGCTGTCTTATTTGCTGCAAAAATTACATGGGCCTGGCCCAAAAATAAAAGTGACGCAGCACCATATTTATCTAAGGACGAATTTATGAAGTAGTTCTTTGTATATTTCATCCAAGTCTTCATCCTTCATTATGGTGGCTTCAAAGTTCTGAAATCTCCACTCGTGGCATCTTCTTCAATCCTCAAACGCTTGCTACCATCTCCATGCACGATCATGCTCCAATGCTTGTCCCTCTCATCCATGCTAGGTCCATCATTCCTAAGAGTAACAAACATATCTGATTTAGGCAGCATCATATTATCATGTATGTGAGAAAGAGTTCCAAGAAACGAAAGTACCTGATAGTTAAGTTGCTTGGCACGAGCTCGAGTGATGGGTCCTTGTATGTGTTCCGCTGTAGGTGCAGCGGTTGTATCAATAGATGGGATGTCCTCATCAAAATCTTGCATCTCCCATGATGACATGACAAATGATGTTAGACCTGAGTGTTGCATAACTAAAGTAAATAAAACCATTTGTTTCATGTACTTAGTGAATTTAAGTTTTTTTGGTGCAGCAAGCACCTAAACACCCTAGAGAACAACTGTTGGCCAACACACATCAGCACTGCCCATCTACTACAACACGTGGTACTCACACAAATCACCTATAGTGGTTTCATCCACAGTCCCTCTATCATCTTGACATCCACTGGTCAACCCAAGTTTGACCAAATCTTGCATCTTCCTCGATGACATGACAAATGATGTTAGCCCTGAGTGTTGCATAACAAAAGATAATAAAACCATTTGTTTCTTGTAAATGGTGAAATTAAGTTTTTTTGGTGAAGCAAGTACCCAAAGACCCTAGCTAGAGAACAATTGTTGGCCAACACACATCAGCACTACCTAGCTACTACATCATATGGTACTCACGCAAATCACCTAGTGGTTTCATCCAGAGGCCCTCTATCATCTTGACATCCACTGGTCAACCCAAGTTTCACCAAATCTTGCATCTGCCTTGATGACATGACAAATGATGTTAGCCATGAGTGTAGCATAACTAAAGTAAATAAAACCATTTGTTTCATGTACATAGTGAATTTAAAGATTTTTGGTGACGCAAGCACCCAAAGACCCTAAAGAACAACTGTTGGCCAACACACATCAGCACTACCTAGCTACTACATCACATGGTACTCACACAAATCACCTAGTGGTTTCATCCACAGTCCCTCTATCACTTGACATCCACTGGTCAACCCAAGTTTGACCAAATCTTGCATCTGCCTTGATGGCATGACAAATGATGTTAGCCCTAAGTGTTGCATAACTAACGTAAATAAAACCATTTGGTTCATGTACATAGTGAAATTAAGGTTTTTTGGTGAAGAAAGTACCCAAAGACCCTAGAGAACAACTGTTGGCCAACACACATCAGCACTGCCTAGCTACTACATCACATGGTACTCGCACAAATCACCTACTGGTTTCATCCACAGTCCCTCTATCAACTTAACATCCACTGGTCAACCCAAGTTTGACCAAATCTCGCATCTGCCTTGATAGCATGACAAATGATGTTAGCCCTAAGTTTTGCATAATTAAAGTAAATAAAACCATTTGTTTCATGTACATAGTGAATTTAAGGTTTTTTTTGGTGAAGCAAGGACCCAAAGACCTTAGAGAACAACTGTTGGCCAACACACATTAGCACTGCCTAGCTACTACATCACATGGTACTCACACAAATCACCTATAGTGGTTTCATCCACAGTCCCTCTATCATCTTGACATCCACTGGTCAACCCAAGTTTGACCAAATCTTGCATCTGCCTCGATGACATGACAAATGATGTTAGCCCTGAGTGTTGCATAACAAAAGATAATAAAACCATTTGTTTCTTGTAAATGGTGAAATTAAGTTTTTTTGGTGAAGCAAGTACCCAAAGACCCTAACTAGAGAACAATTGTTGGCCAACACACATCAGCACTACCTAGCTACTACATCATATGGTACTCAGGCAAATCACCTAGTGGTTTCATCCAGAGGCCCTCTATCATCTTGACATCCACTTGTCAACCCAAGTTTGACCAAATCTTGCATCTGCCTTGATGACATGACAAATGATGTTAGCCATGAGTGTTGCATAACTAAAGTAAATAAAACCATTTGTTTCATGTACATAGTGAAGTTAAAGATTTTTGGTGACGCAAGCACCCAAAGACCCTAAAGAACAACTGTTGGCCAACACACATCAGCACTACCTAGCTACTACATCACATGGTACTCACACAAATCACCTAGTGGTTTCATCCACAGTCCCTCTATCACTTGACATCCACTGGTCAACCCAAGTTTGACCAAATCTTGCATCTGCCTTGATGGCATGACAAATGATGTTAGCCCTAAGTGTTGCATAACTAACGTAAATAAAACCATTTGGTTCATGTACATAGTGAAATTAAGGTTTTTTGGTGAAGAAAGTACCCAAAGACCCTAGAGAACAACTGTTGGCCAACACACATCAGCACTGCCTAGCTACTACATCACATGGTACTCGCACAAATCACCTAGTGGTTTCATCCACAGTCCCTCTATCAACTTAACATCCACTGGTCAACCCAAGTTTGACCAAATCTCGCATCTGCCTTGATAGCATGACAAATGATGTTAGCCCTAAGTTTTGCATAATTAAAGTAAATAAAACCATTTGTTTCATGTACATAGTGAATTTAAGGTTTTTTTTGGTGAAGCAAGGACCCAAAGACCTTAGAGAACAACTGTTGGCCAACACACATTAGCACTGCCTAGCTACTACATCACATGGTACTCACACAAATCACCTATAGTGGTTTCATCCACAGTCCCTCTATCATCTTGACTTCCACTGGTCAACCCAAGTTTGACCAAATCTTGCATCTGCCTCGATGACATGACAAATGATGTTAGCCCTGAGTGTTGCATAACAAAAGATAATAAAACCATTTGTTTCTTGTAAATGGTGAAATTAAGTTTTTTTGGTGAAGCAAGTACCCAAAGACCCTAACTAGAGAACAATTGTTGGCCAACACACATCAGCACTACCTAGCTACTACATCATATGGTACTCACGCAAATCACCTAGTGGTTTCATCCAGAGGCCTTCTATCATCTTGACATCCACTTGTCAACCCAAGTTTGCCCAAATCTTGCATCTGCCTTGATGACATGACAAATGATGTTAGCCATGAGTGTTGCATAACTAAAGTAAATAAAACCATTTGTTTCATGTACATAGTGAATTTAAAGATTTTTGGTGACGCAAGCACCCAAAGACCCTAAAGAACAACTATTGGCCAACACACATCAGCACTACCTAGCTACTACATCACATGGTACTCACACAAATCACCTAGTGGTTTCATCCACAGTCCCCCTATCACTTGACATCCACTGGTCAACCCAAGTTTGACCAAATCTTGCATCTGCCTTGATGACATGACAAATGATGTTAGCCATGAGTGTTGCATAACTAAAGTAAATAAAATCATTTGTTTCATGTACATAGTGAATTTAAAGATTTTTGGTGACGCAAGCACCCAAAGACCCTAAAGAACAACTGTTGGCCAACACACATCAGCACTGCCTAGCTACTACATCACATGGTACTCACACAAATCACCTAGTGGTTTCATCCACAGTCCCTCTATCACTTGACATCCACTGGTCAACCCAAGTTTGACCAAATCTTGCATCTGCCTTGATGGCATGACAAATGATGTTAGCCCTAAGTGTTGCATAACTAAAGTAAATAAAACCATTTGGTTCATGTACATAGTGAAATTAAGGTTTTTTGGTGAAGAAAGTACCCAAAGACCCTAGAGAACAACTGTTGGCCAACACACATCAGCACTGCCTAGCTACTACATCACATGGTACTCACACAAATCACCTAGTGGTTTCATCCACAGTCCCTCTATCAACTTAACATCCACTGGTCAACCCAAGTTTGACCAAATCTCGCATCTGCCTTGATGGCATGAGAAATGATGTTAGCCCTAAGTTTTGCATAATTAAAGTAAATAAAACCATTAGTTTCATGTACATAGTGAATTTAAGGTTTTTTTTGGTGAAGCAAGGACCCAAAGACTTAGAGAACAACAGTTGGCCAACACACATTAGCACTGCCTAGCTACTACATCACATGGTACTCACACAAATCACCTATAGTGGTTTCATCCACAGTCCCTCTATCATCTTGACATCCACTGGTCAACCCAAGTTTGACCAAATCTTGCATCTGCCTCGATGACATGACAAATGATGTTAGCCCTGAGTGTTGCATAACAAAAGATAATAAAACCATTTGTTTCTTGTAAATGGTGAAATTAAGTTTTTTTGGTGAAGCAAGTACCCAAAGACCCTAACTAGAGAACAATTGTTGGCCAACACACATCAGCACTACCTAGCTACTACATCATATGGTACTCACGCGAATCACCTAGTGGTTTCATCCAGAGGCCCTCTATCATCTTGACATCCACTTGTCAACCCAAGTTTGACCAAATCTTGCATCTGCCTTGATGACATGACAAATGATGTTAGCCATGAGTGTTGCATAACTAAAGTAAATAAAACCATTTGTTTCATGTACATAGTGAATTTAAAGATTTTTGGTGACGCAAGCACCCAAAGACCCTAAAGAACAACTATTGGCCAACACACATCAGCACTACCTAGTTACTACATCACATGGTACTCACACAAATCACCTAGTGGTTTCATCCATAGTCCCTCTATCACTTGACATCCAGTGGTCAACCCAAGTTTGACCAAATCTTGCATCTGCCTTGATGGCATAACAAATGATGTTAGCCCTAAGTGTTGCATAACTAAAGTAAATAAAACCATTTGGTTCATGTACATAGTGAAATTAAGGTTTTTTGGTGAAGAAAGTACCCAAAGACCCTAGAGAACAACTGTTGGGTAACACACATCAGCACAGCCTAGCTACTACATCACATGGTACGCGCACAAAGCACCTAGTGGTTTCATCCACAGTCCCTCTATCAACTTAACATCCACTGGTCAACCCAAGTTTGACCAAATCTTGCATCTGCCTTGATGGCATCACAAATGATGTTGGCCCTAAGTTTTGCATAAATAAAGTAAATGAAACCATTTGTTTCATGTACATAGTGAATTTAAGGTTTTTTTTGGTGAAGCAAGGACCCAAAGACCTTAGAGAACAACTGTTGGTTAACACACATTAGCACTGCCTAGCTACTACATCACATGGTACAACCACAAATCACCTATAGTGGTTTCATCCACAGTCCCTCTATCATCTTGATATCCACTGGTCAACCCAAGTTTGACCAAATCTTGCATCTGCCTCGATGACATGACAAATGATGTTAGCCCTGAGTATTGCATAACAAAAGATAATAAAACCATTTGTTTCTTATAAATGGTGAAATTAAGTTTTTTTGGTGAAGCAAGTACCCAAAGACCCTAGCTAGAGAATAATTATTGGCCAACACACATCAGCACTACCTAGCTACTACATCATATGGTACTCACGCAAATCATCTAGTGGTTTCATCCAGAGGCCCTCTATCATCTTGACATCCACTGGTCAACCCAAGTTTGACCAAATCTTGCATCTGCCTTGATGACATGACAAATGATGTTAGCCATGAGTGTTGCATAACTAAAGTAAATAAAACCATTTGTTTCATGTACATAGTGAATTTAAAGATTTTTGGTGACGAAAGCACCCAAAGACCCTAAAGAACAACTGTTGGCCAACACACATCAGCACTACCTAGCTACTACATCACATGGTACTCACACAAATCACCTAGTGGTTTCATCCACAGTCCCTCTATCACTTGACATCCACTGGTCAACCCAAGTTTGACCAAATCTTGCATCTGCCTTGATGGCATGACAAATGATGTTAGCCCTAAGTGTTGCATAACTAAAGTAAATAAAACCATTTGGTTCATGTACATAGTGAAATTAAGGTTTTTGGTGAAGAAAGTACCTAAAGACGCTAGAGAACAACTATTGGCCAACACACATCAGCACTGCCTAGCTACTACATCACATGGTACTCGCACAAATCACCTAGTAGTTTCATCCACAGTCCCTCTATCAACTTAACATCCACTGGTCAACCCAAGTTTGACCAAATCTTGCATCTGCCTTGATGGCATGACAAATGATGTTAGCCCTAAGTTTTGCACAATTAAAGTAAATAAAACCATTTGTTTCATGTACATAGTGAATTTAAGGTTTTTTTTGGTGAAGCAAGGACCCAAAGACCTTAGAGAACAACTGTTGGCTAACACACATTAGCACTGCCTAGCTACTACATCACATGGTACTCACACAAATCACCTATAGTGGTTTCATCCACAGTCCCTCTATCATCTTGACATCCACTGGTCAACCCAAGTTTGACCAAATCTTGCATCTGCCTTGATGACATGACAAATGATGTTAGCCCTGAGTGTTGCATAACAAAAGATAATAAAACGATTTGTTTCATGTAAATGGTGAAATTAAGTTTTTTTGGTGAAGCAAGTACCCAAAGACCCTAGCTAGAGAACAATTGTTGGCCAACACACATCAGCACTACCTAGCTACTACATCATATGGTACTCACGCAAATCACCTAGTGGTTTCATCCAGAGGCCCTCTATCATCATGACATCCACTGGTCAACCCAAGTTTGACCAAATCTTGCATCTGCCTTGATGACATGACAGATGATGTTAGCCATGAGTGTTGCATAACTAAAGTAAATAAAACCATTTGTTTCATGTACACGGTGAATTTAAGGTTTTTTTGGTGAAGCAAGCACCCAAAGACCCTAGAGAACAACTGTTGGCCAAAACATATTAGCACTGCCTAGCTACTACATCACATGGTACTCACACAAATCACGTGGTTTCATCCACGGTCCCTCTATCATCTTGACATCCACTGGTCAATCCAAGTTCTACCAAATCTTGCATATACTTTGATGGCATGACAAATGATGTTTGCCCTGAGTGTTGCAGAACTAAAGTAAATAAAACCATTTGTTTCATGTACGTAGTGAAATTAATTTTTTTTTGTGAAGCAAGGACCCAAAGACCCTAGAGAACAACTATTGGCCAACACACATTAGCACTGCCTAGCTACTACATCACATGGTACTCACACAAATCACCTATAATGGTTTCATCCATAGTCCCTCTATCATCTTGACATCCACTGGTCAACCCAAGTTTGACCAAATCTTGCATCTGCCTTAATGACATGACAAATGATATTAGCCCTGAGTGTTGCATAACAAAAGATAATAAAACCATTTGTTTCATGTAAATAGTGAAATTAAGTTTTTTTGGTGAAGCAAGTACCCAAAGACGCTAGCTAGAGAACAATTGTTTGCCAACACACATCAGCACTACCTAGCTACTACATCATATGGTACTCACACAAATCACCTAGTGGTTTCATCTAGAGGCCCTCTATCATCTTGACATCCACTGGTCAACCCAAGTTTGACGAAATCTTGCATCTGCCTTGATGACATGACAAATGATGTTAGCCCTGAGAGTTGCATAACTAAAGTAAATAAAACCATTTGTTTCATGTACATAGTGAATTTAAGGTTTTTTTGGTGAAGCAAGCACCCAAAGACCCTAGAGAACAACTGTTGGCCAAAACACATTAGCATTGCCTAGCTACTACATGACATGGAACTCACACAAATCATGTGGTTTCATCCACAATCCCTCTATCATCTTGACATCCACTGGTCAACCCAAGTGCTACCAAATCTTGCACATACTTTGATGGCATGACAAATGATGTTTGCCCTGTGTGTCGGAGAACTAAAGTAAATAAAACCATTTGTTTCATGTACATAATGAAATTAAGGTTTTTGGTGAAGCAAGTACCCAAAGACCCTAGCTAGAGAACAACTGTTGGACAACACACATCAGCACTGCCTAGCTACTACATCACATGGTACCCACACAAATCACCTTGTGGTTTCATCCACAGTCCCTCTATCATCTTGACATCCACTGGTCAACCCAAGTTTGACCAAATCTTGCATCTGCCTTGATGGCATGACAAATGATGTTAGCCCTAATTGTTGCATAACTAAAGTAAATAGAACCATTTGGTTCATGTACATAGTGAAATTAAGGTTTTTTGGTGAAGAAAGTACCCAAAGACGCTAGAGAACAACTGTTGGCCAACACACATCAGCACTGCCTAGCTACTACAACACATGGTACTCGCACAAATCACCTAGTGGTTTCATCCACAGTCCCTCTATCAACTTAACATCCATTGGTCAACCCAAGTTTGACCAAATCTTGCATCTGCCTTGATGGCATAACAAATGATGTTAGCCCTAAGTTTTGCACAATTAAAGTAAATAAAACCATTTGTTTCATGTACATAGTGAATTTAAGGTTTTTTTTGGTGAAGCAAGGACCCAAAGACCTTAGAGAACAACTGTTGGCTAACACACATTAGCACTGCCTAGCTACTACATCACATGGTACTCACACAAATCACCTATAGTGGTTTCATCCACATTCCCTCTATCATCTTGACATCCACTGGTCAACCCAAGTTTGACCAAATCTTGCATCTGCCTTGATGACATGACAAATGATGTTAGCCATGAGTGTTGCATAACAAAAGATAATAAAACCATTTGTTTCATGTAAATGGTGAAATTAAGTTTTTTTGGTGAAGTTAGTACCCAAAGACCCTAGCTAGAGAACAATTGTTGGCCAACACACATCAGCACTACCTAGCTACTACATCATATGGTACTCACGCAAATCACCTAGTGGTTTCATCCAGAGGCCCTCTATCATCATGACATCCATTGGTCAACCCAAGTTTGACCAAATCTTGCATCTGCCTTGATGATATGACAAATGATGTTAGCCATGAGTGTTGCATAACTAAAGTAAATAAAACCATTTGTTTCATGTACATGGTGAATTTAAGGTTTTTTTGGTGAAGCAAGCACCCAAAGACCCTAGCTAGAGAACAATTGTTGGACAACACACATCAGCACTGCCTAGCTACTACATCACATGGTACCCACACAAATCACCTTGTGGTTTCATCCACAATCCCTCTATCATCTTGACATCCACTGGTCAACCCAAGTTTGACCAAATCTTGCATCTGCCTTGATGGCATGACAAATGATGTTAGCCCTAAGTGTTGCATAACTAAAGTAAATAAAACCATTTGGTTCATGTACATAGTGAAATTAAGGTTTTTTGGTGAAGAAAGTACCCAAAGACGCTAGAGAACAACTGTTGGCCAACACACATCAGCACTGCCTAGCTACTACATCACATGGTACTCGCACAAATCACCTAGTGGTTTCATCCACAGTCCCTCTATCAACTTAACATCCACTGATCAACCCAAGTTTGACCAAATCTTGCATTTGCCTTGATGGCATGACAAATGATGTTAGCCCTAAGTTTTGCACAATTAAAGTAAATAAAACCATTTGTTTCATGTACATAGTGAATTTAAGGTTTTTTTTGGTGAAGCAAGGACCCAAAGACCTTAGAGAACAACTGTTGGCTAACACACATTAGCACTGCCTAGCTACTACATCACATGGTACTCACACAAATCACCTATAGTGGTTTCATCCACATTCCCTCTATCATCTTGACATCCACTGGTCAACCCAAGTTTGACCAAATCTTGCATCTGCCTTGATGACATGACAAATGATGTTAGCCATGAGTGTTGCATAACAAAAGATAATAAAACCATTTGTTTCATGTAAATGGTGAAATTAAGTTTTTTTGGTGAAGCAAGTACCCAAAGACCCTAGGTAGAGAACAATTGTTGGCCAACACACATCAGCACTACCTAGCTACTACATCATATGGTACTCACGCAAATCACCTAGTGGTTTCATCCAGAGGCCCTCTATCATCATGACATCCACTGGTCAACCCAAGTTTGACCAAATCTTGCATCTGCCTTAATGACATGACAAATGATGTTAGCCATGAGTGTTGCATAACTAAAGTAAATAAAACCATTTGTTTCATGTACATGGTGAATTTAAGGTTTTTTTGGTGAAGCAAGCACCCAAAGACCCTAGAGAACAATTGTTGGCCAAAACATATTAGCACTGCCTAGCTACTACATCACATGGTACTCACACAAACCACGTGGTTTCATCCACGGTCCCTCTATCATCTTGACATCCACTGGTCAATCCAAGTTCTACCAAATCTTGCATATACTTTGATGGCATGACAAATGATGTTTGCCCTGAGTGTTGCAGAACTAAAGTAAATAAAACCATTTGTTTCATCTACATAGTGAAATTAAGTTTTTTTGTGAAGCAAGGACCCAAAGACCCAAGAGAACAACTATTGGCCAACACACATTAGCACTGCCTAGCTACTACATCACATGGTACTCACACAAATCACCTATAATGGTTCCATCCATAGTCCCTCTATCATCTTGACATCCACTGGTCAACCCAAGTTTGACCAAATCTTGCATCTGCCTTGATGACATGACAAATGATATTAGCCCTAAGTGTTGCATAACAAAAGATAATAAAACCATTTGTTTCATGTAAATAGTGAAATTAAGTTTTTTTTGGTCAAGCAAGTACCCAAAGACGCTAGCTAGAGAACAATTGTTTGCCAACACACATCAGCACTACCTAGCTACTACATCATATTGTACTCACACAAATCACCTAGTGGTTTCATCTAGAGGCCCTCTATCATCTTGACATCCACTGGTCAACCCAAGTTTGACCAAATCTTGCATCTGCCTTGATGACATGACAAATGATGTTAGCCCTGAGAGTTGCATAACTAAAGTAAATAAAACCATTTGTTTCATGTACATAGTGAATTTAAGGTTTTTTTGGTGAAGCAAGCACCCAAAGACCCTAGAGAACAACTGTTGGCCAAAACACATTAGCATTGCCTAGCTACTACATCACATGGTACTCACACAAATCATGTGGTTTCATCCACAATCCCTCTATCATCTTGACATCCACTGGTCAACCCAAGTGCTACCAAATCTTGCACATACTTTGATGGCATGACAAATGATGTTTGCCCTGTGTGTTGGAGAACTAAAGTAAATAAAACCATTTGTTTCATGTACATAATGAAATTAAGGTTTTTTGGTGAAGCAAGTACCCAAAGACCCTAGCTAGAGAACAACTGTTGGAAAACACACATCAGCACTGCCTAGCTACTACATCACATGGTACCCACACAAATCACCTTGTGGTTTCATCCACAGTCCCTCTATCATCTTGACATCCACTGGTCAACCCAAGTTTGACCAAATCTTGCATCTGCCTTGATGGCATGACAAATGATGTTAGCCCTAAGTGTTGCATAACTAAAGTAAATAAAACCATTTGGTTCATGTACATAGTGAAATTAAGGTTTTTTGGTGAAGAAAGTACCCAAAGACGCTAGAGAACAACTGTTGGCCAACACACATCAGCACTGCCTAGCTACTACTTCACATGGTACTCGCACAAATCACCTAGTGGTTTCATCCACAGTCCCTCTATCAACTTAACATCCACTGGTCAACCCAAGTTTGACCAAATCTCGCATCTGCCTTGATGGCATGACAAATGATGTTAGCCCTAAGTTTTGCATAATTAAAGTAAATAAAACCATTTGTTTTATGTACATAGTGAATTTAAGGTTTTTTTTGGTGAAGCAAGGACCCAAAGACCTTAGAGCACTACTGTTGGCCAACACACATTAGCACTGCCTAGCTACTACATCACATGGTACTCACACAAATCACCTATAGTGGTTTCACCCACAGTCCCTCTATCATCTTGACATCCACTGGTCAACCCAAGTTTGACCAAATCTTGCATCTGCCTCGATGACATGACAAATGATGTTAGCCCTGAGTGTTGCATAACAAAAGATAATAAAACCATTTGTTTCTTGTAAATGGTGAAATTAAGTTTTTTTGGTGAAGCTAGTACCCAAAGACCCTAGCTAGAGAAAAATTGTTGGCCAACACACATCAGCACTACCTAGCTACTACATCACATGGTACTCACACAAATCATGTGGTTTCATCCACAATCCCTCTATCATCTTGACATCCACTGGTCAACCCAAGTGCTACCAAATCTTGCACATACTTTGATGGCATGACAAATGATGTTTGCCCTGTGTGTTGGAGAACTAAAGTAAATAAAACCATTTGTTTCATGTACATAATGAAATTAAGGTTTTTTGGTGAAGTAAGTACCCAAAGACCCTAGCTAGAGAACAACTGTTGGACAACACACATCAGCACTGCCTAGCTACTACATCACATGGTACCCACACAAATCACCTTGTGGTTTCATCCACAATCCCTCTATCATCTTGACATCCACTGGTCAACCCAAGTTTGACCAAATCTTGCATCTGCCTTGATGGCATGACAAATGATGTTAGCCCTAAGTGTTGCATAACTAAAGTAAATAAAACCATTTGGTTCATGTACATAGTGAAATTAAGGTTTTTTGGTGAAGAAAGTACCCAAAGACGCTAGAGAACAACTGTTGGCCAACACACATCAGCACTGCCTAGCTACTACATCACATGGTACTCGCACAAATCACCTAGTGGTTTCATCCACAGTCCCTCTATCAACTTAACATCCACTGGTCAACCCAAGTTTGACCAAATCTTGCATCTGCCTTGATGGCATGACAAATGATGTTAGCCCTAAGTTTTGCACAATTAAAGTAAATAAAACCATTTGTTTCATGTACATAGTGAATTTAAGGTTTTTTTTGGTGAAGCAAGGACCCAAAGACCTTAGAGAACAACTGTTGGCTAACACACATTAGCACTGCCTAGCTACTACATCACATGGTACTCACACAAATCACCTATAGTGGTTTCATCCACATTCCCTCTATCATCTTGACATCCACTGGTCAACC
The DNA here is from genome assembly GCA_007115705.1 of Dactylis glomerata. Taxonomy (NCBI): domain Eukaryota; kingdom Viridiplantae; phylum Streptophyta; class Magnoliopsida; order Poales; family Poaceae; genus Dactylis; species Dactylis glomerata. The sequence goes on from QXEO01000339.1 coordinate 4,504,959, forward strand.
CAAGTTTGACCAAATCTTGCATCTGCCTTGATGACATGACAAATGATGTTAGCCATGAGTGTTGCATAACAAAAGATAATAAAACCATTTGTTTCATGTAAATGGTGAAATTAAGTTTTTTTGGTGAAGCAAGTACCCAAAGACCCTAGGTAGAGAACAATTGTTGGCCAACACACATCAGCACTACCTAGCTACTACATCATATGGTACTCACGCAAATCACCTAGTGGTTTCATCCAGAGGCCCTCTATCATCATGACATCCACTGGTCAACCCAAGTTTGACCAAATCTTGCATCTGCCTTAATGACATGACAAATGATGTTAGCCATGAGTGTTGCATAACTAAAGTAAATAAAACCATTTGTTTCATGTACATGGTGAATTTAAGGTTTTTTTGGTGAAGCAAGCACCCAAAGACCCTAGAGAACAATTGTTGGCCAAAACATATTAGCACTGCCTAGCTACTACATCACATGGTACTCACACAAACCACGTGGTTTCATCCACGGTCCCTCTATCATCTTGACATCCACTGGTCAATCCAAGTTCTACCAAATCTTGCATATACTTTGATGGCATGACAAATGATGTTTGCCCTGAGTGTTGCAGAACTAAAGTAAATAAAACCATTTGTTTCATCTACATAGTGAAATTAAGTTTTTTTGTGAAGCAAGGACCCAAAGACCCAAGAGAACAACTATTGGCCAACACACATTAGCACTGCCTAGCTACTACATCACATGGTACTCACACAAATCACCTATAATGGTTCCATCCATAGTCCCTCTATCATCTTGACATCCACTGGTCAACCCAAGTTTGACCAAATCTTGCATCTGCCTTGATGACATGACAAATGATATTAGCCCTAAGTGTTGCATAACAAAAGATAATAAAACCATTTGTTTCATGTAAATAGTGAAATTAAGTTTTTTTTGGTCAAGCAAGTACCCAAAGACGCTAGCTAGAGAACAATTGTTTGCCAACACACATCAGCACTACCTAGCTACTACATCATATTGTACTCACACAAATCACCTAGTGGTTTCATCTAGAGGCCCTCTATCATCTTGACATCCACTGGTCAACCCAAGTTTGACCAAATCTTGCATCTGCCTTGATGACATGACAAATGATGTTAGCCCTGAGAGTTGCATAACTAAAGTAAATAAAACCATTTGTTTCATGTACATAGTGAATTTAAGGTTTTTTTGGTGAAGCAAGCACCCAAAGACCCTAGAGAACAACTGTTGGCCAAAACACATTAGCATTGCCTAGCTACTACATCACATGGTACTCACACAAATCATGTGGTTTCATCCACAATCCCTCTATCATCTTGACATCCACTGGTCAACCCAAGTGCTACCAAATCTTGCACATACTTTGATGGCATGACAAATGATGTTTGCCCTGTGTGTTGGAGAACTAAAGTAAATAAAACCATTTGTTTCATGTACATAATGAAATTAAGGTTTTTTGGTGAAGCAAGTACCCAAAGACCCTAGCTAGAGAACAACTGTTGGAAAACACACATCAGCACTGCCTAGCTACTACATCACATGGTACCCACACAAATCACCTTGTGGTTTCATCCACAGTCCCTCTATCATCTTGACATCCACTGGTCAACCCAAGTTTGACCAAATCTTGCATCTGCCTTGATGGCATGACAAATGATGTTAGCCCTAAGTGTTGCATAACTAAAGTAAATAAAACCATTTGGTTCATGTACATAGTGAAATTAAGGTTTTTTGGTGAAGAAAGTACCCAAAGACGCTAGAGAACAACTGTTGGCCAACACACATCAGCACTGCCTAGCTACTACTTCACATGGTACTCGCACAAATCACCTAGTGGTTTCATCCACAGTCCCTCTATCAACTTAACATCCACTGGTCAACCCAAGTTTGACCAAATCTCGCATCTGCCTTGATGGCATGACAAATGATGTTAGCCCTAAGTTTTGCATAATTAAAGTAAATAAAACCATTTGTTTTATGTACATAGTGAATTTAAGGTTTTTTTTGGTGAAGCAAGGACCCAAAGACCTTAGAGCACAACTGTTGGCCAACACACATTAGCACTGCCTAGCTACTACATCACATGGTACTCACACAAATCACCTATAGTGGTTTCACCCACAGTCCCTCTATCATCTTGACATCCACTGGTCAACCCAAGTTTGACCAAATCTTGCATCTGCCTCGATGACATGACAAATGATGTTAGCCCTGAGTGTTGCATAACAAAAGATAATAAAACCATTTGTTTCTTGTAAATGGTGAAATTAAGTTTTTTTGGTGAAGCTAGTACCCAAAGACCCTAGCTAGAGAAAAATTGTTGGCCAACACACATCAGCACTACCTAGCTACTACATCACATGGTACTCACACAAATCATGTGGTTTCATCCACAATCCCTCTATCATCTTGACATCCACTGGTCAACCCAAGTGCTACCAAATCTTGCACATACTTTGATGGCATGACAAATGATGTTTGCCCTGTGTGTTGGAGAACTAAAGTAAATAAAACCATTTGTTTCATGTACATAATGAAATTAAGGTTTTTTGGTGAAGTAAGTACCCAAAGACCCTAGCTAGAGAACAACTGTTGGACAACACACATCAGCACTGCCTAGCTACTACATCACATGGTACCCACACAAATCACCTTGTGGTTTCATCCACAATCCCTCTATCATCTTGACATCCACTGGTCAACCCAAGTTTGACCAAATCTTGCATCTGCCTTGATGGCATGACAAATGATGTTAGCCCTAAGTGTTGCATAACTAAAGTAAATAAAACCATTTGGTTCATGTACATAGTGAAATTAAGGTTTTTTGGTGAAGAAAGTACCCAAAGACGCTAGAGAACAACTGTTGGCCAACACACATCAGCACTGCCTAGCTACTACATCACATGGTACTCGCACAAATCACCTAGTGGTTTCATCCACAGTCCCTCTATCAACTTAACATCCACTGGTCAACCCAAGTTTGACCAAATCTTGCATCTGCCTTGATGGCATGACAAATGATGTTAGCCCTAAGTTTTGCACAATTAAAGTAAATAAAACCATTTGTTTCATGTACATAGTGAATTTAAGGTTTTTTTTGGTGAAGCAAGGACCCAAAGACCTTAGAGAACAACTGTTGGCTAACACACATTAGCACTGCCTAGCTACTACATCACATGGTACTCACACAAATCACCTATAGTGGTTTCATCCACATTCCCTCTATCATCTTGACATCCACTGGTCAACCCAAGTTTGACCAAATCTTGCATCTGCCTTGATGACATGACAAATGATGTTAGCCATGAGTGTTGCATAACAAAAGATAATAAAACCATTTGTTTCATGTAAATGGTGAAATTAAGTTTTTTTGGTGAAGCAAGTACCCAAAGACCCTAGGTAGAGAACAATTGTTGGCCAACACACATCAGCACTACCTAGCTACTACATCATATGGTACTCACGCAAATCACCTAGTGGTTTCATCCAGAGGCCCTCTATCATCATGACATCCACTGGTCAACCCAAGTTTGACCAAATCTTGCATCTGCCTTGATGACATGACAAATGATGTTAGCCATGAGTGTTGCATAACTAAAGTAAATAAAACCATTTGTTTCATGTACATGGTGAATTTAAGGTTTTTTTGGTGAAGCAAGCACCCAAAGACCCTAGAGAACAATTGTTGGCCAAAACATATTAGCACTGCCTAGCTACTACATCACATGGTACTCACACAAACCACGTGGTTTCATCCACGGTCCCTCTATCATCTTGACATCCACTGGTCAATCCAAGTTCTACCAAATCTTGCATATACTTTGATGGCATGACAAATGATGTTTGCCCTGAGTGTTGCAGAACTAAAGTAAATAAAACCATTTGTTTCATCTACATAGTGAAATTAAGTTTTTTTGTGAAGCAAGGACCCAAAGACCCTAGAGAACAACTATTGGCCAACACACATTAGCACTGCCTAGCTACTACATCACATGGTACTCACACAAATCACCTATAATGGTTCCATCCATAGTCCCTCTATCATCTTGACATCCACTGGTCAACCCAAGTTTGACCAAATCTTGCATCTGCCTTGATGACATGACAAATGATATTAGCCCTGAGTGTTGCATAACAAAAGATAATAAAACCATTTGTTTCATGTAAATAGTGAAATTAAGTTTTTTTTGGTGAAGCAAGTACCCAAAGACGCTAGCTAGAGAACAATTGTTTGCCAACACACATCAGCACTACCTAGCTACGACATCATATGGTACTCACACAAATCACCTAGTGGTTTCATCTAGAGGCCCTCTATCATCTTGACATCCACTGGTCAACCCAAGTTTGACCAAATCTTGCATCTGCCTTGATGACATGACAAATGATATTAGCCCTAAGTGTTGCATAACAAAAGATAATAAAACCATTTGTTTCATGTAAATAGTGAAATTAAGTTTTTTTTGGTGAAGCAAGTACCCAAAGACGCTAGCTAGAGAACAATTGTTTGCCAACACACATCAGCACTACCTAGCTACTACATCATATTGTACTCACACAAATCACCTAGTGGTTTCATCTAGAGGCCCTCTATCATCTTGACATCCACTGGTCAACCCAAGTTTGACCAAATCTTGCATCTGCCTTGATGACATGACAAATGATGTTAGCCCTGAGAGTTGCATAACTAAAGTAAATAAAACCATTTGTTTCATGTACATAGTGAATTTAAGGTTTTTTTGGTGAAGCAAGCACCCAAAGACCCTAGAGAACAACTGTTGGCCAAAACACATTAGCATTGCCTAGCTACTACATCACATGGTACTCACACAAATCATGTGGTTTCATCCACAATCCCTCTATCATCTTGACATCCACTGGTCAACCCAAGTGCTACCAAATCTTGCACATACTTTGATGGCATGACAAATGATGTTTGCCCTGTGTGTTGGAGAACTAAAGTAAATAAAACCATTTGTTTCATGTACATAATGAAATTAAGGTTTTTTGGTGAAGCAAGTACCCAAAGACCCTAGCTAGAGAACAACTGTTGGAAAACACACATCAGCACTGCCTAGCTACTACATCACATGGTACCCACACAAATCACCTTGTGGTTTCATCCACAGTCCCTCTATCATCTTGACATCCACTGGTCAACCCAAGTTTGACCAAATCTTGCATCTGCCTTGATGGCATGACAAATGATGTTAGCCCTAAGTGTTGCATAACTAAAGTAAATAAAACCATTTGGTTCATGTACATAGTGAAATTAAGGTTTTTTGGTGAAGAAAGTACCCAAAGACGCTAGAGAACAACTGTTGGCCAACACACATCAGCACTGCCTAGCTACTACATCACATGGTACTCGCACAAATCACCTAGTGGTTTCATCCACAGTCCCTCTATCAACTTAACATCCACTGGTCAACCCAAGTTTGACCAAATCTCGCATCTGCCTTGATGGCATGACAAATGATGTTAGCCCTAAGTTTTGCATAATTAAAGTAAATAAAACCATTTGTTTCATGTACATAGTGAATTTAAGGTTTTTTTTGGTGAAGCAAGGACCCAAAGACCTTAGAGCACAACTGTTGGCCAACACACATTAGCACTGCCTAGCTACTACATCACATGGTACTCACACAAATCACCTATAGTGGTTTCACCCACGGTCCCTCTATCATCTTGACATCCACTGGTCAACCCAAGTTTGACCAAATCTTGCATCTGCCTCGATGACATGACAAATGATGTTAGCCCTGAGTGTTGCATAACAAAAGATAATAAAACCATTTGTTTCTTGTAAATGGTGAAATTAAGTTTTTTTGGTGAAGCTAGTACCCAAAGACCCTAGCTAGAGAAAAATTGTTGGCCAACACACATCAGCACTACCTAGCTACTACATCACATGGTACTCACACAAATCATGTGGTTTCATCCACAATCCCTCTATCATATTGACATCCACTGGTCAACCCAAGTGCTACCAAATCTTGCACATACTTTGATGGCATGACAAATGATGTTTGTCCTGTGTGTTGGAGAACTAAAGTAAATAAAACCATTTGTTTCATGTACATAATGAAATTAAGGTTTTTTGGTGAAGTAAGTACCCAAAGACCCTAGCTAGAGAACAACTGTTGGACAACACACATCAGCACTGCCTAGCTACTACATCACATGGTACCCACACAAATCACCTTGTGGTTTCATCCACAGTCCCTCTATCATCTTGACATCCACTGGTCAACCCAAGTTTGACCAAATCTTGCATCTGCCTTGATGGCATGACAAATGATTTTAGCCCTAAGTGTTGCATAACTAAAGTAAATAAAACCATTTGGTTCATGTACATAGTGAAATTAAGGTTTTTTGGTGAAGAAAGTACCCAAAGACGCTAGAGAACAACTGTTGGCCAACACACATCAGCACTGCCTAGCTACTACATCACATGGTACTCGCACAAATCACCTAGTGGTTTCATCCACAGTCCCTCTATCAACTTAACATCCACTGGTCAACCCAAGTTTGACCAAATCTTGCATCTGCCTTGATGGCATGACAAATGATGTTAGCCCTAAGTTTTGCATAATTAAAGTAAATAAAACCATTTGTTTCATGTACATAGTGAATTTAAGGTTTTTTTTGGTGAAGCAAGGACCCAAAGACCTTAGAGCACAACTGTTGGCCAACACACATTAGCACTGCCTAGCTACTACATCACATGGTACTCACACAAATCACCTATAGTGGTTTCACCCACGGTCCCTCTATCATCTTGACATCCACTGGTCAACCCAAGTTTGACCAAATCTTGCATCTGCCTCGATGACATGACAAATGATGTTAGCCCTGAGTGTTGCATAACAAAAGATAATAAAACCATTTGTTTCTTGTAAATGGTGAAATTAAGTTTTTTTGGTGAAGCTAGTACCCAAAGACACTAGCTAGAGAAAAATTGTTGGCCAACACACATCAGCACTACCTAGCTACTACATCACATGGTACTCACACAAATCATGTGGTTTCATCCACAATCCCTCTATCATATTGACATCCACTGGTCAACCCAAGTGCTACCAAATCTTGCACATACTTTGATGGCATGACAAATGATGTTTGTCCTGTGTGTTGGAGAACTAAAGTAAATAAAACCATTTGTTTCATGTACATAATGAAATTAAGGTTTTTTGGTGAAGTAAGTACCCAAAGACCCTAGCTAGAGAACAACTGTTGGACAACACACATCAGCACTGCCTAGCTACTACATCACATGGTACCCACACAAATCACCTTGTGGTTTCATCCACAGTCCCTCTATCATCTTGACATCCACTGGTCAACCCAAGTTTGACCAAATCTTGCATCTGCCTTGATGGCATGACAAATGATGTTAGCCCTAAGTGTTGCATAACTAAAGTAAATAAAACCATTTGGTTCATGTACATAGTGAAATTAAGGTTTTTTGGTGAAGAAAGTACCCAAAGACGCTAGAGAACAACTGTTGGCCAACACACATCAGCACTGCCTAGCTACTACATCACATGGTACTCGCACAAATCACCTAGTGGTTTCATCCACAGTCCCTCTATCAACTTAACATCCACTGGTCAACCCAAGTTTGACCAAATCTTGCATCTGCCTTGATGGCATGACAAATGATGTTAGCCCTAAGTTTTGCACAATTAAAGTAAATAAAACCATTTGTTTCATGTACATAGTGAATTTAAGGTTTTTTTTGGTGAAGCAAGGACCCAAAGACCTTAGAGAACAACTGTTGGCTAACACACATTAGCACTGCCTAGCTACTACATCACATGGTACTCACACAAATCACCTATAGTGGTTTCATCCACATTCCCTCTATCATCTTGACATCCACTGGTCAACCCAAGTTTGACCAAATCTTGCATCTGCCTTGATGACATGACAAATGATGTTAGCCATGAGTGTTGCATAACAAAAGATAATAAAACCATTTGTTTCATGTAAATGGTGAAATTAAGTTTTTTTGGTGAAGCTAGTACCCAAAGACCCTAGCTAGAGAACAATTGTTGGCCAACACACATCAGCAGTACCTAGCTACTACATCATATGGTACTCACGCAAATCACCTAGTGGTTTCATCCAGAGGCCCTCTATCATCATGACATCCACTGGTCAACCCAAGTTTGACCAAATCTTGCATCTGCCTTGATGACATGACAAATGATGTTAGCCATGAGTGTTGCATAACTAAAGTAAATAAAACCATTTGTTTCATGTACATGGTGAATTTAAGGTTTTTTTGGTGAAGCAAGCACCCAAAGACCCTAGAGAACAACTGTTGGCCAAAACATATTAGCACTGCCTAGCTACTACATCACATGGTACTCACACAAATCACGTGGTTTCATCCACGGTCCCTCTATCATCTTGACATCCACTGGTCAATCCAAGTTCTACCAAATCTTGCATATACTTTGATGGCATGACAAATGATGTTTGCCCTGAGTGTTGCAGAACTAAAGTAAATAAAACCATTTGTTTCATGTACATAGTGAAATTAAGTTTTTTTGTGAAGCAAGGACCCAAAGACCCTAGAGAACAACTATTGGCCAACACACATTAGCACTGCGTAGCTACTACATCACATGGTACTCACACAAATCACCTATAATGGTTTCATCCATAGTCCTTCTATCATCTTGACATCCACTGGTCAACCCAAGTTTGACCAAATCTTGCATCTGCCTTGATGACATGACAAATGATATTAGCCCTGAGTGTTGCATAACAAAAGATAATAAAACCATTTGTTTCATGTAAATAGTCAAATTAAGTTTTTTTGGTGAAGCAAGTACCCAAAGACGCTAGCTAGAGAACAATTGTTGGCCAACACACATCAGCACTACCTAGCTACTACATCATATGGTACTCACACAAATCACCTAGTGGTTTCATCCAGAGGCCCTCTATCATCTTGACATCCACTGGTGTAACGACCCGGAAAAATCCCCAATATTAGAATTGTTTTGTTCTTTTTCTTTTTCGCATCATCGCGACGTGTGCATCATCTTGCATCTATCACCTCGCATGTTTTGTTAAACTCAAAATTATTTGCTACCAAACTATTTCTAATTTTTGCTCGTATGGTTTATAAAACCCTCCTCTCCTTTTCCTTCATTAGAAATAAAACTACTAGTATAATATTTGCAAAACCTTAATAAATTGTTTTGAATCAAAATCAAGTTTTTTTTAAAAATGTGTGTTCCTCCTCTTTCTTCTACAACTTTGATCTCTTTCGTTCTCTCTAATATTCTCCTTGCAAATTTGATTCCCAAATTCCAGAAAACAAAATGGCCACGAAGCTCTTTGGTACCCAGTCTTTGTTTTAGCTCTTTTTGAATTCAGAGGCCCAACTTTCCCCACGCCACTTTTCCTTGACTGCTTGTCCTCTTCCTGGCAGGGGTCACGCAGGAGGCGTGCACCTCCACCACGCGCCCCACGCCAACCTCCCCACCTGCTCCCCCCTTATCTTCTGATTCCCTCCCCAAGCAAGATCGAGACCCTCTTGGAAACCCTAGCCTATCCCTCCTCTCTGCCGCCGCTCTCTTTCCCCCCTCCTTTCCTTCTTCCTCTCCACGAGTAGCAGAGAACCACCATAGCCAGAAGCTCAACGACGCAGTATCACCTCCGGCCGCCGCGAGCCATCCAGTATTCCGGCGTCTGCTGACCTTCCTCGCCCTTGACGACGTGCTCTCCGACTTCCTGGTGAGCGCATCATCCTCCTGGAACTCTCCTTCGCCTCTTTCACGCTTTGCAGCGTTCTATCGGCGTTGACCGCCACCGGCCTTCGCAGGTCCTCGCCGCCGGCCGCTCCCCGATGGCTCCCAGCTCCATCCGCTGCATGGAATTGGTTCCCCGCGGCAACGCGCTCCTTCTGTGCCCAGTCCCGTGTCCCGGTTCGCCCCGACCGCCATCTCCCTGCTCGACCAGCGCCCTTTGCCATGGCCGCCTCTGCCCTGACCTCCGCTTGAGGTTGGTTCAAAAAGCTGCGCACCTCTATTTCTACAAGATCCGACCGCAGCAGAGGTGGTCTGTTCCTTTGCCTGCATCTTGCAGATCCCTGGTTCGAATCCCACTCCAGGCAAAAGCCTCACCCTTTTTCTCCATTTTGTGCAGATCCGGTGCCAGATGGGCCTTGGCCCAACTTTGTTCGCTGGTGTCTCGCGCCCCGCGCGGCCTATTGTTTTCGACGCCAACAAGATCCGGCCCACTCGCGTTGCAGGTAGCGCTCCCGTTTTCAGAACCAGCCCAGAGCTCTTCCTCCATTTTTTTTCGTTTTCTGAAATTTCTGCAAATATGCAAAATTTGTTAAATCCATATCTTTTGATTGGTAACTCGAAATCAAAAGTATTTTATATGAATTTCAATCAGAAAAATGTGTAGAATCTGAATATGTCATCCATACTACTGTTTGCATCTCGCATCATGTCGTGACATGGTATTTTGCATCTCACTTAATACATAACATATGGAGTAATTGGGATATGCCAAATATGGTATCACCACTTCATTTAATTTTGTGTAGATCACACTTGCCTTGTCTTTGCCATGCTAATCAACATTTAAAATATCGTGTAGTAAAATAACTTGAACCTAATTGTATGTGTGTCGGGATCCCGGTTCCGCTTAATCTTGGATACGTTGCATTGCATCATAATTGCCATGTCATGCATGCTTTCATATGATCATGCCGATTCTTTTACCGTAGTAGTAAGTGTTGCAACCGTTGTTTGTTGTAGCAATTTGCTTCTTCCCGGATAGGACGCTTCGTGATGTTGTGAGCGACGACAAGTTCTTCGGGTGTTCTTTGACCATCTTTTCAGGCGAGCCCTTTTCTCTCTACCCATTTATACTTTTGCTCTCGCTAGCTCTATATTTCTAGCCTTGTGTCACGATGCTTTGTTCGAGTCACGTGTCCTATCCACCTGTTTATCTAAAGCAAAGCCATAGAACCTTCCATACATCCTATTACCCGTGTGCTTGTTTTCCGAGTTGGCCTTGCGAGTCGTAGGCATCTTCAAGTTGTTGGAGTTGTTTCTCTTATTGGGTTGGAAAGTTATCACATGCTCTACTTTATGGATATATGTTGTTGGAAATAATCATGGCTTACTTTATTGTTAATACTTAAAATTGAATTAAGCAGAGGCATCGGTGAGTCATTTTGCCGGTTTTACGACGGCTCACTTGTGTCCCCTAGGACCCCGAGATCGCATGAACTGTTCTGAGAATGAGCGCTCTAATCACACGTGGGTACGTTTACGGGCCTCCCCTCGATCACTGCCGGAATCTACATACTTGTCCAGTGGCCACAACTAGTTCGAGGTGTTTCCATTTGGTTCTTGTCGGGCGTGCAGCTTGTATCTTATGGTCCGATTTATTTTGGGGGAAGCCCAGTGAGCCTTGTAACCCCTTGTTCTGCACGCTCGTGTAGGCGCGGGACGACTGCAGGTGGACAACCTCCCCAGAAGAGAGGCTCCGGTCCATTTTGCAGCGCCGGCGCAAACAGCTAGGTCCGTTCGGAGATTCGGCCGGACTCTCGATACGGGTTCAACTTAGTTAGGTGGCTTCCTGGACTTGTTTGTAGGGAAGGAGAGTGCGAGTCGTGACTATCCTGATGGCGCATCCATTTTTATTAAGGGTGCGAGACCTGCCTAAAGGATTGATCGTGCGTGTGGGTACATTTGGGCATCCCTGCAGGGTTAAATCTTTTCGAAAAGCCGTGTCCGCGGTTATGGACGACTTGGAGCTGCACTACTCGATCATAGAACAACTTGCACCTGCTATTTCAATATTAATAAACTTGTGTAGTAAGCTAGCACAACTACAACAATAAACCTGCAATAAAACTTGGTAACCGTGTGAGTGCCCTTGATGCTTGCTTCTTTGTTTGGTCACGAGGAGGTGATTCATCGGCTGGGTTATGTTTGGTGTTAGTTTCTAGTTGGTTACTTTTATGCGCTCTCTTATCTTATCTATTTAGACGGATATTGTAGTGTGTCTCTGTAGTATGATTCTTTTGTTGCCGCTAAGTCCACCATATAGCCTGTAGGCGAGCACAGCTGAATTCCAGTCTCGCGAGTACGTGCCTCGGTACTCACCCTCGTTTTTCTTCTTTCTTTTTTTCTCTTTCTCCCTCCTTGTTCGGCAACCTTTGGCCCGACGTTTGTTCACAGGTATGGGAGCGACGACGTTAGCAAGGTTACCCTTCCGGCTTGGCCTGGGCAGGGTTTGGACGCCATCGTTTATCCTCAGGCCTCTTAGGCCCATTTGTATTCTTGTCCGTACTCGGACGCTATTTTGCTTTATGTATGATTTGGATCTTTGTATTGTATATTTGGATTCTTGACTCGTGGAGTCTTCGTGGTTATATTATATATTCTTTTGTGGGTTCCATCGTGAACTTGTGTAACTGTTGCTACTCGATTCCACCCGCATCACGTGCACGTTGCAACGTGCACGAGGCGCTTGGTGGTGCGTTTCCAAAGCGACATCATGTAGATTGTGGCGTGATCGCTATAATCTGCAAGGTGTCGGATTTTGGGGCGTCACAAGTGGTATCAGAGCCACAGGTTTTGTCGATACCCACGGGTCCAGTCTGCCTGTAGGATAACCTTGCCAACAGACGAGTTGAGTCTAGTGTGAAAACTATTTTGCTAAAAATGCGTTGGATAGTTCTCAATAGGTCTGCATTTTTCTCCGTACCCACTTTGCTTCTATCTTCTTACCTTTGCGAGTTTGAGTTCTCTTTCTTGCCCACTTTCTCTGAGTTTTAGGTTCCCACGTGGGTGGACGATCTCTTGCCTTTTATCCTAATAGGTTTGTTCTTTGAAAGTTCGTCATCATCAACGCGAGCAAGCATTCATTGTTGGTGGTGTCGAGAAGAAATCTCTTGTTGGTGGTGTCGAGAAGAAATCTCTTGTTAGTGGTGTCGAGAAAAATAGATCCACGTTAAGGCCCGGGAATGTCAACATCAAGCGCGAAGACTCGATAGTTTCACCAACTCTTTCTCCCTACACGAGTGTGGATCTCGGGGCGAGATCCCTTGTTAGTGGTGTCGATTGTAACGACCCGGAAAAATCCCCAATATTAGAATTGTTTTGTTCTTTTTCTTTTTCGCGTCATCGCGACGTGTGCATCATCTTGCATCTATCACCTCGCATGTTTTGTTAAACTCAAAATTATTTGCTACCAAACTATTTCTAATTTTTGCTCGTATGGTTTATAAAACCCTCCTCTCCTTTTCCTTCATTAGAAATAAAACTACTAGTATAATATTTGCAAAACCTTAATAAATTGTTTTGAATCAAAATCAAGTTTTTTTTAAAAATGTGTGTTCCTCCTCTTTCTTCTACAACTTTGATCTCTTTCGTTCTCTCTAATATTCTCCTTGCAAATTTGATTCCCAAATTCCAGAAAACAAAATGGCCACGAAGCTCTTTGGTACCCAGTCTTTGTTTTAGCTCTTTTTGAATTCAGAGGCCCAACTTTCCCCACGCCACTTTTCCTTGACTGCTTGTCCTCTTCCTGGCAGGGGTCACGCAGGAGGCGTGCACCTCCACCACGCGCCCCACGCCAACCTCCCCACCTGCTCCCCCCTTATCTTCTGATTCCCTCCCCAAGCAAGATCGAGACCCTCTTGGAAACCCTAGCCTATCCCTCCTCTCTGCCGCCGCTCTCTTTCCCCCCTCCTTTCCTTCTTCCTCTCCACGAGTAGCAGAGAACCACCATAGCCAGAAGCTCAACGACGCAGTATCACCTCCGGCCGCCGCGAGCCATCCAGTATTCCGGCGTCTGCAGACCTTCCTCGCCCTTGACGACGTGCTCTCCGACTTCCTTGTGAGCGCATCATCCTCCTGGAACTCTCCTTCGCCTCTTTCACGCTTTGCAGCGTTCTACCGGCGTTGACCGCCACCGGCCTTCGCAGGTCCTCACCGCCGGCCGCTCCCCGATGGCTCCCAGCTCCATCCGCTGCATGGAATTGGTTCCCCGCAGCAACGCGCTCCTTCTGTGCCCAGTCCCGTGTCCCGGTTCGCCCCGACCGCCATCTCCCTGCTCGACCAGCGCCCTTTGCCATGGCCGCCTCTGCCCTGACCTCCGCTTGAGGTTGGTTCAAAAAGCTGCGCACCTCTATTTCTACAAGATCCGACCGCAGCAGAGGTGGTCTGTTCCTTTGCCTGCATCTTGCAGATCCCTGGTTCGAATCCCACTCCAGGCAAAAGCCTCACCCTTTTTCTCCATTTTGTGCAGATCCGGTGCCAGATGGGCCTTGGCCCAACTTTGTTCGCTGGTGTCTCGCGCCCCGCGCGGCCTATTGTTTTCGACGCCAACAAGATCCGGCCCACTCGCGTTGCAGGTAGCGCTCCCGTTTTCAGAACCAGCCCAGAGCTCTTCCTCCATTTTTTTCGTTTTCTGAAATTTCTGCAAATATGCAAAATTTGTTAAATCCATATCTTTTGATTGGTAACTCGAAATCAAAAGTATTTTATATGAATTTCAATCAGAAAAATGTGTAGAATCTGAATATGTCATCCATACTACTGTTTGCATCTCGCATCATGTCGTGACGTGGTATTTTGCATCTCACTTAATACATAACATATGGAGTAATTGGGATATGCCAAATATGGTATCACCACTTCATTTAATTTTGTGTAGATCACACTTGCCTTGTCTTTGCCATGCTAATCAACATTTAAAATATCGTGTAGTAAAATAACTTGAACCTAATTGTATGTGTGTCGGGATCCCGGTTCCGCTTAATCTTGGATACGTTGCATTGCATCATAATTGCCATGTCATGCATGCTTTCATATGATCATGCCGATTCTTTTACCGTAGTAGTAAGTGTTGCAACCGTTGTTTGTTGTAGCAATTTGCTTCTTCCCGGATAGGACGCTTCGTGATGTTGTGAGCGACGACAAGTTCTTCGGGTGTTCTTTGACCATCTTTTCAGGCGAGCCCTTTTCTCTCTACCCATTTATAATTTTGCTCTCGCTAGCTCTATATTTCTAGCCTTGTGTCACGATGCTTTGTTCGAGTCACGTGTCCTATCCACCTGTTTATCTAAAGCAAAGCCATAGAACCTTCCATACATCCTATTACCCGTGTGCTTGTTGTCCGAGTTGGCCTTGCGAGTCGTAGGCATCTTCAAGTTGTTGGAGTTGTTTCTCTTATTGGGTTGGAAAGTTATCACATGCTCTACTTTATGGATATATGTTGTTGGAAATAATCATGGCTTACTTTATTGTTAATACTTAAAATTGAATTAAGCAGAGGCATCGGTGAGTCATTTTGCCGGTTTTACGACGGCTCACTTGTGTCCCCTAGGACCCCGAGATCGCATGAACTGTTCTGAGAATGAGCGCTCTAATCACACGTGGGTACGTTTACGGGCCTCCCCTCGATCACTGCCGGAATCTACATACTTGTCCAGTGGCCACAACTAGTTCGAGGTGTTTCCATTTGGTTCTTGTCGGGCGTGCAGCTTGTATCTTATGGTCCGATTTATTTTGGGGGAAGCCCAGTGAGCCTTGTAACCCCTTGTACTGCACGCTCGTGTAGGCGCGGGACGACTGCAGGTGGACAACCTCCCCAGAAGAGAGGCTCTGGTCCATTTTGCAGCGCCGGTGCAAACAGCTAGGTCCGTTCGGAGATTCGGCCGGACTCTCGATACGGGTTCAACTTAGTTAGGTGGCTTCCTGGACTTGTTTGTAGTGAAGGAGAGTGTGAGTCGTGACTATCCTGATGGCGCATCTTTTTTTATTAAGGGTGCGAGACCTGCCTAAAGGATTGATCGTGCGTGTGGGTACATTTGGGCATCCCTGCAGGGTTAAATCTTTTCGAAAAGCCGTGTCCGCGGTTATGGACGACTTGGAGCTGCACTACTCGATCATAGAACAACTTGCACCTGCTATTTCAATATTAATAAACTTGTGTAGTAAGCTAGCACAACTACAACAATAAACCTGCAATAAAACTTGGTAACCGTGTGAGTGCCCTTGATGCTTGCTTCTTTGTTTGGTCACGAGGAGGTGATTCATCGGCTGGGTTATGTTTGGTGTTAGTTTCTAGTTGGTTACTTTTATGCGCTCTCTTATCTTATCTATTTAGACGGATATTGTAGTGTGTCTCTGTAGTATGATTCTTTTGTTGCCGCTAAGTCCACCATATAGCCTGTAGGCGAGCACAGCTGAATTCCAGTCTCGCGAGTACGTGCCTCGGTACTCACCCTCGTTTTTCTTCTTTCTTTTTTTCTCTTTCTCCCTCCTTGTTCGGCAACCTTTGGCCCGACGTTTGTTCACAGGTATGGGAGCGACGACGTTAGCAAGGTTACCCTTCCGGCTTGGCCTGGGCAGGGTTTGGACGCCATCGTTTATCCTCAGGCCTCTTAGGCCCATTTGTATTCTTGTCCGTACTCGGACGCTATTTTGCTTTATGTATGATTTGGATCTTTGTATTGTATATTTGGATTCTTGACTCGTGGAGTCTTCGTGGTTATATTATATATTCTTTTGTGGGTTCCATCGTGAACTTGTGTAACTGTTGCTACTCGATTCCACCCGCATCACGTGCACGTTGCAACGTGCACGAGGCGCTTGGTGGTGCGTTTCCAAAGCGACATCATGTAGATTGTGGCGTGATCGCTATAATCTGCAAGGTGTCGGATTTTGGGGCGTCACAACTGGTCAACCCAAGTTTGACCAAATCTTGCATCTGCCTTGATGATATGACAAATGATGTTAGCCCTGAGAGTTGCATAACTAAAGTAAATAAAACTATTTGTTTCATGTACATAGTGAATTTAAGGTTTTTTTGGTGAAGCAAGCACCCAAAGACCCTAGAGAACAACTGTTGGCCAAAACACATTAGCATTGCCTAGCTACTACATCACATGGTACTCACACAAATCATGTGGTTTCATCCACAGTCCCTCTATCATCTTGACATCCACTGGTCAACCCAAGTGCTACCAAATCTTGCACATACTTTGATGGCATGACAAATGATGTTTGCCCTGTGTGTTGGAGAACTAAAGTAAATAAAACCATTTGTTTCATGTACATAATGAAATTAAGGTTTTTTGGTGAAGCAAGTACCCAAAGACCCTAGCTAGAGAACAACTGTTGGACAACACACATCAGCACTGCCTAGCTACTACATCACATGGTACCCACACAAATCACCTTGTGGTTTCATCCACAGTCCCTCTATCATCTTGACATCCACTGGTCAACCCAAGTTTGACCAAATCTTGCATCTGCCTTGATGACATTACAAATAATGTTAGCCCTGAGTGTTGCATAACTAAAGTAAATAAAACCATTTGTTTCATGTACATAGTGAATTTAAGGTTTTTTTTGTGAAACAAGGACCCAAAGACCCTAGAGAACAACTGTTGGCCAACACACATTAGCACTGCCTAGCTACTACATCACATGGTATTCACACAAATCACCTATAGTGGTTTCATCCATAGTCCCTCTATCATCTTGACATCCACTGGTCAACCCAAGTTTAACCAAATCTTGCATCTGCCTTGATGACATGACAAATGATGTTAGCCCTGAGTGTTGCATAACTAAAGTAAATAAAACCATTTGTTTCATGTACATAGTGAATTTAAGGTTTTTTTTGTGAAGCAAGGACCCAAAGACCCTAGAGAACAACTGTTGGCCAACACACATTAGCACTGCCTAGCTACTACATCACATGGTACTCAAACAAATCACCTATAATGGTTTCATCCATAGTCCCTCTATCATCTTGACATCCACTGGTCAACCCAAGTTTGACCAAATCTTGCATCTGCCTTGATGACATGACAAATGATGTTAGCCCTGAGTGTTGCATAACAAAAGATAATAAAACCATTTGTTTCATGTAAATAGTGAAATTAAGTTTTTTTGGTGAAGCAAGTAACCAAAGACCCTAGCTAGAGAACAATTGTTGGCCAACACACATCAGCACTACCTAGCTACTACATCATATGGTACTCACACAAATCACCTAGTGGTTTCATCCAGAGGCCCTCTATCATCTTGACATCCACTGGTCAACCCAAGTTTGACCAAATCTTGCATCTGCCTTGATGACATGACAAATGATGTTAGCCCTGAGTGTTGCATAACTAAAGTAAATAAAACCATTTGTTTCATGTACATAGTGAATTTAAGGTTTTTTTGGTGAAGCAAGCACCCAAAGACCCTAGAGAACAAATGTTGGCGAAGACACATTAGCACTGCCTAGCTACTACATCACATGGTACTCACACAAATCACCACTACTGCAGAAAGGCTTATCAGTGACAGGCCTTTTTTGCTTATTAGTGACGGGCAAACCGCCCGTCACTGGTATATCGTCACTGGTAATAGGTTACTAGTTACACGCAGATTTGACCGTCACTGGTAATTATTACCAGTGATAGACATAACCCTCTCACCCGTCACTAGTATATTCATTACCAACGACAACCTTATTTTGGTGCCCGTCACTGCTATGTTTTGATGAATTAAAAAAAATTATAGATCCAAAATCCAGTCATACATACAATGCATACATTCCACATAATCTCAAATATTATTAACTCTTCAATATCTATTGTACATTTATTTCTCATATAACCTTTGTAACCACGGTCAGGTCTCTACTGATCATTGACCCAAAATTACTAATACTAGCCAAGTCGGCAATACAAAAACGAACCAAATTAACTAGCTGAGCATTGGAAAAACAAATTGCATAAAGATCAGAAGCTTGACACAGGCCTCAAGCATGTTGTTCTTCATGACATCAAGATCTTCTTTATGTAACAAGTCTGCCATGACATATACAATATACATACAAGCTAAGTCAGTCAGACTAGAAAAAACAGTATAATCAAAACAGGTCATATGACAGTTAACTCCAAGTTGCTCTAAAGCATATATCCAGACAAGCATTAACAGATTCATCTTACCGCGTATGTGTACATCACTCCCCTGATCTATCATCATTCTCAGTCTCACCCGCAAGAAGATACTGTGTACAATGCCAATTGAACCATCAGCGTCGCACCATAGAAAATAAATAAGAATCTGATTGAACAAAGGTTACAAAAGCATAGCCACATGATCGGGAAGAGAACTTGTCAAGAACAACTTGCACGTTATGAGAAAGTGAACTTAGGACCCCAAAGATCACCAAACATGGCTGATGTATCTTATTTTCTACTTCTTTTGAAAAGGCACGCCATGTGACTCTAGTTTCAGTAGGTTGTAAAATGTGCAGGTTAAAAGTAAACAAGATATGAAGCCTATGCATCAAACATACGTGTTTGGCATCTCAGGACGTGTTCACAAGAGCAGTAATAAATCATGTTGTCGGAGCATATAAAGCCTACAGGCAAATTGCATCATATTCACCTTGTATAAAAAAGTTCAGGAAGAATGTGCATCAAAATGATCACTGGATGGCCACAGTTCCTACATTGTAAACCATAGTTATAACTCATCGACAGAGTCGAGACAGCCATACACGCAGCAAAGTTGTGGTAGTCAGTAGTCAAAATGTAAGACTGTAGCTCAAAATCTTACAGATTACGGACACTGTGTAGGGACAACCTTTGGTATTCAGCGATTCAGTTGTAGTTTTTGCTAGAACTGAAGGACGTGGTCTTAACAGGGTAATAGTAGTAGAGCAGGAAGAAGTGAGGTGAACCTGCACCAAACTTTTTAACTTAACTAAGTTATTTTTAGTTTGTTATAAATTATTCCTTGCACATCTATTCCTCATAGTTTTTGCTATAAAATACTCTTCCCATAATTTTGAAGTTGCTATCATATTATTTAAGCTCCATAGGCAACAATGCATAGGAAAGGAGCAAGCAATTTTGCTCAGATATGAAGCAACAAATAGTCTATCCACATATATGAGAACATGCTATAGCTTACTTCTATCAGAAAATTTCGCTAATAAACATTCAAAATTGGGTGTAGATTAAGAATAACTTTCACTAGAATAAACTTCAGATAGTAGTGCATCCCACAAGCAAAACGGAATACAAAATCCCACAAATACGTACCTTGAATAGGCAATCAAATAATTAGCAATTGGGGTTCTTATTGATGCTTGCTCTGATTTATCTTATCTCCGTACAGACTTCTTTCGGAAATCTAAGAATTGTGGTAGAAGTGACTATATGTCATGTAATTGGTGCATGTTCTTTCAGAGTACTGAGCTAAAAAAATTTAGTTCATGGGCTAAACATAACTTGCAATCCAACATCAAGTTTTTTCATTAACCACTATAGGGACTAAGGAAAAGTAAAATACAGGTATATATGAATGGATACCGTGGATAATACATGAAGCATGAACCAGCAAGATGCTATATTATTGTAGTAAGATCTCACTATGACATGTCCTTATACAACTAGATATGAACAGGCCAATCAAGTAGGCGAAACTACTGCTAGCCTGGTTGACATCCAACCATTTACAATAAAAAAATATTCGAATGTACTTATAAAAGAATGTGCTAATTAAATATTCATTGTACTTGGTCCAGTTACCCAACAGACTAACACGTAGATCAAAAGGAGCTACAGGGAGCTAGAAACTAATCATAACTGCATGGTATGACCAAAATAAACAAATGAATGCCTGTTCTAAACCATAAAGAAAACTAAATTGCACGAGAGCCAGATCAGCCTTTTACAAAATCATATCAAGATGAAAGGTTTTCATTTGAGTAATCTGCACACCATTGACCATTCAGATTATCAGGCTATGATATGAACAACTCGGTAATTGCCTGAGCTAGATAACCAATCTATGAAGGAAGACGGAAGCTGCGATCCACCCGTTGCAATGCACATCTCGCACCTGAACCTGCAATATGAGTGCGAGTAAGCACAGAATCAAATGCCTCGTATCATTGAGACAGATTGCAGAAATCTCCCCGAAAATTGCATTTTTGGTAGATTCAACAAATTATTCATATTGAGGGCGGACTGAAGTATTAGTACTTTCAGTCTACAAATGAAAATTCAAAGTTCTAGACTATCACAAAAATTACTGAGTCACTTTGGATCATATCTAATTTAGCTTAATCGCCCCTCCGGATTAGGTAATCACATCGAACCCATCAAAAATAGGGGTGATTCATGGCAGGGAGGGGGAGAGAGGCCCGTACCTAAGGATGACCTGACATGCTGGTGAGCTTCTCGACATGGACGATGGGGAAATTTTAGGAGAAAGCACCGCCGGCCGCCACCATGATTATTTGGAGAACTGGGGTCTTCAAGACTTCATCGCCATCAAATGCGAGTTCCCCGGGGAGAGGGGACGATGATGCTCCTATGGTGGAGGGAGGTAATGCTCTTGCGGTGGAGGATGGTGGGTGACATGGATATGCCCTTCGGGTACCCACGGATTAGTATACCGGGTCTGGCCCATTAAGGAAGTGGACAAGTACAAGGACTCGAAGATCAACTTGGAGACAAAGAAGGAAGGTTCTAATCCGTATTCGACTAGGACACTTGTAAAACCTTAGCCCGGTTGCATATATAAAGCCAGGCAGGGGCGCCCCTAGTGGGACAACTTACAACATCGACATCGAGAGTCATAGCATACAAGATAGATTAGACATATACTAGATACAAAACTCCATCTACGGCGGCCCACTGTAAACACCATTGTGATCATATACTAGATTGCTAGCAGGATGTAGCGATCCTCCACCATGGGGACATGAACCTGGGTACATCGTGTGCCAATCTTGATCCCGGAATCTCTAGTCGTTGCTCTTCCCCCGATCCAAAGTCCTTCATCTTGGACATTTGCCGAGTTAACCCTCGTCAGCGGGAGCATGGGCGCTCGCGTCTCTGAAGGAAGGGATCGAGATCTAGGATGAAGAGGGGGGCACCGACAGGTTTGGGATTGGGCGGTTGGCTTCATCGTTTCCAGGGGAATCCTACAAGTTGCAACACGGACGAAACGGGCAAAATGCTCCGTGCCGGGATGAACGACACATTGGTTATCCTCTCTTTTTTGTGGGACGCATTAGTTAATCTTAACACATACCAAGTACATGCTCGTACAGCTCAAAAAAATTACAATACGTGCTCGTACATCTAAAGCACATACAGAGCCCATTTTTAATATACATGCCAGGGACGACCGGCGTATAGGTTTACGATTCACTCGTTGTGACTGCTTCATTACTAGAATCAATATCTCTGACGAGCATCGACTAGAGTCTGTCACTAGTAAATTTAATCACAGGATATGGCATCGATAAGAAATACTAGTGACAGGCATTTGGGATGCCCGCCACTGATGTTTTATACCAGTGACGGTCTCTTGCCCGCTAGTCACTGGTAATCATTACCAGTGATAGGCTTGCTTTTGCCCGTCACTAATGACCTTGCGGCTATAAGAAATTCTGAAGTAGTGCACCTATAGTGGTTTCATCCACAGTCCCTCTATCATCTTGACATCCACTGGTCAACCCAAGTTCTTCCAAATATTGCATATACTTTGATGGCATGAAAAATGATGTTTGCCCTGAGTGTTGCAAAACTAAAGTAAATAAAACCATTTGTTGCATGTACATAGTGAAATTATGGTTTTTTGGTGAAGCAAGTACCCAAAGACCCTAGCTAGAGAATAACTGTTGGCCAACACACATCAGCACTGCCTAGCTACTACATCACATGGTACCCACACAAATCACCTTGTGGTTTCATCCACAGTCCCTCTATCATCTTGACATCCACTGGTCAACCCAAGTTTGACCAAATCTTGCATCTGCCTTAGTGACATGACAAATGATGTTAGCCCTGAGTGTTGCATAACTGAAGTAAATAAAACCATTTGTTTCATGTACATAGTGAATTTAAGGTTTTTTTGGTGAAGCAAGCACCCAAAGACCCTGGAGAACAACTGTTGGCCAAAACAGATTAGCACTGCCTAGCTACTACATCACATGGTACTCACACAAATCACCACTACTGCAGAAAGGCTTATCAGTGACAGGCCTTTTTTGCTTATCGGTGACGGGCAAACCGCCCGTCACTGGTATACCGTCACTGGTAATAGGTTACTAGTGACAGGCAGATTTGACCGTCATTGGTAACTATTACCAGTGATAGACATAACCCTCTCACCCGTCACCAGTATATTCATTACCAATGATAACCTTATTTTGCTGCCCGTCACTGCTATGTTTTGATGAATTAAAAAAAATTATAGATCCAGAATCTAGTTGATGAGGACATCCCTACTATTGTTCCATCTCCACTTCGTGATGATGACAAGCAAGTTGCTGCAAAGAAGAAGTCCAATGATGAAATCCGTATTGGACCTATTACAAGAGCTCGTGCAAAGTTAATAGAACAACAGGTGAATTTGCTCCTAATAGAATCTGATTATTTTGTTAATGAGAATTGTTTACTGCCTAAGTCTTTGTGTGTTTGCATACTCAGGTTCATGGGAGAAGAAGGCATAGCACGAGGGAGCGAGGAGTTGAAGCAGCTAGAGCAAGACGTGATGATCATGCCCATGGACGCGAGGGAGGAGAGGGAGGCCGGCGACCAGCATGAGGAGGAGGAGGACATCACGCAGGAGGCTGCATATGGCGCACCATCAAGTGCTTGTGCGCCATACACCTAAGGCCTGCGCGCCTAGTTGGCTGCACCCAACCATTGGGTCAGTTTGTATCAAATAAGGTTGAGTCGAACCACGTTTAGAGGACCAGGTCAGGTCGGCTGCCTTTGGCCAGCCGCACCCCCCATATATTGAGTGCCTATGCGCCATAGAGAGGTTAGACCACGTTTTAGATAAAACCCTAGTTCTTGAGATTGCTCTAAGCATTCATCTGGAATTCTTGTCTCCAATTTGTTTCGATCTGGAGATTATATACTGCAAGTTAAGTGTGATCTGCTGTTCCATTGGGAATTAGTGAATTGCAATTATACCGTTTCATGGTCGACGGCTACGTTGCGCAAGTGTGTGAAGTCGTGAATATCTGAAGGGTAGAGAGCTGTTGCATTGGCATCAGGGATCTAGCGAGGAGAGATCATCGGTGACACCAAGTTATCTATCATCATCATCATCACCACCGCAAGCTTACTGAGAAGATCGGGCCACCCCTTATCATCTTGGTATCAGATTTCCAGTGTTTCCTCGGTAAGCATCTACCAGATCATCCGTAGTTTAGTTGTGATTTTTGTCCTATCCAGAAAAGCCAAAAAAAAATTAGGGTTCATAGTATTGCCATAGCCTAGATTGCATCGTAGATTGGTTTTAGTTGCTGGTCGTTTTTCCTTCTTTGATCCGATCTGTTTCTTGTTCCGTAGGAGTCTAGGTTCTAGTCGGTTTTAGGTTTTGGATCTGAGTTTGTGTTTTCCACCGAGTCCACTTTCATCTCAAGTTGTTTCCGCCGCCTTTGTTCTGATCCGAGTCGGCAGATAAACCCTAGCGTCAAGTTTTGTTTGATCGATCGGTCGCCATCAGACAACATTGCTGTTCTGTCTGGTCTCGAGCGTAGGCAGCGATCGCTCCTCACCAGACAAAGGGGCACGTTTGTCTGGTCCAGCGCGTGAGTAGCCATCGAGGCATTGCCCCTGCCGCGGCACAGATTTCATCAGTTCTGAGTTTTTCTTGTTTTCCTTCAAAACCGAGTCCACATAGCGTACCTTTCTGCATCTTTTGAAAGCCATAGCCACAGCCTTTTGACAACATCGTGTAGGTACCTTTCCTACGAGACTAGCATATTTTTGTTGCTCCACGGGCTGCTCTATTTAGGGTTTTCAAGTGCATTTTTGTCTGCCGTGCTGAAAAATCTTCGCGGTGCACTAGTAGATTGAGCAATCTTGTGCCTGTTTACATTGAGCATTGCTAGTGTCTCTCTTGCGCATTGCAACATATCCTGTTTTATAGTTGCTTTGCCACGTTTATCTCCACGTGTGTGTTTCCCTTGGGTGTTTTGTTCACACGATCAGCACTAGGACTTGTCTTTGGTGTAGTTAGGATACCATACCTACAGCTCCACCATATACTCCTGCTTTGTCGTGTGATTGCTCTTATACCCTGGTATTCACTTCATCACATCCGTGCATTAGTCATCTATCCGAACGGGTACGCAATTGCTATTCACTTTGGAACGGTAAGATTTCCTTTTCTTGTCAGTTTTGAGTGAGTTGTGAGTGTGCCACCGAAAAGATTTTTGATTTCGTGCACTAATCTACTAATCATGTCTGTTAGTGGTGTTGATGATGTGATGCAGAAAAAGGCTGATGATGCTACTGTTACATGGAGGGAATATGAAGCTCTCCGTGATCATTTGCAAGGGGTTATTACTAGATCCACTGAAAACATTGACGCTGATATTCAAGCTGTGCAAATGAAAGTGGATGCAACTGAAACTATAGTCAATGCTATGCAAGCGCAAGTCACTGCTCTCCAGACAAGCATACAACAATTGACAACTTCCGTCAATGGGCTGCGTGTAACTGTTGAGCAACGCCACCATGAGGACCATGGCGATGTTGATAGTGTCCATGGAGATAATGAAAACATGATGGGCAACAATGGCCGTGGGCGTGGCTTTCCAGGACAGGGTCGACCACCACCACCACTTGGTGCTCGGCGTGTGCCATTTCAGGAGGATGATGGCTTGGGCAAGCCCAAGTTCACGATTCCCAGATTTGAAGGCTCCACTGATGCGGAGGAGTACCTTACTTGGGAGCTCAAGATTGAAAATTATGGCGTTTGCATGATTACACTGAAGATAGGAAGATCAAGCTTGCTTCTTCAGAATTTGATGGTTATGCCTTGCGTTGGTGGGATAGCATTGTGACGGAAAGACGAGGTAACAACGAGCTTCCTGTTCTTACATGGCGCAATATGAAGGAGATCATGCGAGCTCGTTTTGTTCCCACTAATTACCTGCGTACTATTTATGATAAATTGACACAGTTGAAGCAAGGAACCATGACCGTTGATGCTTATTACATGGAGATGGAGATGTTGCTGCAGCGTGCACGTGTTCGAGAGTCTATTGAGATGACCATGCAGCGATTTCTTCATGGGCTGAAGTACAACATAAAAGGTATTGTTAGGCATCATTCCTACAACAATATGAACGAGCTTTTGCATCATGCAAGGGAGGCTGAATCGCAGCTAGCTGAAGAGGCTCTAATCAAGGCACGATATACTCCTTCTGGGAGGTTCTCTAGCAGGGCGCCGCACCAATCTGCAGCGCCTATGGAGGGTGCCACCAGAGGCCCCTCTTCTTCCCACTCTCACCCAGCCTCCAATGCTTCTACTGCAAAGAAACCAGCAGCTCCTGCGCCTAGCTCTGGTTCCAACATGTCTACAGCTCGTAATAGAGATATGCAATGCCATACATGTGGTGGCAAGGGGCACTTCAAGCGAGAGTGTCCAAACAGAAAGGTAATGATTGTTAATGATGATAATGAGTATGAGACTGGCGATGACGCTGATCCGTATGATTCCAATGATGATGGTTACACAAGTGAGGGCGGCATGGATGCCTTTGCTTCTCCAGCGCCTACCATTGTTGTCTCACAGCGTGCATTGAGTGTCACGCCACATGCTGATTCCCAGCACTGCAATCTGTTCCAAACAAAAGCACTAGTTGGCCCAAACAAAGCTTGCAAAGTAATCATTGATGGAGGAAGCTGCCGCAATCTAGCAAGCAAGGAGCTATGTGCCAAACTAAATCTGAAATATTTACCTCATCCAAATCCCTACTACATCCAATGGTTGAGTGATAATGGAGAGATGAAGGTAAATCATATGGTGCATGTGAATTTTGAAATAGGACCATACAAGGATTCCATTGAGTTTGATGTGGTTCCTATGACTGTTTGTCACCTACTACTGGGTCGGCCATGGCTGTATGATCGCCATGTGCAACACAATGGCCGAGCCAATACCTATCACTTGGAGTTCAAGGGCAAGAAAATTAATCTACAGCCTATGTCACCGCAGCAAATTGTCAATGAGTCTCGTCAGAAAATAGAAGTGAAGCTAGAACAGCCACCTACACGAGAAAATAATGTAATAGCTGTGAGTGAAAATATAACGAAAAGTGAGAGACTGCCTAGTTTGCTTATATTAGCCACCAAAGAAGACATGGTAGAATTTAGAGAGGATCCTACAGCCATGCCACTTGTGCTTATGTACAAAGGCGAGGTGTTAGTTTCTAATGATATGCAACCTGTTTCTCTTGGTGTTTCTCATGTATTGCAGGAGTACGACGATGTGTTTCCGGAGGAGGTGCCCGCAGGACTGCTACCATTGCGTGGAATTGAGCATCAAATTGATTTGATCCATGGTGCCACTCTTCCAAACCGTGCGCCGTACAGGACCAACCCCGAAGAGACAAAGGAAATACAGCAACAAGTACAAGAGCTTCTGGACAAGGGGTATATTCGTGTTTCTCTTAGCCCTTGTGCTGTTCCTGTTATTTTGGTGCCTAAGAAAGATGGTACATGGCGCATGTGCGTAGATTGTAGAGCTATTAATAACATCACTATTCGATATCGTCATCCTATTCCACGCTTAGAGGATATGCTAGATGAATTGAGTGGTGCTGCTATTTTCTCTAAGATTGATTTGCGTAGTGGATACCATCAAATTAGGATGAAAGAAGGGGATGAATGGAAAACTGCTTTCAAAACTAAATTTGGTTTATATGAGTGGCTAGTTATGCCTTTTGGTCTTACTAATGCACCTAGCACATTCATGCGCTTAATGAATCATGTTTTGCGAGAGTTTATTGGTCGTTTTGTGGTTGTATATTTTGATGATATACTTATTTATAGCCGCACTGAATCTGAACATTGTGAGCATATTAGACAAGTTTTGCAAGTGTTGCGTGATGCTAAATTGTATGCTAACCTTGAGAAGTGCACATTTGCAAAAGATAAAGTGATATTTCTGGGATATGTTGTATCTATGCATGGGGTAGAGGTAGATTCATCTAAAATTGAAGCAATTCAAAATTGGCCTACTCCCATGAATGTTAGTCAAGTACGCAGTTTTCACGGTCTTGCTGGTTTCTATCGGCGTTTTGTGAAAGACTTTAGTACTATTGCTGCACCATTGAATGAATTAACTAAGAAAGGAGTGCCTTTTATATGGGGCGCTGCCCAAGATCATGCATTTGATGAGCTGAAACATTTGCTTACTTCTGCACCATTGCTTGCACTACCAGATTTTTCTAAGCAATTTAAAGTTGAATGTGATGCTAGTGGTATAGGAATTGGTGGTGTGTTGATGCAAGAAGGTAGACCTATTGCTTATTTCAGCGAGAAACTTTCTGGTGCTAGACTGAATTATCTTGTTTATGATAAAGAATTGTATGCGCTTGTTCGAGTTCTTGAGGTTTGGCAACATTATTTGTGGCCAAAAGAATTTATCATACATTCTGATCATGAAGCTTTAAAATATCTGAAAGCTCAATCTAACTTGCATAGGCGCCTAGCTAAGTGGGTTGAGTTCATTGAGTCGTTTCCCTACATAATCAAGTATAAGAAAGGGAAAGAAAATGTTGTTGCTGATGCTCTATCTAGGAAGAACATGTTATTGACGCATCTTGATGTTAAAATTCCTGGTTTAGAGAGCTTGTGTGATTTGTATGCCACTGATCATGATTTTGCTGAACCATATCGTTTGTGTATGCTTAGAACTGCATGGGACAAGTACCACATACATGATAGATTTTTGTTTCGTGCTAACAAACTATGTGTTCCAGAATCGTCGGTACGTTTGCTATTGTTGCAGGAATCACATGCTGGCGGATTGATGGGTCACTTTGGGCGTGAGAAGACGCTTCTCATGCTCGCTGATCATTTTTATTGGCCCAAGATGAGGCGTGACGTGGACAGATTTGTTAGGCGCTGCATTGTATGCAACACGTCCAAGTCCAAGCTGAAGCCTCATGGTTTGTATACACCACTACCTGCACCTACCACACCATGGGAAGATATAAGTATGGATTTTGTGTTAGGTTTGCCACGCACTAAAAGAGGTCATGATAGTATATTTGTGGTAGTGGATAGATTCTCTAAGATGGCACACTTTATTGCATGCCACAAAAGCGATGATGCGTCGCACATAGCTAATCTATTTTTCAGGGACATTGTCCGCTTGCATGGAGTGCCCAAGACAATTGTTTCTGACAGGGACGTGAAGTTTATGAGCTACTTCTGGAAGACACTATGGGGCAAGTTGGGAACGAAGTTACTGTTCAGCACTACATGTCATCCCCAAACAGATGGTCAAACGGAGGTGGTGAATAGAACATTGTCACAATTGCTGCGAGCCATGATCAAGAAAAATCTGCGTGAGTGGGAGGAGTGTTTGCCACATGTTGAGTTCGCATATAACAGAGCGGTGCACACTACTACTCAGCTTTGTCCTTTCGAGGTGGTGTATGGTTTCAAACCAATCACACCACTAGATTTGCTGCCTCTTCCATTGCATGAGAGAGTTAATATGGAGGCATCAAAAAGAGCAGATTATGTGAAGAAAATTCATGAGAAGACACGAGAGGCCATTGAGAAGAAAGGCAAGAACATTGATGCTACACGAAACCAATCAAGAAAGCAAGTTTTGTTTCAGCCTGGAGATATGGTTTGGGTGCATCTGCGCAAGGATAGGTTCCCACAGCTGCGAAGTTCGAAGTTGAGGCCGCGTGGTGCTGGTCCTTACAAGGTGCTAGCCAAGATAAATGACAATGCCTACTCGATTGATATTCCTATTGCTGAGTTTGGTGGCGTTAGCAACAGCTTCAACGTTGCTGATTTGTCACCATATGATGGAGAAGACCTTGGAGCGTCGAGGTCGACGCCTTTTGAAGGGGGGGGAGATGATGAGGACATCCCTACTATTGTTCCATCTCCACTTCGTGATGATGACAAGCAAGTTGCTGCAAAGAAGAAGTCCAATGATGAAATCAGAATTGGACCTATTACAAGAGCTCGTGCAAAGTTAATAGAACAACAGGTGAATTTGCTCCTAATGGAATCTGATTATTTTGTTAATGAGAATTGTTTACTGCCTAAGTCTTTGTGTGTTTGCATACTCAGGTTCATGGGAGAAGAAGGCATAGCACGAGGGAGCGAGGAGTTGAAGCAGCTGGAGCAAGACGTGATGATCATGCCCATGGACGCGAGGGAGGAGAGGGAGGCCGGCGACCAGCATGAGGAGGAGGAGGACATCACGCAGGAGGCTGCATATGGCGCACCATCAAGTGCTTGTGCGCCATACACCTAAAGCCTGCGCGCCTAGTTGGCTGCACCCAACCATTGGGTCAGTTTGTATCAAATAAGGTTGAGTCGAACCACGTTTAGAGGACCAGGTCAGGTCGGCTGCCTTTGGCCAGCCGCACCCCCCATATATTGAGTGCCTATGCGCCATAGAGAGGTTAGACCGCGTTTTAGATAAAACCCTAGTTCTTGAGATTGCTCTAAGCATTCATCTGGAATTCTTGTCTCCAATTCGTTTCGATCTGGAGATTATATACTGCAAGTTAAGTGTGATCTGCTGTTCCATTGGGAATTAGTGAATTGCAATTATACCGTTTCGTGGTCGACGGCTACATTGCGCAAGTGTGTGAAGTCGTGAATATCTGAAGGGTAGAGAGCTGTTGCATTGGCATCAGGGATCTAGCGAGGAGAGATCATCGGCGACACCAAGTTATCTATCATCATCATCACCACCGCAAGCTTACTGAGAAGATCGGGCCACCCCTTATCACTAGTCATACATACAATGCATACATTCCACATAATCTCAAATATTATTAAATCTTCAATATCTATTGTACATTTATTTCTCATATAACCTTTGTAACAACGGTCAGGTCTCTACTGATCATTGACCCAAAATTTCTAATACTAGCCAAGTCGGCAATACGAAAACGAACCAAATTAACTAGCTGAGTGTTGGAAAAACAAATTGCACAAAGATCAGAAGCTTAACATATGCCTCAAGCATGTTGTTCTTCATGACATCAAGATCTTCTCAATGTAACAAGTCTGCCATGACATATACAATATAGGGATTTCTATTTTCGTGCCCTCAGGTCCTTAGTTGTACTCAGTTTTCCCCAGTTCCTTAGTTTTTCCTCAGTTTTCCCCAAGCCCTTGTCTGAAATCCTTAGAAGAAGCTTGGACGGGAGGATTTCCGTTTAGTTGACCATTCCGTGCTGACGTGTGGGGCCGCGTCATGTGGGGCTGGTAGAAAGGGACCACGTGGGACAGGACGAGACCGCGTTTGGTTGCACGTGAGAGCTCGGTTCTGTCTCTCTCGGCCCAAATTGGCATTTTTCAGAGCGCCTTTTTCCCCTCTCTCTCTATAACAGTTCTCTCTCTTTTCACCAAATTAGTATCAAATCTAGAGAAGCTTCTATTTCTGT
Source organism: Dactylis glomerata (assembly GCA_007115705.1). Lineage (NCBI taxonomy): Eukaryota > Viridiplantae > Streptophyta > Magnoliopsida > Poales > Poaceae > Dactylis > Dactylis glomerata. Next base: position 4,536,466 of record QXEO01000339.1, read on the forward strand.
CTTTCTTCAACGATTGTTGCCTTTTGGCCCTCATTTTCTGCCCAATATGGTAACAAATCTAGTAGCAAATCTAGAAGTTAGTATAGGATAAATTCACAGCAGCATAATAAATTCAGAAAACTAAGTATAATACATAAACTGCATATAGCAGCCAAAAGCAGCCAATAACGATGTTAATGTTCATGACAAACTAAGCTGAAAATAATACAAGACGCAATGTATGGCCAAAATGAAGATTAGGATACCCCAGGATGAATGAATCTGTTCTTCATTCAACATATATTTCTTCGTCGCTCCATTCTTGTATCTGAAGGAAATATTCATTAAACTTCTTCCGTCTGCAGTGTGCAGCCAATACATCTTCCAAACGGTATGGCCTTTGTTCATTTCTTAGACCGTAGTTTCCTAATCTATCCACACGTAGTGGCCACTCATCCTAGGCCTTTATATCATCAAAGTACTATCTGATATAACCCAAATCCGCGTAGTAGATGCAGCCAGGTCGAAGTGTCGGGTGCACTCTGGTGTCGATAGAGATACACCAAATATAATGGACGAAGAAGGAACGACTGCCAATGTTACTGACGGCATGGAGAGAGTGGCTCTCAGTGTCCACACGGTACACCAATGGTTGACCTTCCTCCAAATGCCTGTTGTCACTGCCGCCGCCCAACAACACAAGCAATAGATCACCATCCGACTTAACAAGGTAGAACTTGGAATCATTTCCAAGTTCTGGAAATGAAAATAGTGTCTCCATGTTGATAGTGCTCGCGCGCTGCTCCAACTGGACATTGTTGGTGCACACTAATTTTCCGAACTCAAAATTATTCGCAGCTATTGCATACAATTCACCATTGAACGGGGTAATGCAACGCAGAGAATGGTGCTCGATCGAAAATCTTCCTTCTCCCCAATCTTCATCTATACCCTTAGTTGGGGTGCTCTCATCGACCCAAGCAATTTCCACCGGGTAACCTGTGGAAACGAAGACCATAGTCGGGGACTTCATTACAGCAACTGACTCGAGAATAATAGATGGCATCTGCGCCTCAAACATAGTGTTCAATGTCTTTGTGAGTGGGTTCATAAGCCGTATCTTGTGCGGCTGGTTCTTCTGGGAAAGCACGATGATGCCACGGCAAAAGCCGACAAAGTAGTATCTAAAATATATTGATGAAGATAACATTCAGCACTAAGATGTTTACGATTGAAAATAAAAATAGATTAACTCTATAGATATGGAGGAATTTGAACCTTGCATGAACTTCTATTAGATCGATGGTGACGTAGCGGGATGTGCGGAGGTGGAGGAAGGTGAACTCAGCAGCGCGTGGAAGGGCGTGTTCTACCATGATCCATTCGTGCAGGTGCACGTCAGGCTCAGGTAAATCTGAGCGCCAGTTTCTACAAACTTGCCTCAAAGCAGAGTAGGTATCCACATACTCCTCGTTCGCCAGTAAGCAGTCGCCGATCTTGTGAAGTGGTCTGTCAGCCATGAGAGAGGCCCAGTTCACAGAGGCGCCGCGCTTGGATGCGCCGCCCTCGGAGGCGACGGGCTCGGCGGTGACAGCCTCGGATGCGATGGGCTATGCGGCGATGGGCTCGGATGCAACGGGCTCGGAGGCGATGGGCTCGGAGGCGACGGGCTCGGAGGCGACGGGCTCGGGGGGCGACGGTCGCCGGCACATTCTTCTTCTCCATCACCGGCAGGGGAGCGCGCGTAGGGCGGTTGGGGTTTTTTCCTTCGATTTGGAGAAGTTGATGGGACATGAGAGGCGTGGTTGCGTGCATGTGTGAGAATGAGACTGTGTGCAGAGGGCGGGAGAGAGGGGCTCTGTATAGGCAAAGTGACGGTTGGTCTCGGCAGTTTCTCAAAAAAACTAGACGTTTGGTCTCAACACGCGCACCGCCTAACCGCTGCGCACCGCGACACACGTCCGTGGTACTGCACGTCTGCACCGTTACGTGTACTCAGTTCTACCCTCGAGTCTTACACTGAAAAAATATCTGTACTCAGTTTTCCCCTCGAGTACTAATACTGGCTAGTGCAATATAATCAGTTTTACCCTCAAGTGGCTAGTCAACAGAGAGTCAACAAATGGGATTAAGCTATCTAATTGAGTCATTTCATGCGCAAAAAAATTCAAAAAAATAAAATCATAGTGCCTCCTACTCATGGAGTCTTGTTACGCGACCTGCCATGCAGGAAATCATAACAATCATATATAAATCAAGTTTTACCACAAATGGCCACTTCTCAAATCACTAGTAGCTATGAAGGTTCATGGCTTTCCACTCAAACCCCTTCTCAAAACATCTATACCCAAAACATAGTTTGTCTGAATGAGGCCATAATTTTCACACTCATGTATATTTGAATTGCTAATACTTTGAGGTAGGCCAACCTGGGTTTCATTGTACAAAACATGTGTTTTTCCTTTTCTAAATCTCTTATTTGAATTCCTTAGCCTATTTACTATTTACTTGCCCTTGGATCCTTGATACTACTCAGTTTTACGCTCTCCCTTCTCACAGAAGCCCAAACTTGGCTTGATTGGTCGAGCTGTTGTCACACAGATCGTGCCCACCTACCGTCGATCCTATGATCTAATGGGCAGGATAACCCCTCTTTCTCTCTCATCATGGCCACCCTCTCTCTATCTGTCGGTGGCAAACTACTACCCCTCTATGTATGCTAAATAATGAGTTTGCCACCGGATTCAACAAGTTTGGTAATCACAAATTTCTTGTAGGCATTACTTTTCACAGTAAAATGATAAACTATCACGAATTTCCATTTCTTTTAGGCATTACGTTTCACGGTAAAATGATAAACTATCACGAATTTCCATTTCTTGTAGGCATTACTTTTCATGGTAAAATGATAAACTATCACGAATTTCCATTTCTTTTAGGCATTACTTTTCAAGGTAAAATGATAAACTATCACAAATTTCCATTTCCGTCAAGATAGTCCGCATTACTTTTTTGTTGAGATATAAACCCCCACAATGGTCATCTCCTCCTTAATTTATTGTGTAAACCCCACAACGGTCATCTAGGTTCTGCCTCTCTCTTCTTCGTTCACATACACTTGATCCATTGCCATGGCTTCCACGTCTCGGACGCCGACCGGAAGGGGAAGGGGAAGGGGAAGGGGCGGCCGGGGTGGTGGATCATCATCATTGCCACCACCATCGTTAACACTGCCATTGATCATAGAGGAGTTCTTCATCGTCATCTATGAAGACCCTTTGGCCAAGAAGGTACGTACGCGTTCCCACATATATGATGCATGTGATTAATTATGTGCATGTTCTAAAAAACCTTTAATTTCAAACGATCGGCGCTCGATCTCTTTGCAGGCACTCCCAAAAAAGTTTGCAGACTATCTTGACGGCTAGGAGCCCGCTAAGGTGTATCTGTGAGCAGCTGACTGCGGTCCTCGTCTCTGGACCGTGGAGGTCCTATTTGACGGACAAGGCCGGATGTACCTCGACAAGGGCTGGGAGAATTTTGCCATCGCGCACGGTGTGGATTTCGGCTGCTTCCTACACTTCAAATATGAAGGCGATGATGTGCTCACAGTGAAGGTGTTCGACGGAACAATGTGCAGGAAGTACTACTACACGGACGATGAAGATACTGACGATGAAAGCGATGATGACGTGAAGCCATGCTTCCATCCCCTTTAGATAAGGGGATTATGACCAAGAATATATATGTAGCTTCATATGCATCGATTTAGAGATCTAGCTATTTTCTATATATTATGCATGTAAAAATAATATCGCAATTTCCACCATGATTCGAGCACCACAGCCTCCAAATGATGCCGATGCCGATATCGGCATGGTCAGAACGGCTATGCTCGCCACCACTGCTAGGTCACCATCGGGATGCACCCTCAATCCCGTCCCCTCATTCGATCACTGACACACCAGAGATACCGCCGAGGCCAATGACGAACGTACATGTTGATGCCAATGCCGAACATGCACGCCGCTGTGGGCACGGCCACGCCGCCCCGCTATGCTGGACGCCACAGACCACCGCGAGGTCTTTCCCTTCGCCACCACACTCCCCTAGCACCCATCTATACACGCCAGAAAGGAGAGACACTAGTTTTCTCTACATTGCTCGCGTTCGTGTTCGACACCGTCAGTTAAAGTGTTGAGGTCGTCGTCGATGTCCTCGACCATTTCTTCTCTTCTTTGCATGGTTAAACACATCTAGTTTATATCTATCTAATGCGTCTGGTCTCGCCTCATGCAGTTCTTTGTGGACGTCGATCTCATCTCGGCACCCCGCAGGCCACCTCCTCCATGCCATTGCTGTAGAGCTCCATTTAAAAATCTAATCCTACCCGTGTATTGCCCCTTGTATCAGCGTCATGGCCCCACTTATCATTCGATATACCGAAGCCCCACTCGTCCACGTTTCGGTCAGGGATACGGCGATGCTTACAGTCAAACAAACATGGATGGTCTGACGTGTCTTTGCGGGCTCTACGTGGCCCCACTAGTCAGCAGATAACGGTCAACATTGTTGACTCATCGGGCAACCGGCCGTTCCAGCACTTGTGAGGATTTCAGACAAGGGCTTGGACAAAACCGAGGAAAAACTAAGGAGCTGAGGAAAACTGAGTACAACTAAGGACCCGAGGGCACGAAAATAGAAATCCCTACAATATACATTCAAGCTAAGTCAGTCAGACTGGAAAAAACAGTGTAATCAAAATAGGTCATATGACAATTAACTCCAAGTTGCTCTAAAGCATATATCCAGACAAGCATTAACAGATCCATCTTACCGCCTATGTGTACATCACTCCCCTGATCTATCATCATTCTCAGTCTCACCCGCAAGAAGATACTGTGTACAATGCCAATTGAACCATCAGCGTCTCACCATAGAAAATAAACAAGAATCCTATTGAACAAAGGTTACAAAAGCAAAGCCACATGATCGGGAAGAGAACTTGTCAAGAACAACTTGCACGTTATGAGAAAGTGAACTTAGGACCAAAGATCACCAAACATGGCTGATGTATCTTATTCTCTACTTCTTTTGAAAAGGCACGCCATGTGACTCTAGTTTCAGTAGGTTGTAAAATGTGCAGGTTAAAAGTAAACAAGATATGAAGCCTATGCATCAAACATACGTGTTTGGCATCTCAGGACGTGTGCACAAGAGCAGTAAAAAATCATGTTGTCGGAGCATATAAAGCCTACAGGCAGATTGCATCATATTCACCTTGTATAAAAAAGCTCAGGAAGAATGTGCAGCAAAATGATCACTGGATGGCCACAGTTCCTACATTGTAAACCATAGTTATAACTCGTCGATAGAGTCGAGACAGCCATACACGCAGCAAAGTTGTGGTAGTCAGTAATCAAAATGTAAGACTGCAGCTCAAAATCATACAGATTATGGACATTATGTATGGATAACCTTTGGTATTCAGCGATTCAGTTGTAGTTTTTGCTAGAACTGAAGGACGTGGTCTTAACAGGGTAATAGTAGTAGAGCAGGAAGAAGTGAGGTGAACCTGCACCAAAATTTTTAACTTAACTAAGTTATTTAGTTTGTTATAAATTATTCCTTGCACATCTATTCCTCATAGTTTTTGCTATAAAATACTCTTCCCATAATTTTAAGTTGCTATCATATTATTTAAGCTCCATAGGCAACAATGCATAGGAAAGGAGCAAGCAATTTCGCTCAGATATGAAGCAACAAATAGTCTATCGACATATATGAGAACATGCTATAGCTTACTTCTATCAGAAAATTTTGCTAATAAACATTCAAAATTGGAGGTAGATTAAGAATAACTTTCACTAGAATAAACTTCAGATAGTAGTGCATCCCACAAGCAAAACGGAATACAAAATCCCACAAATACGTACCTTGAATAGGCAATCAAATAATTAGCAATTGGGGTTCTTCTTGATGCTTGCTCTGATTTATCTTATCTCCGTACAGACTTCTTTCGGAAATCTAAGAATTGTGGAAGAAGTGACTATATGTCATGTAATTGGTGCATGTTCTTTCAGAGTACTGAGCTAAAAAACTTTAGTTCATGGGCTAAACATAACTTGCAATCCAACATCAAGTTTTTTCATCAACCACTATAGGGACTAAGGAAAAGTAAAATACAGCTATATATGAATGGATACCGCGAATAATACATGAAGCATCAACCAGCAAGATGCTATATTATTGTAGTAAGATCTCACTATGACATGTCCTTATACAGCTAGATATGAACAGGCTAATCAAGTAGGCGAAACTACTGCTAGCCTGGTTGACATCCAACCATTTGCAATAAAAAATTATTCGAATGTACTGATAAAAGAATGTGCTAATTAAATATTCATTGTACTTGGTCCAGTTACCCAACAGACTAACACGTAGATCAAAAGGAGCTACAGGGAGCCAGAAACTAATCATAACTGCATGGTATGACAAAAATAAACAAATGAATGCCTGTTCTAAACCATAAAGAAAACTAAATTGCACGAGAGCTAGATCAGCCTTTTACAGAATCATATCAAGATGAAAGGTTTTCATTTGAGTAATATGCACACCATTGAACATTCAGATTATCAGGCAATGATATGAACAACTCAGAAATTGCCTGAGCTAGATAACCAATCTGTGAAGGAAGACGGAAGCTGCGATCCACCCGCTGCAATGCACATCTGGCACCTGAACCTGCAATATGAGTGCGAGTGAGCACAGAATCAAATGCCTCGTATCATTGAGACAGATTGCAGAAATCTCCCCGAAAATTGCATTTCTGGTAGATGCAACAAATTATTCATATTGGGGGCGGACTGAAGTATTAGTATTTTCAGTCTACAAATGAAAATTCAAAGTTCTAGACTATCACAAAGATTACTAAGTCACTTTGGATCATATTTAATTTAGCTTAATCACCCCTCCAGATCAGGTAATCACATCGAACCCATCAAAAATAGGGGTTATTCATGGTAGGAAGGGGGAGAGAGGCCCGTACCTGAGGACGACCTGGCATGCTGGTGAGCTTCTCGCCATGGATGATGGGGAAATTTTAGGAGAAAGCACCGCCGGCCGCCACCATGATTATTTGGAGAACAGGTGATGAGGACATCTCTACTACACAGCCATCTCTGATCCTATTGTTGCTAATCAAGATAAGTCCAATGACGAGATTAGGATTGGACCAATTACTCGAGCCCGTGCTAAGTTGTTACAACAGCAGGTGACTTCACTCCTTGCTGAATCTGATATTTATTGTAATGAGAATTTTATACTGCCTAAGTCTTTGTTCATATGTATGATCAGGTTCATTGGAGAAGAAGGGGTTCGAGGGAGCGAGGAGATGCAACACATGGAGCATGACGTGGTGATCAAGCAAGAGAGCGCGAGGGAGGAGAGGGAGGCCGGTGCCACAAGCATGGAGAGCATCACCACGTGAAGGAGATCAAGTCTGGATGAGCATGAGCATGTGATGGCGCACTAGGACTGCCTACGACATGATGTCTACACGTCTAAGGCGCGCTACACACATAGCCTGCGTGCTAAAATTAGGCCAAACCCATATATGGGTTGGTATGTACCCGTTTGAGTCGAACCGAGTCAGTTTGGGCCCAAACCAGGCATGTTTTAGGCCAGGTCTTTGCTGAGGACGCCCGGCCACCTATAAGTAGCCCTGGGCACCCCATCAATTAGGGTTAGACCACGTTTAGACTAAAGATTACTTCGTTGAACTGTTGTAAGCATTCATCTGAATTCCTCCGCACCAATTCATCTGGATTTGGTGTTATACTGCTGCAAGTTTAGTGTGATCTGTTGTTCCATTGGAAATCAGTAGATTGCAAACTACCGTTTTGTGGTCGATGGCTACATGCGCAAGTGTGTGGAGTCGTGAATATCCTACAGGGTTTGAGAGCTGTTGCATTGGCATCAGGATTCAAGCGAGGAGAGTTCATCGGTGACACCAAGTTATCCCCGACAATCATCCGCTGCTATCATCACCATCGCGTCGCTCACAAGAAGATCGGGCCACCCCATATCATCTTGGTATCAGATTTCCACGGTTTACTCGGTGAGCATCCACAAATTCATCCCTGCAATTCGTTTTTGTTTTCAGTCCTATCCAGAAAAAGCCAAAAAAAAATTAGGGTTCTTAGTTTCTGCCATAGCCTAGATTGCACCGTTCTTGAGTTTTAGTCGCTGATCATTTTTCGCATTTTCATTCTTTCATCCGTAGGAGTCTAGGCCTAGCAATTTTTTCTGCATCTTAGTTTTACTTTTGGTCATCTTTTGCATCGCCTGGGATCGTCATCTTCTTCCCTGGTTCGTGCGAGCTCAGCATAGATCTTGCAGATCCGATTGGAAACATCAAAAAAAAAACAACGAGCGTGGGCGTTGTGCCCGGACTCATTTCCTCGATCTGTACGATCGTTTTCTGTACAAGTACCACCAGATCCGATCGCTAGTTGACGGGAAAAAAAAACAAACAGCCAGCGCCTCGCCCCGGGCGCCTGGGCGTGGAGATCGTCTGGGGTCCGACGCCCTAGCGATCGCGTGGCTCGCGCGGCCGCTCGCCCGACCGCAGAGACCGTCTGGCATCTAGCGCCAGATCAGGCCTCTTCTTTTTAGGCCCAATTTCGAATTAGCTAAAAAAAATAGAAAAAAGGGGACGTGTCTGCACACGCCGCACCTTAAAAAAAAGAGACAAACTACTTTGTCCATTTCGCGTCGCCGTCGCGCTACCGTGTGTTTCCGGCGTCTTATATCTCTGTCGCGACATGTTTTTTTGTCGATTTCTCTTCCGCGATAGCGTGTTACCACTGTGTCCACATAGCGTCATTTCTACACGATTTTGATCGCTTTAGCTACATCCTGTCTACAACATCGTGTTAGGAGCTTACCCATATGAGACTAGCTACTTTGTGCTCATCAGGCTGCTGCCGTGTGTGCAATCTTGTGCCTGTTCGTCGAGCCAGTGCTAGCATCTCTCTTGTGCATTGCAACACGAGCTACTGTGCATTGTCACTTATATCTCCTAAGCTCTTTTTTAGAGTTGCTTTGCCTCGCTTCTCTCCACCGTGTGTGTTTCGTGGGTCTTGACATACGATCAGCACTAGGACTTATTTGCGGTGTACTTAGGATACCATACCTACAGCTCCACCATATATTCCTGGTTTGTCATGTGATCGCTCTTATACCCTCGGTATTCACTTCATCACATCCATGCACGAGTTTGATACTTTGTCGTGGTACGCACTACTATTCACTTTGGAACGGTAAGATTACCTTTTCTTGTTAGTTTTTGAGTGAGTTGTGAGAGGCACCACACGTTATTGATTTCGTGCACTAATCTACTAATCATGTCTACTAGTGGTTATGATGTGATGTAGGAAAAAGATGGGGATACACCTGTGGTTTGGACAGACTTTGTTGGACTGCGCACTCATCTGGAGGGGGTGTTGGATCGTTCTACTGCCGACGCTGTGACTGCCCATCAGCAACTCCAGTTCAAAGTGCAAGGCACCACAGATACTGTTCAAGCTATGCAAGCTCAATTCACTACTTTCCAGCACAGCATTGATCAGTTGAACCAATCGCTAGCGGAGCTGCGTCGACCCATGGTACCACCGCCTGTGCAGCCTGCTACTGATTTTGCTGATGATGAAAGTGTCTATGACAATGCCAATCTACTAGGCCCCAATGCCCGTGGGCGTGGTCTTGGACAACATGGTCGGCCCCTACATGGCCTTGGTGCCCGACATGTCATACCTGCTGAGGATGATTTTCTAGGGAAGCCAAAGTTCTCGATACCCAGATTTGATGGTGAAGGTGATGTGGAGGATTACCTCACTTGGGAGCTCAAGATCGACAACCTGTGGCGTTTGCATGCTTACACTGAAGATAAGAAGATCAAACTTGCATCCTCAAAATTTGATGGTTATGCCCTCCGTTGGTGGGATAATATTCTGTCACAACGACGAGCAGCTCATGAGCTTCCTGTTTTGCGCTGGACAGAGATGAAGGAAATCATGCAGGCTCATTTTGTACCCACCAATTATTTGCGTTCAGTTTTTGATAGATTGATACAGCTGAAGCAAGGATTTTTGACAGTTGATGCTTATTACAAGGAGATGGAACTGTTGATGCAGCGATCGCGAGTTCAAGAGTCTAGTCAGATGACTATGCAACGGTTTTTGCACGGACTCAGACTTCCTATCAAGAGCATCGTCCGACATCATACTTACAATGATATGAATCTATTGCTTCACCATGCTATGGAGGCTGAGGCACAGCTTGCTGAAGAGGCGGAACAAAAATCTCACTTTTCACCTGCCAGTCGATACACTGCCAGGGCACCTTCTAGCCCTGCCCCAGTGCCACTAGAGGGGACTCCTACTCGCCCCTCCTCGTCCACTAGGCCAGCGACCTCTGGAGCTCAGTCCAGACGTCTCGCTACCACACCAGCCGCTAGTTCTGGTTCGAGTGCCTCCGTGACTCGTGCTACTGAGAAACTATGTCATACGTGTGGAGGCAAGGGACACTTTAAAAGAGATTGTCCCAACAACAAAGTGATAGTGGTTACTGAGAACGAATATGAGACCGGAGAAGATGCTGATCCGTTTGGTTCTGATGATGAAGGTGAAGATGCTTATGCTGACTCTTCTCCTATTATTGTTGTCTCTCCACGTACGTTGAGTGTGCAGCCCAATATTGATTCTCAGTGCTGCAACCTGTTTCAAACCAAGGCACTAGTTGGTCCCAATAAAGCTTGCAAGGTGATCATTGATGGCGGAAGCTATCGCAATCTCGCAAGTAAGGAGTTATGTGCCAAGCTGGGTTTGAAATATTTACCTCATCCTAACCCATATTATATTCAGTGGTTAAGTGACAATGGTGAGATGAAGGTAAACTACATGGTACGTGTGAACTTTGAGATAGGGCCATGCAAGGATTCTATTGATTTTGATGTGGTTCCTATGATGGTTTGTCATCTCTTGTTGGGTCGGCCATGGCTCTATGATAGACATGTGCAACACAATGGTTGAGCCAATACTTATCATTTGTGTCGTTGTTCTGGATACCGGGATATCCCGGTCCACCTGCTCCTGGGCCCCATCATCGGCCCATCTTCAGCCCAGGAGAGAACCAACGGCCCAAGCTACGGAGAAGACCCTCATGAGGAGGCGCCTCATGAGGAGAACGACGGCCAAAACTGCTAAGGACCAGAAGACCTCCTCACGAGCCCCCGCTGGTGAGGAGAGGGACCACATCCACGTCAGCTCAGCGCATTGGCGTGCAGAGCAAGAAGATAAGGGACAGAAGACCGCGTACCGCCCACGCTACCTCTGACATGGGGGAGACCAACTTTCGCTGTGCCTGCCCAAAGCAGCACAGTGGTTGTTGGCCACCCTCCTAAAAATAGCGTGGACGGTGCAGGGCGCCAGAGGAAGACGTCAGCTGTTCTCCCTACGAAGACTACGTCCACGGAAGAGTACGTCCACGGAAGAGTGTAGTCTACAGCTGTCCTCCCTCCTTGGCCATGTGTGGCAACCCCTTCCCCAAGAAGATAAGGGGAAGGAGGACCTTGGCGCTATAAAAGGAGGGGAGGCCACCCCTTAGAGGGGATGGGATCTTCATCTTCTCCAAGCTGCTAGCTGGGCACGCAGGTTCTTCAACCTCTGGCCAGCTAGAGCATTGTAATCAAGACCTTGTACTCCTCGCGAGGTGTTGCATTGTAATACAAGAAGGCAGGAAGTAGGGGTGTTACCTCACCACGAGGGCCCTGAACCTGGGTAAAGCTCGGCGTCTCTCTCTACAGTGCGTAGTGCATTCGACAACTCGAGGCTTCCGTCTCCGTGCTTCGTTGCGATCCTAGATCTCACACGTTCAGCCCCCTGCGTTCGAATCTTTGGGTCCGTCGCGTGGTACCCCGTGTTCTTGCGACACAAATTCCATCGACATTTGGCGCGCCAGGTAGGGGGCTGTGGTGTGTTTTCTCCTAGATCTGCTTCGACATGGCCGACGCCAATGCAAGGCTCGAGCGTCTTCACCGTCGCAACGCTGTTCGGGGGCAAACCGAGCCCATCTTCCATCGTCGTGAAGCTTCAGCCGGGGAGGAAGAGGAGGAAGATCTGGAGTCCTCCTACCTCCCGTCTGGGCGTACAGAGCCTTCGCTCTCCTTCACCGCCACCGCCACTTCTCGCGCTCGTTCTGGGAGTCAGCTGTCTCCTGCGCAGGCTCTTGCCATGGCGCAGGAGCTGTTGCGCTATCAACCCACTGATGATGGGCGTGAGGGGTGGCGCGCTCGAATCGCCGAACTCGTCGCCATCACCAACGAAGACCCAGCCCAGGGAGGAGCCCAGGGCGTGGGAGACCCAGATCCGGCGGCGGGGCGTCGCGCCCCGGGCGCCGGAGATGGGAAGGCCACCAAGGCCAAGAAGGTGGTTTCCCGCGCCGCATCTTCGCCGCGCGGGGAGCCCAGCTGCCAAATCGTCCAACGCGCTCCGGAAGACGCACGCGTCTCCCTTGAGCGCCGCCACGAAAATCATGACCGCGCCATCGACGACATCGGCGAAGCTGGCAAGAACATCAGGACCCCCGGCGACCCTATCTACAACCCCGGGTGTCTTGCTCTCACTCGCCAGCAACGCTACGTGGTCTAGCCTGACAAGTTCAAGCCGGACATCGGCGCGCGTTACGATGGGACCACCAGCACCGTCGAGTTCCTCCAGCTCTACGTCGTCGCCATCCAGGCCGCGCGTGGAGATCAGCGTGCCATGGCAAATTGGTTCCCCATGGCCCTCAAGGACGCTCCGCGAACTTGGCTCATGAATCTTCCTCACGAATCCGTGATTTCATGGAAGAATTTATGTCGTCAGTTCGTTGCCAACTTCATGCCCATGTACGAGCGCCCCGCTACTAAGAACGATCTCAAGGCGGTGCATCAGTACAAAGGCGAGACGCTTCATCAGTATATCCAGTGCTTCAGCCAGATGAGGAACAAGATCCCCAGGATATCTAACGAGGAGGTCATCTCCGCGTTCTCCACGGGCGTCTCCGACATCAAGATGAGGGAGAAGCTATCCGTGAATGATGAGCTGACTTCCGTTGTCAGGCTCTTCGAGATCGCCGACCGCTGCGCCAAGGCCGAGGAGGGGAGGCTCTTCGTGCACAACCTGCCGGAGGCGCTTCCCCCAAAGCCGAAGTCCAAGGACCCCAAGCGAAAGGAGGCTGCTATCCTCACGGCAGAGCCAAATCATAAGCAGTGCCGCGGGGACCGCTCCGAACGCGATAAAGGTTGACGTCGCCGCTACTGCATTCTCCACAAGAAGGACACTCACAATACCGACGATTGTTGGATTGTCCGAAAGTTTCATGAAGAAAATGGTGTTTCCAAGCGCCGCAGGACCGGGAGCCTCGACTTCGATGTCGCCTACATTGCGCTGCCATACAATGCCATTCCCGGCTACCCAGCCCTGGCAAGGTTTATGGTAGCAACGCATCATGGCTTCAACGTCCTCAAGATTCCGAGCGCCAACGGCACAATCACCGTGCGCTGCAATGAGAAGGATGCTCTCCGATCGATGGAGCATGTCTACCGTGAGGCCGCCACCATGTTCCCCGCCGACGAAGATCTACTGGAACATTCCGGCGACCTCGCGAGGAAGAAGTAGCTCGTATCCCGAGAGCGGGCTGCTGCGAAGAAGGCCTCTCTTGAGCCCCACCTGAAGGGCTCGACAGGGAAGAAGTTTGCCGCCTCCGCATCGCCTACTCCAAGCGAGGACCTGGTCCATCCGATGCTGGACATGAGCATTGGGGAAGCCACGGTACCCTCAGGAGCGCTCTGCAACCAAGAAGGCCCCACTCCAGGCTGGGGGCTGCGAAAACTTTGTCACCATCGGGGCAGGGCTTTTCCCCAAATAGGAAAGCGCGCTCGTCACCTTCCTGCGGGCAAACGCCGACATGTTCGCTTGGACTCCGTCAGATATGCCCGGTGTTCCCAGGGAGGTGATTGAGCACCACTTAGCCCTGTGCCCCTAGGCACACCCCGTGAAGCAGAAGTCTAGGAAACAAGTGCAAGAGAAGCAGGACTTCATCGTCAAGGAAATAGAGAAGCTGAAGAAGGCCAAGCTAATACGCGAGGTAGCCCACCCCACCAGGATTGCAAATCCGGTGGTCGTCCCAAAGTCAAATGGCAGTGGGCGCCTCTGCGTGGACTTCACAAGTCTCAACAAGGCCTGCCCCAAGGATCCTTATCCGCTTCCAAGGATAGATCAAATCGTCGACTCCACCGCCGGCTGTGACCTCCTTTGCTTCTTGGATGCTTTCTCCGGCTATCACCAGATCAAGATGGCAAAGGAGGACGAGGAGAAGATCGCCTTCATCACGCCTTGTGGTGTGTACTGCTACGTCTGCATGCCCTTCGGCCTGAAGAACGCAGGAGCCACCTTCCAAAGGCTCATGCGTAAGGCCCTGGGAGCTCAGATGGGAAGGAATGCGGAAGCCTATGTCGACGACATCGTCGTCAAGACTCACGAGAGTCACACCTTCATCGAGGATCTGGAAGAAACATTTGTCAACCTGAGAAAGGTAAACATCAAGCTCAACCCCGCCAAGTGCGCCTTCAGCGTGCCGTCGGGAAAACTGTTGGGGTTCCTCGTGTCCCATCGCGGGATAGAGGCAAACCCTGACAAGGTCAAGGCCATCAAGGAGATGCGTCCACCGCGCAATCTCATGGAGATGAAACGCCTCGCGGGATGCATGGCAGCCCTGGGGCGCTTCATCGCGAGGAGTGGGGAGAAAGCCCTGCCCTTCTTCAAGCTCATGAAGCGCACTGGGAAGTTCGAGTGGACTCCGGAAGCCGACAAGGCCTTCGCTGAGTTGAAAAGGTACCTCACGAGCCCACCGATCATGGTTGCCCCAACATTCCGCGAGCCCTTGCTACTCTACATCGCGGCAACTCCAAGGACTGCAAGTGGTGTTCTCGTCGCGGAGCGAGACGCAAAGGTGATCGCCAAAGAGGAGGTCGATCCTCCCGACCCGGGGGCTCCTCGCGAGGAAGAGGCCGCTGCACCTCTCGTTCCTCAAGAGGAACCGCCCGCTGCATCTTCGCCGACCGAGCCGCTCTCTCAGAGTAACGCCCCAAAGCCTCCCGAGGAGGAATCTCCCGAGGGTGTCGCCAAGGTGCAAAAGCCCGTGTACTTCGTCAGCACAGTGTTGCGCGACGCGCGGGAACGCTACACCATGCAGCAAAAGCTGCTCTACACCTTGCTCATCGCTTCAAGGAAGCTGCGTTACTACTTCCAGGGTCACCCGATTAAGGTGGTCACTGGTCGTCCCCTGGAAACCATTCTGTGTAATCCCAATGTCACCGGGCGGGTGGCTGAATGGGCCGTGGAGCTTCAACCCTTCAAGATCTCCTTCGAAACCACCAAGGTAATCAAGAGCAAAGCTTTGGCTGAATTCACCGCCGAATGGACTGATCCATTTGCCGACGAGCCTCCAGAGGTGGAGTCAACGCTCCCGGGAGAGGAGGCCCCAGGCCTCTAGGTCATGCACTTCGACGGTGCCTTCAACCTCCCCGACGCGGGGGCTAGTGCTGTCCTTACCTCTCCCTCTGGGGACAGGCTCTTCTACGCCGTCCAGCTCTGCTTTAAGCCTGAGCACAAGGTCTCCAACAACATCACGGAATATGAAGGACTACTCACCGGCTTAAGGGCAGCGAACGCTTTGGGCATCAAGCGCCTCATCGTCAAGGGAGATTCACAGCTGGTTGTGAACTTCTCGAACAAGAGCTACACTCCAAAGGATGAGCACATGGCGGCTTATCTCGAGGAGCATCGAAAGATGGAAAAATGCTTCCAAGGCTTGGAGCTGAAGCACATCTCGAGAGGAGAAAATGTGGAAGCCGATGAGATTGCCAAGCGCGCCTCTCATCGCCTAGCACAACCTGCCGGCGTCTTTGAGGAGCGTCTCTTCAGACCGTCCGCTTTTCCATCGTCATCCGGATCAGACCCTCCACCTTCCCTGTCGCCACCGCCGGAGCAGGGGGCTCCAGACTGCGGGCCTCCTTCAGGTGACCGCGTTCTTCTGGAATTGGCATGACAGGAGGGAGTGGATTGGATCCTCGAGCTCAAGGCCTTTCTCACCAGCAGCAGGCTTCCCGAGGATGAAGAGGAGGCCAAAAGGATCGTGCGTCAAGCTTCGGGCTACTGCATCAAGGATGGTGACTTGTACCGGCGTCGCCCAAACGGCGTCGCTCTGAAGTGCATATCTACTCACCAAGGCCAAGAGCTTCTCAGGGACATCCACGCCGGCGAGTGCGGCCATCATGCTTCTGCTGTAACTCTAGCCGCGAAGGCATATCGAAGCGGCTTCTACTGGCCTTCAGCGCTTGGGGATGCGGCGGAGATGGTCAAGAGGTGTGAGGCGTGCCAATTCCATGCCAAGCAGATCCACCAGCTGGCGCAGGAGCTGCAAACCATCCCAGTCACTTGGCCCTTTGCAGTTTGGGGGCTGGACATCCTTGGTCTGTTCCCCGGAGCGCAAGGGGGCTACCACTACCTCTACGTCGCCATCGACAAATTCACCAAGTGGGTGGAGGTGGAACCGGTGTGCACCATCCCGGCCAGGTCCGCAGTCAAGTTCATCCATGGGCTGGTCTGTCGTTTTGGTGTGCCTAACCGCATAATCACCGACAACGGCAGCCAGTTCACCAGCGGACTGTTCCGGGAGTACTGCGCATCGGCCGGCATCAAGATCTGTTTCGCCTCCGTCGCCTACCCTCGGAGCAATGGCCAAGCTGAGCGTGCTAACGCTGAGGTCCTCAAGGGACTCAAGACGAAAAGCTTCAATGCCAAGCTCGAAGCCTGCGGCAAAAAATGGTTAGAGAACCTCCAATCCATCTTGTGGTCCATCAGGACTACCGCTGATACGTCTCAAACGTATCTATAATTTTTGATGCTCCATGCTTTGTTTTACACCATTTGCCTATTGTTTCGTTACACTTAGTGGTACTTTTATACATTTTCTGGAACTAACCTATTAACGAAGTGCCACAGTGCCAGTTTCCTGTTTTCTGCTGTTTTTGTGTTTCAGAAGTGATACACAGGAAATATTCTCGGAATTGGACGAAACAAGTTCCTGAAGTCATATTTCACCGGGGAGCTCCCAAAC
Organism: Dactylis glomerata; assembly: GCA_007115705.1. Lineage (NCBI taxonomy): Eukaryota > Viridiplantae > Streptophyta > Magnoliopsida > Poales > Poaceae > Dactylis > Dactylis glomerata. Next base: position 4,553,668 of record QXEO01000339.1, read on the forward strand.
ATCTGAAGACCTGACGGAGGAGGGCCACGTGGCCCCCACACACAGGGGCGGCGCGGCCTGGCCCCTGGCCGCGCCAGCCCCTTGTGAGGCCGCGTGGCTCCACCTCTGACAGCCCCCCTTCGCCTACATATACCCCCTGACGAGAAAAACCTAAACGCCAGATTAGTTTTCCAGAATACATCGCGATCCGCCGCCGCCGTCGACCCGAAGATCGGGAGGGTCCAGAAGCTCTTCCCGGCACCCTGCCGGAGAGGGGAATCGCCACCGGAGGTCTTCTTCATCGCCATGCTTGCCTCCGGAGCGATGAGTGAGTAGTCTACCTTGGACTATGGGTCCATAGCAGTAGCTAGATGGTTGTCTTCTCCACCATGTGCTTCATGTTTAGATCTCATGAGCTGCCCTACATGATTGAGATCACCGTTATGTAATACTATGATGTTGGTTTGTTGGGATCCGATGAATATTGGTGTTTATGATTAAGTTGCTGTACTGAATTATATCTTTTGTTATCTCTATGTTGTTTATGATCTTGCATGCTCTCCGTTGTTAGTAGCTATCTTGGCCGAGTAGTTGCTAGTGACTCCAAGAGGGGGTATTTATGCTTGATAGTGGGTTCATGTCTCTATTTCACCTGGGGGAGTGACAGAAACCTCTAAGGTGGTAGATGTGCTGTTGCTACTAGGGAGAAAACAACATTCATATGCTCAAGGGCATATGCTTTGTTTACATTACACACTTTGCTTAATGCAATTATCTGTTGTTCGCAACTTAATACTTTTGGGGTGTTCGGATGATATCCCCGAGGGTGGATTATTAGTCATAGATGCAGTTGGATGGCGGTCTATGTATTTTGTTGTAATGCCCAGAGTGAATCTCATAGTGATCTTCTTGACATATCATGTTATCTTTATTCTATCAATAGCCCAACTGTAATTTGTTTACCCAGCATGTTATTTATCTATGGAGAGACACCATTAGTGAACTGTGGACCCCGGTCCTATTTTAATCATATTGCAATCACCTGTTTACTTTTCCCGCACTGTTTACTTTACTAGCATATTACTACTGTTTTCCACTCGATACACTCATAACCTTTGTTTCAAGCAAACCGGTGAGATTGACAACCTCATCGCAAGTTGGGAGCAAAGTATTTGTTTGTGTGTGTGCAGGTTCCACGTTGCAGCTAGCAAGCAAAGCTTGGACGAGGCGCCATATATAAATTGTCCGCTGCTGTCGCAAGCCAGTCCGCATCACCTTCAGTCGTCACCGTCTCTCTTCTTCAAGAACGATATTAAACCTTGGTTTCTTAACTGAGGGAAAACTAGCTGCTATACTCATCACACCTTCCTCTTGGGGTTCCCAACGGGCTGGTCATTCACCACGCATCAAGCTAATTTTCTGGCGCCATTGCCGGGGAAGAGAGAAGACTTCTGCGAGGGGAGTTCTTCGCACACACATTCTTTACTTTGTTATTTGTTTTGCTTTACTTTATTTTATTTTACCTGCATTGCTTTTTATATCAAAAACCCAAAAAAAATTAGAATCCTTGGTAGTTGTCTTTACTTTACTTTAGTTTATCATGTCGTTTCCTAAGTTCGTTCTGGAGGAACTCTCAGTAGGTAGTGGTTCAATTATTGGCAAAAGTAACATTGAGGAGTTCTTTAATCACATTAGTATGCATAAGGAAGTTGAGGAAAAGTCTTTGGTTGAGCTTGCTCCTAGTTATGAAGTTGCTTCTGCTCATTTAGTTCACATGTTAGAAGCTAGGTTTGCTAGTCTTAATTCTTCTATGCAATACATGTTCCTTAAGCTTCATGAAATTGAGGATCCCGAAAAGAAAGCTTTCATCTTAGAAACCTTGCGCACAGAATTTAGAGATGTTGCAATTGAGGCTAGGAAGGTTTTTAAGAAGTTTAATAAGCTTGGCTCGCCTGTTAAGGTTGTTGGTACGCCTGATGATTTTAAAACACCAATACCTTATGAACTTATAGGAATTCATGATGCTTGGGAAAAGAATTCTAGTTGGATTTGCCCTGAAAATCTTTTCGATGAAAGTAGTGTGCCAAAGCGTGATCGTAAAGGAGTTTCAAAAACTCAGTTGAACACATTTTCCTTCATTGTTGAAAACATCTCTGCTGTTGATCTTAATGCTTCATCTGATATTACTTGATTCGCAATTTTCTGCGCCTAGCTCAAAGGCGTTAAAGAAAAGCACTCTTGGGAGATAACCCATTGTTTACTTTTCAGTACTTTTTCTTTTATTTGAGTCTTGGAAGTCATTACTACTGTAATGACCGCTCCTTATCTTGTTTATTTCGTTTTTGTGCCAAGAGAAGCCTCTAATTTGAGTGAGGTAAAGATTTGGGGTTATTGCTGTCCTGAAACTGTTTTCGGTGCTGCACCGTAAAAATTCGTGAAAATTCTCTGTTTATCTTTTGGACCTGCGATTTCTTGTGCATATGCCCCAGGTTATATCCAAACTTTTCTTAGTTGAACACTTTTTGATTTGAGCAACGGAAAATCCCTCAAAAATTCGTCCATTATCAGCTGTCCAGTTTTGACAGATTTCTGCCAATATTTGTTTTTCCACTTTATCGCTTTCTTTTGAGTTCTTTTTTATCATGGAACTCTTGTGGAAGTTGCTACAGTAGTATATACTTTATATGTGGTGGTTTTGGGTTGAAACCTGAAGCTAGAAGAGGTTGAATATATTTTATGCTTACACTAATGTTGCTAATAGATTTGTGTTTAGTTTTGTATGAAGGAAGTTTTCAAGTGTAGGGATTGGAGAATGATGAGATGAGTTGAAGAATGGACAAAAGCTCAAGCTTGGGGATGCCCATGCATCACCCCAAGAAATATCCAAGAAGTACAAGCGTCAAAGCTTGGGGATGCCCCCGAGGCACCCCTTCTTCATCGGCAAAAATCAGGTCACCTTTCAAAACACTATATTTTTATTGCTTCATGCACTATGTGTTTTTCTTGGAGCGTCAGTTGTTTTAGTTTTCTTAGTTTGTTTAGTTTGTTTGTTTGCTGCAATAAATGGTTGGACCCCAACAAATTTCCTTTGAAGGAGATGTACTCGTTTTCATTTGCAAAGAACGCTCAGTTTTTCACTCTTATCATTTATTGAGCGTTCATCTTTTTCTGCTACTGCTTTTGGTTTTCGTTTTCGCCTTGATATGCGTTCAGATCTTGTCATATCTTTTCATCAAAGTGCATTTTTGCCTCTGATCTTTATTGGTTTTCATCAAAAGAGGTGTCTTTAAAAATTTCAAATGGTGTTGGAAAAGAGAAAAAGCTTTGTGCAAAATAGTGGTACAAGAAGGAGCTTGTGTAGACTGCGGCTTAGGCTTTTTCATGTCATGCTTGATGTCTTTTTGATAGTATGCTTAGTGGTTTTGCTGTAGCATGACTTGTCTCAAATAACTGAGATTGCTTAATGAGCCTTTGAAAAAATCATGCGTTGTTTTTATTGTATGGAAGCATTATTTTGGTTTTCTCCTTGATGCTTTATTTGGGTTGACTTGGCGCATGCTCACACATGTTAGACTCTTCCAAAGTCGCCATTAGCCTTCATGATCATTTAGTTTTTGACTTTTGATGCCATCATATGCTTCTTTTAATGTCGCTTTGTCGCTTTGCATGATTATGGCCATTATTGCTCTCTTAGTTGGTCGCTCCCAGTCTTTTGCTAGCCCTCGCCTTGTACTGAGTATGAGCTCTACTCGAGCATCCAACTCCTAAAAGCCAAAGTTTTCCATTGTGTCCACCATACATACCTACTAGCAATTTGCTATTCCAAGTAAATTTGACTTGCTTTTATATTCTCTTCAAATTAAACTCTTACTAGTGTTATGCGAAACTCGGTTAGTAAAGCTCTCACGAACCGGAAGGCACACTTTACTTTTTCCTGTTCTAAAAATTTGACATTGTGGTCTTTTATGTTGAGTTGTTATGCTTGCAAGTTGTAAGTTGGATTCTAGCCCAACCATGCCGTCATGGGGCAAGCTTTCAACATTGCACTTCCGATTTGAGTTGATATCGTGATCTTTTGTTTATGGATGCCCGCTGTGTGAAATGAATTGGGAATCTTGTAGGGATCATGGAGTTTTTATATGTGTTAGGGAAACGCCGGGCCGCCAATCTAAGCCATGCATAATTCATGGTGGAAATTTGCAGCATACCCATGGTGAACATTCGACGACGCATCTCACAATAAAAAGCTAAACAATATAGCAAATAAAAGAGATGTCGAGGTGTTCATTGTCTGCTTGTCCTGTCATTTTGGTGTGGGCTTGTTCCATGTCATCGGGCACGGAGGTACCCCATTGGCGGTTCTCAATGATATGCATATACTTACAATGACAAGAGCCTTGCTTGGGACTCTAAGTAAACTAGCATGGTTTGGGTACTTGTATTCACGGGACACGAGGTTTTCAACTTATGATTTGTTAAGCATATGCATCATAATTGTTCTCGCATTAACTTTAACCATTCAAGATGCTTATGATGGGGGCAATGAGAGCTCAAAGCCGGTAAGTACCATAATTTTTGAAGGTTATAAAACTTGCAATCACTGCTTCCCTCTGCGAAGGGCCTTTCTTTTACTTTTATGTTGAGTCACCACCTTCTTTCTTTATGCACCATTAAGAGAGCATAGTTGTCATTCTTAGTGTGATATGCATTGTCCCAAAGTTCATTGATTGACTCATATTGTTGGTTTCACTTGTTCTTAAATTATTTGTATCTAGTCGCCCTCTTAAACTTTGAGGTGTCCTATGCATTTATGTTTTGCTCTCTTTGAAGGACAAGCTGAAAACCATTTGTATGTTTTTTTTCCTTATGATTAGAACACACATTTGACTTTCATTGTTTCATTATCATGATCTTTTGTTTGTGATCATTTGCATGTTTACAACATGGTTGCTAAGTTCTTATTGTCATGATTATATCTTTCATGCCCATGTTTTAAGTTCTATTGATCCCAGCTCACCAATGCTTACATATATGATCAAGATTGTGTAGGTGCATGTCACCTCAAAAATTATTCTTTTGTTATCACTTACCTACTCGAGGACGAGCAGGAGTTAAGCTTGGGGATGCTTGATATGTCTCAAACGTATCTATAATTTTTTATGCTCCATGCTTTGTTTTACACCATTTGCCTATTGTTTCGTTACACTTAGTGGTACTTTTATACATTTTCCGGAACTAACCTATTAACGAAGTGCCATAGTGCCAGTTTCCTGTTTTCTGCTGTTTTTGTGTTTCAGAAGTGATACACAGGAAATATTCTCGGAATTGGACGAAACAAGTTCCTGAAGTCATATTTCACCGGGGAGCTCCCAAACATCTGAAGACCTGATGGAGGGGGGCCACGTGGCCCCCACACACAGAGGCGGCGCGGCCTGGCCCCTGGCCGCGCCAGCCCCTTGTGAGGCCGCGTGGCTCCACCTCTGACAGCCCCCCTTCGCCTACATATACCCCCTGACGAGAAAAACCTAAACGCCGGATTAGTTTTCCAGAATACATCGCGATCCGCCGCCGCCGTCGACCCGAAGATCGGGAGGGTCTAGAAGCTCTTCCCGGCACCCTGCCGGAGAGGGGAATCGCCACCGGAGGTCTTCTTCATCGCCATGCTTGCCTCCGGAGCGATGAGTGAGTAGTCTACCTTGTACTATGGGTCCATAGCAGTAGCTAGATGGTTGTCTTCTCCACCATGTGCTTCATGTTTAGATCTCATGAGCTGCCCTACATGATTGAGATCACCGTTATGTAATACTATGATGTTGGTTTGTTGGGATCCGATGAATATTGGTGTTTATGATTAAGTTGCTGTACTGAATTATATCTTTTGTTATCTCTATGTTGTTTATGATCTTGCATGCTCTCCGTTGTTAGTAGCTATCTTGGCCGAGTAGTTGCTAGTGACTCCAAGAGGGGGTATTTATGCTCGATAGTGGGTTCATGTCTCTATTTCACCTGGGGGAGTGACAGAAACCTCTAAGGTGGTAGATGTGCTGTTGCTACTAGGGAGAAAACAACATTCATATGCTCAAGGGCATATGCTTTGTTTACATTACACACTTTGCTTAATGCAATTATCTGTTGTTCGCAACTTAATACTTTTGGGCTGTTCGGATGATATCCCCGAGGGTGGATTATTAGTCATAGATGCAGTTGGATGGCGGTCTATGTATTTTGTTGTAATGCCCAGAGTGAATCTCATAGTGATCTTCTTGACATATCACGTTATCTTTATTCTATCAATAGCCCAACTGTAATTTGTTTACCCAGCATGTTATTTATCTATGGAGAGACACCATTAGTGAACTGTGGACCCCGGTCCTATTTTAATCATATTGCAATCACCTGTTTACTTTTCCCGCACTGTTTACTTTACTAGCATATTACTACTGTTTTCCACTCGATACACTCATAACCTTTGTTTCAAGCAAACCGGTGAGATTGACAACCTCATCGCAAGTTGGGAGCAAAGTATTTGTTTGTGTGTGTGCAGGTTCCACGTTGCAGCTAGCAAGCAAAGCTTGGACGAGGCGCCATATATAAATTGTCCGCTGCTGTCGCAAGCCAGTCCGCATCACCTTCAGTCGTCACCGTCTCTCTTCTTCAAGAACGATATTAAACCTTGGTTTCTTAACTGAGGGAAAACTAGCTGCTATACTCATCACACCTTCCTCTTGGGGTTCCCAACGGGCTGGTCATTCACCACGCATCAACCGCCACCAAACCCCCTGAAGAGACCCCTTTCTTCTTAGTCTATGGGGCGGAGGCTGTTCTTCCCACCGACGTCAAGTTTGGGTCGCCAAGAGTGCTCGCCTTCGACAAAATTTGCCAAGAGGACCTCATCAAGGATCGCCTCCTCCTGCTCGAAGAAGCTCGGTGCCAAGCCGGGCTCCACGCCGTGAGGTACCAGCAAGGACTACGCCGCTACCATAGCCGCCATGTTTGAGCAAGGACTCTAGAGGTCGGCGACCTGGTGCTGAGGAGAATACTCTCTCGCGAGGGCCTGCACAAGCTGTCTCCAATGTGGGAAGGACCCATCAAGGTGACGCACATCGCCAGGCCAGGCTCGGTGCGGCTGGAAACCGCAGAAGGCGTGCCGGTGGGGAACCCGTGGAACATAGCTCATCTGCGAAAGTTCTACCCTTAGGTTCCTCACGAGGAGATAAAGACCGTTTTCACAGCACTTGTATCAGCTCAAACTGCTCTTAAGCACTGATATTAAGTTATTGCGTAACATAACGTATCTGCTTCGGCATGACATTAAAATGGCATGAAGTCCATTTATTTTCTGTTGTACTCCACGCGGAAGGGGGCTAGGCACGGTGTCTATGCTGGGGCCTTCGCCTAGAAAACAGCAAGCCCGAAAAACCCGAAGGGAGTGAGCTCTGGTCGGGGGCGACGGCCCTGTTATCGATCACCTCCAAATACCCATGGTGCTTAGTTCCTCGCGAAGTACACCGGAAAATAAAAAATCTTCGAGGAAAGTCCAAGGTGTGCCCAAGGCACCCGCTAAGGACCAGCACCTCATGAGCAACCCTCACGAGGAAGCAAGGATGCGTCGATGCACCAAGCATCCGCAGGAAGATTCCCTCTACCGAGGAAGGCCTAACGTGGCAGGATTATTGAAGACCAAGGCCGCTCCGATCATCTTGCGAAGGAGACGCAGATCCGGAGGTACGCGCCAGGCCCTTCACCTCGTGAGCAACCCTTGCGAGGTGTCGACGGTCTCTGGGCTCTCTTAAGCGTCGACGTTTTCATGTCCGTGAGGGTCCAGCTTCCCTCAACGATGAGGAAGGCCCCGTGAATCGCCACGCGCGGCAATTTGCTCTTAGCTGCTGGCACAGATAGTGCCACGCTCCTCCATGACAGAGAAGGTCCCTGTGCCGGTCACAGGGGCATCTTATTCGCCTTCTTTTTTCGTTTGTTTTATCGACTTGTTTTTCCATTTTTGGGGATTTGGGGTTTTTTCTTTTCCAACTCTTTCTTCAACTTCTTGTCTCAGGAATCGTCCAATGTGTCGTCGGCGCCGACCCCATCTCGAGCTCTGAGGCGAAGGGAGGCCTCCCGTCGACGCAAACAGCTCACTAGGGCTCTCGAGCGTGCGAATGACCAGGACAATGAAGAGCAATGAGAAGTGAAATGCAGGATAGCTAATAAGCAGATTTCATTGAAGCATTCCCAACAAGGGGATGAGCAAAGGCACGGCGGGGCATACCCCGCCGGCGAGGACTACACAGCAAAAGAGGAGAGGAGACTAGTTCCCCTCCCCAGAAGACTACCGCGCCAGGACCTCCTCTTCACTGCGCTGTGGGCTGGGGGTAGGTGCGGCGGACGCCACCGGCGGTGAAGATCCGCACCGAAGCCTCCAGCGTCCCCAGCTTGAAGCGGAAGACAAGGTGGTCGCCGACACGGAGGCGATGGCCGAGGGCGAAGGCCCTCCAGCGGCCGGAGAGGACAGCGTTGCCTCCCGCTCCAAGGAGGATGTCCACAGGCCAGAAGAGATCTGGCCTGCTCTGCTCCCCCAGGGCAATCTCCCCGGCGGCCGCGCCGGGGGCGTAAACCACCCTCCAGACTGCGTTGGGCAGCCAGAGGGACCTGAAGCTCGGGGCGTCGACAACGATGAGGAGCTCCAGGAAGCGGGACCCCGGGCCGATGAGGGGTCCCAGCATCGCCACCGCCAAGTGGCGCGGAGTGGCAACCACTCCGTTCACCGGCGGGGCCGGAGGATCTGCAGCGGGGGGAAGGGGGCCCAGGGCGGCCTCCACCTCCCGAAGTACCCGGTCAACGCTCCCCGGGGCGCGGGGAGCAGGCGCCGCCACCAGCGGCGACGGCGAGTTCAGAGCGCCTCCAGGCACGGGACCCCTAAGGGTCAGGGCGCCGGAGGTCCCCGAGGAGGCGCGGTTCGTCTCGTCCTGCCTCGGCGCGCCAATGCGAAGGGGGCCCCCGGCGCCGGGCGTCCACCGGGCTAGGATCTTCGCCTTGTTCCCGTTGCCCGGGGGGCGTCCGCGGCGCTTTGCCCCGGAGCTTGATCCAGCGGCGGCAGCAGAGGCGGAGGGATCCATCAGCTTGGGGGCGTGGAGGAAGAAGTGGCACTGGAGGAAGGAGGTGAAGTGTCGGAGGTCTCGAGGAGGCTATATTTAAGGGGGACGTCCGGTGTCGATGCGTCAAATCTCAGCGCGGGAATCGAGGCATTGGCGTAGCGCTCCGCAGTGAAGCGACGCGCCATCATGATGGTTTGACGCCTTGGGGACTGTAGCGTCGCCCGCCGTTTCGTCTCAACAGCTGCGGCCGCGCCACGTGTCCACAGCCTCTGCTTCTTCACATGGTCCTCTGACCGCACGGTTGACGCGTGCCGTTGGAGGGCCCAGCAGCTTCTGGGGCCCCCGTCCCTTTGCTCCCTCAAGAGGGCGCGTTCGCGGGCCAGGCTCCCGGGGGCTACTGTCGGTGTTCTGGATACCGGGGTATCCCGGTCCACCTGCTCCTGGGCCCCGTCATCGGCCCATCTTCAGCCCAGGAGAGAACCAACGGCCCAAGCTACGGAGAAGACCCTCATGAGGAGAACGACGGCCAAAACTGCTAAGGACCAGAAGACCTCCTCACGAGCCCCCGCTGGTGAGGAGAGGGACCACATCCATGTCAGCTCAGCGCGTTGGCATGCAGAGCAAGAAGATAAGGGACAGAAGACCGCGTACCGCCCACGCTACGCCCGACAGGGGGGAGACCAACTTTCGCTGTGCCTGCCCAAAGCGGCACAGTGGTTGTTGGCCACCCCCTAAAAATAGCGTGGACGGTGCAGGCCGCCAGAGGAAGACGTCAGCTTCCTCCACCCACTCCAGTGGACCGGCACCACTACCCTACGAAGACTACGTCCACGGAAGAGTGTAGTCTATAGCTGTCCTCCCAACTTGGCCGTGTGTGGCAACCCCTTCCCCAAGAAGATAAGGGGAAGGAGGACCTTGGCGCTATAAAAGGAGGGGATGCCACCCCTTAGAGGGGATGGGATCTTCATCTTCTCCAAGCTGCTAGCTGGGCACGCAGGTTCTTCAACCTCTGGCCAGCTAGAGCTTTGTAATCAAGACCTTGTACTCCTCACGAGGTGTCGCGTTGTAATACAAGAAGGCAGGAAGTAGGGGTGTTACCTCACCACGAGGGCCCTGAACCTGGGTAAAGCTCGGCGTCTCTCTCTGCAGTGTGTAGTGCGTTCGACAACTCGAGGCTTCCGTCTCCGTGCTTCGTTGCGATCCTAGATCTCACACGTTCAGCCCCCTGTGTTCGAATCTTTGGGTCCGTCGCGTGGTACCCCGTGTTCTTGCAACACAAAATCCATCGACAATTTGGAGTTCAAGGGCAAGAAAATCAACCTACTGCCTATGTCACCGCAGCAAATTGTTAATGAATCTCATCAGAAGACTGAAGTGAAACTTGAACAGCCACCTCCATGAGATAATGTAACAGCCGTGAGTGATATAACGAAAAGTGAGGGAGTGCCCAACTTGTTAGTTTTAGCCACCAAAGAAGACATGAGAGAATTTAGTGAGGATCCTACAGCCATGCCTCTTGTGCTCATGTACAAGGGCGAGGTCTTAGTTTCTAATGATATGCAACCTGTTTCTCTTTGTGTCTCAACTGTTTTGCAGGACTTTGATGATGTTTTTCTGGTGGAGGTACCTGCTGGGTTGCCACCATTACGAGGCATCGAGCACCAGATTGACTTGATCCCTGGTGCCTCCTTGCCCAACCGCGCCCCCTACAGGACCAACCCCGACGAAACAAACGAGATACAAGCACAAGTGCAAGCTCTTCTGGATAAAGGGTACATTCGTGTCTCTCTTAGTCCTTGTGCTATTCCTATGATTTTGGTGCCTAAGAAAGATGGTACATAGCGCATGTGCATAGATTGTAGAGCTATAAACAACATTACTATTTGATATCGTCATCCTATTCCCCGTCTCGAGGATATGTTAGATGAATTAAGTGGTGCTGCTGTTTTCTCTAAAATTGATTTGCGTAGTGGTTACCATCAAATTTGCATGAAAGAAGGAGATGAATGGAAAACTGCTTTCAAAACTAAATTTGGTTTATATGAGTGGCTAGTCATGCCTTTTGGTCTTACTAATGCACCTAGTACATTCATGCGCTTAATGAATCATGTTTTGAGAGAGTTCATTGGTCGTTTTGTGGTTGTCTATTTTGATGACATACTTATTTACAGCAGCAATGAAACTGAACACTGTGCTCATATTAGACAAGTTTTGCAAGTGCTGCGTGATAATAAACTATATGCTAATCTTGAGAAGTGCACATTTGCAAAAGATAAGGTCATATTTCTGGGTTATGTTGTTTCTAAGCATGGAGTAGAGGTAGATCAATCTAAAATTGCTGCTATTCAAGATTGGCCTACTCCCATGAATGTTAGTCAAGTACGAAGTTTTCACGGTCTTGCTGGTTTCTATCGCCGTTTTGTGAAAGACTTTAGTACTATTGCTGCACCATTAAATGAGTTAACGAAGAAAGGTGTTCCTTTTGTGTGGGGCACAGCCCAAGATCATGCATTTGATGAATTAAAACATTTGCTTACTTCTGCACCTTTACTTGCATTGCCTGATTTTTCAAAGCAATTTGAAGTTGAATGTGATGCTAGTGGTATAGGCATAGGTGGCGTTTTGATGCAAGAGGGTCATCCTATAGCTTATTTTTCTGAGAAATTATCTGGTGCTAGACTGAATTATCCTATTTATGATAAAGAATTGTATGCACTTGTTAGAGTTCTTGAGGTTTGGCAACATTATTTGTGGCCAAGAGAATTTATCATACATTCTGATCATGAAGCTTTGAAATATTTGAAAGCACAATCCAACCTACATAGGCGTCTCGCTAAGTGGGTTGAGTTTATTGAATCTTTTCCGTACATCATTAAACATAAGAAGGGAAAAGATAATGTGGTTGCTGATGCTTTATCTAGGAAGAATATGTTATTGACACAACTTGATATTAATATTCCTGGTTTAGAGAGTATTTGTGAGCTTTATGCAACTGATCATGATTTTGCTGAACCATATCGTTTGTGTGCTTTGAAAAACGCTTGGGAGAAATATCACATACATGATGGGTTTCTATTTCGAGCTAACAAACTATGTGTTCCGAAGTCGTCTTTGCGTTTGCTCTTATTGCAGGAATCACATGCTGGAGGTTTGATGGGTCACTTTGGGCGTGAGAAGACATTCCTCATGATAGCTGATCACTTCTTTTGGCCCCGGCTGAGGCATGATGTGGACAGGTTTGTGCGGCGCTGCATTGTGTGCAACACATCCAAGTCCAAGCTGAAGCCTCACGGTTTGTATACACCACTACCAGCACCTATTACACCATGGGAAGATATTAGTATGGATTTTGTGCTAGGATTGCCAAAAACTAAACATGGTCATGATTCTATATTTGTGGTAGTGGATAGATTCTCTAAAATGGCACACTTTATTGCATGTCATAAGAGCGACGATGCATCGCATGTGGCTAACTTATTTTTTAGGGATATTGTACGCTTGCATGGAGTGCCCAAGACTATTGTTTCTGACAGGGACGTCAAGTTCATGAGCTATTTCTGGAAGACCTTATGGGGAAAGCTCGGAACGAAGCTGTTGTTCAGCACTACATGTCATCCCCAAACTGACGGCCAGACCGAGGTGGTGAATCAAACTTTGTCACAGTTGCTGAGGACAATGATCAAGAAAAATCTACGGGAGTGGGAAGATTGTTTGCCACATGTGGAGTTTGCATACAACAGGGCGGTACATTCTACTACTCAGCTTTGTCCGTTTGAGGTGGTGTATGGCTTCAAACCTATTACACCACTAGATTTGTTGCGTCTTCCATTGCATGAGAGAGTTAATATGGAGGCATCAAAGAGAGCTGATTTTGTGAAGAAAATTCATGCAAAGACACGAGAGGCTATTGAGAAAAAAGGGAAGAATACTGCTGCTGCTCGCAACAAGTCAAGAAAGTAGGTTCTTTTTCAGCCCGGCGATATGTTATGGGTGCACCTGCGCAAGGACCGATTTCCTTTGCTTAGGCGTTCCAAGTTGAGGCCCCGAGGTGCTGGTCCCTATAAAGTGCTTGCAAAGATCAATGATAATGCCTACTCGATTGATATTCCTATTGCTAAGTTTGGTGGTGTTAGCAACAGTTTCAACATTGCTGATTTATCACCATATGATGGAGATGACCTTGGAGCGTCGAGGTTGACGCCTTTTGAAGGGGGGGGGAGATGATGAGGACATCTCTACTACACAGCCATCTCCACCTACTATTGATGATCCTATTGTTGCTGATCAAGATAAGTCCAATGATGAGATTAGGATTGGACCAATTACTCGAGCCCGTGCTAAGTTGTTACAATAGCAGGTGACTTCACTCCTTGCTGAATCTGATATTTATTGTAATGAGAATTTTATACTGCCTAAGTCTTTGTTCATATGTATGATCAGGTTCATTGGAGAAGAAGGGGTTCAAGGGAGCGAGGAGATGCAACACATGGAGCACGACGTGGTGATCAAGCAAGAGAGTGCGAGGGAGGAGAGGGAGGCCGGCGCCACAAGCATGGAGAACATCACCACGTGAAGGAGATCAAGTCTGGATGAGCACGAGCATGTGATGGCGCACTAGGACTTCCTACGACACGATGTCTACATGTCTAAGGCGCGCTACACACATAGCCTGCGTGCTAAAATTAGGCCGAACCCATATATGGGTCGGTATGTACCCGTTTGAGTCGAACCGAGTCAGTTTGGGCCCAAACCAGGCATGTTTTGGGCCAGGTCTTTGCTGAGGACGCCTGGCCACCTATAAGTAGCCCTAGGCGCCCCCTCAATTAGGGTTTGACCACGTTTAGACTAAAGATTACTTCGTTGAACTGATGTAAGCATTCATCTGAATTCCTCCACACCAATTCATCTGGATTTGGTGTTATACTGCTGCAAGTTTAGTGTGATCTGTTGTTCCATTGGGAATCAGTAGATTGCAAACTACCGTTTCGTGGTCGACGGCTACGTGCGCAAGTGTGTGGAGTCGTGAATATCCTACAGGGTTTGAGAGCTGTTGCATTGGCATCAGGATTCAAGCGAGGAGAGTTCATCGGTGACACCAAGTTATCCCCGACAATCATCCGCTGCTATCATCACCATCGCATCGCTCACGAGAAGATCGGGCCACCCCATATCAACTGGGGTCTTCAAGACTTCATCGCCATGAAATGCGAGTTCCTCGGGGAGAGGGGATGGCGACGCTCCTATGGTGCAGGGAGGCAACGCTCTTGCGGTGGAGGACGGCGGGAGCATGGGCGCTCGTGTCCCTAAAGGAAGGGATCGAGATCTAGGATGGAGAGGGGGGCACCGACAGGTTTGGGATTGGGCGGTTGGCTTCATCGTTTCTACAGGAATCCTACAAGTTGCCAACGCAGACGAAACGAGCAAAATGCTCTGTGCCAGGATGAGCGATGCATTGGTTATCCTCTCTTTTTTGGGGGACGCATTAGTTAATCTTAACACATACCAAGTACATGCTTGTACAGCTCAAAAAAAAGTACAATACGCGCTCGTACATCTAAAGCACATATAGAGCCCATTTTTAATATCCATATCAGGGACGATCGGCGTATAGGTTTATGATTCACTCGCTGTGACTGCTTCATTAGTAGAATCAATATCTCTGACGAGCATCGGCTAGAGTCTGTCACTAGTAAATTTAATCACGGGATATGGCATCCATAAGAAATACTAGTGATAGGCATTTGGGATGCCCGCCACTGATGTTTTATACCAGTGACGGTCGCTTGCACGCCAGTCACTGGTAATCATTACCAGTGACAGGCTTGCTTTTGCCCGTCACTAATGACCTTGCGGCTATAAGCAATTCTGCAGTAGTGCACCTATAGTGGTTTCATCCACATTCCCTCTATCATCTTGACATCCACTGGTCAACCCAACTTCTACCAAATCTTGCATCTACTTTGATGGCATGACAAATAATGTTAGCCCTGAGTGTTGCAGAACTAAAGTAAATAAAACCATTTGTTTCATGTACATAGTGAAATTAGGGTTTTTTGGTGAAGCAAGTACCCAACGACCCTAGCTAGAGAACAACTGTTGGCCAACACACATCAGCACTGCCTAGCTACTACATCACATGGTACTCACTCAAATCGCCTAGTGGTTTCATCCATAGTCCCTCTATCATTTTGACATCCACTGGTCAACCCAAGTTTGACCAAATCTTGCATCGGCCTTGATGACATGACAAATGATGTTAGCCCTGAGTGTTGCATTACTAAAGTAAGTAAAAACATTTGTTTCATGTACTTAGTGAATTTAAGGTTTTTTTGGTGAAGCAAGCACCTAAAGACCCCAGAGAACAACTGTTGGCAAACACACATCAGCACTGCCTATCTACTACATCAAATGGTACTCACACAAATCACCTATAGTGGTTTCATCCACAGTCCCTCTATCATCTTGACATCCACTGGTCAATCCAAGTTTGACCAAATCTTGCATCTGCCTTGATGGCATGACAAATGATGTTAGCCCTAAGTGTTGCATAACTAAAGTAAATAAAACCATTTGTATCATGTACATAGTGAAATTAAGGTTTTTTGGTGAAGCGAGTTCCCAAAGACTCTAGCTAGAGAACAACTGTTGGCCAACACACATCAGCACTTCCTAGCTACTACATCATATGGTACTCACACAACTAAATCTTGAATCTGCCTTGTTGACACGACAAATGATATTAGTCCTGAGTGTTTCAACTTATGATGGGGGACACGAGGTTTGGGTATTCGTACTTCACGGGACACGAGGTTTGGGTATTCATACTTCATGAGACACGAGGTTTTCAACTTATGATTTGTCAAGCATATGCTTCATAATTGTACTCGCATTAACTCTAACCATTCAAGATGCCTATGATGGGGGCAATGAGAGCACAAAGCTAGTAAGTACCATAATTTTTGAAGGTTTATAAAACTTGCAATCACTGCTTCCCTCCGCGAAGGGCCTTTCTTTTACTTTTATGTTGAGTCACCACCTTCTATCTTTATGCACCATCTAAGAGAGCATAGTTGTCATTCTTAGTGTAATGTGCATTGTCCCAAAGTTTTCATTGATTGATTCGTGATGTTGGTTTCACTTGTTCTTAAATTATTTGTATCTAGTCGCCCTCTTAAACTTGAAGGTGTCCTATGCATTTATGTTTTGCTCTCTCATGAAGGACAAGCTGAAAACCATTTGCTATGTTTTTCCATATGATTTGAACACACGTTTGACTTTCATTATTTCATTTTCATGATCTTTCGTTTGTGTTCTTCATGTTATAACATGGTTGCTAAGTTTCTTCTATCAAGATTATATCTTTCATGCCCATGTTTTAAGTTCTTTTGATCCCAGCGCACAACGCTTACATATATGGTCAAGATTGTGTAGGTGCATGTCACCTCAAAAATTATTTCTTTTGTTATCACTTACCTACTCGAGGACGAGCAGGAGTTAAGCTTGGGGATGCTGATACGTCTCAAATGTATCTATAATTTTTGATGCTCCATGCTTGTTTTTACACCATTTGCTTAGTGTTTCGTTACACTTCGTGGCATTTTTATGCATTTTCCGGAACTAACCTATTAACAAGATGCCATAGTGCCAGTTCCCTGTTTTGTGCTATTTTTGTGTTTCAGAAAAGTTACACAGGAAATATTCTCGGAATTGGACGAAACAAAAGCCAGACATCCAGAAATTTACCGAAGCTTCCAGAGAACCAAAGAGGAGACGGAGTGGGGCCACAGGCTGGCCACATAGTAGGGCGGCACAGCCCAGGCCCTGGCCGCGCCCCCTATGTGTGAGGCCGCCTCGGTCCACTTCTGACGATGCCCTTCGCCTATAAAGACCCCCCGACGGGAAAAACCTAAGTACCCGATCAATTTTCCAAAAACACATCACGATCCACCGCCGTCGTCGACCCGATATCGGGAGGGTCCAGAAGCTCTTCCCGGCACCCTGCCGGAGAGGGGAATCGCCACCGGTGGTCTTCTTCATCGCCATGCTTGCCTCTGGCGCGATGAGTGAGTAGTCTACCTTGGACTATGGGTCCATAGCAGTAGCTAGTTGGTTGTCTTCTCCACCATGTGCTTCATGTTTAGATCTTGTGAGCTGCTTAACATGATCGAGACTACCTTTACGTAATTCTACATGTTGTGTTTGTTGGGATCCGATGAATATTGGTGTTATGATTGAGTTGATGTGCTGAATATTATCTTATGTTATCTCTATGTTGTTTATGATCTTGCATGCTCTCCGTTGTTAGTAGCTATCTTGGCCGAGTAGATACTAGTGACTCCAAGAGGGGGTATTCATGCTCGATAGTTGGGTTCATGCCTCTATTTAATCTGGGGGAGTGACAGAAACCTCTAAGGTTGTAGATGTGTTGTTGCCACTAGGGAGAAAACAACATTCTTATGTCCAAGGACATATGCTTTGTTTACATTACACACTTTGCTTAATGCAGTTATCTGTTGTTCGCAACTTCTGGGGTGTTCGGACGATATCCCCGTGGGTGGATTATTAGTCATAGATGCAGTTGGATGGCGGTCTATATATTTTGTTGTAATGCCCAGAGTAAATCTCATAGTGATCCTCTCGACATATGCACGTTATCTTTATTCTATCAATTTCCCAACTATAATTTGTTTACCCAGCATGTGTTATTTTATCTTATGGAGAGACACCACTAGTGAACTGTGGACCCCGGTCCTATTTCCTTTATATTGTTATCACCTGTTTACTTTCTCGCATACTACTATTGCTTTCTACTCGATACGCTCATTCCTTTGTTTACAGCAAACCGGTGAGATTGACAACCTCATCGTAAGTGGGAGCAAAGTATTTGGTTGTGTTGTGTGCAGGTTCCACGTTGCAGCTGGCAAAGCAAAGCACTAGACGAGGCACCTTATAAATTGTCCAGAGCTGTTGCGAAGCTAGTCAGCATCACCTTCTTGAGTTTGGCTTTTTCCTGGATTCAATCAAATCTTGGTTTCTTACTGAGGGAAAACTTGCTGCTTTACTCATCATACCTTCCTCTTGGGGTTCCCAACTGGACGGTGATTCACAACACACTGTGCCGCATCAAGACTCTTTTCTGGCGCCGTTGCCGGGGAAAAAGAAGACTTCTGCAAGGGGAGTTTCACATGCACATCCTTTACTTTGTTTTAAGTTTTGCTTTACTTTATTTTTACTTGCTTCGTTTTATCAAAAACACACAAAAAATTAGTTTCCTTTATAGTTGTTTTTACTTGTCTGCTATTAGTTTTGCTAGAATGGCTACTCCTGAAAACACCAAGTTGTGTGATTTTACTAGCACTAATAATAGTGATTTTATCTGCACTCCTATTGCGCCACCTGCTCCTGCTGCAAATTTTTATGAGATTAAGCCTGCTTTGTTGAACCTTGTTATGAAAGAGCAATTTTCTGGTGCTAGTACTGATGATGCTGCAGCTCATCTCAACAATTTTGTTGAGCTATGTGAGATGCAGAAATATAAGGATGTAGAGAGTGATATTATTAAGCTTAAGTTGTTTCCTTTTTCTTTGAGAGGAAAAGCTAAGGATTGATTGCTGTCTTTGCCTAAAAATAGTATTGATTCATGGGCTAAGTGTAAGGATGCTTTTATTGGAAGATATTATCCTCCTGCTAAGATTATAGCTTTGTGTAGCAATATTATGAAGTTTAGCCAGTTTTATAATGAACATGTTGCTCAGGCTTGGGAAAGAATGAAATCTATGATAAAGAATTGTCCCACTCATGGACCGACTACTTGGATGATTGTCCAAACTTTTTATGCAGGACTGAATTTTTCTTCAAGAAACCTATTGGATTCAGCTGCTGGAGGCACTTTTATGTCCCTTACCTTGGGCGCCGCAACAAAGCTTCTCGACAATATGATGGTAAATTATTCTGAATGGCACACCGAGAGAGCTCCACAAGGTAAGAAGGTAAATTCTGTCGAGGAAACCTCTTCCTTGAGTGATAAGATTGATGCTATAATGCTTATGCTTTCTAATGATAGAACTCATGTTGATCCTAATAATGTTCCTTTGGCCTCTTTGGTTGCTCAAGAAGAGCATGTTGATGTAAACTTTATTAGAAATAATAATTTTAACAACAATGCTTATATGAACAATTTTGCTAGTAACAATTATAGGCCGTATCCTTCTACCATTGGTAATGGTTATGGTAACTCTTATGGTAATTCCTCTAACAACACTAGGGCCGCGCCCTCTGAGCTTGAAGTCATGCTCAAGGACTTCATCGGTAAGCAAACTGCTTTTAACAAGTCCGTTGAGGAAAAGCTAGGCAAAATTGATATTCTTGCTTCTAAGGTTGATAGCCTTGCTCATGATGTTGAACTTCTAAAATTAAAAGTGTTGCCTAATGATGTGAAGGAGAACAATACTTTTGCCACTGCTAATGCTATCCAAGTTAGAATTGATGAAAATGTTAGGATGTTAGCAGAATTGCATGCCAGGTGGAAAAGAGAAGATGAGATGTTAGCAGAATTGCATGCCAGGTGGAAAAGAGAAGATGAGATGGCTAGAAGGATAAAGGTATGTACCATTACTACCTCTAATTATGTTGTTCCAAGTGCTAGCAATCCTCTTACTTTGATTGGTATAGAGAAAACTCCCACTCCTTGTACTAAAAAGCCTA
Source organism: Dactylis glomerata (assembly GCA_007115705.1). Classification (NCBI taxonomy): domain Eukaryota; kingdom Viridiplantae; phylum Streptophyta; class Magnoliopsida; order Poales; family Poaceae; genus Dactylis; species Dactylis glomerata. The sequence goes on from QXEO01000339.1 coordinate 4,573,443, forward strand.
AAACTGCTAAAAACTTTTTCTCAAAAGAGTGCTGAAATTTTTCGGAGTGTAGGAGATGATAGCTCTATTTCCTTTAATGATTTTGATGTTGATGGCTGCAATATATCTGAAGTTATTTTGTTCTTGCAAAAGCTTGCTTTGAGTCCAAATGCTAGTTCTTTAAATGTTGCTTTTACTAAGCATATTACCAATGCTCTCATGAAAATTTGGGATGAAAAGTTGAAGCAAAAAGCAAAAAGCTTCTATTCCCAAGAAGTCAGAAGATGGTTGGGAACCCATCATTGATATGCATGTTAATGGTTTTGATTGCCATGCTTTATGTGATCTAGATGCTAGTATTTCTATTATGCCTAGAAAAATTTATGATGGCCATTATTGCTCTCTTAGTTGGTCGCTCCCAGTCTTTTGCTAGCCCTCATTTTGTACTGAGTATGAGCTCTACTCGTGCATCCAACTCCTAAAAACCAAGTTATTCCAATGTGTCCACCATACATACCTATTAGCAATTTGCTATTCCAAAGTACATTTGACTTGCTTTTATCTATCCTTCAAAGTAAACTCTTTTGGTGTTATGCGAAAATTGGTCAGTAAAGCTCTCACGAACCTGATGGCACACTTCACTTTTCTCGCTTTAAAATTTTGACATTGTGGCTCTCTTATGTTGAGTTGTTATGCTTGCAAGTTGTAAGTTGGAAATTAGCCCAGCCATGCCATCATGGGGCAAGCTTTCAACATTGCACTATCTTTCATTTGAGTTGATATCGTGATCTTTTGTTTATGGATACTCGCGATGTGAAATAAGTTGGGAATCTTGTGGGATCATGGAGTTCTTATATGTGTTAGGGAAACGCCTGGGCCGCCAATCTAAGCCATGCATCATTCATGGTGGAAATTTACAGCATGCCCATAGTGGACATTCGACGACGCATCTCACAACAAAAAGCTATACCAATGGTAAATAAAAGATATGTCGAGGTGTTCATTGTCTGTTTGTCTTGTCATTTTGATGTGGGCTTGTTCCATGTCATTGGGCAGGAGGCACCCCGTTGGCGGTTCTCGATGATACACATATATTTACAATGACAAGAGCCTGCTTGGGACTCTAAGTCGAGTAGCATGAGGTTTCGGTATTCGTACTTCACGGGACATGAGATTTTCAACTTATGATTTGTCAAGCATATGCTTCATAATTGTACTCGCATTAACTCTAACCATTCAAGATGCCTATGATGGGGGCAATGAGAGCTCAAAGCTAGTAAGTACCATAATTTTTTAAGGTTTATAAAACTTGCAATCACTACTTCCCTCCGCGAAGGGCCTTTCTTTTACTTTTATGTTGAGTCACCACCTTCTATCTTTATGCACCGTCTAAGAGAGCATAGTTGTCATTCTTAGTGTAATGTGCATTGTCCCAAAGTTTTCATTGATTGATTCATGATGTTGGTTTTACTTGTTCTTAAATTATTTGTATCTAGTTGCCCTCTTAAACTTGAAGGTGTCCTATGCATTTATGTTTTGCTCTCTCATGAAGGACAAGCTGAAAACCATTTGCTATGTTTTTCCATATGATTTGAACACACGTTTGACTTTCATTATTTCATTTTCATGATCTTTCGTTTGTGTTCTTCTTCATGTTATAACATGGTTGCTAAGTTTCTTCTATCAAGATTATATCTTTCATGCCCATGTTTTAAGTTCTTTTGATCCCAGCGCACAACGCTTACATATATGGTCAAGATTGTGTAGGTGCATGTCACCTCAAAAATTATTTCTTTTGTTATCACTTACCTACTCGCGGACGAGCAGGAGTTAAGCTTGGGGATGCTGATACGTCTCAAATGTATCTATAATTTTTGATGCTCCATGCTTGTTTTTACACCATTTGCTTAGTGTTTCGTTACACTTCGTGGCATTTTTATGCATTTTCCGGAACAAACCTATTAACAAGATGTCACAGTGCCAGTTCCCTGTTTTCTGCTGTTTTTGTGTTTCAGAAAAGTTACACAGGAAATATTCTCGGAATTGGACGAAACAAAAGCCAGACATCCAAAAATTTACCGAAGCTTCTAGAGAACCGAAGAGGAGACGGAGAGGGGCCACAGGCCGGCCACACAGTAGGGCGGCACGGCCCAGGCCTTGGTCGCGCCCCCTATGTGTGAGGCCGCCTCGGTCCACTTCTGGGGATGCCCCTTCGCCTATAAAGACCCCCCGATGGGAAAAACTTAAGTACCCGATCAATTTTTGAGAAACACATCGCGATCTGCCGCCATCATCGACTCGAGATCGGGAGGGTCCAGAAGCTCTTCCCGGCACCCTGCCGGAGAGGGGAATCGCCACCGGAGGTCTTCTTCATCGCCATGGTTGCCTCCGGCGTGATGAGTGAGTAGTCTACCTTGGACTATGGGTCCATAGCAGTAGCTAGTTGGTTGTCTTCTCCACGATGTGCTTCATGTTTAGATCTCGTGAGCTGCTTAACATGATCGAGACTACCTTTATGTAATTCTGCATGTTGTGTTTGTTGGGATCCGATGAATATTGGTGTTATGTTTGAGTTGATGTGCTGAATATTATCTTATGTTATCTCTATGTTGTTTATGATCTTGCATGCTCTCCGTTGTTAGTAGCTAACTTGGCCGAGTAGATACTAGTGACTCCAAGAGGGGGTATTTATGCTCGATAGTTGGGTTCATACCTCTATTTAATCTGGGTGAGTGACAGAAACCTCTAAGGTTGTAGATGTGTTGTTGCCACTAGGGAGAAAACAACATTCTTATGTCCAAGGACATATGCTTTGTTTACATTACACACTTTGCTTAATGCAGTTATCTGTTGTTCGCAACTTAATACTTGTGGGGTGTTCGGACGATATCCCCGTGGGTGGATTATTAGTCATAGATGTAGTAGGATGGCGGTCTATGTATTTTGTTGTAATGCCCAGAGTAAATCTCATAGTGATCCTCTCGACATATGCATGTTATCTTTATTCTATCAATTGCCCAACTGTGATTTGTTTACCCAGCATGTGTTATTTTATCTTATGGAGAGACACCACTAGTGAACTGTGGACCCCGGTCCTATTTCCTTTATATTGCTATCACCTATTTACTTTCTCGCATACTACTATTGCTTTCCACTCGATACGCTCATTCCTTTGTTTACAACAAACCGTTGAGATTGACAAACTCATCGTAAGTTGGGAGCAAAGTATTTGGTTGTGTTGTGTGCAGGTTCCACGTTACAGCTGGCAAAGCAAAGCACTGGACGAGGAGCCTTATAAATTGTCCGGAGCTGTCGCGAAGCTAGTCAGCATCACCTTCTTGAGTTTGGCTTTTTCCTGGATTCGATCAAACCTTGGTTTCTTACTGAGGGAAAACTTGCTGCTTTACTCATCATACCTTCCTCTTGGGGTTCCCAACTGGACGATGATTCACATCAACCGTACCGCCACAAGCATGTACATACTGAAATTATGGTTTTTTTGGTGAAGCAAGTACCAAAAGAACCTAGAGAACAATTGTTGGCCAACACACATCATCACTGCCTAGCTACTACATCACATGGTACTCACACAAATCACCTAGTGGTTTCATCCACAGTCCCTCTATCATCTTGACATCCACTGGTCAACCCTAGTTTGACCAAATCTTGCATCTGCCTTGATGGCATGACAAATGATGTTAGCCCTAAGTGTTGCATAACTAAAGTAAATAAAACCATTTGTTTCATGTACATAGTAAATTTAAGGTTTTATTGTTGAAGCGAGGACCCAAAGACCTATTGGCCAATACACATTAGCATTGCCTAGCTACTACATCACATGGTACTCACACAAATCACCTATAGTGGTTTCATCCACAGTCCCTCTATCATCTTGACATCCGCTGGTCAACCCAAGTTTGACCAAATCTTGAATCTCCCTTGATGATATGACAAATGATGTTAGCCCTGAGTGTTGCGTAACAAAAGTAAATAAAACCATTTATTTCATGTACATAGTGAAATTAAGGTTTTTTTGGTGAAGCAAGTACCAATGACCCAAGCTAGAGAACAACTGTTGGCCAACACATATCAGCACTACCTAGCTACTATATCATATGGTACTCACACAAATCACCTAGTGGTTTCATCCAGAGTCCCACTATCATCTTGACATCCACTGGATAACCCAAGTTTGACCAAATCTTGCATCTGCCTTGATGACATGACAAATGATGTTAGCCCTAAGTGTTGCATAACTAAAGTAAATAAAACCATTTGTTTCATGTACATAGTGAATTAAAGGTTTTTTTGGTGAAGCAAGCACCCAAAGACCCTAGAGAACAACGTTTGGCCAAAACACATTTGCACTGCCTAGCTACTACATCACATGGTACTCGCACAAATCATCGATAGTGGTTTCATCCACATTCCCTCTATCATCTGGACATCCACTGGTCAACCCAAGTTTGACCAAATCTTGCATCTGCTTTGATGGCATGACAAATAATGTTAGCCCTCAGTGTTGCATAACTAAAGTAAACAAAACCATTTGTTTCATGTACATAGTGAAATTAAGGTTTTTTGGTGAAGCAAGTACCCAAAGACCCTAGCTAGAGAACAACTATTGGCCAACACACATAAGCACTGCCTAGCTACTACATCACATGGTACTCACACCAATCACCTGGTGGTTTCATCCACAGTCCCTCTATCATCTTGACATCCACTGGTCAACCAAAGTTTGACCAAATCTTGCATCTGCTTTGATGACATGACAAATGATGTTAGCCCTGAGTGTTGCATTACTAACATAAATAAATCCATTTGTTTCATATACTTAGTGAATTAAAGTTTTTTTTTGGTGAAGCAAGCACCCAAAGACCCTAGAGAACAATTGTTGGCCAACACACATCAGCACTGCCTATCTACTACATCAAATGGTACACACACAAATAGCATATAGTGGTTTCATCCACAGTCCCTCTATCATCTTGACATCCACTGGACAACCCAAGTTTGACCAAATCTTGCATTTGCCTTGATGGCATGACAAATGATGTTAGCCCTGAGTGTTGCATAACTAAAGTAAATAAAACCATTTATTTCATGTACATAGTGAGATTAAGGTGTTTTGGTGAACCAAGCACCCAAAGACCCTAGCTACAAAACAACTGTTGGCCAATGCACATCAACACTTCCTAGCTACTACACCACATGGTACTCACACAACCAAATCTTGAATCTGCCTTGATGACACGACAAATGATGTTAGCCCTGAGTGTTTCATATCTAAAGTAAATAAAACCATTTGTTCCATATACATAGTGAATTTAAGGTTTTTTTGGTGAATCAAGCACCCAAAGACCCTAGAGAACAATTGTTGGCCAACACACATCAACAGTGCCTAGCTACTACATCACATGGTACTCACACAAATCACCTAGTGGTTTCATCCACAGTCCCTCTATCATCTTGACATCCACTAGTCAGCCCAAGTTGGACCAAATCTTGCATCTGCCTTAATGGCATGAAAAATGATGTTAGCCCTAAGTGTTGCATAACAAAAGTAAATAAAACCATTTGTTTCATGTACATAGAGAAATTAAGGGTTTTTTGATGAAGCAAGTACCCAAAGACCCTAGAGAACAACTGTTGGCCAACACACCTCAGCACTGTCGAGCTACTACATCACATGGTACTCACACAAATCACATAAAGTGATTTCATCCACAGTCCCTCTAGCATCTTGACATCCACTGGTCAACCCAAGTTTGACAAAATCTTGCATCTGCCTTGATGGCTTGACAAACGATGTTAGCCCTAAGTGTTGGATAACTAAAGTAAATAAAACAATTTGTTTCATGTACATAGTAAATTTAAGGTTTTTTTGGTGAAGCAAGGACCCAAAGACCCTAGAGAACAACTGTTGGCCACCACACATTAGCACTGCCTAGCTACTACATCACATGGTACTCACACAAATCACCTAAAGTGGTTTCATCCAGAGTCCCTCTATCATCTTGACATCCACTGGTCAACCCAAGTTTGACCAAATGTTGCATTTGCCTTGATGACATGACAAATAGTGTTAGCCCTAAGTGTTGCATAACTAAAGTAAATAAAACCATTTGTTTCATGTACATAGTAAATTTAAGGGTTTTTTGGTGCAGCAAGGACCCAAAGACCCTAGAGAACAACTGTTGGCCAACACACATTAGCACTGCCTAGCTACTAGATCACATGGTACTCACACAAATAACATAGTGGTTTCATCCACAGTCCCTCTATCATCTTGACATCCACTGGTCAACCCAAGTTTTACCAAATCTTGCATCTGCCTTAATGGCTCACAAATCATGTTAGCCCTAAGTGTTGCAAAACTAAAGTAAATAAAACCATTTGTTTCATGTACATAGTAAATTTAAGTTTTTTTGGTGAAGCAAGGACCCAAAGACCCTAGAGAACAACTGTTGGCCAACACACATTAGCACTTCCTAGCTAGTACATCACATGGTACTCACACAAAATACCTATAGTGGTTTCATCCACAGTCCCTCTATCATCTTGGCATCCACTGGTCAACCCTAGTTTGACCAAATCTTGCATTTGCCTTGCTGACATGACAAATGATGTTAGCCCTGAGTGTTCCATAACAAAAGTAAATAAAACTATTTATTTCATGTACATAGTAAAATTAAGGTTTTTTGGTGAAGCAAGTACCCAAAGATCCAAGATAGAGAACAACTGTTGGCCAAAACACATCAGCACTACCTAGCTACTATATCATATGGAACTGACACAAATCATCTAGTGGTTTCATCCAGAGTCCCTCTATCATCTTGACATCCACTGGACAACCCAAGTTTGACCAAATCTTGCGTTTGCCTTGATGACATGACAAATGATGTTAGCCCTGAGTGTTGCATAACTAAAGTAAATAAAACCATTTTTTCATGTACATAGTGAATTTAAGGTTTTTTGGTGAAGCAAGCACCCAAAGACCCTAGAGAACAACTTTTGGCCAAAACACATTAGCACTGCCTAGCTACTACATCACATGGTACTCACACAAATCACCGATAGTGGTTTCATCCACATTCCCTCTATCATCTGGACATCCACTGGTCAACCCAAGTTTGACCAAATCTTGCATCTGCTTTGATGGCATGACAAATAATGTTAGCCATGAGTGTTGCATAACTAAAGTAAATAAAGCCATTTGTTTCATGTACATAGTGAAATTAACGTCTTTTGGTGAAGCAAGTACCCAAAGTCCCTAGGTAGAGAACAACTGTGGGCCAACACACATAAGCACTGCCTAGCTACTACATCACATGGTACTCATACAAATCACCTAGTGGTTTCATCCACAGTCCCTCTATCATCCTGACATCCACTGGTCAACCAAAGTTTGACCAAATCTTGCATCTGCCTTGAAGGCATGACAAATGATGTTAGCCCTAAGTGTTACATAACGAAATTAACGTTTTTTGGTGAAGCAAGTACCCAAAGACCCTAGCGAGAGAACAACTATTGGCCAACACACATAAGTACTACCTAGCTACTACATCACATGGTACTCACACAAATCACCTAGTGGTTTCATCCACAATCCCTCTATCATCTTAACATCCACTAGTCAACCCAAGTTTGACCAAATCTTGCATCTGCCTTGATGACATGACAAATGATGTTAGCCCTGAGTGTTGCATAACTAAAATAATTAAAAGCATTTGTTTCATGTACATAGTGAATTTAAGATTTTTTTGGTGAAGCAAGCACCCAAAGACCCTAGAGAATAACTGTTGGCCAACACACAACAGCACTGCCTATCTACTACATCACATGGTACTCACACAAATCACCTATAGTGGTTTCATCCACATTCCCTCTATCATCTGGATATCCACTGGTCAACCCAAGTCTGACCAAATCTTGCATCTACTTTGATGGCATGACAAATAATGCTAGCCCTGAGTGTTGCATAACTAAAGTAAATAAAGCAATTTGTTTCATGCACATAGTAAATTTAAGGTTTTTTTGGTGAAGCAAGGACCCAAAGACCCTAGAGAACAACTGTTGGCCAACACACATTAGCACTGCCTAGCTACTATATCACATGGTACTCACACAAATCACCTATATTGGTTTCATCCACAGTCCCTCTATCATCTTGACATCCACTGGTCAACCCAAGTTTGACCAAATCTTGCATCTGCTTTGATGGCATGACAAATAATGTTAGCACTGAGTGTTGCATAACTAAAGTAAATAAAACCATTTGTTTCATGCACATAGTAAATTGAAGGATTTTTTGGTGAAGCATGGACCCAAAGACCCTAGAGAACAACTGTTGGCCAACACACATTAGCACTGCCTAGCTACTACATCACATGGTACTCACACAAATCACCTATAGTGGTTTCATCCATAGTCCCTCTATCATCTTGACATCCACTGGTCAACCCAAGTTTTACCAAATCTTGCATCTGCTTTGATGGCATGACAAATAATGTTAGCACTGAGTGTTGCATAACTAAAGTAAACAAAACCATTTGTTTCATGTACATAGTGAAATTAAGGTTTTTTGGTGAAGCAAGTACCCAAAGACCGAAGCTAGAGAACAACTGTTGGCCAACACACATCAGCACTACCTAGATACTATATCATATGGTACTCACACAAATCACCTAGTGGTTTCATCCAGATTCCCTCTATCATCTTGGCATCCACTGGTCAACCCAAGTTTGACCAAATCTTGCATCTGCCTTGATGACATGACAAATGATGTTAGCCCTGAGTGTTGCATAACTAAAGTAAATAAAACCATTTGTTTCATGTACATAGTGAATTTAAGGTTTTTTTGGTGAAGCAAGCACCCAAAGACCCTAGAGAACAACTTTTGGCCAAAACACATTAGCACTGCCTAGCTACTACATCACATGGTACTCACACAAATCACCTATAGTGGCTTCATTCACATTCCCTCTATCATCTGGGTATCCACTAGTCAACCCAAGTTTGACCAAATCTTGCATCTGCTTTGATGGCATGAGAAATAATGTTATCCCTGAGTGCTGCATAACTAAAGTAAATAAAACCATTTGTTTCATGCACATAGTGAAATTAACATTTTTTGGTGAAGCAAGTACCCAAAGACCCTACCTAGAGAACAACTGTTGGCCAACACACATAAGCACTGCCTAGCTACTACATCACATGGTACTCACACCAATCACCTGGTGGTTTCATCCATAGTCCCTCTATCATCTTGACATCCACTGGTCAACCAAAGTTTGACCAAATCTTGCATCTGCCTTGATGACATGACAAATGATGTTAGCCCTGAGTGTTGCATTACTAACATAAATAAATCCATTTGTTTCATGTACTTAGTGAATTAAAGTTTTTTTTTGGTGAAGCAAGCACCCAAAGACCCTAGAGAACAACTGTTGGCCAACACACATCAGCACTGCCTATCTACTACATCAAATGGTACACACACAAATAACATATAATGGTTTCATCCACAGTTCCTCTATCATCTTGACATCCACTGGACAACCCAAGTTTGACCAAATCTTGCATTTGCCTTGATGGCATGACAAATGATGTTAGCCCTGAGTGTTGCATAACTAAAGTAAATAAAACCATTTATTTCATGAACATAGTGAGATTAAGGTTTTTTGGTGAACCAAGCACCCAAAGACCCTAGCTACAGAACAACTGTTGGCCAACGCACATCAACACTTCCTAGCTACTACACCACATGGTACTCACACAACCAAATCTTGAATCTGCCTTGATGACACGACAAATGATGTTAGCCCTGAGTGTATCATATCTAAAGTAAATAAAACCATTTGTTCCATATACATAGTGAATTTAAGGTTTTTTTTGGTGAATCAAGCACCCAAAGACCCTAGAGAACAATTGTTGGCCAACACACATCAACAGTGCCTAGCTACTACATCACATGGTACTCACACAAATCACCTAGTGGTTTCATCCACAGTCCCTCTATCATCTTGACATCCACTAGTCAACCCAAGTTTGACCAAATCTTGCATCTGCCTTGATGGCATGACAATTGATGTTAGCCCTAAGTGTTGCATAACAAAAGTAAATAAAACCATTTGTTTCATGTACATAGAGAAATTAAGGTTTTTTTGATGAAGCAAGTACCCACAGACCCTAGAGAACAACTGTTGGCCAACACACATCAGCACTGTCTAGCTACTACATCACATGGTACTCACACAAATCACCTAAAGTGGTTTCATCCATAGTCCCTCTATCATCTTAACATCCACTGGTCAACCCAAGTTTGACAAATTCTTGCATCTGCCTTGATGGCTTGACAAACGATGTTAGCCCTAACTGTTGGATAACTAAAGTAAATAAAACAATTTGTTTCATGTACATAGTAAATTTAAGGTTTTTTTGGTGAAGCAAGGACCCAAAGACCCTAGAGAACAACTGTTGGCCAACACACATTAGCACTGCCTAGCTACTACATCACATGGTACTCACACAAATCACCTAAAGTGGTTTCATCCATAGTCCCTCTATCATCTTGACATCCACTGGTCAACCCAAGTTTGACCAAATGTTGCATCTGCCTTGAAGGCATGACAAATAATGTTAGCCCTAAGTGTTGCATAACTAAAGTAAATAAAACCATTTGTTTCATGTAAATAGTAAATTTAAGGGTTTTTTGGTGCAGCAAGGACCCAAAGACCCTAGAGAACAACTGTTGGCCAACACACATTAGCACTGCCTAGCTACTAGATCACATGGTACTCACACAAATAACCTAGTGGTTTCATCCACAGTCCCTCTATCATCTTGACATCCACTGGTCAACCCAAGTTTTACCAAATCTTGCATCTGCCTTGATGGCCTCACAAATCATGTTAGCCCTAAGTGTTGCAAAACCAAAGTAAATAAAACCATTTGTTTCATTTACATAGTAAATTTAAGTTTTTTTGGTGAAGCAAGGACCCAAAGACTCTAGAGAACAATTGTTGGCCAACACACATTAGCACTTCCTAGCTAGTACCTCACATGGTACTCACACAAAATACCTATAGCGGTTTCATCCACAGTCCCTCTATCATCTTGTACTCCACTGGTCAATCCTAGTTTGACCAAATCTTGCATTTGCCTTGCTGACATGACAAATGATGTTAGCCCTGAGTGTTCCATAACAAAAGTAAATAAAACTATTTATTTCATGTACATAGTAAAATTAAGGTTTTTTGGTGAAGCAAGTACCCAAAGATCCAAGGTAGAGAACAACTGTTGGCCAAAACACATCAGCACTACCTAGCTAGTATATCATATGGAACTGACACAAATCATCTAGTGGTTTCATCCAGAGTCCCTCTATCATCTTGACATCCACTGGTCAACCCAAGTTTGACCAAATCTTGCGTTTGCCTTGATGACATGACAAATGATGTTAGCCCTGAGTGTTGCATAACTAAAGTAAATAAAACCATTTGTTTCATGTACATAGTAAATTTAAGGGTTTTTTGGTGCAGCAAGGACCCAAAGACCCTAGAGAACAACTGTTGGCCAACACACATTAGCACTGCCTAGCTACTAGATCACATGGTACTCACACAAATAACATAGTGGTTTCATCCACAGTCCCTCTATCATCTTGACATCCACTGGTCAACCCAAGTTTTACCAAATCTTGCATCTGCCTTGATGGCCTCACAAATCATGTTAGCCCTAAGTGTTGCAAAACTAAAGTAAATAAAACCATTTGTTTCATGTACATAGTAAATTTAAGTTTTTTTGGTGAAGCAAGGACCCAAAGACCCTAGAGAACAACTGTTGGCCAACACACATTAGCACTTCCTAGCTAGTACATCACATGGTACTCACACAAAATACCTATAGTGGTTTCATCCACAGTCCCTCTATCATCTTGGCATCCACTGGTCAACCCTAGTTTGACCAAATCTTGCATTTGCCTTGCTGACATGACAAATGATGTTAGCCCTGAGTGTTCCATAACAAAAGTAAATAAAACTATTTATTTCATGTACATAGTAAAATTAAGGTTTTTTGGTGAAGCAAGTACCCAAAGATCCAAGATAGAGAACAACTATTGGCCAAAACACATCAGCACTACCTAGCTACTATATCATATGGAACTGACACAAATCATCTAGTGGTTTCATCCAGAGTCCCTCTATCATCTTGACATCCACTGGACAACCCAAGTTTGACCAAATCTTGCGTTTGCCTTGATGACAAGACAAATGATGTTAGCCCTGAGTGTTGCATAACTAAAGTAAATAAAACCATTTTTTCATGTACATAGTGAATTTAAGGTTTTTTGGTGAAGCAAGCACCCAAAGACCCTAGAGAACAACTTTTGGCCAAAACACATTAGCACTGCCTAGCTACTACATCACATGGTACTCACACAAATCACCGATAGTGGTTTCATCCACATTCCCTCTATCATCTAGACATCCACTGGTCAACCCAAGTTTGACCAAATCTTGCATCTGCTTTGATGGCATGACAAATAATGTTAGCCATGAGTGTTGCATAACTAAAGTAAATAAAGCCATTTGTTTCATGTACATAGTGAAATTAACGTCTTTTGGTGAAGCAAGTACCCAAAGTCCCTAGGTAGAGAACAACTGTGGGCCAACACACATAAGCACTGCCTAGCTACTACATCACATGGTACTCATACAAATCACCTAGTGGTTTCATCCACAGTCCCTCTATCATCCTGACATCCACTGGTCAACCAAAGTTTGACCAAATCTTGCATCTGCCTTGAAGGCATGACAAATGATGTTAGCCCTAAGTGTTACATAACGAAATTAACGTTTTTTGGTGAAGCAAGTACCCAAAGACCCTAGCGAGAGAACAACTATTGGCCAACACACATAAGTACTACCTAGCTACTACATCACATGGTACTCACACAAATCACCTAGTGGTTTCATCCACAATCCCTCTATCATCTTAACATCCACTAGTCAACCCAAGTTTGACCAAATCTTGCATCTGCCTTGATGACATGACAAATGATGTTAGCCCTGAGTGTTGCATAACTAAAATAATTAAAAGCATTTGTTTCATGTACATAGTGAATTTAAGATTTTTTTGGTGAAGCAAGCACCCAAAGACCCTAGAGAACAACTGTTGGCCAACACACAACAGCACTGCCTATCTACTACATCACATGGTACTCACACAAATCACCTATAGTGGTTTCATCCACATTCCCTCTATCATCTGGATATCCACTGGTCAACCCAAGTCTGACCAAATCTTGCATCTACTTTGATGGCATGACAAATAATGCTAGCCCTGAGTGTTGCATAACTAAAGTAAATAAAGCAATTTGTTTCATGCACATAGTAAATTTAAGGTTTTTTTGGTGAAGCAAGGACCCAAAGACCCTAGAGAACAACTGTTGGCCAACACACATTAGCACTGCCTAGCTACTATATCACATGGTACTCACACAAATCACCTATATTGGTTTCATCCACAGTCCCTCTATCATCTTGACATCCACTGGTCAACCCAAGTTTGACCAAATCTTGCATCTGCTTTGATGGCATGACAAATAATGTTAGCACTGAGTGTTGCATAACTAAAGTAAATAAAACCATTTGTTTCATGCACATAGTAAATTGAAGGATTTTTTGGTGAAGCATGGACCCAAAGACCCTAGAGAACAACTGTTGGCCAACACACATTAGCACTGCCTAGCTACTACATCACATGGTACTCACACAAATCACCTATAGTGGTTTCATCCATAGTCCCTCTATCATCTTGACATCCACTGGTCAACCCAAGTTTTACCAAATCTTGCATCTGCTTTGATGGCATGACAAATAATGTTAGCACTGAGTGTTGCATAACTAAAGTAAACAAAACCATTTGTTTCATGTACATAGTGAAATTAAGGTTTTTTGGTGAAGCAAGTACCCAAAGACCGAAGCTAGAGAACAACTGTTGGCCAACACACATCAGCACTACCTAGATACTATATCATATGGTACTCACACAAATCACCTAGTGGTTTCATCCAGATTCCCTCTATCATCTTGGCATCCACTGGTCAACCCAAGTTTGACCAAATCTTGCATCTGCCTTGATGACATGACAAATGATGTTAGCCCTGAGTGTTGCATAACTAAAGTAAATAAAACCATTTGTTTCATGTACATAGTGAATTTAAGGTTTTTTTGGTGAAGCAAGCACCCAAAGACCCTAGAGAACAACTTTTGGCCAAAACACATTAGCACTGCCTAGCTACTACATCACATGGTACTCACACAAATCACCTATAGTGGCTTCATTCACATTCCCTCTATCATCTGGGTATCCACTAGTCAACCCAAGTTTGACCAAATCTTGCATCTGCTTTGATGGCATGAGAAATAATGTTATCCCTGAGTGCTGCATAACTAAAGTAAATAAAACCATTTGTTTCATGCACATAGTGAAATTAACATTTTTTGGTGAAGCAAGTACCCAAAGACCCTACCTAGAGAACAACTGTTGGCCAACACACATAAGCACTGCCTAGCTACTACATCACATGGTACTCACACCAATCACCTGGTGGTTTCATCCACAGTCCCTCTATCATCTTGACATCCACTGGTCAACCAAATTTTGACCAAATCTTGCATCTGCCTTGATGACATGACAAATGATGTTAGCCCTGAGTGTTGCATTACTAACATAAATAAATCCATTTGTTTCATGTACTTAGTGAATTAAAGTTTTTTTTTGGTGAAGCAAGCACCCAAAGACCCTAGAGAACAACTGTTGGCCAACACACATCAGCACTGCCTATCTACTACATCAAATGGTACACACACAAATAACATATAATGGTTTCATCCACAGTTCCTCTATCATCTTGACATCCACTGGACAACCCAAGTTTGACCAAATCTTGCATTTGCCTTGATGGCATGACAAATGATGTTAGCCCTGAGTGTTGCATAACTAAAGTAAATAAAACCATTTATTTCATGAACATAGTGAGATTAAGGTTTTTTGGTGACCCAAGCACCCAAAGACCCTAGCTACAGAACAACTGTTGGCCAACGCACATCAACACTTCCTAGCTACTACACCACATGGTACTCACACAACCAAATCTTGAATCTGCCTTGATGACACGACAAATGATGTTAGCCCTGAGTGTTTCATATCTAAAGTAAATAAAACCATTTGTTCCATATACATAGTGAATTTAAGGTTTTTTTTGGTGAATCAAGCACCCAAAGACCCTAGAGAACAATTGTTGGCCAACACACATCAACAGTGCCTAGCTACTACATCACATGGTACTCACACAAATCACCTAGTGGTTTCATCCACAGTCCCTCTATCATCTTGACATCCACTAGTCAACCCAAGTTTGACCAAATCTTGCATCTGCCTTGATGGCATGACAATTGATGTTAGCCCTAAGTGTTGCATAACAAAAGTAAATAAAACCATTTGTTTCATGTACATAGAGAAATTAAGGTTTTTTTGATGAAGCAAGTACCCACAGACCCTAGAGAACAACTGTTGGCCAACACACATCAGCACTGTCTAGCTACTACATCACATGGTACTCACACAAATCACGTAAAGTGGTTTCATCCATAGTCCCTCTATCATCTTGACATCCACTGGTCAACCCAAGTTTGACAAATTCTTGCATCTGCCTTGATGGCTTGACAAACGATGTTAGCCCTAACTGTTGGATAACTAAAGTAAATAAAACAATTTGTTTCATGTACATAGTAAATTTAAGGTTTTTTTGGTGAAGCAAGGACCCAAAGACCCTAGAGAACAACTGTTGGCCAACACACATTAGCACTGCCTAGCTACTACATCACATGGTACTCACACAAATCACCTAAAGTGGTTTCATCCATAGTCCCTCTATCATCTTGACATCCACTGGTCAACCCAAGTTTGACCAAATGTTGCATCTGCCTTGAAGGCATGACAAATAATGTTAGCCCTAAGTGTTGCATAACTAAAGTAAATAAAACCATTTGTTTCATGTAAATAGTAAATTTAAGGGTTTTTTGGTGCAGCAAGGACCCAAAGACCCTAGAGAACAACTGTTGGCCAACACACATTAGCACTGCCTAGCTACTAGATCACATGGTACTCACACAAATAACCTAGTGGTTTCATCCACAGTCCCTCTATCATCTTGACATCCACTGGTCAACCCAAGTTTTACCAAATCTTGCATCTGCCTTGATGGCCTCACAAATCATGTTAGCCCTAAGTGTTGCAAAACCAAAGTAAATAAAACCATTTGTTTCATTTACATAGTAAATTTAAGTTTTTTTGGTGAAGCAAGGACCCAAAGACTCTAGAGAACAATTGTTGGCCAACACACATTAGCACTTCCTAGCTAGTACATCACATGGTACTCACACAAAATACCTATAGCGGTTTCATCCACAGTCCCTCTATCATCTTGTACTCCACTGGTCAATCCTAGTTTGACCAAATCTTGCATTTGCCTTGCTGACATGACAAATGATGTTAGCCCTGAGTGTTCCATAACAAAAGTAAATAAAACTATTTATTTCATGTACATAGTAAAATTTAGGTTTTTTGGTGAAGCAAGTACCCAAAGATCCAAGGTAGAGAACAACTGTTGGCCAAAACACATCAGCACTACCTAGCTAGTATATCATATGGAACTGACACAAATCATCTAGTGGTTTCATCCAGAGTCCCTCTATCATCTTGACATCCACTGGTCAACCCAAGTTTGACCAAATCTTCCGTTTGCCTTGATGACATGACAAATGATGTTAGCCCTGAGTGTTGCATAACTAAAGTAAATAAAACAATTTTTTCATGTACATAGTGAATTTAAGGTTTTTTGGTGAAGCAAGCACCCAAAGACCCTAGAGAACAACTTTTGGCCAAAACACAATAGCACTGCCTAGCTACTACATCACATGGTACTCACACAAATCACCGATAGTGGTTTCATCCACATTCCCTCTATCATCTGGACATCCACTGGTCAACCCAAGTTTGACCAAATCTTGCATCTGCTTTGATGGCATGACAAATAATGTTAGCCATGAGTGTTGCATAACTAAAGTAAATAAAACCATTTGTTTCATGTACATAGTGAAATTAACGTCTTTTGGTGAAGCAAGTACCCAAAGTCCCTACGTAGAGAACAACTGTGGGCCAACACACATAAGCACTGTCTAGCTACTACATCACATGGTACTCACACAAATCACCTAGTGGTTTCATCCACAGTCCCTCTATCATCTTGACATCCACTGGTCAACCAAAGTTTGACCAAATCTTGCATCTGCCTTGATGACATGACAAATGATGTTAGCCCTGAGTGTTGCATAACTAAAGTAAATAAAACCATTTGTTTCATGTACGTAGTGAATTTAAGATTTTTTTTGGTGAAGCAAGCACCCAAAGACCCTAGAGAACAACTTTTGGCCAAAACACATTAGCACTGCCAAGCTACTACATCACATGGTACTCACACAAATCACTTATAGTGGTTTCATCCACATTCCCTCTATCATCTGGATATCCACTGGTCAACCCAAGTCTGACCAAATCTTGCATCTGCTTTGATGGCATGACAAATAATGTTAGCCCTGAGTGTTGCATAACTAAAGTAAATAAAACCATTTGTTTCATGTACATAGAGAAATTAACGTCTTTTGGTGAAGCAAGTACCCAAAGTCCCTACGTAGAGAACAACTGTTGGCCAACACACATCAGCACTGTCTAGCTACTACATCACATGGTACTCACACAAATCACCTAAAGTGGTTTCATCCATAGTCCCTCTATCATCCTGACATCCACTGGTCAACCCAAGTTTGACAAAATCTTGCATCTGCCTTGATGGCTTGACAAATGATGTTAGCCCTAAGTGTTGGATAACTAAAGTAAATAAAACAATTTGTTTCATGTACATAGTAAATTTAAGGTTTTTTGGTGAAGCAAGGACCCAAAGACCCTAGAGAACAACTGTTGGCCAACACACATTAGCACTGCCTAGCTACTACATCACATGGTACTCACACAAATCACCTAAAGTGGTTTCATCCATAGTCCCTCTATCATCTTGACATCCACTGGTCAACCCAAGTTTGACCAAATGTTGCATCTGCCTTGAAGGCATGACAAATAATGTTAGCCCTAAGTGTTGCATAACTAAAGTAAATAAAACCATTTGTTTCATGTAAATAGTAAATTTAAGGGTTTTTTGGTGCAGCAAGGACCCAAAGACCCTAGAGAACAACTGTTGGCCAACACACATTAGCACTGCCTAGCTACTAGATCACATGGTACTGACACAAATAACCTAGTGGTTTCATCCACAGTCCCTCTATCATCTTGACATCCACTGGTCAACCCAAGTTTTACCAAATCTTGCATCTGCCTTGATGGCCTCACAAATCATGTTAGCCCTAAGTGTTGCAAAACTAAAGTAAATAAAACCATTTGTTTCATGTACATAGTAAATTTAAGTTTTTTTGGTGAAGCAAGGACCCAAACACCCTAGAGAACAATTGTTGGCCAACACACATTAGCACTTCCTAGCTAGTACATCACATGGTACTCACACAAAATACCTATAGTGGTTTCATCCACAGTCCCTCTATCATCTTGTACTCCACTGGTCAATCCTAGTTTGACCAAATCTTGCATTTGCCTTGCTGACATGACAAATGATGTTAGCCCTGAGTGTTCCATAACAAAAGTAAATAAAACTATTTATTTCATGTACATAGTAAAATTAAGGTTTTTTGGTGAAGCAAGTACCCAAAGATCCAAGGTAGAGAACAACTGTTGGCCAAAACACATCAGCACTACCTAGCTACTATATCATATGGAACTGACACAAATCATCTAGTGGTTTCATCCAGAGTCCCTCTATCATCTTGACATCCACTGGTCAACCCAAGTTTGTCCAAATCTTGCGTTTGCCTTGATGACATGACAAATGATGTTAGCCCTGAGTGTTGCATAACTAAAGTAAATAAAACAATTTTTTCATGTTTATAGTGAATTTAAGGTTTTTTGGTGAAGCAAGCACCCAAAGACCCTAGAGAACAACTTTTGGCCAAAACACAATAGCACTGCCTAGCTACTACATCACATGGTACTCACACAAATCACCGATAGTGGTTTCATCCACATTCCTTCTATCATCTGGACATCCACTGGTCAACCCAAGTTTGACCAAATCTTGCATCTGCTTTGATGGCATGACAAATAATGTTAGCCATGAGTGTTGCATAACTAAAGTAAATAAAACTATTTGTTTCATGTACATAGTGAAATTAACGTCTTTTGGTGAAGCAAGTACCCAAAGTCCCTACGTAGAGAACAACTGTGGGCCAACACACATAAGCACTGTCTAGCTACTACATCACATGGTACTCACACAAATCACCTAGTGGTTTCATCCACAGTCCCTCTATCATCTTGACATCCACTGGTCAACCAAAGTTTGACCAAATCTTGCATCTGCCTTGATGACATGACAAATGATGTTAGCCCTGAGTGTTGCATAACTAAAGTAAATAAAACCATTTGTTTCATGTACGTAGTGAATTTAAGATTTTTTTGGTGAAGCAAGCACCCAAAGACCCTAGAGAACAACTTTTGGCCAAAACACATTAGCACTGCCAAGCTACTACATCACATGGTACTCACACAAATCACTTATAGTGGTTTCATCCACATTCCCTCTATCATCTGGATATCCACTGGTCAACCCAAGTCTGACCAAATCTTGCATCTGCTTTGATGGCATGACAAATAATGTTAGCCCTGAGTGTTGCATAACTAAAGTAAATAAAACAATTTGTTTCATGAACATAGTAAATTTAAGGTTTTTTTGGTGAAGCAAGGACCCAAAGACCCTAGAGAACAACTGTTGGCCAACACACATCAGCACTGTCTAGCTACTACATCACATGGTACTCACACAAATCACCTAAAGTGGTTTCATCCACAGTCCCTCTATCATCTTGACATCCACTGGTCAACCCAAGTTTGACAAAATCTTGCATCTGCCTTGATGGCTTGACAAATGATGTTAGCCCTAAGTGTTGGATAACTAAAGTAAATAAAACAATTTGTTTCATGTACATAGTAAATTTAAGGTTTTTTTGGTGAAGCAAGGACCCAAAGACCCTAGAGAACAACTGTTGGCCAACACACATTAGCACTGCCTAGCTACTACATCACATGGTACTCACACAAATCACCTAAAGTGGTTTCATCCATAGTCCCTCTATCATCTTGACATCCACTGGTCAACCCAAGTTTGACCAAATGTTGCATCTGCCTTGAAGGCATGACAAATAATGTTAGCACTAAGTGTTGCATAACTAAAGTAAATAAAACCATTTGTTTCATGTAAATAGTAAATTTAAGGGTTTTTTGGTGCAGCAAGGACCCAAAGACCCTAGTGAACAACTGTTGGCCAACACACATTAGCACTGCCTAGCTACTAGATCACATGGTACTCACACAAATAACCTAGTCGTTTCATCCACAGTCCCTCTATCATCTTGACATCCACTGGTCAACCCAAGTTTTACCAAATCTTGCATCTGCCTTGATGGCCTCACAAATCATGTTAGCCCTAAGTGTTGCAAAACTAAAGTAAATAAAACCATTTGTTTCATGTACATAGTAAATTTAAGTTTTTTTGGTGAAGCAAGGACCCAAACACCCTAGAGAACAATTGTTGGCCAACACACATTAGCACTTCCTAGCTAGTACATCACATGGTACTCACACAAAATACCTATAGTGGTTTCATCCACAGTCCCTCTATCATCTTGTACTCCACTGGTCAATCCTAGTTTGACCAAATCTTGCATTTGCCTTGCTGACATGACAAATGATGTTAGCCCTGAGTGTTCCATAACAAAAGTAAATAAAACTATTTATTTCATGTACATAGTAAAATTAAGGTTTTTTGGTGAAGCAAGTACCCAAAGATCCAAGGTAGAGAACAACTGTTGGCCAAAACACATCAGCACTACCTAGCTACTATATCATATGGAACTGACACAAATCATCTAGTGGTTTCATACAGAGTCCCTCTATCATCTTGACATCCACTGGTCAACCCAAGTTTGTCCAAATCTTGCGTTTGCCTTGATGACTTGACAAATGATGTTAGCCCTGAGTGTTGCATAACTAAAGTAAATAAAACAATTTTTTCATGTTTATAGTGAATTTAAGGTTTTTTGGTGAAGCAAGCACCCAAAGACCCTAGAGAACAACTTTTGGCCAAAACACAATAGCACTGCCTAGCTACTACATCACATGGTACTCACACAAATCACCGATAGTTGTTTCATCCACATTCCCTCTATCATCTGGACATCCACTGGTCAACCCAAGTTTGACCAAATCTTGCATCTGCTTTGATGGAATGACAAATAATGTTAGCCATGAGTGTTGCATAACTAAAGTAAATAAAACCATTTGTTTCATGTACATAGTGAAATTAACGTCTTTTGGTGAAGCAAGTACCCAAAGTACCTACGTAGAGAACAACTGTGGGCCAACACACATAAGCACTGTCTAGCTACTACATCACATGGTACTCACACAAATCACCTAGTGGTTTCATCCACAGTCCCTCTATCATCTTGACATCCACTGGTCAACCAAAGTTTGACCAAATCTTGCATCTGCCTTGATGACATGACAAATGATGTTAGCCCTGAGTGTTGCATAACTAAAGTAAATAAAACCATTTGATTCATGTACGTAGTGAATTTAAGATTTTTTTTGGTGAAGCAAGCACCCAAAGAGCCTAGAGAACAACTTTTGGCCAAAACACATTAGCACTGCCAAGCTACTACATCACATGGTACTCACACAAATCACCTATAGTGGTTTCATCCACATTCCCTCTATCATCTCGATATCCACTGGTCAACCCAAGTCTGACCAAATCTTGCATCTGCTTTGATGGCATGACAAATAATGTTAGCCCTGAGTGTTGCATAACTAAAGTAAATAAAACAATTTGTTTCATGCACATAGTAAATTTAAGGTTTTTTTGGTGAAGCAAGGACCCAAAGACCCTAGAGAACAACTGTTGGCCAACACACATTAGCACTGCCTAGCTACTATATCACATGGTACTCACACAAATCACCTATAGTGGTTTCATCCACAGTCCCTCTATCATCTTGACATCCACTGGTCAACCCAAGTTTGACAAAATCTTGCATCTGCTTTGATGGCATGAAAAATAATGTTAGCCCTGAGTGTTGCATAACTAAAGTAAATAAAACCATTTGTTTCATGCACATAGTAAATTTAAGGTTTTTTTGGTGAAGCAAGGACCCAAAGACCCTAGAGAACAACTGTTGGCCAACACACATTAGCACTGCCTAGCTACTACATCACATGGCACTCACACAAATCACCTATAGTGGTTTCATCCATAGTCCCTCTATCATCTTGACATCCACTGGTCAACCCAAGTTTTACCAAATCTTGCATCTGCTTTTATGGCATGGCAAATAATGTTAGCACTGAGTGTTGCATAACTAAAGTAAACAAAACCATTTGTTTCATGTAGTGAAATTAAGGTTTTTTGGTGAAGCAAGTACCCAAAGACCCAAGCTAGAGAACAACTGTTGGCCAACACACATCAGCACTACCTAGATACAATATCATATGGTACTCACACAAATCACCTAGTGGTTTCATCCAGATTCCCTCTATCATCTTGGCATCCACTGGTCAACCCAAGTTTGACCAAATCTTGCATCTACCTTGATGACATGACAAATGATGTTAGCCCTGAGTGTTGCACAACTAAAGTAAATAAAACCATTTGTTTCATGTACATAGTGAATTTAAGGTTTTTTTTGGTGAAGCAAGCACCCAAAGACCCTAGAGAACAACTTTTGGCCAAAACACATTAGCACTCCTAGCTACTACATCACGTGGTACTCACACAAAACACCTATAGTGGTTTCATCCACATTCCCTCTATCATCTGGGTATCCACTAGTCAACCCAAGTTTGACCAAATCTTGCATCTGCTTTGATGGCATGACAAATAATGTTATCCCTGAGTGTTGCATAACTAAAGTAAATAAAACCATTTGTTTCATGCACATAGTGAAATTAAATTTTTTTGGTGAAGCAAGTAGCCAAAGACCCTAGCTAGAGAACAACTGTTGGCCAACACACATAAGCACTGCCTAGCTACTACATCACATGGTACTCACACAAATCACCTAGTGGTTTCATCCATAGTCCCTCTATCATCTTGACATCCACTGGTCAACCCAAGTTTGACCAAATCTTGCATCTGCCTTGATGACATGACAAATGATGTTAGCCCTGAGTGTTGCATAACTAATGTAAATAAAACCATTTGTCTCATGTACATAGTGAATTTAAGATTTTTTTGGTGAAGCAAGCACCCAAAGACCCTAGAGAACAACTGTTGGCCAACACACAACAACACTACCTATCTACTTCATCACATGGTACTCTGATAGGGCAAAGGTGTCCGATCTTTCGATGAGATCTTGATATGTCGATTTGGTGGGTGGAGTTCGTGCTTGACGATCCGACTACACGTGCGAAGCTCGTGCGCCAATGCAATCGCTAGGACAATCTCCGGGAGTTACTGATCTTGTGGATGCACGATCAGCCTGACCAGCGAGGGTCTTAATTCCTACCTGAAATCGAGAACAAGTAAGAACTAATACTGCAATCAAGATATTGCGGATGAAAGATGTATGCTTTATTCAAAAGGTGGGATTCCGAATAGGCGGTCTTCTTCTGGGCGATTGGCCTCAAAAGTCGAGCTCATAGTTGCAACAATGGCTAACTTTAGTCTAATCAAAATCCGCGTTCTAATGACGGCTACGGGGGGTATTTGAGGAGGAAAAGGTAGGGGTGCGACCAGCCATGGGTATGGTGGTCGAACGGAACCCTAACAGGCCTTTTCTCCTCAAATTCGGACTCCTAAAAGTGGCTGTCTTATTTGCTGCGAAAATTACATGGGCCTGGCCCAAAAATAATAGTGACGCAGCACCATATCTATCTAAGGACGAATTTATGAAGTAGTTCTTTGTATATTTCGTCCAAGTCTTCATCCTACATTACGGTGGCTTCAAAGTTCTGAAATCTCCACTCGTGGCATCTTCTTCAATCCTCAAACGCTTGCTGCCATCTCCATGCATGATCATGCTCCAATGCTTGTCCCTCACATCCATGCTAGGTCCATCATTCCTAAGAGTAACAAACATATCTGATTTAGGCAGCATCATATCCTCATGTATGTGAGAAAGAGTTCCAAGAAACGAAAGTACCTGATAGTTAAGTTGCTTGGCACGAGCTCGAGTGATGGGTCCTTGTATGTGTTCCGCTGTAGGTGCAGCGGTTGTATCAATAGATGGGATGTCCTCATCATACTCACACAAATCACCTATAGTGGTTTTAGCCACAGTCCCTCTATCATCTTGACATCCACTGGTCAACTCAAGTTTGACCAAATCTTGCATCTGCCTTGATGGCTTGGCAAATGAGGTTAGCCATGAGTGTTGCATAACTAAAGTAAATAAAACCATTTGTTTCATGTACATAGTGAAATTAAGGTTTTTTCGTGAAGCAAGTTTCCAAAGACCCTAGCTACAGAACAACTGTTGGCCAACACACACCAGCACTTCCTAGCTACTACATCACATGGTACTCACACAACCAAATTTTGAATCTGCCTTGATGACACGACAAATGATGTTAGCCCTGAGTGTTGCATATCTAAAGTAAATAAAACCATTTGTTCCATATTCATAGTGAATTTAAGGTTTTTTTGGTGAATCAAGCACCCAAAAACCCTAGAGAACAATTGTTGGCCAACACACATCAGCAGTGCCTAGCTACTACATCACATGGTACTCACACAAATCACCTAGTGGTTTCATCCACAGTCCCTCTATCATCTTGACATCCACTAGTCAACCCAAGTTTGACCAAATCTTGCATCTGCCTTGATGGCATGACAAATGATGTTAGCCCTAAGTGTTGCATAACTAAAGTAAATAAAACCATTTGTTTCCTGTACATAGAGAAATTAAGGTTTTTTTGGTGAAGCAAGTACCCATAGACCCTAGAGAACAACTATTGGCCAACACACATCAGCACTGTCTAGCTACTACATCACATGGTACTCACACAAATCACCTAAAGTGGTTTCATCCACAGTCCCTCTATCATCTTGACATCCACTGGTCAACCCAAGTTTGACAAAGTCTTGCATCTGCCTTGATGGCTTGACAAATGATGTTAGCCCTAAGTGTTGGATAACTAAAGTAAATAAAACCATTTGTTTCATGTACATAGTAAATTTAAGGTTTTTTTGGTGAAGCAAGGACCCAAAGACCCTAGAGAACAACTATTGGCCAACACACATTAGCACTGCCTAGCTACTACATCACATGGTACTCACACAAATCACCTATAGTGGTTTCATCCACAGTCCCTCTATCATCTTGACATCCACTGGTCAACCCAACTTTGACCAAATCTTGCACCTGCCTTGATGGCATAACAAATGATGTTAGCCCTGAGTGTTGCATAACTAAAGTAAATAAAACCATTTGTTTCATGTACATAGTGAAATTAAGGTTTTTTGGGGGGGGAAGCAAGTACCCAAAGACCCTAGAGAACAACTGTTGGCCAACACACATCAGCACTACCTAGCTACTTCATCACATGGTACTCATAGAAATCACCTAGTGGTTTCATCCATAGTCCCTCTATCATCTTGACATCCACTGGTCAACCCAAGTTTGACCAAATCTTGCATCTGCCTTGAAGGCATTACAAATGATGTTAGCCCTAAGTGTTGCATAAATAAAGTAAATAAAACCATTTGTTTCATGTGCATAGTAAATTTAAGGTTTTTTTTGGTGAAGCAAGGACCCAAAGACCCTAGAGAACAACTGTTGGCCAACACACATTAGCACTGCCTAGCTACTAGATCACATGGTACTCACAAAAATAACCAAGTGGTTTCATCCACAGTCCCTCTATCATCTTGACATCCACTGGTCAACCCAAGTTTTACCAAATCTTGCATCTGCCTTGATGGCCTCACAAATCATGTTAGCCCTAAGTGTTGCAAAACTAAAGTAAATAAAACCATTTGTTTCATGTACATATTAAATTTAAGGTTTTTTTTTGGTGAAGCAAGGACCCAAAGACCCTAGAGAACAACTGTTGGCCAACACACATTAGCACTGCCTAGCTACTACATCACATGGTACTCACACAAAATACCTATAGTGGTTTCATCCACAGTCCCTCTATCATCTTGACATCCACTGGTCAACCCTAGTTTGACCAAATCTTGCATTTGCCTTGCTCACATGACAAATGATGTTAGCCCTGAGTGTTCCATAACAAAAGTAAATAAAACTATTTATTTCATGTACATTGTGAAATTAAGGTTTTTTGGTGAAGCAAGTACCCAAAGACCCAAGCTAGAGAAGAACTGTTGGCCAAAACACATCAGCACTACCTAGCTACTATATCATATGGAACTGACAGAAATCACCTAGTGGTTTCATCCAGAGTCCCTCTATCATCTTGACATCCACTGGTCAACCCAAGTTTGACCAAATCTTGCATCTACCTTGATGACATGATAAATGATGTTAGCCCTGAGTGTTGCATATATAGTAAATTTAAGGTTTTTTTGGTGAAGCAAGGACCCAAAGACCCTAGAGAACAACTGTTGGCCAACACACATTAGCACTGCCTAGCTACTACATCACATGGTACTCACACAAAATACCTATAGTGGTTTCATCCACAGTCCCTCTATCATCTTGACATCCACTGGTCAACCCTAGTTTGACCAAATCTTGCATTTGCCTTGCTGACATGACAAATGATGTTAGCCTTGAGTGTTGCATAACAAAAGTAAATAAAACTATTTATTTCATGTACATAGTGAAATTAAGGTTTTTTGGTGAAGCAAGTACCCAAAGACCCAAGCTAGAAAACAACTGTTGGCCAGAACACATCAGCACTACCTAGCTACTATATCATATGGAACTGACACAAATCATCTAGTGGTTTCATCCAGAGTCCCTCTATCATCTTGACATCCACTGGTCAACCCAAGTTTGACCAAATCTTGCATCTGCCTTGATGACATGACAAATGATGAGCCCTGAGTGTTGCATAACTAAAGTAAATAAAACTATTTTTTCATGTACATAGTGAATTTAAGGTTTTTTTTGGTGAAGCAAGCACCCAAAGACCCTAGAGAACAACTTTTGGCCAAAACACATTAGCACTGCCTAGCTACTACATCAGATGGTACTCACACAAATCATCGATAGTGGTTTCATCCACATTCCCTCTATCATCTGGACATCCACTTGTCAACCCAAGTTTGACCAAATCTTGCATCTGCTTTGATAGCATGACAAATAATGTAAGCCCTAAGTGTTGCATAACTAAAGTAAATAAAACCATTTGTTTCCTGTACATAGTGAAATTAACGTCTTTTGGTGAAGCAAGTACCCAAAGTCCCTAGCTAGAGAACAACTGTTGGCCAACACATATAAGCACTGCCAAGCTACTACATCACATGGTACTCAAACAAATCACCTAGTGGTTTCATCCAGAGTCCCTCTATCATCTTGACATCCACTGGTCAACCCAAGTTTGACCAAATCTTGCATTTGCCTTGCTCACATGACAAATGATGTTAGCCCTAAGTGTTCCATAACAAAAGTAAATAAAACCATTTGTTTCATGTACATAGTGAAATTAACGTCTTTTGGTGAAGCAAGTACCCAAAGTCCCTAGCTAGAGAACAACTGTTGGCCAACACATATAAGCACTGCCTAGCTACTACATCACATGGTACTCACACAAATCACCAAGTGGTTTCATCCAGAGTCCCTCTATCATCTTGACATCCACTGGTCAACCAAAGTTTGACCAAATCTTGCATCTGCCTGTAAAACATGACAAACGATGTTAGCCCTGAGTGTTGCATAACTAAAGTAAATAAAACCATTTGTTTCATGTACATAGTGAATTTAAGATTTTTTTGGTGAAGCAAGCACCCAAAGACCCTAGAGAACAACTTTTGGCCAAAACACATTAGCACTGCCAAGCTACTACATCACATGGTACTCACACAAATCACCTATAGTGGTTTCATCCACATTCCCTCTATCATCTGGATATCCACTGGTCAACCCAAGTTTGACCAAATCTTGCATCTGCTTTGATGGCATGACAAATACTGTTAGCCCTGAGTGTTGCATAACTAAAGTAAATAAAACCATTTCTTTCATGCACATAGTAAATTTAACGTTTTTTTGCTGAAGCAAGGACCCTAAGACCCTAGAGAACAACTGTTGGCCAACACACATTAGCACTGCCTAGCTACTACATCACATCGTACTCACACAAATTACCTATAGTGTTTTCATCCACAGTCCCTCTATCATCTTGACATCCACTGGTCAAACCAAGTTTGACCAAATCTTGCATCTGCTTTGATGGCATGACAAATAATGTTAGCCCTGAGTGTTGCATAACTAAAGTAAATAAAACCATTTGTTTCATGCACATAGTAAATTTAAGGTTTTTTTCCTGAAGCAAGGACCCACAGACCCTAGAGAACAACTGTTGGCCAACACACATTAGCACTGCCTAGCTACTACATCACATGGTACTCACACAAATCACCTATAGTGGTTTCATCCACAGTCCCTCTATCATCTTGACATCCACTGGTCAACCCAAGTTTGACCAAATCTTGCATCTGCCTTGATGACATGACAAATGATGTTAGCCCTGAGTGTTGCATAACAAAATTAAATAAAACCATTTAGTTCAAGTACATAGTGAAATTAAGGTTTTTTGGTGAAGCAAGTACCCAAAGACCTAAGCTAGAGAACAACTGTTGGCCAACACACATTAGCACTACCTAGATACTATATCATATGGTACTCACACAAATCACCTAGTGGTTTCATCCAGATTCCCTCTATCATCTTGGCATCCACTGGTCAACCCAAGTTTGACCAAATCTTACATCTGCCTTGATGACATGACAAATGATGTTAGCCCTAAGTGTTGCATAACTAAAGTAAATAAAACCATTTGTTTCATGTACATAGTGAATTTAAGGTTTTTTTGGTGAAGCACGCACCCAAAGACCCTAGAGAACAACTTTTCGCCAAAACACATTAGCACTGCCTAGCTACTACATCACATGGTACTCACACAAATCACCTATAGTGGTTTCATCCACATCCCCTCTATCATCTGGGTATCCACTGGTCAACCCAAGTTTGACCAAATCTTGCATCTGCTTTGATGGCATGACAAATAATGTTATCCCAGAGTGTTGCATAACTAAAGTAAATAAAACCATTTGTTTTATGCACATAGTGAAATTAACGTTTTTTGGTGAAGCAAGTACCCAAAGACCCTAGCTAGAGAACAACTGTTGGCCAACACACATAAGCACTGCCTAGCTACTACATCACATGGTACTCACACAAATTACCTAGTGGTTTCATCCACAGTCCCTCTATCATCTTGACATCCACTGGTCAACCCAAGTATGACCAAATCTTGCATCTGCCTTGATGACATGACAAATGATGTTAGCCCTGAGTGTTGCATAACTAAAGTAAATAAAACTATTTTTTCATGTACATAGTGAATTTAAGGTTTTTTGGTTAAGCAAGCACCCAAAGACCCTAGAGAACAACTTTTGGCCAAAACACATTAGCACTGCCTAGCTACTACATCACATGGTACTCACACAAATCATCGATAGTGGTCTCATCCACATTCCCTCTATCATCTGGACATCCACTGGTCAACCCAAGTTTGACCAAATCTTGCATCTGCTTTGATAGCATGACAAATAATGTTAGCCCTGAGTGTTGCATAACTAAAGTAAATAAAACCATTTGTTTCCTGTACATAGTGAAATTAACGTCTTTTGGTGAAGCAAGTACCCAAAGTCCCTAGCTAGAGAACAACTGTTGGCCAACACATATAAGCACTGCCAAGCTACTACATCACATGGTACTCACACAAATCACCTAGTGGTTTCATCCAGAGTCCCTCTATCATCTTGACATTCACTGGTCAACCCAAGTTTGACCAAATCTTGCATTTGCCTTGCTCACATGACAAATGATGTTAGCCCTGAGTGTTCCATAACAAAAGTAAATAAAACCATTTGTTTCATGTACATAGTGAAATTAACGTCTTTTGGTGAAGCAAGTACCCAAAGTCCCTAGCTAGAGAACAACTGTTGGCCAACACATATAAGCACTGCCTAGCTACTACATCACATGGTACTCACACAAATCACCTAGTGGTTTCATCCAGAGTCCCTCTATCATCTTGACATCCACTGGTCAACCAAAGTTTGACCAAATCTTGCATCTGCCTTTAAAACATGACAAACGATGTTAGCCCTGAGTGTTGCATAACTAAAGTAAATAAAACCATTTGTTTCATGTACGTAGTGAATTTAAGATTTTTTTGGTGAAGCAAGCACCCAAAGACCCTAGAGAACAACTTTTGGCCAAAACACATTAGCACTGCCATGCTACTACATCACATGGTACTCACACAAATCACGTATAGTGGTTTCATCCACATTCCCTCTATCATCTGGATATCCACTGGTCAACCCAAGTTTGACCAAATCTTGCATCTGCTTTGATGGCATGACAAATAATGTTAGCCCTGAGTGTTGCATAACTAAAGTAAATAAAACCATTTGTTTCATGCACATAGTAAATTTAACATTTTTTTGGTGAAGCAAGGACCCAAAGACCCTAGAGAACAACTGTTGGCCAACACACATTAGCACTGCCTAGCTACTACATCACATGGTACTCACACAAATTACCTATAGTGGTTTCATCCACAGTCCCTCTATCATCTTGACATCCACTGGTCAACCCAAGTTTGACCAAATCTTGCATCTGCTTTGATGGCATGACAAATAATGTTAGCCCTAAGTGTTGCATAACTAAAGTAAATAAAACCATTTGTTTCATGCACATAGTAAATTTAAGGTTTTTTTGCTGAAGCAAGGACCCAAAGACCCTAGAGAACAACTGTTGGCCAACACACATTAGCACTGCCTAGCTACTACATCACATGGTACTCACACAAATCACCTATAGTGGTTTCATCCACAGTCGCTCTATCATCTTGACATCCTCTGGTCAACCCAAGTTTGACCAAATCTTGCATCTGCCTTGATGACATGACAAATGATGTTAGCCCTGAGTGTTGCATAACAAAATTAAATAAAACCATTTAGTTCATGTACATAGTGAAATTAAGGTTTTTTGGTGAAGCAAGTACCCAAAGACCTAAGCTAGAGAACAACTGTTGGCCAACACACATTAGCACTACCTAGATACTATATCATATGGTACTCACACAAATCACCTAGTGGTTTCATCCAGATTCCCTCTATCATCTTGGCATCCACTGGTCAACCCAAGTTTGACCAAATCTTGCATCTGCCTTGATGACATGACAAATGATGTTAGCCCTAAGTGTTGCATAACTAAAGTAAATAAAACCATTTGTTTCATGTACATAGTGAATTTAAGGTTTTTTTGGTGAAGCAAGCACCCAAAGACCCTAGCTACAGAACAACTGTTGGCCAACGCACATTAGCACTGCCTAGCTACTACATCACATGGTACTCACACAAATCACCTATAGTGGTTTCATCCACATTCCCTCTATCATCTGGGTATCCACTGGTCAACCCAAGTTTGACCAAATCTTGCATCTGCCTTGATGACATGACAAATGATGTTAGCCCTGAGTGTTGCATAACTAAAGTAAATAAAACCATTTGTCTCATGTACATAGTGAATTTAAGGTTTTTTGGTGAAGCAAGCACCCAAAGACCCTAGAGAACAACTTTTGGCCAAAACACATTAGCACTGCCTAGCTACTACATCACATGGTACTCACACAAATCATCGATAGTGGTCTCATCCACATTCCCTCTATCATCTGGACATCCACTGGTCAACCCAAGTTTGACCAAATCTTGCATCTGCTTTGATAGCATGACAAATAATGTTAGCCCTGAGTGTTGCATAACTAAAGTAAATAAAACCATTTGTTTCCTGTACATAGTGAAATTAACGTCTTTTGGTGAAGCAAGTACCCAAAGTCCCTAGCTAGAGAACAACTGTTGGCCAACACATATAAGCACTGCCAAGCTACTACATCACATGGTACTCACACAAATCACCTAGTGGTTTCATCCAGAGTCCCTCTATCATCTTGACATTCACTGGTCAACCCAAGTTTGACCAAATCTTGCATTTGCCTTGCTCACATGACAAATGATGTTAGCCCTGAGTGTTCCATAACAAAAGTAAATAAAACCATTTGTTTCATGTACATAGTGAAATTAACGTCTTTTGGTGAAGCAAGTACCCAAAGTCCCTAGCTAGAGAACAACTGTTGGCCAACACATATAAGCACTGCCTAGCTACTACATCACATGGTACTCACACAAATCACCTAGTGGTTTCATCCAGAGTCCCTCTATCATCTTGACATCCACTGGTCAACCAAAGTTTGACCAAATCTTGCATCTGCCTTTAAAACATGACAAACGATGTTAGCCCTGAGTGTTGCATAACTAAAGTAAATAAAACCATTTGTTACATGTACGTAGTGAATTTAAGATTTTTTTGGTGAAGCAAGCACCCAAAGACCCTAGAGAACAACTTTTGGCCAAAACACATTAGCACTGCCAAGCTACTACATCACATGGTACTCACACAAATCACGTATAGTGGTTTCATCCACATTCCCTCTATCATCTGGATATCCACTGGTCAACCCAAGTTTGACCAAATCTTGCATCTGCTTTGATGGCATGACAAATAATGTTAGCCCTGAGTGTTGCATAACTAAAGTAAATAAAACCATTTGTTTCATGCACATAGTAAATTTAACATTTTTTTGGTGAAGCAAGGACCCAAAGACCCTAGAGAACAACTGTTGGCCAACACACATTAGCACTGCCTAGCTACTACATCACATGGTACTCACAAAAATTACCTATAGTGGTTTCATCCACAGTCCCTCTATCATCTTGACATCCACTGGTCAACCCAAGTTTGACCAAATCTTGCATCTGCTTTGATGGCATGACAAATAATGTTAGCCCTAAGTGTTGCATAACTAAAGTAAATAAAACCATTTGTTTCATGCACATAGTAAATTTAAGGTTTTTTTGCTAAAGCAAGGACCCAAAGACCCTAGAGAACAACTGTTGGCCAACACACATTAGCACTGCCTAGCTACTACATCACATGGTACTCACACAAATCACCTATAGTGGTTTCATCCACAGTCGCTCTATCATCTTGACATCCTCTGGTCAACCCAAGTTTGACCAAATCTTGCATCTGCCTTGATGACATGACAAATGATGTTAGCCCTGAGTGTTGCATAACAAAATTAAATAAAACCATTTAGTTCATGTACATAGTGAAATTAAGGTTTTTTGGTGAAGCAAGTACCTAAAGACCTAAGCTAGAGAACAACTGTTGGCCAACACACATTAGCACTACCTAGATACTATATCATATGGTACTCACACAAATCACCTAGTGGTTTCATCCAGATTCCCTCTATCATCTTGGCATCCACTGGTCAACCCAAGTTTGACCAAATCTTGCATCTGCCTTGATGACATGACAAATGATGTTAGCCCTAAGTGTTGCATAACTAAAGTAAATAAAACCATTTGTTTCATGTACATAGTGAATTTAAGGTTTTTTTGGTGAAGCAAGCACCCAAAGACCCTAGAGAACAACTTTTGGCCAAAACACATTAGCACTGCCTAGCTACTACATCACATGGTACTCACACAAATCACCTATAGTGGTTTCATCCACATTCCCTCTATCATCTGGGTATCCACTGGTCAACCCAAGTTTGACCAAATCTTGCATCTGCCTTGATGACATGACAAATGATGTTAGCCCTGAGTGTTGCATAACTAAAGTAAATAAAACCATTTGTCTCATGTACATAGTGAATTTAAGATTTTTTTGGTGAAGCAAGCACCCAAAGACCCTAGAGAACAACTGTTGGCCAACACACAACAACACTGCCTATCTACTTCATCACATGGTACTCACCCAAATCACCTATAGTGGTTTCATCCACAGTCCCTCTATCATCTTGACATCCACTGGTCAACTCAAGTTTGACCAAATCTTGCATCTGCCTTGATGGCTTGGCAAATGAGGTTAGCCATGTGTGTTGCATAACTAAAGTAAATAAAACCATTTGTTTCATGTACATAGTGAAATTAAGGTTTTTTTGTGAAGCAAGTTCCCAATGACCATAGCTACAGAACAACTGTTGGCCAACACACACTAGCACTTCCTAGCTACTACATCACATGGTACTCACACAAATCACCAAGTGGTTTCATCCAGAGTCCCTCTATCATCTTGACATCCACTGGTCAACCCAAGTTTTACCAAATCTTGCATCTGCCTTGATGGCCTCACCAATCATGTTAGCCCTAAGTGTTGCAAAACTAAAGTAATAAAACCATTTGTTTCATGTACATAGTAAATTTAAGGTTTTTTTGGTGAAGAAAGGACCCAAAGACCCTAGAGAACAACTGTTGGCCAACACACATTAGCACTGCCTAGCTACTACATCACATGGTACTCACACAAAATACCTATAGTGGTTTCATCCATAGTCCCTCTATCATCTTGACATCCAATGGTCAACCCTAGTTTGACCAAATCTTGCATTTGCCTTGCTGACATGACAAATGATGTTAGCCCTGAGTGTTCCATAACAAAAGTAAATAAAACTATTTATTTCATGTACATAGTGAAATTAAGGTTTTTTGGTGAAGTAAATACCCAAAGACCCAAGATAGAGAATAACTGTTGGCCAAAACACATCAGCACTACCTAGCTACTATATCATATGGAACTGACACAAAGCACCTAGTGCTTTCATCCAGAGACCCTCTATCATCTTGACATCCACTGGTCAACCCAAGTTTGACCAAATCTTGCATCTACCTTGATGACATGACAAATGATGTTAGCCTTGAGTGTTGCATACATAGTAAATTTAAGGTTTTTTTTGGTGAAGCAAGGACCCAAAGACCCTAGAGAACAACTGTTGACCAACACACATTAGCACTGCCTAGCTACTACATCACATGGTACTCACACAAAATACCTATAGTGGTTTCATATACAGTCCCTCTATCATCTTGACATCCACTGGTCAACCCTAGTTTGACCAAATCTTGCATTTGCCTTGCTGACATGACAAATGATGTTAGCCTTGAGTGTTGCATACAAAAAGTAAATAAAACTATTTATTTCATGTACATAGTGAAATTAAGGTTTTTTGGTGAAGCAAGTACCCAAAGACCCAAGCTAGAGAACAACTGTTGGCCAAAACACATCAGCACTACCTAGCTACTATATCATATGGAACTGACACAAATCATCTAGTGGTTTCATCCAGAGTCCCTCTATCATCTTGACATCCACTGGTCAACCCAAGTTTGACCAAATCTTGCATCTGCCTTGATGACATGACAAATGATGAGCCCTGAGTGTTGCATAACTAAAGTAAATAAAACCATTTTTTCATGTACATAGTGAATTTAAGGTTTTTTTGGTGAAGCAAGCACCCAAAGACCCTAGAGAACAACTTTTGGCCAAAACACATTAGCACTGCCTAGCTACAACATCACATGGTACTCACACAAATCACATATAGTGGTTTCATCCACATTCCCTCTATCATCTGGACATCCACTGGTCAACCCAAGTTTTACCAAATCTTGCATCTGCCTTGATGGCATGACAAATAATGTTAGCCCTGAGTGTTGCATAACTAAAGTAAATAAAACCATTTGTTTCATGTACATAGTGAAATTAACGTCTTTTGGTGAAGCAAGTACCCAAAGTCCCTAGCTAGAGAACAACTGTTGGCCAACACACATAAGCACTGCCTAGCTACTACATCACATGGTACTCACACAAATCACCTAGTGGTTTCATCCAGAGTCCCTCTATCATCTTGACATCCACTGGTCAACCGAAGTTTGACCAAATCTTGCATCTGCCTTGATGACATGAAAAATGATGTTAGCCCTGAGTGTTGCATAACTAAGGTAAATAAAACCATTTGTTTAATGTACGTAGTGAATTTAAGATGTTTTGGTGAACCAAGCACCCAAAGACCCTAGAGAACAAGTTTTTGCCAAAACACATTAGCACTGCCTAGCTACTACATCACATGGTACTCACATAAATCACCTATAGTGGTTTCATCCACATTCCCTCTATCATCGGGATATCCACTAGTCAACCCAAGTTTGACCAAATCTTGCATCTGCTTTGATGGCATGACAAATAATGTTAGCCCTGAGTGTTGCGTAACTAAAGTAACTAAAACCATTTGTTTCATGCACATAGTGAAATTAACTTTTTTGGTGAAGCAAGTACCCAAAGACCCTAGCTAGAGAACAACTGTTGGCCAACACACATAAGCACTGCCACTACCACATCACATGGTACTCACACAAATGACCAAGTGGTTTCATGCACGGTCCCTCTATCATCTTGACATCCACTGGTCAACCCAAGTTTGACCAAATGTTGCATGTGCCTTGATGACATGAAAAATGATGTTAGCCCTGAGTGTTGCATAACTAAAGTAAGTAAAACCATTTGTTTCATGTACATAGTGAATTTAAGATTTTTTGGTGAAGCAAGCACCCAAAGACCCTAGAGAACAATTGTTGGCCAACACACACCAGCACTTTCTAGCTACTACATCACGTTGTACTCACACAACCAAATTTTGAATCTGCCTTCATGACACGACAAATGATGTTAGCCCTGAGTGTTGCAGATCTAAAGTAAATAAAACCATTTGTTCCATATTCATAGTGAATTTAAGGTTTTTTTGTTGAATCAAGCACCCAAAAACCCTAGAGAACAATTGTTGGCCAACACACATCAGCAGTGCCTAGCTACTACATCACATGGTACTCACACAAATCACCTAGTGGTTTCATCCACAGTCCCTCTATCATCTTGACATCCACTAGTCAACCCAAGTTTGACCAAATGTTGCATCTGCCTTGATGGCATGACAAATGATGTTAGCCCTAAGTGTTGCATAACTAAAGTAAATAAAACCATTTGTTTCATGTACATAGAGAAATTAAGGTTTTTTTTGGTGAAGCAAGTACCCAAAGACCCTAGAGAACAACTGTTGGCCAACAAACATCAGCACTGTCTAGCTACTACATCACATGGTACTCACACAAATCACCTAAAGTGGTTTCATCCACAGTCCCTCTATCATCTTGACATCCATTGGTCAACCCAAGTTTGACAAAATCTTGCATCTGCCTTGATGGCTTGACAAATGATGTTAGCCCTAAGTGTTGAATAACTAAAGTAAATAAAATCATTTGTTTCATGTACATAGTAAATTTAAGGTTTTTTTGGTGAAACGAAGACCCAAAGACCCTAGAGAACAACTGTTGGCCAACACACATTAGCACTGCCTAGCTACTACATCACATGGTACTCACACAGATCACCTAAAGTGGTTTCATCCATAGTCCCTCTATCATCGTGACATCCACTGGTCAACCCAAGTTTGACCAAATCTTGCATCTGCCTTGAAGGCATGACAAATGATGTTAGCCCTAAGTGTTGCATAACTAAAGTAAATAAAACCATTTGTTTCATGTGCATAGTAAATTTAAGGGTTTTTGGTGAAGCAAGGACCCAAAGACCCTAGAGAACAACTATTGGCCAACACACATTAGCACTGCCTAGCTACTAGATCACATGGTACTCACACAAATAACCTAGTGGTTTCATCCACAGTCCCTCCATCATCTTGACATCCACTGGTCAACCCAAGTTTTACCAAATCTTGCATCTGCCTTGATGGCCTCACAAATCATGTTAGCCCTAAGTGTTGCAAAACTAAAGTAAATAAAACCATTTGTTTCATGTACATAGTAAATTTAAGGTTTTTTTGGTGAAGCAAGGACCCAAAGACCCTAGAGAACAACTGTTGGCCAACACACATTAGCACTGCCTAGCTACTACATCACATGGTACTCACACAAAATACCTACAGTGGTTTCATCCACAATCGCTCTATCATCTTGACATCCATTGGTCAACCCAAGTTTGACCAAATCTTGCATCTGCCTTGATGACATGACAAATGATGAGCCCTGAGTGTTGCATAACTAAAGTAAATAAAACTATTTATTTCATGTACATAGTAAAATTAAGGTTTTTTGGCGAAGCAAGTACCCAAAGACCCAAGCTAGAGAACAACTGTTGGCCAAAACACATCAGCACTACCTAGCTACTTTATCATACGGAACTGACACAAATCACCTAGTGGTTTCATCCAGAGTCCCTCTATCATCTTGACATCCACTGGTCAACCCAAGTTTGACCAAATCTTGCATCTACCTTGATGACATGACAAATGATGTTAGCCCTGAGTGTTGCATACATAGTAAATTTAAGGTTCTTTTTTTGTGAAGCAAGGACCCAAAGACCCTAGAGAACAACTGTTGGCCAACACACATTAGCACTGCCTAGCTACTACATCACATGGTACTCACACAAAATACCTATAGTGGTTTCATATACAGTCCCTCTATCATCTTGACATCCACTGGTCAACCCTAGTTTGACCAAATCTTGCATTTGCCTTGCTGACATGACAAATGATGTTAGCCTTGAGTGTTGCATAACAAAAGTAAATAAAACTATTTATTTCATGTACATAGTGAAATTAAGGTTTTTTGGTGAGGCAAGTACTCCAAGACCCAAGCTAGAGAACAACTGTTGGCCAAAACACATCAGCACTACCTAGCTACTATATCATATGGAACTGACACAAATCATCTAGTGGTTTCATCCAGAATCACTCTATCATCTTGACATCCACTGGTCAACCCAAATTTGACCAAATCTTGCATCTGCCTTGATGACATGACAAATGATGAGCCCTGAGTGTTGCATAACTGAAGTAAATAAAACCATTTTTTTCATGTACATAGTGAATTTAAGGTTTTTTTGGTGAAGCAAGCACCCAACGACCCTAGAGAACAACTTTTGGCCAAAACACATTAGCACTGCCTAGCTACTACATCACATGGTACTCACACAAATCACATATAGTGGTTTCATCCACATTCCCTCTATCATCTGGACATCCACTGGTCAACCCAAGTTTGACCAAATCTTGCATCTACTTTGATGGCATGACAAATAATGTTAGCCCTGAGTGTTGCATAACTAAAGTAAATAAAACCATTTGTTTCATGTACATAGTGAAATTAACGTCATTTGGTGAAGCAAGTACCCAAAGTCCCTAGCTAGAGAACAACTGTTGGCCAACACACATAAGCACTGCCTAGCTACTACATCACATGGTACACACACAAATCATCTAGTGGTTTCATCCAGAGTCCCTCTATCATCTTGACATCCACTGGTCAACCAAAGTTTGACCAAATCTTGCATCTGCCTTAATGACATGACAAATGATGTTAGCCCTGAGTGTTGCATAACTAAGGTAAATAAAACCATTTGTTTCATGTACGTAGTGAATTTAAGATTTTTTGGTGAAGCAAGCACCCAAAGACCCTAGAGAACAAGTTTTGACCAAAACACATTAGCACTGCCTAGCTACTACATCACGTGGTACTCACACAAATCACCTATAGTGATTTCATCCACATTCCCTCTATCATCTGGATATCCACTAGTCAACCCAAGTTTG
Source organism: Dactylis glomerata (assembly GCA_007115705.1). Classification (NCBI taxonomy): domain Eukaryota; kingdom Viridiplantae; phylum Streptophyta; class Magnoliopsida; order Poales; family Poaceae; genus Dactylis; species Dactylis glomerata. The sequence continues at coordinate 4,613,391 of QXEO01000339.1, forward strand.
ACCAAATCTTGCATCTGCTTTGATGGCATGACAAATAATGTTAGCCCTGAGTGTTGCATAACTAAAGTAAATAAAACCATTTGTTTCATGCATATAGTGAAATTAACGTTTTTTGGTGAAGCAAGTACCCAAACACCCTAGGTAGAGAACAACTGTTGGCCAACACACATAAGCACTGCCGCTACCACATCACATGGTACTCACAGAAATCACCAAGTGGTTTCATCCACGGTCCCTCTATCATCTTGACATCCACTGGTCAACCCAAGTTTGACCAAATGTTGCATGTGCCTTGATGACATGAAAAATGATGTTAGCCCTGAGTGTTGCATAACTAAAGTAAGTAAAACCATTTTTTTCATGTACATAGTGAATTTAAGATTTTTTGGTGAAGCAAGCACCCAAAGACCCTAGAGAACAACCGTTGGCCAACACACAATAGCACTGCCTATCTACTTCATCACATGGTACTCACACACATCATCTATACTAGTTTTATCCACAGTCCCTCTATCGTCTTGACATCCACTGGTCAACCCAAGTTTGACCAAATCTTGCATCTGCCTTGATGGCATGGCAAATGATGTTAGCCCTAAGTGTTGCATAACTAATGTAAATAAAACAATTTGTTTCATGTACATAGGGAAATTAAGGTTTTTTGGTGAAGCAAGTTCCCAAAGACCCTAGCTACAGAACAACTGTTGGCCAACACACATTTGCACTTCCTAGCTACTACATCACATGGTACTCACACAACCAAATCTTGAATCTGCCTTGATGACACGACAAATGATGTTAGCCCTGAGTGTTGCATATCTAAAGTAAATAAAACCATTTGTTCCATGTACATAGTGAATTTAAGGTTTTTTTTGGTGAATCAAGCACCCAAAGACCCTAGAGAACAATAATTGGCCAACACACATCAGTAGTGCCTAGCTACTACATCACATGGTACTCACACAAATCACCTAGTGGTTTCATCCGCTGTCCCTCTATCATCTTGACATCCACTAGTCAATCCAACTTTGACCAAATCTTGCATCTGCCTTGATGGCATGACAAATGATGTTAGCCCTAAGTGTTGCATAACTAAAGTAAATAAAACCATTTGTTTCATATACATAGTAAATTTAAGGTTTTTTTTGGTGAAGCAAGGACCCAAAGACCCTAGAGAACAACTGTTGGCCAACACACATTAGCACTGGCTAGGTACTACATCACATGGTACTCACACAAATCACCTAAAGTGGTTGCATCCATAGTCCCTCTATCATCTTGACATCTACTGGTCAACCCAAGTTTGACCAAATCTTGCATCTGCCTTGATGGCATGACAAACGATGTTAGCCCTAAGTGTTGCATAACTAAAATAAATAAACCATTTGTTTCATGTACATAGTAAATTTAAGGTTTTTTTGTGAAGCATGGACCCAAAGACCCTAGAGAACAACTGTTGGCCAACACACATTAGCACTGCCTAGCTACTACATCACATGGTACTCACACAAATCACCTAGTGGTTTCATCCGGAGTCCCTCTATCATCTTGACATCCACTGGTCAACCCAAGTTTGACCAAATCTTGCATCTACCTTGATGACATGACAAATGATGTTAGCCCTGAGTGTTGCATACATAGTAAATTTAAGGTTTTTTTTTGGTGAAGCAAGGACCCAAAGACTCTAGAGAACAACTATTGGCCAACACACATTAGCACTGCCTAGCTACTACATCACATGGTACTCACACAAAATACCTATAGTGGTTTCATATACAGTCCCTCTATCATCTTGACATCCACTGGTCAACCCTAGTTTGACCAAATCTTGTATTTGCCTTGCTGACATGACAAATGATGTTAGCCTTGAGTCTTGCATAACAAAAGTAAATAAAACTATTTATTTCATGTACATAGTGAAATTAAGGTTTTTTGGTGAAGCAAGTACCCAAAGACCCAAGCTAGAGAACAACTGTTGGCCAAAACACATCAGCACTACCTAGCTACTATATCATATGGAACTGACACAAATCATCTAGTGGTTTCATCTAGAGTCCCTCTATCATCTTGACATCCATTTGTCAACCCAAGTTTGACCAAATCTAGCATCTGCCTTGATGGCATGACAAATGATGAGCCCTGAGTGTTGCATAACCAAAGTACATAAAACCATTTTTTCATGTACATAGTGAATTTAAGGTTTTTCATGACCCTAGAGAACAACTTTTGGCCAAAACACATTAGGACTCCCTAGCTACAACATCACATGGTACTCACACAAATCACATATAGTGGTTTCATCCACATTCCCTCTATCATTTGGTCATCCACTGGTCAACCCAAGTTTGACCAAATCTTGCATCTGCTTTGATGGCATGACAAATAATGTTAGCCCTGAGTGTTGCATAACTAAAGTAAATAAAACCATTTGTTTCATGTACATAGTGAAATTAACGTCTTTTGGTGAAGCAAGTACCCAAAGTCCCTAGCTAGAGAACAACTGTTGGCCAACACACATAAGCACTGCCTAGCTACTACATCACATGGTACACACACAAATCACCTAGTGGTTTCATCCAGAGTCCCTCTATCATCTTGACATGCACTGGTCAACTGAAGTTTGACCAAATCTTGCATCTGCCTTGATGACATGAAAAATGATGTTAGCCCTGAGTGTTGCATAACTAAAGTAAGTAAAACCATTTGTTTCATGTACATAGTGAATTTAAGATTTTTTTTGTGAAGCAAGCACCCAAAGACCCTAGAGAACAACCGTTGGCCAACACACAATAGCACTGCCTATCTACTTCATCACATGGTACTCACACACATCACCTATACTAGTTTTATCCACAGTCCCTCTATCATCTTGACATCCACTGGTCAACCCAAGTTTGACCAAATCTTGCATCTGCCTTGATGGCATTGCAAATGACGTTAGCCCTAAGTGTTGCATAACTAAAGTAAATAAAACCATTTGTTTCATGTACATAGGGAAATTAAGATTTTTTGGTGAAGCAAGTTCCCAAAGACCCTTGCTACAGAACAACTGTTGGCCCACACACATTAGCACTTCCTAGCTACTACATCACATGGTACTCACACAACCAAATCTTGAATCTGCCTTGATGACACGACAAATGATGTTAGCCCTGAGTGTTGCATATCTAAAGTAAATAAAACCATTTGTTTCATGTACATAGTGAAATTAACGTCTTTTGGTGAAGCAAGTACCCAAAGTCCCTAGCTAGAGAACAACTGTTGGCCAACACACATAAGCACTGCCTAGCTACTACATCACATGGTACACACACAAATCACCTAGTGGTTTCATCCAGATTCCCTCTATCATCTTGACATCCACTGGTCAACTGAAGTTTGACCAAATATTGCATCTGCCTTGATGACATGACAAATGATGTTAGCCCTGAGTGTTGCATAACTAAGGTAAATATAACCATTTGTTTCATGTACGTAGTGAATTTAAGATTTTTTGGTGAAGCAAGCACCCAAAGACCCTAGAGAACAAGTTTTGGCCAAAACACATTAGCACTGCCTAGCTACTACATCAGGTGGTACTCACACAAATCACCTATAGTGGTTTCATCCACATTCCCTCTATCATCTGGATATCCACTAGTCAACCTAAGTTTGACCAAATCTTGCATCTGCTTTGATGGCATGACAAATAATGTTAGCCCTGAGTGTTGCATAACTAAAGTAAATAAAACCATTTGTTTCATGCACATAGTGAAATTAACGTTTTTTGGTGAAGCAAGTACCCAAAGACCCTAGGTAGAGAACAGTTGTTGGCGAACACACATAAGCACTGCCGCTACCACATCACATGGTACTCACACAAATCACCAAGTGGTTTCATCCACGGTCCCTCTATCATCTTGACATCCACTGGTCAACCCAAGTTTGACCAAATGTTGCATGTGCCATGATGACATGAAAAATGATGGTAGCCCTGAGTGTTGCATAACTAAAGTAAGTAAAACCATTTGTTTCATGTACATAGTGAATTAAAGATTTTTTTTGTGAAGCAAGCACCCAAAGACCCTAGAGAACAACCGTTGGCCAACACACAATAGCACTGCCTATCTACTTCATCACATGGTACTCACACACATCACCTATACTAGTTTTATCCACAGTCCCTCTATCATCTTGACATCCATGGGTCAACCCAAGTTTGACCAAATCTTGTATCTGCCTTGATGGCATTGCAAATGATGTTAGCCCTAAGTGTTGCATAGCTAAAGTAAATAAAACCATTTGTTTCATGTACATAGGGAAATTTAGATTTTTTGGTGAAGCAAGTTCCCAAAGACCCTAGCTACAGAACAACTATTGGCCAACACACATTAGCACTTCCTAGCTACTACATCACATGGTACTCACACAACCAAATCTTGAATCTGCCTTGATGACACGACAAATGATGTTAGCCCTGAGTGTTGCATATCTAAAGTAAATAAAACCATTTGTTTCATGTACATAGTGAAATTAACGTCTTTTGGTGAAGCAAGTACCTAAAGTCCCTAGCTAGAGAACAACTGTTGGCCAACACACATAAGCACTGCCTAGCTACTACATCACATGGTACACGCACAAATCACCTAGTGGTTTCATCCAGAGTCCCTCTATCATCTTGACATCCACTGGTCAACTGAAGTTTGACCAAATCATGCATCTGCCTTGATGACATGACAAATGATGTTAGCCCTGAGTGTTGCATAACTAAGGTAAATAAAACCATTTGTTTCATGTACGTAGTAAATTTAAGATTTTTTTGTGAAGCAAGCACCCAAAGACCCTAGAGAACAAGTTTTGGCCAAAACACATTAGCATTGCCTAGCTACTACATCACATGGTACTCACACAAATCACCTATAGTGGTTTCATCCACATTCCCTCTATCATCTGTATATCCACTAGTCAACCCAAGTTTGTCCAAACCTTGCATCTGCTAGTACATCACATGGTACTCACACAACCAAATCTTGAATCTGCCTTGATGACACGACAAATGATGTTAGCCCTGAGTGTTGCATCTCTAAAGTAAATAAAACCATTTGTTCCATGTACATAGTGAATTTAAGGTTTTTTTGGTGAATCAAGCACCCAAAGACCCTAGAGAACAATTATTGGCCAACACACATCAGTAGTGCCTAGCTACTACATCACATGGTACTCACACAAATCACCTAGTGGTTTCATCCACAGTCCCTCTATCATCTTGACATCCAATAGTCAATCCAAGTTTGACCAAATCTTGTATCCGCCTTGATGGCATGACAAATGATGTTCGCCCTAAGTGTTGCATAACTAAAGTAAATAAAACCATTTGTTTCATGTACATAGTAAATTTAAGGTTTTTTTTGGTGAAGCAAGGACCCAAAGACCCTAGAGAACAACTGTTGGCCAACACACATTAGCACTGGCTAGCTACTACATCACATGGTACTCACACAAATCACATAAAGTGGTTTCATCCATCGTCCCTCTATCATCTTGACATCCACTGGTCAACCCAAGTTTGACCAAATCTTGCATCTGCCTTGATGGCATGACAAACGATGTTAGCCCAAAGTGTTGCATAACTAAAGTAAATAAAACCATTTGTTTCATGTACATAGTAAATTTAAGGTTTTTTTTGTGAAGCAAGGACCCAAAGACCCTAGAGAACAACTGTTGGCCAACACACATTTGCACTGCCAAGCTACTACATCACATGGTACTCACACAAATCGCCTAGTAGTTTCATCCACAGTCCCTGTATCATCTTGACATCCAATGGTCAACTCAAGTTTGACCAAATCTTGCATCTATCTTGATGGCATGACAAATGATGTTAGCCTTAAGTGTTGAATAACTAAAGTAAATAAAACCATTTGTTTCATGTACATAGTAAATTGAAGGATTTTTGGTGAAGCAAGGACACAAAGACCCTAGAGAACAATTGTTGGCCAACACACATTAGCACTGCCTAGCTACTACATCACCTGGTACTCACACACATCACCTAATGGTTTCATCCATAGTCCCTCTATCATCTTGACATCCACTGGTCAACCCAAGTTTGACCAAATCTTGCATCTGCCTTAATGGCATGACAAATGATGTTAGCCCTAAGTGTTGCATAAATAAAGTAAATAAAACCATTTGTTTCATGTACGTAGTAAATTTAAGTTTTTTTTGGTGAAGCAAGGACCCAAAGACCCTAGAGAACAACTGTTGGCCAACACACATTAGCACTGCCTAGCTACTACATCACATGGTACTCACAGAAAATACCTATAGTGGTTTCATCCACAGTCCCTCTATCATCTCGACTTCCACTGGTCAACCCAAGTTTGACCAAATCTTGCATCTGCCTTGATGACATGACAAATGATGTTAACCCTGAGTGTTGCATAACAAAAGTTAATAAAACCATTTATTTCATGTACATAGTGAAATTAAGGTTTTTTGGTGAAGCAAGTACCCAAACACCCAAGCTAGAGAATAACTGTTAGCCAAAACACATCAGCACTACCTACCTACTATATCATATGGTACTCACACAAATCACCTAGTGGTTTCATCCAGAGTCCCTCTATTATCTTGACATCCACTGGTCAACCCAAGTTTGACCAAATCTTGCATCTGCCTTGATGACATGACAAATGATGTTAGCCCTGAGTGTTGCATAACTAAAGTAAATAAAACCATTTTTTTCATGTACATATTGAATTTAAGGTTTTTTTGGTGAAGCAAGCACCCATAGACCCTAGAGAACAACTTTTGGCTAAAACACATTTGCACTGCCTAGCTACTACATCACATGGTATTCACACAAATCACCCATAGTGGTTTCATCCACATTCCCTCTATCATCTAGGCATCCATTGGTCAACCCAAGTTGGACCAAATCTTGCATCTGCTTTCATGCCATGACAAATAATGTTAGCCCTGAGTGTTGCAGAACTAAAGTAAATAAAACCATTTGTTTCATGTACATAACGAAATTAACGTTTTTTGGTGAAGCAAGTACCCAAAGACCCTAGCGAGAGAACAACTATTGGCCAACACACATAAGTACTACCTAGCTACTACATCACATGGTACTCACACAAATCACCTAGTGGTTTCATCCACTGTCCCTCTATCATCTTGACATCCACTAGTCAATCCAACTTTGACCAAATCTTGCATCTGCCTTGATGACATGACAAATGATGTTAGCCCTGAGTGTTGCATAACTAAAGTAATTAAAACCATTTGTTTCATGTACATAGTGAATTTAAGATTTTTTTGGTGAAGCAAGCACCCAAAGACCCTAGAGAACAACTGTTGGCCAACACACAACAGCACTGCCTATCTACTACATCACATGGTACTCACACAAATCACCTATAGTGGTTTTATCCATAGTCCCTCCATCATCTTGACATCCACTGGTCAACCCAAGTTTGACCAAATCTTGCATCTGCCTTGATGGCATGACAAATGATGTTAGCCCTGAGTGTTGCATAACTAAAGTAAATAAAAGCATTTGTTTCATGTATATAGTGAAATTAAGGTTTTTTGGTGAAGCAAGTTCCCAAAGACCCTAGCTACAGAACAACTGTTGGCCAACACACATCAACACTTCCTAGCTACTACATCACATGGTAATCACACAACCAAATCTTGAATCTGCCTTGATGACACGACAAATGATGTTAGCCCTGAGTGTTGCATATCTAAAGTAAATAAAACCATTTGTTCCATGTACATAGTGAATTTAAGGTTTTTTTGGTGAATCAAGCACCCAAAGACCCTAGAGAACAATTATTGGCCAACACACATCAGTAGTGCCTAGCTACTACATCACATGGTACTCACACAAATCACCTAGTGGTTTCATCCACAGTCCCTCTATCATCTTGACATCCAATAGTCAATCCAAGTTTGACCAAATCTTGTATCCGCCTTGATGGCATGACAAATGATGTCAGCCCTAAGTGTTGCATAACTAAAGTAAATAAAACCATTTGTTTCATGTACATAGTAAATTTAAGGTTTTTTTTGGTGAAGCAAGGACCCAAAGACCCTAGAGAACAACTGTTGGCCAACACACATTAGCACTGGCTAGCTACTACATCACATGGTACTCACACAAATCACCTAAAGTGGTTTCATCCATAGTCCCTCTATCATCTTGACATCCACTGGTCAACCCAAGTTTGACCAAATCTTGCATCTGCCTTGATGGCATGACAAACGATGTTAGCCCTAAGTGTTGCATAACTAAAGTAAATAAAACCATTTGTTTCATGTACATAGTAAATTTAAGGTTTTTTTTGTGAAGCAAGGACCCAAAGACCCTAGAGAACAACTGTTGGCCAACACACATTCGCACTGCCTAGCTACTACATCACATGGTACTCACACAAATTGATATGGGCACGACAGAGGAGGTGAAGCCCAATTTTAGGACTCCACCAAGATGAGGGAAGCTCGTTGCATATTGGCACGCCAGGACGACCTATGATATGTAATAATTAGTCTAAGGTTGTGTCAGCAATTTATATTCATGCCTATGTTATTTTGTAGCTAGGTCTAGTTGTGGGCCACTTAGATTGATTTGTGTTTTGGGTTTGGGCCTATCCAAGCCCAACAGTTTTCTGGCCATCTATATAAGGAGGCCAGCAGTCTAGGGTTTAGGGAGTTCAGTTGTTTAGTTGAAAACTATCGTGTGCTCCACCGTGTATCATCCCTTCGGGGAAACGGCGCTGCCGTGTTTCTAATAAAGATTGCTGCGAGGGTTCTTGCGTCATCAAGGATTATCGAGCTGTGGTTTGAGGCGTGGTGATCTTCATCACGTTGCTTGCTGGATTCGTTCCTCGTCTTCAGGTGACGTTCTTCGCGTTATTGGAAGATTTTATATCTGGGTAGACTCGCTGTGAAAGATTGGGACAAAACTCATAGGATCGCCGGTGTGATCCTTATCATGTGGTATCAGATTACTGGGTTGCTCACGGCGAGATTGATCTGCTGATTGTTCATCATACGAGCAGTTGTCAGATCAAAGAGATTGGAGCAGATTGGCTGCAATTTGTCGATCGGATTCTGCAAGTCTGCGCGTGGTAAATTGCTATTTTGAAGTTGTTGTTGCAGGAGGCAGTCCAGGGCTCGATCGATCTGAGAGAAGGGAAAAGAAACAGCAAACGAGATCAATCTTTTCTGGCCAGATCCGATCGGGAATAGAGGAGAAAAAAGAAAGAAAGAAGGGATCGACCCCGCGCTTGGGCACGGAGCACGTCTGCCCCCGAGCGACTAGCGCCTCACTTGACTCATCGTGCGCGCTGCCTGGTTTTCGCTGGATCGCGGAGTTGAACGGGCCGGCCCAGCTAGGAAACCCTTCCAGCTGTTTCGATCGCTGTAGTACAAAAAAAAAGAACCAACGACGGTGGCTCGTCCCGCGATCTCCTGGCGCGCCCGCGATCGAGATCGCTACCGAGCGCCTCGACGCCTCGTTCGCATCACGATCGCAGCCAGGCTCGTTGCCTTAGTGGGCCGGCCCAGGTGTGGCGCTCGAGCAGTTCGCTCGCGCCTCACCACGGAGGCTGTCTGGCCCCCGGCGACCCCCGCGCATCGCTCTGTGCTGCCTTCCCTTGTATTCTTAGGAGCAACTCGAGATATTTTCGGATCCGTGAAGGCTGAGACAACATAGTAACAACATGGATTCTTTTCCGGGTGATTATTACGGCTATAAGTGTTGCAGTGGCAAGAAATCTAGCGATATTTTCAATGATTATCTGGACCTGCTGGATGGTGTTTTAGCATATGATGCATATGAGATCAATTGGCAACTGACCTATGATGCAACAGCTGAAGAGTATGAGTCATGGGAACGTCATATGCTACAGGGTTTCTACAGGTGTGCTACCTATGATCAAAACTTGACTGATTCTCACCGTTTGGCTCTTGCAGACCGACGCGTGGATGCCAGGCTATACAGTTGGTGGCATAAAGCGTTGAGCGAGAAGAGCATTACCTCTACAACTTGGGCAAATTTCAGAAAATTTCTGCGAGAGTGCTTTATCCCTTCTAGCACCGTGGTTCCTTCTCGAAAGCCCATGGTAACCGTAGAAGTGATTCAGCAGCCACCCAAGGTTGTGCATCGGATAGAGGATGTTGGCAAGAGCATAGCTCCTATACCGAAGGTCGCAACAGCTGTGACTACTCATGAGAAGTTGACAGTTGTTCCATTGCCGACAGTTAGCAAGGTGGTAGCCACGAATTCTGAATTGTCAGCGGTTGATGTTGTCAAGGCTGATGTTGTAAAGGATATCGTGGAGGAGGTTGTACCATTGAGTGGGCTGAATATGCAACTCAAAAGAGTACATGATGAGACTTGCATGACAGCGGATAGAGGCCAGCGATGGAATTTATTTCAGGCGCAGTGCATAATCAAAGGCAAAGCATGCAAGTTGATGATTGACAGTGGTAGTTACTGTAATGGCATTAGCAAGGCGGTTGTGGAGGCTTTAGGTTTATCCACATGGCGTATTCCAGAACCGAGGCATGTTGAGTGGGTTAATAGCTGCGGTATGCTGAAGATTACTCACAAGGTGCATGTGCCATTTACAGTTGATGACTATATTGATGAGGTGGAATGTGATGTGTTGCCATTGGAGGTGTGTGGGCTGTTACTTGGACGTCCATGGCAGTATGATCACAATGCTATGCATGCTGGGAGAGCAAATACATATTCTTTCGTGCATGATGGCAAACAGCGGACTTTGAAGCCTATGAGAGATGATCAAATCAAGTCCGATGTCGTGTTGGTGGTTCGCAAGGAGAAGTTGCATAAAACTAAGCCACAACCAGGGCTAGCTCAGGTGCAGCTTGAGGAGCATGATGCGAAGAGCGTCAGTGGTGATATTGTTTCAGCCAAGCCTGTAGATGACAAGCCAGTTGTTCTTGTTAGTGACAAGCCGGTTGAAGTCAAGCCTCATATTGATGAAGGGAAGGATATGTCAGCATGTGTTCCACTTCCAGTTCGTGTTGACATGGGTGTTCAGACCGATGACGGTGATGCTGATCGTGTTCCGGTGCATATGGTGCCGCGGGTAGTCAGCCACAGTTTTGTTAGAACACCTCGGAGACGTTTTGTTGGAGCAGCAGTGCGTGTGCATACAGGCAAAGATGGACGTGTTCGTCAGTTGTGTGGACCGGGCATTACTACTTTGCAGGGTCATGCTAAGCAGGTTCATGTTCAGCAACGCAAGGTTCCAGCAAGGTTTGAGAAGAAGAAGGTGGAGGCGCCTAAGCACAAGTTTATTTGGCGAAGAAAAGAGGTGCAACCACCCAGGGCTGTATCAAGTCGAGCAGGCCAAGAGGGAGGATGTGGTGAGGAAGGCAAGCAAGACTTGAAGACGGCGAATATGCGTGGTGCTATTGATATTCCGCCACCCTTTCGAGCAGACCCTCACGCGTTGGGGACAACGCTTTTTGAAGGGGGGGAGGATGATATGGGCACGACGGAGGAGGTGAAGCCCAATTTTAGGACTCCACCAAGATGAGGGAAGCTCGTTGCATATTGGCACGCCAGGACGACCTATGATATGTAATAATTAGTCTAAGGTTGTGTCAGCAATTTATATTCATGCCTATGTTATTTCGTAGCTAGGTCTAGTTGTGGGCCACTTAGATTTATTTGTGTTTTGGGTTTGGGCCTGTCCAAGCCCAACAGTTTTCTGGCCATCTATATAAGGAGGCCAGCAGTCTAGGGTTTAGGGAGTTCAGTTGTTTAGTTGAAAACTATCGTGTGCTCCACTGTGTATCATCCCTTCGGGGAAACGGCGCTGCCGTGTTTCAAATAAAGATTGCTGCGAGGGTTCTTGCGTCATCAAGGATTATCGAGCTGTGGTTTGAGGCGTGGTGATCTTCATCACGTTGCTTGCTGGATTCGTTCCTCGTCTTCAGGTGACGTTCTTCGCGTTATTGGAAGATTTTATATCCGGGTAGACTCGCTGTGAAAGATCGGGACAAAACTCATAGGATCGCCGGTGTGATCCTTATCAACCCAAAACACAAATAAATCTAAGTGGCCCACAACTAGACCTAGCTACGAAATAACATAGGCATGAATATAAATTGCTGACACAACCTTAGACTAATTATTACATATCATAGGTCGTCCTGGCGTGCCAATATGCAATGAGCTTCCCTCATCTTGGTGGAGTCCTAAAATTGGGCTTCACCTCCTCCGTCGTGCCCATATCACAAATCGCCTAGTAGTTTCATCCACAGTCCCTGTATCATCTTGACATCCAATGGTCAACTCAAGTTTGACCAAATCTTGCATCTGTCTTGATGGCATGACAAATGATGTTAGCCTTAAGTGTTGAATAACTAAAGTAAATAAAACCATTTGTTTCATGTACATAGTAAATTGAAGAATTTTTGGTGAAGCAAGGACACAAAGACCCTAGAGAACAATTGTTGGCCAACACACATTAGCACTGCCTAGCTACTACATCACCTGGTACTCACACACATCACCTAATGGTTTCATCCATAGTCCCTCTATCATCTTGACATCCACTGGTCAACCCAAGTTTGACCAAATCTTGCATCAGCCTTAATGGCATGACAAATGATGTTAGCCCTAACTGTTGCATAAATAAAGTAAATAAAACCATTTGTTTCATGTACGTAGTAAATTTAAGGTTTTTTTGGTGAAGCAAGGACCCAAAGACCCTCGAGAACAACTGTTGGCCAACACACATTAGCACTGCCTAGCTACTACATCACATGGTACTCACAGAAAATACCTATAGTGGTTTCATCCACAGTCCCTCTATCATCTTGACTTCCACTGGTCAACCCAAGTTTGACCAAATCTTGCATCTGCCTTGATGACATGACAAATGATGTTAGCCCTGAGTGTTGCATAACAAAAGTAAATAAAACCATTTATTTCATGTACATAGTGAAATTAAGGTTTTTTGGTGAAGCAAGTACCCAAACACCCAAGCTAGAGAATAACTGTTAGCCAACACACATCAGCACTACCTACCTACTATATCATATGGTACTCACACAAATCACCTAGTGGTTTCATCCAGAGTCCCTCTATTATCTTGACATCCACTGGTCAACCCAAGTTTGACCAAATCTTGCATCTGCCTTGATGACATGACAAATGATGTTAGCCCTGAGTGTTGCATAACTAAAGTAAATAAAACCATTTTTTTCATGTACATATTGAATTTAAGGTTTTTTTTGGTGAAGCAAGCACCCATAGACCCTAGAGAACAACTTTTGGCTAAAACACATTTGCACTGCCTAGCTACTACATCACATGGTATTCACACAAATCACCTATAGTGGTTTCATCCACATTCCCTCTATCATCTGGGCATCCATTGGTCAACCCAAGTTGGACCAAATCTTGCATCTGCTTTGATGCCATGACAAATAATGTTAGCCCTGAGTGTTGCAGAACTAAAGTAAATAAAACCATTTGTTTTATGTACATAGCGAAATTAACGTCTTTTGGTGAAGCAAGTACCCAAAGTCCCTAGCTAGAGAACAACTATTGGCCAACACACATAAGTACTACCTAGCTACTACATCACATGGTACTCACACAAATCACCTAGTGGTTTCATCCACAATCCCTCTATCATCTTAACATCCACTGGTCAACCCAAGTTTGACCAAATCTTGCATCTGCCTTGATGACATGACAAATGATGTTAGCCCTGAGTGTTGCATAACTAAAGTAATTAAAACCATTTGTTTCATGTACATAGTGAATTTAAGATTTTTTTGGTGAAGCAAGCACCCAAAGACCCTAGAGAACAACTGTTGGCCAACACACAACAGCACTGCCTATCTACTACATCACATGGTACTCACACAAATCACCTATAGTGGTTTTATCCATAGTCCCTCCATCATCTTGACATCCACTGGTCAACCCAAGTTTGACCAAATCTTGCATCTGCCTTGATGGCATGACAAATGATGTTAGCCCTGAGTGTTGCATAACTAAAGTAAATAAAAGCATTTGTTTCATGTATATAGTGAAATTAAGGTTTTTTGGTGAAGCAAGTTCCCAAAGACCCTAGCTACAGAACAACTGTTGGCCAACACACATCAGCACTTCCTAGCTACTACATCACATGGTAATCACACAACCAAATCTTGAATCTGCCTTGATGACACGACAAATGATGTTAGCCCTGAGTGTTGCATATCTAAAGTAAATAAACCATTTGTTCCATGTACATAGTGAATTTAAGGTTTTTTTGGTGAATCAAGCACCCAAAGACCCTAGAGAACAATTATTGGCCAACACACATCAGTAGTGCCTAGCTACAACATCACATGGTACTCACACAAATCACCTAGTGGTTTCATCCGCAGTCCCTCTATCATCTTGACATCCAATAGTCAATCCAAGTTTGACCAAATCTTGTATCCGCCTTGATGGCATGACAAATGATGTTAGCCCTAAGTGTTGCATAACTAAAGTAAATAAAACCATTTGTTTCATGTACATAGTAAATTTAAGGTTTTTTTTGTGAAGCAAGGACCCAAAGACCCTAGAGAACAACTGTTGGCCAACACACATTAGCACTGGCTAGCTACTACATCACATGGTACTCACACAAATCACCTAAAGTGGTTTCATCCATAGTCCCTCTATCATCTTGACATCCACTGGTCAACCCAAGTTTGACCAAATCTTGCATCTGCCTTGATGGCATGACAAACGATGTTAGCCCTAAGTCTTGCATAACTAAAGTAAATAAAACCATTTGTTTCATGTACATAGTAAATTTAAGGTTTTTTTTGTGAAGCAAGGACCCAAAGACCCTAGAGAACAACTATTGGCCAACACACATTCGCACTGCCTAGCTACTACATCACATGGTACTCACACAAATCGCCTAGTAGTTTCATCCACAGTCCCTGTATCATCTTGACATCCAATGGTCAACTCAAGTTTGACCAAATCTTGCATCTGTCTTGATGGCATGACAAATGATGTTAGCCTTAAGTGTTGAATAACTAAAGTAAATAAAACCATTTGTTTCATGTACATAGTAAATTGAAGGATTTTTGGTGAAGCAAGGACACAAAGACCCTAGAGAACAATTGTTGGCCAACACACATTAGCACTGCCTAGCTACTACATCACCTGGTACTCACACACATCACCTAATGGTTTCATCCATAGTCCCTCTATCATCTGGACATCCACTGGTCAACCCAAGTTTGACCAAATCTTGCATCTGCCTTAATGGCATGACAAATGATGTTAGCCCTAACTGTTGCATAAATAAAGTAAATAAAACCATTTGTTTCATGTACGTTGTAAATTTAAGGTTTTTTTGGTGAAGCAAGGACCCAAAGACCCTAGATAACAACTGTTGGCCAACACACATTAGCACTGCCTAGCTACTACATCACATGGTACTCACAGAAAATACCTATAGTGGTTTCATCCACAGTCCCTCTATCATCTTGACTTCCACTGGTCAACCCAAGTTTGACCAAATCTTGCATCTGCCTTGATGACATGACAAATGATGTTAGCCCTGAGTGTTGCATAACAAAAGTAAATAAAACCATTTATTTCATGTACATAGTGAAATTAAGGTTTTTTGGTGAAGCAAGTACCCAAACACCCAAGCTAGAGAACAACTGTTGGCCAATACACATCAGCACTACCTAGCTACTATGTCATATGGAACTGACACAAATCATCTAGTGGTTTCATCCAGAGTCCCTCTATCATCTTGACATCCACTGGTCAACCCAAGTTTGACCAAATCTTGCATCTGCCTTGATGACATGACAAATGATGTTAGCCCTGAGTGTTGCGTAACTAAAGTAAATAAAACCATTTTTTCATGTACATAGTGAATTTAAGGTTTTTTTGGTGAAGCAAGCACCCAAAGACCCTAGAGAACAACTTTTGGCCAAAACACATTAGCATTGCCTAGCTACTACATCACATGGTACTCACACAAATCACCGATAGTGGTTTCATCCACATTCCCTCTATCATCTGGACATCCATTGGTCAACCCAAGTTTGGCCAAGTCTTGCATCTCCTTCGATAGCATGACAAATAATGTTAGCCCTAAGTGTTGCATAACTAAAGTAAATAAAACCATTTGTTTTATGTACATAGTGAAATTAATGTCTTTTGGTGAAGCAAGTACCCAAAGTCCCTAGCTAGAGAACAACTGTTGTGAAGGGAATATGCCCGAGAGGCAATAATAAAGTGGTTATTATCATATTCCATGTTTATGATAAATGTTTATTTCTCATGCTAGAATTGTATTAATCGGAAGCATTAATACTTGTGTGATTAATAAACTAAAAGAGTTCCTAGTAAAGCCTCTCTTTTATACTAGCTCGTTGATTAACCGATGATCAAGGTTTCCTGATCATGAACATTGGATGTTGTTAATAACGGGGTCATATCATTAGAAGAATGATGTGATGAACACTCACACCCATAGTACGAATAGCAATACGATCAAGTCATCAAGTTCTTTGCTATATCAAACTCATACGAAATAGTTCTAATCCTCAAACCATGAGATCATGTTAATCACTGATACCGGAAGAGTGCTTTGATGATATCAAACGTCACACCATCACAGGGTGATTATAAAGGTTGATTTGGGTATTCTGAAAGTATTAGTTGAGGCTCATGGATCAAGAGTGGAATTTGTCCGACCCGATGATGGGAAGATATTCTCTGGGCCCTTCTCGGTGATATTGCATTAGAATCGCTTGCAAGCATGTGACTAGGTCACAGGAATGCATTATCACGGAACGAGTAAAGAGACTTGTCGGGAACGAGATCGAACTAGGTATGGTTGATACCAAATGATCGGATCTCAGACAAGTAATAATATCGCGAGACAAAAGGAATTAACTATGTTCGTTACTGGTTCACACGATCACTAGTTCATCGTTGAGTAAGTGGGAGTCATCATGGATTTCCAGATCCCGCTGTTGATTATTGATCGGAGAGGAGTCTCGATCATGTCCACGTTATTCACCAACCGTAGGGTGACACACTTAAGGTTCGCCGTCGTTTTTGAGTGGATACGATACTCCGATCGAATTAAAGGACAACATAAGGGTTGTTTCAGAAAAGCACCGAAACTATTTTGGGATATCAAAATAACTCAAGGGTGTATTTGTTAATGTTTGTTAATTGAATGAATTAACAAATATTAAAGAAATAAAAATGTTTTATTAAATCAATAAGTGTGAATTTTAATTAGCATGAATGTCATGCAAAATTAAAATGGGGGTTACCTCATGTTGATGAGGGGGTTACCACCATGAAGGAAATGAAGAGGGGCTTACCACCATGAAGAGGAGGAGGGCCTCCTTGGCCGGCCACCCCTTGGGGGCTGCCCCTCCTCCCCTATATATACCCCTCCCTCTCCTCCATGTGACACACGTCTTGATCCTCCCCTCCCTCGCATAGTTGCTGCCCAATTTCCGTCTCTGCTTAGCGAAGCTCTGCCGGAATTGTAGTTCGTAATTCATACACTTGGAGAAGTGTGTGGTGGAGTGGTGTCCGGCGGATCCCTTCTTCTGCTGCCCTGCTGGACCGAGGGCGTGGAGGAGTCGACGTCGAGCTGTACGTGTGACCGAGCACGGGGGCGCTGCCACTTGTGGCGCCGTGTACACGATCTTGTGATCGTCAAGTGAACCACTACGTCGACTACCTCAAGTGAACAACTACGTCGACTACGTGCGTCTACATCGACTCTCCATCGTCAACGTTTGTGCGGGAATGTAATCCCCGCTTACGGTCGTCGAGGGTTAGTCTCCGTTGCTACCAACTCGTAGAGTATCTTGGCTAGTTTATGTGTTCTTGCATAGGAAATTTTTTGTTTTTATGCTACGAACCCATCAGTGGTATCAGAGCCATCTCTATGCGTAGTTGGTATGCACGGTTAGAACACATGTGGATGTGGGCGTTGATGATCATGTTATTGCCATTTATTTTGTATTTTGGATCATAGTGGCATAGTGGGATTGAAGCTGCCCGAGACTAACCTTTCGTGACCGCGTTCACGAGACTTGTCCCACACTTGACATGCTTCGGCATATGTGGCTTTGCGGGTGTACGTTTCTTCCACTATAGTTATGATCTATTTTACAAAGAGTTGTTAATAATATTTTTATCACCGTTGTGGTTACATGTTCGTAGGTAAGAACGGTTCTTCCTAGAAAGCCCCAAACCACGTAAAATATGCAAGACAAATTAGAAACGTCTAACTTGTTTTTGCAGGGCATGTGATGTGATATGGTTAAATTGTTTATGTTACAAATTGTATGCAATGATCCTTTTTGTAAGTTATAAACAACCGGCAGGAGCCATATGGTTGTCTTTACATTTAAATGGCCTGCGTGCCGAATATATATATCCAAGTGATATATTGTAATGGAGGAAGACAACCAAAGTGGCGCGCCATGGACCTTGGTGCTACGCCGGTGGAATGATGGAGATCATACCATGACGCACAAGATGGAGATCGAATGCATGAAGGACCATATCATATCACATTATATATGCATGTGATGTTTATCCTTTTATGCATCTTATTTTGCTTAGATTTGATCGCGCGGTAGCATTATAAGATGATCCCTCTCACATAAATATCAAGATAAAATGTGTTCTTCCATAGCATGCACCGTCAAGAAAGTTCATCGTTTCGAGACACCACGTGATGATCGGGTGTGACAGACTCTACGTTCACATACGACGGGTGTAAGACAGTTTTACACACGCGAGTGCTATGGTTCTACTTGGCGAGCCTAGCATGTACAGACATGGCCTCGGAACACGAACCGAAAGGTTAAGCATGAGTCATATGGTTGATATGATGAACATGGTGATGTTCGCCTTTGAAACTATGCCGTTGCACGTGATGATCGGTTGCGGTATAGTGAATTTGGTTCGTGTAATCACTTAAGAAAACTAAGAGGGATGTTGTTTTTAAGTGGGAGTTCACCTTGTAATTTTGAATTATATAACTCAATTTATCATGAACTAAATCAAAGTGAATTTGCATAGTTTGTTGTAGGCATTGGCTTCCATTTACTACCTTGCGTTTAGCTCTAATTGAGATAATAGAACTATAGAATTCTGGATGTTAACTTTATGAACTGGTATCGTATTGTTTGAATGTCAATCTAAAGTTTAAAGTCATATTGCTAACTTTTAACAAACCTTGGTTACTCGATAAAATTTAATAAGTAGTATTAAATCAAGAGTAACAATTCCAGTGTTAGTATCTAAGTATCACACTTGCCTCCATGATCCTTGATATTCAAAAGTTGTTTTTAGTATCAAGGTTATCTAGGAGTTGAAAGAATTGTTTCATAAACTATCATGTGTGGAAGATATTGTGATATCTGAAACAATGTTTGGTTGCAAAGTGATAGAGTATAATTTAGTAAGACACATGTTCTCATATTGTATGAGAATTTGCGAAGATTGGAGATGCTAGGTGTCCAGATCTCCTAAAAAGGTTTTAGGAACTAACATTATACTCAAAATTCATCCTCATGAGCTATAGTAGCTTGATCATGAAAGTTGTCATGATAGGACGAATGGAAGATGTAGGTAAAATGTTTACTACACTAAAAGATTACTAAAGAATGGAATTTGGAAGAATGCCAAATATTTGATAATGGTGATCTACTTCAAAGTGTGAGTCCAAGGGTATTAGTGTTTGACTAATCATGCCTTGAACTATGTGCCATGTGTATGGCGCCACTATTGATGTTGATAGATTCTTCTAGATGAAAAAGAATTGCTAAAATAGAATCCGAAATTTATTCTGGCGGAAAATAAAAGACTGGAAATGTCCAGCTCAGGTATATAGAAGATATACATGTTATGGTTGTATTCATTGCTTGTTAAAACAATGTGGTTCTTGGGTATTTGATACTAAATTGGTTGGTATGAACTGTCATACAGAACAACGGAATACAAGAACTACAATGGCCTAATTAACTAGCAAATGAATATGGAATGATTCTCATCGAAAACAAATAAAGTGTTATTGTGTTTCGTTGGAATTAAACCTAGCCTTCAAGATTTGTTTGAATAATTATTATTTTGTTCTGGTATTATGAGAACAATGGTTGTTCAAATTATTACCGCATTCATAAAAGATGGATGAACGCTTATCTTGTTGGATCAATCACATCCATAACACTGATGCTAAAAATGCCGCAAGACAAATGATTAGAAGATCACTTATGAGTGACACCATCATTTAAATCATATTGGAAAGTAAACATGAAGAAACTCCATGTTGATGGAATTTTGGAGTCTTTTGATTTTGAATCAATTGACGCTTGTGAAAATTTTCTAGAGATGATTAAAACTCCGTTTGTAGGCTAAAGAAGAACGGACGACTAACTTATTGGATATTGTACATGTTGATGTATATAGTCCATTATGTGTAGCCGTGTGTGGTGAATTCTTGAACTTTATTTACTTTAACCGATGATTTGAGTAGATATATGTGTATATTTACTTGATAAGGAAGAAGCATGAAATATTTGAATATTGTTCAAAGTATTTCTAGATGAAGTGGAAAATCATTGTAACAAGAGAATAAAGAATTTATGATCTGATCATAAAGGAATATATTTGAGTTATAAGTTTAGCAAACACCTCAAAGTTGAGGAATCGTTCCATAGACTTGTATTTCCTGAAACACCATAGGAGTATGGAGTGTTCGAGAGATAAAATCGAACTTTGTTTGACATTGTTAGATCAAAGGTGTCGTCTATAAAACTGCCATTATATTTTAAGGATAAAGCTTTAGAGACTACCGCTTTTTACACTGAAAAGAGCGCCATCATGATCCATTGAAATGACACCATATGAGATATGGCATGGGATAAAACCCAAGTTGTCTTTTCTAAAATTTTGGTATGCTATGCATATGTAAAATGTTTACAACCAAAGTCGGATAAATACGTCTTTGTAGGTTATCCCAAAGTAAATGTTGGGTATTCCTCCAGAACACCTAAGATAAAAGTGTTTGTCGCCAAAAAAGTCAAGTTTCTTGAGAAGGAATTTTTCGCAAAAAGTCAAGTGGGAGGACAATAGAACTTTGATTAGGTTGTTGAACCTAAGCTATATGTGCTGAGTAGCGCAGCGCTGGGAAGTGTCCCAGAGGTGGCCACAATGCGCATGGCTATCGTACCTCAAAGGTTGTGGTCACATAGATCAAAGTTCCTATTGAACCGCGTGAGTCGGGTAACAATCAAATAGTTAGATTTGAGAATGAATCATTATTGTTTGACAATGATGAACCGACTGCATGCAAAGAAGCAATGATGGGCCCTGACTCTGTCAAATGGCTAGAAGCCATAAAATCCACGATAGTTCCATACACGAGAAACCAAGTTTATGAACTTGGAAGACCCTCAAAAGGCATGAAGCCTAATGAACGTATTTGGATCTATAAAGACAAATATGGATGTTTACCATCTTTGAAATAGTCGACACATCATTAAAAGAGTTTACGATTGTGTTCAATGAGTTGACTATGACAAGATTTGATCTTTCATAGCGATATTTTGTCTGGAAGGATTACTGTAGCAACCACTACATATGCCAAGTTTGGTATATGTTAGTTGAACAAACAAGACAACATTCTTCTAATAGAATGGTTACCTAGGACATGTACATGACATGGTCCAATGGGTTTTGTAAATTCAAAGGATGCTAAAAGGCATGCAAACTTCAATGGTTGAAGTAAGCATCGCGGAGTTGGAATATTCACCGTGATAAAATAATTAAAAGGTTTAGTTTCATCAGATACTTTGAATATGCTTGCATTTGCAAGAAATTAAGTGGGAGCGCTGAGACATATTTTCAGTACATTATGTAGAAGACATATTGTTAATTGGAAATGATGTATCTTTTATTGGCATAGGTTAAGAATTTCATTAAAATTAGATTTCAATGAAAGACTTAGGCAAAACCAAAATATTGGGTCTCGATGTCTATATAGATAGATCGCGGTACCAATATGGTTGTGCCAAAGTACATAGATGAAATATTGAATGAAGTTCAATATGGAAATGACAAGAAAAGTTCTTGTCGCATGGAAGAGGTTGAAACAAGATTCAGGTGGTTTTAATACTTGATGAGTGAAGCTACATGAATGATTTGATCGATCATGTATACCGTGATATGTACATATCCAGATATGTCCTATGCTCTAAATGTTATGAGCATATACCAGAGTGATAAAAGTCATAAGATGATCACTGGACAATAGGAGAGATATCCTTATGTGCTTTGGAAGGACTAAGGATATATATTATGTATGAAAAAGTGACACATAATTGATTGTAAAGTGTTACATTGATACTAAGTTTGTCACAAGATACAAATTAAGTTTATCTCAATTTTAGCTGTATGTTTAGGTGGCACAATGTAATGGAAGGAAGTTCCATGATGGATTTGGATGAGTTCCAAAGTTAAGACATTGTGATGGATTCTACAACAAAGGTTGAGTATATGGCTACTTTAGAAGTAGCAAAAGAGGGCATTTGTGTCAAGAAGTTTGTTATCAAACTAGGTGTAGTTCCAAGCTGGCTATTACTGTGAAGATCTATTGTGCGACAATAGTGACAACACGATTTTAGCTAAAGGAACTAAGGTCTCACCAAAGGACCAAATTTATACCCAACTATCTCATTTGAGAATGAGTGATGCGTAGAGACGCAAAGACATGCAAATACACACAGAACTGAAAGTGTCAGATCTGGAGATCACATTAACCACTGCAACACATACAGATAATACGTGAAAGCCATAAGTGTTATATACGCAAGTATCAACTAGATTATTGACTCTAGTGCAAGTGGGAGACTGAAGGGAATATGCCCGAGAGGCAATAATAAAGTGGTTATTATCATATTCCATGTTTATGATAAATGTTTATTTCTCATGCTAGAATTGTATTAATCGGAAACATTAATACTTGTGTGATTAATAAACTAAAAGAGTTCCTAGTAAAGCCTCTCTTTTATACTAGCTCGTTGATTAACCGATGATCAAGGTTTCCTGATCATGAACATTGGATGTTGTTAATAACGGGGTCATATCATTAGAAGAATGATGTGATGAACACTCACACCCATAGTACGAATAGCAATACGATCAAGTCATCAAGTTCTTTGCTATATCAAACTCATACGAAATAGTTCTAATCCTCAGACCATGAGATCATGTTAATCACTGATACCGGAAGAGTGCTTTGATGATATCAAATGTCACACCGTCACAGGGTGATTATAAAGGTTGATTTGGGTATTCTGAAAGTATTAGTTGAGGCTCATGGATCAAGAGTGGAATTTGTCCGACCCGATGACGGGAAGATATTCTCTGGGCCCTTCTCGGTGATATTGCATTAGAATCGCTTGCAAGCATGTGACTAGGTCACAGGAATGCATTATCACGGAACGAGTAAAGAGACTTGTCGGGAACGAGATCGAACTAGGTATGGTTGATACCAAATGATCGGATCTCGGACAAGTAATAATATCGCGAGACAAAAGGAATTAACTATGTTCGTTACTGGTTCGCACGATCACTAGTTCATCGTTGAGTAAGTGGGAGTCATCATGGATTTCCAGATCCCGCTGTTGATTATTGATCGGAGAGGAGTCTCGATCATATCCACGTTATTCACGAACCGTAGGGTGACACACTTAAGGTTCGCCGTCGTTTTTGAGTGGATACGATACTCCGATCGAATTACAGGACAACATAAGGGTTGTTTCAGAAAAGCACCGAAACTGTTTCGGGATATCGAAATAACTCAAGGGTGTATTTGTTAATGTTTGTTAATTGAATGAATTAACAAATATTAAAGAAATAAAAATATTTTATTAAATCAATAAGTGTGAATTTTAATTAGCATGAATGTCATGCAAAATTAAAATGGGGGTTACCTCATGTTGATGAGGGGGTTACCACCATGAAGGAAATGAAGAGGGGGTTACCACCATGAAGAGGAGGAGGGCCTCCTTGGCCGGCCACCCCTTGGGGGCTGCCCCTCCTCCCCTATATATACCCCTCCCTCTCCTCCATGTGACACACTTCTTGATCCTCCCCTCCCTCGCATAGTTGCTGCCCAATTTCCGTCTCTGCTTAGTGAAGCTCTGCCAAAATTGTAGTTCGTAGTTCATGCACTTGGAGAAGTGTGTGGTGGAGTGTCCGGCGGATCCCTTCTTCCGCTGCCCCGCTGGACCGAGGGCGTGGAGGAGTCGACGTCGAGCTGTACGTGTGACCGAGCACGGGGGCGCTGCCACTTGTGGCGCCGTGTACACGATCTTGTGATTGTCAAGTGAACCACTACGTCGACTACGTCAAGTGAACAACTACGTCGACTACGTGCGTCTACATCAACTCTCCATCGTCAACGTTTGTGCGGGAACGTAATCCCCGCTTACGGTCGTCGAGGGTTAGTCTCCGTTGCTACCAACTCGTAGAGTATCTTGGCTAGTTTATGTGTTCTTGCGTAGGAATTTTTTTGTTTTTTATGCTACGAACCCATCATGTTGGCCAACACACAAAAGCACTGCCTAGCTACTACATCACATGGTACTCACACAAATCACCTAGTGGTTTGATCCACAGTCCCTCTATCATCTTGACATCCACTGGTCAACCGAAGTTTGACCAAATCTTGCATCTGCCTTGATGACATGACAAATGATGTTAGCCCTGAGTGTTGCATAACTAAAGTAAATAAAACCATTTGTTTCATGTACGTAGTGAATTTAAGATTTTTTTGGTGAAGCAAGCACCCAAGGACCCTAGAGAACAACTTTTGGCCAAAACACATTAGCACTGCCTAGCTACTACATCACATGGTTCTCACACAAATCACCTATAGTGGTTTCATCCACATTCCCTCTATCATCTGGATATCCATTGGTCAACCCAAGTTTGACCAAATCTTGGATCTGCTTTGATGGCATGACAAATAATGTTAGCCCTGAGTGTTGCATAACTAAAGTAAATAAAACCATTTGTTTCATGCATATAGTGAAATTAATGTTTTTTGGTGAAGCAAGTACCCAAAGACCCTAGCTAGAGAACAACTGTTGGCCAACACACATAAGCACTGCCTAGCTACTACATCACATGGTACTCAGACAAATCACCAAGTGGTTTCATCCACGGTCCCTCTATCATCTTGACATCCACTGGTCAACCCAAGTTTGACCAAATGTTGCATCTGCCTTGATGACATGAAAAATGATGTAAGCCCGGAGTGTTGCATAACTAAAGTAAATAAAACCATTTGTTTCATGTACATAGTGAATTTAAGATTTTTTGGTGAAGCAAGCACCCAAAGACCCTAGAGAACAACCGTTGGCCAGCACACAATAGCACTGCCTATCTACATCATCACATGGTACTCACACACATCACCTATACTGGTTTTATCCACAGCCCTCTATTATCTTGACATCCACTGGTCAACCCAAGTTTGACCAAATCTTGCATCTGCCTTGATGGCATGGCAAATGATGTTAGCCCTAAGTGTTGCATAACTAAAGTAAATAAAACCATTTGTTTCATGTACATAGGGAAATTAAGGTTTTTTGTTGAAGCAAGTTCCCAAACACCCTAGCTACAGAACAACTGTTGGCCAACACACATCAGCACTTCCTAGCTACTACATCACATGGTACTCACACAACCAAATCTTCAATCTGCCTTGATGGCATGACAAATGATGTTAGCCCTAAGTGTTGCATAACTAAAGTAAATAAAACCATTTGCTTCATGTACATAGTAAATTTAATGTTTTTTTGGTGAAGCAAGGACCCAAAGACCCTAGAGAACAACTGTTGGCCAACACACATCAGCAGTGCCTAGCTACTACATCACATGGTACTCACACAAATTACCTAAAGTGGTTTCATCCACAGTCCCTCTATCATCTTGACATCCACTGGTCAACCCAAGTATGACCAAATCTTGCATCTGCCTTGATGGCATGACAAACGATGTTAGCCCTAAGTGTTGCATAACTAAAGTAAATAAAACCATTTGTTTCATGTACATAGTAAATTTAAGGTTTTTTTTGTGAAGCAAGGACCCAAAGACCCTAGAGAACAACTGTTGGTGATAGGGTAAAGGTGCCCGATCTTTCGATGAGACGATAACTATCGATTATGGTGGAGGTCGACATTGACGATCTGACAACAAACGTGCGAGACATTGCGCCATAGCAATTGATACACCAATTTCCGAGGCTATTGATCTCGCCGGAGCTAGATCAACCTGATCACGAGGATCAATCCCTGCAAGCAATCGAAGAACCAGCAAGAATTATAGTTGCAATCAAGATATTGCGAATATAGATGAAGGCTTTATTAAAGAGGTGGGATTCTGTCTGTGCGTAGTTCAAAAGGTCGATTTGACACTTGTGCCTATGGCGAAGAGTAGCTCATGGCTAAGTCTTTAACTAAACAAAATCCAAGTTCTAATGATGGCCAGGAGGAGGTATATATGAGGGAAAAGGCAGGGATTTTCGTACAACCCTAATGGGCCATCCAAAAATAGCCCTAGATGGGCCCTTTTCCACTCAAACAGCCTCCAGAAAATCCCTAAAATACCTAGGATGAAAATACATGGGTTTAACCCATAAAATAAGGTGACGCAGCACCATATAAAGCCTTGGACAAATTTTATGATTTGGTAACCTGTGAATTTCGTCCAAGCATCCTTGCATCATTATAGTGGCTTCAAAGTTCAGAAATCTTCACTTGCAGCGTCATCCTGAATCCTCACATGATTGCTGCCATCATCTCCATGCATGATCATGCTCCAATGCTTGTCCCTCTCATCCATGCTAGGCCCATCATTCCTAAGTAACATAAACACATCTGATTTAGGCAGCATCATATTCTCATGAATATTAGGAATAGTTCCTAGAAACGAAAGTACCTGATAATTCAGTTGGCGTGCACGAGCTCTTGTGAGAGGTCCTTGGAATTGTGGAACATGAGGAAGTGTGGTTGTAGGTGCAACGGTTGTATCAACCGTAGGGATGTCCTCATCATCCTCCCCTTCTTGAATTGAAGTCGTCCTCGATGCAATCTCATCTTCTTCTCCAAAATATGGTTTCAAATCTGCAATGTTAAATGAAGGACTTACCGTGCCCATCTCTGCAGGAAGCTCAAGTTTATATGCATTATCATTCATTTTCTCTAACACTTTGAAAGGACCAGCAGCACGTGGCATTAATTTAGACTTGCGCAAATCAGGAAAACGATCTTTACGCAAATGCAACCAAACTAGATCTCCCACATCAAACACAATATGCTTGCATCCCTTATCACCAGCAACTTTATATTTAGCATTCACGCGTTCTATATTTTCCTTAGTAATCCTATGCAACGTAAGAATCTGTTCAGCACGTTGTGTAGCATCAAAATTATATTGCACCGAAGATGGAATAGGTTGTGCACGAGGAACAAAACCATACACAATCTCAAAAGGGCATAACTTAGTTGTAGAATGCACGGAACGATTGTAAGCAAATTCAATATGAGGTAAACAATCTTCCCACATTTTTAAGTTTGTTTTTAAAACAGTCTGTAACATGGTACACAAAGTTCTATTTACTACTTCAGTTTATCCATCAGTTTGGGGATGACATGTAGTACTAAAGAGCAATTTAGTCCCCAACTTAGTCCATAAACATCTCCAAAAATGGCTAAGAAATTTAGTATCACGATCTGAAACAATAGTATTAGGCACACCATGCAAGCGAACATCGCGAAAGAATAATTCAGCAACATGAGCAGCATCATCACTCTTATGACAAGGAATAAAGTGTGCCATCTTAGAAAATCTATCCACAACCACAAAAATACTATCCCTCCCCTTCTGTGTTCGAGGTAATCCTAAAACAAAGTCAATAGAAATATCCTCCCAAGGTACACTAGGAACAGGAAGAGGCATATATAAACCATGTGGATTAAGGCGGGACTTAGCTTTTTGACATGTTGTGCAGCGAGCAATAAACCTCTCAACATCCCTTCTCATGCGTGGCCAAAAGAAGTGTGTAGCAAGTATGTCTTCTGTCTTCTTTACTCCAAAGTGACCCATCAATCCTCCTCCATGCGCCTCCTGCAACAACAAAAGACGAACGGAACCTTTTGGAATGCATAGTTTGTTAGCACGGAACACAAACCCATCATTGAGGACGAATTTGTTCCAAGTTCTACCCTCTAGACAATGCAGCAAAACATCTTTAAAATCGGCATCGTTCACATATTGTTCTTTAATAGTTTCCAATCCAAAGATTTTGAAGTCAAGTTGAGATAACATGGTATAACGATGTGACAAAGCATCAGCAATAATATTATCTTTACCCTTTTTGTGTTTAATAACATAAGGAAAAGATTCAATGAATTCAACCCACTTTGCATGACGTTTATTCAACTTAGCTTGACTACGAATATGCTTCAAGGATTCATGATCAGAATGTATAACAAATGCTTTAGGCCATAAATAATGTTGCCAAGTTTCTAATATCCGAACAAGAGCATATAATTCCTTATCATAAGTAGAATAGTTCAAACTAGCTCCACTCAATTTCTCACTGAAATATGCAATAGGTTTGCCCTCTTGTAACAACACTCCTCCCAAACCAATTCCACTAGCATCACATTCCAACTCAAAGGTCTTATTAAAATTAGGCAATTGTAGTAAAGGAGCATGTGTAAGCTTATCTTTGAGTAACATGAAGGCTTCTTGTTGCGCATCGCCCCAAACAAAGGGCACATCTTTCTTAGTAAGCTCGTTCAGCGGCGCTGCAATGGAACCAAAATCTTTGACAAAGCGCCTATAAAATCCAGCGAGGCCAAGGAAGCTCCTCACTTGTGTGACTGTTTTGGGTTGTGGCCAACTCGAAATTGCTTCAATCTTGGCGGGATCAACTTCAATACCCTATGCTGTAACAACATAGCCAAGAAAAACAACTCTATCTGTGCAAAAGGTGCACTTTGCAATGTTACCAAACAAACGTGCAGCACGTAAAGCATCAAAAACAGCATGTAAATGTTCCAAATGTTCTTCTACAGATTTGATATATATCAATATATCATCAAAATATACCACCACAAAATGTCCAATAAAAGCACGTAAAACTTCATTCATTAATCCCATGAAAGTGCTGGGAGCATTAGTTAAACCAAAGGGCATCACTAACCACTCATATAGGCCAAATTTAGTTTTAAATCCAGTTTTCCATTCATCTCCTAACTTCATACGAATTTGGTGGTAACCACTACGCAAATCAATCTTAGAGAACATGGTAGAGCCACTCAATTCATCAAGCATGTCATCTAAACAAGGAATAGGATGACGATAGCGAATAGTAATATTATTGATTGCTCTACAATCAGTACACATGCGCGAAGAACCATCTTTCTTTGGTACCAAAATAATAGGAACAACACATGGACTAAGAGACTCACGTATATGACCCTTGTCAAGAAGTTCTTGAATTTGTCGCTGAATCTCTTTCATCTCCTCCAGATTGGTATGATATGGCGCACGGTTTGGCAAAGATGCTCCAGGAATCAAATCAATTTGGTGCTCAATTCCATGAATAGGTGGCAGTCCTGGAGGTACATCTTGTGGGAAAACGTCCGCATACTCCTGCAAAATGTTAGCAATAGCAGGTGACAAAGAAGAAGGCATCTCCTCAGCTGAAAACAACACTTCTTTGCAAATGATAGCATAACATGCAGTAGTACTCACATCAATTTTAGAAATATCAGATTTGCTAGCTAGCAAACAAGTACTTTTCAAACGAATTTCGTTAGCATGTTTTGGAGCAGATTTAGAAGTACTTGTAGAAGGCATTAGTTCCTTAGCAACAATCTGATTTTCGCTAAGCTTTTTCCCCTCATTATGTGCTCTACTAGCTCTAGCAAGATCATCTTTTAAAATACTTTCAGGAGACATGGGAAGTAACACAATTTTCTTATCATTATGAACAAGAGAATACTAATTTGTGCTACCATAGTGTATAGAATTTGTATCAAACTGCCATGGTCTACCAAGTAAAAGAGCACATGCTTGCATAGGAACAACATCACACTCAACATAATCAGCATATGCAGCAATAGTAAAATGCACACAAACTGTACGTGTTACCTTAACCTTGCCCCTGTTGTTAAACCATTGAATGTGATATGGACGAGGATGGGGTCGTGTCATAAGAGCAAGCTTTTCAACCATATCCATGCTCGCCAAGTTGTTGCAGCTCCCGCCATCAATAATAATGTGAATACAGCGATCTTTAACCATGCCCTTGGTATAGAACAGATTATGGCGCTGGTCGGGCTCGGCCTTGGTAATTTGTGCACTCAAGACTCGTTGTGCAACTAAATTCGGGTATTTCTCCGCATGTTCTGCAGCCATATATTCAAAATCTTGCTCCGTGGGTGCTGCAGCACATTGCTCATCAGATGCAATAAGAGCCAAAGTATCTTCATCATAATCACTGGCGGAGTCGTATCCACCATCCTCAAGAGAAATCATCACACGGGAGGAGGCACAATCACGTGCAAAGTGACCAAGTCCACCACATTTGCGGCACTGAATTTGGCTGGACTTGCCCGTAGATGCCATGGAGGACGCAGCACTCGGGGCTGGTCCCATAGTAGTCTTCCGTGCAGGAAACGGAGGTGGTGTAGATGCTGCAGATCGTGTGGATGTGGTCGCTGGAGGTGTAGGTGCTGCAGCCCGTGACGCCGAATTTGGTGATCTCCAAGTAGAATGCCCTGCAGAATAATTAGTTTGTGTCGCCTCACGTCGATCCTGCACTTCACATTCAGCATTGCAAGCAAGATGGAACAAACGGGTAATAGTGCGATAAGATTTATATCGAAGAATAGTCTGAATTTCCTTATTTAACCCGCCTACGAATCGTTCCATTAATGCTTCATTATCCTCCTCTATACCACACTTGATAGGGTAAAGGTGCCTGATCTTTCAATGAGATGATAACTATCGATTATGGTGGAGGTCGACGTTGACGATCCGACTACAAACGTGCGAGACGTTGCGCCTTAGCAATCGACACACCAACTTCCGAGGCTATTGATCACGCCTGAGCTAGATCAACCTGATCACGAGGATCAATCCCTGCAAGCAATCGAAGAACCAGCAAGAATTATAGTTGGAATCAAGATATTGCGAATATAGATGAAGGCTTTATTAAAGAGGTGGGATTCTGTCTGTGCGTAGTACAAAAGGTCGATTTGACACTTGTGCCTATGGCGAAGAGTAGCTCGTGGCTAAGTCTTTAACTAAACAAAATCCAAGTTCTAATGACGGCCAGGAGGAGGTATATATGAGGGAAAAGGAACGGATTTTCGTACAACCCTAATGGGCCATCCGAAAATAGCCCTAGATGGGCTCTTTTCCACTCAAATAGCCTCCAGAAAATCCCTAAAATACCTAGGACGAAAATACATGGTTTTAACCCATAAAATAAGGTGACACAGCACCATATAAAGCCTTGGACAAATTTCATGATTTGGTAACTTGTGAATTTCGTCCAAGCATCCTTGCATCATTATGGTGGCTTCAAAGTTCAGAAATCTTTACTTGCAGCGTCATCCTGAATCCTCACACGATTGCTGCCATCATCTCCATGCATGATCATGCTCCAATGCTTGTCCCTCTCATCCATGCTAGGCCCATCATTCCTAAGTAACATAAACACATCTGATTTAGGCAGCATCATATTCTCATGAATATTAGGAATAGTTCCTAGAAACGAAAGTACCTGATAATTCAGTTGGCGTGCACGAGCTCTTGGGAGAGGTCCTTGGAATTGTGGAACATGAGGAAGTGTGGCTGTAGGTGCAACGGTTGTATCAACCGTAGGGATGTCCTCATCGGTTGGCCAACACACATTAGCACTGCCTAGCTACTACATCACATGGTACTCACATAAATCACCTAGTTGTTTCATCCAATGGTCAACTCAAGTTTGACCAAATCTTGCATCTGCCTTGATGGCATGACAAATGATGTTAGCCCTAAGTGTTGCATAACTAAAGTAAATAAAACCATTTGTTTCATGTACATAGTAAATTGAAAGATTTTTGGTGAAGCAAGGACATAAAGACCCTAGAGAACAATTGTTGGCCAACACACATTAGCACTGCCTAGCTACTACATCACATGGTACTCACACAAATCACCTAATGGTTTCATCCATAGTCCCTCTATCATCGTGACATCCACTGGTCAACCCAAGTTTCACCAAATCTTGCATCTGCTTTAATGGCATGACAAATAATGTTAGCCCTAAGTGTTGCATAACTAAAGTAAATAAAACCATTTGTTTCATGTACATAGTAAATTTAAGGTTTTTTTTGGTGAAGCAAGGACCCAAAGACCCTAGAGAACAACTGTTGGCCAACACACATTAGCACTGCCTAGCTACTACATCACATGGTACTCACACAAAATACCTATAGTGGTTTCATCCACAGTCCCTCTATCATCTTGACTTCCACTGGTCAAACCAAGTTTGACCAAATCTTGCATCTGTCTTGATGACATGACAAATGATGTTAGCCCTGAGTGTTGCATAACAAAAGTAAATAAAACCATTTATTTCATGTACATCGTGAAATTAAGGTTTTTTGGTGAAGCAAGTACCCAAACACCCAAGCTAGAGAACAACTGTTGGCCAACACACATCAGCACTACCTAGCTACTATATCATATGGTACTGACAAAAATCACCTAGTGGTTTCATCCGGAGTCCCTCTATCATATTGACATCCACTGGTCAACCCAAGTTTGACCAAATCTTGCATCTGCCTTGATGACATGACAAATGATGTTAGCCCTGAGTGTTGCATAACTAAAGTAAATAAAACAATTTTTTCATGTACATAGTGAATTTAAGGTTTTTTTTGGTGAAGTGAGCACCCAAAGACCATAGAGAACAACTTTTGGCCAAAACACATTAGCACTGCCTAGCTACTACATCACATGGTATTCACACAAATCACCTATAGTGGTTTCATCCACATTCCCTCTATCATCTGGGCATCCACTGATCAACCCAAGTTGGACCAAATCTTGCATCTGCTTTGATGCCATGACAAATAATGTTAGCACTGAGTGTTGCAGAACTAAAGAAATAAAACCATTTATTTCATGTACATAGTGAAATTAACTTTTTTTGGTGAAGCAAGTACCCAAAGACCCTAGCTAGAGAACAACTATTGGCCAACACACATAAGTACTACCTAGCTACTACATCACATGGTACTCACACAAATCACCTAGTAGTTTCATCCACAATCCCTCTATCATCTTAACATCCACTGGTCAACCCAAGTTTGACCAAATCTTGCATCTGCCTTGATGGCATGACAAATGATGTTACCTTGAGTGTTGCATAACTAAAGTAATTAAAACCATTTGTTTCATATACATAGTGAATTTAAGATTTTTTTGGTGAAGCAAGCACCCAAAGACCCTAGAGAACAACTGTTGGCCAACACACAACAGCACAGCCTATCTACTACATCACATGGTAGTCACACAAATCACCTAGAGTGATTTCATCCATAGTCCCTCCATCATCTTGACATCCACTAGTCAACCCAAGTTTGACCGAATCTTGCATCTGCCTTGATGGCATGACAAATGATGTTAGCCCTGAGTGTTGCATAACTAAAGTAAATAAAAGCATTTGTTTCATTTATATAGTGAAATTAAAGTTTTTTGGTGAAGCAAGTTCCCTAAGACCCTAGCTACAGAACAACTGTTGGCCAACACACATCAGCACTTCCTAGCTACTACATCACATGGTAATCACACAACCAAATCTTGAATCTGCCTTGATGACACGACAAATGATATTAGCCCTGAGTGTTGCATAACTAAAGTAAATAAAACCATTTGTTCCATGTACATAGTGAATTTAAGGTTTTTTTGGTGAATCAAGCACCCAAAGACCCTAGAGAACAATTGTTGGCCAACACACATCAGCAGTGCCTAGCTACTACATCACATGGTACTCACACAAATCACCTAGTGGTTTCATCCACAGTCCCTATATCATCTTGACATCCTCTAGTCAACCCAAGTTTGACCAAATCTTGCATCTGCCTTGATGGCCTGACAAATGATGTTAGCCCTAAGTGTTGCATAACTAAAGTAAATAAAACCATTTGTTTCATGTACATAGTGAAATTAAGGTTTTTTTTTGGTGAAGCAAGTACCCAAAGACCCTAGAGAACAACTGTTGGCCAACACACATCAGCACTGCCTAGCTACTACATCACATGGTACTTACACAAATCACCTAGTGGTTTAATCCACAATCCCTCTATCATCTTGACATCCACAGGTCATCCCAAGTTTGACCAAATCTCGCATCTGCCTTGAAGGCATGACAAAGGATGTTAGCCCTAAGTGTTGCATAACTAAAGTAAATAAAACCATTTGTTTCATGTACATAGTGAAATTAAGGTTTTTTGATGAAGCAAGTACCCAAAGACCCTAGAGAACAACTGTTGGCCAACACACATCTGCACTGCTTAGCTACTACATCACATGGTACTCACACAAATCAAGTAGTGGTTTAATCCACAGTCCCTCTATCATCTTGACATCCACTGGTCAACCCAAGTTTGACCAAATCTCGCATCTGCCTTGAAGGCATGACAAAGGATGTTAGCCCTAAGTGTTGCATAACTAAAGTAAATAAAACCATTTGTTTCATGTACATAGTGAATTCAAGGTTTTTTTTTGGTGAAGCAAGGACCCAAACACCCTAGAGAACAACTGTTGGCCAACACACATTAGCACTGCCTAGATACATCACATGGTACTCACACAAATCACCTAGTGGTTTCATCCACAGTCCCTCTATCATCTTGACATCCACTGGTCAACTCAAGTTTGACCAAATCTTGCATCTGCCTTGATGGCATGACAAATGATGTTAGCCCTAAGTGTTGCATAACTAAAGTAAATAAAACCATTTGTTTCATGTACATAGTATATTTAAGTTTTTTTGGTGAAGCAAGGACCCAAAGACCCTACAGCACAACTGTTGGCCAACACACATTAGCACTGCCTACCTACTACATCACATGGTACTCACACAAAATACCTATAGTGGTTTCATGCATAGTCCCTCTATCATCTTGACATCCACTGGTCAACCCAAGTATGACCAAATCTTGCATCTGCCTTAATGGCATGACAAATGATGTTAGCCCTAACTGTTGCATAACTAAAGTAAATAAAACCATTTGTTTCATGTACGTACATAGTAAATTTAAGGTTTTTTGGTGAAGCAAGGACCTAAAGACCCTAGAGAACTACTGTTGGCCAACACACATTAGCACTGCCTACCTACTACATCACATGGTACTCACTCAAAATACCTATAGTGGTTTCATCCACAGTCCCTCTATCATCTTGACTTCCACTGGTCAACCCAAGTTTGACCAAATCTTGCATCTGCCTTGATGACTTGAGAAATGATGTTAGCCCTAAGTGTTGCATAACAAAAGTAAATAAAACCATTTATTTCATATACATAGTGAAATTAAGGTTTTCTGGTGAACCAAGTACCCACCCAAGCTAGAGAACAACTATTGGCCAACACACAATAGCACTACCTAGCTACTATATCATATGGTACTGACACAAATCACCTAGTGGTTTCATCCAGAGTCCCTCTATCATCTTGACATCCATTGGTCAACCCAAGTTTGACCAAATCTTGCATCTGCCTTGATGACATGACAAATGATGTTAGCCTGAGTCTTGCATAACTAAAGTAAATAAAACAATTTTTTTCATGTACATAGTGAATTTAAGGTTTTTTTGGTGAAGCAAGCACCCAAAGACCCTAGAGAACAACTTTTGGCCAAAACACATTAGCACTGCCTAGCTACTACATCACATGGTACTCACACAAATCACCTATAGTTGTTTCATCCACATTCCCTCTATCATCTAGGCATCCAGTGGTCAACCCAAGTTTGACCAAATCTTGCATCTGCTTTGATGCCATGACAAATAATATTAGCCCTGAGTGTTACAGAACTAAAGTAAATAAAACCATTCATTTCATGTACATAGTGAAATTAACGTTTTTTGGTGAAGCAAGTACCCAAAGACCCTAGCTAGAGAACAACTGTTGGCCAACACACATAAGCACTACCTAGCTACTACATCACATGGTACTCACACAAATCACCTAGTGGTTTCATCCACAGTCCCTCTATCATCTTGACATCCACTGGTCAACCCAAGTTTGACCAAGTCTTGCATCTGCCTTGATGGCATGACAAATGATGTTAGCCCTGAGTGTTGCATAACTAAAGTAAATAAAACCATTTGTTTCATGTACATAGTGAATTTAAGATTTTTTTGGTGAAGCAAGCACCCGAAGACCCTAGAGAACAACTGTTGGCCAACACACAACATCACTGCCTATCTACTACATCACATGGTACTCACACAAATCACCTATAGTGGTTTCATCCATAGTCCCTCCATCAACTTGACATTCACCGGTCAACCCAAGTTTGACCAAATCTTGCATCTGCCTTGATGGCATGACAAAGGATGTTAGCCCTAAGTGTTGCATAACTAAAGTAAATAAAACCGTTTGTTTCATGTACTTAGTGAATTTAAGGTTTTTTTTGGTGAAGCAAGGACCTAAACACCCTAGAGCACAACTGTTGGCCAACACACATTAGCACTGCCTACCTACTACATCACATGGTACTCACACAAAATACCTATAGTGGTTTCATCTACAGTCCCTCTATCATCATCTTGACATCCACTAGTCAACCCAAGTTTGACCAAATCTCGCATCTGCCTTGAAGGCATGACAAAGGATGTTAGCCCTAAGTGTTGCATTACTAAAGTAAATAAAACCATTTGTTTCATGTACATAGTAAATTTAAAGTTTTTTTGGTGAAGCAAGGACAGAAAGACCCTAGAGAACAACTATTGGCCAACACACATTAGCACTGCCTAGCTACTACCTCACATCGTACTCACACAAAATACCTATAGTGGTTTCATCCACAGTCCCTCCATCATCTTGACATCCACTGGTCAACCCTAGTTTGACCAAATCTTGCATTTGCCTTGCTGACATGACAAATTATGTTAGCCCTGAGTGTTGCATAACAAAAGTAAATAAAACTATTTATTTCATGTACATAGTGAAATTAAGGTTTTTTGGTGAAGCAAGTACCCAAAGACCCAAGCTAGAGAACAACTGTTGGCCAAAACACATCAGCACTACCTAGCTACTATATCATATGGAACTGACACAAATCATCTAGTGGTTTCATCCAGAGTCCCTCTATCATCTTGATATCCACTGGTCAACCCAAGTTTGACCAAATCTTGCATCTGCCTTGATGACATGACAAATGATGTTAGCCTTGAGTGTTGCATAACTAAAGTAAATAAAACCATTTTTTTCATGTACATAGTGAATTTAAGGTTTTTTTGGTGAAGCAAGCGCCCAAAGACCCTAGAACAACTTTTGGCCAAAACACATTAGCACTACCTAGCTACTACATCACATGGTACTCACACAAATCACCAATAGTGGTTTCATCCGCATTCCCTCTATTATCTGGACATCCACTGGTCAACCCAAGTTTGTCCAAATCTTGCATCTGCTTTGTTGGCATGACAAATAATGTTAGCCCTGAGTGTTGCAGAACTAAAGTAAATAAAACCATTTATTTCATGTACATAGTGAAATTAACGTTTTTTGGTGAAGCAAGTACCCAAAGACCCTAGCCAGAGAACAACTGTTGGCCAACACACATAAGCACTGCCTAGCTACTACATCACATGGTACTCACACAAATCACCTAGTGGTTTCATCCACAGTCCCTCTATCATCTTGACATCCACTAGTCAACCCAAGTTTGACCAAATCTTGCATCTGCCTTGATGACATGACAAATGATGTTAGCCCCGAGTGTTGCATAACTAAAGTAAATAAAACCATTTGTTTCATGTACATAGTGAATTTAAGATTTTTTTGGTGAAGTAAGCACTGAGAGACCCTAGAGAACAACTGTTGGCCAACACACAACAACACTGCCTATCTACTACATCACATGGTACTCACACAAATTACCTCACTACTAGAAAAAAGTTTACCCACGGCGCACCTAATATGGCTACCCGTAGCACATATGCCCTGCGCTGCGGGTAGCACACCACTGGTACAAAAATACCCGTAGCACACCGGACACATGCGCTACGGGTATTTTTTTTATTTTCAAAAATATTGTATTTATGTTGCCAGATTACAGTTTTTTTACATAATACAGTACAGTATATAGAATATAACAGGTATACAGGATAATACAATATAAATAGCATAAAACATGCATAGCATATGAATCACATTGTTTCGAAATGAAACGATCACATTCATAGTGTAAGTCACCAACACTGACCAAGTATGCAAGTTCTTCATCACATCTTACATGAATAAGATAGTCTCCTACACTATGATGAAGTACACTACAACCTCAATCACCGCGGTGAGCAAGACGGCGGTGGTGACGCCGAAGATCGTCCTCCTCTCCTCTCGCAGGTGGTTCCTCCACCTAGCTTCCGCCTCCGCCATGGTCTTGTACCCTTTGTAGCTATTGCCCTTGAACATGTTGACTTGCTTCAAGCAATCTTCCCAGTGGACGTAAACTCTAGGAACCCTACCCCTGTACACCATGTACGGCATCTCTACCTTCAAGACACAAATAAGGTTAGAGAACGGAAAGCAATAGTTCATCACATAATTAAATGATACAATTAACATCACATGACATAATTAACATCAGTACGATCGATGAAGTACATCACAACTAAGTTCATTACATGACATGACATGACAAATAGCAACAATCACAACTAAGTTCAACGATTATCTACCAAACTTGCCATGCTAGGCAAGTTAGGATGTACTTATTAAGTTTACAACTAGTGAATCAACATTTTGGCTTGCCAACATCAGGACCAAAGCGAAAGCCGCCTCTCGCCAGCAAGAACGGCCTGTCGTCACCCTGAAGAAGTAGCCTCTTATCTATTTCAGCATTTGACGGCTTCATAGCGGCAGTGTAGAACAAACCCCCTTTTCTAATGACATCTTGATAGATGATCGTCGCAAACTGCTCCTAGATGTGATAGAACTCTGCTCTTAGATCCTTATCTTGGATCATCGCCAAGTGTTCCGCCCAGGATTTAAGTGAATTTGGTAGCGTCAAGTTATGGTGGTCGCGTACGTACGCCCGCATCTGATATAAGGCGTAGTAGGCCTCCTTCTGGCTGCCCTCAGTCTGCTTGACACAGGGGAACGCCGTTATATGGCCGAACGTGTGCACGCCTTGCTTGAGCGGCCGTTTAGTCTTCAATAAGCCTCCCAAACGGGCGTACTTGGTAAGAGCTTCATCCAAAACTGCCTTGATAGTCATGTAGTTTTTCTTTGTTGCACTGCCCGATTACAAATACACGCATTGCGCATTTCTCACCGAGATGTTGATGAGCGTGCAGTATTCGTCGCTGCGCAAAACAATTCAAACAGAATGTTGGCAAAGAACGAGATGGAAATCTAAGAAAACATTACGGCGGCGAGCCAATGATCACTTACTTGGGAAAGTAGGCCATGAGCAAGTCCTTCCCAATATTTTTCCTCATGACGATGCTGAGATACTCAGACACAACTTTCTGGCCCTCCCATTTTGACAACTGGCTATCACGCATGTAGTAGGGGTCCACTATCGCGATGCCCGAGGTCTTGTCTCTAATGACCTGCATCGCCATACTTAGGGAAAATAGGCGGACGAGGGTTTGGTACAGCCGATTCTAGTGAAATACGTCAAAGATATCGGCAAACCGAAGCAGCATAATATCTGCGGGTGCATCCTTGACAAAGTCCCTACCTGTTGGCACCTTGGCCATGTAAAGCAGGTATGATGAATCATTATCTCCAAGTTGGCGCGTCTCTAGGTAGAGAATAGCGTCATGCAGACTCCGCATATCCGCACTGCAAGCCTGGAGCATTTGTGCATTCAGCATCAGCTGGCCCATAGTATGCATGATGTGGTTAAGACCCTTGGGTCTTGGTGGCCCGTCCTGAGCCTGGATTGGTGCTGGCTGGCTCATAGTATCCTTCTTGCTCTTCCTTTTCCTTTCCTTCTTCTTCATGGGAACTACAATCTGCTCACCGGCACACTTATGGAGCGTGTTGGGGGTGAAAATGTTTCTAGGCCATGGAGGCTCCATGCAGACAACATCTGGAGGCATCTCTTGAGAATGGAACAACAAACGTTTGTTGATAGTAGGTCGTTTCTCCGAGGGACCTGGCGCCGGTTCTTCAATGTCATCACAATATGCAGTATTGATGAAGGCATCAATGTTGAATTCATCATCATCGTCATCGTTTGGATCCTATGCCATCTGCATATCATGATTAGGATCGGCCGCCACATAGCTGCTTGGCCCGGGCATGACCGGCGGTGTTATCCATGGAGTTGTGCTCCCCACCCCCAGACGAATCTGATTCTCTGGCCATAGCATTGAATAGCCAAAGCACTGTCTGAGGACTTTTGGCTCTTCATCCTCTTCCTCTCCCATGGGCTGAAAGGGAGGCATCACGTCGTCACAGTTCCGCAGCGTCCGAGCCAATGAGACCCTCAACACGTTGGGTGGCATCGACCTACCGTGGAACAACCTATTTCCCGATTGCATGATACTACCTGTGGCAACATCCTTCAACACGCCGTTGACGTAATGTAGGAGAGTGCAAGGAACATCGGTGCCCGTGGCCTGCGAAAAATGAAAAGTGTACGTAGGTTGAGCCACCGCCGCTTAGTTATCCAAGTGTATATTATGTGACACGATGCGAAAAGTGTGTTACCTTGACGGCGTTGAGCTCCGCTGCCGTCAAAGGAACGCCGACATACATTGGCGTGCAGGGGATGGAGGGGCTGCTTCATTGCCCGGTACCTCCCGATGCATTAAGCCCCTACGCCACGGTGTTGGTGACCGGTGCCGCGGTGTCGGTGACGTGGGGTGCCGCGGCAGTGTTGGCGGCCGGTGTCACCAATACATTCGGCGCCACGGTGCTCGCATTGCTACCGATTATACTGGGTATCGGGTGCAGACCAACTCGACCTGCCGCATCCCAACTCCTAAACGCTTCAAATAGGCGAGGCATCATGGCGGTCATCTTATCTGTGAAAGTGTGTTGACCTTATCAGCCACACATTTATCAACAATCTCCGGAATCTGTGCCACTCTCTCCCTAAGTTCGTGAAGCTCGCGGGCTTCATCCTCACTGAGTGCCTTCTTTCCCTTCTGTTGCCTGCCATACTTGTCCGACCATTTCACGGACAAGCCTTCACCGAGCACACGGCCAGCTAACGTTGGCGGTTTTGTTTTTTCCCATCCCTTCATCACGTTCACCGCCCTATTCAAAGCGGTGTCCCACCTAGACCCAATCGTCGTCGAACCCTGGGATGAGGAGGTCTGAGATGCGGAAATCTTTTCTTCAGCTACCAGAATCTCCTCGAACCTCTTTACCTTCTCACCCATGGTGAGTTGCTTGCTTATCGGGTCGTAATGGTACTTGGACCTAATTACTCTCCTGGCCTGTGGATCTGCGATTCGGTGCCAAGGGTTCGCGATGTCCTTCGCCTCCATCTCTGCATCCTCCTTCGCCCATATCTTGTCCTTCCCTCAGTAACCACCGTAGCCGAGATTGTGGACACCTAAGTTCTTGGACTGCAATTCCTTCCCCCAGAGACTCTTTCTGTTGCTCACTACATCGTTGGGGTCGCACTTGAGCCTCATCTGTTCGTAGTCATTCTCCATGAGCGTGGGGTTGCTCTTCTTGGCCTCCTCAAATGTTTTACCCGCGAGGATAAATTTCTTCACCCAGACTTTCTAGCTGGCCAGGGCGGTGTTCATCTTTGAGATAGAGACATTGTTCACTGGATTCCCACTGACCTCAAAGTTGACAAACTCGTTAGGGAACTTGTATCGGGCATGCACCTTCTACAAGAGGAGTGTGCGGTAATGCGCATTGTCCTCACTCCGTAGGTTCACGGTGTTGAGCGGGACAGTGCTTCGGACGATGC
The DNA here is from genome assembly GCA_007115705.1 of Dactylis glomerata. Lineage (NCBI taxonomy): Eukaryota > Viridiplantae > Streptophyta > Magnoliopsida > Poales > Poaceae > Dactylis > Dactylis glomerata. The sequence continues at coordinate 4,655,676 of QXEO01000339.1, forward strand.
ACCCGAGTTGGTTTCTGTAACCAGCCACAAACTCCTCGGGTTCGAGAGGATGCCCACTTGCCGACACACGCGTGATTCTGTGGCGGTCGACCTTCAGCTGGTTCGGGCGCTGATCCTTCCGATCCTTCCCATCTTTCCGTGGCCTCTTCGTCTGTTGGGTACCATCTATGTCGCCAGATGTGGTGGTAGTGGTGTCATCGGCGCCCTCCATCTCCTCTCCTTCTACGTACATATCATCTTGATATATCTCCTCCATCTCCTCTCCTTATACCTCCCTCTCCTCTTTGTCTACCTCCATCTCCTCTTCTTTCTCCATCGCCAGTTGTTCTTCCAACTCTTGGGAAAGTTCCCAGAATGGCTTGCTAGATCCACCGGCATCATCGTTGTCGGCCATTTTCGCACTAAATAAAGAAAATGCGTCGAGTTAGTAGAAGTACAAAAATTCACGGAAAATTTCGGCATGACCTATGCTATTTTTTTGACATAGGGAGTGCCCATATTTGCTGAACGGAAGTAAATCGACATTTCAGCGGTAAATGGGTACTCATTTAAATCCCCTGCACAAAAAAATAGCCCAAAGGCACCACATCTCACACACTATAGCACAAATATTTAACAGATCAATATGTATTGCATACAATGTCCCAGCCATCAACATAGTTTGTCCCAGCCATCAACATAGAATGTCCCAGCCCACAAAAACTGTCCCAACAGCAAATAACAGTGTACTGAATAAGTAAACATCAGCAAATAACAGCCATCAAAAAATGTCCCAGCAAGCTCACAGTATATCAATGTTAAGTATCACCACTAAAATAACAGCCATCAAAAAATGTCCTAGCAAGTTCACAGTACATCAGCAAATAACAACCATCAAGAAATTCATCTTAAGTATCACCACTAAAATAAGTACCACAAGCTCACAGTATATCAATGTTTACTAAGATAGATTTACTATGATACATGGTAGTAACATAGAATTCATGTTACTAGGACAACCAGTAGCTAGGAGGAAAAATTCATTATGCTTCCTGCAACCAAGAAAATGACAGTAGTGCAAGTTAACATCAGCCAAGTGACTGTTAACTGAATAACTGAATTTGTATGCACTAACAGTAAATTATCTGCAGATAAAGTTTATATGCACATAAAGTTTCATTTTTTAGTTTGCAGGATGATATGCACATAAAGTTTCATTTTTATGCACTAACAACAAATTAACTAAATTTACATGCACTAACAGCAAATAACTGAATTTATATGCACATAAAGTTTCATTTTTTAGTTTGCTAGATGATATGCACATAAATTTTCATTTTTATGCTCTAACAGCAAATTAACTGAATTTATATGCACTAACAGCAAATAACTGAATTTATATGCACATAAAGTTTCATTTTTTAGTTTGCAGGATGATATGCACATAAAGTTTCATTTTTATGCACTAACAGCAAATTAACTGAATTTATATGCACTAACAGCAAATAACTGAATTTATATGCACATAAAGTTTCATTTTTTAGTTTGCAGGATGATATGAAGAAATGAAGTAACACACGCATGAGCCTGATGAGCATACATCAGATTTTCAGAATTCAGATGGCATAACAAGTTCTCTAAAAGTTGCAATATCTTAGTAGTAAGATGTTCAGATATGAATGCCACAAACTCTCTTCTTCTAACTGAAAGGCAGTGCTCCAGCCGTTTACTCGAGAAATAAAGGAAGATTGAGCCCATCTCGAGAGAGGAACAACAGCTAAAATAGGGATTCACCTTTCTTTAGGCGGTAACACTAAATCCAACCTGGTAGCTCTAAATTGGGTATGGAATATGAAGAATTTTACACAAAAGTACTAAGCAACAAGATTGTTATATCATTTGTTATCTGCAGAGTTCTCTAGGATAGATAAATAAAGTGCTGGAGTATTTACTGGCGATGTAAACATCAACAACAATGAGCTAGAAGAGGCGTTCTCCTCTTGAACTATTCCCAAATCCCAATACCAAGATCAAACACACAAAAAAGCAACAAAACTAGAAATCCCGATCGCATCTTACAGACAGGGGATTGCAGAACCAGCAAATCCCCTGCCTAAGCAGAGCCGATCACAACCGACCCAAGACGCCGCCCCAATAACCTAACCTAAATCCAAGATCCAGAACAATGCATTACGGATGGGCCGGACACCCGCATTTCCCTCCACCCCCAAACACGCCTACAGAATCGAACGAGGGCATAGCGCCGGCAGGCAAAGCAAGGGGAACTCACGGATTCTTCAAGAGGGGGCCCAGTAACAGCGGCGGAGGACAAGATGTTGTCATCGGTTCCGACAAGGATCGATGGGGTGTGCGGATTGGAGGCATGGCTCCTCCTCTGCGTGCTCCTCCTCTGCATGGCATCCGATGAACGGCTCCTCAGCGGGGATGGCGGGGGCGGCTCCTCTACGGCGTCAGTGGGGCTCCTCCTCTGGCCTCCTCAAATGGCGACGAGTGGCGCTACGGTTACGCAGGCGACGAGTGGCGAAGAAGAGGGACTAGATCGAGACTTTGCGATTTGGGGAAGAAGAGAGGAGTGAAGGGCAGTGTATAGGGGACTTTACCCGTAGCGCACGGAGGGGGATGCGCTACGGGTAATATTACTCGTAGCACACGGGGGTGAGATGCGCTACGCGTAATTGACCAGATAATTTAAAAGCTACCAAGTGGTATATGACACAACATTCTCTCTACCCTAGTGGCTTCGGCTAGCTAGTCTGTTGTAAACATGACATTCCAGGTTCTAGTCGTGGATGCCACATTTTTTTGTTTTTTTTAATTAACTTTTTAGCATGTTGTTACATTCTGATATATTATAATATATATTTTAAAGTAAATAAGCACAAATAATATTTTTGTATCAAGCTAAAATAATATAGCATTCAAAATATCTCCGAAAATGACATGTCTTTTTGCATGTCTCAAAAATACAAAACTGATCGATACATGATACAAAGTTTCACAATTTTTTTGCATTTCTTTGTCAACATCGAATAATTAAGCCCCAGAACCCGAGACTCCTTCTCTAAAAATATGAGTTCCATTTCTAGTTTGGTCCGAAAATGTAAAAGTGATACATAATAATAATGTGCCCACACACACGGTCAAGCTAGCTACCGTTTCACAATCTTTTTGCCCTTCTTTGTCAAGGTCAAATAATTAAGCCCCGGAACCCCGAGACTTCTTCTCTTGAACGGTAGACCTTTAGGTTGGGTGCTCCGACTTCTTCTTGTGGTGTATGTTTCATTGGTGTCGCTTTCACCTTCCATCTTTGGGTCACCGTACATGTCAAAGTCTTGCTCATTGGCGACCCCATCCATTCCGATGATGTTCCTTTTGCCTCTCCTCACGACAACCCGGGTAGGCTTTGTCGGGTCGGTAATGAAGAAGCATTGGTCCACTTGGCTTGCCAATACCCATGGCTCATTTTTTGCGGTGACGTTTGCACCGGCAGTCTTGGATTTGGCTTCGGGTATAACCGTGGTGGTGAAATACCGGTCTTCTTTTACTACATTCTTGGCCCATCTAAAACGAAACATCAGCACCTTCTCCCCAGCGTAGCTCAGCTCCCAGATCTCCTCGATCCATCCATAGTATCTTTGCTTGACGTCACCGGTGTAGGCTTCCATCGTTACCCCTGAGTTCTGGTAATCGCAATTACTGTCCTTTTCCTCGGTGTAAAATGTGTAGCCGTTGATATCATATGCCTGATAGGTCATCAGGCAGTGTTCAGCGCCCTGTGACAAGGCAAATATGAGTTTTTCTTCCTCGGAAGATTGCATTGATGGGGGATTAGCTAGAAGCTTGTCCTTGAACCAAGTCGTGAAATTGGAGTTGTGCTCTTTGATTATTGCTCCTTTGGTCCTCAGCTCACCCCTATCACTATACTTCTTTGCAATAGAGCTTTTGTGCTCTTCCACCCAAGGGTCGATCAGTTGCATGTGTTGTAGCGTGACTAGGTTTGCTCTGTCAAAGTCGGCGCGCCGCCTAGTGAAGTCAACATGCATTTCACGATGACCCTCGCGGTGACCCCATCCATCGATCCTGTCAAGGTGCTTGTTGACGGGCAGACCAACAGGGTTCTCAATGTTAAGATAATTCATGCAGAAAGAGATGCACTTTTCTGTCAGGAAGCCCTTGGCTATGCTTCCATCAGGACGTGATCTATTGCGAACGTATCCTTTGATGACACCATTCATCCTTTCACACAGCATCATGCTATGCAGGAACGTCGGCCCGAGTTGGACGATATCCTCCACGATATGGACTAGCAGATGTACCATAATGTCGAAGAATGCGGGCGGGAAGTACATCTCGAGCTCGCATAGAATCACCACGATCTCTTCCTGTAGCCTCTTGAGTTTCTTCACACCAATTGACTTCCCAGAGATGACGTCAAAAAAGTTGCAGAGGCCAAACAACATTTGATGGACGTGCTCGTCCATTATTCCTCGGATTGCAACCAGAAGTATCTGCATCATCAACACGTGACAGTTGTGAGACTTCATCCCGCTGAACTTCTGCTTCGCCTTGTCTAGGTATCTACTTATCTTGCCTGAGTAACCGGAAGGAACTTTGACTCCTAGTAGGCAGTTGAAAAACTGCTCGATGATGCAACTGTCACGAAGCGTAAGGACTTAGAGTGAAGCACAAAGCGGGGTAGTGATAATCGTTCCTCTTGGCCTTTTTTCCCTTGCGACGACCTTTCATCTCCTCATCATCATCATCATCATCATCATCATCAGGATGTCCTACGTGAAGTACATTCCTAATCTGCATAAATTCCAAGTCGTGCCTTGCTTTTGGCCCGTCTTTGGTCCTATCCGACATGTTGAGAAGGGTGCCAAGCAGACTCTCGCACACGTTTTTCGTGATATGCATGACATCAAGGCTATGGGGCGTGCGGAGGATCTTCCAGTACAGCAAATCCTAGAAAACAGACCTCATTTTCCATACCTTCAGCAGCGGCTTGGGTGCCTTTCGCTTCTTTCCCGGTGCTGGGCACTCTGGCCAATTTGTCAACAACTCATCGATTTCATCACCGCTCCTCAGAGATGGCTCTCCTCGGAGCTCAACTTTCCCATTGAACAGATCTCTGCGTCTTCTCCATGGGTCATCCTTGCGAAGCCACCTTCGATGCCCAATGAACATGGTTTTCGGAGAACATGGATCTTTCTGTAGCTGGTGATACATTGTGTCATCCATGCACTGAATGCATGCACAATATCCGTGGACCACCTGCCTCGAGACATATCCGCAACCGAGATAGTTATGCACCGTCGTGACCAACGCGGCTCTCATAGGGAAATAATCTTGTGCGACAGCGTCCCACGTATTGGGTGGTGCATCCCATAACGTTGCTAGTTCCTCTTTCAATAGACCGAGATACAGTTGGATGTCATTACCCGGTTGTTTCGGACCTTGAATTAGCATAGTCATTTGTATGCACCTCCTCTTCATGCACAGCCAGGGGGTAGGTTGTACATCCATACAAACACGGGCCACGTGCTATGGGTGCTGCTCTGGCTGCCAAACGGATTGAGTCCATCGGTGCTCACACCCAGCCTGATGTTCCTTGGATCGTCCCCAAATTCTGGGTACTCGATGTCCAATGCCTTCCACTGGCTAGCATCTGAAGGGTGTCTCAGTATCTTGTCCGCCTCATCATCATCGGCATCATCTTCTGGCTTCTTCCTTTCCGCGTGCCAGTGCATAAGCTTTGCTTCCTTAGGGTCTGCAAAATACCGCTGTAGACGATGAGTGATCGGAAAGTACCATACCACTTTTTGAGGAGCTTTCTTCCCACTCTTGTATCGAGATGCGCCGCACACCGAACATGTGTTTCTCTCCGCGTCTTAGCCCGGATAAATTATGCAATCATTAATGCAAGCATGATATCTCACATGCGGTTAATCTAGAGGCACACAATTTTCTTGGCCTCCTCGATACTAGTTGAACACTTGTTCCCCTTGGGTAGACGCTCCTGCCAGAATGCCATGTTTTCATCGAAGCTTTTGTCGGTCCATTTGTGCCTTGCCTTCATCTGCAGAGCCCTGAGCATGACGTCCAAACGGGTATCCTAGGGCCTACATCCTGCATACAATGGAGTAACCGTGTCCTTCTCCAGGCTCACCAGCTTGGCTTTCTCTCTAGTCGCATCCCTAGCATTGCTCGTCTGCTTGAGAAGCAGTGCTTGAACGTAAGGGTTCTGCACCCAGCTACCTGACGGTGTTCCATCTTCTCCGGCATCTTGATCCTCTTCACCACCACCATGTCCATCATCTTGATCTTCTTCACCATGTCCGGCATCTTGATCGTCTTGACCTTGTCTGGCATCTTCATCTTCTTCACTATGTCCGGCATCTTCTCCGGCATCATCATGTCCGGGAGAATCTTCGTGATCACCACCATGCCCTTCCTCGTTATTTCCCGTCGCTACCCCATGCACGTTATCGGCATCTTCATCACTTATCCACCGAGTGTAGCCATCCATGAAACCGCGAGATAGCAGGTGGCTCTGCAATACTCCGGAATAAGGGTCGAGATAGCACTTTAGTTTGCATCTCTTACACGGACATTTTATCTCCGTCTGGTTATTTTGAATCATATCGTGGGTTGCGGCTTCCATATATCTTGCCATGATGCCTTCGCTCATCGAGCGGACCATGGTCGCCTGGTATATAAAGAGCAAGAGAATATTTTAGAACCGGCCACATACACATATGGTCGTCCAAAAATTTCGGCATGACCTTGCCTAAATTTGGACCTATGCGTGGTGCCGAAATGGAAGTGAATCAACATTTCGGCAAAACAACATTGGCACCATCGGCAAATCAACATTTCATAAACATATCCAAGCTAATGCATACATATATATATACAAACGCGCGCCAATGCCACACAATCATGCATAATACAAACAAATGATGCCACACGCGCGTACAAGCATACCCGTAGGGCATACAAACACTGTTGCCACACAATCTTAAGTATGGATGTCCTCATATTACTCACCTATTATAGAAGTTACCGCGCTACGAGAGCCCGAGAGATTGTGTATGGACGAGAATGTAATAAAGTGATATCTAAAGGCCGGGAGACATTGCACTCACATATCTACAAACCAAAATAGCTCTAATAAGCTAAAATAGGTGAAAGAATGATGGAAATAGGTTGGGGAGGAGGAGGGGGACGACCATAATAAGAGGGGGAAGAGAGGGGCAATGATTGGTGTTAGGTGGCTCAATGCCTTAAAAATCTGCATCTCAGGTTACCCGTAGCACATGTGATAGACATGCGCTGTGGGTAGTTCAACTACCCGTAGCGCACCAATCCACATGTGCTACGGGTAACAAGGCACTGCCTCTCCCCCACTTACCCATAGCGCACGGGACTGAATGCGCTACGGGTATACCCGTAGCGCATTCTTGACACGTGCGCTACGGGTAAGTGGGGGGAGAGCTCCCCATCCGGGCCTACATATACCCGTAGCGCATTTTATATATGGTGTGCTGTGGGTATGTGACATACCCGCAGCGCATATACACAGGTGCGATGCGGGTAAATACCCGCATCGCACCACATATAAGGTGCGCTACGGGTAGCTGTGCTACCTATAGCTGTTTTCCTAGTAGTGCCTATAGTGGTTTCATCCACAGTCCCTCTATCATCTTGACATCCACAGGTCAACCCAAGTTTGACCAAATCGTGCATCTGCCTTGATGGCATGACAAATGATGTTAGCCATGAGTGTTGCATAACTAAAGTACATAAAACCATTTGTTTCATGTACATAGTGAAATTAAGGTTTTTTCGTGAAGCAAGTTCCCAAAGACCCTAGTTAGAGAACAACTGTTGGCCAACACACATCAGAACTTCCTAGCTACTAACATGGTACTCACACAACCAAATCTTGAATCTGCCTTGATGACATGACAAATGATGTTAGCCCTGAGTGTTGCATAACTAAAGTAAATAAAACCATTTGTTTCATGTACATAGTGAATTTAAGGTTTTTTTGGTGAAGCAAGCACCCAAAGACCATAGAGAACAATTGTATGCCAACACACATCAGCACTGCCTAGCTACTACATCACATGGTACTCACACAAATCACCTAGTGGTTTCATCCACAGTCCCTCTATCATCTTGACATGCACTGGTCAACTCAAGTTTGACCAAATCTTGCATCTGCCTTGATGGCATGACAAATGATGTTAGCCCTAACTGTTGCATAACTAAAGTAAATAAAACCATTTGTTTCATGTACATAGTGAAATTAAGGTTTTTTGGTGAAGCAAGTACCCAAAGACCCTAGAGAACAACTGTTGGCCAACACACATCAGCACTACCTAGCTACTACATCACATGGTACTCAGACAAATCACCTAGTGGTTTCATCCATAGTCCCTCTATCATCTTGACATCCACTGGTCAACCCAAGTTTAGGGGCTTCCTAGTCTATTCCAAACCTAGGATCTCGATCCTACAGGCAACACTATACTCTGATACCATTTTGTAACGCCCTACCTTTTGAAAAAAGGCAGAACTCTTGTGTTAAGTGCTACTCCTAGATCATTGATAGCACCATAGTACAAAATATAGTAATCATTGCAACAGTATCAAAATTATAATGCAGATCCAGTTACATAAGTCTCAACATTACAAATACACAGCGGAAAAACAAAATAGCAATGAGCCCCCATCTTCATCACGTGCCACAAGTAGACATATTGGAATGTAGACTCGAGATCCTTCTAATCGTTCCTCATCCGAATAACCTGCACATTTGAGTATGCAGCCCCAATGAAAGGGGTCAGCACAACAACGTACTGGCAAATGACACATATTTGGTTGCTGTTGTGAAAAGACTATACTACATGACATTTGGCTGGTGGATCTCACAGGCTAATTTGCATAAAGCCAATTTTATCTTACAATTCTTTGCAAAACTTTCTTTCAAAATTTTATTCATTAAGGGTCGAAATAACCCTCATACACTACATACTAATTAGGCATGTAGTTCTAGGCGAAACTCAACAAAATTGGAACAACAAGATAACCACAACCCCTTGGAGTGCATGGTCCTGAGATCCTACCTTATAGTTTCTAATCAAATTTTTATCATTCAGAAATGGTGATGAGATTCTTCCGTACAATCCATGACTTAGAGACTCAAAATGTCCATAAACGGGGACACAGCTAATCGATTAGTTTTACACCCTGCAGGGGTTGTGCACTTTCCCCTTAAGACTCATCCTACCCATAGAGTAAAATGAGACAAGACCTTTCTGAAGAAGCATTCAACCAAATGAGCCTGACCGTACCCCCTACAATTATGCTACCACCCTTTGTCGGTACCCATGGCTGAACCCTTACATCATACTCAATCAAGACAGAGCCCATAGTGTCATAAGGCTGCACTGGAAGTACTCTAAAACATAGAAGACATAGTAATCTCTTTAATCATGAGTGGCAATCCCGAGTGAACACCCTAGACACACATCCTCTGCGAGGCATGAATTCCAGGACACACCTACTATACCTCCTCTATCTTACCAATCCACCTAGGTGTTTCATTTTAGTTGAAGTTCTTAATTTTGTTCACAAAACAACTTTAACAAAGTGATCATGGCATGGCATCAATATTAAAGGTATTTAGCATCCTAACTTGTGGGGTTTAAAGGATAGCTACGCACTACTAGGATCTAAGCACTTTGTAAAATAATTGAGTATTCCACCTATCATGCATACTACTGAAAAACACTAATGCAGTAGTAAAAATAGGTAGAAGATGTGTGTGTCACTTGCCTTTTGAAGATCGCGATCTTTTCACTTCTCTCAACTAAGCACGTAGCTCTCCGTACAAGCTATAACATAGAATTAACACAACATGAACACACCATACAATACACACTGTCGGTGTTTTGGATACCGGGGTATCCCGGTACACCTGCTCCTGGGCCCCTTCAACGGCCTAGCTTCGGCCCAGGGGTAAACCGAAGACCGAAGCCCAGCGAAGAAGACCCTCATGAGGAGGTGCCTCATGAGGAGAACGACGACTAAAACTGCTAAGGACCAGAAGGCCTCCTCGCGAGGTGTTCCTCATGAGGGGAAGGATCAAATCTATGCCAGCTCAGCATGTTCCAGTGCAGAGCAAGAAGATAAGGACGGAAGACAGCGTACCGCCCACGCTACCCGGCAAGGGGGTGACCAGCTCCTGCCGTGCCTGCATAAAACTGCATGGTGGTTGTTGACCACCCCCCTAAAAATAGGGTGGACGGTGCAGGGCGCCAGAGGAGCACGCCAGCCTTCCTCCACCCAATCCCGTGGACCGGCGCCACTGCTCTATGAAGACTACATCCACCAAAGACTGCAAATAGGGTGGACAACAGCTGTCCCACTCCTTGGCCGTTTGTGGCAACCCCTTCCCCAACTTGATGAGGGGAAGGAGGACCTCAGCGCTATAAAAGGAGGGGACGATGCCCCTTAGAAAGGATCTGATCTCCATCTCTGAGCTCCTAGCTATGCTAAGTTGGTTCTTCTACCTCCGGCCGGTTAGAGCTCTGTAATCAAGGCCTTGTACTCCTCGCGAGGTGTCACGTTGTAATACAAGAAGGCAGGATGTAGGGTTTGACCTCACCACGAGGGCCCTAAACCTGGGTAAAGCTTGGTGTCCCTCTCTGTCGTGCGTTGTTGATAGGGTAAAGGTGCCCGATCTTTCGATGAGACGATAACTATCGATTATGGTGGAGGTCGACGTTGATGATCCGACTACAAACGTGCGAGACGTTGCACCTTAGCAATCGATACACCAACTTCCGAGGCTATTGATCACGCCGGAGCTAGATCAACCTGATCACGAGGATCAATCCCTGCAAGCAATCGAAGAACAAGCAAGAATTATAGATGCAATCAAGATATTGCGAATATAGATGAAGGCTTTATTGAAGAGGTGGGATTCTGTCTGTGCGTAGTATAAAAGGTCGATTTGACACTTGTGCCTATGGCAAAGAGTAGCTCGTGGCTAAGTCTTTAACTAAACAAAATCCAAGTTCTAATGACGGCTAGGAGGAGGTATATATGAGGGAAAGGGCAGGGATTTTCGTACAGCCGTAATGGGCCATCCGAATATAACCCTAGATGGGCCGATTTCCACTCAAATAGCCTCCAGAAAATCCCTAAAATACCTATGACGAAAATACATGGGTTTAACCCATGAAATAAGGTGACGCGGCACCATATAAAGCCTTGGACGAATTTTATGATTTGGTAACTTGTGAATTTCGTCCAAGCATCCTTGCAGCATTATGGTGGCTTCAAAGTTCTGAAATCTTCACTTGCAGCGTCATCCTGAATCCTCACACAATTGCTGCGATCATCTCCATGCACGATCATGCTCCTATGCTTGTCCCTCTCATCCATGCTAGGCCCATCATTCCTAAGTAACATAAACACATCTGATTTAGGCAGTATCATATTCTCATAAATATTAGGAATAGTTCCTAGAAACGAAAGTACCTGATAATTTAGTTGGCGTGTACGAGCTCTTGTGAGAGGTCCTTGGAATTGTGGAATGGGAGGAAGTGTGGCTGTAGGTGCAACAGTTGTATCAACCGTAGGGATGTCCTCATCATCCTCCCCTTCTTGAATTGAAGTCGTCCTCGACACAATCTCATCTTCTTCTCCAAAGTATGGCTTCAAATCTGCAATGTTAAATGAAGGACTTACCATGCCCATCTCTGCAGGAAGCTCAAGTTTATATGCATTATCATTCATTTTCTCTAACACTTTAAAAGGACCAGCAGCACGTGGCATTAATTTAGACTTGCGCAAATCAGGAAAACAATCTTTGCGCAAATGCAACCAAACTAGATCTCCCACATCAAACACAATATGCTTTCGTCCTTTATCACCAGCAACTTTATATTTAGCATTCATACGTTCTATATTTTCCTTAGTAATCCTATGCAATGTAAGAATCTGTTCAGCACGTTGTGTAGCATCAAAATTATGTTGCACCAAAGATGGAATAGGTAATAAATCAATAGGTGCACGAGGAACAAAACGATACACAATCTCAAAAGGACATAACTTAGTTGTTGAATGCACGGAACGATTGTAAGCAAATTCAATATGAGGTAAACAATCTTCCCACATTTTTAAGTTCTTCTTTAAAATAGCCCTTAACATGGTAGATAAAGTTCTATTTACTACTTTAGTTTGTCCATCAGTTTGGGGATGACATGTAGTACTAAACAGCAATTTAGTCCCCAACCTAGCCCATAAACATCTCCAAAAATGGCTAAGAAATTTAGTATCACGATCTGAAACAATAGTATTAGGCACACCATGCAAGCGAACAACATCGCGAAAGAATAATTCAGCAACATGAGCAGCATCATCACTCTTATGACAAGGAATAAAGTGTGCCATCTTAGAAAATCTATCCACAACCACAAAAATACTATCCCTCCCCTTCTGTGTTTGAGGTAATCCTAAAACAAAGTCCATAGAAATATCCTCCCAAGGTACACTAGGAACAGGAAGAGGCATATATAAACCATGTGGATTAAGGTGTAACTTAGCTTTTTGACATGTTGTGCAGCGAGCAATATACCTCTCAACATCCCGTCTCATGCGTGGCCAAAAGAAGTGTGTAGCAAGTACGTCTTCTGTCTTCTTTACTCCAAAGTGACCCATCAATCCTCCTCCATGCGCCTCCTATAATAACAAAAGACGAACAGAACCTTCTAGAATGCATAGTTTGTTAGCACGGAACACAAACCCATCATTGAGGATGAATTTATTCCAAGTTCTACCCTCTAGACAATGCTGCAAAACATCTTTAAAATCGGCATCGTTCACATATTGTTCTTTGATAGTTTCCAATCCAAAGATTTTGAAGTCAAGTTGAGATAACATGGCATAACGACATGACAAAGCATCAGCAATAATATTATCTTTACCCTTTTTGTGTTTAATAACATAAGGAAAAGATTCAATGAATTCAACCCACTTTGCATGACGTTTATTCAACTTAGCTTGACTACGAATATGCTTCAAAGATTCATGATCAGAATGTATAACAAATTCTTTAGGCCATAAATAATGTTGCCAAGTTTCTAATGTCCGAACAAGAGCATATAATTCCTTATCATAAGTAGAATAGTTCAAGCTAGCTCCACTCAATTTCTCACTGAAATATGCAACAGGTTTGCCCTCTTGTAACAAAACTCCTCCTAAACCAATTCCACTAGCATCACATTCCAAATCAAAAGTCTTATTAAAATCAGGAAGTTGGAGTAAAGGAGCATGTGTAAGCTTATCTTTGAGTAACATGAAGGCGTCTTGTTGTGCATTGCCCCAAACAAAGGGCACATCTTTCTTAGTAAGCTCGTTCAGCGGCGCTGCAATGGAACCAAAATCTTTGACAAAGCGCCTATAAAATCTAGCGAGGCCAAGGAAGCTCCTCACTTGTGTGACTATTTTGGGTTGTGGCCAACTCGAAATTGCTTCAATCTTGGCGGGATCAACTTCAATACCCTGTGTTGTAACAACATAGCCAAGAAAAGCAACTCTATTCGTGCAAAAGGTGCACTTTGCAATGTTACCAAACAAACGTGCAGCACATAAAGTATCAAAAACAACACGTAAATGTTCCAAATGTTCTTCTACAGATTTGCTATATATCAATATATCATCAAAATATACCACCACAAAATGTCCAATAAAAGCACATAAAACTTCATTCATTAATCTCATGAAAGTGCTGGGAGCATTAGTTAAACCAAAGGGCATCACTAACCAGTCATATAGGCCAAATTTAATTTTAAATGCAGTTTTCCATTCATCTCCTAACTTCATACGAATTTGGTGGTAACCACTACACAAATCAACCTTAGAGAACATGGTAGAGCCACTCAATTCATCAAGCATGTCATCTAAACGAGGAATAGGATGACGATAGCAAATAGTAATATTATTGATTGCTCTACAATCTGTACACATGCGCAAAGAACCATCTTTCTTTGGTACCAAAATAATAGGAACAACACAAGGACTAAGAGACTCACGAATATGACCCTTATCAAGAAGTTCTTGAATTTGTCGCTGAATCTCTTTTGTCTCCTCCGGATTGGTACGATATGGCGAACGGTTGGGCAAAGATGCTCCAGGAATCAAATCAATTTGGTGCTCAATTCCACGAATAGGTGGCAGTCCTGGAGGTACATCTGCTGGGAAAATGTCCGCATACTCCTACAAAATGTTAGCAACAGCAGGTGGCAAAGAAGAAGGCATCTCCTCAGCCGAAAACAACACTTCTTTGCAAATGATAGCATAACATGCAGTAGTACTCACATCAATTTCAGAAATATCAGATTTGCTAGCTAGCAAACAAGTACTTTTCAAACGAATTTTGTTAGCATGTTTTGGAGCAGATTTAGAAGTAATTGTAGAAGGCATTAGTTCCTTAGCAACAATCTGATTTTTGCTCAGCTTTTTCCCCTCATTATGTGCTCGACTAGCTCTAGCAAGATCATCTTTTAAAATACTTTCAGGAGATGTGGAAAGTAACACAATTTTCTTATCATTATGAACAAGAGAATATTGATTCGTGCTACCATAGTGTATAGAATTTGTATCAAATTGCCATGGTCTACCAAGTAAAAGAGCACATGCTTGCATAGGAACAACATCACACTCAACATAATCAGCATATGCAGCAATAGTAAAATGCACATGAACTGTATGTGTTACCTTAACCTTGCCGCTGTTATTAAACCATTGAATGTGATATGGATGAGGATGGGGTCGTGTCGTAAGAGCAAGCTTTTCAACCATCTCCATGCTCGCCAAGTTGTTGCAGCTCCCGCCATCAATAATAATGCGAATACAGCGATCTTCAACCACGCCCTTGGTATGGAACAGATTATGGCGCTGGTCGGGCTCGGCCTTGGTAATTTGTGCACTCAAGACTCGCTGTGCAACTAAACTCGGGTATTTCTCCGCATGTTCTGCAGCCATATATTCAGAATCTTGCTCCGTGGGTGCTGCAGCACATTGCTCATCAGATGCAATAAGAGCCAAAGTATCTTCATCATAATCACTGGTGGAGTCGTATCCACCATCCTCAAGAGCAATCATCACACGGGAGGAGGCACAATCACGTGCAAAGTGACCAAGTCCACCACATTTGCGGCACTGAATCTGGCTGGACATGCCCGTAGATGCCATGGAGGATGCAGCACTTGGAGCTGGAGCCGTAGAAGTCTTCCGTGCAGCAAACGGAGGTGGTGTAGAAGTTGCAGATCGCGTGGATGTGGTCACTGGAGGTGTAGGTGCAGCAGCCCGTGATGCCGAACTTGGTGATCTCCAAGTAGAATGCCCTGCAGAATAATTAGTTCATGTCGCCTCGCGTCGATCCTGCACTTCACATTCAGCATTGCAAGCAAGATGGAACAAACGGGTAATAGTATGATAAGATTTATATCGAAGAATAGCCTAAATTTCCTTATTTAACCCGCCTACGAATCATGCCATTAATGCTTCATTATCCTCCTCTATACCACAACGCAGCATGCCAGTTTGCAACTCCTGATAGTAATCCTCTGCAGAATTTTTGCCTTGATCTAGACGTGCTAATTTGGTAAGCATGGAATGCTGATAATATGGTGGAACAAAACGAATGTGCATAGCATGTTTTGAAGCATCCCACGTAGTGATTGGATTAGCATGATTAGCACGACAGTATTCAGACCACCATATGGAAGCAAAACTAGTAAACTCACAAGTAGCAGCACTAACACGTCTATCCTCGGGATAATTTAAGCATGCAAAATGCTGGTCTAATTCTAATTCCCAAGAGAGGTATGCATCAGGGTTATAACGACCATCAAATGTAGGAACATGTAATTTCAGTTTAGCAACATGGTCATCATCATGTACCAACGGACGAGGAGGTGGACGGCGAATGTAGGGCCGAGGACGACCAGGTGGCTGATCAACTGTGAAGTCATCCGCGTACTCGCCCTCGTACTCATCTTCCCCATAATCATCATCGAACTGTGCATCACGGACCTGTGTAACACTCGTAGCTCTTGCAACACCAGCAGCCGCAGTGCCCGCAGCAGCACCCGCAGCCGAAGTTTGTGCCGGTGCATGGAGAACGCACTGTGCACGTCCCACAAAGGTCTGTGGAGGAGCCACGTGAGTCGGCTGTGGAGGAGGCGCGCGAGCCGGCGGTGGTGGTGGTAAATGTGCTAGCACCTCCTGGAATTTAGCGTCAAGCTTGGCGGTGAAGGTGGTCTCGAGTCCCTCGAGTTGCTCCATCGTGTCACTGAAACGCTTGTCCACATCCTGCATATGATCAGACAAAAGTTTGGTGACGTGAGCCTGCAAGGCTTCACCCTCCAGTGGCGGTGTCTCGTTGTTGTCTGGTGGCATGATTAGTACGCAAAAGCACAGTTATAGAATAGAGATACAACAGGAATAGGGGTGGAAAACGCGTAATCTATCAAGCAAACCAATACTCTTACCCGTTCTTACCCTGCAGCAGGTGGCGATCAGCAACCGTCGTGATCAAACTTCAGGAAGATTGAATAGAGCGATTGCCAGGTGGTGTCAACGCACGGTGTAGGAATATGTGGAGCTCTGGGTGGCTGCAATATCTGTAGCAACAATTTCAAAACAGCAATGCAAGGTTGAATAACAGCTCAACGATGGTACTGTGCTGGTCCTAGACTATCCCAAGCTAGAGACGCGAGCCTAGAACACAATGAGTCACGCCGCGACACCGAAAAGCAACAGGCAGCAGTGCTCTGAACAGCGTGCGAATGAGGCAAAAATCACTATGATGAAAAGTGTCTCAAAACGAGCAGCAAGGTGAAATATCAGTATAGGCTCAAGATTTTTTTTGAAATTTCTGAAAACTGCACGAAACTGCTCCGGAAAGCGTGCAGACGCTAATTTTTTTTCACTATAATGGCGTATAGCTCAAAACGATCCCAGAAGCCTAAAAACAGTATAGGCCGAATTTTTTTTTTTGCTCTCCCCTCCTCTTTCCTTCTGGCCGAAACTTTCTGGAACCCGGATCAAGTTACAACTCAGATCAGATCTACAATGATGGAAAACAAGAGTAGGAAAACTAAAAAGTTTATGGCGGTGGTGATTGCGGGATTGGTGGTGGCGGTGGTGATGGCGGAATCGGTGTTGGCGGTGGTGATAGCGAAATCGGTGGTGGCGGTGGTGATGGCTGTGACCAGAACTCGAAACTCTAAAGGTCTAGACCTAAAACCAGCACTGGACACGACGATGCAGACTAGAATTCAACAAAGCAAATACTGAAAAGAAAAGATGCAAAAGGCCCAAAAGTGTTTCTAGGATACGGATCTAAACCTAATTATTTTTGGATTTTTATGGTTTATAGGAAGAAGAATAGATGCAATCTAACTACGAAAACAGTAAGATCTCACCGAGAAACCCGAAATCTGATACCACTTGATATGGTAAAGGTGCCCGATCTTTTGATGAGACGATAACTATTGATTATGGTGGAGGTCGACGTTGACGATCCGACTACAAACATGCGAGACGTTGCGCCTTAGCAATCGATACACCAACTTCCGAGGCTATTGATCACGCCGGAGCTAGGTCAACTTGATCACGAGGATCAATCCCTGCAAGCAATCGAAGAAGAAGCAAGAATTATAGATGCAATCAAGATATTGCGAATATAGATGAAGGCTTTATTGAAGAGGTGGGATTCTGTCTGTTCGTAGTACAAAAGGTCGATTTGACACTTGTGCCTATGGCTAAGAGTAGCTCGTCGCTAAGTCTTTAACTAAACAAAATACAAGTTCTAATGACGGCTAGGAGGAGGTATATATGAGGGAAAGGGCAGGGATTTTCGTGCAGCCCTAATGGGCCATCCGAATATAACCCTAGATAGGCCGATTTCCACTCAAATAGCCTCCAGAAAATCCCTAAAATACCTATGATGAAAATACATGGGTTTAACCCATAAAATAAGGTGACACAGCACCATATAAAGCCTTGGACGAATTTATGATTTGGTAACTTGTGAATTTTGTCCAAGCATCCTTGCAGCATTATGGTGGCTTCAAAGTTCTGAAATCTTCACTTGCAGCGTCATCCTGAATCCTCACACGATTGCTGCCATCATCTCCATGCACGATCATGCTCCAATGCTTGTCCCTCTTATCCATGCTAGGCCCATCATTCCTAAGTAACATAAACACATCTGATTTAGGCAGCATCATATTCTCATAAATATTAGGAATAGTTCCTAGAAACGAAAGTACCTGATAATTTAGTTGGCGTGCACGAGCTCTTGTGAGAGGTCCTTGGAATTGTGGAATGGGAGGAAGTGTGGTTGTAGGTGCAATGGTTGTATCAACCGTAGGGATGTCCTCATCAGTTGTGCTCTCCGGCGTCTCGAGGCTTCCATCGCCATGTTTTGTTGCAATCTAGATCTCACGCATACAGCCCCCTGTGTTTGAATCTTTGGGTCCATCATGTGGTACCCCGTGTTCTTGCGACACAAAATCCCTCGACATTTGGCGCGCCAGGTACGCAGCTGTGGTGTTTTTCTTCTAGATCTGCTTCGCCATGGCTGACACCAACGCAAGGCTCGAGCGTCTTTTCCGCCGTAATGCTGTTTGAGGAAATACCGAGCCCATCATCCGTCGCCAACACGTCTCGGCCGAGGAGGAAGAGGAGGAAGATCTCGAATCCTCCTACCTTCCGTCCGGGCGTACAGAGCCTTTGCTCTCCTTCACCGCTACCACTACTTCTCGTGCTCGTTCTGGGAGTCAGCTGGCCCCTGCGCAGGCTCTCGCCATGGCACAGGAGCTGCTGCGCTACCAACCCACTGTGGACGGGTGTGAGGGGTGGCGTGCTCGAATCGCTGAGCTCGTCGCCATCGCCAACGAAGACCCGGCCTTGGGAGGAGCCCAGGGCACGGGAGAGCCAGATCCGGTGGCGGGGCACCACGCCCCGGGCGCTGGGGATGGGAAGGCCGCTCAGGCCAAGAAGGTGGTCTCCCGTGTGGCATCTTTACCACGTGGGGAGCCCAGCTACCAAATCGTCCAACATGCTCTAGAAGACGCATGCGTCTCCCTCGAGCGCCGCCACGAAAATCATGACTGCCCAATCGACGACATCGGCGAAGCTAGCAAGAACGTCAAGGTCACCGAGGAGCCCATCTACAACCCCGGGTGCCTTGCTCTCACTCGCCAGCAGCGCTACATGGTCTGGCCCGACAATTTTAGGCCAGACAACGGCGCGCGTTATGATGGGACCTCCAACCCCGTCGAGTTTCTCTAGCTCTACGTCGTCGCCATTCAGGCTGCGTGTGGAGATCAGCGTATGATGGCCAATTGGTTTCCCATGGCCCTCAAGGATGCGCCATGAACCTGGCTCATGAACCTTCCTCATGAATCTGTGACTTCATGGAAGGATCTGTGCCGTCAGTTCGTCGCCAACTTCGTGCCTACGTATGAGCGCCCCGCTGCCAAGAATGATCTCAAGGCGGTGCATCAGTACAAGGGCAAAACGCTTTGGCAGTACATCCAACGCTTCAGCCAGATGAGGAACAAGATTCCCCGGATCTCTAATGAGGAGGTCATCTCCGCCTTCTCCACGAGCGTTGCCGACATCAAGATGAAGGAAAAGCTGTCCGTGAATGACGAGCTTACTTCCGTCGCCAGGCTCTTCGAGATCGCCGATAGGTGCGCCAAGGCCGAGGAGGGGAGGCTCTTCATGCACAACCTGCTGAAGGCACTTCCCCCAAAGCCCAAGTCCAAGGACCCTAAGCGTAACGAGGCCGCTGCCCTCGCGGCGGAGCCCGATCATAAGCACTACCACGGGGACCGCTCCGAGCGTGATAAGGGTGGACGACGCCGCTACTGTATCCTCCACAAGAAGGACACCCACAATACTGACGATTGTTGGGTAGTCTAGAAATTCCATGAAGAGAATGGAGTCACCAAGCGTCGTGGGAGTAGCCGTAGCTACAACAAAGGTGGATCAAGGGGCGACCATCACGACGACAACCGGGATGAGGGTCGCCGCCGCGATGGTCCATCACATGCAGATCCCGAGTCGCTACCGCTGCCTCCGCCGACAAACGATCACCGAGAAGAGAACCAGGGGGCTATCAAGAGCCGCGAGGCTTCGCCGCTTGCCTCCTGGGAGGAGCCCAAGCTCCTTTGTCTAATCGCCACTTCAAGCAGCTGTCGCGGGAGATCGCGGCAGCCCAACCCAGCGTCAATAGCCACAGGTTGAGGTGGTCTACCAACAAGATCAGCTTTGACGAGGAGGACCATCCAATCTCCACCAGGGTCGTGGGCACAATTCCCCTCTTGTGCACGCCCACAATCAACAACATCGCCATCAACCGCACTCTCATTGATGGAGGGGTGGGCCTCAACATCATCTCTGTCGAGGTCTTCGAGAAGATGCAGGTGCCATATCATTGGCTCATGCCAACCCGGCCATTCTTCGGAGTGACAGAAGGTTCTACAACGCCTATCGAGCAGGTGCGCCTACCCGTCACCTTTGGCACCAGGGACAACTACAGGACGGAAAGCCTCGACTTCGACGTTGCCTACATTGCGCTGCCTTATAACGCCATCCTCGGCTACCCAGCCTTGGCAAAGTTCATGGCGGCAACGCACCACGGCTTCAACATCCTCAAGATCCCTAGTGCCAACGGCACGATCACCGTGCGCTGCAATGAAAAGGACGCTCTTCGCTCTGTAGAGCACGTCTACCGTGAGGCCGCCACAATGTTCCCCGCCGATGAGGATCTGCTGGAACACTCAGGTGACCTCACAAGGAAGAAGCAGCTAATTGTCGCAAGAGCGAGCTGCTGCCAAGAAGGCATCTCTCGAGCCCCTTATGTCGGGCTTGTCAGGGAAGAAATTCATCGCATCTACGTCAACTGCGCAAGCGAGGACCTGGTCCATCCGATGCTAAACATGAGCATTGGAGAAGCTGCGGTACCCTCAGGGAGGAGGCCCCAGTTTACCCAAGAGCGCTCTACAACAAATAAGGTCCTGCTCCAAGCTGGGGGCTGCGAGAACCTCGTAACCATCGGGGCAGGGCTTTCTCCCAAATAGGAAAGCACGCTCGTCACCTTCCTGCGGGACAACTCTAACATGTTCACTTGGACTCCGTGAGATATGCCCGGCATCCCCAGGGAGGTGATTGAGTACCACTTAGCCGTGTGCCCTCAGGCACACCCCGTGAAGCAGAAGACAAGGAAGCAAGCGCAAGAGAAACAAGACTTCATCGTCCAAGAGATAGAGAAGCTAAAGAAGGTCAAGTTGATACTCGAGGTAGCCCACCCCACATGGATTGCTAATCCGGTGGTTGTTCCAAAGGCTAATGGTAGTGGGCGCCTCTGCGTGGACTTTACTAGTCTCAACAAAGCCTGTCCTAAGGATCCTTACCCGCTCCCATGGATAGATCAAATCGTCGACTCCACTGTAGGCTGTGACCTCCTTTGCTTCTTGGATGCTTTCTTCGGATATCATCAAATCAAGATGGCGAAGGAGGACGAGGAAAAGACTGCCTTCATCACACCCTGTGGTGTGCACTGCTACGTCTACATGCCCTTCGACCTGAAAAACGCGGGAGCAACTTTCCAAAGGCTCATGCGCAAGGCCTTGGGGGCTCAGATGGGAAGGAATGCGGAAGCTTACATCGATGAGATCATCATCAAAACTCGTGAGGGTCATACCTTCATTGAAGACCTGGAGGAAACCTTCGCCAACCTGAGAAAGGTAAACATCAAGCTCAATCTCGCTAAGTGCGCCTTTGGCATACCATCGGGCAAGTTGTTGGGGTTCCTCGTGTCTCATTGCAGGATAGAGGCAAACCCCGACAAGGTCAAGGCCATCGAAGAAATGTGTCCTCCGCGCAACCTTAAGGAGATGCAACGTCTCGCGGGATGCATGGCGGCCCTAGGGCGCTTCATCACGAGGAGCGGGGAAAAGGCCCTGCCTTTCTTCAAGCTCATGAAGCGCACTGGAAAATTTGAGTGGACTCCGGAAGCTAACAAGGCCTTCGCCGAGCTGAAGAGGTATCTCACGAGCCCACTGATACGTCTCCAACGTATCTATAATTTTTGATGCTCCATGCTTGTTTTTACACCATTTGCCTATTGTTTCGTTACACTTCGTGGCAGTTTTATGCATTTTCCGGAACTAACCTATTAACGAGTTGCCACAGTGCCAGTTCCCTGTTTTCTGCTGTTTTTGTGTTTCAGAAGTGATACACAGGAAATATTCTCGGAATTGGACGAAACAAGTTCCTAAAGTCTTATTTTACCCGGAAGCTTCCAGAGATCCGAAGAAGAGTAGGAGGGGGGCCACCAGGGCCCCACACGCCAGGCTGGCACGGCCAGGGGCCTGGCCGCGCCGCCATGGTGTGAGGGGGCCTGGCCCCTCCTCTGACATCGCCCCTTCGCCTATAAAGACCCCCCGACGGAAAAAACCTAAGGACCCGATCACTTTTCTAGAACACATCGCGATCCGCCGCCGCCGTTGACCCGAAGATCGGGAGGGTCCAGAAGCTCTTCCCGGCACCCTGCCGGAGAGGGGAATCGCCACCGGAGGTCTTCTTCACCGCCATGCTTGCCTCCGGAGCGATGAGTGAGTAGTCTACCTTGGACTATGGGTCCATAGCAGTAGCTAGATGGTTGTCTTCTCGACCATGTGCTTCATGTTTAGATCTCATGAGCTGCCCTACATGATTGAGATCACTGTTATGTAATTCTACATGTTTGGTGTGTTGGGATTCGATGAATATTGGTGTTTATGATTAAGTTGCTGTACTAAATATTATCTTTTGTTATCTCTATGTTGTTTATGATCTTGCATGCTCTCTGTTGTTAGTAGCTATCTTGGCCGAGTAGTTGCTAGTGACTCCAAGAGGGGGTATTTATGCTCGATAGTGGGTTCATGCCTCTATTTAACCTGGGGGAGTGACAGAAACCTCTAAGGTTGTAGATGTGCTGTTGCTACTAGGGAGAAAACAACATTCATATGCTCAAGGGCATATGCTTTGTTTACATTACACACTTTGCTTAATGCAATTATCTGTTGTTCGCAACTTAATACTTGTGGAGTTCTCGGATTGATTCGCCACAAGTGGATTATTAGTCATAGATGCAGTTGGATGGCGGTATGTATTTTGTTGTAATGCCCAGAGTAAATCTCATAGTGATCTTCTTGACATATCACGTTTATCTTTATTCTATCAATTGCCCAACTGTAATTTGTTTACCCAGCATGTGTTATTTATCTTATGGAGAGACACCACTAGTGAACTGTGGATCCCGGTCCTATTTCCATCATATTGCTATCACCTATTTACTTTACTCGCACTGTTTACTTTACTCGCATACTCTATTATTTTCCACTCGATACGCTCATAACCTTTGTTTCAAGCAAACCGGTGAGATTGACAACCTCATCGCAAGTTGGGAACGAAGTACTTGGTTGTGTTGTGTGCAGGTTCCGCGTTGCAGCTAGCAAGCAAAGCTTGGACGAGGCGCCATATATAAATTGTCCGAAGCTATCGCAAGCTAGCAAGCATCACCTTCAGTCGTTTGTCTCTCCTCTCCAAGAACGATAAACCTTGGTTTCTTAACTGAGGGAAAACCAGCTGCTATACTCATCACACCTTCCTCTTGGGGTTCCCAACGGGCTGGTCATTCACCACGCACAAGGACGAAGCTCCTACATCAACTAGGATCATGATGAGGATACAATCATGGATCATGCTGATTTTGAGTGTTTGAGCTGGAAGGAAATATTGAGTCTAATTGATGATTATTATAAGGTGAATTCTTTCCTAGTTGAAAAGAATGTATTGATATCTCCGAATTATATACTACCTAAAGCGATGTACTATGTTGTATTTAGGTATGTCATCTGTCAAGATATCGCCAGCGGGAGGAGAGGGAGGACGGCGATCGAGAGACAAGTGGAGATCAAGTCTGGATGAGCACGAGCACATGATGGCACACTAGGACTGCCTACGATACGATATCTACACGTCTAAGGCACGCTACACACATGGCCTGTGTGCCAGAAATAGGCCGAACCCATATATGGGTCGGTATGTACCCATTTGAGTCGAACCGAGTCAGTTTGCGCCCAAACCAGGCATGTTTTGGGCCAGGTCTTTGCTGAGGACGCCCGGCCACCTATAAGTACCCCTGGGCGCCCCCTCAATTAGGGTTAGACCATGTTTAGACTACAGATTATTTCATTGAACTGCTGTAAGCATTCATCTGAATTCCTCCGCACCAATTCATCTGGATTTGGTGTTATACTGCTGCAAGTTTAGTGTGATATGTTGTTCCATTGGGAATTAGTAGATTGCAAACTACCGTTTCATGGTCGACGGCTACGTGCGCAAGTGTGTGGAGTCGTGAATATCCTACAGGGTTTGAGAGCTGTTGCATTGGCATCAGGGTTCAAGCGAGGAGAGTTCATCGGTGACACCAAGTTATCCCCGACAATCATCCGCTGCCATCATCACCATCGCATCGCTCACGAGAAGATCGGGCCACCCCATATCATCTTGGTATCAGATTTCCACGGTTTACTCGGTGAGCATCCACAGATCCATCCCCGCAATTCGTTTTTGTTTTCAGTCCTATCCAGAAAAAGCCAAAAAGAAATTAGGGTTCTTAGTTCTGCCATAGCCTAGATTGCACCATTCTTGAGTTTTAGTCGCTGATCGTCGTTTCGCGTATCTTTTCTTCCAATTCGTAGGAGTCTAGGGTCATCGATCTTTTCTGCATCTTTGTTTCGAATTTGGATCTTGTTTGGAGCCTCCTTGATCGTTGTCTTCTTCCTTGGTTCGTGCGAGCTGTTATTCACGCTACAGCATAGGTCTTGCAGATCGGATCGGAAAGTAAAAAAAAAACAAAGAGCACGGTAGCGTGTGCAGATCTGATTGTATTTGAGCGTCTTGAGCAGTCCCAGCCAGCAGATTCGATCGGCAATCCAAAAAAAAGCACCGAGCGTGGGCGTTGTACGATCGTTTTCCTGTACAAGTACAAGACCAGATCCGATCGCAAAAGTCAATCCAACAAAAAAAATAGACCAGCGCGCCTCGCGCCCAGGGACGGAGGTTGTCTGGGGTACAGTGGCTGCAGCGCTCGCTCGCCCTCGCGCCAGCGCGGAGGCTGTCTGGGGTCGAGCGCCCCTGCTCACGCTCGCGCCCGCGCGGAGGAAGGTTGGGTTCCGGCATTTTTGGCCCAAACAGCTTTGGCCCAAGTTTCAGTTTAGTAAAAAAAAAACTGGATACGTACACTGCAGCTTTGTGTACACTACACGCCGCACCTATAAAAAAAAGACAAACTACTTTATCCGTTTCGCATCGTCGTCGCGCTACCGTGCGTTTCCGGCGTCGTATATCTCTGCCGCGACACGTTTTTTGTCGATTTCTCTTCCGCGACAGCGTGTTACCACTGTGTCCACATAGCATCCTTTTCTACACGATTTTGATCGCTTTAGCTACAGCCTGTCTACAGCATCGTGTTAGGAGCTTACCCATATGAGACTAGCTACTTCGTGCTCATCAGGCTGCTGCCGTGTGCGCAATCTTGTGCCTGTTCGTCGAGCCATTGCTAGCGTCTCTCTTGTGCATTGCAACATGAGCTATTATGCATTGTCACTTCTATCTCTTGAGCTCTTTTTCAGAGTTGCTTTGCCTCGCTTATCTCCACCGTGTGTGTTTCCGTGGGTCTTGTCATACGATCAGCACTAGGACTTATTTGTGGTGTACTTAGGATACCATACCTACAGCTCCACCATATATTCCTGGTTTGTCGTGTGATCGCTATTCTACCCTCGGTATTCACTTCTTCACATCAGAGCATTGGTCGTTTATCCGATTTGGTAAGCATCGCTATTCACCTTGGAACGGTAAGATTCACCTTTTCTTGTCAGTTTTGAGTGAGTAGAGTGTTTCACTATATATACATATTTGTTTCTGCACTAATTATGGCAGATGATGTTATGGATACTGTGGAGGCTGGAAGATACCAATTTTTCCGCCATAGATATTGTAGTGCCACTTTTTGGGAGGAAGAATGTGGCAACTTTGACGGTGATGGGCTCTTTCACCATGGTGTGATGATTGGAGATAGATGTGCTACAACCACCATTGATCACATCTCTACCATCAATTTAATCAGCATTGAGGTCGTCGAGACGTTGCACCTAGCCACACGTGCTAGTACAGCGCCATACCTCTTGCGTTCCTCATATGGCACTTTGCTGATTTCACACATAGATGACGTTCCTGTTACTTACAGAGGGCATACCGAGGTTATTCGTTGTGGTGTATCCCCAATGCCACTTGAATCTTGTCATATTCTGTTGGGTTATCCTTGGTTTCACACCTATCATGCTCAGCCTTGTTGTGATAGGCCGACAGTTTTGTTCAAGTGCAATAAGCAGCGGCATGCTTGGCTGCGTCTAACAGCTGAACAGTTTCATAAGAATCATCTTCTTCACAAGGAGAGGACAAAGGAGTTCTGCTTGTCGCCTAAGCACAAGGTCATGATGGATGGTGGCAGTCCCATTATTTGCCATCTTGACCATGGTGTGCTTCACAACCCAGGTGAGAATGAGAGCCACATAGCCAAACCGAGTGAGAGTGTTATAAAAAGTGAGCTGTGTGATTCCACCAAACGTGAGGTTGAGAGCATACACTTTGAGAGTATGAGCAAAAATCAAAACACAAGAGTAGTCGACGATAGGATATGTGAGGATATTTCAACTAATGTAACTCTGTCTACTCCTAGTGTTGTTTCTTATGATATGCAGGTTGTTTTTGAAGAAAGGGAGCCGCTATATTTTACAACCTGCATCACCGGTTTGTGCATTATCACTTGAGGAGGATGTTCTAGTGCCTACTTCTTCTGAGGAGCATGTCATTGATATAGGTACTGATTTGGAACCACAACCAGCAGCTATGGATAATATTTGTGAGTCTACTCCTTTGATGGTTCCTTCTAGTGATTTATATTGCACTAATGTTTCAGCACCATGTGATAATTTGCATATTTCGACTTTTGATCATGTGGTAGTGCTGACACATAAGGAAGTACTTGCTAGAATACCATCAAATGACATTGTGTATTCCATCATGCTAAAAGAACCTCTTAGTTTGCGTTGTGCTATGAATAAGATTTCTGAAATTTCATATTTGAATTCTAGCACACATACCTATTGCTTCATGTTTAACTTGATTGGTGAATATAGCATGAATGATAATTTTCTTGTGGATCACATATGCATAACCTGTGATAGAATGAATGAACTGAAACTTGCTGTTTTCAGTCCTATATGCTATGTGTCGCAGTCCTTTTGCTGTGGGACACTAGACTATGTTCGAAATAGTTTGATGCATTCTGGTCTAGTTGAAGTGTTTCAGCCCACAAAACTTGATATGTTGGGTTGCTCTAATCTTGCTAGTTTGCCATCAAATTGGTTCAATTCATCGTGTTTGTTCCACAATTTGTTGCCTACGTGTGCTACTAATCCCTTCTTCACTTATATTAGCACTTTGAGTTGCATGTTACCTACAGGACATAATGATCATGCACACATCACTGAATACTATTGTGTCCGTTCATCACTTGTTCATCATAATCCGAGTAGCATAGCTAAGTCATGGCATAAACCAATTTTGTTTTCACATTTTTTGGACTGGTTTGACCTTATTCATCATAAATTTGATCGTCGGTCTTCTTTGCAAAAACTAAATTTAATATTGAACAACAAGACTATATATCTCTTTGTTTTTCATCATTATGATGATTCTTTGTACTTCACTTATACCTGCAATTTAAGTTGCTTGATGTATAGTAGACATATTTTTCATGTGAACCAAAATCCTACAACATGTTCTGTATACATATACTCTGTGTACACGTTGTTCTTTTTGTTCCTACCACTTTCAGCTTACCCCAAGCCGAGGACGGCTTTTCTTGAAGAAAGGGAGGATGATGAGGATACAATCATGGATCATGCTGATTTTGAGTGTTTGAGCTGGAAGGAAATATTGAGTCTAATTGATGATTATTATAAGGTGAATTCTTTCCTAGTTGAAAAGAATGTATTGATATCTCCGAATTATATACTACCTAAAGCGATGTACTATGTTGTATTTAGGTATGTCATCTGTCAAGATATCGCCAACGGGAGGAGAGGGAGGACGGCGATCGAGAGACAAGTGGAGATCAAGTCTGGATGAGCAAGAGCACATGATGGCGCACTAGGACTGCCTACGACACGATATCTACATGTCTAAGGCGCGCTACACACATGGCCTGTGTGCCAGAAATAGGCCAAACCCATATATGGGTCGGTATGTACCCGTTTGAGTCGAACTGAGTCAGTTTGGGCCCAAACCAGGCATGTTTTGGGCCAGGTCTTTGCTGAGGACGCCCGGCCACCTATAAGTACCCCTGGGCGCCCCCTCAATTAGGGTTAGACCACGTTTAGACTACAGATTATTTTGTTGAACTGCTGTAAGCATTCATCTGAATTCCTCCGCACCAATTCATCTGGATTTGGTGTTATACTGCTGCAAGTTTAGTGTGATCTGTTGTTCCATTGGGAATTAGTAGATTGCAAACTACCGTTTCGTGGTCGACGGCTATGTGCGCAAGTGTGTGGAGTCGTGAATATCCTACAGGGTTTGAGAGCTGTTGCATTGGCATCAGGGTTCAAGCGAGGAGAGTTCATCGGTGACACCAAGTTATCCCCGACAATCATCCGCTGCCATCATCACCATCGCATCGCTCACGAGAAGATCGGGCCACCCCATATCAGATCATCACCCACCGATCATGGTTGCCCCAACGTTCCACGAGCCCTTGCTGCTCTACATCGCGGCGACCCCAAGAGCTGCAAGTGTCGTCCTTGTCGCAGAGTGGGACACTCAGGTAATCACCAAATAGAAAATCGATCCTCCATGCCCGGGGGCTCCTCCTCGAGAGGAGCCACCCGCTGCAACTTCGCCGACCGAGCCGCTCTCACAGTGCAATGCTCCTGAGCTTCATGAGGAGAAAACTCCCGAAGACGCAACTAAAGTGCAGAAGCCTGTGTACTTCATCAGCACGGTACTGTGCGACGAGCGGGAGCACTACACCATGCAGCAGAAGCTGCTCTACACCCTGCTAATCGCTTCAAGGAAACTACATCACTACTTCCAGGGCCACCCGATCAAGGTGGGCACTGATCGGCCTCTGGAGACAACCTATGCAACCGAAATGTCACCGAAAGGGTGGAAGAGTGGGCTGTGGAGCTTCAACCATTCGAGATCTCCTTCGAAACCACCAAGGTAATCAAGAGCAAAGCTTTAGCTGATTTCACCGCCGAATGGACTGATCCGTTCACCGACAAGCCTCCGGAGGTGGAATCTACGCTTCCAGGGGAGGAGGCCCTAGGTCTTTGGGTCATGCACTTCGACGGTGCCTTCAACCTTCCCGGTGCGGGGGCTGGGGCCGTCCTCACCTCTCCCTCTAGAGACAAGCTCTTCTACGCTATTCAGCTCTGTTTCAAGCCAGAGCACAAGGTCTCCAACAATATTGCGGAATACGAAGGACTACTCGCCGGCCTAAGGGCAGCGAGCGCTTTGGGCATCAAGCGCCTCATCGTCAAGGGAGATTCACAGCTGGTCGTGAACTTCTCCAACAAGAGCTACACTCCAAAAGATGAGCACATGGCGGCTTATCTTGAAGAACATCGAAAGATGGAAAAATGCTTCCAAGGTCTAGAGTTAAATCACGTCCCCCGAGGGGAAAATGTGGAGGCAGATGAAATCGCCAAGCGCGCCTCTCATCGCCTGGCGCAGCCAGCTGGTGTCTTCGTGGAACACTTCTTCAAGCCATCTGCTTCTCCACCAACGACAGGATCTGAGCTTCTGCCTGCCTTGCCGCCGCCGCCAGAGCAGGGGGCTTCGGACTGCGGGCCATCTTTGGGCGATCGCGTCCTTCTGGCATTGGCAAGGCAGGAGGGACTGGATTGGATCCTCAAGCTCAAGGCCTTCCTCATCAGCAGCAAGCTTCCTGAGGATGAGTCGGAGGCCGAAAGGATAGTACGCCAGGCCTCTGGATACTGCGTCAAAGATGGTGACTTGTATCGCGTCGCCCCAACGGCGTCGCTCTGAAGTGCATCTCAACTCACCAGGGCCAAGAGCTCCTCAGGAACATCCATGCCAGCGAGTGTGGGCATCATGCCTCCGCTTCGACCCTCGCCGAGAAGGCATATCGCATCGGCTTCTACTGGCCTTCGGCGCTCTGGGACGCGGCTGAAATGGTCAAGGGGTGCGTGGCATGTCAATTCCACGCCAAGCAGATCCATCAACCAGCGCAGGAGCTACAAACCATCCCGCTCACTTGGCCCTTTGCTGTTTGGGGGCTGGACATCCTGGGTCCATTCCCTCGAGCGCAAGGGGGCTACCTCTACCTCTATGTCGCCATCGATAAGTTTACCAATTGGGTGGAGGTGAAGCCGGTGTGCACCATCCCAGCCAGGTCCGCAGTCAAGTTCATCCGTGGGCTAGTTTGCCATTTTGTTGTGCCTAACCGCATAATCACCGATAACGGCAGTCAGTTCACCAGTGGGCTGTTCCGGGAGTATTGCGCATCGGCCTCAAGATCTGCTTCGCCTCCATCGCCTATC
This sequence comes from Dactylis glomerata, assembly GCA_007115705.1. NCBI lineage: Eukaryota > Viridiplantae > Streptophyta > Magnoliopsida > Poales > Poaceae > Dactylis > Dactylis glomerata. The sequence goes on from QXEO01000339.1 coordinate 4,686,455, forward strand.
CCAGGAGCAATGGCTAGGCCGAGCATGCCAACGCAGAGGTCCTCAAGGGCCTCAAAACGAGAAGCTTCAACGCCAAACTCGAAGCCTGCGGCAAAAAATGGTTAGACAACCTCTAATCCATCTTATGGTCCATTCGTACCACCGCAACCAAGCCTACTTGGGAGACTCCATTCTTCCTGGTCTACGGGGCGAAGGCTGTTCTTCCCACCGACATCAAGTTTGGGTCACCAAGGATGCTCGCCTTCAATGAGTTGCGTCAAGAGGACCTCATCAAGGATCGCCTCCTCCAGCTTGAAGAAGCTCGGTGTCAAGTAGCGCTTCACGCTGCGAGATACCAGCAAGGACTACACCGCTATCATAGCCGCCACATTCGAGCAAGGACACTGGAGGTCGGCGATTTGGTGCTCAGGAGGATACTCTCTCGCGAGGGCCTCCACAAGCTGTCTCCAATGTGGGAGGAGACCTTCAAGGTGACGCACATCTCAAGGCCAGGCTCGGCGCGGCTAGAAACTACAGAAGGCGTGCCAGTGGGGAACCCGTGGAACATAGCTCATCTGAGAAAGTTCTACCCGTAGGTTCCTCACGAGGAGATAAGACCATTATCACGGCACTTTGTATTAACTTAAACTGCTCTTCAGCACTGAGATTAAGTTAAAGCGCATATAGCGCCTCTGCTTCGGCATGATATTGAAATGGCATGAAGTCCATTTATTTTCTGCTGTACTTCACGCAGAAGGGGGCTAGGCATGGTGTCTATGCTGGGGCCTTCGCCCGGAAAACAACAAGCCCGAAAAACCTAAAGGGACTGAGCTCTGGTCAGGGGCGACGGCCCCGTTATTGATCACCTCCACCTAAGGGCCTCAGAATCAAGCCCGCACCGCCGCAGCAGTGGCGAACTTCAGTGCACAATTTTTCCAGCCTGATGGCGAATCAGGTTCGGGAAAAGAGGGAAGTTGTGGAGGAGGGGGGTTTATAGCCGGCCGAGACTTCGAGGAGGGGCTAGGGTTTCGGCCGCATCGGAGTGATGGATAGCCAGGGGGAACGCCGTGCTTGGGTCGGTCTCTGCGAGGATGAAAGAGGCCCCGATAGGTGGGACCGGGCTGTCAGTGGGAGAGAGAGGAGCTAGGTACCGATTTTAGGAGGTGCGGGGAAGATGGGCCATGGGCCGCTTGCTGGCCCGGGCCGATTGGTCCCCCGCGGCCTTCTTTCACCCTTTTTTTTGTTTCTTCTTTTTCCTTTTTTGTTTTCTATTTTCTTTTATATCTTTTGCAAAATGATTTCAAAACAACTCAAACCAAAACTAAAATTTTCTAGAATTCAAGGCAACCTTTTAAAATAGTAAGAAAGAAGTTTTCAAAATAAAATGAGATTTTCAAAAGAACTTTATAAATTTAGAAAAAAGGTTTTACACGCATAATGCAAAAATAGAATTAGGGTTTTCGAAAATAAACCTTTGAAATTAGAAAAAAATACTTTATAAAATAACATTTTGAATTTAATTTTCAAACATAGTTTTGGAAAGCAAACTTTATTTAATATAAACCGTTTGGTAAATGCTTCCGATGCAAATAAGCTTGCATAGGTTTGAATAATTTCAAAATAGTATTTTGAAATTCTATTTTCTTAAGAGAAGTCCTTCAAGAACTAATAGTAAGTTTGAAATGGTTTTTCTAATATAGCTTTATAATAAACCCAAAAGTTTTAAATCCCTGTGAAATTTCAATCAATACAAAGAAAACAAAAAATATATTCCAAAATTTGATAAAAACATGGGATGTTACAGACTACCACCCTTAAAAAGAATCTCGTCCCCGAGATTCGGAGAGGCTAGAAAGGAAGATGGGTTTGGGTTACCTCAGTGGCTACCACCCTTAAAAGCAACTTTTGTAAGTAGTCTAGGTCTTGGGTTCAACCAGATACACCTTGGTTTTGACTTGGCACTAGGTCATTGATATCCCACAAGTATAGGGGATCGTGTGTAGCCTTTTCGATAAGTAAGAGTGTCAAACCCAACGAGGAGCTAAAGGTAGGATAAATGTTCTCTCAAGTTCTATCAACCACTGATACAACTCTACGCACACTAAATGTTTGCATTATCTAGGAAATAAAACTAGAGCAACAATACGGGTACTAGAGATAGCTTTGCACGAAAATAAATAACAAGAAACTAAAGTAAGTTGCTACAGCAACAAAATACACTAAACTAACATAACCATGAGTGTGGAATAGTGGTGGTAATTTTGGTGGCTTTGTCCAAGTTTAATTAGTGAATAAATCGGGTTCATTGTCTTCGATGCAGTTTTCTATGTGGGAGAGGCTAAATATACATGCACTTCACTACTTGGAATTACAAGTACTATATAATTGGATTGTTAGCAAGCATCCGCAAATATTAACAATGCATTAAGGTTTCTCCAACCATAGCCTTAAGTTAATGGTCCTCTTACTCCCATACGTGCAATGTTCCGGTTCGCGTTCTCAGGTTTCTGTCACTCCGGCAGAACTTCCCCCTTCCTCTTACACATACTACAAACCCTATGATGTTTAATCCATGCGCGCACAAATATAATGGACACCAAAGAACTGTACCATATCAACATACAACTCTAATGAACCAAAGACATTTAACCAAGCAATCAAAAGATAAATAAACTACATAAACATGACACAGATCATAGGATTATAACTTATAGCATCGAACACCGTGTTTACATAGGACAGTACAGAGGTGTGTGGGAGGATGAACAACTATATACAAGGAGGAGTTGGTGATGGAGATGGCGGTGAAAATGATGAAGGGGTAGCGAGAGGCGCATGGGGGAGCGCCCCCCTTAGCCCCCTTCCTTTCATGCCTTCTTGGGAGCCTCCCCCCCATGGAGATGGGATCCATGGGGGAGGCAAAAATGTGGCCTTTGGCAGCTGCAATTCGTGGGTGGAGGAGTCCCCCACGAGTTAGGTTTCCTCCCTTTATATAGCTTCTCAGATTTCCATCATCCCATCTAGGGTTGCAGTAAATCGGGCTTATCTCGGTCGTCCGACCTCGGAATCAGTTAAATTTTATGTATAGAACGTTCCTCGCGAAATTTCCAACAACTTTGTAGTTGGGGAGTTTTCCGTTTGACGCCGTGTTCGACCAGTAACGTGACCATCTTCGAAGAAAGTTCTGGGACAGATTTCTGGAATGTCCCGATTTGACTACACAAGAACATTGTGCACTTTTGCAATTATTAGTAGGTTAGTCCAAATAAATCATAAACTTTATATAAAAACAAGTGTCAAAAGCATAATATTAGCATAAAGCCATCAAAAATTATAGATATGTTATGGACGTATCAACATCCCCAAGCTTAGTTCCTGCTCATCCTCGAGTAGGTAAACGATAAAAACAATAATACAATTTTTGATGCTGAATGCTATGATCAGGTCTTTAACAATTGTATAACAAATGAACAAATGATGTATAGATAATAAAGTTTAGCAATCATGTTACCTAATGAAAAGATATCAATGAACTAAGAGTTCATAGTATGAAATTTATAAAAATCAACAAGATGGTAATTACCATAATAAAGCATGGTAGAGTGGTATCTTGCTTGCCTGAATTTATAAAGCAAAACATAAATGCTCGGGCACCTTGAAAGTTCAAAGGGTGACTAGATACAATTAATTTGAGAACAAGCAATAACATAATCATGAATCAATCAATAATAAATTTTGGGACTATGCACATTATACTCAGAATGACAACTATGCTCTCTTAATTGGTGCATAAAGTTATAGGCTGAAGACTCAACATAAAAGTAGAAGAAAGGCCCTTCGCAGAGGGGAGCATGGATTAATCATAAATAAGTTTCATATAGCTTCCAAATGTTTACTCTTATGTTTATGTTTAGATCATTAGCTTTGAGCTCTCATTGCCCCTATCATTAGCATCTTGAATGGTTAAAGTTAATGTGTGTGGGCAAGTATGAGTTATATGCTTGACAAATCATAAGTTGAATGCCTCACGCCCCTTGAATATGAGTACTGAAACCACATGTTACTCAACTTAGGTCCCAAATAAACATATATCATTGAGAATGCCAAACGGGGTACCTCCTGCCCCATGATATAGGGATTTTCCCATATCAAAATGACAAGACAAACAGACAATGAGCATCACAGCAATTCCTTTCATTTACTATGGGCATAGTTTTTTATTGAAGATGCTTCATAGAATGCTCACTATGGTATGCTATAAATTTCCACCATGAATGATGCATGGCTTTGGTTAGCGTCCCAGGCCTTTCTCTAACACATATACAAACTCCATGAGCTTACAAGTTTCCATCTTATTTCACACCGCTAGGCATCCATAACAAAAGAACATGATATCAACTAAATCGGAATAAGTGCAATGTTGAAAACGGGCCCCGTGACAGCATGGTTGTGCTAACTCCCAACTCATAATTTGACAAGCATATAACCTCATAAGATAGTCACAATGGTTCAAGTTTATTATGTGCAAGAAAATAAAATGTGCCATCAAGTTCATGAGAGCTTTACTAACTAACTTTCTCATAACAAGCATTTTAATTTGGAAGCTAGAAGAAGCATGAGGAATATACTTGGAATAGCAATGATGCTAATAGGTAGATATGGTGGACGCTTTTGGCAAACTTTGGGTTTTTGGGAGTTGGATGCACGAGTAGAGCTCATACTCAGTACAGGTGAAGGCTAGCAAAAGACTGGGAGCGACCAACTAAGAGAGCAATAATGGCCATAATCATGCATAGCGACAAAAAATTATTAATCAAAGCATAAAGTGATATTACAAGTCAAAAACTAAATGATCATAGAGGCTTGAGGTGACTAGTTTATAGTCATAACATGGTGTGAGCATGCACCAAGTCAACCCAAATAAAGCATTAAAGGAGAATACCACAATGCCAAACCATCTTATGAACAGGACAATACATGTTAAGATCAAAATGACATAATATACACTATTAGCTAGTTGAAACTAACCATAAGAAAACATAAACTACTAAACAATATCATTTACATATCATTTTTAAGTTTACTAAACTTTGAACCACCTCTCCAAACAAGAGATAAATAAAAGATATGACGATCAACTTATTAATGTAGCTTCTGTTTGATGATAAGACAAATAAATAATAAGATACAGACGCTCCAAGTTTATTCGAGTTTCTATGTTGCTCAAAAAAACAAAGTTTAAAGGTTTGCAAACCGAGGGGTTGTTGATGAAGAGGGATGCGGAGACATCCCCAAGCTTATGACTTCAATATTTCCCTGTTTGGTGTTCCTTCATTCTCTGTGAAAAAAAACTTCAACACAAAACTTTCCCATTCTTTTCTGCGGTTAGACATTAGTGCAATAGATAATATTTCCAAAGTGCTGCTATTAAAACAAATCAAATTTTGTTTTAGAGTTACAGAAAGGATTCTTAAGTGGCCAACTTCTAAATAAAAGGTAAGACCCAAAAAGAATCAAATGAAGACACAAAGAGGCCACTCTTGCAACAAAAGCCAGAATCTGTTCACAAAAACAGCAGCTGGAAAACATAATTTTTAGGTGCACTTAAACATGCCAGGAAAACAAATCAAATTTTCAAGCATTGACAAGTTTCATAATCTTTACTCAACATTAGCCACTTTATATACTAAGGTATTCAAGATTTCCATTGTCTGTCGAAAAACTAATGAAACTAATAACACCAAGTACAATATTGAATAAACCAAGAAATCTGTCAAAATAGAATAGTCTGGTAAGATGACACTTAACAAGATAGTTAGGTAGCTCAAATCGAAAAAACTCAAAACTAATGAAAGACAGATCATAATCTCAGGTTTATTCACAAATAATTTTAGATCAAAATACTATTCTGAGATTTATCACGATTTTTTTATAGTGAAGCACAGAAATCTGTCTAAACTGAATAGTCGGTGAAGATTGAATTTTTTGAGACAGCTACGTAACTCAAATCAGAAAAATTTAGTCTAATGAAAGAAAGATAATAAGCATTACTTTGCACTCAAGAAATTTCAGATCAATGTCACATTCTGGCGATTTTAAACATTTTATACGGTGAAGCACGGAAAATTTGCTTCTGGACAGCAAAGCAAAACTATCAACTTCCAACTAACTAGAAACTACAATTATTACTTTACTTTTATGGTACAGAGGAATATGTACAATATATACAATATACACAATATGTACAAGTTTTTAACTGAAAAATCTTCCATGGAAAGATTTGTTTTGGTTTCATAGGCATGAACACAAGTGTTCAAGGTCGACCCCCACTTAACCATTACTCATCTTTCCAATCACTTTCCTTTTTGAAAATGTTTTTAGGTAGCAAGTACAACTAATATTTTTGTAATTCGCATTCCCTGTTCATATAAGATAGAGAACAACTTAAAACTAGAAGTAAAAACTATTTAGAGATAAAGAAAACAAGTGCACACAAGAATATTCACCCACACACTATTGCTCCCTGGCAACGGCGCTAGAAAAGGTCTCCATATCCCCCAAGTATAGGGGATCGTGTGTAGCCTTTTCGATATGTAAGAGTGTTGAACCCAACGAGGAGATAAAGGTAGGATAAATGTTCTCTCAAGTTCTATCAACCACTGATACAACTCTATGCACACTAAACGTTTGCATTATCTAGGAAATAAAACTAGAGCAACAATAAGGGTACTAGAGATAGCTTTGCATGAAAATAAATAACAAGAAAGTAAAGCAAGTTGCTACAGCAACAAAATACACTTAACTAACATAACCATGAGTGTGGAATAGTGGTGGCTTTGTCCAAGTTTAATTAGCGAATAAATTGGGTTCATTGTCTTCGATGCAGTTTTCTATGTGGGAGAGGCTAAATATACATGAACTTCACTACTTGGAATTACAAGTACTATATGATTGGATTGTTAGCAAGCATCCACAAATACTAAAAATGCATTAAGGTTTCCCCAACCATAGCCTTAAGTTAATGGTCCTCTTACTCCAATACGTGCAACGTTCCAGTTCGTGTCCTCAGGTTTCTATCACTCCGATAGAACTTCCCCCTTCCTCTTGCACATACTACAAACCCTATGATGTTTAATCCATGCGTGCACAAATATAATGGACACCAAAGGACTATACCATATCAACATACAACTCTAATGAACCAAAGACATTCAACCAAGCAATCAAAAGACAAATAAACTACACAAACATGACATAGATCATAGGATTATAACTTATTGCATCGAACACCATGTTTACATAGGACGGTATAGAGATGTGTGGGAGGATGAACCACTGTATACAAGGAGAAGTTGGTGATGGAGATGGTGGTGAAGACGATGAAGGGGGCAGCGAGAGGCGCAGGGCAACGGCGGCAGCGGCGGCAGCGCGGGGAGCTCCTTCCCTGCCGCTGGCATCATGGGGGAGTGCCGCCCCTTAGCCCCTTCCTTCATGGCTTCTTGGGAGCCCTCCCCCATGGAGATGGGATCCATGGGGGAGGCAAAAATGTGGCCTTTGGTGGCTGCAATTCGTGGGTAGAGGAATCCCCCACGAGTTAGGTTTCCTCCCTTTATATAGCTTCTCGGATTTCCGTCACCCCATCTAGAGTTGCAGTAAATCGGGCTTATGTGACGACCTCAAATTTGATAACAAATTCGAAGTGCCCGTTATGTATTCCACCGCAATCCCAGGGTCATTGTTGCGATAAACATAACGTAGTTGATATCACAATCATAGACATTAACAGTAAATAAAGGGGATTACATAGGTGGTCGCACAGACCAAACCTTACATTACATCAACATGCAGCGGAATAACACTTTGGGTCCATATTGTCAAGCTTCAACCGCACAGGCAAAGCAGACAGTAGGAAACGAGCCTAATTCGCAAAGTCGTCAATGAGTCCTTCCTTCTTGATCTTGCTCCTTCAAGTCTGGCCAAGTTAATAGCCAGGGACACAACCATGAGTACATTGGATGCACTCGCAAACCATCTTATAAACAAAGTTATGAGAGAGATATGCATGGTTGATATGGTGGACTAAGCACTAGGTTTAGTTTGCCAAAAAGCTAGTTTTGTTTCCCAAGAATGTTCATTGGTAGAAAAGAAGTTTAGTTCTCTAAGTTCAATCTAAAGAGGAACTTCAAGTGGGTCAACATCAAGGTCGAGTCAAGTCAATTCAACTTCAGATCCTTCACAAATCTCACCATTGTTATTTTTATTTCTGACAAAAGTCAAGTAGAGTTAGCCAACTGTCCATGACCGCGGACGCGGCTATTCGAATAGTTTGAAAACCTCTGTAGAGGGGTACACTTTACCCACAAGATTCGATACATCTGCCGGGAGAAATCCACGGATCGTCATACACAAGTATGCGGGGTTCAGATAATCAAACAAACTCTTTCACTTGCTCACTCTAGTATAGGATCCTTCCCTAGAGCCCGGGATATGGAATCCCCGCTCCAGTGCCTCTAGTTCTGGCCATCCCGGGATGCCGGGTTAGTGGAAATCCACCTGGTTTAGAAGTAGCCGCGCACGGTGTCCTTCCATAACTATTTGATGCAAGGCCTCCCATACTAAGATAAACAAGCTACGGACTAAGCCCCTTCCCATATAGGGGTAATGTGGTCGTACGGTATGGTTGGCTCCCATGTACATCACTCGTTGTCATTGAGAAATACATTTCATAGTTCTTAGTCAAGATTAATTTCTTTCATAAAGCCATTGTGTAGGAGCAATCTCCAATTCAAGTTTCAAGTTCAAGTCACCACTTTTCAAATGGGGTTCCTCCAGAGATAGCACCAATTTTTATTAGCGACTAAGCAACTACATTGAGTGATGATACTACTAGATAGAGTTGGATAAACTCAGCTTGATGCTCTTGATAAACAAGACATCAATACACTTCTATCATTCTACTCTAGCAATTCAATCATGCAATTTACTTAAAACATGTAGAATGCAATATTTAAAACTAGGCATTGGGAGTATGAATCAAAAGATGGCTTGCCTGGCTTGGCAAAGTCAAAATAGTCTTCATCTTCATCTTGGATTGATTGATCTCCATCTCCATTTCTTGGTTGACTTCGGGATCCATTCTCCTTACTCTCGTTGTCGACTAATCGTTGGAAAGCAAATAAGCATACAATCACCACACAATTCACAAACAACACCTATTTACTCAAATACACATACTTGGGTAAGGGAAGAGATCTAGGAAGTCTATGGAGAGTGGCTTCGACTTAATTGAGTTCATATAGATAGAATTATCACTTTGTGGACTTAAGTGAGGATTTAATTTACTTTGAATTGTGAAATATCTCTTGCAAGTCCTTATTGACCAAAGTTCATATACTACTAGTATATGTTCAAGATTATGGTTCATCTAAAGAGGCTTCATAGGATTTGGAGTACTTTTCTTTTATTGAAGCTATTTCTAGTTTGCAAAAATTTAGTGATCATGTTTAAATATCCAAAGGTTATGTATAGCCCCAAGTTGACCTAGGTCAATGGATATAGATGAATCTTAGAAAATGTGGTTGATTAGAATTTGGTTTTATGTCATTTCCATATTTTGAGATTGGTGTGCAAGTTTGAGTTTCTAATTACTACTATGTAGTATTTAATTTCCAAATACTTCCTACAAGCTCACATGGACTAAGATCAATACCTACAGATAGGTTTTTGGAAATGGGGTTTAACCATAAGAGTTCCATAAAAATTTCGATTATGGATTTGAGTTTAATAAAATCCTATATGGCAAATGCCTATTTAACCATATAGGTAAATAGCATTTACTTTAAAAGGTTCAAAAATGAGCTCTAATTGTATAGGCAGATGGGTATCACTAATTGTGAATTTCTAAAGTTGGATTTATATTTTTAGGAATTTTATTTGAATTGATATGGATTTTCTAAGTTGGAAAAGCTCCTGTTTTGTTATTTTTACTGCAACTTCTATGTAAATCGAATTGTCTTGAAACCACTTCTAAAGGATAGCTTATATTCTAAGGTTTCCAGAACATATTCATTTGTTAAATTTGAATCGGTAGATCTCCGGGAAAATTAAATATACGAAAGCATCTGAAAACTATTTCGAAAATTTGAAAAATCGGAATAACCCCTTTTTTAACCTGGGCCGGATACACAGACTAACCTGGGCCGGCCCACTAGGCTGTACGCTGCTGGGGGAGAGAACAGAAAAAAAAGAAATAACTGACAATGGGCCCCACTGGTCAGGCCTAACCGAACCGGTACGTACGTCGTTCTCGACTCGGGTTACTGGGAGGAACTCACCGACGGCGAGGCAGGGCGCGGTGGCGGGCTGGACGGAGAACGGATGAGAGGGCGACGGTGGGGATGCAGAACGGCGGAGGATCTCCTCCTCTTCCACCTCGTCCAGGCGGCAGCGTGAGGGAGCTGCTGGAACACCGGGAACGGCTGGCGTCCTGGAGCTCGGCCTACTCCGGCGAGCTCAAACCGGCGAGCAACTAGCGAAGAGATGATGTCTAGGAGGTAGAGGGAGGTGAGGCAAATCTTTTCAGGAAACAATGGCGGCTTTTTATAGGCGGGAGAGGGAGCACGAGGTGAAGGGATCTGCGGCCGGAGCGCGGCCGGTGTCGGCTACAGAAGGGACGCGGCGGTCGATGCTTTCGGCGGAGGGCTGCGGCATGCTGTGGCGTGCTGCTGGCGCGCTTGTGGGCTGCGGGGTGGTCTGGTTCAGAGGGGGCAAGTGATGGCTGTGGGGAGGGGTCCGGGTCGTTTCTCTCCTTTTCTTCCAGGTCTCACGGCCCTGGGTCGGGGCAGGGGAAGCTGGGGATCGACAAAGGAGTGTCCATGGCATGGCTACAGGGCCTGGGACGAACGAGAACAGCGTCGGCACAGTATAACCGATTTTTCCTGGATTTCGCTCACCACGTGTTCGGTCAAATGCCCGCAAGAAATCAAAATTTGAATTTTCGAAAAATTCCACTTGGGTTGGTCATTATATTGGATAAGGACTCCAAACATATTTTTGTTATGAAGAAATATGGTGTTTGACAAAAATCTTATTTCAATTTTGAGGTATGGTCTCTGTTTCAGATTCAAACTTTGTCAGATGTTGGAGTGGGGTTCTGATTTGAATTTTGGGTAGCAACTTCTTGGTTGAGTTAGTATATGACTTGGTGAAGCTCAACTAACTGGCCAAAGACTGAGGTGAGTTGCAGATTTCTTATTCTAAAGGCTCAAAGTAGGGTAGTGGTTAACTTCTTCTAGATCAAACTTTTCTTCTCTTTTCTTTATTTCTCTTGCTTCTGGTTCTTTTGATCTTTGTGGTTCTTCTCTAATGCTTCTGTTGGTTAAGAGTGGTTTAACTAATCATTGCATAACAAATTAAAAGGCACATGAAATCATAGAACAACTTGTATTGAAAATACTATGTATGCATGCAATGATAGATACAAAGTTTTATCTTGGCCCAAAAGTGTTGGTTTTCTTGTAGATGACATGGAGTTGGGAATGACCTCTTATTTGAATTCAAACTTTGGTAGAAATTTGAATAGGGTTCCAAGTTGATTTTTGTTTCAAACTTTATTGTATTTGATTCTTTGTAACTTGTTCTTGGTTGTGGTGGAGAGAGGCATGATGGTATAGTTCAAATATTGCTTAGTATATAAGGGCAAAGTAGTGTAATTAGTAATTTTTTTAAGATCACTACTTCCTCTTTTCTTACTTAGGTTTTTGTGTTGCGGTTTATTTTCTTGATTCTTTTCTATTTGCTTGTGATTGCTTGACTTAAATTTTGGTTTGGCCATTGACCCAAATGGGTTTTAGCATGTAACCATACACAAAATTTAATAGTTAGAAAACTATTTCAATTTAACAAAAATCTTTATTTAAAACTTTGGGCTCAAAGGATTTGTTTAAAAACCCTTCTCATACTCTTTTTATTTGAAGCATGGGAGCAAATGCTCAAATTCACAAGTTTTAAAAGACAAGAAATTAATCTTGTATTCAAAATAAAAGTTTTTGTTGTCTCCAAAATTTGGTATTTTAATAAATCCATTTATTTCTATTTTTCCAAAATTTTGGGTTGTTACAATCTTCCCCCCTTAAAAAGAATCTCGTCCCGAGATTCACAAGTTAAGATTGAGATAAATTGGGAAATGAGATTAACAGATGAAAGATAGAGTGTGTATTAATTTATATCAAGATGGAAAGATTGGGTACACCCGAAATGTGATAAGGCCATACGGGCCAAAAACACATCGTCATCAATCACATAGCAATTTCAACAAACAATCACACTTAATAATCGTGAGGTAAGGGCAGCTCAATGAAATCAACTGAGCATTTCCTATAAATCCTGTGGGTCAAAAGGTTTGCTGGGTCTTCATCATTTTTGATCACTCTCTCTTTGCTCTTGAAGTCTTTGTCCCATAGGGTTGACTCTTGTTGGAAGATTTCTGGATCAGATGAAGAGACTCTCTTTCGATGGTAGCGGTCGTAGTTGACATCCAAGGTTGAAGTCTTGAAAAATATTGAGTCCCTAATCTTTTCATCCAAAAGTCCTTCGGTCTTAGGTCGGTATATCGTCCATGGTCTATATTTGAAGTAGATGAGGAATAGAGTAAAACAACTCCTTGAAAAGCCTTTGTAATTAAAGAGGTAAATAAATTCTTTGTCAAAATCTCTTGAGAGTATAAGTTGAGAGTGTAAGATATTTGAAGTGAATAAGATGGGAGTATAAGTTGGGCTTTGGGTACCAAAGCAAATAAATTTCTTTTGTAGAAGTAAGTTTTTGTCAACATATCACTTTCTTAGCTAACGACCATGCTAACTAAGGTCTCCTAAGGTCATGATAGTCCTGATATCAAACTAGTGATATTAGGGATATCATTTTCTAACGACCATGCTAACTAGGGTTTCCTAGAGTCAGCCTAGGCTCTGATACCAACTTGTGATGACCTCAAATTTGATAACAAATTCGAAGTGCCCGTTATGTATTCCACCGCAATCCCAGGGTCATTGTTGCGATATACATAACGGAGTTGATATCACAATCATAGACATTAACAGTAAATAAAGGGGATTACATAGGTGGTCGCACAGACCAAACCTTACATTACATCAACATGCAGCGGAATAACACTTTGGGTCCATATTGTCAAGCTTCAACCGCACAGGCAAAGCAGACAGTAGGAAACGAGCCTAATTCGCAAAGTCGTCAATGAGTCCTTCCTTCTTGATCTTGCTCCTTCAAGTCTGGCCAAGTTAATAGCCAGGGACACAGCCATGAGTACATTGGATGCACTCGCAAACCATCTTATAAACAAAGTTATGAGAGAGATATGCATGGTTGATATGGTGGACTAACACTAGGTTTAGTTTGCCAAAAAGCTAGTTTTGTTTCCCAAGAATGTTCATTGGTAGAAAAGAAGTTTAGTTCTCTAAGTTCAATCTAAAGAGGAACTTCAAGTGGGTCAACATCAAGGTCGAGTCAAGTCAATTCAACTTCAGATCCTTCACAAATCTCACCATTGTTATTTTTATTTCTGACAAAAGTCAAGTAGAGTTAGCCAACTGTCCATGACCGCGGACGCGGCTATTCGAATAGTTTGAAAACCTCTGCAGAGGGGTACACTTTACCCACAAGATTCGATACATCTGCCGGGAGAAATCCACGGATCGTCATACACATGTATGCGGGGTTCAGATAATCAAACAAACTCTTTCACTTGCTCACCCTAGTATAGGATCCTTCCCTAGAGCCCGGGATACGAAATCCCCGCTCCGGTGCCTCTAGTTCTAGCCATCCCGGGATGCCGGGTTAGTGGAAATCCACCTGGTTCAGAAGTAGCCGCGCACGGTGTCCTTCCATAACTATTTGATGCAAGGCCTCCCATACTAAGATAAACAAGCTACGGACTAAGCCCCTTCCCATATAGGGGTAATGTGGTCGTACGGTATGGTTGGCTCCCATGTACATCACTCGTTGTCATTGAGAAATACATTTCATAGTTCTTAGTCAAGATTAATTTCTTTCATAAAGCCATTGTGTAGGAGCAATCTCCAATTCAAGTTTCAAGTTCAAGTCACCACTTTTCAAATGGGGTTCCTCCAGAGATAGCACCAATTTTTATTAGCGACTAAGCAACTACATTGAGTGATGATACTACTAGATAGAGTTGGATAAACTCAGCTTGATGCTCTTGATAAACAAGACATCAATACACTTCTATCATTCTACTCTAGCAATTCAATCATGCAATTTACTTAAAACATGTAGAATGCAATATTTAAAACTAGGCATTGGGAGTATGAATCAAAAGATGGCTTGCCTGGCTTGGCAAAGTCAAAATAGTCTTCATCTTCATCTTGGATTGATTGATCTCCATCTCCATTTCTTGGTTGACTTCGGGATCCATTCTCCTTACTCTCGTTGTCGACTAATAGTTGGAAAGCAAATAAGCATACAATCACCACACAATTCACAAACAACACCTATTTACTCAAATACACATACTTGGGTAAGGGAAGAGATCTAGGAAGTCTATGGAGAGTGGCTTCGACTTAATTGAGTTCATATAGATAGAATTATCACTTTGTGGACTTAAGTGAGGATTTAATTTACTTTGAATTGTGAAATATCTCTTGCAAGTCCTTATTGACCAAAGTTCATATACTACTAGTATATGTTCAAGATTATGGTTCATCTAAAGAGGCTTCATAGGATTTGGAGTACTTTTCTTTTATTGAAGCTATTTCTAGTTTGCAAAAATTTAGTGATCATGTTTAAATATCCAAAGGTTATGTATAGCCCCAAGTTGACCTAGGTCAATGGATATAGATGAATCTTAGAAAATGTGGTTGATTAGAATTTGGTTTTATGTCATTTCCATATTTTGAGATTGGTGTGCAAGTTTGAGTTTCTAATTACTACTATGTAGTATTTAATTTCCAAATACTTCCTACAAGCTCACATGGACTAAGATCAATACCTACAGATAGGTTTTTGGAAATGGGGTTTAACCATAAGAGTTCCATAAAAATTTCGATTATGGATTTGAGTTTAATAAAATCCTATATGGCAAATGCCTATTTAACCATATAGGTAAATAGCATTTACTTTAAAAGGTTCAAAAATGAGCTCTAATTGTATAGGCAGATGGGTATCACTAATTGTGAATTTCTAAAGTTGGATTTATATTTTTAGGAATTTTATTTGAATTGATATGGATTTTCTAAGTTGGAAAAGCTCCTGTTTTGTTATTTTTACTGCAACTTCTGTGTAAATCGAATTGTCTTGAAACCACTTCTAAAGGATAGCTTATATTCTAAGGTTTCCAGAACATATTCATTTGTTAAATTTGAATTGGTAGATCTCCGGGAAAATTAAATATACGAAAGCATCTGAAAACTATTTCGAAAATTTGAAAAATCGGAATAACCCCTTTTTTTTAACCTGGGCCGGATACACAGACTAACCTGGGCCGGCCCACTAGGCTGTACGCTGCTGGGGGAGAGAACAGAAAAAAAAAAATAACTGACAATGGGCCCCACTGGTCAGGCCTAACTGAACCGGTACGTACGTCGTTCTCGACTCGGGTTACTGGGAGGAACTCACCGACGGCGAGGCAGGGCGCAATGGCGGGCTGGACGGAGAACGGATGAGAGGGCAACGGTGGGGATGCAGAACGGCGGAGGATCTCCTCCTCTTCCACCTCGTCCAGGCGGCAGCGTGAGGGAGCTGCTGGAACACCGGGAACGGCTGGCGTCCTGGAGCTCGGCCTACTCCGGCGAGCTCAAACCGGCGAGCAACTAGCGAAGAGATGATGTCTAGGAGGTAGAGGGAGGTGAGGCGAATCTTTTCAGGAAACAATGGCGGCTTTTTATAGGCGGGAGAGGGAGCACGAGGTGAAGGGATCTGCGGCCGGAGCGCGGCCGGTGTCGGCTACAGAAGGGACGCGGCGGTCGGTGCTTTCGGCGGAGGGCTGCGGCGTGCTGTGGCGTGCTGCTGGCGCGCTTGTGGGCTGCGGGGTGGTCTGGTTCAGAGGGGGCAAGTGATGGCTGTGGGGAGGGGTCCGGGTCGTTTCTCTCCTTTTCTTCCAGGTCTCACGGCCCTGGGTCGGGGCAGGGGAAGCTGGGGATCGACAAAGGAGTGTCCATGGCATGGCTACAGGGCCTGGGATGAACGAGAACAGCGTCGGCACAGTAGAACCGATTTTTCCTGGATTTCGCTCACCACGTGTTCGGTCAAATGCCCGCAAGAAATCAAAATTTGAATTTTCGAAAAATTCCACTTGGGTCGGTCATTATATTGGATAAGGACTCCAAACATATTTTTGTTATGAAGAAATATGGTGTTTGGCAAAAATCTTATTTCAATTTTGAGGTATGGTCTCTGTTTCAGATTCAAACTTTGTCAGATGTTGGAGTGGGGTTCTGATTTGAATTTTGGGTAGCAACTTCTTGGTTGAGTTAGTATATGACTTGGTGAAGCTCAACTAACTGGCCAAACACTGAGGTGAGTTGCAGATTTCTTATTCTAAAGGCTCAAAGTAGGGTAGTGGTTAACTTCTTCTAGATCAAACTTTTCTTCTCTTTTCTTTATTTCTCTTGCTTCTGGTTCTTTTGATCTTTGTGGTTCTTCTCTAATGTTTCTGTTGGTTAAGAGTGGTTTAACTAATCATTGCATAACAAATTAAAAGGCACATGAAATCATAGAACAACTTGTATTGAAAATACTATGTATGCATGCAATGATAGATACAAAGTTTTATCTTGGCCCAAAAGTGTTGGTTTTCTTGTAGATGACATGGAGTTGGGAATGACCTCTTATTTGAATTCAAACTTTGGTAGAAATTTGAATAGGGTTCCAAGTTGATTTTTGTTTCAAACTTTATTGTATTTGATTCTTTGTAACTTGTTCTTGGTTGTGGTGGAGAGAGGCATGATGGTATAGTTCAAATATTGCTTAGTATATAAGGGCAAAGTAGTGTAATCAGTAATTTTTTTAAGATCACTACTTCCTCTTTTCTTACTTAGGTTTTTGTGTTGCGGTTTATTTTCTTGATTCTTTTCTATTTGCTTGTGATTGCTTGACTTAAATTTTGGTTTGGCCATTGACCCAAATGGGTTTTAGCATGTAACCATACACAAAATTTAATAGTTAGAAAACTATTTCAATTTAACAAAAATCTTTATTTAAAACTTTGGGCTCAGAGGATTTGTTTAAAAACCCTTCTCATACTCTTTTTATTTGAAGCATGGGAGCAAATGCTCAAATTCACAAGTTTTAAAAGACAAGAAATTAATCTTGTATTCAAAATAAAAGTTTTTGTTGTCTCCAAAATTTGGTATTTTAATAAATCCATTTATTTCTATTTTTCCAAAATTTTGGGTTGTTACAGCTTATCTCGGCCGTCCGGACTTGGAATCAGTTAAATTTTATGTCGAGAACGTTCCTCGTGAAATTTCCAACAACTTCTGTAGTGTTGTATTGTCAGGATTTTAATATGAATGAACCATTGCTAGTAGTTGAATTGCTACCTCCGTTCAGATATGTAGTGTGTTTTAGAAATTAAGTTAGCTTTCCACAACATATCACATTTCGGAACGAAGGTACATAGTGAGTAACCTGTCTTCTAAAAAAATAGTATTGTATACTAATGCATTTCTGTATTTGCAATTTTGTGGCATTGGCAGAATATGAATGTAATTAACAACATTTCAAGTGTGAACATAGCAAAATGTAGGTGCTTTCTTTTTGTTATGTTTTCTTTCATTTTTCTTATAACTGAATTATCAGACCATATGTCAAAAATAAAAAGAATTATCAGACCACCCAGTTGAACCAAGGAAAAAAATAGCGCGCTCTATAGCGTATTTTTAGTATCAATGCTAAATTTTCACAATTTTACTCGCTATGGCGCTAATTGCAAATTAACACACTATATCGCGCTAAAACATCATAGCGTCAGCGCTATTTCAAATATAGCATGCTATTTTTTCTTAGACTAGTGTGGAGTAAGCAATTATAAGATGAGATTGTTGAGTAAGCGAACATATGATACAAATATTAATTATTAAACATAACTAATCATGATAAAACATCTATGTGTTTCACTATAGACCTTATCTTTACTGAAATAATTTATTGTTTACTAAAATTTGAAAACGCTAATTTTTAATATCGCACGCTATTAGCACGTTATAGCGTGTATAGCGTTTGGAGAAGGGTTGCTCTAAATGAAATAGCACACTATTTTTAACCTTGAGTTGAACTCATGAATTAACAATGCGATATATTTGTAGTGTGTTTGTATTGTCATGATTTCTATATGAATGAACCATTGCTAGTAAGGAACTACTACCTCCGTTCAGAAATGTAGTGTGTTTTAGAAAGGTATGTTAGCTATCCAAAACATAGTACATTTCGGAACAGATGTAGTGTACCAACCAGTCTTTAAAAATAGTATATTAATGCATTCTCGTATTTGCAATTCGGTGCCATTGGCAGAATATAAATGTAATTAACTAGCATCTCAAATATGAACACAGCACAATGTAGCCGTGCTTTCTTATTTTTTGGTTTTTCGTATAACTGAATTATTAAACCATCCAGTCGAACTCATGAATTACAAAGGCCATTTATTTGTAGTGTCTTAGTATTGTCAGGAATTTTATGTTCATACTATAAGCATGAAAAACAAACAGTGCCGCTGTTAGAATTTGCTCTATGTCAGTAACATCCTTTTTGCCTCCAATTTGAAATGTTGCAGCAAAAATGGAACTGATGTTTGTAACCCCACCACCATTAGTGGCTCATCCATCAGATGCATGGTTCCTCGCTTGATCGGCGGACTGCAGACACTTGACGATCATTCATACAGTGTACAATGTTGTGCTTGACCATGGAAAAGACCCTCCTGCACTCCCCGTGCTGTTATGAGCTTAACCTATGCCAGTATCTTGTGGGTGCTATCTACGTCTTTGAGCAGGATTCCTACTGAGATGGACCTGCGGGGTTCATCGTTTGGAAGTAGGTTAACAGCCTCGGCGACCACTCCCTGTTCCTTGGAATCAATTATCCGATCATTGTCAACCTAAAGATATCCAATCGCCAGGCTCCTAATGGCACACTGGTTCCATTCATGAGGAAAAATTGTGTCTACACATCATACCATCAGTTTTGCAAAATAGTAAACCCTCGTATTATGTGCTTCAACATCAGCCTTCCCAGAGATGGTTGGAATTGTGTCTGACAGGTGTCAATCTGGTTTAATCCTAGTGTATATGTTGTGCACTCATTGAGATATCTAGGGGCCTAGACTAAGCCGTGGATTCTCTTGTGTTTTGCTGGGCCGAGCAAGTAGTAGTACGTAGTTTGAATCAGTTTATAGAAGCGATGATGTGCTTTTGTAGTTCTATTGCCTTATATGTTATATAATCCATGTATCCCTGTTTATATGTTAGCCTAATTTCTGTACTATCAATCTATATATAGACACACCTCTTGTAGCTTTGGTTTTAACAGGGGAAAGCACCTCCCCACTGCTTGAGCTATTCTTGATGCAGTCCATGAAATAGGCTTTAACCGGCCCATGATTGATCGAGGCTATGTTGGCCATATATCTAGTAAATATGCACTTTGTAATCCAGAAAGGATTGCACACGGATGATTTAAAATCTATTTTTTAGTAATGGAAATGCCTAAACAATATTTATGAGAACTAATAGTCCAGTTGTCCTATCATTTTTTGTAACATATAATTCATATTTTGTTGAACATATTAATGGTCTAAGTTTTATTAAATTGACTGCGTGCCTGTTAAACTAAGCCAGAGGGGGTATGTAACAAAATGACAATTGGCATGTCATAAGTATCCTGGTATGGTTCCATGCAGTTAGGTTAGACACAAAAGGTTTTCAAATATGGAACCCCTCGCTATGAAAGGTCTTACCGGCAATTTTGATAACCATTTTTAAAAATTCAAGAAAATGACACACTTCTAAAGTAACTTGACGACATTGAATGTACATGTTTCCTTTTCGCGTTAACTAGCACACTATTTTCGGTGGAAAAATATATTGAAATCGAAGCAGTAAAAACAAGTGAAAACCATCTCTCGAGTCAAATTGATGTGACGAGACGCCAGACTGCATGGCAAATTTAGACGGACGGTGTGCTAGACTACCTCAGCGTGCTACTAATTAATGTCTAACCGGCCTCCTCGATGTAGCTGCCAAGGAGACCAAACGAGCAAGCAAATCTCCTCCCTCTTGTTTCTGCCTTGCCTCTCCCTCTTCTTCCCCACTCTCCAATGATCGATCACACCCACCATCTCCTCCCCTGCCGCCATCCCATCTCATTTCGTTCCTCTTGAGCTCTCACTTTTCTAGCGTTCCATCATTCTCCAGCGCGTCCCCCACAAAGGCGCAGCCCCATTCCGTGCATGCAAAGGTCCTCGAAAAAACCCCAATCGCCCACACATTCACCCTCCACCTAAATCCATCTCGACTTGATCGATGGAGGATTCCAAGCGGGGCGGTTACTAGGAGTCTCTACCGGGGACACATCGACCTCATCACTGAGCATCAGGATATTACCAGCACCATCCGGCTAGCCGTATGCTCTAGAAATCTTTGTGAGAAGATCGGATATAATAAAGGTACCAGGTTTTTTTTCACCATTGGAATGTACCCTGCCTGCTGATGCGTCAGCCTACTCCTTGGTTTGATGAGCACTGGGATGAGGCGAGGGAAAATCATGAGCACGACAAGGTATACGACATGGTGCCCCTCGACCATCCTCGGCGTATCGTCGTCCTGCCGTTCACGGATGAAAGGATCTGGGTTGGCATGAACAGCGACTGGCTCGCCACCTTCGACCGGTACGGGGACTAGTGCCTCATGAATGTCTACACCAAGCAACAAATCGATCTTCCATCACTGGCTACTTGCAATATCCGGCTGGTTCATCATCTTAGTGATACGTATGAGCATCCTGGAATGTACTACAAGAATTAGGGTCCATGCCTTTAGTTGTTGAAGATCGTAATATGCAAAGTGCCCACAGAAGGTGGACATTATGCAGATTACAAGCTCATTGCTTTGTTCAATAATGCAGTCGCCTACCTAGAAGGCGGCAGTGAAAGGTGGAGACTTTTGGGGGACCTTGACCATTTTAGGTACCCTTGCAGCTAGTACAGACAAAAGTACTGTGATACCATTGAGCGTGGTGGCTTTGTTTATGTAGTGGATGGAAGAGGCTGCACGTACTGTTGGGATGCCACAGAGGATTGTAAATTTTTGGCTTATTTGTTGCATTACATCATACATTGAATGAAACCCTGAAGTTATTTCTTTAGTTAACTAGTACCTTGTTTATATTATGCTTTCATGACTAAATGATCACACCATATATCTTAATATGAATGAACCATTCCTAGTAATGAATTACTACCTCTCTTCGGAAATGTAGTATGTTTTAGAAATTTTAAGTTAGATTTCCAAAACATAGTACAATTCGGAATGGAGGTAGTTTAGTAACATGTTTTTCAAAAAATACTATATTGATGCATTCCTGTATTTGCAATTATGTGCCATTGGCAGAATATGAATGTAATTAACAGGCATCTCAAATGTGAACATAGCAAAATGTAGCCTTGTTTCTTGGTTATTTTTCATTCATATTTCGCATAACTGAATTATCAGACCATGCAGTTGAACTCATGAATGAACAATACCATTTTTCTTCTATTGTGTGTTATTATTGTTAGGTTTTACTGTTCATACTATAAGCATGAATAATGAAAAATGCTGCTGTTAGAATTTGCTCTATGTCGGTAACACCCTTTTTTCCTCCAATTTGAATTGTTGCAGCAAAAATGAAGCTGTCGTTTGTATCCCTACCACCATTAATGGCTGATCTGTCCAATTTGTGGTTCCTCGCTCGATCGGTACAGCAAACGCTTGATGATCATTCGTACAGTGTACGACATTGAGGTTGACCACGGCAAAGACCCTCCTAACACTCCTCATGTTGTTAATGGGCTTAACCTATGCCAGTATCATGTGGGTGATGTCTACGTCTTTGAGCAGGGGCCCTGCTTAGATGGGCATGTCGGGTTCGTTGTTTGGAAGCAGGTTAACAGCCTCAGCGACCACTCTCTATTCCTTGGAATCAATTATCTGATCATTGTCAACCTGAATATGTCCAATCACGAGGCTCCTGATGGCACACTGGTTCCATTCATGAGGAAAAATTGTGTCTACACATCAGAACAGCAATTTTGCTCAAGTGTAAAGCCTCGTATTATGCGCTTCAACCTTCAGGCAAATGAAGGTGAGCCTGTAGGAGCCATCAGCCTTCCTAGAGATGGTTGGAATAGTGTCCAACAGGTGTCAATCTGGTTTAAGCCTAGTGTAGATGTTGTGCACTTATTGAGATCCCTTGGGGCCTGGACTGAGCCGTGGATTCTTCTATTGTTTGGCTGGACCAATCAACTACGTTTATTCGATAGTTTGAATATGTTTATTATATAAACGATGATGTGCTTTTGTACTTCACATGTTCTTCTATGTCATAATACATGTATCACTGTTTATATGTTAGTGTAATTTCAGCATGGTTGAAGGAACCTTCACATTTGGCGAAGGTTCTCTATGTTGAGTTGCCGATGCAGGAAGTGACATTAGTCGATGCGCGCTGGAGCGTACTTCACAGAAGACATAGCCTACATTCAAGCATCATGTGCTCATGTATGTTCACCAGGTGCTGGACCGCAGGACTTATGATATGCAGCATCTTCCTTGCGTCTCTAGCAATGATTGACGGCATAGGGCCTGCTCTATTTCGTGATTGCAGACACTACTTCTATGGCTCAAGGGGTCGGACAAGGGTCTGAATCTGCATATTTGAGGCAATGAACTTGGTACTGAATCTGATCTACTATATGTGAAAATGCTCTTATGTGGTCACAGAACATGTATGTGCTAGTGTGCTAGTAAATTCAACTGATTTTTGCCGTCAGACTTTGTGCATGTTAATTAACTAAGTGCATGTTGTGGTGTACTAGTGTACAACTGGATGTACTGTGTGTGTGAACTAGGTGTGCTAAGTCTGTTAAGTGGGTGAGCCTTTTGCATGATGGCAATGGTTGTGCTCATTTTAATTTGTATTTTTGGCTGATGTTGCTGGGGATATCTCTAGCAGATTGAACTGAGGACATGATTGATTACATGTTGAGTATCTTTGCGCTAATGTGGGCATATTCAAACCTGCACTTCATAATGTTAGTTATATTATTATTATGTGCTTGTGTTGGCCATATTGTTGCTCTATTATTGGGTGATGTCAAAATGTGGCATACATACTATAGCATTTATGTATGGGAGGAAAATACTTTTTTCTAGCAAAAAAAGTGAAGAGTACCACCCGAACACGTCCTTACCCGGCCAAACTGAATTAGGCATCATCTCACCATAGCAACCCAAGTAGGAGGCCGTTGAAGATGAGAGTTGGGGTTTGTGTTAACCTGAACTGTAGTTCATATGCCTAGTTATATTACTATTATATGCTTCTGCTAGCTTCCCATATTGTGATGAACATGCTATTAGGTGGTTTGGTGAAGTCAAAATGTAGTAGTATACTAAGCTCCTGCTCACAAACATATATTTAAAAAACACACACTTATAATGTACACATAGGCTACCATACACTAGTAAAGTCTACGCAGCTAATCAAGTCAGCTCTGGTAGTTGTCGCAGTGCCAAAATTTGAGGGATTGACTTACTAAGGTGTGTTGTTCGAACCCTGTTTTTACATACATATTAGCACACATTTTGTTGTTCAGAGAGTCTGACATCTGGGACTCAGCAGTAAGCAGTGTACCTCAACCTTATCATGTCAAATTTCACGGGCGGGTTCATTTTGTTGTGCAGAGAGGCTGACATCTAGGACCCACCAGTCAGCAGCGTCCAACTAATATACAATCTCATGGAACAACATCATTGTGTAGAGAGAGTCTGACATCCTGGACCCACCCGTCAGCAGTGCCCCTCAACATTATCAAGTTTGAATTTCACGGGCTAGTTAAAAATAACAGTCAAGTATGCAGCAATCATGGGGAACAAAATAAATCAATAGAGCACATGTTTCTTTTTCAAATGGTCTGACATCGGGGACCCACCACTCAACAGCGTCCATCCACCTTATCATGTTCGAATTTCTGTGGTAGGTTTAGAGTAGCCAAGTAGCTAGCATTCAGGTAGAACAAAAATAAAATTCAGATAGCACACGTATTATTCAGATATTCTAACATCTGGGACCCACCAGTCAGCAGCATTCCTCAACTTTATCAAGTCGAATTTCATGGGCGGGTTCAAAAATAATAGCCGAGTAGCCAGCATTCACGTGGAACAAAAATAAAATTCAGATAGCACAAGTATTGTTCAGAGATTCTAACATCTAGGACCCACCCGTCAGCAACTTCCCTCAACCTTATAAAGTTTGAATTTCAGGGGTGGGTTCGAAAATAAAATCTAGTAGCCACCAGATAGCACACGTTTATTGTTCAGAGAGTCTAACATCAGGGACCCACCTATCAGCAGTGTCCTCGACCTTTATAAATTCAAATTTCATGGGCGGGTTCGAAAATAATAGCCAAGTAGCCAACAATCACGCTGAAGAAAATAACTCAACATAGCACATGTTTCTTTTTTAGATAGTCTGACATCGAGGACCCACCCGACAGCAGCGTCCATGAACATTATCAACATACATAGCATAGGTTTGTTGTTCAGAAAGGCTAACATCAAGAACCCACTCGACTGCAACGACTATGAACATTATCAGAAAATATATATATAGCACAGGTTTGTTGCTCAGAGAAGCTGACATCGAGGACCCACCCGACAGCAGCAACCATGAACATTCTCGGCATAGCAGAGGTTTCTTGTTCAAAAGGCTGACATTGAGGTCCCACCAAATTGCATTGTCCATGAACATTATCAGGGTGAGCGGTTTTGAAAAATAAAAGTAAGTAGCCAGCAATCATGTGGAACAGATAATCGAACGAAGAGGCTGGCATCGGGGACCCACGGTCCAGACCATAGACTTGCATTGAGCAACATGAGATAGGTCGTGGGAACGAAAAAGACAAGTCTGCTAGAGACACTGACATCATGGCCCCACAGCCTGAAAAGGTCAGTTAGAGTCCAAAATAAAAAATGAAATCAAAAAATTGACATCCACCACGTGCCGGACAACCATATACCATGATTTGCCCTAATCGGTGGCAGTAGAGGGCCTCGGAAATGAGAAAAAAAAGAATTTCAATCTACTACAAAACCGACCAAAATTGTGGTAGAAGGGGGGTTTCCAGCAGCGACCAAAAGTGCCCAGTCGTGGTAGATGGACACTTTTCTTCTAGTGTATTAGAAAGAGCATGATCTGCCTGCACTTCCTCCAAGGTAGGAGAAGGTGAACGTGGCCACGATATGATTGAATCCCCTCCCTCACTGATGTACCTGCTACGACCAGACATTGATGACAATTTTGCACCTGCAATCTCAAGGTATTTATGGAACCGCATCGATTAGGGTGGGCGGGGCAGGAGCAGCTTACCAAGTAATGCTAGCAATTGGCACGGCCTTTTGTTGTTCTTTGAACATCGGTCGTCATGGGCGGCTAATCTGCATGCGGCAGAAATCTGCGTGCGGTGGATCTGTGTGCCAAGGAACTCCTGCAGTGGGTATAATGTGTGCGGAGGAAACACTATGATGGTGTCCTTGTTGAGGTGCAGTGTCATCGTCCATCGGTGATGGCTGCTCTGTCCACGAGTGGGGTAGGAGGCACCGGTGATGTCTGTTTTGTCCATGGGTGGGGTAGGACCTGCTCGTGGCTGGGAGCGCTCATCCGGTGCATTGATTCGACGTGTCATACATGACCACACGGTCCTACACGATCCCACCGTTCAATGTTTAGTTGCTCCGGCCCCACATCATGGCCCCATGTTGAAGCATGAATTGCTTGCCTTTGGAACCCGCCATATCCTTGTACCTATCCATTGTAAACTGGTCGTACATATGGAAAATGCATCATTTTGGAATATGCAGCAAGTATGGCAACATAGATTGCAACAAATGTTGGTGCCAAAGATCTTACAAAATCATCAATGGTGGAGCCACTTTGAGGTGCACCATGCACTTGCTCAATGCAACTGGTCCATTGGCTACATGCCGCCTTGATCACATCCCAACGACCTTGTAGTGAGCGGTATGTTCTCGGTGGCCTATGAACGAGACGAGACATGAAGTGGCAAAACATGTCTTCAACACTGCCAATACCATTTGCCGGTTTGATCAGTGCCGGTCACGGCATCAAGAGAGACACATTCCCATGCCCTTATCAAACCTTCGTCTTCAATCTCGCAGTAGTTCGCCATCCTTCTACAAGGTCCCTTATGGTTTGCGGCATCTTCAAATGTCCCCTCATCTACCTCCTCCAACTCCTCCTCGCCGCCCTCAACATCCTCCACATCATCAACACCAAGCACACCATTCTCATAGTCACCTAGGGGCTCTTGCTCGATATCAATGGTTGCTTTATTGAGCATGCCCACAAAGGACTCCGGCTCTTTGTTGAGATGCACAACAAAAACTCAAACTCACTGCAAGTTGAACCAGAGGGGAAAAAGAAAAAATTACCTATTGGGACAATCAACAAACACCTCATAGGCGGGGTCACATCCGGCTGATGCATGCATGAACTTTGTAGTTTATTGATGCATATTACTACATATTATAATGTTATCAGTTGATAGAATCATGTTTTATAAAGATTTATGGGGATTTTCCATGGATCCCCCTTATTTTGGTTATAACTCTGCATAACAGGAAAACCATGTTTTGTGTATTTTGATGTTTCATGAACCTTCCTGAACTCAAATTGACCTGGGATTTTTTTCGGGCGATAATATTTTATCAAGAGAACCTTTTGGAGCACAAGAAGTCAACGAGGGAGGCCACGAGGCCCAAAAGAGCAAAGGTGGCATGGGCCCCTGGCCTGGCCATGCCACCCATCTTCGTTTGAGGCTCGAGCCTCCGATGTCATCCATCTTCGTCTCCTGATGCTCAGCTTGACCTAAAAACATCTATATAAATACCCCCCCCCCCTCGGCGTACTGAAACAGAGGTTGTTCAAGCGAAGATTGGAGAGGGAAACGCTGCTGGAGTTGCCCCTGGATGCTTCTCCAACCTCTTCGACATCAACACCATCGCGACACCGCCATGAAGAGGGAGTAGTCCACCTCTGTACTATGGGTTTGTGACAGTAGCGTGATCTATTTCTCTCTTATGCTTCAATGTTTAGATGCCATATGAGCTGTCGAACATGATTATGGCACATATTATGTAATTCCTATGTGGTGGATCTTTATTTTACTGGATGATCTATGATATGTGATATGTTATTATGTTCTTGATGTATGATTAGATGCATATTATTACCCTGTTCTTTATGACTTGTTCTGATCCAACTTCTATGCGAGAGCGCGAGAGGGGGATGGTGTGTTAGATGGAGTAACTAGGTAGCGGTAGTGAATAGTGAATAGTATTCATGATCTGCTATGGTGTTTACCTTTCCACGGTTACCTCACTAGGGATAAAAAGAATGCATGTATTATAATTTCTTAGTGACAGCTGAGAATCCCAAGCGACATTCATAGGCATAGTTCTATTGTAATATGTCCAAGCGGTAGCATATTTGATATTCAACATCATGTCAAAGTACCTAAGGGTATACTCTGTTAATTATTAATACTAGATTGCTTGAAGTGAAATTCCTATCTAGTGGAGTATAAGTCAGATGTGTTGCATCATCTTTAATTTAGGATGTGATGCCCATATAAATATTATCAAGTTAAGATAATAAAAATCATGTCGATCTTTTGGTCATCTATCTTGCGCTTAATGCCACCACAACTTTATGAGAGAGTAGACAAGTGAACCCATGAACCCCGGTGCAATTTTAATCATAAGAAACACATTTCCAACACTTTTACTTACACTTTTATTTTCAGCATTAATTAATTCCGAAAATACAAAAAAATTACTTTCTTGCATTCACATACTGACGAGGGTTAACTCGACAAATTTCCTAGATGAAGGACTTAGGATCGGGGGAATAGGGCGTCGGATGAACTCGAAGGTAAAATCAGTCAAACAAGGTGTGTATCGAAAGTAACGTGGTGGTCGACTTGGCTTACTTTCAATCTGTCCCTCACCGTCCTCTCCTGGCCCCTATATATAGGTGGCCAGGTCTCAAGGAACGGGAGGGGTCCGATACATATTACAACATCGGTATACGACATAAACTCGTATTTTGACTATGATTACACTTGGGCCTAGCTTAACGGGCCTCAGGGGTACTCAAGTAATGGCCTCTATTATCTATACCCTTGTCAGTAGCCCTCGAGATTCTACCAGAATTGTAGATTCAGGTTGAATCTCAAATCTTTCATATCTTCCACTTGATCAATCTTTCGACTTCTTCTTCTTCATGTAAAAATAATCAACTTCCATTATATTATCTCGCAAGGGGTTTTGGTGAACAAGCCTGACAGCTCTGATGGATCAAGAGGCCAGTTAACTGCCAAAGCAGATACTTGTCACCTACTTCAAACTCAATCCCCTTGGACTTGAATCTAGAAAACTGGTCAAACCCACTCTGATATGGGCACGACAGAGGAGGTGAAGCCCAATTTCAGGACTCCACCAGGATAAGGGCAGCTTGAAGATTGGCATGCTAGGACGACCTACGATATGAGATAATTTAGTCTAAGGTTGTGTCAGCAATTTATATATCTGTTTATGTTATTTCGTGTGCCAGGTCATGTTATGGGCCACTTAGGGTTATTTGTGTTTTGGGCTTGGGCCTATCCAAGCCCAATAGTTTTCTGGCCATCTATATAAGGAGGCCAGCAGTCTAGGGTTCAGGGGAGTTCAGAATTTTAGAGTTAAACTATCGCGTGGTGTTCCACCGTGTATCATCCCTCCAGGGAAACGGCGCTGCCGTGTTATCTAATATATATTGATGTGAGGGTTCTTGTGTTCATCAAGGATTATCAGGCTCAGTTTTGAGGCGTGTTGATTCTCTTCACGTTGCTTGCTGGATTCATTCCTCTTCATCATCTTGGTATCAAAGCATAGCGTTGATCACGGTGCAGAGGTTCTATTGACAGGCTGATCGCAAGATCTGTTAGTTGATTAAGTTTGAGGCAGAAAATTATATAGAACTTTTAGTTCAAGTTATCACCATTCCTCTGGGATTTGCGTCTGTGATGGCGTCTCGGACGTTTGTCTAGTTATCTATCAATAAAGATAAGAGA
The DNA here is from genome assembly GCA_007115705.1 of Dactylis glomerata. Lineage (NCBI taxonomy): Eukaryota > Viridiplantae > Streptophyta > Magnoliopsida > Poales > Poaceae > Dactylis > Dactylis glomerata. The sequence continues at coordinate 4,715,847 of QXEO01000339.1, forward strand.
GTTCTTGAATTGTCAAGAATAATCCTGTGTGCGCGAAGGTCCTTGAATCTGTCAAGGATTGTCGAGCTATTGGCGTGTTGATTCAGCGTCAGGTTTGTCGTTCATCATCAAGCTGCTCGCAGGATTGGTGTTCCCCAATCTTCAGGTCGCGTGTTCCGCTCACGTGATTGGAAGATCTATCAGATTAGGAGGTGCATCATGAAAGATCGGGCAAACAATCAAGAACTCTCATAGCAATCTATATTAGACAACATGGTAGCGCCGTTTCCCCAGAGGGATGATACATGGTGGAACACCACGCGATAGTTTAACTCTAAAATTCTGAACTCCCCTAAACCCTAGACTGCTGGCCTCCTTATATAGATGGCCAAAAACTGTTGGGCTTGGACAGGCCCAAACCCAAAACACAAATAACCCTAAGTGGCCCATAACATGACCTGGCACACGAAATAACATAAATAGATATATAAATTGCTGACACAACCTTAGACTAAATTATCTCATATCATAGGTCATCCTAGCGTGCCAATCTTCAAGCTGCCCTCATCCTGGTGGAGTCCTGAAATTGGGCTTCACCTCCTCTGTTGTGCCCATATCATCCTTACCCCCTTCAAAAAGCGTTATCCCCAACGCGTGAGGGTCTGCTCGAAAGGGTAGCGAAATATCAACAATAGCACCACGCATATTTGTCGTCTTCAAGTCTTGCTTGCCTTCCTCACCACTTCCTCCCTCTTGGCCTGCTCGACTTGATACAGCCCTTGGTGGTTGCACCTCCTTTTTGCGCCAAATTAACTTGTAGTTAGGCGCCTCCACCTTTTTCTTCTCAATCCTTGCTGGAACCTTGCGTTGCTAAACATGAACCTGCTTAGCACGACCCTGCAAAGTAGTAATGCCTAGGCCACACAACTGACGAACACGTCCATCCTTGCCTTTGTGCACACGTACCGCTGTTCCAACAAAACATTTCCGAGGTGTTCTCACAAAACTTTGGCTGACTACCCGCGGCACCATATGCACCGGAACATGATCAACACCACCGTCATCGGTCTGAACACCCATGTCAACACGAACTGGAAGTGGAACACATGGAACACATGCTAACATATCCTTTCCTTCATCAATATGAGGCTTGACTTCAACCGGCTTGTCACTAACAAGAACAACTGGCTTGTCATCTATAGGCTTGGCTGAAACAATAACACTACTGACACTTTTCGCATCATGCTCCTCTTGCTGCACCTTAGCTAGCCCTGGTTGTGGCTTAGCTTTATGCAACTTCTCCTTGCGAACCACCAACATGACATCAGACTTGATTTGATCATCACTCATAGGCTTCAACGTCCGCTGTTTGCCATCATGCATAAAGGAATATGTATTTGTTCTCCCAGCATGCATAGCATTGCGATCATACTGCCATGGACGTCCAAGTAACAGCCCACATACCTCCAATGGCAACACATCGCATTCCACCTCATCAACATAGTCACCAACTATAAATGGCACACGTACCTTATGAGTAACCTTCAGCATATGATGAGGACATCCCTACGGTTGATACAACCGTTGCTCCTACAGCCACACTTCCTCACATTCCACAATTCCAAGGACCTCTCACAAGAGCTCGTGCACGCCAACTAAATTATCAGGTACTTTCGTTTCTAGGAACTATTCCTAATATTCATGAGAATATGATGCTGCCTAAATCAGATGTGTTTATGTTACTTAGGAATGATGGGCCTAGCATGGATGAGAGGGACAAGCATTGGAGCATGATCGTGCATGGAGATGAAGGCAGCAATCGTGTGAGGATTCAGGATGACGCTACAAGTGAAGATTTCAGAACTTTGAAGCCACCATAATGCTGCACGGATGCTTGGACGAAATTCACAAGTTACTCCATCATAAAATTCATCCAAGGCTTTATATGGTGCTGCGTCACCTTATTTTATGGGTTAAACCCATGTATTTTCGTCATAGGTATTTTAGGGATTTTCTGGAGGCTGTTTGAGTGGAAATTGGCCCATCTAGGGTTATTTTCGGATGGCCCATTAGGGCTATACGAAAATCCCTGCCCTTTCCCTCATATATACCTCCTTTTAGCCGTCATTAGAACTTGGATTTTGTTTAGTTAAAGACTTAGCCACGAGCTACTCTTCGCCATAGGCACAAGTGTCAAATCGACCTTTTGAACTATGCACAGACAGAATCCCACCTCTTCAATAAAGCCTTCATCTTTATTTGCAATATCTTGATTGCAACTATAATTCTTGCTTGTTCTTCGATTGCTTGCAGGGATTGATCCTCGTGATCAGGTTGATCTAGCTCCGGCGTGATCAATAGCCTCGGAAGTTGGTGTATCGATTGCTAAGGCGCAACATCTCGCACGTTTGTAGTCGGATCGTCAACGTCGACCTCCACCATAATCGATAGTTATCGTCTCATCGAAAGATCGGGCACCTTTACCCTATCAAGTGGTATCAGATTTCGGGTTTCTCGGTGAGATCTTACAGTTTTCGTAGTTTAGATTGCATATGTTCTTCTTCCTATAAACCATAAAAAGCCAAACAATTAGGGTTAGATCCGTATCCTAGAAACTTTTTTTCGGGCCTTTTGCATCTTTTCTTTTCAGTATTTGTTTTCTTGAATTCTAGTCTGCATCGTCGTGTCCAGTGCTGGTTTTAGGTCTAGACCTTTAGAGTTTCGAGTTCTGGTCACCGTCCCACCACAGATTCCGCCACCACCGATTTCGTGATCACCACCGCCACCACCGATTCCGCCATACCCTGCGCCCACATACCGCCTCCGCGACCACATATCCTTGTTTTCGTTTTCCTACTCTTGTTTCCCATCATTGCAGATCCGATTTGCGTTGTAACTTGATCCGAGTTCCAGAAAGTTTCGGCCAGAAGGAAAGAGGAGGGGAGAGCAAAAAAAAAAAAGTCAACTCCACATCTAAGTTGGTTTGACCCGTTCCTACTAGTCCAGTCCGAATCTAGTCCGAGTTGGACAGTTTCGTCAGTTTTTGACAGTTTTCGACAGCAAACTTCAACTGGCCATAACTTTTGCATACGAACTCCGTTTTCGACGTGCGACCACTCCGTTTTCGACGTGCGACACTCAGAACTCCCAAAAAAGGCCGGGAAGGCCGAGTTTTTGCCCTCTGAAGTTTCAGACCCGAAAATTCCTGTAGATCTTCACTTATATCTTGCTTGGGAGCTGTTTCTTTCTGCTTGTTGTGCCACGCTGTGACTTCCTTAGTGTTCTTGGCTCGCGTCTCTAGCTTGGGATAGTCTAGGACCAGCACAGTACCGTCGTTGAGCTATTATTCAACCTTGCATTGCTGTTTTGAAATTGTTGCTACAGATATTGCAACCACCCAGAGCTCCACATATTCCTACACCGTGCGTTGACACCACCTGGCAATCGCTCTATTCAATCTTCCTGAAGTTTGGTCACGACGGTTGCTGATCGCCACCTGCTGCAGGGTAAGAACGGGTAAGAGTATTGGTTTGCTTGACAGATTAAGCGTTTTCCACCCCTATTCATGTTTTATCCATATCCTACACCTGTGCTTTTGAGTACTAATCATGCCATCAGACAACACCGAGCCCCAGCCACTCGAGGGTGAAGCCTTGCAGGCTCACGTCACCAAACTTTTGTCTGATCATATGCAGGATGTGAAAAAGCGTTTTAGTGACATGATGGAGCAACTCGAGGGACTCGAGACCACCTTCACCGCCAAACTCGACGCTAAATTCCAGGAGGTGCTAGCACGCTTACCACCTCCACCGCCAGCTCACGCGCCTCCTCCACAGCCGACTCGCGTGGCTCCTCCACCGACCTTTTTGGGACGTGCACAGCGCATTCTCCATCAACCGGCACAAACTTCGGTTGCGGGTGCTACTGCGGGCACTGCGGCTGCTGGCGTTGCAGGAGCTACGGGTGTTACACAGGCCCATGATGCACAGTTGGATGATTATTATGGGGAAGATGAGTACGAGGGCGAGTACGCGGATGACTTCACAGTTGATCAGCCACCTGGTCATCCTCGGCCCTATATTCGCCGTCCACCTCCTCATCCGTTGGTACGTGATGATGACCATGTTGCTAAACTAAAATTAAATGTTCCTACGTTTGATGGTCACTATAATCCTGATGCATACCTTTCTTGGGAATTAGAATTAGACCAGCGTTTTGCATGCTTAAATTATCCTGAGGATAGACGTGTCAGTGCTGCTACTTGTGAGTTCACTAGTTTTGCTTCCATATGGTGGTCTGAATATTGTCGTGCTAATCATGCTAATCCAATCACTACATGGGATGCTTTAAAACATGCTATGCGTATTCGTTTTGTTCCACCATATTATCAGCGTTCCATGCTTACAAAATTAGCACGTCTAGATCAAGGCAAAAATTCTGTAGAGGATTATTATCAGGAGTTGCAAACTGGCATGCTATGCTGTGGTATAGAGGAGGATAATGAAGCATTAATGGCACGTTTTGTAGGCGGGTTAAATAAGGAAATTCAGACCATTCTTAGATATAAATCTTATCACACTATTACCCATTTGTTCCATCTTGCGTGCAATGCTGAATGTGAAGTGCAGGATCGACGCGAGGCGACACGAACTAATTTTTCTGCAGGGCGTTCTTCTTGGAGATCACAGAATTCAGCGTCACGGGCTGCTGCACCTACACCTCCAGCGACCACATCCACACGATCTGCAGCATCCACACCACCTCCGTTTGCTGCACGGAAGACTACTACGGGACCAGCACCGAGTGCTGCGTCCTCCATGGCATCTATAGGCAAGTCCAGCCAAATTCAGTGCCGCAAATGTGGTGGACTTGGTCACTTTGCACGCGATTGTGCCTCCTCCCGCGTGATGATTGCTCTTGAGGATGGTGGATACGATTCCGCTAGTGATTATGATGAAGATACTTTGGCTCTTATTGCATCTGATGAGCAATGTGCTGCTGCATCCACGGAGCAAGATTCTGAATATATGGCTGCAGAACATGCGGAGAAATACCCGAGTTTAGTTGCACAGCGAGTCTTGAGTGCACAAATTACCAAGGCTGAGCCCGACCAGCGCCATAATCTGTTCCATACCAAGGGCGTGGTTAAAGATCGCTGTATTCGCATTATTATTGATGGCGGGAGCTGCAACAACTTGGCGAGCATGGAGATGGTTGAAAAGCTTGCTCTTACGACACAACCACATCCTTGTCCATATCACATTCAATGGTTTAATAACAGCGGCAAGGTTAAGGTAACACGTACAGTTCGTGTGCATTTTACTATTGCTGCATATGCTGATTATGTTGAGTGTGATGTTGTTCCTATGCAAGCATGTGCTCTTTTACTTGGTAGACCATGGCAATTTGATACAAATTCTATACACTATGGTAGCACAAATCAGTATTCTCTTGTTCATAATGATAAGAAAATTGTGTTACTTCCCATGTCTCCTGAAAGTATTCTAAAAGATGATCTTGCTAGAGCTAGTAGAGCACATAATGAGGGGAAAAAGCTGAGCGAAAATCAGATTGTTGCTAAGGAACTTATGCCTTCTACAAGTACTTCTAAATCTGCTCCAAAACATGCTAACAAAATTCGTTTGAAAAGTACTTGTTTGCTAGCTAGCAAATCTGATATTTCTGAAATTGATGTGAGTACTACTGCATGTTATGCTATCATTTGCAAAGAAGTGTTGTTTTCAGCTGAAGAGATGCCTTCTTCTTTGCCACCTGCTGTTGCTAACATTTTGCAGAAGTATGCGGACGTTTTTCCACAAGATGTACCTCCAGGCCTGCCACCTATTCGTGGAATTGAGCACCAAATTGATTTGATTCCTGGCGCATCTTTGCCCAACCGTGCGCCATATCGTACCAATCCGGAGGGGACGAAAGAGATTCAGCGACAAATTCAAGAACTTCTTGACAAGGGTCATATTCGTGAGTCTCTTAGTCCTTGTGCTGTTCCTATTATTTTGGTACCAAAGAAAGATGGTTCTTCGCGCATGTGTACTGATTGTAGAGCAATCAATAATATTACTATTCGTTCTCGTCATCATATTCCTCGTTTAGATGACATGCTTGATGAATTGAGTGGCTCTACCATGTTTTCTAAAGTTGATTTGCGTAGTGGTTACCACCAAATTCGTATGAAGTTAGGAGATGAATGGAAAACTGCATTTAAAACTAAATTTGGCCTATATGAGTGGTTAGTGATGCCTTTTGGTTTAACTAGTGCTCCCAGCACTTTCATGAGATTAATGAATGAAGTTTTACGTGCTTTTATTGGACATTTTGTGGTGGTATATTTTGATGATATATTGATATATAGCAAATCTGTAGAAGAACATTTGGAACATTTACATGCTGTTTTTGATGCTTTACGTGCTGCACGTTTGTTTGGTAACATTGCAAAGTGCACCTTTTGCACGAATAGAGTTGCTTTTCTTGGTTATGTTGTTACAGCACAGGGTATTGAAGTTGATCCCGCCAAGATTGAAGCAATTTCGAGTTGGCCACAACCCAAAACAGTCACACAAGTGCGGAGCTTCCTTGGCCTCGCTGGATTTTATAGGCGCTTTGTCAAAGATTTTGGTTCCATTGCAGCGCCGCTGAACGAGCTTACTAAGAAAGATGTGCCCTTTGTTTGGGGCAATGCACAACAAGACGCCTTCATGTTACTCAAAGATAAGCTTACACATGCTCCTTTACTTCAACTTCCTGATTTTAATAAGACTTTTGAGTTGGAATGTGATGGTAGTGGAATTGGTTTAGGAGGAGTGTTGTTACAAGAGGGTAAACCTGTTGCATATTTCAGTGAGAAATTGAGTGGAGCTAGTTTGAACTATTCTACTTATGATAAGGAATTATATGCTCTTGTTCGAACATTAGAAACTTGGCAACATTATTTATGGCCTAAAGAATTTGTTATACATTATGATCATGAATCTTTGAAGCATATTCGTAGTCAAGCTAAGTTGAATAAACGTCATGCAAAGTGGGTTGAATTCATTGAATCTTTTCCTTATGTTATTAAACACAAAAAGGGTAAAGATAATATTATTGCTGATGCTTTGTCACGTCGTTATGCCATGTTATCTCAACTTGACTTCAAAATCTTTGGATTGGAAACTATCAAAGAACAATATGTGAACGATCCCGATTTTAAAGATGTTTTGCAGCATTGTTTAGAGGGTAGAACTTGGAACAAATTCATCCTCAATGATGGGTTTGTGTTCTGTGCTAACAAACTATGCATTCCAGAAGGTTCCGTTCGTCTTTTGTTATTACAGGAGGCGCATGGAGGAGGATTAATGGGTCACTTTGGAGTAAAGAAGACAGAAGACGTCCTTGCTACACACTTCTTTTGGCCACGCATGAGAAGGGATGTTGAGAGGTTTGTTGCTCGCTGCACAACATGTCAAAAAGCTAAGTCCCGCCTTAATCCACATGGTTTATATATGCCTCTTCCTGTTCCTAGTGTACCTTGGGAGGATATTTTTATGGACTTTGTGTTAGGATTACCTCGAACACAGAAGGGGAGGGATAGTATTTTTGTGGTTGTGGATAGATTTTCTAAGATGGCACACTTTATTCCTTGTCATAAGAGTGATGATGCTGCTCATGTTGCTGAATTATTCTTTCGCGATGTTGTTCGCTTGCATGGTGTGCCTAATACTATTGTTTCAGATCGTGATACTAAATTTCTTAGTCATTTTTGGAGATGTTTATGGGCTAGGTTGGGGACTAAATTGTTGTTTAGTACTACATGTCATCCACAAACTGATGGACAAACTGAAGTAGTAAATAGAACTTTATCTACCATGTTAAGGGCTGTTTTAAAGAAGAACTTAAAAATGTGGGAAGATTGTTTACCTCATATTGAATTTGCTTACAATCGTTCCGTGCATTCTACAACTAAGTTATGTCCTTTTGAGATTGTGTATGGTTTTGTTCCTCGTGCACCTATTGATTTATTACCTATTCCATCTTCGGTGCAACATAATTTTGATGCTACACAACGTGCTGAATAGATTCTTACGTTGCATAGGATTACTAAGGAAAATATAGAACGTATGAATGCTAAATATAAAGTTGCTGGTGATAAAGGACGAAAGCATATTGTGTTTGATGTGGGAGATCTAGTTTGGTTGCATTTGCGCAAAGATCGTTTTCCTGATTTGCGCAAGTCTAAATTAATGCCACATGATGCTGGTCCTTTTAAAGTGTTAGAGAAAATGAATGATAATGCATATAAACTTGAGCTTCCTGCAGAGATGGGCACGGTAATTCCTTCATTTAACATTGCAGATTTGAAGCCATACTTTGGAGAAGAAGATGAGATTGCGTCGAGGACGACTTCAATTCAAGAAGGGGAGGATGATGAGGACATCCCTATGGTTGATACAACCGTTGCTCCTACAGCCACACTTCCTCACATTCCACAATTCCAAGGACCTCTCACAAGAGCTCGTGCACGCCAACTAAATTATCAGGTACTTTCGTTTCTAGGAACTATTCCTAATATTCATAAGAATATGATGCTGCCTAAATCAGATGTGTTTATGTTACTTAGGAATGATGGGCCTAGCACGGATGAGAGGGACAAGCATTGGAGCATGATCGTGCATCGAGATGAAGGCAGCAATCATGTGAGGATTCAGGATGACGCTACAAGTGAAGATTTCAGAACTTTAAAGCCACCATAATGCTGCACGGATGCTTGGACGAAATTCACAAGTTACTCAATCATAAAATCCGTCCAAGGCTTTATATGGTGCTGCGTCACCTTATTTTATGGGTTAAACCCATGTATTTTCGTCATAGGTATTTTAGGGATTTTCTGGAGGCTGTTTGAGTGAAAATTGGCCCATCTAGGGTTATTTTCGGATGGCCCATTAGGGCTATACGAAAATCCCTGCCCTTTCCCTCATATATACCTCCTCCTAGCCGTCATTAGAACTTGGATTTTGTTTAGTTAAAGACTTAGCCACGAGCTACTCTTCGCCATAGGCACAAGTGTCAAATCGACCTTTTGTACTACGCACAGACAGAATCCCACCTCTTCAATAAAGCCTTCATCTTTATTCGCAATATCTTGATTGCAACTATAATTCTTGCTTGTTCTTCGATTGCTTGCAGGGATTGATCCTCGTGATCAGGTTGATCTAGCTCCGGCGTGATCAATAGCCTCGGAAGTTGGTGTATCGATTGCTAAGGTGCAATGTCTCGCACGTTTGTAGTCGGATCATCAACGTCGACCTCCACCATAATCGATAGTTATCGTCTCATCGAAAGATCGGGCACCTTTACCCTATCAGCATTCCACAGCTATTCAACCACTCAACATGCTTAGGTTCAGGAATACGCCATGTGGACAACCCCAATGATGCCACCACAGCCCTACTGATACCATTACAGTAACTACCACTGTCAATAATCAGTTTGCATGCCTTCTCCTTGATGGTACGCTGTGTTTGAAAAAGGCTGCATCGCTGATTCCTCCTTACTGCCTCATCACCATTGGACAATTTGTGAAGTTGTATACTCATACCTCTCAATGGTGTGTCATCTCCATCAACCTTGGCTTGTACCTCTGGAACAACCGCCTTGTCTGACTCCACGGACTTCTCCACAAATCTAGTACGCAGAAATTGCTTGAAATCCTCCCAACTTGACGTTTTACTTGTGATGCCCTTCGCAGACCTGTCGTCACACCACCAACTAGCCACATGTGTATCTACTCGCCGGTAGGCAATGACATATTCCATATGACCACCAAATGTGCTATCGAGCTGACAACATCTTGTGAAGCCATGGACCATATAATATTCCCAAGTCTCATATTCTACAAATGTTGCGGCACTATCCAATCTCCACTGAATTTTAGTTGCATCAAATGAGTAGCCGACCATGATATTAAGATAGTCATGGTATACATCATCTGACTTATCAGTTACACGAGTAGGTCTTGATAAACCCATATCAGCGTTTCACTTTGTCGGTCACACAGAAAAAATTGCACAGAAATTTGTTTCAAACTGAATGGAGTAGTTCCTTACTGTATGCAGACTGTGTCTAGAAACCAAAACGAATTTTGCACTGACCTGCACCAAAACCGAGACCTCTGATCTGATATCTTAAAGAACTCACGTGGCCAAAAGCAAAGCTGACAACACAAATCGGGAAAATAGTACTAATCAGATTCACGTCCAAGCTCCTTTGTGTTTGTTTTTTGGCTTCTAATCAATCAGATTGATGCTAAACAGAGCAAAGCTGACCACGTGATGTGCCAAACTGAGCAAGGGCAGGGTGCGCGTGACGATAGAGAGCAAGGCAATGCGCACTGGTAGACAACAATAGCGGTAGTCTGATCGGGAGCGTACTTCCGACCGAGCTATTCTAGGCAAACAAACGCGAGCAGAAGTCGCTTGAGGACGTGCTCTATCCTTCGGCGAGCGCGCGGGCGAGCGCTGCTTCTTCGTCTTTTTCTCCCGATCGGATCTGGTAACATGATCGAGCGAATCAACCAGGACGCAACCGACAGCGATCGGCAAATCTTGGAATCGATGGACTCTCGCTTTTTCTTGACTTGGATCGATCGGAAATTGGACGCTACGAACAAACTCGATTCCGATCCCTCCCGAGCGTGTAACCTGATCTCGACTTTGCCGATGAAGAAAAGAAAGCCTGAACGTCAACCACAACCTTTCCTCAATCTGAAAACCTCCAATGAAAAAAAAATCTGCAGATCAATTTGACCCCAACTGGTTGCCGATGAAGAGCACAATCAGATCTGAAAATTGCCGTGAAGAATAATCTAGAGATCAATCAACCAAAAATACTCGCAGTGATAAACCCAGTAATCTGATACCACATGATAAGGATCAAGGGGATGATCCTCGAGTTTTGTCCCGATCTTTTACAGCGAGTCAAACCAATAGATAAATCTTCCAATCATGCGAAGAATGCAACCTAAAGAAGAGGAATGAATCCAGCAAGCAACGTGAAGAGAATCAACACGCCTCAAACCTGAGCCTGATAATCCTTGATGAACACAAGAACCCTCATAGCGATCTATATTAGATAACACGGCAGCGCCGTTTCCCCGGAGGGATGATACATGGTGGAACACCACGCGATAGTTTAACTCTAAAATTCTGAACTCCCCTAAACCCTAGACTGCTGGCCTCCTTATATAGATGGCCAGAAAACTGTTGGGCTTGGACAGGCCCAAACCCAAAACACAAATAACCCTAAGTGGCCCATAACATGACCTGGCACACAAAATAACATAAACAGATATATAAATTGCTGACACAACCTTAGACTAAATTATCTCATATCGTAGGCCGTCCTGGCGTGCCAATCTTCAAGCTGCCCTCATCCTGGTGAAGTCCTAAAATTGGGCTTCACCTCCTCTATCATGCCCATATCACTACATGTTGGTGGCAGTAGACAAATTTACTAAATGGGTAGAGGCAGCTCCGGTAACAACCCAAGATTCCACAGCAGCAATCAACTTCATCAAGTCTATAGTATTTCGCTTTGGAGTACCGCATAGCATCATCACAGACAATGGGACAAACTTCACATTGAAAGAGTTCAAAAGCTACTACGAGAGTATGAGAATCAAACTGAAATTTGCGTCTGTAGCACATCCAAAAACAAATGGATAAGTCGAGAAAGCCAACGGCTTCATATGCAATGGAATAAAGAAGAGGTTATTAGCGCCCCTGAAAAATGCCAAACACGCCTGGGTAGATGAACTACCCTCCGTGCTTTGGAGTCTTAGAACCACGCCTAATGCGGCTACCCAAGAAACTCCATTTTTCTTGGTCCATGGCGCAGAGGTCGTGCTTCCAGTCGAAATCACCCATGAAGCCCCAAGAATTGTGGCTTTTGACGAAACAACTTCTACGGAAGCACTTCAAGATGACATTGACGCACTCGATGAAGCAAGAGATGTAGCACTAGCCAGAGTTACGCAATACCAGCAAAGTCTAAGAAACTACCACAGTAGTCGAGTTTGCCCACGTTCTTTCGTGGTAGGAGATTTGCTCTTACGACTCAAGCAAGACGGACATGGCAAATTAGAGTCCCCATGGGTGGGACCTTACATCGTGACAGAAGTAATTCCAGGAGGAGACTATCGACTACAAGACAAGAAGACAGGGAAAGATGAGAGCAACCCGTGGAATGCAGAATAACATCGACGTTTCTATGCGTAGAAGGAGTATGGCGATAGGAAACTTCGAGTTATGACCCTCTGAACCCAGAACATGAGGCCACAGGTCGGATTCTTTGGGCCAACTCGACAATATGTATAATATGTCCCTATTTTCCACTCGGGGGCTCCGACCCTCGAGTCGTATGAAAGAAAATAAGAATTATCGAGATCCCATAGTCATGAATATTTGAGAATTTTTACAAGGTTGTTTACAACCCGATATTCGACAAAGAGCAAGCACAGTTCAAGGCAACGTGCTGGTAAATTAAAACATACCTCGGAACATTATTAGTTCCTCTAGTATATTAATAAACAAACATGATGGCATAAGATAAAGTTCATTACAAGTACTTACTACATGAAGCACGCCAAGAGAGAATTAACACAAAAGGTTACATCAAAGAAGCATCTACTGAAAGTGCACTTTAGCTTCATACTCTTTCTGGCACTGAGTATAGTCATAGATCTTCACATCAAACTTCGATGTACCGCAGTGGTAGTCGAAGAGCATGAAAAACCCTTGGTGGAGGTCATGGTCTTCCACAAACTGGGACCAGCCACACCTGAAATACATCTTGCCACATCCATCATACCACACCTCCACTTCATAGGGAGTTCCTCCCCCAGATTGTTCGTGAAGAATTGCTTCACAAAGCTCACACCCATCCATGAACTTGGTGAATTTCAGTGGCACACGCTGAATCTCACGGCATTGAGCACCGGCGATGCAGAAGAAGGAGTAAATCTTGGGAGGAGGAGGAGAAGCATTTTGCGGAGCAGCGCTAGGACCTAGAGCAGCAGCAGATACCTTAGGTTTGTTTTTACTCCCCACAGGGTGACCAGGGCGCCGTTTCATAGATATGGACGATGAGGCCACCATAGAGGGGTCTTTCAGTTTGTTCTTAGTGACACGAGGGCGGCCGCGACCTCACTTCTCCATCTGCACACCGGCGTCCAGATTGATACCACCAGCATCCGCCATTGAGAAAATGTGCTTGGTGGGAAAACCCTAGATGAGATGTGGGAGAAGAGATGATGCGGCGGAGGAAGTTGGTAATGAAGGGATTAGAGTTTTTCCCTAGCCGGCATACTTTATTTATAAGCAATCTTTCATGGGCCTCAGCAAGTTACAGGTTCAAATAAATCTACGGGCTTTTTACATTTTGCCCCAAGCAGGAAATAAGGCAGCGACAACATATAAAGGATAGGGAAAAGACACATGCAAAGTTATAAGGATAAAGAGAAATGTGGACGAACAACATTGGAGTGTATAAAAGAGCACAACGCACCCCCTCATGGACTCAGGGGCTACTATCACCAGAAGATCTGGAAGAGTATCTAAGCACAATCATGCCAAGAGTATCACAGGAGAAAAGTTAAGGCGACAATATGTATATTTTGAGCCTATACCCAAAAAATTTTGGCTATAGCCTCGGGGGCTACTCCCATCGGGAGCACTAGTCGTGCACCCAATGACAATGGATAACATTGAAGAAAAATCAAAGGCGTAATCGACTACCTTTCATCAACAACAATCTTTGACTTCATTGTCGACAAATAAAAATCGATTACTCCCATCAGGAGTTATTCATGAGTTATTTGAAGAACAACTCAAATATTTTGTACATTTCAATAGTCAAACAAGGCTTGCAGTAAGAAGTCAAAAGATTCTCAGGCTAAGTCATCGCGACAAAGCTTGAATGTCGTGTTCATAGAAATCACGAAGGTAAGACCCCAGGATCCGTCCTGTGTGGCCTGGTATACACACCTGGATACGCTCTGCTACTAACTATCCATGTCTACGACGCAAAGAAAATCCTGGTGGACACACTGGGTACCCTGAGAACCACTGGAACTCGTTCTTTGTAAGTCCTAAATGCGGCAAAAGAATGTGGTATGGGCAAGACAGGGGAGGTGAAGCCCAATTTTAGGACTCCACCAGGATGAGGGCAGCTTGAAGATTGGCATGCCAGGATGACCTACGATATGAGATAATTTAGTCTACGGTTGTGTCAGCAATTTATATATCTATTTATGTTATTTCGTGTGCCAGGTCATGTTATGGACCACTTAGGGTTATTTGTGTTTTGGGTTTGGGCCTGTCCAAGCCCAACAGTTTTCTGGCCATCTATATAAGGAAGCCAGCTGTCTAGGGTTTAGGGGAGTTCAGAATTTTAGAGTTAAACTATCGTGTGGTGTTCCACCGTGTATCATCCCTCTGGGGAAACGGCGCTGTCGTATTATCTAATATAGATTGATGTGAGGGTTCTTGTGTTCATCAAGGATTATCAGGCTCAGGTTTGAGGCGTGTTGATTCTCTTCACGTTGCTTGCTGGATTCATTCCTCTTCTTCAGGTTGCATTCTTCGCGTGATTGGAAGATTTATCTATTGGTTTGACTCGCTGTGAAAGATTGGGACAAAACTCGAGGATCATCCCCTTGATCCTTATCATGTAGACATGACCTCCTACCAGGATTTGTGTAGTTTCCCTACCATGTTGAGACCCCATTGTGCAAAGGGCCAAGATAATGGTATCGGCTGTAGTTCTGTTGCTGGTGCGTGTGGTCAAGATGCAAATCATTGACAGCCTCACACCTTCTGACTATATCTTTTGCGACTTCAATGGTTGTTAACCAGTAGAATCCTGCACGAATAGCTTTAGTTGCAATAGCTCTGCTGCTAGTGTGATGCCCGCATACTCCTGCGTGGATATCTTTTAATATTTCTTGTCCTTCTTGAGGGTTGACGCATCGCTGTAAAACGCCAGTTATACTTTTCTTGTACAGCTTCCCTTGCAATACGATGAAAGCCTTGGATCATCGTATTATCCTTCTTGCTTCCACTGTATCTTCGAGTAGTGATTTGTTTATCATGTATGCCAAGTATGGCTGCATCTAGGTTTCTTCGATCATCATAACTTCCTCTGGTTCTGGTGTGCTTCATGCGCCAGGCTTGCCAGCCCCCGAGCCTGTTGTTGGGTGCTGGCCTGGTTCACCTGTAGTCGAAGTTTTGTTATGTTTTATTGATCTCTCTATGATTTCTTCCCAAAAGACTCCTGGTGGTATAGGCAAGCATTGGGACCCAATATTTGCTAAATTGTCGGCTTCCTTGTTGCTGGCCCTGCTAACGTGCAAAACTTCGCATCCATCAAATGTTCCCTCTAGATAGTAGTATAAGTTTCTGTATGCCGTCATGTTGTCACTGATGGCGTCGCACCGATTCATCACTTGTTGGACGACGAGATTCGAGTCCCCGAATATTTTTAGTCGGGTTGCTCCGTATGCTTTGGCCATTTTCATTCCGTGGAGCAGAGCCTCGTATTCGGCTTCATTATTGGAAGCTTGCGGAAAACTCATCCTTAACACATACTTCAATTTTTCGCCTTGTGGTGATATCGAAACTACTCTTGTTCCTGCTCCTTGGACTCTTTTTGATCCATCGAAGTACATTGTCCATACACTCGATAAATCTGGTGGTCTTGTGTTTTGTAGTTCTAGCCATTCTGCTGTGAAATCCGGTAGTACTTGAGATTTGATTGCTTTTTGTTTCTCGTACATGATGTCCAGGGGTGATAATTCGATTCCCCATAAAGAGACACGTCATGTTGCTGCAGGTTTGTTCAATATATTGGATAGTGGGGCTTCGTTAACCACTATGATTGGATGCACCGCGAAATATTGCCGTAGCTTTCGTGCTGTTGTGAATACGCTATATACAAGCTTTTGATAGTGCGGGTATCTCTGCTTTGTTGGAGATAATACTTCGCTGAGGAAATATACCGGCCTCTGGACTCCGTGCGCTTTTCCTTCTTCGCTTCTCTTGACTACTAATATTGTGCTTACCGCTTGATGTGTGGTTGCGATATATAGTAGTAGCGGCTCTTTTTCCTTTGGTGCGACCAACACTGGTGGTGCGGAGAGCACTTTTTTTAGTTGTGCAAAAGTTGTATCTGCTTCTTCTGTCCACTCGAACTTGTCATCTGGTTTTTTCATGAGCGCGTAGAAAGGAAGAGCTTTTTCTCCTAATCGCGCGATAAATCGACTTAATGCCGCGACGCGTCCTGCGAGTTTTTGTACGTCATGCAATTTTGCTGGTTTTCCCATTGTTAGTATTGCTTGGATTTTCTCTGGGTTTGCTTCTATGCCTCTTGCTGACACCAAGAATCCCAGAAGTTGCCCTGCTGACACACCAAAAGAACATTTTGTCGGGTTAAGCTTGAGCTTGTACCTGTTTAGGTTGTCAAAGGTTTCTGTCAAATCACTGATTAAAGACTCCTCTTTTCTTGTGGTGATGACCACGTCGTCAATGTAGACTTGGATGTTGCATCCTATTTGACTTCCGAGGCAGTTTTGCATCATCCGTTGGTAAGGTGCTCCCGCATTTTTTAGGCCGAAAGGCATGACTTGATAGCAGAACACGCCGTATGGTGTAATAAAAGCTGTTTTTTCTTCGTCTTCTTTCTTTAGCTTGATCTGGTTATAACCAGAATATGCGTCTAGGAAGGAAAGCCTTGCGCACCCCGCCGTTGAGTCTATTATCTGATCAATGCAAGGTAGCAGAAAGGGATCCTTGGGACAATGCTTGTTGAGAGATGTGTAGTCGACACATACTCTTTGTACGTTTGTATTTTTCTTGGGGACGATAACTGGATTGGACACCCAAGTTGATGCTTTGATTTCTCTGATGAATCCTGCGTTTTCTAGCCTGTGTAGCTCAGATGCTATTGCTTTTCTTTTGGGTTCATCGAACCATCGCAGAGGTTGCTTGACTGGCTTTGCTTTTGGATCCACATTTAGTGCGTGCTCGACGAGTTCCCTAGGAACCCCTAGCATGTGTGAAGGACACTAGGCGAAGATTTCCCAGCGCTCATGGAGGAACTCGACAAGCACGCTTTCCTATATGGGGTCCAAGTTTATCGCTATGGAGGTGGTTTTGTTCGAGTCCGTAGGGTGGACCTAGATTTTCTTTGAGTCTTGGGTTGCGTCGAAAGCCTGATCTGGCAGGGATCGTCCGACGTCGGGTAGCACATTGTGATCAGTTTCACCTTCAGTCTTGCATATTCAGCTGTCATGCCGAAAGTTTGCGCCATCCTATTAAATTCCTTATCACAAGTGTTGGATACTTTGAAACTGTCTTGTACCGTGATGGTCCCTTTAGGTCCTGGAATTTTGAGTGTCAAATATGTGTAATGAGGGACTGCCATGAATTTTTCAAATGATGGGCGCCCCAGGATTGCGTGATACTATGACGGCCAGTCCATGACTTTGAACTCTAACTTTTCTCTGCGGTAGTTGCTACTATCGCCAAAGCAAACATCGAGTTCTATTTTCCCGAGGGGGTAGTTTGTGCTTCCTGGTACTATTCCATGGAAGGAGCAATCTATCGGCTTCAGGCTTTCCAACGAGATGCTCATTGCCTTCAGGGTTCTTGCATATATTAGGTTTATGTCGCTTCCTGTGTCCATGAATACTCGCCTAATATCGTATCCCCCTATTTGTGCCTTTAACACCATTGGCGCGTGCCCTAGCCTGGGCACTTTCCTTGGGTGGTCTGCTCTGCTGAACCTGACTAGTTGGTCAGACCATCTCAAGTACTCTGTAGTGGCTGGTGGTGATGATATTGCTAGATTTACTTGTCTAGATATACTCTTCTGTTCTTTCTTGGATTTTGGCACCAGCTGGATCATTGCAGATATGTATACTTTTGATTCCAGATGTTTTGCGAGACGTTGCACTTGATATCCTTGACTTGTACTCTTTCCTCCCTGACGTGTTCCTTGGTTTGGATCCAGAGCACTTTGCAACCTTAAGAATGTTCTACAATCCTTCATCTGGTGATTAGAAACTCTCTTCCCATCTAATTACGCATAGTGAATGCGTCAGGGGCCATGGAGCATGTCTTCTGCCGATGGGCCGGAGTACTTTGGCTTTTTGTTTCTTCGACTGCTTCTGTCTTGAAACTCTCTGCTTTCATAGCCTTCCTTGTCCCTTCGTTCATACCCTACGGCTATCTGGTTTCGCCTTGTGCGGCTATCCTCATTGCGTGATCTTTGTCTTTGCCTGCTAGCTCTGTCGACTTCTTATGAACGTGCCCTTTTATTGTTGTACGCATCTTCTCCATCAGTGAATTTATTTCCTACTTCCATTAATTCCAACATTGTCCTGGGCTTCGTTCTTCCTAACTCTTCCACAAGATCCGAATGGCAAAGGCCAGCCAAAAAAGCTTCTAGTGCCCGTTCGTCGGAGACGTCTTCCGCAGAGTTTTTTTATTATACTCCACCTATGTATGTACGAACGTAGAGTTTTGTCCTTCCTCTATATGCATGACTTGACTTCTTCTAGCGACGCTGGACGCTTGTATGTCGAACGAAAATTTCTTGTAAATTGACTCTCTAGTTCTCCCCAACTTCCAATGGAATCGTTGGGTGGTAGGGTGCTTAACCAAGACCGTGCTGCGCCGGTGAGGTGTAACTGCAGGCTTTGCATCGCCATTGCTCTTGTTCCTCCGATTATTTGTACTGCTTGTAGGTAGTCTAATAACCATAGTCTGGGTTTCTGTGACCCATCATACTTTTGCTGATCGTGTGGTAGTTTGAATCCTTTGGGTACTCGCGTTCTGCGAACCCTTCGGGTAAACCATAGCGCGCCTATCTCTTTCTCGTCGTCTTCATAGTTTTCTTCTTTCCACGCGTAGCGCCCGTTGTTTACCCTTGCTTGTGCTATGATATTCCTTGCATCCTCCCTTCGTGCCCTACGCTTTTTGTCGTCTGATGACTTACTTGTTTGGCTTTGCGATGGTTTGCGCTTGAAGCTTTCCTTTTCCCCATCCTTGTAATATGTCGCCTTCCTCTCTGGAGAACATTTCCTTAGTCTATCTTCTACTAACCCGAGGCTTCTTATTGCAGCTTGGTGCATGTGCTCCCGTGGATCTCCGGGTTCTGGTTGTGTAGTTAGTAGGTACGCATGTGCTGCTACTAATGCTGCTTCTGGTGTTTCTTGCAAAAAATCCTCATCGTCGTCTGATGAATGTAGACTTATGCTCCTTGCATGGTTTTCTTCCCTTGCTCGCATCGTTGTTCTCCTATTGTGTTTTGGATCTTTATGTCTATCTTTCCTGGACTCTAATGCTTCGTTGTACTCATCCCAGTATTCTCTACTTGATATACTATTATTTTCTTGGCTCCTTCTGAACTCGTCTTTTTCCTCCCTCAACTTCTTTTTGTGCTGGTGCAGGGCGTACTGATATCCCATTAGCACTTCTCTTCTTGAATTAGCGGGTACATCCGTGCCATGATTGATGGCTGACATGATGATTCTCCACTCCCCGATGGAGACGTGAATTTTCTCCTTTTCCTTCTTGTTATTGCTCCTTGATTTGTCGACTTACATGTCGATTCCTCTGTTGTCAGCATGATCATTTTCTTCTGCTGCTTCAGTGATGATGACACATAACTGGTGTATGTTGCCGGAGACGTCACTAGCTTGGGTCACGAAGTCCTTTTGGCCAAGATATAATTGGCCCACGGTTTCTCCTAAGTCGAGTTTTTCCACGATTTTGTTGAGTTCTTCGATTTTTCCTCCTGTATCTTCTACTGTTGTGAAGCTGACCGGCGAGTTTACCTCGCTAGAAGAGCCCACCGATGATCTAGACGTTGTAATTATCTTGACTTTGTTCGCTGACGAATCTAGTTTCGTCGGATCTGAAGGGCGAATCGCACCCGGAAGTCCGACGCAAAAGCTCAGACTCCTGATCGTCAACTCCATCTTCTGGTTTTCGTCGACTTCTAAACTGTTGTTGGCTAAAAGTGAAAAAGCCATCGAATTCATGATTCCAACACCCCGTGTCCCCACGGTCAGCGCCAATTGACGAGGGTTAACTCGACAAATGTCCTAGATGAAGGACTTAGGATTGGGGAAATAGGGCGTCGGATGAACTCGAAGGTAAAATCAGTCAAACAAGGTGTGTATCGAAAGTAACATGGTGGTCGACTTGGCTTACTTTCAATCCGTCCCTCACTGTCCTCTCCTGGCCCCTATATATAGGTGGCCAGGTCTCAAGGAACGGGAGGGGTCCGATACATATTACAACATCGGTATAAGACATGAACTCGTATTTTGACTATGATTACACTTGGGCCTAGCTTAACGGGCCTCAGGGGTACTCAAGCAACAGGCTCTATTATCTATACCCTTGTCACATACAAAATCCAAAAACACCTTTACTGCATTATTCTAGTTGCATATTATCTTAGTTCACCTTGCACGCATTGCATCATTATTTATTTTATTTCATCATCATATTTACTTATATTCACACCTTGTGCTTGACAACCACTCGATGGAGGTGGGGACGCAAGATAAGGAGTTTTTTTTGCAGGTTGCGTGACAAGAATGAAGAGAGCTTTTCGACTGTTCCCCGAGAGTTTGATATAAACCCCGAGTTGCCTCGTGTGGAAAATTTACTCTTGCTATAACACTCTACACTTGGAATCCCAACAAAGTGTCACATTGCTTAGTGTCATCAAGACTATTTTCTGGCGCCATTGCCGGGGAACAAAGGAAAGAATTCACAATTGCGAGCTTTCACAAGCAAAGGAAGTTCTTCGATGCAAAATCATCTTTTTGCACCGTGAATCACCTAAGCTTGGGGAGGTTGCACCACTATGAGTCTTCTCATTCTTTTGGATTTGCAAAGCATTTTTCTTTTTCTTGTTTTTGTCTTTTTAGTTCTTTTTGTTTTTGCTTATACACACAAAATCCAATAAAATAGTCTAGTACTTCTGTTAAGAAAATATGGGAGATCAAACAACCAAGTTATACGACTTTACAAATGTGCCTAATGTGCAATTTATTGCTAATCCTATCACATCTCCTGAAATAAAAGTTGATTCATTTGAAGTCAACCTTGGGCTACTCAATTTAATTGCTAAAGATCAATTTGGCGGTAGTGCTAGTGAGGATGCTTCTATGCATTTGCATGACTTTTGTGTGATTATAAATTCTATGCTAGATTCTGCTGTCGGAGGAGCTTTTATGACTAAAACTATTAATGAAGCTAAAGCAATTCTTGAAAACATGCCGCAAAATTTCAGCCAATGGCACACTGAGAGGGCGCCATCCTCAATTAGGAAAATCAACTCCGTCGAGGAAGTAGATTCCTTGACCACTAAAGTTGATGCTATCTATTCATATATATCTAAAAAAAATGTTGATAATGTTCCATTACAAGATCTTGTTGAGAATAATTTTGAAAATATAAACAGCAATTATATTATAAACTTTGGGAATAATGCGTACAACAAAAATTACAATAATTAATATGCTAAACCCCTGTATGTTCCTAATAAGTAGACAAGTGGTAACAATATTTCTAATGGTCTAGATAATACCATGAGATCCTTCGTATCTACTCAAAAGGAACTTAATAAAGAGGTTATTGCTAAATTTGAGAGATTTAGCGCTTTAAATGAAAAGCTAGATCATTTAACTAGAGAAATTGTTGCCATTAAAAATCAGATGCAAGATAAAATTGAATGAGGAATCCATCAAATATTTTCAAGACGTAATAGATAGATCATGGGAAATATTGCACCAAATGGAGGAAGAAGAAAATGAATCTATTATGGTTGTGGAAGAAAAAGCAGAGGAAGTAAAAAAATTCAGCGATAATATTAAAGAACCTCTACTTGATCTTGATAAATGTAGTTTGAATGAACTTATCAATATATTGCAAAGCTTTGCTAATGATCCCTCTTTCAATGTTCATCAAACTAGTTTTGGATCCTATATAGCCAATCATGTCATTAAGGAAAAGATACAACGCTATAATAATGAGGCTATGATACCACCCAAGCTTGGGGACATATGGATACCAAAAATATTTATTGTTGTAGGAAAAGAGTCACATCATGCTATCTTAGACTTGGGATCAAGTGTTAACATTCTTTCCAAATAACTATATGATTTGCTTGATCTAGACAAGAAAATGTAAAAATATGACATTGATTTATTACTTGCTGATAATTCTACCAAGCATGCTTTAGGTAAAATTGATAATGTTATAATTGAAATCCATATTACTTTTGTGCCTATTGATGTTATCATTATGTACATGAGGAGCAATACCTCATGTCCTATTATCCTTGGGAGACCTTTCTTGCACTACAGGTGCAATTATTGACTCTAAAGAAGGGAATGTGAAGTTCCAATTCCTTTACAAGAAGTGTATGGAGCACTTTCCAAGGAAGAATGTGAATATTCAGAATTAAAAGTGCCCTCATTACACTTTCCCAACTTGATAAAAAAAGGTACGAAGTCTAGCTATATGGCTATAAAGAAAGCGCTTTACGGGAGGTAACGCGGTCGTATTTACTTTTTTGGTTTTATTTTTGTTGCTCTCGAAAGAGAGTAATTTTCTTTGTGTCTTATTTTGGTGTCCTTGTTATAGCAAGAAAGTTTGTTTTAGTGTGTCTACTGTAGCCAAAATATAGTGTCAAGTTTTACCCATCTTGGGTGTTTTAAGTTTGCAATACTTATTTGGAGTTTCTGAAATTCCTAATTTTTCTGTAACTCCTATGGACCTGTGCTATTTATCTAAATTGCAACTTTTCATCCTCTACCTGAATAAAAATATAGCAAAAATTCGTGACATGTTTAAGAGGGGTGAAAAATTGCCAAACTGCTGCTGTTTTTATTGTCAGATTCTGTTTTTTTTTGTTGTTTTGAGCATTTGTTTGAGTCTCAAGATGATTTTTTTTGAGTCCTTTGATGTTTAGTGAATGTTGGCAACTTAATACACTCTTTGGGAATCTTGCACCAAATTTTATTTGGGGTTTTGTGTGCAGCACATATATTATCTTTGTGCCCTCTCATGTCAACCACTCTAGAAAAGAGATGGGAAATAGTTTTGTGGTGAAATTTTTTCACAAGGAATAATCATCGAGCAAGGAGTCATCTAAGTAATGGAAAACACCATAAGCTTGGGGATTCCCATGGCAACCCCCTGGAACTATCGACTCCTTGGTTTACATACTATTCTTGCCTTGTTTTTTTAGCACCATTTTACCGTTGCATAAACTTGGAGCGTCTGCATCTAGTTTTTAGTTTTGGTTTGCATCTTTTGTTTTTAATAAATAGACCACCACCTGTAGGTATATTTTATATTTATGAGAAAGCTATTGTAGGAAAATAAGAGAAAAGTTGAGAAGGAAAGGGAGATAGCAATGCAAGTAATGCTTATGTTCTATGCTTCATGTGCTTTGATTGAATAGTAATTTGCTAGTGCTGTATTTAGTGATATTTCTTCTTTGCGCATTGATGGTTAACTTTCATTTACTTAGTTCATTAATAAATGTGTAGCATTATGGACATTATGCATTCTTGTGACATTATACCTTTCCAATAGCCACGAAAAGAAAAGAAAGAAAAAGAAAGCAAGCAAGCAAAAGACTTGTATATCTGAATACCTTGAGCCATACTTCTCCACAAAATCACCACCATACCTACCTACATAGCAAAAATGCTATTCCAACTATAGTATATGTGTCATATCTTTACACTCAAAAGCATACTTCTTTTTTGTGCAATTCGAAGCTCATGGGAAAGTGGCAGTCTCCGGTGGAGTTCATTTATGTAAGTTGTATGTTTACTATTTTATTAGTTGGGGTTAAGTCAAACCATGCTGTCATGGAACAAGACTTTCAACGTTCATTATGTTGTTGGCATACACCTTGGGTTATGCATATCTTTTCGGTGTGAAATAAGTGGGGGTTATCATGTTAAAGATTTGAGTGTGCCTATTTGTTAGAGAAGAGCATTGGGCCACTAACCAAAACCATGCCTAATCATGGTAGAAGTTTCAGCATGGACTTCCTCATTAGCTTAAACAAGATTAATTTACCACTCGGTTGGTAC
Source organism: Dactylis glomerata (assembly GCA_007115705.1). Lineage (NCBI taxonomy): Eukaryota > Viridiplantae > Streptophyta > Magnoliopsida > Poales > Poaceae > Dactylis > Dactylis glomerata. Next base: position 4,740,007 of record QXEO01000339.1, read on the forward strand.
TTTAAGAGCAGTTCATTTGTCTGTTATTCTATCATCCCAGTATGTATTGTCTTTGCAAATATATGAAAATCCAAAAAACACTGTGTATAAATGGCATGGAGGTACCCCTTTGCGAGCACTTGGTTGAAACTGTATGCACACAATGAAAATCTATGGTAATTCTAAAGTTGAGTAATGCATGGACGAAGGTACTATTAACAACGGGGTATGAGACTTACAACTAGTAAAGTGTTGATCATGTGAACCATATTTGCTCTTCACTACCGTTGACTTGAGTTGCACAATTCTAAAATTTATTTTCTCTTTAGCATCAAATATTTGTACATATATTCCCTACTTACTTTCAGTGGCTACTTGTTAAAAAGAAAAGAGAAGAAAGAAAGAAAGAAAGAAAGAAAGAAAAATTCGAAAGCACAAGCACTTGCATGTTTAATGTCCATAGTACTTTCATTTGTTTTTGCACTTTGTTATTGATTGTTAGACATCATTGAGTTGAATTAGAAGTACCACTTCATATCTCATTTGCTTGTTGTTGTTCATTAAAGATTGAATCATTGATGATATGTATTACTACTTGTTATTTCCATAGAAGTAATAAACTCCAAAGTTCTAGTTTGATTTTATCACCTTCATACTCGAGGACGAGCATGGCTTAAGCTGCAGATGTTGATACATGCAAAATACATCCATGAACTTTGTAGTTTATTGATGCATATTCCAACATATTATAATGTTATTAGTTGTTAAAATCATATTTTATAATGATTTATGGGGATTTTCCATGGATCCCCCTTATTTTGGTTATAACTCTGTAGAACATGAAAACCCTGTTTTGTGTATTTTAACATTTCAGGAATCTTCCCAAACTCAAATTGACCTAGGATTTTTTAGGCATTAATATTTTATCATGAGAACCTTCTGGAGCACAAGAAGTCAACGAGGGAGGCCACGAGGCCCAAAAGAGCATAGGTGGCGCGGGCCCCTGGCCTGGTCGCGCCACCCATGTTCGTATGAGGCTCAAGCCTCTGATTCTGTCCATATTCGTCTCCTGATGCTCAACTTGACCTAAAAACATCTATATAAAGACCCCCCCCCACCCCCTCGGTGTTCCCGAGAGGAGGCGGCGGAGAAACACGAAACACAGAAACAGAGGCTGTTTAGTGAAGATTGGAGGGGGAACGCTACCAGAGTCGCCCCCAGATGCTTCTCCAACCTCTCTGACATCAACATCATCGACACCACCATGAAGAGGGAGTACTCCACCTCTGGACTATGGGTTGTGGCAGTAGCTTGATCTATTTCTCTCTTATGCTTCAATGTTTAGATGCCATATGAGCTGCCGAACATGATTATGGCACATATTATGTAATTCCTATGTGGTGAATCATTATTTTATTGGATGAGATGTGACATGTTATTATGTTCTTGATGTATGAGTAGATGCATATTATTAACCTGTTCTTTATTATTTGTTCTGATCCAACTTGTATGCGAGAGCGCGAGAGGGGGATGGTGTGTATTAATGGAGTAACTAGTTAGTAGTAGTGAATAGTGAACAATATTCATCATCTGCTATGGTATTTACCTTTCCATGGTTACTTCACTAGGGATAAAAGAAATGCATGTGCTATAATTTCTTAGTGACAGCTGAGAATTATAAGCGACATTTATGGGCATAGTTCTATTGTAATATGTCCAAGCGGTAGCATATTTAATATTCAACATCATGTCAAAGTACCTAAGGCTATACTCTTTTAATTTATAATACTAGATTGCTTGAAGTGAAATTCCTATCTACTAGAGTATAAGTAAGATGTTGTCAGTGGATTTCGTGTCGCAAGAACACGGGGTACCACGCGAAGGACCCAAAGGATTTGAACGCAGGGGGTTGTACGCGTGAGATCTAGAGTGCAACGGAAGACTCGACACGCCGTGGAGCTCAACGCACGACAGAGAGGGACACCGATCTTTGCCCAGGTTCAGGCCCTCGTGTTGAGGTAAAACCCCTACTTCCTGCCTTCTTGTATTACGACGCGATACCTTGCAAGGAGTACAAGGTCTTGGTTACAAAGCTCTAACTGGCCGGAGGTAGAAGAACCAACTTAGCCTAGCTAGAATCTCTGAATTCGGGATCTCTTCTAAGGGGCAGCCTCCCTTCCTTTTATAGCGCTGAGGTCCTCCTTCCCCTCATCAACTTGGGGAAGGGGTTGCCACAATATGGCCAAGGAGAGGGATAGCTGTCGTCTTCAGTCTTCGGTGGTCTTGATCTATGTAGAGCAGCGGCGCCAGTCCATGGGAGTGGGTGGAGGAAAGTCGACGTCCTCCTCTGGCGCCCTGCACTGTCCACCCTATTTTTAGGAGGGGGGCAACAACCACCGTGCAGCTTTATGCAGGCACGGCAGAGCTGGTCGCCCCCTTTTCGGGGTAGCGTGGGCGGTACGCCATCTTCTAGTCTTATCCTTTTGCCAGCGCAGGATTGTGCTGAGCTGGCGTAGATCTGGTCCCTCCCCTCACGAGGAGTACCTCGCGAGGAGGTCTTCTGGTCCTTAGCGGTTTATCGTCGTTCTCCTCATGAGGGGCTTCCTTGCTAGGCTTCAGTCTTTATTACGCTCCTAGGCCAAAGCTGGGGGTGCACCGAGGAGGAGACGACATCCGACTCCACATCAGCGAGCTAAACGCTGACGCCCGGGGTGAGGTGATAAGGGCCTTCTTCTCCACCGCGTACATCCCGACGATTCCGTGTGGAGTACTGCCGATTTACAGCCTGGGTGCCCGGGAAACCAGCCGTGTCACGGCTGGGATCCTAAAGTTCAATGCCTGGGGCCCTTGCCTCTCGGACGGAGTCACGCCTGGTCCTCCCTCGAGCACCCCGGCAGCAAGCTTGGAGCAGGACTCGGTGGAGAGAGAAACAGGCCCTGAGGCCTCTGAAGATCCTGACGACGACGTCGATTCTGGCGAGCGGGCGACCCGCCGGGGGCATTCCCAGAGCACCGTGGTGCTCTCGGACTCCTCCGATGATGACAAAGCCGCTTCGGCTGGCCAGCCAGCTGGGGGAGATGCCACCGCATCTTCCTCACGAGACCTTGAGGAGGAGCGCCAAGCTCGCCTAGAGACCAAGCGCCGCTCCAAGTTCAACGCCAAGCGCGCCAGCCGGTGACTAGAGACGGAGGCCCCCCACGGCAAGGGGCCGGCCGGCGAGACCTCAGCACCCCCGCCTCCAGCCTCGGCCCTTCCTGGCAAGAGAGGTTGGGTCGAGTGCGACGCCTCGTGAGTACCACCTACAATGGATTTTACTCTTGACTTACCTTCCTCCTAACCTCCCTTCCACCTTTCCTCTCCAGGAATGCCGAGGAGAAGAAGGAAAGAGGAAGAGAAGAGAAGAGAAGAAGAAGAAGAAGAAGAAGAAGAAGAAGAAGAAAAGAAGAAGAAGAAGAAGAAGAAGAAGAAGAAGAAGAAAGAAAAGAAGAAGAAGAAGAAGAAAGAAGAAGAGAAGAAGAAGAAGAAGAAAGAAGAAGAGAAGAAGCAGAAGAGAAGAAAGAAGAAAGAAGAAGAAGAAGAAGAAGAAGAGAGAAGAAGAAGAAGAAGAAGAAGAATAAGAAGAAGAGAAGCTAGAAAAGAAGAAGAAGAAAAAGAAGACGAAGAGAAGAAGAAGAAGAAGAAGAAGAAAGAAGAAGAAAGAAGAAGAGAAGAAGAAGAAGAAGAGAGAAAGAAGAAGAAGAA